>JAJJWX010001567.1:0-1301818 GCA_023529315.1 Papaver bracteatum
ATATTATCCCAAATTCTGCATTTACCATCTTCAAGGATTAGTATTTGTATTAATTAATTTTGTGTTTTAAGTACTAAATAAAGCTTGGAAGGAGTGAGAAGACAAAGAGAAGAAAGTTGGAAGTGTTGCAACCGTTGGCGCATTGTGGCAACTTTGTTTTGCAATACATGGGAGTTAAACTACATAATCCAAAACCCATGATCCAAACCCAAAACCAAATCATTTCCACCTCACCACCATTGTTCAAACATCCACCTCACCCCATTGGATTCCAAAGCATCCACCTCTTCCATTGGATTCCAAACATCACCTCACCCCATTTGTATTCTCCCAGTTGTTTACAAAACATTCATCAAGTGAGAAAACATGTTTTGTTGAGTAAATAATTGCAAAATTCGAATCAAGTGAGAGAAAATTTTTGTGTATAAATAGAGAGGTTGTTGTGTTGAAAAACTCATCCAAATAGCTTGTTCATGTTAGTTTATCAAATTTCAATTTTGTTGTAATGTTCTTCATGTTCTAATTTCATTTACTAGGGTGTAAATGAAGCTCTAATCTCATTGGTATGTATTCATATCTTGTATCTTGTTCTTGAAAGTTAGAATTGTTTAAAGATAGCAATTTAATCCAAGTTTTTCAACATCTTGCTCTCATGATGTATGCCGTATCCATTGTGGTTAAATATCTCTTATGTTGATTATGCTACAACTCATGCTTAACCAAATATTGATCTTTAGATTAGTTGTGCTTAATTAGACAATTAATGCTTTGGAGAAATACTTTAGTTGTGATTAAATTATCATTGGAGAAACACCTTAGTTATACGGTAGACTTGAATCTACTATAAGGACAAGAATAATATTACAAGTTGAATGCATATCATAGGTTATTGGTGGATTTGAATACCCTAGTATCCATATTATCATTGTTTACATATCTTG
Source organism: Papaver bracteatum (assembly GCA_023529315.1). Taxonomy (NCBI): domain Eukaryota; kingdom Viridiplantae; phylum Streptophyta; class Magnoliopsida; order Ranunculales; family Papaveraceae; genus Papaver; species Papaver bracteatum. The sequence continues at coordinate 942 of JAJJWX010001567.1, forward strand.
TTATTTGCATCTTTACCAAGTTTTTGGCGAATTCTAAGGGATTTTGTGGTGTAGTTCATTTTTCATCTCCGTCCTGTTCATAAATTGTCTCCTGGAACTGTAGCATTTTACTGTAGATAAAACGTTGTACAAAAGTCACTGTTATTCTTTGTAGCGTATTTGAAACCAAAAAAAAAAAAAGGGCCCGCCCAGAACAGTCGCATAAAACTGTCGCACTTCAACAACAGTTATTCACTGTGTCACTGTTAAACAACGACAGTTATTCTCTGTGTCGTTCTTCGTGTTCTTCAAAACGACAGTTCTGAAGCGTCTGTTCTTCGTGTTCTTCATCTGTTACTGTAGCAACGCAACTATTCACAATCAATTTTACACTTTTTTTTTTTTTTTTTTTTTTTTTTGCTTTTGCTTTAAAACTTCGAAACCCTAACTACCTCTTTTGAGCTCAACAGGTGCCTGAGTAGCTGTTGTAAAGGCGAAGGAAAGGAAGCGAAAGAAAGCGGAAGAAGTTTTTATTTTTAAAATAAAAAAAAAAAAAAAAAAAAAAAAAAAAAAGAGTTTATTTTATTTATTTTTAGTTTGTATTAGGATTCCTTTACTCTTGTAATTTTCTTTTTCTTTTGCACTTTATTTTGGACTTTGGACTTGGACATTCTATTTTTTTTTTTTTTTTTAAACCCTACGGAAGGGTATTATTAAATATCAACTGTTTTGCAGAGAAGGACGGTGATTACAATATCACCTCGGCCCCTCGGGTTCGTTCATGACATAGGAGTCGTGGCCCGAGTCGACAACAACAGTTCATCCCCGTCTGGAAGGGAGGTAAGTTTGTCGAAACACTCGCGAATCCTTGTTAGCGAGTTCTTTGTATTCCTTCGTTTGCATATATGTTGAGGAATTGAATACTGGCTGCTTTATTTTCTAGTAAAGGGCAGGACTGGCCATACAAGATAAGGGTTCGGATTTCATCACCGTTCTCTTCTTGCCCGCCTTAGGAAAACAATACCTAACGTGAACCTAAGCATTAAAATTTGAAATAAAAGCGAGACCTATAAGGTATGAGCTTAGTAGGAGAGTCGTTCGAAAAATATTGGTTACTCTCTAAGCATACTTGAAGTTCATGACGGTTTGTAAATTGAATGCGTGGACTGCATACCGCCTTGGAATGCGGTGAGGCCTTGGGTATCAAAGCTCTGCAGCTTCCCTCGCCTCTATTCAATTTACTTAAACTCGGATTGATTCAGAGAGGTTTGCTCAGATTGTAACAAATTCCATTTGAAGGATTAAGCTGGTCTAGAAAACAATCTAAGTGGAACCATCATGCTTTTTGTTTGCTAGAAATCGTAGGTTTTTCTGTGGTAGAGTCAGCCTTGTTTGCGATTGCATAGAACTTCCCTTCCGTTTATGATTTTTTCTTCTTTTATTTTGTTTTTCTAATGTATGCCCGAGGTAATTAGAGAACGGGCTTGAAAAAAAAAAAAAAAAAAAAAAACAATAATGAAAAAAAAAAAATATTGGTCTGTTTTAGATTGTACATCCCAATCTCTCGCAACAAGCCTAGTGCTAGTTAGAGATCATGTCGGGATTCTGGTCTGCAGGTGGGGATGGAAACAAATCCATCAAGAGCTTGCTTACGGGCATGCTTCACATTATGAAACTCAACAGACCATGATGTCACTAGTTATAGGGATTATTATGGAAATTTTCACGATCCTGAGCATCAATACATGAACCCTAGTAACTACTCACATGTATCATCCACCACAGGGTGAAAATGAACATCTTTACAGTGCCCAACTCTCACAATCATCACTTTTGGACCAGTTAGAAGCTAGAACTGCAGCTTTAGAAATGCAAATGCATGAATCTTTAGCATATAATTCTTAGGCAATCTGAAATCTATGCTTGTACCTTATGTGGAGGCTTAGGCCATCCTTCTTGAGAATTGCTATATTTTGCATGATTTTAGGCAATCTAGAGAATATCATGAAAATCAAAATATGAAATGCCAACAGATTACAAAGCTGATAGTCATTGGGACCATAATCAACCTTTCGAAGGTTGCGATCAGATTTTTATAGACCCTAATGACACACACATGTATCATCACCACAGGTGGGAAGTTCAACAATTTTGTACTTCTCAATATGTGGAGGAAAATATCAGAACTCATCGAACAAAATAATGCTAGGAGTGTATTGCATGATAAACCATATAGCATTAATTATGAATTTCCTCTTGTTGAAGACTCTCATTCCATTGAACAACTTAATGCATTATTAAAAATGAATTTGATTCATTTACAAAATGTAGGAAAGGAGGAATTTCAGGGATGAAATATTTGTTTGTCCTAATGAAATAAAATGTGAAAATAGTATGCCTAGTCTTACTTGTGTAGCTGATATTGCATATGAACCTGTTTTAAATGAAGGGACTAGAAATACTACGATTTTAAATAAGGAAATGCATTTAATGATGATGATGATGTTATGTTAGAAGAATATGTTTTTTACTGAAAATATTGTCGAACCTTTGAGTTCAGAGACATTAGGCTTCTCTGCCTCGACCTTAATGAATGATGTTTCTTCTAATGTTCCATATACATGTGATGTGGTTACTAATCTTGAGCCTTGTGCAGTTATCCGGTGAAAGAGAGCATGCTACACAACTTGTTTGTGACTTAGAAAATGTTGAATCTTACGTAGACACTAATGAAACTATGCATGAAAATAACTTTGATGTGTCGATTCTCTGTCTAAGTCACAATGTGAAGTTTCTTGTGATATTCCTATGCATGAAACTGAAGTTCTAGGGGATGATTGTGAACTGGGGCTTATTGATTTGTTTTATGAGCATGAGCATGATGTTGTACTTGTGTACGACATAGGTAATTTTGAATCTCCTGTCGACACTAATGATCTTATGCATCAAAATATAATTATTGTGTCCTAATTCTCTACCTAGGTCACAACATTGTGATGTCTCTTTGGATTTGTCTATGCATGAGAATAAACTTTGGATGAGCATGATACTTATTTGGGTCTTGATGGATTGTTCTATGAATGTGAGCATGCTGCGACACTGGCAAATGATTTAGAGTTATAGATGTGCCTAATAATGATGTGCCTACCTCCTGCCCATGTCTGTTGGTAATCTTGCACCCAACCTAGATTTGGTTTGTAAAGTTATTGTTAAACCTACTTTTCTAAGAGTACCTAATCTAGGATTGGAAATGTGTGCCTCTCAAGTCCTCTTGGACTATTTTGCAGTTAAATATAATACCTTTGATGAGCCACAATTAGAGTTCACTCATGTCTCTCCATCCATCTGAAAAATCCACTGAACTAGATCTTGTGCATGGTGCACCTAGAGTGTTAGATTTTGTACCCAAAAATATATCTATTGAAAAATCTAGGTTTGGGGTAACTCATTCACATATGCAGTCTCACTTGCATTGCTGTCCTGTTATAATTGTGTAAGGCTGTTGATGTTTCCTTTCGATCTTTTGGGTTGATCTCAACTTTTTAGATTGTTGGTACATGGTGAGTCATCATTGTATAATCTAGTAGGTAAAATTTTAAATCTTGTTGATATATTTGTGTACTTCCAAACTTTTGTCTTGCGCTCATATTATTTGCTTTCAAAGCATTCATTCAATTATAGTTAGCACCACCTTTAAGCATCGGGTAATCTCTTTCCTTTAAATCTTCTCTACCTTGTTCTCTTGATATGTGTTCTTATCATCTTTTGAAACATTGAGGACAATGTTAGATTTAGAGTTTGGGGTGTGTTTTGCATATAGAGTTTTTTAGTCTTTTATTAAAAAAATCAAATTATTCTTTTAAAAAAAAAATCAAAAATCAAAAAATTTCTGATGACCGGCTGTGTAGCGGGTCTTTTGTAGGATTTTTTTTTAGTCTTTTTTTATTTATTTGTTGTTGTTTTAGGATGACCAGCTGTGGAGCGGGTCTTTTGTATATTTTTTTCCTTGTAGTCTTTTGCATTTTTTATGTAATGATTTGTATGGGTCTTTTGTAGGATCCTTTGTAGTCTTTTGCATTTTTTCTTCTTTTCATGACCAGCTGTGGCGGGTCTTTTGTAAATTTTTTTGTAATGTTTTGCATATAGATTTTTTTAGTCTTTTATTAAAAAATAAATAAATCAAAAATCAATTTTTTGTATGATGACAATTTTGTGTAAGCGGGTCTTGTGTTTAATTATCTGATGATGTGTAGCGGGTCACTATGGTCACTAAAAAAATATGATGATCAGCTGTGTAGCGGGTCTTAAAAAAAATGGTTACAAATTATCAAAGGTTCTCAGAAATTCTAAGTTCATCATCTCTGAGTTGAAGACCGAAGACAAAACATTTCTATGGATGCTCGATATTGGAGAAGGGTTTGTGGGTACTTCTTTGGTAGGCCCTCACGAGACTACAACTAGTCCACTAGGGACACTGGGGTTTAAGGCTTAGTGCATACGCTAAATGCATTCGAGAGACCAGCGACAGTGGTATGTAGTTAGGATTTCTGGATTTTGTTTCACTTGAGGACAAGTAAAATTCCAGGTTTGAGGGAATTATTTGATGAGTACCAAATATTACATATTCATACACCTTTTCATTGGCACTTAACTACATCTTTACGCGCTTCAAAAGTCATATATTATCCAAATTGACATTTTACCATTTTCAGAGATAAATATTTGTATTAATTAATTTTGTGTTTTTAAGTACTAAATAAAGCTTGGAAGAATTGAAGACAAAAAAGGAAAGAAAGTTGAGCGTTGCAATCCGCTCGCGCATCGGTAGCAACTTGTTTACAAATTCGGGATTAAACAACCCATGATCAAAACCCAAGACCCAAATCCATTTCCACCTCACCCCCATTAGATTCTTTCCAAAAAATCCACCTCACCCCATTGGATTCTTTCCAAAACATCCACCTCACCCCCATTGGATTCTCAAAACATCCACCTCACCCCCATTTCTCACTCAATCACTCCCAATTTGTTTCCCACAAATATATATTCATCAATTAAGAAAACATGTTTTGTTGAGTGGATGATGCCAAAATTCGGATCAAGTGCTTGAGGGAATTTGTGCTTATAAATAGAGAGAGGTTGTTGTGTTTGAAAAACCATCAAAGAATAGCTTGTTGTATTAGTTTATCAAATTTAAGTTTTGTAATATTTCTTCATGTTCTAATTTCATTTACTAGGGTTAGATGAAGCCCTAATCTCATTGATAGTGTATTCATATCTTGTATCTTGTTCTTGAAGTTTAGTTTGTTTAAAGATATAATTTAATCCAAGTTTTTCAACATCTTACTCTAATGTATTATCATATGTCCATTGTGGATTAGAATATCTCTATGTTGATTATGCCAACTCGCCACTTGACGCAAATATTGATCTTTAGATTAGTTGTGTAATTAGACAATTAATGCTTTGGAGAAATACTTTAGTTTAGTTAAATTATCCATTGGAGAATCTTCCTTAGTTATCGGTGGAGCTTGAATCACTATAAGGACGATAATATTACAAGTTGAATGCATATCATAGGTTATTGGAGTAGTTGAATACCTAGTATCCATATTATCATTGTTTACATATCTTGTTGTTGCATCTTTTACTTTATTATTTAGGTACTTTAAAATCATATAATGCGTCGACAAAATCAAACCCACTTTGGTTACTCTCTGAATCAGGTTTGGATCAACTACACTCTCACCATTGTTGCTCTTGTCTGAATCAAGAGCAATCGAGAGATGAGAAAATGAATCAACTGAGCTATATTTGATTAAATCGAAATGGGTTAATGGGTACTGTTGCTGTATGAAACCGAGATGAAGTTGATGATTATTCTGTGAAAGATTGAATCGAGAAGGGTTATGATGAATTAACTAGGTTTTGTTGGTAATGAAGACACAGAGACGAGATGATGGATTAAAATTTGTAGATGAGGTTTGAATGAGATCGAAGTGAAATTTGAAGAACGAGATTGGGTTTGTACTGAAATTAAAGAAGGTTTGAAGATAGGTTTGTATTGTATTCAGTGGATTAAATGGTTATGTCGATCTTGGAGATGAAATTAAACGAGAAAGAGATGGGTTTGGTGATAAAGAGATGCTGTTGATAGAATGGATTTGATGTTGAAATGTGGGTGAATCGAATCTGTTACTGTCATGGAAAGATGTGGATCGAATTTGGGTTTTTGAAAAGAAGCTACTATGAAGCAGGGAGGTATTGCTGCTGTTTGTAGCAGTCTATTTGAGAATGATATTGTGAGAATTGTGCTGGGAAATTGATGATGTTGGTGGTATGTTTAGATTGAGAAGAACACAGTCAAGAAATTAATGCTGCTATGGTTCTGTTAGAGATGTTTTGTAGTTAAATTATGAATCTCTGAGACAGGGAAGAAGCAGCTACTACTGATGTGAAGTACGGCGTAGTGTGTTGCTGTTGCTTTTCAGACGATAATAGGTTGTTGTTGTTGGGGGTCTGGTGGTGATGCTACAACTGATGTTGGTATCACAGCAGAGATGGGTAGTGGCCTAAGGTTATGCTGGTTTTAAATGCTGCAGTTGAAGCCCCTGAGATGAAGCTCTGTTGCTGCAGAACACAACACATGAATGATGCAGTTGAACTGCTTAATTAGATGTATGTTAGGTTGTCACAGGGAGAAGAAAAGAAAGGCCTGAATTTACGGCCGGAAAGTCCTGTAATCAGCCGAAACTCGGCCGGTTTTCCACTCCGGCGAGTCGACTCGGCGCCGGCGATGACCGTTCCAGAACAATCCCGACGATCGATCCAGCTCAGTGACTCAGACCACTCAGCCGACTCAGCCTGACTAAGAAGCTAACTCGCCATCTGACTTTGACCTTTGACTGACGGTTGACATGTTTGACCGTTAGTCCTAACGGTGAACTGACGGAATATTCCGTCGACGGATAGAATTTTTAGGTTACCGGCGGTGACGATTTCCGGCCTATTTCCGGCCAAAAGCCCAGTTTTCCGGCGAGCAAAAATACAAAATTTTGTATGGACTTCTCTCATGTGTGTGAAGACTTAGAATTGGGAATTGGATGAAAACTTGGAAGTTTTGGAGAATTGGACTAGAAATTGGAATATGGCTCAAATTGGGAAAGTGGTGTTCTTATTAAATGTGGAATCTTTTCCAACAAAGATATGGAGAGTATTGAAGCCTATAAATAGAGGAGTTCTCTACAACTTTTACACACATCTACTTTGGAGAAGGAGTTAAAGTGCACAAGGATTGGAGGAAGGAGCAACCATCATCTTTTCAATAAGTTTTCTTTCTTCCTTAAATTATTATTATTATTGTGTGAACTCCAAACTAATTTTCTTATTAATTGAGGATGAATTCCTAGTTCTTAATATATGATTTGAGTTTTGTTTCAATTCTACTTTGAAGTTTTTCATATGATTATCGTTTGTTTTTACTAATATTAGTGTTTATGCTTGATTGATAGGTCGTTTGGGTGGCCAACTTAATTGATTTGTTAATTAATCTAAAACTAGTGAAAGTTAGGGGATAAGTAATCGTTTCTTGAATATTTACATAAGTAGAAAACACAAGACCTTGCAGAGGGATTCCTTGGAGCAACTGTGTGTAAAAACAACGTTAGCTAGTGGACCTTGATCTAAGAGTTTAAATACTAATATCAACCTAATAAATTCATGAATCTTAATGCGTTTAACTAAATTACATCTTGGGTGATCTACTACTAGGTGGTTTGGTGAATAGAATCCGGTAGGCGAGAACTTCCGTATCCGGTGAAATAAGGGATTTTGGGGTTAGCACTGATCTAGATGCTATACCTACGGTTGGTGATAATCTATGACTAATAGCAAGTGGAAAAGAACATAACTTTAATCATTGTTTTGCAGCGAAGAAGGATTCCTTGATCTATTCTCTCTTATTGAATTCAACTTACACTTTGTTTATTTCTTTTGCTTTATAAGTTTTACAACCAATACCCCCCTTTTGTGACAATTTTACAACTAAGAATCTCTTGTTCCTCGTGGGATCGAACTTGACTACCCTATATTACTTATTAATTAGGTAGTGAAACATTAATTAATTTGTTGTGGTTACGACACGCATCAGTTCTACTTTGAAAAATCAAAAAAAAAAAAAAATGTTACAGAAACACTTAAATGATACTTGTTAACTCTCTTTGTAGGTCAAGGATCTAGTTTTATAGGAGTATTGCCAATTCACAAGACACGATGTTTGGTTCATCGTGTTTTAATGAAGCCAAGCACTTATAACTGATCTGGTACATAAGTAGATTAATTTTGGGGGTAACATGGATATTAGAGTTGATAGAAGCGTTGAAATTTGAAGTAATTCCTCAATGACAAAAGTGTAGTTGTTCTAAAACACCTGAAGATTGTTACTCTTTTTTGTTCTAAATCAATGCTTAGCTTAACTGTAACCATCTGCTGCACATTGTGACTTTGACAACCTTTGCAAGAGATCATTGTATAATTCCCTATGTTCATTTTGTGTTAACTTCAGCTGTTTGTAAACCAAAAACACAGCCTGCTATCTTTTCTTATATTCGCTACTGAAGTGCACTCCATCTCATAGTCGATCTGGTGTAATGTTTGAGCTATTTACTTATCTTTTTCCACACCACCAACCAGAATCCTGTGCACTGAGAGACATTTTCATTTTACCCTCAGTTACATAGGAATTTTTGTAGGTGGGATTGAAACTTAACTTAGAGTTTGTATGGGTCTCCGTCAAACTTTCCAATTGAAAAAACAATGATAAAAAATCCAAAAACATATATGCTGCTCCCAACCACAGGCAACTATTGCCTGGTGATTATTTTACGATAGATTGAAATTGTGGGTTGTAGACTTGTAGTTATCCAAAAACCCTAGCCTTTAACCTATGGGACTATCTCATTCCAGACCCAAATGAAATCCATCTGAGATCTGCAATTTGCGCGGCCTTAAGGTTGTTAGATCAAAAAGCTCTGTAGATTGAGGAAGGAAAGGAAGAAGAAGCTAATGTTGTAAGAAGAAGTTATTCAATCACAAGAACTAAAAGCAAAAACAAAATTGGTTTGTGTTGGATAATCGATATGAGAAGAAAATGGGGTTTTCATAAGGATTGGCAGAGGATTTATCCGTGGCCTTGATGTCTCGTTCGGGAATGTTGGATTTTTGGTTGAATTAATATGAGGATTTAGGAAGGATTCGATCACGAAAGAGGGAAACTAATAGTTTCTACTCACTCTTTTTTCTTTTCTTTTTTGATTAATCTCTCTCCATAATTATTTCTCTTTATACATATGGTCAATATATATGACCTTAGAGATAAGAGCATGTGGACCTCCGGTATCCACTTAATTCATTTACACTAAAACAGAGAATACTAATATGTAGAGAAACTAGACTTTGTAAACAGAATTGTTCATATGAACAAAATTGACTGCATTTTCTATATGCTAGCTAATTTGGATATCTGCACAACACTTGTTTACAGATACATTTTCATCACATTACTCAACATTCTCCTCCTTAATGTAGTGATTCACAACTCCAAGTAATTCTCTAAATTTTTGGGACTTGCCTTTGGGAAGTTCCTTGGTGAATATGTCTGCCAATTGGTGTTCCATCATGCAATACTTGAGTTCTATCTCACCATCTTCAACCGCTTCTCGAATGAAGTGATACTTGAGTTTGATGTGCCTTGCTCTACAATGCTCAACCGAGTTTTTGGACATAGCAATTGCGGATTTATTGCCACAAAAAAATTCGGTGCACCCTTTTTGTTTCTCTTGAATGTTTTCCATAATTATTCTTAGACATACAACATGAGATATAGCTATTGATGCAGAAATGTACTTCGCTTCCGCCATGGATAGAGCTACGGTTGGATGCTTCTTCGATGCCCATGAAAATATACCCTAACCAAGAGAAAAAGTATACCTCGATGTACTCTCCATGTCATCAATACACCCTCCCAAATTTCTATCAGAATAGCCAACTAATCTGACATCCAAATTTCTCGAATACATGATTCCAAAACTCATTGATCCTTGTATGTACCTTAACAACCTCACTGCCGCGCCAAGATGTAGATGACTAGAGAACTCATGAACCTAGAAATCATACCTGAAGAAAATATGATGTCGGGTGTTGTATCTTTAAGATACAACAAGTTTCCAATAAAACCTCGGTAGTAAGTCTCATCAACCTTTCTTCCTCCATCATATTTCTTGAGTTTCTCATTCACTACAAGTGGTGTAGATGTGGGGTAACAACCAAGCATACCAAATTTCTTCAACACCTTTTCAGCATACTTACTTTGATAAATGAACACTCCATCTTCAATTTGATGAAAATCTATACCAAGAAAGTACTTGAGAAAACCCACGTCACTCATATCATATTCATCATCATTTCTCTCTTGAATTGTTCAATCATATGAACATCATTACCCGTAAAGATAAGATCATCAACATAAAATGCAACAATGAACATAAACATACCTTTTGTCGTCACATATAGCGTAGGCTCACTCTTGCTTTTTTTAAAGTTTTTCCTTTTGAAGTATCCATCTATCTCACTATACCAATTAGATTTTGGTGCTTGCTTGAAGCCATACTAAAAAGACGAGGGTACCCAAATACATCACAATTTTTAAATTATCCACCCATAAGTCTTTTTACCAAAAGTGATTGTCTATGAAAAAAGTCGATACAATACTACAAATCGTTATTCACACTTTGTGTGATTGTCTATGGATACGAGATCGAGACAATACAACAATCAAAGTGTGATTACTTGATAATAGGTTCAGACTTAACTAAAATCTATAGGATCACTATCAAGTAATACGGAGTTAATGTTTGTGTAATTTACTTTAAATTATAATAACAACAATTATAACTGCGAAAAGGAAAAGTAAATGACACAACAAGATTTTTTTAACGAGGAAACTGCAAATACAGAAAAACCCCGGGACCTAGTCCAGAATTGAATACTCTCAAAATCTAAACTAAAACTTTGTATAGTTGAGACCAAGCAACTAACACTTAATTTCTTTTGTATCCCTGCGCTTCCGATATGCAATAAGTGAACGCACTGGAACAATTCCTTTGGATCGTATTCGAAATAGTAAAGGAACAACAAATTTGTTTGGTAACAACTCTCTTGATTCTTTCAGATGAAGATATCTCAAGTTATATGCAAAGGCCCTTCCGTTTAACTAATATACTCCTTTGCCTAGTTCGATCAATCTATCCAACAACTAACAAAGTATTATAGTTTAGATTTGCAATCAGTCAATATAGATTCCAAAAAGAAACTATAAGGTGATGTCGATCTTACATAACTAACCAATCGAATAAATCCTATTTGAGTTGGATCCCAGCCGATCAAGGTTTGTGCACACCCAAAGATATATAAACCAAATAAGAAATCTTTTTTGTCTTCAAATCTTCTTTAATCTTCAATAAAAACCTGCACAACACCACTCGAATTTCTTGTGATCAATCACGCACAGATATGAGTATGTTAACTATGGATTATCACAAGATGTCTTTAGATATACAAACAGTTCTAAAGATCCCGTCAACACTTCGATCTAGTTTGAGTGAATCTTATATCAGAAGAGAAGATTCTCAAGAATAAACAAACTAGGTGCAATCAAATTTAAACAACCGTTAGTCAATCAAATCAATCGAAAACTAAAATAGACAACAATTATCTAGTTTCCCACCAACGGTACTCGTAGAGATTCTTGATCCCACAAAAGTCTTTAAACGAGGGGTCATTTGAGATTTCGCCTAATTAGGGCACTTTCCTCTCCGGATAGACGGATCCACTAGAAACAACAAAAAGATGAAGTTTGCCTGGATCTTAGAATAGTTTGCTAGAAATACAAACTTGGATATTTATATACCAAGGATGTTTGGACACCAAGGAATTTACCGGATATTCTCAACATATGCAATAAATTCCCAAATCGGTTTTCATAATTCCTGGAAATGCTTTGTCCAATATTTTCTGAAATCTCTCAACCGACAATCTCTAATTAGCAAATGCACATTAATAATTTTTATTCTCGAGAGATATGCATTTAATTGATGGTAATTAAAGCATATAAAACTAATAACAACCTTAATTAAAAGATTCTTAATTTATATCAGATCTGGATCTCCTTTGAGTTATTAAGGAATATCTTTGAACAATAAAAGATAAGAGTTATTGTTCGTGTTCAAATTATGTTGAAATCTTTTCTTTGTAAATCATCTTTCATATTTACAATCTTGGAATCGATTATACCACACTTCCAAACAAGTTTATAATTGGTTCATCTGTATTCCAAGATAACTATGTGATTGATCAAATATCAATTCACTAATCATGGGTTCATGGTTTTACTAAACACAAGGATTGGTTCTACCTCAATATGGTTTGCTTGTGATCGAACACACAAGTTACCAGGACTAGTTACATCAGTTACCAAGATCGGTTACGTTAATTACCAGGATGGGTTACCATATACTCATGCTATTACTTGTGATCGGTTATACAAGTCACTAGGATCGGTTACACCAATTACCAAGGTCAGTTATACCAATTACTAGGAACGGCTACACTAATTACAAGGATCGATTATACAACTATTTTGTGATCAGTCATACCAATTACTAGGATCGGTCACACTAATTACAAATATCGATCATACCATCTCAAGTGATTACTTAGGATCGGTTACACTAATAAAAGTTATACCAAATCATAAGTCAGGCAATATGATTATTTATACCAAGATACATAACAAGTTATGACCGATTCTACTAATTCGCACATATTAGTAATCCAAAGATATGCAATGAATAACAATACCGATAAGCCTAGCGGTTTTCCTTTCGATTCATAAAATAAGTTCATGAATGTACTTCCTTTAAACAAATGTAAACATTGTTTCCTAGTATGAAATATTCACCTTTACCCATACATATAATCACAATAACATTCATACGATTATGTCGATGTCATATTGTTTATAGGTGAAAATAGTTTCTGCTAATTTTGGTAATTGCGGGTGTGAAGGTGAGAAACTGTTTAAACCCTAAAAAATGTACTGCAAGGGAGTACTTTAGATTCGAGAGATCAATATGTACAAGTCCGGCCTAAACCAAGAAATGGCCATTCCATACTTGCTTCGGTCACAAAAAAGAGGAGAATGGGTTGGTTTTGGGGAGGGAATCAAGGAGAGTGGTGAGACCAGAATAGTTGATTCTGGAAGATCATTTGGGTTTCTACGACTTGTTATCAGAAAGGTAAGAGAGCTCACGAGGAGAGCTAGAAAGTAAGTATTTCTGAGTGTTGTCTTGTCCGAATGAACTTGTTGTTCAAATGGAAATAGGTAAGACCTATTTATACAAGTCAAGGTAGAAACGTACCCTGGTCTCATTAAGGAGTGGGGAAGTAAATGTGAGGAGGTGGTAACCGTATGCATGGACTTGATTTCCCATAAAGTGGTTAACACATGAAATTGGTTTTCATGAAACTGTTAACGTTATGGAATTGATGTTCCATAAAGTTTGTTAACTCATGGCTTTATGTCCCATGAACGTTTCCCACATAACTCCCATATTTATTAGGCGCCTCACCCTTATGACACTTCCTTATGAGGGGCGTAGTGTACGCCGCACGTTGTAGACCACCAAACCAATACCCAAAAAGAATCCCCCTGTTTGTGTTGGCGTCTCGAATGTTTTGGAAAACATGTAAAACATTGTTGTGGCTTGGAAAGTCGATCTTGGGGAACTTGCTAGCCAGGTGACCTTCGACGGTCGAGATATTGCATCTTGAGAGGAGGGGCAACCGTTGATCGTTGCACGCTTTCGTTTTGGTAGCCGCATAGTGAGGTCCAATAGGGTGGCACGGCTAGGGTGTGTTTAGACTTGGCATGGGGAGCCAAGGGTTTTCCATGGGTGTATGGCATGGCTAGGGCCAAGGCAAAGTGCGTTTTGCATAGCGCGTCTAGCTTGGATAGGTTAGGTTTGGCTTGGCATATGGGGCCAACGGGTAGCCATGGGCGCATGGCGTAATTAGGGCCTAAGGCAAGGGCGCTTGGCTAGTCGTGGCGTGACCAACATGGCTAGGGACAAGGCATGGTGCGGATAGCTTGGCTAGGTTTGGTTTAGCTTGGTATGTGGGGCCAAGGGGTAGCCACGGGCGCATGGCGTGACTAGCCTGGACTAGGCGCGCGACCAAGCAAGGGTTTCGGGTCTAAGGTCGTGAAGGGACTTTAGACGACCAGGATTTGCTCCTGGGATTGAAGGGAAACCATTGATTGTCGCCTGTCTTCACTTTGGTAGTCGCATGGGGAAGGCCAACATGGTGGCGCGGCATGTGGGGCCATGGCGAGATGTGCTTGTCATGGCGCGGCTAGCTTGCCTAGGTACGTAACCAAGCTAGGGTTTTGGGCCCAAAGTCGTGAGGGGACTTTAGACGGCCAGGATTTTCTCCTGGGATTGAAGGTAAACCATTGATTATCGCCTGGCTTCAATTTGGTAGATGCATGGGGAAGGCCATCATGGTGGCGCGGCATGAGGGGCCATGGAGAGACGTGTTTGGCATGGCGCGACTGGCTTGGCAAGGTACGTGACCAAGCTAGTGTTTTGGGTCTAAAGTCGTGAGGGGACTTTAGACGGCCAGGATTTGCTCCTGGGATTGAAGGGCAACCATTGATGGTCGTCTGGCTTCAATTTGGTAGCCGCATGGGGAAGGACATCATGGTGGTGCGGCATGAGGGGCCATGGCGAGACGTGTTTGGCATGGCGCGGCTAAGGCCAAGGTAGGGGCGTTTGGATTGGCTTGGTGTGATTAGCATAGCTAGGGCCAAGGCATAGTGCATTTTTGCATGGAGTGGCTAGCTTGGGCTAGGTATGGCTAGCATGGTTTGCCATTGGCACGGAGGTGTGGCTAGCATGGTTGGCATGCTTTGGCGCAGTTGTTGTGGATGACATGATTTGCAATTAGCACAAAGGTGCGGCCAGCATGCCTTGGCGCGGTTGATGTGGATGGCATGATTTTCCATTGGCACAAAGGTGAGGCTATCATGGTTGGCATGCCTTGGCGCGGTCGGTGGGGATGGCATGATTTGCCATTGGCACAGATGTCCGGCTAGCATGGTTGGCATGCCTTGGCGCGGTGGGTGCGGCTGGAAAGATTTTCCATTGGCACAGAGGTGCGGCTAGCATGGTTGGCATGCCTTGGCGCGGTCGGTGCGACTGTCATGATTCTCCATTGGCGCAGGGGTGCGGCTATCATGGTTGGCATGCCTTGACGCGGTCATTGTGGTTGGCATGATTTGCCATTGGAACAGAGGTGTGGCTAGCATGGTTGGCATGCCTTGGCGCGGTCGGGGTGGATGGCATGATTTTCGATTGGCACACGTGGGAATTAGGGTTTGGTTCATCGTAACCGTAGTTTTGAAAAATATACCCGGGTAATTATTTTAGAGACACATTAAAAGTTTCAGTAAATGTGCCTTGTAAATTCTTATTGCTTTAAATGTGGTGACATTACTATCTACAAGGGTTTAGTGTTTTACGATTTTAAACCTAAACTAAAAACCACCATCAACACATATATACGAAGTTCAAAAGATAAGTGTTATACTTCGTATCCAAATTCCTTAACACTATATGATCATATGATCATGTCTTACTACTAGAGTATAATCATTGACAGCTTCGCAGTTATGTTTTCAACGTAGCTGTTTATGGGTAAAAATCGTTTCTACCGATTTTGGTAAATTCGGTAGGAGAGTGAAAAACTGGTTTAAACCCTAAATAAATGTGTTGCACGTGAGCACTTTCTAGATTCGAGAGATCAATCTGTACAAGTACGACCTAAACCAAGAAATGGCCGTTCCAGACTTGCTTCGGTCATAAAGTGAAGGAGAAGGGTTGATTTGGGGAGGATATCGAAGAAAGGTGATGAGTCCAGAGAGTTCTTGTTGGGTAGTGTCTCGACTTGTATCAGAAAAAGTAGAAGCTTAGGAAGCTTGTAAGATATGGAAGCCTTTTGGGTGAGCTTGAAAAAGTTGCTTTCTGATAGTGTTGTATATTTTTCCTGACCAAGACTTGTTGTCTGGTAGAAAATAGGTGAGTCCTATTTATACAAGTTGAGATTGAAACGTACCCTGGCCTCATTACAGAAGGAAATAAAAAGTAGTTAAATGGGAGGAGGTGGTAACCGGCGTGTTTAAGAGTGAAAATGTTTTTCACTTTTATTTTATTATTTAATTGACCGCTTTTATTCCTTTTCATGCTTTCTTAATACGAGCGTAGTGTACGCTGCATGCTATGACCGCCAAACCAAAACATTGAGAAAGCATCCCCCAATTTTGTGTTGATGTCTCGAGAGTTAGTTGCACTTTGGGTTCAAGTGGCAATGCCAAGCTGCTAGGGGAGCGTGTGGCATGTGCCAATGGAATGTGTGGAATGCCTTGACCACAAGTTACACCTTGAATGTAAGTGGCAATGCCAAATCTGCTAGGGGAGCGTGTGGCATGTGCCAATGGAATTTGTGGAATGCCTTGGTGGTAGGTTGCACGTTGAGTGCAAGTGGCCATGCCAAAGCTGCTAGTGACGCGTGTGGCATGTGCGGAATGCCTTGGTGGTAGGTTGCACGTTGAGTGGAAGTGGCCATGCCAAAGATGCTAGTGGAATGTGTGGCATGTGCAATGGCACTCATGGCCACTTGGGCCTAGTTTGCACGATTTGCAAGCCTAGGGTGCGGGCGCAACTTTGGCATGTACAAAATGGCATAGAGGATTGGAAAGTGGATATCTGTGCGTGTTGGCATGTGCCAATGGCACGCACGGCCATACTGGCCTAGGTTGCATGGTTTGCAAGTCTAGGGAGAGGGCGCTACTTTGGCATGTGCCAATGGCATTGCGGCTTGGAAAGTGGCTAGCGGTGCGTGTTGGCATGTGCCAACGGCACACACGGCCATATTTGCCTAGGTTGCACGGTTTGTAAGCCTAGGGCGCGGGCGCAACTTTGGCATGTGCCAATGGCATCGCGTCTTGGAAAGTGGATAGCGGTATGTGTTGGCATGTGCCAATGGCACACATGGCCATATTATCCTAGGTTGCATTGTTTGCAAGCCTAGGGAGCGGGCACTACTTTGGCATGTGCCAATGGCATAACGGCTTGGAAAGTGGCAAGCGGTGCATGTTGGCATGTGCCAATGGCATGCACGATCGTATTAGCCTAGGTTGCAAGGTTTGCAAGCCTAGGGCGCGGGC
This sequence comes from Papaver bracteatum, assembly GCA_023529315.1. Taxonomy (NCBI): domain Eukaryota; kingdom Viridiplantae; phylum Streptophyta; class Magnoliopsida; order Ranunculales; family Papaveraceae; genus Papaver; species Papaver bracteatum. The sequence continues at coordinate 18,259 of JAJJWX010001567.1, forward strand.
GCTACTTTGGCATGTGCCAATGGCATAGCGGCTTGGTAAGGAAAGTGGCTAGCATAGCTAGGGCCAAGGCAGAGTACGTTTGGCATGGCGCGACTAGCTTGGGCTAGGTTTGGATGGAATGATTTTCCATTGGCGAGGAGGTGAGGCTAGCATGGTTGGCATGCTTTGGCGCATTTGGTGTGTCTAGCATAGCTAGGGCCAGTCAGAGTGCGTTTGGAATGTCGCTGCTATCTTGGGCTAGGTGTGTCTGGCATGATTTGCCATTGGCACAGAGGTGCGACTAGCATGGTTGGCATGCTTTGACGGGTTGCCCAGTCTTACATTGGGCTAGGTGTGGCTGGCATGATTTGCCATTGGCACGGAGGTGCGTCTAGCATGGTTGGAATGCTTTGGCGCGTTTAGTGTGGCTGACAGGATTTTATGTTGGCACGGAGGTGCGGCTAGCATAGTTGGCATGCTTTGGCGCGTTTGGTGTGGTTGGCATGATTATCCATTGGCACGGAGGTGCGGCTAGCATGGTTGGCATGCTTTGGTGCATTTGGTGTGACTAGCATAGCTAGGGCCAGGCAGAGTGCATTTGGCATGCCGCGGCTAGCTTGGGCTATGTGTGGCTAGCATGATTTTCCATTGGCACGGAGGTACAACTAGCATGGTTGGCATGATTTTTCGCGTTTGGTATGGGTGGCATGATTTTCCATTGGCACGGGGATGCGGATAGCATGGTTGGCATGCTTTGGCGCATTTGATGTGGCTGGCATGATTTTCCGTTGGCATGGGGATGCGTCTAGCATGGTTGGCATGCTTTGGCACGTTTGGTGTAACTAGCATAGCTAGGGCCAAGGCAGAGTGCATTTGGCATGGCGTGGCTAGCTCGGGCTGGCATGATTTTCCATTGGATAGCATGATTTTCCATTGGCACGGAGGGGAATTAGGGTTTTGCTCGTTGTGACCCTAATTTGAAAAAATACCCCCTATTAATTGCTGACTACATGCACTAAATGTTCTTATAAATGTGTCACCGGTGACATTAGGTTATTCGTGGTTTTACGATTTTACCATTTGTCTAAAAACCACCATCAACTTTAAGTCCCCTTCTTACCTCGTAACATGAGTTTTGTTGCGAGGTAAGCATAAGATGGTAACAAAATATCATCAGTAAATCGTTAAGAGAATTGAGGAGGCTTGTCTGACCTTTTTATAGATAGGATTTGGAATCCTTGACTCTAGCAATTTTACACAAATCGGGAGGCTGGCACGATTGGGAAGTCAGCATCATTGAGAGACAGGAAGATGAGCGACATTGAGATGTTGACACGAGTTGGGAAACTGAGCGTGCTAGCTGGTGGGACCGGTCTTTATACGCACGATTTTGGTAAAGGGAAGTCCTTCCCTATTTCAGTATCTTCACGCCTATATATAGAATTCCTTTCTCTTATCTTGCACTTTGTTCTTTCATCCTTTCACACTGTGGCAGGGTCACGAAGAAAAACCGGCTTCCAAGTATGTTTTCCAATACTTCTCTTGTTTTCCTTTTTATGTAGGTGAAAACCCTAACAATAGGCGTTTTTCTTTTATGATCCTTGCAATGATATTGTGCATTTGATTACTTGGCGTGATTCTTGTAGAAGATATTGTATATATGTACCCAAAGAAAATACTTTATATATGATTTGAACCCGCAGAAAAATGCTTCATATATAATTTTGAACCCGAAGAAGGATACTACAGAAGCATTCGAACTCGTAGAAAAACTGCATATATAATTATGAACCCGAAGAAGGATATTGCAGACGCATTCGAACCCGTAGAAAATACTGCGTATTTAATTTTGAACCCGAAAAAATATTGTATATGAATCCCGAATAAGAATACTGTATATGAATCCCGAATAAGAACACCGTATATGAATCCCGAAGAAAATTACTGCATATGTGCTTCATATAATTTGGAACCCATAGGAAATATTGCATATATGAATTTCGGACCTGAAGAAAATATTGCGCATGTAGTTTTGAATCCGTAGAGAAACACTTTTTTTTTTTTGGTGCGGTTATGTGTTAAGGAGATAATTTCGTCTTTCTCCGTTTGTTTTGCGCAGATATCTTGTTACCAAATTGTTATGAATAAATCCGACAAGATGTTACCTGAACAAAATTTCGCTTCATCGAAGGATGTTGATAATTCCAAACCAAACACGGATGATGAATTCTTTGCCAAACCCCTCGCCCCTGCTCGGAAGAATCATCCAGGTTTCATGCCAATTTTTCTAACCGGTGGTGAAGATGAAAAGAGAGCACGTTCGGTTTTCCTAGAGAACACCATACGGTTTTGTCTTCATAAAGGGGTATATTCTTCTTCCAACATTGATTTCAGGATGTATCAAATCCCATTACGTTCTTTTGATAGATGGGTTGAGTTCATGGTGAGTAAGGAGAAGATAAATACCAACTTGACTCGAGCGCAGATTATTGATGCTGTCAGAGCTTCAGTAAGTCTCCATATTAGGAAGGATATCCCGGGCTTGGTTGCTTTCATCTCCAGATGGTGTTCGGACACCCATACGATCATATGTAGATGGGGTGAAATACTTTCTCCTTGGAGAATGTGGCTCTCTTGCTGAATCTTTCGGTAACCGGGAATCTTAACATACAATTGTCTGAAGATTAAGAGAAAATGCTGGATGACCTTGCCGCTAAGATGGGAGATTTCGCTCGAAAGGACTCCACTGCGAAGTCGAAGGATTCTGTTCAAAAAGAGGATGTAAAGTGCTTATACAGCTGGTGGATATATCAATGGTTTCCGGACGAGCTGGAACTTAAACAGAAAAGCAGTGATCTTCACGTTGTAGTATTTTTGGCTCTCTGGTTGTCTAGAGACATTTTTGATGATGGTTCAGGCAAAAAGGAAATAAGACCTGAGTTGCTAGTGATTGCTATGAAGTTGGCAAAAGGTGAAGTTCTTCCCATTCACAAGGTATTCCTTGGTTCCCTGTATGTGCATCTGGACCACCTAGTTGCGAACATGCGGGTTTCGAATGGTTTCATGAAAGTGAATTCATATGTGCATGTTGTTTTTCTGCAAGCCTGGTTATGGGAGCACTTTGATAAGTATGCTCTGAAACCTTTGCCTTCGATCCCCACGAGTTGGGGTGGCTCCCAAATTCTTCGATCGGTGAACAGGTGTCCAAGAGTTGGTATGAGCTTGGTTAGTCTTCTCGATAAGTCGCATGAAATCCGTTTTCGCCCATGGGAGCCGGTCCATAGGTCTGTGACTCAAATTGACACCTTTTCTTCTACTCCGAACATGATTTTGTCTTCTGACGGCAGTTTGAGTGTTGGTGAAAACTTGTTTATTTAGAGTTGTCTGCCTGGTTATATGCCGTATTTCTTTATGGGGTCTTTCCGAATAGCTGCTTACAATATTGACCATGCCGCTCATCATGTGGGTTTTGATCAAGGGGTGACTCTTGCTTACCAGCTGGTGATTCCTAAGGATTCATTACGTGCTTCCCTCAATGCCAGTGCCCTTGAGCCAGGTATCCGCCTTCCCTTCATTCAAACGGGAAGGGTAACTTAGATGATTTTTGGCTATAGTGAGTTATGGTACGATGAGTTCATTATGATCCAAGATTTTATAAATAACATGGTGGAGAATGTTCGTTGTAACCTTCCCCAGCAGTTTTGAAGAAGTATCCGATGTTGAGGGACCTCAAGCGAAAGCTGCCTGACAACTCGGAAAGTCCCCAGGCAAAGGAACAGAGAACGAAGAATTATGCTGGCAGGTTTCGGGCGGTTTCAAAAGATCCTCCTGCGGCTCTCGTGTCTTTCAGTTCTTCCAATAACTAGGTATGTGTCGTCTCCTTATTGGTTTGTCTCGAAACATGTGAATTTCTGCTGAAAACATGTGTCTTGTTTCTACCAAGGCTTCGGTAGTGTTAATGCTTTCGCTGCCCTTGCACGTTTCCAGGAGGCGGAAATTCCTTCGAAGAATTTCGGCATCACTGAGCCTTCTTATAACAGTGATGGTCCAGAGAAAGAAAAAAGTTCGACAAGTGAGAATGATTCTTCTGACAGCACTGGTTCTTTTTCGGGAAGTGGTTTGGTGAGTTTCGCGCTTCTTTTTCCTTCTTCTTCTTCCTCCTTTTTTTTTTGAAAAATGTCTAACTCAGGTTTGCAGGAGGAATCCGGTTTGGAATATGATTCTGGGGCGGAGACACACGAAAACTTGCCTTTGGTGACAGCGACCACTGCTGGTAACTTGGAGATGGGAGTTAGCCAATCGTCGGGCACATATATGGTTCAAACGGTGGATGATTCCCTGATGGTTGCTGCCGTAGACATGGAAAAAGAGCCTTTGCAAGTCGCGGGTCCAGTTGCAGGCTCTATTTTCGATCCCCCGTACTTCTTTCCTTACCCAGGTCATGTACTGGTTGGCGGTTTCAGAGTGTTGGATAAGTATGAGGCGTTGTATACCATAATCTGGGAGAAACATGGACATATGGCCACAACCAAGAAGATCACTAGTCTGTTTGCCCTGGTTAAGTGTATGGAAGAGGCTTTATCTTCCATCGAAGACATGCGTCAGGTGACTGGACACACCGTTTCTGAAGACGTCATTGCCGACTGGGATCACCATCGCGACGTGTGTGTAGAAAAGGAGTTCAACGCTTCGTGGTTTGTCGAAGGCCTTGCTGAGATCTAGAAGTCAAAAGATGCAGTAGTCGGAAGCCTTTCTGCAGAGGATATTGGATGACAGGAGGTACAACTTGAACATCTTTCCAAGATGTTGACTATGAAGAGAATGGCTCTTGAAGATGCAAAGTTGACTTTCTCCAAGAGGAGCAGACCTTTGTTGGATGATTTTCCTTGAATATATTCTCAGTTAAACTTTCCTTGAAGAATATACTGGATGTCTGGTTTAAAGTTCGACCAGTTTTGATAGACAACTGGTAGATTTTGAGGATATTAGATTATTTTTGGGATGAATGGTTTCGATAATATAACTCTGATTACGCTTTGTGATAAGGGATATTGCTTTTATGAAAGTGTGTGCTAGCAATCGGCACAAGACACAATAGTGTGATGGTTTTACTAAGAACCCAAAAACTGATCATATATCTTTCCCAGTCTAAACTAACTCGCTTCATAGGTTTTTTTTTTTTGAACACGCCCCTTTCCATGTAAACGGCGTCTTTTCTGGTAGCATTGCTAGAAAGTCCCCAATCGCTGTTAGCACTTTCAGCGAGTCCCCAGTTTTCTTGTGTAGCCTTTACGACTGGTAACCGGGTTGTCTGGTAGCTGAGTAGATTGAGTCGCCTTCCCCTACCATCTTGACATCTGGGTCGAAGAACGAAATCGACAGTCTGACATTGTAGCCGATAGATCAATCCTCCCGCTGTGGTCGCCAATTGTTTATGGGTAAAAATCGTTACTACCGATTTTGGTAAATTCGATAGGAGGGTGAGAAACTGGTTTAAACCCTAAAAAAATGTGCTACACGTGAGAACTTTATAGATTCGAGAGATCAATATGTACAAGTCCGGCCTAAACCAAGAAATGGCCGTTCCAGACTTGCTTCGGTCACAAAGTGGAGGAGAAGGGTTGATTTGGGGTGGATAGCGAAGAAAGGTGATGATACTAGAGAGTTCTGGTTGGGTAGTGTCTCGACTTGTATCAGAAAAAATAGAAGCTTAGGAAGATTGCAAGAGATGGAATCCTTTTGGGTGAGCTTGCAAAAGTTGCTTTCTGATAGTGTTGTATTTTTCTCCTAACCAAGACTTGTTGTCTGGTAGAAAATAGGTGAGACCTATTTATACAAGTTTAGATTGAAACGTACCCTGGAATCACTACGGAAGGAAATAAAAGGTAGTTAAATGGGAGGAGGTGGTAACCGACGTGTTTAAGAGTGAAAACGTTTTTCACTTTTATTTCCTCATTTAATTGACCGCTTTTATTCCTTTTCACGCTTTCTTAATACGAGCGTAGTGTACGCTGCATGCTGTGACCGCCAAACCAAAACCCTGAGTAAGCATCCCCCAGTTTTGTGTTGATGTCTCGAGATTTAGTTGAACTTTGGGTTCAAGTGGCAATGCCAAGCTGCAAGGGGAGCATGTGTCATGTGCCAATGGCATGTCTGGAATGCCTCGACCGCAAGTTACACCTTGAATGTAAGTGGAAATGCCAAAGCTTCTAGGGGAGCGTGTGGCATGTGCCAATGTCATGTGTGGAATGCCTTAGTGGTAGGTTGCATGTTGAGTGCAAGTGGCCATGCCAAAGATGCTAGTGGCGCATGTGGCATGTGATAATGGCATGTGCGGAATGCCTTGGTGGAAGGTTGCACGTTGAGTGCAAGTGGCCATGCCAAAGCTGCTAGTGGCGTGTGTGGCATGTGCGGAATGCCTTGACCGCAAGTTACACTTTGAGTGTAAGTGGAAATGCCAAAGCTGCTAGGGGAGCATGTGACATGTGCTAATGGCATGTGCGACTTGGTAAGGAAATCTGCTAGTGGTACGTGATGGCATGTTTCAATGGCACGCACGACCACTTGGGCCTAGGTTGCACAGTTTGCAAGCCTAGGGCGCGGGCGCAACTTTGGCATGTACTAAATGGCATCGCGGCTTGGAAAGTGGCTAGCGGTGCATGTTGGCATGTGCCAATGGCACGCACGGCCATATTGGCCTATGTGGCACGGTTTGCAAGTCTAGGGCGCGAGCGCTACTTTGGCATGTGCCAATGGCATAGCGGCTTGGAAAGTGGCTAGCGGTGCGTGTTGACATGTGCCAATGGCACGCACGTCCATATTAGCCTAGGTTGCACGGTTTGCAAGGAAAGGGTGCGGGCGCTACTTTGGCATGTGCCAATGGCATAGCGGCTTGGAAAGTAGCGAGCGATGCGTGTTGGCATGTGCCAATGGCACGCACGGCCATATTAGCCTAGGTTGCACGGTTTGCAAGCTTAGGGTGCGGGCGCTACTTTGGCATGTGCCAATGGCATAACGGCTTGGAAAGTGGATAGCGGTGCGTGTTGGCATGTGCCAATGGCATGCACAACCATATTAGCCTAGGTTGAAAGGTTTGCAAGCCTAGGGCGTGGGCGCTACTTTGGCATGTGCCAATGGCATAGCGGCTTGGTAAGGAAAGTGGGTAGCATAGCTAGGTCCAAGGCAGAGTTCATTTGGCATGACGCGACTAGCTTGGGCTAGGTGTGGCTTGCATGATTTTCCATTGGCACAGAGGTGCAGCTAGCATGGTTGGCATTCTTTGGCGCGTTTGGTGTGACTAGCCTAGCTAGGCCAGGCAGAGTGCATTTGGCATGGCGCGACTAGCTTGGGCTAGGTGTGGCTGGCATGATTTTCCATTGTCACGGAGGTGCGGCTAGCATGGTTGGCATGCTTTGACGGGTTGTCCATTCTGACATTGGGCTAGGTGTGGATGGCATGATTTCACTACACCATTTCCTGGTTTTTGCAACGCCATCATATTTCGGTTTGCAACGGATATAATAGTTGCAGATGGAGCAACGGATGTATACGTTGCACAATAAGATATCCGTTGCTTCATTTATAAATTAACTCTTGGTAATTGAGTATAATTTGTGCACCGTTGATATAGGTTGTCATCTTGCGGTTAATCTAAATTGTGTTATTTTAATGGGTTTTCTAGAATTTATATTGTTTTATTTAATATTTATTATTTATCTCAATCTCTCAAGTATGAGAATTTAATATCACCTCACTCACTCATTTTCTTCTTCTTATCTTCCTCCTAGACCCAACTCTAAAAATCTCATAGATCCGACTTCAACTCTCAGAATCAAAGACTAATCCCAACTCATCTCAAAATCAAAATTAACCCATCTATCAGATGTAAATGAAAACCCCTTTTTGTAACCCTAGATTTATATTTGTTCATAAACCCGAAAGAAAACTTTCATCTCATTTTAGTTTATTTGTTCAGATGCAACCCATCAAATCAAATCTGATTTCAAAAACTAATTCTAACCACATCTTTGAATCAAAACCATCTCAAAATCAGAACCATAATCCTTTGGAATCCCCTAATTTTGTAACCCTAGATATCCTGAAATCAAAGCAAACCCACATCTATATTCAATAAAGCTGAAGGTACAAGAAGAAGATTTCACCAGGTAGAAAACCCTAATCGTTTTACTTGTTTTTGTTATTATTGCTTGATTTTATTTTCGCCCTTATTGCTTGATTCTATAAAGATTTTGGATCTTTTCTTTTTGTTTTATGTATTTGTTGGAGTCTTAAATCATGGGTTTCATTTGATTTCAGTTTTGTGATGTTTTAACTAATTGTATGTAGTTATGATGGTTAGAGTCTATGGTGTGAGATGTTGGTGCTGGTGGCATGGTTAGTACTATATGTTTTTGGGTTTAATTGGTGATGGTGCATCATTTTTCAGTGTTTGTGATGAAACCCTTGAATTTTCTATGAGAATGGATGCTGGTGGTGGTGATGCAGGTAAAAATTGGTGGAGATTTAATTGAAATTTGTAGTTAGGTATTTTTGCTTCTTCTTGTTGTTAGTTGTGGATTTTTAGTATCCTGCTTTTCTATCATTGTATTGGCTAATGGTTATTGACTATTGTTTTTTTTTTCAGAACCCTCTCATGTCCCTGATCTCCCCGTGCCAGATACTACAACACCCATTACGGAGGAGCTGAGTAATGATGTCGAAGTTCATGAACATTTGAACAATGAGGAATAGGTGGTTACGCGAGCCTCTTCAAGTTCATCCAGTGAAAATTGAAGTATGTCAATTGGCAGAACCTGCTGGGGCCTGTGGTGCAAGAAGATTCTCCAAAGAAGTCAGATGCTACAGCTGTCCGTTCCATCCTAACTCTTTTTTTCCATTTGAATCTACTGTAAAGGCGCCTGCACATGTATCACCAACTCCAGCACATGGAGTATCATCTCCTAACAGAAACAATGCTTCTGCAGATAGAAATATCTTGGAAGAAGGTAACTCTCCCAGTTGTTTCGATGTTTATGACATATCATTTATTACGAGAAAATTTACCTATGTTATGTTCTGCCAATTTTTTTTTATTAAATCATAGAAATGTTGTGTGTGTATTCAACCTTATCCCATATGCATTCTTATATTATCTTCATATGATTTTCTGTGCATACCTTGTTTTAATTTTGGTTCGATTGTTTTTTATTACATTATCCCATATCCTTTCTAATGTCCTGCATCCCGTTCTTCGTAGTCGAGGGCCATTCCATCTATATCATGAGCCTTCCATCGACTGCAACGGACGAAAAGATAGTTGAGATTTCTAAAATGAGAATGTTAGGGATTTGCGGATTCAAGAAGTGAAACGAATCTCTTCTATGTTTAAAAAGTACGTTAATTATTTACATCCTTTATCACGTTGTTTAATGATCTTGGGTGGTATATTGCAGCAAGTCGACAATACTGTCCTGGGGTTGTATCCAAAGAAATCCAGTGGATCTCCATACATTGCTTCTATGGGCGTTTATATGTTTAAGACAGATGTTTTACTAAAGCTCCTGAAGTCAAGGTGTCTCACTTCAAATGACTTTGGATCTGAAATCATTTCATCAGCTGTAATGGACCACAATGTCCAAGTAAGGGTTAAATTCTTAACTACTCTACCGGTCCTTCCGGGTATGTAAGGTTCGCCTATAATCAAGATTTTTATATTATTTTATCTTTCATTTATCATGTTTTTATTGCAATTTCTTGCAGATCCTGGAGTCAATAATTTCCCGTGGATGCTTCATACAAAAATGTATGGTGCAAAACTCAGTAGTAGGTGCCCACTCTCGTTTAGAGTACGGTGTTGAGATATAGGTAAGATGACACAAGTTTTGAGTAACATATTACTATTCATGTAGTTCGCAGGACCTAAGCAAATACCTTAATATAGAATGCTCATTTGTTTAGGCGATATTTCAGATATTGAAGGAATATGCACAACTTTATGTTTCTGCGCTTAAGTTAATTTGTGTTTGAACATGTTTATGAGATAGTAACATAACAGATTTGGCCGTTTTAGAAAGAGTATGGTTGAACATTTATGAGTGATTCTGATATGATAATCTGTAATGACGAGCAATTTCATTTCCCTAAACTCAACTGCCGGGTGAGCATTTTTTGCAGTAATGATTTGTCATGGTATAGTTAAACTGTATATTGCATCTTCAAAGAACGTAGGACAGATGATTAACTAGTTTCTTGTTTCCATATCCATTAGGTCCATCACCACCAGCAACACCATCATTCACTAATTGCATTTCTCTCACCACCGCCTTAATCAGGTACATTCCTCTTCATTAATTCCAAATTCGATCGAAAAATAGGTACATTTTCTTCAATTTCGATTCCATTCCCAATTTCGATCTGAACCAGGTACATCTTCTTTTTCCATTGTTGCAGGTTTCTTACGATTGTTAGAAACACAATCAACACCACCACCTTCACCAGGTACATAAGCAACCTATTTTTAAATTCCTCTTTTCTAATTTTAATTTTGATTTCAAACCCAATTGTTGCATCTATACCAATTACGTTTTTGTTACAACTCTTGCCATAAATTTGTAACACACTTTAGTTCATTTGAGTCTTGTTGGAAATGATTACGGGGTTAAAGGCTCAAATGGGTTTAGAAATGTTTAGGACCGCTCGGTTTACTCACTAAACACTCAACTGAAGCTGAATAGGAAAACAAATTCTTATTACTTTTTCAAAACTGGTTGTACACAGACCACTCACTTTGTTTAAAAACTCACTTACTCTCACTGTACTTGCACCTTATCCTCACTTGGTGTTTTCACTCCATTACAATTCCAACAGTCAACGGAACTTCCCTATTTATAGGGTGTTATCTACCGAGTCTACTCACTCCAGTTTTCTCTAGATTGTTCTTGTACCGACTGACTGTACATACTTTTACACATCCGACTTTGACTTTCTAGAGAATTCTAGCTATCGTACCAACTCCAGATTTTTCTAGGGACCAAAAGAACTGGCTTAACTGGATAAGCCTCAAATTTTCTAGATACTTTTAACCTTGATTAATCAAGCATAATAAAGTTTATCTTTCCAATAAGTCTACGAGTTATAACCTTCAAGACCGAGATATAAAATGTTGATTTATATTCAGATTCAGATTTTGGTAACTTGCAGACTTCCTATTACTCACATTTTCCTCTCATGTGGCATCTTATGTTTTGGTTTCCATTTCAAGCGAACACAAGGTCTACTCTTGGTTACTCATTTGCGTTTTTTATTTTTTTACTTCATGCTAATAATTATGGAAACTAACTGCTGTATAGTACACAATCCTGTTCTATTTTTAACAATTTTTTTTGTATTGTAGTTTTTTGTAATCTTGTGTGTAATTTTCCTTTATATTATTTATAATTATTTGTACCTTAATGGTACATTTCATCTTCAGGGCATCCTAGCAGCAGAACTGACATGCAGGGATGGGCTCGATGCACTGTGGCAGTACGTGTTCAAGTCTAGTGGGAAAAAGGTATTTATTTGCTAAGAACAATCTTTGAATAGATCAAATTGTCTACCTTGATTTATATTTTTTTTCATTAGTATTATTCTTTTCTATGGCATGGAGATGTCTTGAACTTGTCATTTGACACTTGCATTTCATGGCATGTTGGAGCATCTTATTGCTGAATTAACTGCATTAATGTGAAAGTTGTGTTCTCTTCTTCTTATCTATTTTCTTATAAGACACATTTTGCGGTATCCAAGTATTAAAAGTAGTATTTCCTTTTTTTTCCTTGTTGAAAGGGATAACCATGCACCGAGGCAAGCAACAGCAGGGACGAATTTCTTCCAAAATCCTTAACTTTAGTTGCCTTAACGTTGTGATTTAACTTTATCAGGGATTTATTAAAACATTTGATGAAACATTTCTCTTTAATTTTGCAGGACCTTCGAAGTTTTTCGCTGCCTTTATCCATTCAGCGACCACAAGCTTCGATGCTTTACTAAGTCACTTTATTTCAAGCGCCAAACCATCTCCACAGTCTAGTGGCCTTGTAAAAGAGGATGTTTATTCAGCAGCTCAGTGTGTTGTTGTCCTCTTCCTTGAAGTACTTTGGAAGAAAAACTAGCTCTCTCATTTTTATGTGCGCAAGCGAAGCTCTGAGTTAGATCTTGGCAGACAAACTTATATACTCCATACAAGGTTGTTTTTTAGACAAGTCACACACGTTCACTTTATGAACCTTGGTACTTAATGCTGATCTCTTAAGCACATATTGTTACTATAATGATTGATGATAGTATTTTCATTCTGTATGGATAATTAGGTTTTCTGCTTCACCTGGAATGTCAGATGCAAATATCTGTCTGAAATGGTGTGGAAGATTCAGAAATCAAATATGCAAAAGTAAATATAAAAAATGAATCAGCAAAATTCTATTTCAAAAAAAAAAACCTTACAAATTTTTTGCAACGGATATAAATGATGTCATCTTTTTCTTGTGAGACCCACTACACGTGTCCTACATCGATAAACGATTTTTACGTTGCTTAAATAAATGAATACGTTGCTTAATTAATTTAAGCAACCTTTATATACGTTGCTTATATTATTTTAAGCAACGGATGAAGCAACGTATAAAACGTTGATTTATTTAATTTAAGCAACATTTGTAGACGTTGCTAAGAATTTGTGACGCCGTGTGGGCAACGTACATAAGTGTTGCTTAAATTAATTGCAACAGAAATATCCGTGGTAAATTAGGGTTTTTGGTGTAGTGTTTTCCATTGGCACGGAGGTGCGGCTAGCATGTTTGGCATGCTTTGGCGCGTTTGGTGTGGCTGGCATGATTTGTCGTTGGAACGGAGGTGCGGCTAGCATGGTTGGCATGCTTTGGCGCGTTTGGTGTGGCTGACATGATTTGCCGTTGGAACGGAGGTGCGGCTAGCATGGTTGGAATTATTTGGAGCGTTTGGTGTGACTAGCATATCTAGGGCCAGGGAGAGTGTGTTTTGCATGGCGCGGCTAGCTTGGGGTATGTGTTGCTGGCATGATTTTCCATTGGCACGGAAGTGCGGATAGCATGGTTGGCATGCTTTGGCGCGTTTGGTGTGGATGCTGCTAGCATGGTTGGCATGCTTTGGCGCATTTGGTGTAACTAGCATAGCTAGGGCCAAGGAAGAGTGCGTTTGGCATGGCTCGGGATAGGTGTGGCTGGCATGATTTGCCATTGGCACGGAGGGGAATTAAGGTTTTGCTCGTTGTAACCCTAATTTGAAAAAATACCTCCTATTAATTGATGACTACATGCATTAAATGTTCTAATAAATGTGTCACCGGTGACATTAGGTTTTTCGGGGTTTTACGATTTTACCCTTTGTCTAAAAACCACCATCAACAGTAGCATGACTTGAAAGATACGTTAGGAATAAAATAGTTCAATTTAGTATTACTAACCTCAAGAGGAAGGATGATGTAGTCGTTGTAGCTTGTTACTTCTTCACACTCTTCAGGTCTTCGAGTAATACTTGTGTGTCTCATAATACTAGACTTTTTAGTCTAACTATACGAAGTTGTCTCCATTATATAATAATCAAGTGACCCTTTGAAGAGTTTTGATTTACTAAAATATAACAACCAAACTTGACATACTAACGCTTGGTGGGTTCAACCGATATATGCTCTAACACATACAAATCTTTCTTCAACTTCTATATACTTTGTCCTCTTTTCCTTCAATCACAAAACATTGTGGTTGTTCTATATAGACCTCTTTATGGAGTTCTCAATTCAGAAATTACGATTTGACATGAAGTTGATAAATTAACCAACCTCTTTGGGAAGCCATAGCAATCACGACTCTAATGGTGTCAAGATGAGAAATCAGTGAAAAATTCACATTGTAGTCGATGTTGAGTTGTTGTGAATATCCATTTCCCACCAACCTTGCTTTATGCCTTTGAACCGATCCATCCGCATTGTACTTCACCTTGTAGATCCACTTCACACCAATAACTTATTTATCACTTGGCCTTGCTACTTTGTCTCATGTATCGTTATCATTTATGACAACAACTTCTTCTTCCATATCTTCTATATCTATAAAATTTTCCGGTTCAACCGTATAGTGGTTACATCTTTCACACACTTCACTCAACCTCTGTGAAAAGATGAGGGTACCCGAATACACCACAATATTTTATTATCCACATATAAGTCCTCTTATCGAAAGTGATAGTCTATGGACAGAGTCGAGACAATACGAAAAATCGGTATTCACACTTTGTGTGATTTTCCATGGATACGAGATCAAGACAATACGACTACCAAAGTGTGATTACTTGATAATAGGTTCGTAGTTAACCAAACTCTATAGGCTCACTATCAAGTAAAGCGGAGTTAACGTTTGTGTAATTTACTTCAAATTATATAAACAAATATAATTACGGAAATAGAAAAGTAAATCACAAAGCAAGATTTTGTTAACAAGGAAAACTGCAAATGCAGAAAAACTTCAGGACCAAGTCTACAATTGAATACTCTCAGAATTAAATCGCTATACAAAATCTAAACCCCAGATAAATGGCTCTACCAGAAATAACAAAAAGATGAAGTTTTCCTGGATCTTATGATAGTTTGCTAGAAATACAAACTTGGGTATTTATAGACCAGCAAAACCGAATATTCTCAACATATGCAATAAATTCCCAAATCGGTTTTCATAATTCCTGGAAATGCTTTTTCCAATATTTTCTGAAATCTCTCAATAGAAAATCTCCAATTAGCAAATTCACATTACTAATTTTTATTCTCTAGAGATATGCATTTAATTACTGGTAATTAAGGAATATAAAACTAAAATTAAAAGATTCTTAATTTATTTCGGACCGGGATCTCATTGATTTATTAAAGCATCTGCAGTGGTACGACTAAAACTAAAGATTAAAGAGTAAAAAAAAGACTAAATTTGGGTTTAGTCTGTTGAGTGATGCAGTGGGGGGAGAGTATATTTAGTCAAGCGTATGTATAATCTTCGTTTGGTTGCGGAGTAGTGATATAAAGTGTTCCCCGTTCGGGCGGTGATAATATTACGCGCGGTGTGGCGCGGTGGTAAAGATTACGCCCGGTATCGGGCGTACATAGAGTTAACGCCTGGAGATGGAGCGTTGGTGTAATCAAACGCCCGATGAGGCGGACGTAAACTCAATGCCTGATGCCAAGCGTAAGTATAATAAACGCCCCATGGGGTGAATACTTCAGTAATCGCCTCATTCATCTAAGCTTTATAAGAATTTACCCAGTAAGCAGGATTTATACCGCCAATTCCAGAAGAAACATGAATAACATAACCTCCTGAGTAGTCAATGGCACCCCATTGGTAAAGAAATCCACCAACCCAAAGACTAAACGCACCGACAGTGTAAGAAAATATTAACCAAAGCGGAAAAAAAGCCATCCAAGCTTTGATATTCAAACGACCAAGAACAGAACCAGCTAATAATATCATAGTAATAGATGCAAAAGTGAATTGAAAGTACACTAAAGTAGCCATGGGATAAAATGGTTCGTTCCTTCCGGTTTCTAGTGTTCCATCCTTGTGATAGTGAGTGCTTGCCGGAACATTAGTTCGGCCCAAAAGATATTTTTTCCCTAAAGCCGGTGCACCTTTCCCCCAGAAAGGAAGAATATCATCACCAAACGCCATTCGATAACAGAGTTAAACCTAAAAAATCAGCATAGCAGCAAAAATGACAGTCTGATTAGCCATGATCCAGAATTCAACTGAATCTACTGTATGGAAGGAGAAGTAAGATTGAGATAGAATTGGCTGTAGCTATTTCTAGCTTAAGCACTTTCTTAGTTTAAGATCTTATTTTTTCCTAGTTGTTTGATTATGAGCGTTGGGACATTTTTGGTTTTCTTCTTCTTCAATGTGATGTCAAGATTTGAGTATAAGTAGTGACGGATTTGAGTGTAAGCATGCTAAAAGAGGTTTCTGTTGAAATGGAAGCGAGGAGGATAGGTTCAAACTGGTCTTCTAGTTAATGTTATTATTGGTGGGGTTAGTTATGGATGCCTTAAATCACGGGGCGAATACTTCAACTCAACTTCGAAAATAATAATTAAAAAAAAATCATGGGGCGTGAACTTTATCACCGCCTATCAGCAGCCGGGGACTTTATCTACGCCTGAGTGAGGCATAAACTATATGAACGCCTGATTCCAGGCGTGAACTATATCACCGCGCGAATCACGCGTACTTTATATCTGCACCTGATGACAGGCGTTAACTTCAGCTACGCCCAATGGAACACACATTTAATCAACGCGTCATTGGGGCGTACTTTTTATCTAAGCCTGATCACGGGACAAACACAATACCAACACTTGATGTCAAGCGTAGACTATACAACTGCCCGTTGAGAAGCAAACATTATATAAACGCTCGACTAATTTGGGTTTTGTCTTAGTCGCGGACCAAATTTAGTCTGGGATTTGATCGATAGTACGTCCCACTACGTCTCATTCTCAACCCAAAATTTTGGTCTTAGTCGCCCACTGCGGATGCTCTTAAGGAATATATTTAAACAATAAAAGATAAGAGTTATTGTTTGTGTTCAAAGTATGTTGACATCTTTTTTTTGTAAATCATCTTTCATATTTACAATCTTGGAATCGATTATACCACACTTCCAAACAAGTTTAGAATTGGTTCATCTGTATTCCAAGACAACTATGTGATTGATCAAATATCAATTCACTAATCATGGGTTCACGGTTTTACTAAACACAAGGATTGGTTTTACCTCAATATGGTTTGCTTGTGATTGAACACACAAGTTACCAGGACCAGTTACATCAGTTACCAGGATCGGTTACGTCAATTATCAAGACCGGTTACTATATACTCATGGTAATACTTGTGATCTGTTATACAAGTCACTAGGATCGGTTACACCAATTACCAAGATCAATTACACCGATTACTAGGACCGGCTGCACCAATTACAAGGATCGATTACACAACCCTTTTCTGATCGGTCACACCAATTACAAATATCGATCATACCATCTCAAGTGATTACTTAGGATCGGTTACACTAATTAATCAAAACTAGTCATAGAAAATCATAAGTCAGGCATTATGATTAGTTATACAAAGGTACATAACAAAGTTACGATCGGTTCTACCATCTCACACATATTGGTAATCCAAAGATTTACAATGAATAGTCATACCAATAAGCATAGCGATTTACCGTTCGATTCATAAAACCAGATCATGAATGTACTTCCTTTAAACAAATGTAAAACATTGTTTCCTATGATGAAATCTTCACCATAACCCATTCACAAAATCATAACAACAATATAATATTATGTCGATGTCATATATACGAAGTTCAAAAGATAAGTGTTATACTTCATATGATAATTCCCTAATACTATGATCATATCTAACTACACTATGATCATGTGATCTTGTCTAACTACTAGCATAATATATCCATACACAGCTCCGCAGTTATGTTTTGAATAAAGCACGACTTGAAAGATACGTTAGGAATGAAATAATTCAAGTCAATATTACTAACCTCAAGAGGAAGAATGATGTCATCGTTGTAGTTCGTTACCTATTCATGTTCTTAAGGTATTCATATACTACTTGTATGTCTCAACTTTCCTAGACTTTCTAGTCTAACCTAAACGAAGTTGTCTCTAGTACATAATCAAGCGCCTCTTAGATAAGTTTTGATTCACTAAAATATGACAATCAAGCTTGACATATCAACGCTTGGTGGGTTCAACCAAGCTATGTTCTAACAATCTTCCCCTTTGTCATTTTTGGTGACAGAACTCTTAATACATATGGATAAACAAATTAAAGAACTGATTACACATACGCTTGATTCCAAGTTTCAACAGTACAATAACTTGTATTTATTTAATCAATAAATGTCGTTGTTGACATTTGAATAACAAAGATTATACTCCCCCTAAAGGAAAGATAATTATAGATATTCAATCCGAATATATTTGTTATTCCTCCTTTGTAGTACAGTTACTACACAACAATATGATATGTTTCTCCCCCTTAGTCAATGCCTTACTCTTTCGTTAGATATAACGTTTAAGCACAATTGTCCTTTCCTTGGTGATTACAAATCACTTGTTTACTGCATATGTTTATCCCTATTTTTCTCATAATATGACAAAGGTTTGAGCAAATAAAGGACAAACCGAAAGGATCTTACAAATCTAAAAGACTTGTAAACAACCTATAAGAGTTAAGCACGAAGGTTTCACATACCACTAGATAACCAATATTAAAACCGAAAATACAAGTAATTTAGTTTTAATATGTTATCAAGGAAACAATTTCCCAAAGAAATTATCCTTCATAGCAGTATAAAAATTCGACTAAGAAACTTAATTCCCTTGTTAAACCGATTGTAAGCATACAATCGCTTATTTTGATAAGACCAAAATAAAGATCATAATTAACTTTATTTTACTCACCACACTCTAATTATTCAGATAATAACTTATACCTTTCTCTTTAGACAAGAAAAACACTAGGTTAGATAAGTAGATTTTCTTTTCAAGGAATTCGATTAGAATTGAGTAACCGAATCCTTCAATTTGATAAGTCTAACTAATATCAGAATTAACTTAGTTTCTCTTATCCGGAATCAAATTGGATTAAAAAAATGATCCCGTATTTTGTTAAGCCATAAGCAATACATACAAACCAAAATAATTGACTTGCATAATTATTTTGTTAACTGGAATCAATTGAAACAAACATAAACCTTATAGCCTCGCAATTTCACCGAAATTAACACGGGAAGAGGGAACCAAATTAACAATAAGTGCAGTATTAACTGTTTCCTCTTCTTCAGAATCATAAGAATCAGAGGCCTCATCTAGAGTTACAACTAATGCCTTACTTCCAGTGTATTTCCTAAGATTAGGACAATCTTTATACATGTGACCAAAACCTTTACACCTAAAGCACTGTGGTTGATATTCATCATATTTTTCTTTATCTTTTTTGTGCTTAACATTAATTCGATCATGGGGTCGAGAAGAACGATGAACATCTTTTATAGATCTCTTTTTTTTTTCTTTAAGACATCTTGAAAATGCCTCGTGATTAATGATAGAGAAATTTCAATACCATTATCAGAATATTCTGCAATCAATTCATTAGAGTCATCCATTAATCTATTTTTCTCCATCTGAGCTTTTGGAGATTTTTCAGCCTTAAATGCAACTCCTTTAGCTTGAATAGATTGTGATTCATGGTAAAAAATCTTTCATTTTCCAACGAGTGTGCTTCGTGAAAGTGTTGAAAGATAATTTTATTCTATGATTACATGCTTCTTAGATTCGTATCTAGATGGCAACGATCTGAGAATTTTACATACTATATCTTTTTCATAAATCGTCTTTCCAAGAGAGAAATAAGCATTAACTATCTCAGAGAGTTTAATATGAAACTCTTCAAAAGTGTCTTTGTCATCCATTTGAAGGTTTTCCCAATCAGAAGTGAGAGTTTGAAGTCTAGCTTCTTTTTCTGATGTGTTTCAAAAATCTTCAAATACGATCCGAAGGTTATCTCAAGCTTCTTTTGAAGTTTGGCATGTTGATACATGATGTTGTAGATAACAACTTAAAACATGTATAATAGCATTCAAACCATCTGAATTTTTCTTTGCAAAAGCCTTTTCTTTTCTTGTATAATCCACGCGTTTAAACTCAGTTTCCGAATCCTATACTTCCGGGAGATTATAACCATCGACGACTATTAGCCAAGTATTAAAGTCTCGTGATTTAAAAAAAGATCTCATAGCAAATTTCCACAATATATAGTTTGTTTCTTTAAATCTTGGCAGTATGTTAACTGAAATTGATTGATGTAAACTCGAGTTCATTTCTTATAGGTTGGATCGCAATGATCTTTTCGTGTTTGCCTTCTCTGATACTATTTGAAATGACTATGGTACCCAAATACACCACAATCTTTTATTTATCCACCTATAAGTCCTCTTACCGAAAGTGATTTTTTGTGGATAAAGTCGAGACAATATGACAAATCAGTATTCACACTTTGTGTAATTGTCTATGGATACGAGATCAGGGCAATACGACTACCAAAGTAGGATTACTTGATAATAGGGTTGGACTTAATGAAACTCTATAGGATCACTATCAAGTAAAGGGGAGTTCACTTTTGTGTAATTTACTTCAAATTATATAAACAAATATAATTGCGGAAATAGAAAAGTAAATCAAACAACAAGATTTTGTTAACGAGGAAAACTACAAATGCAGAAAAACTCCGGGACCAAGACCAGAATTGAATACTCTCGGAATTAAGCTGTTATAAAAAAATTTAAACCAACTTTGTAAAGTTGAGATTAAGCAACTACCCCTAGTTCACTCAGTCTCCTCAGTATCCCTGCTCTTCCGACTTCGATGAGTGTACACATTGGAACAATTCCTTTGGATCGTATTCCAAACAGTAAAGGAACAACAAATCTGTTTGGTAAAAACTCTACTGATTCTTCGTTCAAAGAAGTCTTAAGTCATATGCAAAGGCTCTTTCGTTTAAGCTAATAAACTCCTTTGCCTGGTTAAATCAATCTAACTTTAAGTACCGAAACAGTCAAGTCTAGATTCACAATCAATCAATATAGATCTCAAAGAGAAACTATAAAGCGATGCCGATCTCACGCAACTAATCAATCGAATAAATCCGATTCGTGTTTTTTCCATAATCACCCTAGGTTAGTATTTAAGGTTCCTAGTTTTTAGATGTCTAGTTTTTTATTGATTACTTGGAAAAGTTTCAAATTTAAGGAAGTATATAGAAAGAAGTATCAAAAGTGTGTCTAGAAAATTGAAGTACACAACTCTCTATGTTATGGACTGATTTCAAAATAGGGGCAAACACTACAAAAACAAGTGCTATTAGTGAGGGTTTTTTTTTAGGGGCGTCACAAATAGTCACTATTTGTGACGGTTGTTTGACCAACCGTGGGAAATAATAGATGAGTCAAATGAGCAGTTTTATTTTGTCGGTTTCGTGCTTCCGACGGACTAAATGATTTCCCGTCAAAAATTTTACTAAATTTTTTTCCTTTTTTTTCAGCCTTATCTTCTGAGAACTGAAACAGATCTGGTTTTTCAGCCTAACCATTCATCTGCCTCTTCTCTGCTACCATTTCTTCTCCGCCATAGTTGATAGGTTTGCATCTTCGCTGATACCAGCTCGTCGTCTCTTCTCTGTTACTATCTCCTTCATCGATTTTAATTTTTAAACTCGTCGATCTCTTCTTCTCTGTTGTTTCCATTGATGGGTTTTTAATTTTCTTAATATACTTTTAATTTCTTGTTGATTTTATTTGCAGCAACTAAAGGGTGAAACTTTGAGGAACCAGGAGTCTTATAAAGATCATGAGTATGAGATTTAGAGAAATGGAATGGAATCAGGGATAGTTGATGGTCATGGTGTCGATATGTGTGTTGATTCAAACTCAACAGAAAGGTAAGTTGAATTTAGGGTTTCTTTAATTAACTCTATTTTTGTGTGAAATTGATTTATAGATTCATGGGTTTTCTTTTAATTGAATTTTTTGATGATGTATAGGGTTTAATTTCAGTTTCTATAATGAATCAATTGGGAATTAGGGTTCATCCCAAATTAGTTGTAATTGTAGCTAGGGATGTGTTGCTTGACAGGGATGGAGTTGATGATGTCGTTGAGCCATGAATTGTTTGAATTAAAGATGTATGTTTAGGTGTTGCAGGGGTGATGAATGGTTTATAATTCTTTATCTTAAGTTCAAATTTTCATTCAAAAGCCTCAACTCAAGTCCCATATATTCTTCTTACTAGTTCTTTAAACATATAGTCTCTTATAATAGTTTGATCCTTGACGCAAAAGCATTTTATTTTACGTAACTGGGATCAATTTTACCCATTTTATTTCTATAATTATATAATCCAATTGCATTATGTGTATGCTTTTAGTCATCGAGTGGTGCTCCGAGATTTGGCCTTGTTAAATGGGTTGAAACTCAATCCTTTCAGGAGGGAAGTTGATTTACACTTCTCGGTCATGATATGGAAGAACAGGGAGAAAGAAAAAGGTTTTTGGGTTTTGTATTTTGTATTTTTGTTTACAATCCGAGACTTAAAACAAAAACTCCGGGTACCATTTTTATTGAAAACCTTGAATGATTTCTTTTTGTTATTAGTATAACTGATTCAATTTCTTATTTTCTTGAATGTTTGATTTTGATTCCGGGAGTCTGATATTCTACGAGAAGACAAGGAAGTAATCTAGCATACCTGGGTATAATGTGTTCATTCATATGCCTCAATGGTGATGGAAGAGAGCTCGTAAGAGGAAGAAAAACTAGTGTTTGTACAAGTCAATCTATGGAAATCTGATCTTTTGCTTTGAAGGATAATTAAGATTTCAGACCACCAAGGTTAGTACTAAAGTGAAATTATAATGTGTTCTCCTTGAAGTTGAAATTCTAGGGATTTAATGAGAAACCCAAATGGATAAATCTGAAATGAGTCGTTAGTAAAGACCACATTAATTTAAAAATTTATATCGCATGATGATATGAGTGTTGTTTAGGCTGAATGATTAGTGCAAATTTATGAAATCTTTGAATTGATTCATTAACTATAGTCGTTCTTTGTCGATAGGTGTTGTCTGGAACCTATATGTCTAAAACCCCCTACTGGTGGTATATGGATGATATCCATCTATAATGGCTTAAATATGTGTTAACTGGGAAGAGAATAGAAATTTTGAAAATGTGCTAAACATGGTGTTGGTGGTAGCTCTTTTGTTAATAATCTATAAGCTTGTTTATGTGTAGCTAGTTGTTCCTTACAAATGCTTAAATACACTTGACATACTTTCTGCTCGAAACATTCACGAATTCACACTTATGCACTGCATTTATATTTCACCATTTTTGATTATTTGAAAAAAGTCATCGAAATCGGGGTTACTATTTTAGAAATGAAAGCTAGAGTCATTTGCTTTTGTACTAAGATCTGGACCAATTTGTAACTGTTAGACGAGTAGTATATAAAAGTAAGATTTTGATTTCCTTTTATTCTTTACCATACATGAGTAAATTTGAAATTTACTAATGTCTTGGCATTTCTGTTGAATCTTTACATGCATGTTTAGTATATATGGTTTATATCATCCATAAGAAATTACAATAGATATTAAATTAAGAACTTTAGTGGTAGAAATGAGGATGTGTAATTAAGGAACTAGCTGATGTAGATTGGATGTATGGGTGATATATCCTTATGTCTAGATTGTATAATTAAGTTGGTTGCAAACTGTAATGAACGTTTTGTTCTTGTAGTAGTTCGCTTGCTAGACTAACCAATCCCATTTGAGATGAGATTTTATAATGAGAGTGGAAATGTAAAGAAGGAAAATGGTCTATGATTGCAACTGCAAGACTATTTTTTTGATCATATGTACCGGTCCGCTACATATGATCTTAGTTATTGTGTACAATTGCAACTGCATTAGCTCCTTGCTGTTGATATGTTAAGCTCAGTATTTCGAAATATGCTGCTTAATTCTACCTTAATATGATCGCAATTGAATTGGAACTCATTGTTTTTGTTTGAAATGTCTAGTAAAGTATTTCTAAATGTATTTGAGTCACAATATAATAACTGAGTTGTTCAAAAATTTCTGTGTCTCTGCCTTTGTCTAGTTATGGTACAATTAGACTTGTTGTATGTTCTGCGTTAGTAAGTAAGGTACCCAATATTCAAAATCATTATCTTATTTGTCATACAGGTAACGACATCGAAGTATATTTGAGACCGTTAACATATGATCTCAAGGAGTTATTGGGAGGCAGGGTTAGATACATATGCGGGATTACTATGGACTGCAATGCTCTTAGGATGGAGTAATTAAGGGAAATTGTCATGTTCAACGTGTCTTGAAGAAACTTGGCACCAGTGATTTAAGGAACTATATGAGACTGTTAAGGTGAACTCTCTAGGTGTTGTTCTGTTGCCCAGATTTGTGTTTCAGAACTTAAATATTTGGAAGTTTTAATGAAAAACTTTGTGATGAATGCAAGTTTCTATGATCAAGTTTAGTTTCTTATTTTATATGAAATGGTGCAAGTTTATGTTCTAAAAAACCCTCAGATTTCTGAGAATTCTTAGAATATAAAATCCGGCGTAGTGACCGGTTACTGTTGATCAGTGCTGGTGACCTCTACCGGCAATTTAATAACGGCAGTAACAAATCCGACTATGGCAGAAAAATATTAGTCAGGGTTTGTGAACCGTCACAAATACAAAAATCCAACACGGTAGGCTTGCCGGAAAAAATTTAGCCGGTGGTGGTGGTATAATTGGCGACGGAAAAAAAGTGACACAAATAGGAAATCTAATTAGTGACGGTTGACCAAACGTCACAAGTGATATCAAACCGTCACAAAAAACATTTGTGACCCCAGTAGTAACGAGGGATTATCGGCCGTCACAAATGCGTTTTTGTGACGGTCTTTTAGCTTTTTGTGACGGTTTTTTGTTATTTGTGACGGTTTCAGAACCGTCACGAAAGGCCCTCTGTTTTGTAGTGAAATAAGTATAAAATGCGGAAAAATATGAAATATAGCAAGTAATTTAGGACAAAAAAATTCCTCAATTTAGACATCTAAACTTGGACGGAGTGAGTATATAAATTTCCTAACCGAAAGATGGCTGACGTGTTGTATCTGATACGGATCACTAAAAAATTCCGGACCACAGCTCACGCCTAGGCCCGACCAAAAAGGTGAAAAGCACTGGTGTTGGGGGTCGCGTCTGGACTAATACGCTTACCGGGCCGGGCTGTTACTGTCAATGAGCGGTTAGGGTTTTTGTATAAATAGAATGTTATCCGCAGGAATGTTTCATTCGTCTATCTCCAGTCTACCACAAGAGTTAGGGTTTGGGTCCGAGATAGGGCTGCACAACGGTCAGTCAGTTCGGTTTTCAGGTAAAACCCTGAATAGAACTGTACAAATCTCGGTTCTTACAATTCAAACTGAAACTAAACTGTTTACTAATCGGTTCGGTTGTGAACTGAACTGACACGGTTCAGTTATTTTTTCGGTTTTAAATTGAAACCGAACATCAATTTTCTAAAATTACATTCAAGTAGTTTTTCATCCACATTCAACATTGAACCATTAAAATGAAGAAACACATTGAACAAAGTTCAGAGGGAAAACACTAAATACGTCAATTAAGTCCCCTAGATAATTCCATTACAACCTAGTTAATTGAGTAGATTTCATCCCCAAAATCAGACCCAGTTAATTAAAAACAAAACCCATCTTTAAATTATACTAGATCCACTGCATCACACTATCTCTGAAAACTTTTACTCTCATCAACATACCCATACCATCTTTGTCTCTTCAAACAATAACAGATCCAATTGCCTGTAAAAGAATACAAACAGGATACTTAAAAAAAATGTAGAAAAGAAAGATTCAAACAACTAAGAACCAAATATCCATTAAAAATTAGGCAAACATTATGCAGGTAATCACAAAATAAGAATTAGGAAAAAACGGTATCCAAAAATTAGGCAAAAACAGTATCCAAAATCCAAACCCAAAACAAAAGATATATCATAGATCTTACCTATTTATAGAAAAAATTTCATTACCTAATCAAAATCATTCAAACATAAGTGATAAATCATTCAAACATATTATTAGTTGTTCTTGTCAACCTCGTTAATCTTGAGAATAAGAATAAGAAGAAGATGTTGGTGATGGTGATGGTGGGGTTGTTCTCGATGAATCGGTGGTGAACGGCGGCTGCCTGCTGTTGTGGGGAGTGGAGAACAAGGTGGGAGTGGAGACAAGGAGAAGAAGAAAAAGTTTGCTCGCATGTTACTGAATTAGGGTTAGGTTTTATTATATTTAAGGAGTAATGGATGGTCATGATCTAATTAGATCAACGGTTGTTATATGTCGGTTACATCGGTTCGGTTCGGTCGGTTTCAGACCTCAAACCGTATACTGAGCCGTGAGATCAACGGTTCTCATTTTATAAACTGAGACTGACCGTTAGATGAACGGTTCAGTTCGGTTTCGGCTCGGTTCATCTCGGTTCGGCTCGGTTTGCTCGGTTCAGCTCGGTTTTGTGCAGCCCTAGTCCGAGATCAGAATGTTAGATAGGTATTTTTCTCAGTGTTATTTTTTTTTTTTTTTTTTTCAAATTCTGTGACGCTACCGGTATGTAAATCTAATTAATCCCCATGCTAAAACCAAACAAGCCGAAGAATTATATGTAATCTTGTTTAATTATACTAATCAAAATTTAAATTCTCTGGTCACAGTTTTTTCAAAGTTTTACTTTCCCATAACTTGTTGAGATCTCTGGACACTCTACAGATGTGAAAAGAAAAGTCCATGTTTGCATAAAAATCCGTCTTATGCTGTTTATGATGTTTTGTTAACATTCCTGTTTAGGTATTCTACCTTTAAGATTTTTGCTGTCAAAAGACTTGACATCATCTTTATATTTTGAGAATCTTGATTATAATCTTGTTTTTTTAGGCGTGGTTTCATTCAACTTCCTACTGCTCCTCTTCCTGCTCCTCGTCCTGTTGTCTCTTCCCAGAGATTCCCCACCTTCCCTCAGCAAATTGAAATTGAAGAAGATGCCACATCTGGTAGCAGTATCTCTATTGCTTCCTCATTGGAGTACACAGATGATGATGAGGAGGAGGAAGTGTCAAGCATCATGGAATCTGAAGATGATGATGAGGATTATCCTTCAGATTATTCAGACTCTGACTTAGAGGTATGTATTCATGATCAGCATCTTTTTCTTGATTGAATACACCTTTTGCACCACACTCCCTATGGGTTATATATAACGATACCGGTGTTTGCAGGTCAAAGGTCGGACTATCGAAGTGCCAGAGACAACTGATGAACGTGTTCTTGCTCATTATGCAAATTTGAAGAAGTTCAAGGATATGCGGCCGGAATTGCAGGTTTGGATAAACTCCTGGTCCGACAAAAAAAAGCCAGGTGGAACTTGGCTCAATGTGTACGGTTACTGCAATAAGGATAAAGGTTATGGAGGATATGCAGTTATTCTTTGTAATCAGTGGGCACGACCTATAATCGCCGCAACTTGTTTCTCTCGACAAGGGGGGTCACAGTTCTTTCAAGTGTTGAGTGGTTTGCAGACTGGTCTTGAACTTGCTGTCAAACATGGGTGTCTCGGTCTTATTGTGGGTTGCAATATGCGAAAAGCTGTTCATTTCCTTGACATGTATTTCCAAACCGCTGGTGCATGCAGTTTAGGTGCTGGCAGCAGCGGCCGTGTAAAGAAAAACGGGGTTTGCAAGGATTGTGCAAAACGCTTTGTGTTGGTCAAGGACGCTACTTTAGAAACTTCGATACCTGTCATCGCGGAGCTTAAAGACCTGCATGCAAAGATAGGCGCGTCTAACTTCGTTGTGTTATCAAAGATTGATAGAAGTCAAAATGATGCTGCGCATTGTCTGGCAAAAATGGCAAAACGGGATGCCCTCAAAGCTAACCGTTTGCTTCGCAGGAACTCAAAGGTGATCAAACCAGTTGACTTTCCTCCTAAGCTGGGAAAAATTCTTTGGGATGATGCTTTTGGTTGTGCAACCCGGTATTCTCATTCACTCAGGCCCCTAATGTTCCGCAATGAATGATGTGAGCAGTCTGTTATCTGTCTAGTTTATATACTGTAGTATGGTTGCTTGTGTGTTCTGTTGTCCTTTTTTTTTTTGTTGTTGGTTGGAGTCTTTATGGTCTGGGTATATTTTATATGTTAACAGAAATTCGGAGAGGATTATTTAAGGTACTTAAACTAATAGTTTCTGGTCTTTTCTGTGAAAAACAATTAACTGCACCCTTCTAAGTTAGCTTTTGAATTCCAGTCAGTTACTCTAGATTGATTTTTGGTTTTTTAAATGCTGGTCGTGAATCCAGTTTTTAATTTGCTGCTCCCTGGCAAGAAACTCTGCAGCTTAAATTTTGGTAGTGGAGGGTGTTAGTTTGCTGAAAAGCACAACCTGAAAGCCCCAGCTTTACATGTTTTTTTTTTTTTTCTTTTCTTGACCATTTGCCTGATCTCAAAGGTGATCAAACCAGCTGAGTTTCCTCCTAAGCTGGCAAAATCTCTTTGGAACGATGCTTTTGGTTGTGCAACCCAGTATTCTCATTCACTCAGGCCACTAATGGTTCCGCTATGAATTATGTGAGCAGTATATGGTTGCTTGTGTGTCCTTTTTTTCCTTCCTTTTTTGTGTTTTACGCTATGTTGTATTAGGCGCTAGGCGAGGCGAGGCGCCAAGCCCGTCGCCTAGCGCCTGGGCGCCCAAGGCGCCCTTGGCGATCACCAATACAATATAGTACAATATATGCTCTTTTAGATTTTCATACCACTGCATTGTTTAAATAACGAAGAGAATACAGTCCCAAGAACCACTATCATCGTACCCTACCTTATTAGAACTAAAATACGGAGGGAGAAATGTTTGTTCGTCTGCAGGTTTTCATGGGATTGACTTCGGATTAGTTAGTGGAGATATAACAGGAAAGCTAAGTCTTCAAGATCCAAAAAAACAGGAGACTTGAAGTGATTGTCGACTAAAAAGGGAAGAAGAAGATATTCACGGACACATGGAAGAATCTCGGTTTTGTTTGGCTAAATAGGAGAGTTTGTATAGAAATAGGAAACCACGTGAGAAGAAATAGGAATGAGAAAACGCCGAGACTCTCTGCCAAAGAAAGAAAATATATTCAATTACGTTATTTCCTTAAAACTTGATCATTAATCACGTTATTCCAACTTGATTACTATTTCTTTCCATATTTTCTTCATTGATTGTCAATATGTTGATTGATTTTTCATTAATGTTGGTATTTCTCTGCATATAAAGTTTACATATTTTGATATTGGCTAGATGATGAAGAAGAATGGAGGCAGAGATGATGAAGAGAATGGTCGAAATAACAAGGAAAAGGAGACGGAGAATGACATATTTACCACCAACCCATGGCGCCTTTGGAGCTTAATCTAGCGCCTAAGACATCCTCGAGGCGCCTAAAACGCCATACACGCTCGCCTAAGGCGCCGGAACGGAATATAGGATTGCCTTGAATTCCTCGGGCGGGTACGTACTGCGCTTAGTGCGCCTTTTAGCGCTTAGGCGCCAAAGGCCAGCGCCTTTTATAACATAGGTTTTACGTCTGCACATGTATTTATTTTCTTTTTGACATTGGAACAGACATTAAAATACAATCGCAATATTGCAATTTATTGGAAGAACCATATAAAGGATAATCCATCCCTAAGACAACAAGACATGAATGACCAAACCTAGTAGTAACTACAGAAAAAGAAAGTGTTGGAAATTTGAATAGAAATTAAGTTAGTTACAACCAACTTGTCAAGGGTTGTGTCTATTCATATAAACCCTTTCAAGGGATGTGTCTCTCCACTAAGGGATGTGACTTTTCATGAAAGGACTTCTCCAAAATTCACATATAAACCTATATAAACCCCACATATTCTCCATTTCAAGGACATGTTTTTAGAGTCATAAAACTAGTACTAGAAATTTAAGAGTTTACATGTATCTTCAAGAGTTAAAGAAGAGTTTGTGCTACATCCATTCGCGTTCGCTGTTCGGTGTTATCGAAGTGCTGCGAAAAACATCGAGGTATTGTTGAATGTTGGAGACATGTGCCGCTAAATCTGTAACAGCATTATATACAGGGCATCAAATGTCTTAAGCAAAGAGATTACTCGCCTCAATACACCCAAGTAAGTCCATTTAAGTTTTATGATTGATCATTTCTTTTCTATCATTCTTTTCTTGTTTTGTTGTTGGTATTACGAGATGTAATACATGAATGAAAACCGTGTTACAAAGAGTTGTAACAGATCGGTGGATAATACACGAGTTGTATTATTGGAGAATCGGTAACAAAGAGATTTATACAACAATCTTAAGACATTTGAGTGTTGTATTTTTCGTTACTGATTTTAGTGCTTTACCGAAAGCAAGGAACAGTCGTAGAGTTTGGCCTGCACTGCACATGCTGTAAAATAACGGCCAGTCTCGACTAAGTTATTAGAGTAAGCAATGAGAGACATCTTACTGTTACGGAGTTCCATGTACATTTCATATGTATCGATGTATGAATTTTGGTCGTGTCTGGGTAAATCTTTTTCTGTTTTCTCTTGTCACTGTTTAATTGTTATTTCCAATCAGACCAATTTCATGGAATAAAGTGTCTTTCAGACAGGGGAGGTTTCCTAAATATTCCGATGGTTCTCACTGATTTTTGGTGAATTAACCCATACGTGGGTTATGTGTACAGTAATTTCAATCATGAAATCTGGAAAGTCATGATCTATTTTGAATTTCAATAGATAATTAAGGTTTTGTCGCATGAACCATTATTTTGGTTGATTATGGTTTCACGACATAAATGGAGTATCCAACTGTGAGCACCTATAAAAGGTTAGGGAATCAAGACTGTGAACAGTCACAATTCTTGAAGGAGCGGACTGTAAATGTCAACCATTTGTTCGAAATTTCGAGAGATGTGTCTTTCCATCGAAGGACTAATGGTCTTGGTGCAAGGTGGAAAAGTCCCAAGGAAGTTTTTTCCAAACGTCGTAATCTACAGTTGGAAGAATTTAAATTTTGAAATTCAAATATGAACCCATGTTCATTGATACACCATGACCGTTCGTTCAAGTTTGGTTCAAACTTGAATTTTGCTTAGGCACCCCTTGAGAAAAGGTTACAGCAACCTGGTGTGAAGAGATACTTTTCTCTAATAGCCTGTAACTACTGAAGTTTCTGAGGGAGAAACAGAAGTGGAGCGAAATTAATTTCTCTACTAAATTTGGTTTCAACATCTTGGAAAATTGTTGCGATCAACGATAGAAAAACCAAATAAATGAAAGTGTGTCTCTGGCCTGTTTTGTTGGGTTCGGGGGTTATTAATTCAAGTTTGGTTGTGCAGACTTGGGATGTATCCTCTCGGATATAAAAGTATGGTTCCACTTTGCAGTAGGTCGGACCCCGGTACATAACATACTATATGTCAAGTACTGCTGTTTAGGAGATGCCTACGTACAATCTCTCCTAAATGTGGGGGTTTTGACTACCCTCGTTGTTCGATCAAAGGGAACTCTTAATCGCTGGAACGGTTGTTACAGTGGCCCAAATGGGATTTGCCCCATTTCATACGTGGAAAACAAAGTATATGAATGAGTACTTGTACTCTTCATTGTGTTTGTACTGTAACCATGTCAGTACACAAAATTTTGGTGTTGAATAAATTTGAAATACGATCTTGTAACGTCATCGTTTCAAAGACCAAGGTAATTCCAGTGTTGGCAAACGTCAGTGGTTCTTCTACATTCAAAATTACTCCGGTTGGAGTAATATTCTCCTTCTGTTAGTTATTCGTTAACGTCTTTATGAATAACTACCAATGATAGAGATGTATGCGTCGGACCACGTGAAAGAATTGTGAATTTCATGTCCGTAGGAAGACATGAATGAAGTCTCTTAGAAACTTGAATAGTAACTCCTTGAAGGGACGCGTAGGATTTATAAATGACTACTCATGTTGGGTGTTTGAAACTTATACTCAGTTTGAATCTCCCGTTCTCTTTACTTGGTGTTTGACAACGCTGTAGAGATTTTGGTCTATCTCCCAACTGGAGAGGAATTTGGATAAATCCTTTTAACCGTGTATACAAGACATTCTGATGATTGTCCACACCAAATTTCAGATTTTTTGGAGTAGTGGAAGTATCTTTACAAAATAGTGTCACGTTTCTTCGAATTTTCTGAAGAGCAGGAAATCAGTTCTGCCCCAGAATGATTTTCCAATACTTGTTGTTGCTCTTTTGAATTTGGGTACGAAAAGAAAGTTGTAGACCAGGATTTCATCTTGATTACACATTCGGATCATTTGGAGTCAAGATGAGAAAGATACAACAATTCCAGAATTGTTGTGCATGACTATCAAAAGATGCATGTCTCTTCAACAAAGTGACTAATTGTTGCTAAGTTGAAATAAGACTCATTAAGGACGAATAATGATTTTCTAAATCCTAGTGGATACCTGGGATTTGTGGGGGTCATGCTCAGGGGCGGAGCCACATGGAGAGGGAGGTGTGCACTTGCCCCCCCTCAAATGTGAGCTCTCAAGCCTAATTTAAGCTAGTTTATCCAATTTTTGGTCATTTTAACCCTTTTGCACCCCCTCAAACATGCATAAATTGATAAGGTGCCCACCCAATTCTTGATTTCTGGCTCCGCCCCTGGTCATGCTGGTTCAAAACTATGGTTTACACTATGAAACGAGTGCAAAAGGAGTGCTGCTACTCACTGGATTTATATGATGAACACCATAGAAATGTGGGGGTGGTTATCATTTAACAAGATGGTTATAATGTCAAATTCATCAAATGGTTATTCAGAGAGCACTTCTAGTACTAAGAAACGAGTGTACACGGCATATGTCTATTGAATCTTATAAAGTGACATATGTACGGTATACAAAGTTGAAGGTTGGATGAAATTTGCACTTTGGTGTGACACCTATCGTTTTGAGTGGAAATATCACAGGAGTGTAAGGAAATTTGAAAACGTCCAAGGAAATTAGCATACCTTCGAATTGTGGGGGTACGTCGTTCAGACCAACATCCTTGTCGTATCCAATTACCTAACAAGGAAT
Source organism: Papaver bracteatum (assembly GCA_023529315.1). Classification (NCBI taxonomy): domain Eukaryota; kingdom Viridiplantae; phylum Streptophyta; class Magnoliopsida; order Ranunculales; family Papaveraceae; genus Papaver; species Papaver bracteatum. The sequence continues at coordinate 51,100 of JAJJWX010001567.1, forward strand.
CCTTTTATGAATTATGGAAAGAGATAAGAAAGATGTCTCTTCGTATATCCAGGAAAATGTAGCGAGTACATAGTCGGCCCTTGCGGCATAGTAAGTATTTGCCTAATGTATCCTAGTTGCATATGGTTGTAACTAGCAAAGTGAATTAAGTAAATACAAGGGTGATTTAAGTAACTCACATGCAAAACGTAATTAGAGTTCTAAGATAATTGAATCTTAGATGATGATTCAACGTTATCAAACAGGAAACTGTGTGTTTGGTGTAAAACAAAATGCAGTAGCAAGGAAATTCAAGCGAAGGTTGATAAACGAGATCAACTATTGATTCCGGAGCTTTGGACGCAAAGTCGGATTAGAAGTAATAGCAACTTTGGAATTTCCTTGAGTATATACTAATGGCCAAAGTATATGTATGCTAGAAATAGATTGTTCTGATCAAACAATTATTTTGGAAGAAACACATAGTTTGAGATTATGGTATGTCTCGATAAGTAGATCGACGATATAGTTACCATAAAGCAATTGCTCTCAAATGCACGCATCGAAAAAAATAAAAATAAATAGTGTATGTGAATTGTATCTAGCCGGCAAATGATACGAATTCTAGAGAGCGTATAATTGCGTCATCGATGGAAATGGGATAGCCTATATAGAGTAGTATTTATAGCGGACACCCAACCTAGCGATTGGAGATCCCATGGTTATCTAGGTTCAAAAGGGACAACCAAGTTATAAATTTATACTCACCGGAAACACTGTGAGAGTTTACTCTCTTTCCCATTTCTATGATGAAACAGTGTTGCCTGTCAAGTGAGAGGTTGAGATTTTCTCTTAATGATTCCTATGGCTTAGTTTGACTAAGAAAAGTATGGCAAGATACTTTCAAAAAGGAGATCACCTATATGAGTGTGAAGTGGTGTCGCTTCTATGATAACTATACGGCTAAGTTAATCTAGAGCACTCATGAAAACCAACATCGTTCAGGGCCGAAATGAACACAACCGAGAACCGGATATGTAAGGAAATAAACTGTGTGATATCTATTGCATCGGTTTACATCATAAAGTTGGGCGGTTCAAGACATCGCGTTCACCGAACAACTAGTAAACCTGGTAGGTATTCACTACGGAAGATTCAAAGCCAAAAGCTATCTCTCCCGATGCAGTGATGTTCCGCGCACAAACTCTTTCTAGTGTCTGCATTAGGTTTGCATGAATTTCAATTCAATGTGGGGGATTGTTGGAAATTTGAATAGAAATTAAGTTAGTTACAACCAACTTGTCAAGGGTTGTGTCTATTCATATAAACCCTTTCAAGGGATGTGTCTCTCCACTAAGGGATGTGACTTTTCATGAAAGGACTTCTCCAAAAGTCACATATAAACCTATATAAACCCCACATATTCTCCATTTCAAGGACATGTTTTTAGAGTCATAAAACTAGTACTAGAAATTTAAGAGTTTACATGTGTCTTCAAGAGTTAAAGAAGAGTTTGTGCTACATCCATTCGCGTTCGCTGTTCGGTGTTATCGAAGTGCTGCAAAAAACATCGAGGTATTGTTGAATGTTGGAGACATGTGCCGCTAAATCTGTAACAACATTATATACAGGGCATCAAATGTCTTAAGCAAAGAGATTACTCGCCTCAATACACCCAAGTAAGTCCATTTAAGTTTTATGATTGATCATCTCTTTTCTATCATTCTTTTCTTGTTTTGTTGTTGGTATTACGAGATGTAATACATGAGTGAAAACCGTGTTACAAAGAGTTGTAACAGATCGGTGGATAATACACGAGTTGTATTATTGGAGAATCGGTAACCAAGATAATTATCCAACAGAAAGCATAATATAGCACATGCTCCGTCTCTGCCGCTGGTTATCTTCCTAATCATATTCATCCCCATCCTTTACAGAAACAAAGCTGCTGTGAGTTGTCTCATAACCATCACTACCTTCAGGGTTCAAAATCTCCCATCCATTATCTTGTGGGGAAATTGCCATTTCTTCCATAATCAATTTCCAGTTTTGTTTCTCATTGTTCTCAAAGTACTTGACTTTCCTAAGGCCAAGATAAGCCTTTATGCGAGCGACTGATTTTAATGGAATTGAGTTGATTTGAAGAACCTCACGATCGTAGTCTTCATATACGAGTGTCATATCAATTTCGTCCGGTGACACCTGCGCCAGATATACAAGCTCAATCTCTCTTAGTCGGACGACAACGAAAGGTTCTTCAAGCAGCCCAACTAGGGAAGAGAAAGTTAAGGCGAAGGCGCCGGACGCCTTAGAGGGAAAAACCCCATGGAATTCGTGCATCTTCTCTACCTCTTCAAATACAATGCTAGCTCTCCACTTGAATACAACATTTCTGACAAATTCCACCAACTCTTCGTTACGATCATTTTTCTCAGTCTTCTTTAAATCACTGGGAAATGTCTTTGGCATCAAATGGAATTGGATTTGCTTAGTCTTTTCTGTCCCAACCATTATGTAGTGGTGCAACTTGAAGTGCAAGAGAGGCGGTGTCCGGTCGTCTCCAACTTGATAAAATGCACTCTGTATACTTTTATACCAAAAATCAACACAGAAATTTGGCCTTGAGGTTGTATATTGGAACCCACCCATATGAGCTTCAAGGCTACCAGTAATATTCTCTCCATCTTGTCCGGCTCCTACTAGTTTGGGAAGAATTGTGAGGTTAGTTATCTTAGTTATTCTGTCCCTTTTCGTCTCCAACCGCAGCTTCACTGAAGGAGGTTTTGCCACAGACTTGTCTTTTACCGGAGGGAGACATCTTGGAGCATGGCGGCGCTTTTTCTCAGAAAAGGACTGAGCCACACCAAACAATTTCCTGGAAGTTGCTCTCTGCAGCAGGAGACCAAGTTTTGCCTGATTTTCCCTCTGCAACTTTTCCAGATCCATCTCCCCGATGTCAGAGCTTTGATCTTCTGAGCAGTAAATAAAGAAGGATAGCTAGGTTTCTTCGCGAATCCCTGTCGTGGTGTTAATTCTCCGCAAAATCTCTTTTTCCGATTTACAAATAAATCAAATTGCTCACCAAAAGAAAAAGATAAAACCCTAATAAATATCGTCTCCGGATGACAAAATCTGCTGGGGGTCGGAGTTGGAAGAGGGGTATCGAATTACATTGCACATCTCTACGAGTCTACTTTATATAGGAAGTAAAGAGGGTGTTTTTACTAAAATACCCCGTTTATAAAAGGAAAGTAAAAAATATAATGTGGTGTCAAATTTAAAGTAACCTGGATTTGGAAATCAGGAACCATTGTGTTTGTTTGTACGGGAGCCTTTTTGGGCAAGTGAGAGCAGGACTCGGAATCTGAGATTATCTCGTCTTTACCTGATGAGCCTAGTCCTCATTTTGCTTTTATCACGTGGTCCAGCAGAAATAATAGTATGGTCTATCCGGTCGTGCAGAAATAATTTATTTTCTCGGAATAAGTCCGGAGATTACTGAATTGTTTAAAATAGATCTTGTCCATGACTATGTTTAGACACTCCTTTTCAGCCAAATTTTATAATGGATAACCGGGTATCCGCTCGTTTAACATGGACTAAGTGCAATACTAACGGTGTCTGTTATCATTCCTGTTTGAAATATGGTGCGGCCAATGTTATGTGTGACTCCTCTTATAAGGTTTGGTTTTGTTGGGCTAGCAAAGTAAAATTCTCTCACATTATTGTTGAAAATAATGCTAAAAATCTTATCAGCTAGCTAAATACCTGGTGTTTTAAAGTAAGTTGTCATATTAATGATTTTTTTAAATATATAAAAAAGCCTTAGAAGGTCAGATTACATTATGTTGGACTTTGACTTCCTGGACTTTGACTTGCTCGTGCCCTTGCTAATTCGGAAAAAGTTTACAGTGTAGGCCTCCGATTTGATTTTTCTTGGGGTTTAATTTACTTGTAAGCCCATAAGACCTTTGCATATATAATAAAATATATACAAAAAATGTTTGGGCTTCGTTTCAACAAAGCTATAATGCTTGCCTAAGATGACATCAATGTAGACTATAAAAGTTCAAAAATTAACTGGCATTAGCCCAGTTGCCAGGGGTTGGACTCCCAACCTATGGATTACAGGTTTAATTCCCACTGCTAACCGATCAAAAAAATGTTTAGATTTCCGACAATAGGAGGCAATTTCCTATGGATTACAGGTTCAATTCCCACTGCTAACCGATCAAAAAAATGTTTAGATTTCCGACAATAGGAGGCAATTTCCTATGGATTACAGGTTCAATTCCCACTGCTAACCGATCAAAAAAATGTTTAGATTTCCGACAATAGGAGGCAATTTCCAGGATATTGGTTTTTATCTGATCAGATCATTTCCTTTTAATCTCTTCTTTTCGTGTTCGCCTCCTCATCACATTCTTCTACTTTAACACTATAGATTAATACAACTCTTGACGTGTGAACATCTTTAGCATCATTGGTACGATTTTCTTCTAGGGTTGAAGAGTTTTTTTTCCCTGATGCCTTGCGCTAATACCTCTTTGAACCCTATATCATCTGTTGCGTCTTCTACCCCCTGTGTTAGCCCTAGGAATGATGTTTCTGGCGGCAAAGTTGGTCTTTATCAATGTCCTTTTAAGGGATATGATGGGTGCAAAAATGGTGTTGGTGGTAATTGTTTATTAAAGGTTTCCTTATTAAATCATCTGAAAAATCTACATTACATAAGGGATGGAGGAACTGACAGATGTCGTGAGAGATTGCGCAATTGTTGTGAAGTCTACCAATCTTGGGAGTCTGCTTTGCTGCATATGGAGAGTTGGTTGTATACTGATGTATGCACATATATGCTTTGGGGAAAAAGTGTATGCAACTGGAAAAGAATAAGATTTCCCTATCTTCAGTTTCAGTACATGGCATTGTTACTCCTGTTAGCACTAATACCCCTGATCCTGCAGCTGAGTTTGAGGTAGGTGCACCAACTATGGATATTGAGCTATTGAACATGGTGTTTCTAGCTCAGATACCTACACTCTCAAGCATTCCAGCTAAGTGTAGTTTGCACTTTGCTCGCACCTTCAAGTCTGTGCTGTCGAAAGTGATGGCCATGCCTAGTAAACTTTGTCCTCATGGATTCATCTCATGCTCTATCCTATTTGTAAACTTTATGTTGCTGAGAGAAATCAAGAGGAGAAAGCCAACAACCGGACAAAGTTGCAGACTAAATCATTTAATCGTGTACTACGTCTATGGAATGAACCCAATGGGTGTGTTTTGCTGGTTCAAGATGTTTTTAAGAAACATGAAGAGAAGAAGAAATTACTTGAGAAAGTAAAGAAGAAATCTAAACAGGAGGATCAGGAAGCCACTAACCTGAGATTGTGCAGGCGTAAGATCAGGAATGGTTTGTATGCTGTTGTGATTCTCACTCTCACCTCTAGTGGAGTTGCACCCAATAACGAAGGCGCGCTGACTGAACTGCAATGCAAACATTCCATTGCTTGCTTTCCCGTAATTCCATATACTCCACCTAACATGACGTCGTTGTATCTTCAACTGAGCTAGTGCTGAGCATATTAAAGAGTTTCCATAAGGGGACATCATGTGGGAGAGATAGATTTCATGCACGACATTGATGATCTCATTCACTACAACAAAACACACGTTTAGTGACAAAATTTTATACGACCAATAAAATTTTGTCTGCAAATCTAGTGTTTAGGGAGGAATATTTTTTTGGTCACCATATATATTTTTTCCGCGACAAACGGTAAATTTAGTCTTTAAAATTGTCACTATAAATTTTTGTGACCAAATATAGTGACCAAACCTGTCTCCGTCTCAGAATATTTTTTTTGTGACCAAATATAGTGACCAATTCTGTCTCCGTCTCTAAATATTTCTTTGTGACCAATTATTTCGGTCACGAAATTGGTTTATAGCGACAAAGGAAAATTATAGTCTCCAAACATATTATTGTTAACAATCCAAGACTTTTGTCCCTGAATGTATCTTACACTGACAAAATTAGTTTGTCTCCAAAATGAATGCCCGTCAATTAAGGATTTTGCCGTTAGAACTATTAGTATCCAAACAAATTGTTGTCGCAAATGGACTATTTTTTACCGACGGAAAAAAATTTGGTCTCTGAAAAAACTATTGCTGACAACGTGTAACTTTTGTCCTTATATCTATTTACGCAGACAAAATTAGTTTGTTGCTGAAATGAATGCCCGTCAAATAAGGATTTTTCCGTTAGAACTACTAGTATCCAAAAAAAAAAAATTGTCGCAAATGGATTGTTTTCTACTAACAGAAAAAATATTGGTCTCAGAAAAAAACTATTGCTGACAACGTTTAACTTTTGTCCCTTTATCTATTTATGCAGACAAAAATTAATTCGTTCGGAAAAACTATTGTGGACAACGTTTGACTTTTGTCCATATGTCTATTTATGCAGACAAAAATTAATTCGTCATCCAAATGAATACGAAGCAAATCTGAAATTTTGTCGTTAAAATTTTGTTAGCGGCAAGACAAATTGTGGTATGCAAATTCGAATATTCTGCGACTCTAACTATGACCCTTCACAGAATAATCGCTGACTGCTAGTGACGTGAATCTGATGATTGTATTTGATCATTGCTCCCTTCAGCAACTTCAAACTTGGGAAATATACAGCGTACAGAAACTGAAACCATAATTTGCCTCGATTAAGTCCCAACATAACACTACAAAATGAATTAGTAGACTTTATTATTAGTAGATTCAATTTACAAAATTATAATTTAAAAAAAAAATTACAAAATCATGCTTCACAAAAAAAAAAAAAAAAAACTACAAAATCATTTTGAACAAGGGAAAAAAAAATCTCATTTCACAAAAATAAAATACAATCTCCATTTCTCAAAAATAAATTAAAATTACAATCCCATGAAAACCACTTCTTCAACTTTAAAGCACCGCCCATCGTGGTCTTCTGAAAATCACCGGACAAACTTAAAACGAGATTCATACTGCTGCAACCTAATACCATCCTGATCTGTATTTCAGCTCCTATTTTGATTTCAATATAGTACTGATTCCAGATCTGGTTCCTCCCATCCCACAAAAATATGAATTCGGGTCCTGCATTTAGTTACACAGAAATATAAAGATCAGAGCTAACTCAAAACATAATGGGTTAAAGTCAAAAGAAGATTTGGAGTTAGTGGTGTTTTTTTTTATAGAAATGATTTTTCTGGAATGTAAAACGATTATTATAAAAAAAATACAGTATCAGCTAGATTATTGCCAATATAAAAAATACAGTATCAACTAGATTATTGCCAACAGAAAAAGACTTGGAGAGAATTATTAGTAGATTAAGTTCAAAACAAATTAGACACTAACAACTATTAGCGGAAATCAATCAAATTCTAAGTTTAATAAAAAATGAATTCAATCCACTTTAAACTTAACCTGGAATTACTCTACTAGAGATAGTGAGTTAAACGACTAATTAAAGAGGATTAACGACAAGTAATAGGGATATTTGATCAGTATTCCACACAGATGCAGATGAATCTCATGGATAGAAAAAAAACAATAATTAAAGGTCTGAACTTTGAAACAAAACTAAAAAATATTAAACCCAAATAAAGTTCACTCCCGGACAGGTTTCTATCTCGGAGCCAGGGTATGCATACGATATGCCAGAATATGGTTTCTTTAATGTTTCGGGGAATATTCCGAAGGAATCTTACCTATAAATGGATGGATTCATCGTTATTACGAAGTTTCCAACTTATAGTAGTCCACTCATGGCCATGTTTCGATCTCGGAGCCAGGGTTCGCATACAATATGCCAGAATAAGGTTTGTTTAATGTTTCGGGGAATACTCTGAATGAATGTTACCTGTAAATGGATGGATTCATCGTTCTTACCAATTTTGAAGTCTGAACCCTCCCAGAACTTCTTGGTTCATAGTTTATATGGCTTTATACCATATTTGAAGTTCGAATTGACATTGAGCTTCAGATTTATTGATTTCAATGATGTATCCTTCTAAGTTTGATGTCAGAAACTTCCCGAAGCTTCTTGGTTCACAGTTTTTATGCCGTTATACCACATTTTGAAGTTCGAATTGACACTGAGCTTTATATTTATCGATTTTGATGATGTATCCTGCTAAGTTTGAAGTCAGAACCCTCTCAGAGCTTCTTGGTTCAGAGTTTGTGTGTCGTTATACCATATTTAAAGTTCGAATCGACACTGAACTTCATATTTATCGATTTCAATGATGCATCCTTCTAAGTTTGAAGTCAGAACCCTCCCGAAGATTCTTGGTTCACAGTTTGTATGTCATTATACCACATTTCAAGTTCGAATCAACACTGAGCTTCATATTTATTGATTTCGATGATGTATCTTGCTAAGTTTGAAGTCAGAACCCTCCCGAAGCTTCTAAATTCATAATTTATATGTCATTATACCACATTTGAAGTTCGAATCAACTTTGAGCGTCATAACCTATGCGGATAGTCGAAATTACTTCATGACCTATGCGGCTAGTCGAAATTCAAATCGGAAGCACAAAGAGAAAGCAAAAAAACACAAAGAAAAATCACAAAGAAACACACCGATTATCGAATTCATTTTTCATTTTCCCAATTCATTCTTATAAATTTTTCAGATTTTTTTATATCAGAATGTCGATAACAATGTCTTAAATTTATTAATATTTTTTTTGGATTTTTTTTTATGTCGAAGGTGGATAATTAAACTGAAAACATAAGTCCTTATTAACACAAAGAGAAACACAATCTGTATGACCAAGCTAACACGAATCTTTACCGTTGCATAAATTCTGCAATCCGTATGACCTTCTTATCTACGGTCCAAATCCGTTTGACCTTCTTACCTACACACAAAAGGAAAGAGAAAGCCATCACTAATTCTCCTCCTCTCACTCTCTTCTCTCCGCCCGGTCTCTTTTCTATCTTTCATCGGAAGCTCATCAAATCCAGATCTGAACCAAATTCTAATAAACCCCATCAATGATTCAAGTTACACAAAACCCAATTTCTTCTCGGTAACAATCAACAGCAGCCCTAACTCAAATTTCATTCAAATATTCATCACAGAACTCAATTCTTCCATCTCTATAAGTTCTCGATTCATCAAAATCTTCTTCTCAATCTAGAATATCATCCCAATTCCCATAACCGAACCCTAGATTTCAAAAAAAAAACAAAACAGGGAGGAGATGGAAATCGAAATGAGGGTTTCTGAGCTTCAACTGAAAACAGAGATGGGTTCGATTGATTGCCTCAGATGGATAGAAATCATGAGCAGATTTATGAAGAACTAGGGTTCTAATGTTGGAGGGTTGATAAAATCAGAGCTAGGGTTTGTGTTCAAGCACAACATACTCCGGATTGGGTTCTATTTCAGAACATGTCCTCAAGCTGAATCTGAAAAGAATAAATTAGACAACGTGAAGTGGACCGAAGCAAACCAAGAAGAACAAAATCTATTGGGTACGACTATTTGATCATCTTTTGATTCTTGGTAAGATTTCTTCAATCAATTTGAAGTTATGATTTTTTTTTTTTTTTTTTTGCAGAAACTGATTAAATTAAAGCATCAATTGTTACTGACTAGTTCTATTGTTTATTCGCGCGAGCTTATACAGAATCCTAACCATGAATTGGCTGTTGGACATGAATTATTAAGAGTTATAGAAGAGCTTTAAGGGATGCAGCAATTTCTCTTCATTTTGATATACAAACTGTCAAGTCTGATAGACGCGTTTCACATCCAAGTGTGCTACCGAAGGATGTCCATGGAGGGTTCATGCTGCAAATCTTCCTAGTGTTCCTACATTCACCATCAGGACTATTAATCAAGGACATACATGTGGAGGTAACACACATCTTCGTCATCACCAAGCTTCGGTTCAATGGATTGCAAACGTTGTTGAACAGCGCCTTAGGGAGAATTCGGAATACAAGCCAAAGGATATACTCAAGAGATCCATAGAACTCATGGGATCACATTATCGTATAAGAAAGCTTAAAGAGGGAAAGAGTGGGTTATGGCTACTGTCCGTGGCTCATTTGAAGAAGATTATCGTCTCCTTCCCCGGTAAATATTCTTGGCATGGATTGTTTGTTTGTTTTTTCATAGAACGTTCATTTATGGTGAATGTAAGCCTGAAAATATTACTCTTTTAAGTGTTATCTATGCCTATACTCACCCAGGTGCTCATCAACAAGGAAAACAGAGCAAGTCTTATATTCAAAAGTGGGGTATTCAAGTTTCTAGTTCATTAGGGAATACCTTGATAGGTATCTTTGCAATAAGCCTTGGATACCGTTTGGTGTTTGATAACTACCCTTTATTCTCTGATGAGCATGTCATGTCTTCTTAGAAGCTTAACGAGGCGATTTATTGATAGTCTGGAACCTACGAGTTCCTGTAACATTTATGCTGGGAGTATATAAAATGGATGTTTCTTTTTCTCTCCATATGCTTTAATTGCATGAGAAGTACCCCGTCTCCCATCTAGTAACTTTACCCATCTCTGATAAGTTCGCTTTTAATTTTGTTTGATTTAGATATGAATTATTGTTGTGTTTTGATCTTGTGTATTTTATTCTTGATTTTGCTTAGGAGCTGGAGCAAGCGTCGGATCCGTATGAATCTTGTTCCATATTTCTCAATGACATCATGGCTTAAAAACTTTACAAATTTGATCATTTCATGGTCATTCAAGTTCAGTTCTACTGCAACCACAACAACCAAGCCTTTATTCCCTTAAAAAGCCCCATGTCAAAGTAGCTCTATAAGTTTCATTTCATAAGAGAGTGGCTCGCTACGCGTATCACAACCATCTATCACTGTATTTTGGTGGAATGGTAACAGAGATTTCAAGTTTGAACAAGTTGCTAGAAGAAGGGTTTAATCAGGTTTGTATTTTAGAACTCTTGTTGTAAGCTTCAGGGTACTTCGTTCACTCCAGTGTCTAATTAAAATTTATTTTTAGATAGTAATTGAAATTGTTTAACTATTAGGTGCAACAACTACAATTATCTCTCTCAAGTGTTGGTCCGGGTTCAGTGGATGGTGATGCTGATAAGAACCAAAAATATCAATTTGCTGCCATCCTTGTTCTTCAGATACAGCAGCAGCAACATGGAAACTCTCAGGATGCACCAAGGACCTGGCAATCATCAATGAGAACTGCTTGGGTGAGTTATTCTTGCATGATTTTACTTATGTAATTGTTAGTGTTGATACAAATGGAATCACCTAGCAAACAGTTATTCTGGAATCATTTTTAAATGATTTGTTGAATTATCAAGGGATTTGTTGGATTAATGATTGCAAGGGATCTTGATGTGGTAATCATATATAATAATTATGTTGTGGTTCATTGTTTTAAATTTCTATTGTCACTACTGTTTCTAATGTTTTTTCCCGAAATCCACTAGTTTTTCTCAGGTGTTGATCTGGAAGCTAGCTAGGGAGGCTTTGATCTATGTCATGCCTACTCTTTCATTCATCTTATTGCACCGATAGTCTATGCTTCATTAGTATTATATATATATATATATTGTTTTAATTTCATTTCTATGATGTTCTTATGCTATATGAAATGACATTTTTCTAGGAAGAAGGATGAGAGTAATCCAAAAGAAGATGTGTCATTTGATGATCCGTTCAAAATGCCAGAAAACAATGGGTTATTAATAGGTCCAATTTAAGGCGAGGTTTGAAGGAATCATAGTTTCAGAAGCTACAAGAAGACAATCTGGAGAGGGATGCTGAACCAAATGTTTGTGGATAAGATCAAGTGTTGTATTCTTGCTTGAAATGTACGTTTATATTTGATTGTATCATGAATGATACTAAAATATTCAAACACTGGATCTAATAAAACTAAAATTCTTTTGTTCTTGTATCAATTTTTATTATTTTTGACCCAAGATGTTTATAGACCATTATTATTGACAGAAGTATTTGGAACCAAAATTTATCTTCGAACGAAGAAAGAAAAATGGTCTTTAAAGATTAGTTTTGAAGGAAAAATAAATTGCAAAAAAAAAAAAAAAAAAAATAGAGGCAAAAATAATGACTTTTTGAGAGGAAGAATTTGGTCCCCTAAAATCCTTTGTGAGGCAAAATAATTGGTCGCTAATATAATATTTGGGGACGAAATAGCTAGTCTCCGAATTTGGATGAATTTTGTCTCCTAAAATTCTTTCTAAGGCAAAAGAATTGGTCACTAATAAAATATTTAGGGAGGAAATAGTTAGCCTCAGATATTCAATTTTCAGGGGCTATTAATTTTGTCCCTGATAAAATAAATTAGGGACAAGCTGTTTGGTCTCAGATAATTATTATTAAAGACAAATTAAATGGACACAAAAATTGCGTTTTTGAGACAATTTTTTTGGTTTCAAATAGTTATCATTAAAGACAAATTAGGTTGTTGCGGGATTCATATTTTCGCGACAAAAATATTGCTCGCTAACAAAGAATTTTTGGTCATTAAAATAATTTTCAGAGACAATTTTATTTCGTTGGTGAAAGAGATTTTTGTTGACAATAAGTTTTTAATTGATAATTAATTTTTCTCGTGACCGTTCGTAATTTTGTCTCCAAATACTTTCCCAGACGGGGTATTTGAGACAACTTCGTGACAAAAAAAAATCAATCTCAGTAAATATTTCGAGACAAAAACAGGGGATTTCCTGACAATTTATTTTGACACTAAATCCACATTTTCTTGTAGTGATTATACATGTTGTTGTCATATCATATGATCTAATTGCTTCCATCACGGATGTTGTTAACTTGTGTCTTTCGGGCCCATGTCCATCTATTTTGGGGGAATTTGTGGCCAGTGCCCTCTCAACCCACTTATCAAGCCGGGTGGTGGATTACTCCCGATTGCAGTTGGCATAATATGGAGAAGACTTGTCTCTAAATATGATGCATCTTTTATTGGCAAAGAAATGAATTCTTACCTGGGTGATTTCCAGTTTGGAGTTGGGGCCAAGTGTGGTGGAGAGGAGATTCTACATGCCGCAATTTGTGTGCTGGAAGAGAAAGGGGACCAAGATAATCTATCCATGCTGCTGGTGGATTTCTCCAATCCTTTCAATCTCATAAATAGAACATCCATGATCTCAGAGGTACGTAGTTCATGTCCTTCGATATCTCGTCGGCTTGAGTTTTGTTACGCTTCACCGACACGTTTATACTACATAGATCATGTACTTTCTCCAACTCAGGGGGTGCAACAAGGTGATCCTTTGGGGCCACTTATATTTTCTCTTACTCTTCACCCTCTAATCTTGATCATTGCAAAACGGTGTTACTTAGAATTGCAGGCTTGGTACCTTGATGATGGTACAGTGATTAGTGATACTATGATGGTTGCAAGGGCACTGAAGATTATACAACAGGAAGGTGTATCTAGAGGGATGTTTTTGAACATCAAGAAGACTGGATTATTTTGGCCCTCTCCAGATCCTATAGCACCCATTGAAGGTGTGTTCCCATTGGATATTAGTAGGACAGAGAAGGGAGTTAAGATGCTAGTTGCTCCTATTAGTCTTGATGCCCGATTCAATGCAGATCTGGTTGTTAAAAGAATGCATAAAACAGTGGAGCCCATTGATTCAGTTGATAAAATTGAAGATCCACATTGCGAACTTCTTTTGTTTAGGAATTGCCGGAGTTTCACGCTTGTACTTTCATCTTCGAACTACCTTACCTGACTACACATATGAGGCTCAATATCTGTTTGACTCTCGGCTTTACAAGTTCCTACGGCATGTGATCACAGGGGAAGGTCCTTGGTTTGGTCACTTGGAATAAAGGTTTTCGACTTTGCCTATATGGCTGGGTGGTTTAAGAGTTTACTCGATGTAAGAATTTATGCATTACTGCTATTTAGCGTCGTGTTTGCAGACCCTAGAACTTCAATCTGTTATCTTGACGCACACTGGCATCAGCGGCTTTGGATCCCACCTTGAGCGAGCTGTAGCTTCTTTCAACTTTCTATGTAGTCTCGTTTCTCCTATATGCGTCGATAGCACTGTTACTCATTCTATGAAAACTCTGGCAACTGTTTATTTTGATGCAGTAAAGAAGAACTTGACTTACAATTTAAATTTGTCTGAATGCGATTCAATGCTATGGAATAGTAACCAAATGAAGCATGCTTTATACTTCTTATTGGCCATCCCTGTTGTTGGTTTAAATCAACAAACTGGTGCAAGGAAGTTCAATGTGATTCTATGTTACAGACTTGGAATTCCCTTGTTTGAGTTGGACATCATGTGCCCTTTCCACAAGAGAGATGGACGTGTTTGGGGACCATGAAATGCACTGCACGAATGAAGTGAGTTTAAATACTTGACACGAATTGGTGCGTGACACAATCGCAGGCGTGCTGGAATGCTGGCACGGAAAGAGGTGGACTTGGGATTTCTTGGGAACAATGACACTTCTCTGAGACCAGCTAACATTCGTGTATACAATTGGGATAATGCTCTAGATGTTTTCTTGGAGTGACGATTGTATCACCCTTTGCAGGAGGTAGTGGTCATAATTTTGAGTTGAGTCAAGCTATCAAGGATGATGTTATTCATAAGAATATCAAGTATTTGGAAAAATGCACATCCCAGGGCTATGGGTTTGGTGCTTTGGACTTTACTACTCTTAGTGAGCTTGGGGACGAAACAACATCCTTTATTAAACGTCTTAGCAATTATATTGCCATCCATAATGCTAATATGTGGGAGTAGGATATTTCCTATTTTATAGGTTAAGTGTGGCCGTACAAAAAGGGGTTGGATGAGAATCCATTCGAATAATGTATCTTTAAAAAAAAATATCAACAAAAAAAAATGACATGAATTTTTTTTTGTAAGTTGAAATAGATTAAAATAGACTAACTTAGGGAGTTAGTAACCCTTACATTAATAATAGTAGATCCATCTAATTTTGGGCGAAGGAATCCAACCTAAGCATTAGATTTACTTCTAAATCAAGCACAATACAAGATGGAGGTTCGTTCTTCCAAGTCAAAAAAGTTGAGAATGATGTAGCCTCTTTAGCAAGGATATCATCTACGTCATTTTCTAATCTAGGAATATAAAAGAAGCCCAATTTTTTTTGGCAAAGGTTGAAAATTCTCTTTACTTCGTCCATGATTGTCTGGTTCCGCCAATTGAGTTCAGAATCTTTCCGATTCAAGTAGTCAAAAAGGTTCTTGCAATCCCATTCTACACTAAAGTTTGACAGACCTTGTTCCTTTGCCCATGTTGCTGCTTGCAAGAGCCCTAAAGCTTCTACTTCTTCTGGAGATGACGTTGTGATGGGTCCTGCTCTGCCTTGCTCGAAGTTCCCTTAATTTCTCCATGCTGCACAGTTGGGGAATTCAATAATAAAGGAATTGGGATAAGACCATCTTTCTCCTGTGTTTGTTCCTTGAGATAAGATTCATATTGGTCAATTTGAATTGAATTGCCATTATCAGAGACTAGAATGCGTAACCCTTCAGAAGAAGAAGAGGGAAAATTCGGGATTGAAATTTTAAATGATGATTTTGGCTGAGTTCTAAGTGATGTTAATGATTCAGAGATGCAATGCGAAATTTGATGCTTAATTAGGACTAGCATGAGATGAAGAGAATGTAGATGCAATTGAATCAGAAGATAAAGGAGAACCCAAACTCTCATGAGCATCAACAAAAGGTGGAGAATCAAAAGAGAGTCTTCTATTAACCAAAGGAACCGAAGGACTGGTTCCAGAGTTACATGGGTTAACTATGTACTGCAAAGTTTCACTAGTTAGTACAGGAACGACTTCAATCGGAACCATAGAATCCAAAACTCAGGTGAGTTTCCGAGTTGACATAGAGGACTGAATTGGAGCTAGAACCATTCAAAAGAATAAAATTTTCAGGTAGATTAAAGGGGAAAGTTCTTTTGACATGAATATTAAGCAAAATTAATGCTTTACTTTGCCCTCGGCATATACCAAAATCCGCCAAAAATTTCTACCAAATTTGGCTGTGGTACACGTACGCCCTGAATTTGCTAAAGTCAACCTTGATTAACTTTTGTCAAAGATTGACCCCCAGACCTAATGTTTGTGTTTTGAAAGGTAACAATAT
This sequence comes from Papaver bracteatum, assembly GCA_023529315.1. Taxonomy (NCBI): domain Eukaryota; kingdom Viridiplantae; phylum Streptophyta; class Magnoliopsida; order Ranunculales; family Papaveraceae; genus Papaver; species Papaver bracteatum. Next base: position 67,263 of record JAJJWX010001567.1, read on the forward strand.
TTTCTTCTTCAAAATTCCATCTCCTCTCTCTCAAATTCATCGGCGCTGTACGCCTTCGATGGGAAAAGAAAGTGCAAAAGTATCAGTACCGAGAAGTAAACGTCAACTCTTTCCATCACCAACAGCAGCACCATGGCTAGTGATCCCCTACGGAAAAGGTACTTCCCAAAATCAAGCTTTGTATAACATATGCGAACCCTATAACAGAACATGTAGAAAGTCCACACCTGAATTAATGTCAGAACGATATTGGTACTGGCAGAAACCTAGTCATCAAGGTTGGTTAATTAATTTATGTCATTATCATAATGAAAAATATGATAATTATAAGTTTGGTGATTCTTTTCTTTGGAATCCTGCAACATTAGAGACCATACGTCTACCTAGTCTATCACGCTGGTTTGGTTATTCCACTGGATATTATATTGTGGATTGTGTCTTGTCCTCGGCACCTCATAGTGATGATTCAATGGTTTTATTCGTCTTCACTGATCGGCCGGTCGTTGAAAGAGGCTGTCATCTTGTCTTTGTATATTGTCACCCTGGGGATAAAGTATGGAGAACAAAGAAGTGGTACTCATGTAACATGCTTCTTGGGTATATAGAATCGCTCCTTTGGTTTAAAGGTAAGTTTTATATTATGTGTAAGGATAACCGGTACTTGGCGATCGGAAAACAGAAACGTGGGGACGGAAGTATAGACCTTTGTATAAGGACAATTGAGGTAAGAGACAAGGATTCATATTCATTAGTAGGAGGATTAAATACTTGCAAGGAAATGCATAATTTTGTGGCGACTGATAACCAACTTTACTTCATTCCAATTAGATACACTGGGAAGATAGTTATCCAAATAGTTGTGATGAGGTTGGATCTTTATGCAATGGCCTGGAAGGTGGTGTATAATATTGGTGATCATGTTTTATTTATTGGCAGCGGGAAAACCACAGCTTTTTGTTCAGCATCCAATATGGGGCTTGCCAAGGGCTGTTTGTATTTTACACTTCCTGACGATCAGAATGTATACAAATTTGACATAGAAAGTACTGGTAATTCGGTTATTGTCCCGTGTTTAAAACTTCCCAAGCCATGGAAGCATCTGGATTTCATCATGATGCCTAATGGACGAAAAAGAAAACGAGAGGAAGATATAGTGAATCAAGATGAACGCAAAACAGATGTAGCTCATATCCGTAAGGATGGCAAATTTGAAGGAAAAGGAAATGTAGGAGATTTCGAGAAAGCTTGTTCATGGGGTATTCTTAACGGGGACATGGTGGCGTCTATAGGAAACTGTCTTCATCGATTGGATTACATCCATCTTCGTTCGGTATGTAAAACATATCGAGCACTATTGCCAATGGTAAAGAATACAACCAGTTCTACTACAACAGGTACATACTTATCTCCATGGCTGATGTTAAGTAGAGATCACAATAGCAGCACCTTCAATTTTATAAACCCAATGCACAACAATGAGAACTACCTCTTGTAGCTCTCTGATCTAGTGGGAACTGTCGTCCGTTTTCAAAAGGGAGGTTGGTTACTGGTGTCTATGAACAATAAGCAGTCTTGTTTATTCTTTTACAATCCCTTCACAAGAGAAACCATCAAACTTCCGTTCTTGCCAGTTAACATCACCTTCTCCGGTATCTTGTTCACTTCCTTACCTACATCTTCAGACTGTGTAGTTTTCGCCACTGAACTAACAGGGGACAATTTTGACAAAGTCCGTCTCTACTTCATTAGAAATGGAAAAGCGACTTGGACTTCTCGTCTCTTTGCTAATACCAATACCAACAAGTACATGCCGTCACACAACACTCCAGTTTTCTACAATGGGGTTTTCTATTGTGTGGATTTCAATGAAAGTTTAGGTATATTTAACCCAGAGGATTATAAATGGAAAGTTCTAGAGAAACCCCATGAGCAATTTAGTGATGCGTATCCAAGTTTCTTGGTTGAGTGTGGTGGGGAGATTTTATTAGTAAAACTGGGACATCTTGGAACGTTGTTTGGGATTTTCAGATTGGATTTCTCCCGGATGTATTGGGTTAAGATTAAAAATTTGGGAAAGCATATGTTGTTCGTCAGCTACACCTCATGTGTTTCAGCGATCGCTCCTAACAGTCGCATGGAGAATAAAGTCTACTACCCGAGATTATGCATGAATGGAGAAGGTGTTCTATTCTATTGTCTTGCAACAGGTAGTTATGGGTCTTTTGGAAGTCGACATTCCGCCTCAGATTTTAGTGATACAGAGGGCTGGTACTCAAACTGCACTTGGATTGAACCTAACTGGTCCGAGTCCACTGCTCAAGAGCTTGACTGGGTTAAGCCTCTTTCATAAAAACAATTTCTATTTTTGTTCTGGATTGCTTTATGGTACGGTTGCTGGCTTTATATTTTCTTTTTTCTTTTTCTCACAATGAAATTATAGCTTAACCTTTTTATGAACTGTGTCTGCGTGATGCTCTCAAGAGCTTTACTTAGTATTATGAGCCAAACCTTGATGAACTTTTCGTCTTGGTCTCTCTTCTTTGGGCGCCAAAGTTCTACTGAATGATTTTATTACGAGTCAGCTGACCAATTTGTAGACTTTAAGATATCATCATTTTATAGGTGTCTTACTGGATTCAATCTCTCTCATCTAGTCTAGTATAATTTTAAGTTGTTCAAATTCAAACTTTTGCAAGGTATCAAAAGCACCACCCCATAATCTTGGAGCTTTGGTTTTACTAGGAAAGAAAATTTTATAACTGAATCATAACAATTACATACATATTCCTTGTTCTCTCCCTCGGGATGGTACGTACATCAGGGCGCTTATTCTTTCAAAGCACAAACCCATTTGCTTCCCTTTGAACATGAGCTTCCCTTCTCCATTCTATTCTTTCATATTTGATGTCAATAATGCCTTTCAACAAGGCGATTTAGATTAAGGAATTTTTATGGAATTACCACCTAGTGTTAAAACGGCAAGAGGAGAAAACTTAGTGTACCGCTTAAACAAGTTTCTTATGGATTAAAACAAGCAAAGTTTTCAACCACTTTCATTACAGAAGGTTTTAAAAAATCTTTGGAAGATTATTCTCCTTTTTACTATCATTGAGTTATTAACTCCATATATATTTTAGTGTATGTAGATGATATTATTATGATAGGAAATGATCCTATGTTGATTCAACACTTCAAAGGAGTCCTTGAAAATAAATTGTCAATCAAAGACTTAGTTCTACTTATATGCGGATCCCTAAAGACAGATGAAGCTGCATGCAACATAGTTTCCCCCTCCCCCCTCTCTCTCTATCAGATGGGTAAAGAAAGTGCGGCAGAATCATCAGTTGACAGAACTGAACGTAACGTATTTCCATCACCATCACCAAAGGCATCACCATGGCTAGTCGTCCCGTATGGAAAAGGAGATACCCCGAGAAAACAAGCTTTCTATAATATATGTGTACGAAACAACAAGGAAAGAACATATAGAAAGTCTATACCTGAATTGATTGCAAAACGATATTGGCAGAAACCAAGTCATCAAGGTTGGTTAATTATTATGTGTGATGATGAAAATTATGATTACTCTCCTGATAATTATAAGTATGGTGATTGTTTTCTTTGGAATCCTGCAACATTAGAGACCGTACGTCTTCCAAGTCTATCAAAATGGTATGGTGAATCCACTGGGTATTATTTTCAGGATTGTGTCTTATCTTCAGCTCCTGGTAGTGCCAATTCATTGGTTCTATTCGTGTTCTCGGATTCTACTGAAGGAGGTTGTGTTTTTATATTGTGTCCCTGGGGATAAAGAATGGAGAAAATAGGTATGGTATACTATTCTGAAACCATACTTGCAAGTGATATGATATCGCTCCCTTACTTGAAAAGTAAGTTTTATCTCATGTTGCTCTGCAGCCGAGATGGGACTTGCCAAGGGTTGTTTGCTCATTTGTTGTGCCGCGTTTTAAGAAGCCATGGAAGGGTTCAGAATTTATCATGATGCCTAAAGGACGAGAAAGGAAAGAAAAAGAGAGGAACCACAAGAGGTACATCATATGTCCAGTTCTATTACAAGTGGCACTTCTTTAGACGAGGCATGGTTATTTCCATGGCTGATGTTCACCAGTGATCACAAATATGCCGCCTTCGGTTTTGTAAACTCAATGCACAACAACGAGAGTTACCCCTGGTCTCTCCATAATCTCGAGGGAACTGAAATTCGTTTTCAAAATGGAGGTTGGTTACTGGTCTCCAATGAAAACAACGGATTCGGTTTATTCTTTTACAGTCCCTTCTCAGGTGACACCATCAAACTCCCAGACTTGCCAGTTGAGTACACATTTTCCAGTTACCACATTCTCCTCCATACCTACATCACCAGACTGTGTTGTTTTCGCCATCGAACAAGGTATGCACTGCAAAGTCCGTATCTACTTCATTAGAAAGGGAGAAGCGGCTTGGAGTTCTTGTTGTTAGAAAAAACGGGGTTTTGAATAACTTGGACCATGTTTTGATCCCTAGACCTATTGCCCTCTAGTTGTTTTTTCATTTGAATAGATAAAACAATAGTCTCACATAAGACTAAAATCTTAAGAGTTCTAGGCATAGCCCTTTGGGTCTCTACACTTTTGTTTGTGGGGGAAGACCTAGACGATGGCAAGGTTGCCATTTCCCCTACGCGCGGTGCTTCGCACCGAAGCACGCACGCCACCGCCGTTCGGTCGGGCTTGGCCTCGGGTGTGGGAGTGGGTGCAATAAGATTATATATTTTTATTGAAACTTTTCTTGCCTACGCCCTGTTTTCTCTCGTTGAAGAATCTTTTGGACACGGTTTTTTCGACAGCGTTGCTGTCCTTTCTATTGCGCCTTCTTTGCATGTGAAGAAAGGAATTTTAATTCCTCTCCCTCTTCTTCTGTGCAACATTCCATTGTTTATTTAATAAAGCTTCATTTGTGACAAACCATTTAACAAAAGAAAAAGAAAAGTCTGATTTCTTTTCATTGTTTAGTGCACATCATTGTCTTATGCATATCAATATCATTATATCAATTTTGTAATGTTAATTAATCCATTTAAATAGAATCCAATGCCTTTGTCTGTTTTCTAAACAAAAAGCAAAAGAATCTTATTCATTGTATTCCACCAGACAAATGTTATTTAGAATTCCGGTTTTATATTCTTTTGTCTGGCACGTATGGGAATTAACGGGTCAATTTTTTTTTGGTTAAATAAATCTTGATTTTTCAGCTCAGTTTTATAGGGACACAGGAGAGAAGTAAGAGAACTTACAACAATTTCTGTCTGGGCATTTTCTCTCTTGGTTTTGTTTTTTAAATTTAGAGAGGAACCGAGTGTACTTGATAGAAATGAAAATTAAAACTTCAGATCTTGGGTGCTCTGCGGTTTTGAGTAGGAGAGAGCAGTAGAGATAGAGAGAAAAATAAAGACTTCTTCTTAAACTTGTTTTGTCAAGAAAAAACTAAGTTTTAGTCTTTTTGTTGTGAGTAACAACTCAACTAAAATTCCTCTTCTTTTAGTAATAAAAGAGAGTAGGAGAGATATACAAGAGCTTTCTTACATTTTTCTCTATGAATATTTTGAGTGAAACAAGGTAGTTTCACTGAGTTGGTTTTCACTGCCAAGTTCTAAGGTAGTTCTCTTGTATGCTACAAGAAGGAATGCTAACGATAGTTGTATCCTGGAGGCAACTCGCTAATGAAGCTATAGCATCTCTCTATTTAGAGGAGTAGCAGGCGATATTGTCTTTAGCTCAACATATCTTATACGTGCCTCTATCAGTTTTTGCTCCGCATGCTACTCGACGTGATGCATCCACCAAGTTGCTGCAAATCAAGCTAAGTATCACTTGTGCTTATTCAATTAATTTTCATTATTGTTGTTACTAACCCAACAATCTAAAGACAATATTTGCTAGTTTAATTTTTTGTAACAATAATAAAGAAAAATATTGTTGACAAATTAAACTACTAAGTTTAATGGAAAGTGTCATAAGGCATTTACATAATAAAAAATTGAATAAATGGTGTTGATATTAATTTTGGAAAAATAAAGATGTTCATATTTTTCTAAAGTGAAAAAACAAAATTAAAAGTTTTGTAAGAGCTGTATAATTTTGGGTTTATCTCTTAACCCAGGACGAAATTTGCTGAATACTTTACAATTATATATACATGTTTTTTGTTAACTCCCCAAAATTTCATGATTTTTGGAGTTGTAAAAGTATTTATTAGATATTTTACAAAACTGTTATACGTTTCTGGAAATTTCTGACGGACAGGAAAAATTCTGCTGAAAAATTTATTTTTCTGGCATTACTATGAGTTTTTGGAAATGTTGATCTAAATAAGATATTTAGTTCTGGATCTTATCTTTAAACCCCTGATTGATTCATATAATTTGGATATGTGGTTTGAGAGATAAGGTATTTGGAAAATTGTTGTGCATGTCTGTCCAGAAAATGTGTAATGTGTGTAATCTCTTGATTATGTCTAGCAACATTTGATTAGTGATGTGCTATCACTTTGGGAATATCATGGGAACCTGTAGTAATGATTACTTAGAGGATATTTAGTTGAAATTTAATTCTCATGATAACTTAAGCATGTATGATGACAAGATATAATCATTTGTAGAGGTAAAATTGTATTACTTTGTCAATGAATAATATGATTTTGATCATTTCTATATGAACTTCGTTTATGTTCAAAATCATTTGGATTATATATGTTTGTGTAACATCAATTTTAAATATAAACAAATTTGCAACAAAGGTTTTATCTTAAATTGATTTGTGAATACACAAAGAGATATGAGATATAATTTGGAAATAAGTGATCAAAAAAGTTGTTAATGCTAGAATTTGAACTCTTAAAAGCACCAAGGTATGAACATTTCTTTGAGAAACTCAATTAATAGATAAAAGTGGAAACATGTGCATTATGCTTTAAATATAATTTCCAATGATACGATGAGATATGATTTGGAAATAAGTTCATGTAATGCTTTGAACATGATTAAATGCTATTAATTGATAATGAATACATGAACATGTTAAATCATAATTTGAGTATGCGGCGTGTGTTAAATGACACAAAATCGCAGCATGTTGAGAAATCCTGATAATTGTGGGGGTGTAAAATAAAAATATTTATTTTAATCTCTCAAGAATATTGTGTAAGTTGCATAACCTATTTGTGTTCTTGACCTTTATACCTAAAATGGGGGGTGTATTGGCTATTCCGCCTCCCAAGCAAATCAAAATTTTGACCTAAGATTATGGATTTTGTATTCCTAACCTATCCTAAGCATGCTAGTGCATGTAGGTTAATGGTCATAAGATTTGACATTGATAACATTGGTATGAACACGGTAGTGCAATCTAGAGATGCTTTGGTTTTTTGATCATATAATTCTTTTGAGGATTCGACCTCGAAAAAGGATCCATGACAATTTCGCATATGTTCCTTCGACTATTCAACCCCGTCTCAAGATGTTGAGACTGGACATAGTAAAAATAAGAGAGTTAGAACTTAGATAAGTTTTAGCCTCGTCTTTGTGACATTTGTGGTAGAGTTTGGACAATGAACCCACAGGCAAGTTATATGTTCTTCCGAATAGTCTTCAAAAGGAAACCTTGGTACAAATGAAACTGTATAGAAATACCTAGTATGGTTATGGGTTATAACCAAAAATTAAGGAATAAATTTCTTTGACATATTTTCACCTGTCACTAGAATCACTTCTGTTAAGATGATGATTATTATTGCTTTTATTCATGATTTGAATATATACATCAGATGGATGTTAAGACTGCAATTTTAAATGGTGAATTAAATGTAGAAATTTATATGTACCAACTAAAAGGTTTTTTGTTGTGAGAACAAAGTATGCGAATTGATTAAATTTCTGTATGGTTTCAAAACAAGCACCTAAACGAAGGCATGAGAATTTGATCATGTAATGATATCTAGTGGTTTAAGATTAATAAATCTTATTAATGTGTTTACATTAAATGTGAGGATGATGCTTATGTTACTATATGCTTGTATGTTGATGATATGCTCATATAAGGCAGTAACATTGATTTTATTAATACCACTAAAAGCATATCAAATGAGAATATTGACATGAAAGACTTAAGCCCTACTGATGTATTCTTAGGGATGAAAATCATAGAGACGTCTGATGAATATAGTCTTAGTCAATTTCATTTTGCTGAAACCAAATTAAAGAAATTTAATCATGATCAGGCTAAACTTGCTTCTACTCTTTGTAACGGTGTTTCTCAAATTGTGAGAACAAGGGTGATGATGTTTCTCCACTCTTGAGTATTTTTTGCGTAATCAGCAGTCTTATGTAATTGATTAATTGAATAAGACCTGGTATTGCTTACATTGTGAGTAGTTTGAGCAGGTACACTTGCAACCCTGGGCAGGATCACAAGAATTCTCTCAACAGAGTTTTGTGCTACTTGAGAGGAACTTCAGACTTTTGCTTAAGTTTTGGGAAGATTCCTGCTACGACGGAAGGGTGCTGTGATGCCAACTGGATGTAGGACTCAGATGAGTCAAAATCCACAAGTGGATACATCTTCATGCTTGAAGATGCGTCTGTGTCATGGAAGATATACAGACAAGTATAGATCGATCCACTATGGAGTCAGAGTCTATAGCTTCAGAGAAAGCACGAGATAATAAAGCAACTACTTTCTACTGGTATTATCTCTCTTGACTTTGTAAGGTCCAAGGATAATATTATCTCTACATCGAGGGGGATGGGACTTAATCTCATAGAATAAATCACCATGAAGGATACTCAACCTTGTGACTGGATTTCCAAGATCAAGGTTCAATAAGACAACTAATTTATGGTGATATCGGGATAGCACTATCTTTGTCCCTCCCTATGGTGTAACCGTTTTCTAGTGCTGCCTGCATGATTTTAGGATGATCTTTTGAGATCTTAATGGGTTCCATGGCTTTGATTAAAGCGGGGTGTGGCAGGACACTCTTTATGGACTCACCTTTGTGGATGTTGGAAGTGGGGCCGCTTCCTATGAGAATTTGAGCTGATTCTATAGAGACATTCATTAAGTTCGGGATTTTTTCCCACGGCCAAAATGGGCACAACGACAAGAGATTGGCAGCTTTCGGTTGAGGCATCAAGTGTGGCTGTTATATCTGAATTGCATTCACTGTTGGCGGTTGAAGACATTATGTTCACCGTTACAACAAGCAGTTCCGGTAACCTCTCACTAAGCTAAGGTTCAATATTTGGGAAACCTTAGTCTAATTTGATGTCTTCTGTTTTCTCGCGTTTTATCGATATGTTTTATCATTCATGTGGGGGAGTGTTAGAAAAAACGAGGTTTTGAATAACTTGGACCATGTTTTGATCCCTAGACCTATTGCCCTCTAGTTTTTTTTTCATTTGAATAGATAAAACAATAGTCTCACATAAGACTAAAATCTTAAGAGTTCTAGGCATAGCCCTTTGGGTCTCTACACTTTTGTGTGGGTGGGGGAAGACCAAGACGATGGCAAGGTTGCTATTTCCCCTACGTGCGGTTCTTCGCACCAAAGCACGCACGCCACCACCGTTTGGTCATGATTGGCCTCGGGTGTGGGAGTGGTGCAATAAGATTATATATTTTTATTGAAACTTTTCTTGCCTACGCCCTGTTTTCTCTCGTTGAAGAATCTTTTGGACACGTTTTTTTCGACAGCGTTGTTGTCCTTTCTATTGCGCCTGCTTTGAATGTGAAGAAGGGAATTTTAATTCCTCTCCCTCTTCTTCTGTGCAACATTCCATTGTTTATTTAATAAAGCTTCATTTGTGACAAACCATTTAACAAAAGCAAAAGAAAACTTCTTTTGCAAAAGAAAAAGAAAAGTATGATTTCTTTTTATTGTTTAGTGCACATCATTGTTTTATGCATATCAATATCATTATATCAATTTTGTAATGTTAATTAATCCATTTAAATAGAATCCAATGCCTTTGTCTGTTTTCTAAACAAAAAGCAAGAGAATCTTATTCATTGTATTCCACCAGACAAATGTTATTTAGAATTCCGGTTTTATATTCTTTTGTATGGCACGTATGGGAATTAACGGGTCAATTTTTTTTTGGTTAAATAAATCTTGAGTTTTCAGCTCAATTTTATAAGGACACATGAGAGAAGTGAGAGAACTTACAACAATTTCTGTCTGGGCATTTTCTCTCTTGGTTTTGTTTTTTAAATTTAGAGAGGAACCGAGTGTACTTGATAGAAATGAAAATTAAAACTTCAGATCTTGGGTGCTCTGCGGTTTTGAGTAGGAGAGAGCAGTAGAGATAGAGAGAAAAATAAAGACTTCTTCTTAAACTTGTTTTGTCAAGAAAAAACTAAGTTTTAGTCTTTTTGTTGTGAGTAACAACTCAACTAAAATTCCTCTTCTTTTAGTAATAAAAGAGAGTAGGAGAGAAAATATACAAGAGCTTTCTTACATTTTTCTCTATGAGTATTTTGAGTGAAACAAGGTAGTTTCACTGAGTTGGTTTTCACTGCCAAGTTCTAAGGGCGTTCTCTTGTATGTTACAAGAAAGAATGCTAACGATAGTTGTATCCTGGAGGCAACTCGCTAATGAAGCTATAGCATCTCTCTATTTAGAGGAGTAGCAGGCGATATTGTCTTTAGCTCAACGTATCTTATACGTGCCTCTATCAGTTTTTGCTCCGCATGCTACTCGACGTGATGCATCCACCACGTTGCTGCAAATCAAGCTAAGTATCACTTGTGCTTATTCAATTTATTTTCATTATTGTTGTTACCAACCCAACACTTGTCTCTTTACTAATACCAATACCGAGAAGTCATGCCTTCACATAACACTCCAGATTTCTTCAATGGGGTTTTCTATTCTGTTGATTACAGTTGAAGTTTAGGTGTATTTAACATAGAGGATCATAGTATTAGCTGAACAGTTCTTGAGAAACCACATAAGCCATTTGATGCAAGTTACCCAAGTTTCTTGGTTGAGTGCGATGGAAAGCTTTTACTAATAAAATTGGGACAACTGGGAACGCTGGTTGGGATTTTCAGATTGGATTTCTCCCGGATGGATTGGGTTAAAGTTAAGAATCTGGGAAAGCATATGTTGTTCGATCGTCAGCTACACCTCATGTTTCTCCGCGATCGCTCCAAATAGTCGCATGGAGAACAAAGTCTATTTCCCGAGATTATGCATGAACGGAGAAGGTGTTTTATTCTATCGTCTTGAAACAGGTAGTTATCGGTCTTCTGGAACTTTACATTCTGCCTCGGATTTTACTGACACAGAAGGCTGGTACTCGAACTGTACTTGGATTCAACCAAACTGGTCGAAATCGACTGCTCAAGAACTTGACTGGGTTAAACTTTTTTCTAAGTCTTAAACTTTTTTCACATTCCTAGAATATAAAATTTGTGTATCATATCCAATCTAGAGTCTGTTCTGCAATTCATATTATAGTTGATTCTTTTAAATTTACATAAGTGTTAGAACTTAGATTCTGAACTCATGTTTCTTTTCTTCATGTTTCTGGGGTTGGATACGTTGTACGTTAGATCAACATTTTGTTGTATATGGATGATTAGTTATCTCTAATTAAAGCTTCTTAGTAGATACTCGTCAATGTGCTATTATAATGCTGTATCCTCATTAGTCAAGAATTGCTAGTTGCACACATGAATGCGGTCTTTCTTTCGTTTAAATTGTGAGAGAAACCAATCTTCTACTAGGATCAGGCATCAATCGGCTATATGGGCATTTAGAATAAAAGTTAACTCATCAGAAAGAAAAGAAAAAGTTGCAGAGTCCAGCAGGTCTCCTGTCAGAGTTTCATGAAACAGACTGCCAAGTCTGAACATAATTCATCCCAAAGTGGTTTCCCCAGCCTATCGGAGAGTCAAGCTGGTTGGATCTCCTTTGATCTTCAAGTCAAGTGCATTTTGTTTTTGGCTTTTTGCCAGTTTTGGCAGATATGCATGTGCAGCCTCATTTTGCTCGCATTCCTTTAAGCTCCTTGATGACAGGTATCAAAGTTTCATAAGAAGATCTTCTGTACAATCCTTGCAAATGCAATCTGTCTTTACATGGCTGCTGCGAGCACGCAAATAGCTAGTTCAAGGCCAGTCATTAATCCAAGGTAAAACTCAATTACTCAAACTCAGTAGATCCGTATACGTACCCTTTTTTTTTACACTTTACAGTGTTGTTTATTTACTGATGATATATTGTATGCAAGGAAGGATTTTAAGTTGTCAAAACTTTCATATATTGATGTGCCAAACTTACGAGTGATTAAGCTAATGCGAAGCTTTAAATCAAAGGAATATGTTGTTAGGATCCATTACAATTGGTTTTTGACTAACGATGGTATTGAGTTTTCGAGGATTATTTGAATCTACCATCTGAGATTGTGCCAAATACTTTCTTTCCTAACTGGTAAGAGTACCATTGGCTCATTGCCTAGGTATTAACTATTTATGGTTTTCCTGGTCTAAAACTCTGTTCCTATGGCGTTTTGACGTGTAACCAAATGGAAAACCAAAAAAAGCTGGAATAGCTCAGCTGGTTAGAGCGTGTGGCTGTTAACCACAAGGTCACAGGTTCAATCCCTGTTTCTAGCGATTTCTTATTCATTTTTTATAATCATTATTTTTTTTGTTACCATGTTGCTAAGATATGAACTTTCTGAAAACCATAGAGAGAAAGGCCATGCTGGTAAATTATAATTTCCATCCAAAGCACTAGAAGAGACCGAGGAAACTAACCTGAGCAAGAATCTGCACCGTTTTTGGCATTGCTGCACGAGCTCCAATGGCAACCATAGCTGTATCTACACCTACTAAACTTGATTCTAAGAACAAATCACATGCATACAAAGGACTCCCAAGAATACAGATTGAACAATTATGTTAAACGGAACTTGACTGATGGTGGTGACACAGGTATAACCATCAATGCTGGCCTACTGGAGTATGTTGTACTTACTAGCTCACTAAACAAAAAACAGAAACAACAGTAACAAGTTAGTACAATTCAAAGTATGTCATAATTTATATCCTCCCAGCTAACTGACGATCCATTTCTTATACTCCAAAATACAAAATTGGATAGAGTAGACAACTTACAGATTCATAAGAAGAAGAAAGAGATTGACCACCACGACGAGTTAAAGCTTTCAGGAATACAGAAATCGCCATTAGCACCACCACCGGTTACCAGTATCTCTTTAGGGTTTGAAGAAGACCGTAGAAGGGAGGGGTTTAGGTAAATAGGGGATTTGAGGAAAGTATTGCTCATGGTAGTGACGAATTCCATTTGAATGAAAAATAGAAAAAGATAACTCTAGAATCAGGCAGGCGTAGAAACAAAATTGAAAACAAAGAGGAAATATTGGTTTGTGAAAGGGGTGCCATGACAGACTCGTTTTATGCTGGAACTTGCCAAAAATTCCAACTCTGGGAGCCACGTGGCTTGCCAAATAGGCTTCGCTCGCCACTGTGGAAAACCAATATAGCAGTAAGGAACTAGCGGTAGAGACTTTGTTGCCAAATTTGTTAGTTGGGTCGGATCCCTCGAAGTTGTCAAGTAATTTTTGTTAAATCGATATGGCCAGTAGAGATTTAGTCGAGCGGCAGAGACATTTTTTTGGGAAATCACACAACTCAGTCAGTAGTACGACCAAATAAGTCTACTGATGAATATTTCCTCAGGTTAATCTCCCTAGGGGCCGTATTACATTGACTAAAGTCAAGCAACAACTCAATTATGCATATCACCTTCTATGAAGTTCTTTGTTTTTTCTCTCAAGTTGGAGTTCTAACAATTGATCAATACTTCTTTATATAAAGGAGAATCTTTTAGGCTGAGTTATCGACTCCATGTTCATTTTCAAGAATTCTAAATTATTATTCATAGACATAATATATTTTTCATAGACACTAATTTAGCCAACACGTATGTCTTTTGGCAAAAACGTTCTCATTCGAAAGGTATCTGAAAAGATTTATTTTGGTTTAAGTTCTCGTACTTATGAAAAGACATGACTAACAACGAAACAGTTGTGGATAAATAGCTTTATATCGCCGCATATTTCACGAGGCTTACATTTTCTTACCTCCGAAAGGTTTTTAGGTTATTAACTAGTATCTTGCCCGTGCATTGCACGGGATTTAGTTTAAATTTTTGGGTTGTTTGGTGGTAAAGAATAATCAGAGATAACAATGTGATACAGTGTGCTTAGGCACATATGGTCATACCCATAATATTTAAATTTGTTTGATACGGATCATGTGTTGACATATTATTTCGAAAGTCAAGCACATGTATTGTGTTATATATAAGCCATACTAATGTCTTCTAACAATTGAAACGTTAATACAATTCTGCAAAAGATAGAAATCTAAAACAAAGTGAATGATGATAGCTTAGTAATTAAAAGTTAGATACCATCCTTTACATCTATCTTCTATCAAGTTAAACAATTTAACAATTCGAATAGTAAGGAATACTGATATGTAGCACTACCAAAGAGAAAAAAAAAATACGGAAAAGATATTTGAACAGCCTTTGCAGCTAGCTTGGCTGGCTAGCTGCTTATGTGGCGCCTAACTGTACAAAAAACAAAATTAACTTTTTGACTTGACTACTTTCTTAAGAAAATTAATTTAATCAATAAACTAGAGTTTAATTATCTTCTTCACCTTCTCATTCATTTCATCTGCCTTCTTCTTCTACTCATTTTATCAGTCTAAGAGAAACCCATCATTCTTCCCTGACTTTCAGATATGAACTGAACTCCAAATATCTTGCTAACTCTAGTTCAGGAATTTTGTCAAGCACTATACGTGCGTATTGCAATCTGATGAGGGCTATGCACCGGCTGTATATTGGAGATTGCACAACTCCTTCCCTGCTCAGAATTAAAATTCACACACAACCCACATTCACAATCTATTCAAAACTAACAATTACTAATCTTCACCCCGAATTGCCTCTGTTCATCATGATTTAGCCATACAACAATGGCAGTTTACTGAACTTCTTCACTGCGCTGCATTTCTTAGTTAGAATCTCCTTTCCAATGAAAAATTCAGCTAGAACCCAGTGTTCATGATGCCTTTCCAATGAAAAAAAGACTAAGAAGAAGAGAACTTAATTTTTAAAAATATGGGTGCGAGACTAATTTCACCTATTAAAACTTAGATTTAGAAATTTCTTGGTTTCTTAGTTGGCAAAAATCCAAAAATAGAACTCTTTAAATGATTTTAGCTGATTGACATATATATAGTAAATACAGAATAAGTATAGAAATATAGCTACACAGTGGAATAATGTTGAATCATTTGTATGTTGTCTTCTTGGTATTGCATTGCATCAATCTCTGATTGCGCATGTCTATCCTAGTGATTTTCTAATTACACAAATCCATGTGTTCTGTTGATTGAGAATTCTTATTTCTGGAAGGATTATTCAGAAGAGATTCGACATTTCTAAGTTGAGCAGAAAATTTGAACAAAACCACTTTGATTATGATTTGCAGAAGGAAGAAATAGTGACACATTCGTTTTTGGTAATAGAGAAATAATTTTTATTCAAATAAATTAATAATTTTATCGAAATAAGTGAAGTCAACAATTCAACGTTTTTACTTTCTTTTTACGTCTTTTAGTCCATTTGGCTGCCACATAAGGAGCTAGCCACTAAAGCTGTTTACGAGGGCTTTCTAAATAGCACGGTTGAAAAAAATATAATAGTACTAATACTGTTGCAGCCCACTCTTCTATAGTACCTTTCTTATCAGCGTATCAACAATTTTCCAACTGGCGTAGAGAGTTTTTTTTTCTTTCAAATTTGTATGATCATTTAAAAGACCAAATGTTTTCCCATGTTCATCCCAGATACAAAAACATTCTGGTTTCGACCTGCAAAATTGATGAATTATTCGAATTCTTCTATAGTTAGTTGCTAAGTAAGTTTAGTATTAGCTTCTGATACTTTGTTTTTTCCATAGAGATTAAAAGTAGTTGCTAAGTAAGTTTAGTATTAGCTTCTGATACTTTGTTTTTTCAGACATGTTAAAAGTGACAGGAAACAATTTGCTTGAGATTAGAGCAAATAATGCCTTGCTTTGTAATACTTCGTAAAATAATCAGTATGAAATATGAACATGTATCAGACCAAGTAGTGTGACCTTATCCTCGTGATTTTCTTGTCAATTAAGATCACACCTCCAACAATTGTCTATGAGTTCCCTGTCATGCATGAAAGGTGGTATTTTTCCTTGAAATGGGTACATAACTCCTGTACACAAAAACACGACAACTTAATTTAGAAGAGAGAAAAAAAAAGTGGTAAAAAAGGAACATCGATGATTTTCTTAAAATCATAGGAAAAAAAGTAACAAAATAAAAAATGCAATTTAAAGAAAAAAAAAAAGAGTTTTAATACTCCATCAGGTTCAGCCATAAGGTCTCTAATAACTCGATCATAAATAGATTTCACTCACAATAACTACGGGAAAAATCATCATTGACAACACTTTATTAGCGTTGTAGTACCCCTACGACAATGCTTTTTTATGCATTGTGTAGGTGGGGTATTGTAGAAAGTCCAAGATTTTCTACAATACTTGACTAAGAGTTGTAAAGGGTGATGTGATTCATGGTTCGACAATATTTTTCCAAAGTTGTGATTCTCTTTCGATTTTTTTTTGAAAGCCTAACACAACTCTTGCTTGTGTTGTAGCACTATTTTACACAATAAAGGATGTGTATCGTAGAAATATGTAACACAACACTTGTATAAGTTGAAGGACTATCTTAGACAACCGAGGATGTGTATTGTAGAAATATATAACGACTCTTATTACTATTATGAATAAGATTTGCACGACACTTGTTAGAGTTGTAGAACTATATTGGACAACACCTAGTTATGTCGTAAATACATTCTTTCATAACCTTTGGTTTGTGTAGTTGGAAATATGAAACACAACTCTTATTAGAAGTTGTGTGCAAATATCTATTTTGAAAAAAAAAAAATCATAGCTAAAACCGAATTGCCGAAAGTATTTCACATTCATAATTTCATATTAACCTTCCATTGTAACATATTTACATTCATTCAAGACATGCCACTCCAATTTCATTACCTAGATAACTTCAAATCACCTTGTATGAAAGTGTGTTGCGCAGCGAAAGAAAAGAAAATGATAGATTCTTTGAACTTGACTATAAATATCATATAGTAAAATGCAGATATGGGACTCCGCTACAAATTTGGTAGTAGCACACCAGTTCCAGTATAGTAGTCTGGGTTACAAAGCACCTTCAGTTCAGCTGCAAACATCAGCTTGTAATCACCACATTTACCTTGTAATCATCTTTAACAGCTTCATTCTCCAAATCCATGCATCTTGAACTCAAACTCGAGCAACTTAGCACAAGCCATTTGCGCACCACTGCAATGTCTGTAGATTCACAACCAACTAGGCCATGGCAACAACTCACAGGGAACCACACAAACTACCTGCAAATTGGATTACACAGCACCTTCAGTTCAGTTACAGCAGCAACCATTTCCTTGTAATGGCATTCTTACAACTCAAACTCTCAATCCATTTCCTAGAGCTTCCAATTACCGCTTCTCTGCAAAACCATTCACCGACAACATATTATATCTCGTAACATTCACCTAATTCCCTATCAAATTCATCCATACATGGAATTGATTCATTCCCTTCTCTACAGCACACACAACATCAGCATCAACTCAAATCCATTGCAACCACCACCTAAAGCAACAACAACAACAAAAGGTATGAATAAATTACAAGCTCAATTTGCTCAGCTGGTATGTTTTTCACAAATACCATTATACCTCTTTGAAAAAATATCAGGGCTACCTATATTGTATTAACTAATTCCACTTTCATTACACACACATAAAACATCCAAAATCAGCAGACTAGAGACTGCTTTGAATGATTATCAGGTCTACCCAGATTATATCAATAATTCTGATTTCATTAACTATCAGCAGACTACAGGTAGAACAGCTTTACCATGATGAGAACATCCAATACCAAAAAAAGAACCTGGGTATTTATCATCCTCATCCGCATTTTGTCTCCAATCCAATAAAGCACCATAGGTATCACTAACAATTCCATCTTTAAATCTCAATAGTGCCAACCCTGCAACAGAAACACAAACATTTCAGCTTAACTTAACCACCAACACAAATGAAAAAAAAAATATCAGATAAAAAAAATAAATCAAATACCTTCATCATTGAGAGAATGACAAAGCTGAAAATTATGATTGAAGAGACATAAAAGAAGTAACAAGAAAGATAATTGTAACCTAAAACCATTAAATATGCAACTTCGTTCCATTCATATGAAAACCTAAAGTGAAAATCCCAACCCAGAAATCCTTAAATTCTTTCTCTATTTAACAAATATCTGGAAGCATTACTTATTCGACACAATTTTACGAAGATTAATCTTAGAAGAAACCAGTTCAACTTATGTTGTTTCATGATCTATCGACTTGTTAAAAATTAAAAACCTCAATGGATAAAGGCTATCAAAATCTAGCAGATCAGTGACTCCTCATTCAAAGATGAACACTAATCAATAATCGACCCCAGTTCAAACCCTAACTGTACCATCTTGATTTCTAACAGTAGCAACACCAATTCCACAAATTGAACCCATAATTAAGAAACTTTGCATTATATTTTAGATAAATTCCACGAGCAAAATAACTTCACAAAAAGACTCAGAATTTCATAAGCAATAAAATTATTGAATTCACAATAAAAGACGCAGGAACATAGAAAGAGAACAAATAGTTTCATGATGCAAGAATTAAATTATGAATCTCATATTCAGGGAGTTTAAAATATGATTTTCATTACCCAGAAACGTCAACCATTTTCGGATATGCAGTACACACAAAATTTATTTTACCACAACATCCAAAAAAATTGTAGAACACATCAACTCGAAAGTGTCCCAAGGACTATAGATGCACTCTGCAATAGGAACCGCCAAACATTCTGTGTATTTTCTACGTCAATCACTTTTTTCAACAGGAACTAAAGCTTGTGTTTTTCCGACTTTCCATTAACTTCCCCAAACATGAACCTAAAGAACAGAATAGAAAATTAGCACATAAAGAGAATAGAATATGATTTTAATTGAATACAGTTGAAAGAGGAAATCACAACATGCAATTTTATTTTGGAAAGAAAACATTCTTTGTATGGTTGATTTTCAAATCCAAGGATAATGAGTTTGATTACGAACCTGAGGAGGTAACTTGTAGACCTCTGCTCCTCTTCTTCGACATCTATCCATCAGGGTACCACAATAATTGATAAACAATCTCTGCAGTGAGGTGAGGCGTAGCATCTGCTCCTTTGATGGCAAGAACTCCAGATTTTTACAGTTCCGTGTTCATAGCATCCTAAGAGAATCCAAATTACCCAACAATTCTGGAAGAACCACCAAAGAATCAAAATAATATATGCTCGGAGTTTGTAAGGAAGTGATGTATGAATCTGATCTGGCAGACATTTGATTACGAACCTGAGGAGGTATGTTGTAGGCCCCTGCTCCTCTTCTCCGACATATATCCATCAGAGATGCAGAATAAGTACTTTAGTTAATAGTACACCAACCTGGTCATATTTTCACTATTACATACACATCCTAATGTATGTCCAAAATGATGCCAGTACTGTGAAAAGCCATACCTTGCAAGATGTTATAGTGCCAAACTCAGTGAACAATTCCTTCAGGTTTTCATCGATGGTATTCAATGCGTACCAATATAGTATTGTAGTCTTACCATCCGCATCTAGACATCCCATACGAATTTTCATCTCCTTCTTGGAAAATATCCTAAGCCCCATCTTTGCCTGTATCAAATTAACACACAACACAAAAAAAATATCAAAATCTAATCCCATTAGCTAAACCAACACAGAACATTATTTTCAAATCATTCACAAATCCTGAATCACCTAGATTCAAATAATTAATCTACATATATTCAATCGATTCAAAAATCATTCTGAAAAAAAAAATCTACATGATAGATCTAATCCAACAATCACCTGGACCCCTTTTGTACTTCATCCTACCGTTGTTCTTGAGCTCATGAAAAATCTACCTTCTCAGCAGCTGTATCTTCTTCATCTTTTGTTCTTGACCGAACAGATATGAAACCCCCATCGATATCAACTTCAATACAGTACTCTTACCCATAAAAACAATTGATATAAACATAGCACCATCTTCTGCAATCAAATCCACTACCATCTCTTCAATCTCGGTTCAATTCATTATCTCAAACTCATTCGATCCCTAACCCATATCAAATCACTTTAAATCCTTCTCGCCAGAAGCAACAACCTAATCCACCTTCTTCAACTGAGTTCTCGATTCAATCTCCTCCATAGTCTCAAATCCAATCTTCTTCAATCAACAGTTAGAAACTCCCATTAAGCCACCGTCTCTATCTCAACCAAACCTAAATTTTTTGTTCTTTTCTACATCAACAATCAAATCGAGTGAAACCCCTAATTTACTCTCAAACCCTCACTCCTGGGGATCTCAAATTCTTCTCCTATGATTCTTGACCATCTTTAATCTCGAGCTCACCTTATACTGATTTCAGAACTAACTTGAACCCAATCTTCAATTTCCTTATAAACTTAGAAATCTAGTCATTAACAGACCCTTAAGGAATCTCCATGAAATTCACAGTACCATCGTATACAAACTCTAACTTCCGATGAATATCAACAACAGAAAATACGCAAATTCATCCAGATTTGAATTTACTGGTTAGGGTTTTCTGAGGGAGGAGGAAGAGATGAGAGGAAACTGAAGAAGCTAAGATAGCGAATTTTCTTTTTCTTTTTATTTTATTTCATCGATGATCTGAAATAACTATCTCTGTCTTCAATTTTCTGTTTCAATCGAACAAAAATTAGGGTTTTTTCTGCAAGGGAAAAGTTATGAGAGATTAGAGAGAAAGAGATGAGCGAAAAGAGGGAAGACAAGTGAGAAAAGTGAGAGAAAAGTGAGAGATGAACGGTGGAGATTTAGTTAGGGAATGTCATACGGATTAGGGATATTTTTGGACGGTAGAGATTTGACTATGGATTATCATACGGATCAAGGAAATTGTGTTCATTTTGTGTTAATACGAACTCATGTATTCGGTTCTATTATCAACATACGACATGAAAAAAATTCCAAAAAAAATATTAATAAATTTAGGACATTGATATCGAAATTCTGATGTAAAAAATCCAAAAAATGTATAAGAATGAATCGGGAAAATAAAAATGAATTCAATAATTGGTGTGTGTTTTTGTGTTTTCTCTTTGTGTTTCCGGTATGAATTTCGACTAGTCACATAGGTCATGAAATAATTTGGACTAGTCATACAGGTCATAAAGTAGCTTTAGTATATGATACATCATCGAAATCGATAAATATGAAGCTCCGGGAGGGTTTTGACTTCAAACTTAGCATGATACATCATTGAAATCGATAAATATGAAGCTCAGTGTCGATTCAAACTTAAAAATCAGTATATCAACAAACAAACTATGAACCAAGAAGCTTCGTGAGGGTTCAGACTTCAAACATAGCAGGATACATCATCAAAATCGATAAATATGAAGCTCGGTGTCGATTCCAACTTCAAATGTGGTATAACGACAAAAAAACTCAAGAAGATCCGGGAGGGTTCAGACTTCAAACTTAGCAGGATACATCATAGAAATCGATAAATATGAAGCTCAGTGTTGATTCCGACTTCAAATGTGGTATAACGACAAACAAACTATGAACCGAGAAGCTCCAAGAGGGTTCAGGCTTCAAATTTAGCAGGATACATCATCAAAATTGACTATCCTAAGTCAGAAACTTGGTAAGAACGAAGAATCCATCCATTTACAGGTAAGATTCCTTCGAAATATTCTACGAAACCTTAAACAACCCCTATTTCTGCATATTGTATGCAAACCAGGCTCAGATATCGAAACCTAGCGGCGAGTTGACTACTCTTAGTCAGAAACTTGGTAAGAACGACAAATCCATCCATTTACAGGTAAGATTCCTCCGAAATATTCTAATAAACCTTAAAAAAAACCTATTTCTACATGTTGTACGCATACCAGGCTCCGAGATCGAAATATGACCGTGAGTGAACTACTCTAAGTCAGAAACTTGGTAAGAACGACGAATCCATCCATTTACAGGTAAGATTCCTCCGGAATATTCTACGAAACCTTAAACAAACCATATTTCTGCATATTATATGCATACCAGGCTCCGAGATCGAAACCTGGCCTTGAGTGGACTACTCTAAGTCAGAAATTTGATAAGAACGACGAATCCATCCATTTATAGGTAAGATTCCTTCAGAATACTCAACAAAACCTTAAACAAACCCTTTTTCTGCATGTTGTATGTAAACCAGTCTCTGAGATCGAAACATGGACGTGAGTGGACTACTCTAAGTCAGAAACTTGGTAAGAACGACGAATCCATCCATTTACAGGTAAGATTCCTCCGGAATATTCTACGAAACCTTAAACAATCCATCTTTCTGCATATTATACGCAGACCAGGCTCCGAGATCGAAACCTGGCCTTGAGTGGACTACTCTAAGTCATAAATTTGATAAGAACGACGAATCCATCCATTTACAGGTAAGATTCCTTCAGAATACTCAACAAAACCTTAAACAAACCCTTTTTCTGCATGTTGTATGCAAACCAGGCTCTGAGATCGAAACATGGCCGTGAGTGGACTACTCTAAGTCAGGAACTTTGTAAGAACGATGAATCCATCCATTTACAGGTAAGATTCCTCCGGAATATTCTACGAAACCTTAAACAAACCATATTTTTGCATATTATACGCATACCAGGCTCCGAGATCGAAACCTGGCCTTGAGTGGACTACTCTAAGTCAGAAACTTGGTAAGAACGATGAATCCATCCATTTACAGGTAAGATTCCTCCGGAATATTCTACGAAACCTTAAACAAACCATATTTCTGCATATTATATGCATACTAGGCTCCGAGATCGAAACCTGGCCTTGAGTGGACTACTCTAAGTCAGAAATTTGATAAGAACGACGAATCCATCCATTTACAGGTAAGATTCCTTCAGAATACTCAACGAAACCTTAAACAAACCCTATTTCTGCATGTTGTATGAAAACCAGGATCTGAGATCGAAACATGGCCGTGAGTGGACTACTCTAAGTCAGAAACTTGGTAAGAACGACGAATCCATCCATTTACAGGTAAGATTCCTCCGGAATATTCTACGAAACCTTAAACAAACCATATTTCTGCATATTATACGCATACCAGGCTCCGAGATCGAAACCTGGCATTGAGTGGACTACTCTAAGTCAGAAATTTGATAAGAACGACAAATCCATCCATTTACAGGTAAGATTCCTTAAGAATACTCAACAAAACCTTAAACAAACCCTATTTCTGCATGTTGTATGCAAACCAGGCTCTGATATCGAAACATGGCCGTGAGTGGACTAATCAAAGTCAGAAACTTGGTAAGAACAACGAATCCATCCATTTACCGGTAAGATTCTTCCAGAATATTCTAGGAAACCTTAAACAAACCATATTTCTGCATATTATACGCATACTAGGCTCCGAGATCGAAACCTGACCGTGAGTGTCAGAAACTTGGTAAGAACGATGAATCCATCCATTTACAGGTAAGATTCCTCTGGAATATTCTAATAAACCTTAAACAAACCCTATTTCTGCATGTTGTAGGCATACCAGTCTTCGAGATCGAAACCTGGCCGTAAGTGGACTACTCTAAGTCAGAAACTTGGTAAGAACTACGAATCCATCCCTTTACAGGTAAGATTCCTCCGGAATATTCTACGAAACCATAAACAAACCTGAACTTCTCCGAAAATTTATCAGATTTGAACATCACAGGTTCAAAGATTATTAGAATTGGACCGGAGTTTCTCATTCGGATGAACTGAAAATGAAATTTATCAGATTTGAACTTCACAGGTTAAAATATTACTAGAGTTCGACCTGAGTTTCTCATTCGGATGAATTGGAGATGAAATTTATCAGATTTGAACATCACATGTTCAAAGATGACTAGATTTCGATCCGAGTTTCTCATTAGGGTGAATTGAAGATGAAAATTTATCAGATTTGAACATCACAGGTTCAAAGATTACTAGAGTTGGACCTGAGTTTCTCATTCGGATGAACTGAAGATGAATTTTATCAGATTTGAACATCACATGTTCAAAGACCAGACTACCCTTATCACAATTAAGTAATGTAAATATTACAGACTTTGAAGATGACCATATTACCCTTGATGGAAATAAGTGCAATAAATATTATGGAGACCGTGAAAATGACTAGACTACCCTTATTGGAAATAGGTAAAGTAAATATTACAAAATGTGAAAATGACCATATTACCCTTAATGGAAATAAGTGCAATAAATATTATGGTGACTGTGAAAAATGACAAGACTACCCTTATCGGAAATAGGCAAAGTAAATATTACAGAATATGAAAATGATGATATTACCCTTAATGGAAATAAGTGCAATAAATATTATGGAAACTGTGAAAATGACCAGACTACGAACCTTATCGGAAATAAATAAAGAAAATATTAGAGACTCTGAAAATGACCATATTACCCATAGTGAAAATAAGTGCAATAAATATTATCGAAACTTTAATAATGATCAGACTACCATTATCAGAAATAAGTAATATAAATATTACACTTTGAAAATGACCATATTACCCTTGATGGAAATAAGTGCAATAAATATTATGGAGACTGTGAAAATGACCAGACTACCCTTATTGGAAATAAGTAAAGTAAATATTATAAAATATGAAAATGACCATATTACCCTAATGTAAATAAGTCCAATAAATATTATGGAGACTGTGAAAAATGACAAGATTACCCTTATCGGAAATAGGTAAAGTAAATATTTCATAATGTGAAAATGACCATATTAACCTTGATGGAAATAAGTGCAATAAACATTATTGAGACTGTGAAAATGACCAGACTACCCTAATTGGAAATAAGTAATTTTCAGAGAAGGCTTCGCGCTGTTTGCGGCTCAGTCACTTGAGCATTACTTTTTGAGCATTATATTTTGTTTTACAACACTTATGAAGGGTTGTCATAAAGTTAGTGTATAATTAGTGTATTAAAGAACCACAAACTTAACAGAACATGTTATAGTGTAGGATGATTAGTGGTGTAGACTTCCACGCTTGAGGCTCAGGATCAAATATCCCAACCTTATTTTTTCCAACATTATATATTTTACTTCAACAACACTTATAAGTGTTGTTGTAGCTTTCTATTTAAAAAAAGAAAAAAATATCAAAACTTGTGAACTGAAAGGGTGGTTGATGAATTAGACTTCCATGCAGTAGGTTTATGTTCGAATCTCCCCTCTAACATATTTTTCAGTATCATATTTTTGTGTACTTCAACAACACTTATAAGTGTTGTTGTACGTTTCTATTAAAAAAAAAATATCAAAACTTGTGAACTGAAAGGGTGGTTAATGAGTTAGACTTCCATGCAGTAGGTTTATGTTCGAATCTCCCCTCTAACATATTTTTCAGTATCATATTTTTGTATACTTCAACAACACTTATAAGTGTTGTTGTAGGTTTCTATTTAAAAAAAAAAAAATCAAAACTTGTGAACTGAAAGGGTGGTTGATGAGCTAGACTTCCATGTAGTAGGTTCATGTTCGAATCTCCCCTCTAACATATTTTTCATTATCATATTTTTGTGTTCTTCAACAACACTTGTGAGTATTGTGATAGGCTAAGTTACTACATATATGGAACAACGTTGTTATAGCTAAATGTTGTCACAACTGTTTTGCTTAAGGAGTTGTCGTTTGTTTTCCTAGCGCAACCCCTTGTTTCCTAAGGGTTGGCAGTGATGATATACGACAACTCTTGCTTTGAAACCAGTTGTAAAACATAGGAATTTCTACAATACTAAGCGAAGCGTTGTAAATCTCCAGTTGTAGATGTATATTTTTCCTGTAGTGACCAAACGATGACGACAAGAAGTCACCTCTGAGTCGGTGGTGTGCATACTAAAGAAACAACATAAAACAGAATAGGCACAAATTAACGATAATCCTAAGCAATGGAAAGAAGTACACCGAAGAAGAATATTGGAAAGTATTAAGTTTTCAATATCAAGTGAATCTTACCGGGTAATTATTGTGGTTATTCTTATGGTTCAATAATTCTGAATCCTCGAAAGCTCTAAGAAAATGTAGTAAACCTTCCTTGATCTGATGCAAAGAAAACCCATGTATAACAATTTCAAAAAATGCAGCCATCTCAAGCTAACTTTTTAAATATCATTTCCACTTCCGCAAAGTGCAAAACATGCCAAACTTCCTAAGAACTGGGCATTAAACTGCGATTGCTCGCAGTGTTTCAGATGAAAATGAGTACTTTCATCAGTTCTTCAAATCAAAAAAAATAAAAATATCTTTTGCAATGCCCTAGCCAAGCAATACATTCACTAATTGGAAAACAAACAACGACGGCGTGTTTGTTTTTTCCTGACTGGGGACTAAGCCGGAATTGAATTAGTCATAACTCATAGGTCCGTGTATCAAGTCGAAAGCGTGTTTAATTTCCATGAACTCTCCTTAATATTAAACTTAGAACATGCAGTATTTAGTAAAATGTTAAGTGCATAACATATTTTCATGCTTTACCCCCTAGGATTGAAATTTAATTCATAAATATTGTAAACTTTAAGATTAGGAATATTCGACATATCTAGTTTAAGAGTTTGCTTATACCGTTCGTTGTTAACAGGAAAAAGGATTATCATATGCACTTCCATTGCATGAGCGAAATCTTACTTTCAACATCTGGAATGATTGTTATGATTGCTCAAGAATCATATAACTTCATCCAGGCATGTAATATTATAGTGGAGAATACTGATATCAACATACTGTAATACCAAAGGAATACATAATTGTTATTAAAGTATAGTTAGATTGAATAGGCCCACGATCCATCTTATAATTTTTCTAAGAAACTCACAAAGCTGAAGAAGATAGGACACATAATATATGTACATGTGTCTGCATACTTTTCCTCCTTAATGAATATATTCTCCACTTATTGATGATACCATTTTCCAAAGCAACATTACTTGAACTAATATTGTAAAAACTATAATACTCACCTGAAGCATCACAATCTAGGCTTTGATATATATAAGCACGTACATAGAGTTGATGTATAAACCATTAGTGTTCCACAGGGATTATTCTAGTCAACAAATCTGCATAAATATCAAATTGAATATTGTGGTCCAAATACTCCAAACATAGCAAGAACTTGTCCAGTCACCCGCATAGCCTAGATTGTGACCAAGTTACCATCCAGACATTGAGGAACCGTACTGAGACATTGATGGATGATGAAGAAATGGAATTCTTTAATTGGTGTTATTTTTACAATATCCAATCTTAGTATTCTTATCTTGGTCAATTGTTAAATACACCAGTGCTCCTAAGTAGGAAGATTGTAGGGTTTATACTCTCTATGGTATCAGTTTATCACATATTCAAAGAGTTCTTACCTGTTGAAGGTCAATTAGATATCTTTGGGCATGCTCAGATGCAGCTGGTCATTCAGTAAGCTCACTCAATCTGCATAAAAAACTCAATAATCAAATACATTATTAACATCCAATAAAATTAAAAAGATTAAAATGCATCAACGAACGTTTAGGTGTTGCAGCTAACCATCAATGTATAACCTTGAAATATCAGAATAACCTAGCTTCCCAGCTTCTTATGTTCAGCCAAGATCATACCTTTTCTATGAAATTTTTGAGGCACAAAAAAAAGGCATCAAGCGCAGTAAGACATGGTAATTTTCAGGATAAATATAGAAATCAAAACCTAAGAGACTCTACAAAATAAAAATCATTTCCATCTGTATTTATATTGATTCCTTCTCTCTTCAATTAACTTTTGATATTCTAAACAAATCAATCAACAGGATAAGAATCAAACAATGATAATCTGTATACGAAATCATGAATTGTATCAGATAGTTACTATTAACACAAAATCCCTTGATAAGTGATAACAATCTGTAAACTATATTATCACGATTGTTATCAAAAGGTCAAAAACCCTTTGAGATTCAAGTTTTCTCGCAAGAAAACAGGAAGAAACAGGATTTTTAGAAAAGATTAAACTTTCCAGCTTCACTGAATTCCTAAAATAAAAAATAAAAATCATATGGATATACCATTTACAAAAACAACTCAAGTTTGGCTTTGAAAATAACCTTGACTGATATCTGATTGTTTTTGTACGTAAATAGCCATTATGATAGGCGTCATTAGGGTGATGGTGTAGGAGGCTAGGAGCAGGTTGTATGTGTTGCCGTTTTTTAACTATTTTCTAGGGAGTATCATTAGGGTTTTGCGGAATTTTTAGTATTATTATGAGGGAAAAGGAGAAGGAAGTGAGGAGAAAAGAATTAGGGATAGAGTTTAGAGTGAGTCGTGAGTAATCTTCACCTCTAGTGTTGATGTGCACGAATTTTTTTAAAATAGATTGAAAACCATCTATTCTTATTGGTACGGGGCCAGGAGCTCTAGAATTCAAGCTTTTGGCTTAAATTTCATTCTGGAGCTAGTATTTTGGCCTCAAATTATATATACAATATAAATCAAAGAACACTGAAGTAAGAGACCGGAGAAGAACCCGCTGCTCTATAGACAGATGCGTAATGGTGATTTATTTTTTGTTAATTTGATTTGAAATTCGCTTACACCCTTCGGTAATACATATGTGCCCCTTAGGGTTTTGTTTTTGATAATTCACAACTACATTTAATGCTCTTCTTATAATTTTTGTTATGGTATTGACCGATTTGAAGAAACTTTAATCAACTTGGTTTGTGTCTACATTTTCTTCGCAGTTGTTAATGTACTCGTGGGATTAAATAAGAAAGCGTCACATACAATAACGATCTGCATTCTTTGCTGTAGGATTATTACGAAATCGAACCAAATGGCACTTCTCTAAGGTTATTGTCAAGGCAATGAAAGTTTTTCGGGTTTTCTAATACCAGAAACGATATATTGAAACAACCATGTTGTGAACAAGGGGTGAATATAGAGGCATGTAGACACATGGCTGCTTGAAGGATTGATGCTTTGTTGATCTAATGCGTTGCTTTTTGGAACCTGCCGGGTAAGGTTTGGTTTCATTTGGTTTCATTTCTTTTAGGCTGAGTTGTCGACTCCATGTTCATTTTCAAGAATTCTAAATTATTATAGTGCCACATCAGCGTACAGTAAGCGCCACATAATATATTTTTCATAGACACTAATTTAGCCAACAGGTATATCTTTTGGCAAAAAGGTTCTCATTAGAAAGGTATCTGAAAAGATTTCTTTTGGTTTAAGTTCTCGTACTTATGAAAAGACATGACTAACAACGAAACAGTTGCGGATAAATAGATTTATATCGCCGCATATTTCACGAGGCTTACATTTTCTTACCTCCGAAAGGTTTTTAGGTTGTTAATATAAATCAAAGAACACCGAAGTAAGAGACCGGAGAAGAACCTGCTGCTCTATAGAAAGGTGCGTAATGGTGATTTATTTTTTGTTAATTTGATTTGAAATTCGCTTCCACCCTTCGGTAATACATATATGCCCCTTAGGGTTTTGTTTTTGATAATGCACAACTGCATTTAATGTTCTTCTTATAATTTTTGTTATGGTATTGACCGATTTGAAGAAACTTTAATCAACTTAGTTTGTGTCTACATTTTCTTTGCAGTTGTTAATGTACTCGTGGGATTAAATAAGAAAGCGTCACATACAATAACGATCTGCATTCTTTTTTTTTTTTTGAATAATGGAAGGATATATTGAAAAAGAAGAAGTTAATTACAGATTATGTACAAGATCAATGACCAACTCAAAGTAAAACTAAAGCAACTATGAGGCGACAATATCCTCCCATTGATGCAACATTTGCACTGCTGAATAGTGTTTAAAAATGCCATCATTAGAGCTCCAAAAAGTGAATCACGAGCTTAATAGCACATTGTAGCTCAAAAGTTGTCTTTTGTCTTCCTCCATGAACCCTGCTATTGCGTTCATTCCAAACTTCCCAACAAATTGCATAAGGAAGCAAATGCCACACCATTCTGACCTTTTCATTTCCACCACCCAATCTCAAACTATAAGAAAGAACCGAGATTAAATGGCATCACCCAACATATCTTCAGAGAAGACAAAAAATACTGCCAAATCTCCGTAATTCTAGGACAATGAATAAATAGATGCTCCAAAGTTTCGACTTCCGTACCACAAAATAAGCACAAATTAGATTGAATAACGACCCTCCGCTGCTGCAACATGAACCTGGTCGGAAGAGAATTATGCAATGCAACGATCTGCATTCTTTGATGTAGGATGATTACAAAATCGAACCAAATGGCACTTCTCTAAGGTTATTGTCAAGGCAATGAAAGTTCTTCGGGTTTTCTAATACCAGAAACGATATATTGAAACAACCATGTTGTGAACAAGGGGTGAATATAGAGGCATGTAGACACATGGCTGCTTGAAGGATTGATGTTTTGTTGATCTAATGCGTTGCATTTTGGAACCTGCCGGGTAAGGTTTGGTTTCATTTGGTTTCATTTCATTATTATATATTTTGAATAATGGACAAATTTTAGTAGCCTGTATCTTCATGCTCCTTCTCTGAAACAAATATATTATTTCATTAAAATCTTTAATTATCGTGGTAAAGTACATAGTCACATGTTCAGTTGTTTCTGGTGAACTAAATTTTAAAAGACACCCTCTTTCCAAGTTACGCCGAGGAACCATGAATCTGATTTAGTTCTTTCAGACACTTTAAATTTAAAAGCCTTGCAAAAGTGTTCCAAGGTTGGTTATTCGGTTGAATCTTATTACCTTTCGTGTGTCTTTCTTTCCCTATATGTTCACCATAAAATATCTACATATGCAAGAAATTGCAAACACTTGTCTGTTGTTAAGAAGGATATGTCACTTACTATATCAAAGTGTTCATGTGTGCTGCTACTCTCAAAAGAGCGGCTGAGAAGGGAAAAAAATAAATTGTGGCGGCCGTGTTGAGATGCACAAATGCGAAAAGAATCAACATGTTATAAAAGGATAGTGACATGAGTATGATATTGGAGACGTTTATCCAAAACACCACATGCAGTTTGGAGCCCCTTCTAAACGTATTCTGCAGAGTATCCAAATGCTATTAATGATGACATGTACTGATGTGGCTGCAACTAAACAATGAAGCCAACCCTGAAAAGATAACAAGAGAACCTGTAGATGGACAAACATAGGAATGATCTATTTTCTATCTTCGCATTAACTGATCTCATATTTCTCTGTGTGTAATTTGAAGCTTACGCTGTTCATATTGTCGATTTTTTTTCCAGTGGATAGAGATCGATACAGATGGCTATAATTGAAAATGACAATTACCGTGCTTTGAACTAAGTTGTGTGAAGATGCTCTTTTGTAATGTAGTATCTCCATTTTCAGGGATTTTCTTTGGCTCGATTCTACCAGAAAGGATAGGTTAAAACAATCATTTGTGAACGAGTGTTTGAAGAGTAAACTTGATTTGGAATAATCAAGATTAATCTAAAAAAAAGGAAAGTGCTCGGCTAGTCTAGAATCCTCTAGCTAGTACTGTATGGGTCAATTGGAGATGAGTCACCAACGAGAAGAAAATTCTAGACTTGTTTAGTAAAACAAGGAAATGAAGTCGGTAATGTTTGATGGGTATTACGGTCAAAGACTTCTAGAGAAATCCAGGATATGTTTAGGCGGTTGTTAAAGGTAACAGTGTAGGCTAATCTAGATGAGTCAAAAGTTTGTTGTAAAAAGTAGTTGACTATTGAATATTCTAGACAAGGCTAGAGTAGTTAGAGTTGGTCAGGTAAATCTATAAATAGATTGTAGTGGGTTCAGTTGAAAGGTGTAATTGAGTGGCAACTTAAAGTGGTTAGTGAAAGAAGTAATCAAGTGAAAGAGATAATTGAGTTAATATTCAAAGTGAGTGGGAAAGTCGAGTGAACACTCAAAGTGGGCAGCAAGGTGATAAAAAAGAAAAGAGAGAAAGGTCATGTATCATCAAAAGTTTTGAAAGCAATAAAAAAAAAAATTCTCAACCAACCATCATTTGAGTGATCTGTGAGTGAGTCCTAAACAATTCCTAATCCCATTTATCCCATTAATCCCAAAATCATTTCCAACACTCAAAGTCGACGACTTTAGTCGAAAAACATGGATTTATTTCTTGAAACAAAAAACGGAGGTCTTCTCCAATTTCAAGAAATTTAAATCCCTCGTGGAGAAAGAAAGTGACTTTAAAATTGTAGCTATGAGATCAGACAAAAAAGGTGAATTTACTTCGAAGAAGTTCTAGGCTTACTGTGAAGACAATGGAATACGTCGGTCTCTTACGGTTCCATACACACCTCAACAAAATGGAGTTGCCGAAAGGAGAAACAGGACAATTCTCAACATGGCCCGAAGTATGTTGAAGACAAAGAAATTTCCCAGCGAGTTTTGGGCTGAAGCAGTTGATTGTGCGGTTTATTTGATAAACCGGTGTCCCGCGAAGAATGTGTGGAATATGACTCCTCAAGAAGCGTGGAGTGGAGTGAAACCTGGTGTTTCACATTTGCGAGTATTCGGAAGAATTGCATATGCTCATGACAAGAATGCGAAGTGCATAATCATCGGTTATGATGCTCGATCCAGGGGATACAAGTTGTACGATCCAACCAACCGAAAGGTCGTCATAAGCGGAGATGTGGAGTTCGATGAAGAAGGCACTTGGGACTTTGATGTTCAAGAAAAGGAGTATGATTTTCTTCTAATCCTAGAAGAAGAAGAAGAAGAGCATCAGACGCCTCCAGAATCAGTTGTTCAAGATGTTTCACCACCTCAATCGCCACCAAGATTAGAGAGAATTGAACCGTCATCGTCAGAAAGCAATCCAGATGAAAGGCCATTGCGAACAAGAAGTATAAACGAGATATACGGGAATCCGGCGTCATTGTTTTGTCACACTTCAAGTTTTGAACCGGCTAGAAAAATCGTGAAAAATAAAATATGGAGAAATGTGATAAGAAGTAACACCACGGAGCTTGGAGCCAAGGAAGACTATGATGCGCAAGGATTTTGTAGAAATGAAAATCCAACATGGAATAACAAGAAAATCAAGTTTAAGGAGGCGTGTTGGAAGAGTAAACTTGATTTGGAATAATCAAGATTAATCTAAAAAAAGGAAAGTGGTCGGCTAGTCTAGAATCCTCTAGCTAGTATTGTATGGGTCAATTGGAGATGAGTCACCAATGAGAAGAAAATTCTAGACTTGTTTAGTAAAACAAGGAAATGAAGTCGGTAATCTTTGATGGGTCTTACGGTCAAAGACTTCTAGAGAAATCCAAGATATGTTTAGGCGATTGTTAAAGGTAACAGTGTAGGCTAATCTAGATGATTCAAAGTTTGTTGTAAAAAGTAGTTGACTATTGAATATTCTAGACAAGGCTAGAGTAGTTAGAGTCGGTCAGGTGAATCTATAAATAGCTTGTAGTGGGTTCAGTTAAAAGGTGTAATTGAGTGGCAACTTAAAGTGGTTAGTGAAAGAAGTAATCGAGTGAAAAAGATAATTGAGTTAATATTCAAAGTGAGTAGGAAAGTCGAGTGAACACTTAAATTGGGCAGCAAGGTGATAAAAAGAAAAGAGAGTAAGGTCCTGTATCATCAAAAGTTTTGAAAGCAATAAAAAAAAAAAAAAATTCTCAACCAACCATCATTTGTGTGATCAGTGAGTGAGTCCTAAACAATTCCTAATCCCATTTATCCCATTAATCCCAAAATCATTCCCAACAACGAGGGGTGAATAATTTTCCTAAATAAAAAAAGAAGAAAAAATCATTGACAACTGACAAGTAACTGCCTCGAACTAATAATTGCAAGGATACTACCACTAGAGAAGCGTGTACCTCGCCAACATGGTTTGAAAGCGTAGCGGGGACCGGGAAGATACATAATCTTCTTTTTTTGTTGTGGCGGCTTTTTTTGCTTCCTATTTTTGGCTTATAGTATTTGTTTGCCTTAATATTTGCTCCATCATTTCAGCTACAGAGTCATCTTACCGCATCAATTAGATCCCATCTTTGACACTACAATAGACAGGTCGGTCCCAATCACTTCCTTTACCAGTAACATATACGAATTCAAATGTACGCCGAAAAGGATTCTGTCCACAAAATTATATTCTAACCATAGTAATTAGTTTAAGTTATCTTCTTAATCAAATCTATGATGAAAAGGGATCTGTAAGTATACTGATGGAGACCAACTCAATAACTTTTACATTTTCAAGTTAAAACGTTTAAGTTTAATCATTTTTACCGCATTTTTATGTTGTCCAGCGCACTAGGATATTGTTCTTACATGGTAGGCATGTGGAGAGGATTTATCAGTTGAATCTATAGAGAGTAAGAGGCCAGTATGAGGTCTTCTTCATGTTGGTCTTTTAAGAACAACGGCCGCAACTATGTATTTGGTGCTCCCAATATAATAAGATAATAATGACCTCGCTAACGAAGATATTCAATCATTTTATCAAGGGCTTGACCTTTTTTTGTTGGTTACTGTTAACATGCTGCCATAATCAATCATTTTTATCAAGGGGAATCAGATAGTGGACTCGATCAGTGGACCCACCGTGTTAGGAGATTCGCCAGATTTGGAGGAAAAGAACTAAATGCAGATTTTCACCGTAAATACGCATCATCACGGGCATCGAGCACGAGAGAGATGGATGATGAGAAAACTTCAAGGGCCGCAAAACCATATATCTTATAAACACGTCTATTATTGAACTAGCCCGTGCATTTGCACGGGCATAACAGGACCTTGTATGAGAATATTCTCAAATCATAACTCTGTCAGCTAAACCCAAGATCACAAGGCATCATAGAATGGCTCGAATTATTGAGATTTGTCTGTCTTAACAAATCCTTCAACGTCAAAATCCGTAATCATGTCTCATCGTCTGCAACTTCCACTATCGTTTCTTTCAATTTTAAATTCTCTCCACTACAAAGATCTACACAATGAAACCTACTGCACCACCGGTGGAACCACCCAATGCATGGAGTTGCTCGAAACCTGAAAAGCAATCAACACCACCAGCACGCGCATCTGCAACCGAAACTTCTTCTTCCCATAAACCAAAAGTCGAACAATTCCCCAGACACGCTTCTGCAGAGAATAATCATTTCACCCCTACTTTCTATATACCTGTAAATCCACATCACAACCCAGTTTCAACTTCATCCTCTTCTTCTTCATATTTCTCTGCTCAATCAGTAAACACCCACAAAAGTAGAACCTTACCACGTTCTACACCACCTTTTCAGCCAAACCCTATATCAAATATTCCACCACCAAAAGCTTTCATCATAAGAGAACCAAATATTCCTAAAAAAGACCATCAGCAACAGAAAGAAACTGAAGAAGAAAAAAGTCTCAATCATTTGGAAGATTCCACTTCTTTTAGCTGTCACTCTCTCACCGGGAATCAAGAAACGATACTTTTTCAACTGACTGAAAGAATGAAATCTCTCATGCAAGCACATGATGAACACTGTATTGCAATTGCAGTACTTACCGGAAAGTTTTCTTTCAATGCTCTCAAACAAGCAGTTACCAAA
Source organism: Papaver bracteatum (assembly GCA_023529315.1). Lineage (NCBI taxonomy): Eukaryota > Viridiplantae > Streptophyta > Magnoliopsida > Ranunculales > Papaveraceae > Papaver > Papaver bracteatum. Next base: position 103,225 of record JAJJWX010001567.1, read on the forward strand.
CACTGGAGCTCTATCAAAATAAAACACTTCCAGACTTGGCCGAACACTAACAACAAAATTTTCCAATGTGCTTTCGAACATGCAAGAGATAAGTTGACTATACTGGAAACCGAAACTTGGATCATATCTAACCAAATCATTCTTACGGAATATTGGGTCAACTATCAACAGAACCCAACCGTATGCTTCACCAAAGCAATTTTCTGGTTACAGATGTTGGGATTACCAAAGTATTTCAAAGATGAAAAATCCATGGAAGAACTTCTCAGTGATACGGGAAAGGTGCTAGAGATCGATTTGGACTACTAACGGGTTCGGGAGAGGGTGGAGATGACTATCAAAGAACAGTTCATGCCAGGTATTTTACTTAATGTTGATGGTGCCAAATGGGTCCAGTTTGCATATGAATACTTACCTATTGTTTGTTATCGATGTGGTATCATTGGGAATATTGCGGACGAATGCCCAAAATTCCTAAATGAGCAACATGCAATGCAAGACCAGAACACCCACTGCATCCATATCACCGACTTAATGGTAGAATAAGGGCAGGAAGGCCAAAACCCAGACAATACTCATGCACCTCATCCTCATCCAACCAAGTTTATGGTTCATCATCCTCCTCATTAAACCCTCATTCCCCGAATCATATCCCCACCACCACATCCAACAACAACAATCATCTTCAGGAACAACACCAAGCACACGACCCAAACAGACGGTGGCTCGACAAATTCTAACCAGACTTGCACCTCAGATGGCGCAACAAGGAATGAGCTGGACCCGACTCCCCAAACCAACCCCCTCCCCAAAAAAATCTTTTGACGGCAGCCCGCAAATCTCAGAACCCGCAAAAAGAGCCGAGTCATCTACTGCAAGACGAAACTATGATGACCATGTGGAAATACTGGAAAGAGCATAAGCAATATACTTTTTTGGACATGGTGCATACTCCGGTTTTAAAATCTTGGGAATTGATAACCGATTCGGACCCGGATCCGGATCCGGAAATGAGACCCGCACTAGTGACTCACAAAATCCATTACCTGGTGGCCCGATCCATTTTGGTGTACCCGCTTCAGCATACAAAGTATAATTAATAGAGGAAGTTCGAACCACTACCAGCAAAGATAAAGGAAAGACAAAGGCCCAGACCAGCAACAGCCTACTCGCTTTCAAGAAAATCTATCCAAGGCCCACCACAAGTCAAATCCGACAATCACTGATCAACAGGCTAACCCTCTGCACAATTTACTTCAACCCCATGTATGCTCAGGCACTGGATACCTTTCTGGATGATCATCATATCGTTGTCAGTCTTGTCATTACCAAAGTACACGGTGTCCCACATGTAAAGGTAACCCATAATCAGGTCAATATGGTAGAACAAGTATCACAACAGGTGGACCCTGTTCCTCTAAAAACTGATAAGAGGAAAGGCACACACCCAAGGAAAGGCATACCACAACACTTGAACATTCCACCAACTCTTTGATTTTGCAGCACTCCCACCTCCACAAAAAACAAGAATTTTTTTTTTCCTTGTCTTCTCTCATCCCGGAATCATGAAGAGCCCTACAACCACAACATGAAGTACCAACAACTAGACTCAGCAAGGCGAAGGAAGTCCAACAACAACATGAACAACAACCAAAGGAAAAAATTGTCCAACAGGATGAACAATCCGACACAAGCAATCAAGAAGGCCCCCGACAAACCAAAACTGCTTGGCAACTATCTCTGGAAAACAAAGAGACTGAGGTGTACACTCGTGGAAAAGGAAAGCGAGTGGCTGGCAAGTCCCAGCACTCGCAACCAAAATGAGTTACTTAGCTTGGAACTATCATGGAGCGAAAAACCCTTTGACAGTTCAAAAACTATGTGAACACTAGAATTCACAGACCTAATATTTTGTTTCTCTCAGAAACCCTCTCTTCTGATCAGCATATGTTTGCTTTAAAATATAGATTAGGGTTTGATGAATGCTTTGCAGTTTCTTATAATGGACACAAAGGATGCCTAAGCCTGATGTGGGCTTCCCACCTCCATGTCCAATTTTTAGTTTCTAATCAAAGTGTACTGCATGCCTACATCTCACCTACGACACCTCAAAGACCATGGTTGTTCACCGGTGTCTATGGCCCACCCCGGTGGAATCTTTGGAAAGACTTCAATAACCTTATTCTAACTCAGGATATTGTATATATAATTTGAGACCAAAATACTGGTTCCAGAATGAAAGTTAGGCCAAAAGCTTGAATTCTAGAGCTCCTGGCCCCCGACCAATAGGAATTGAGGGTTTTGAGATCTTTTCGGCATACATGATCAATATCCTGGTATCAAACCTACTCGCAAACCAAACTGATACACCCTAATTCGAGCTCAAAAGTAAAACCCTAATCTCCAACTGCTGCCGATTCTCTCTGCCTATTCTTCTTCATTTTTACATCACCAAGAAACATCTGCCGCCGAGATTTCCCTGCCTATTCTACTTCGTTTTTAAATCACAAAGAAGCATGGGTGAGACGGGATTTCAACATTTTTTCCGTCACTATGAGTTTGTTTGTGTTAATATGATGCTTCCCAGTGGAGGCGAGATTGATTGCACAAGACGTCAACATCTCAGTTCGCAGAGCAGAATCAGAGGCAGATGAAATAGAAAAAATATGCCAAGGTGATTTTTAGGGATACACAGACCTTCTCTAAGCTACACTATGTGAAACTCCCCTATCAAAATAGGTACTCTTTTTCTTTGACCCTAATTTTATTTCGGTAGATTCTGTTATCATAATCAAAATATTATTGTATGTTGAAAAAACTGAAGTTATACTTAAACATAAGATTTTGCATTTGTTTTTTCATGTAGGATTTTTATTTTCTCATGAGTTATTCTGGAAAGGTAAAATCTTTACTAGGAAACCCTAATCCTGGTTTCATTATGTACATGTCATATGTTGACCTATCTGGTTTTTTGTCACTGGAAATTCCGTTTCAATCCTCAAGCTCTTCCCTATAGAATTCAGGAAACTCTACAATGAAAATGTGAACCCAAAATTGGGTTTTAGCATTGAGCGGTGAAAGAAATGTATTTGAGTTAACTAGCTATTGTTTAATATTCGTTTAGTCAACTTTCCTATGAAGTTCGCGGTAAATTTGGATTGATTACATATTATACTAATTCAGCATAGTGGATGAGTGGATTTTGATTAATGTTTTTTCTCTATTACAGCTTGAAGAGAACCACATGAAGTAATTTTTAAATCTACCGAAACGTTTACCATTGCTGATGTTGCTGACAAAGAAACACTTAAATTTGATGTGTTAGTTTGTGGAGATACTTTTAGGGATTTTTAAGTGGGATGCCGTACAAGAGTTTACGAAGAGTAGGTTGTCCAATCTTAGAAGATTCTGACAAAAACACTTGGAAGAAGTAAGCAACGGATAATTCTAAGTTTGTTCAACAAACATCATAAGTCGGGCCGCAATCACAGAACAAATCGATAGGTACTGATCCATCTCTTTATAGAATTATATTGAAGTTATGTACTACTATAGTTGATGGTACCATATGCACGTTCCTGTCACTAGGTTGAAGATTTCAAATATGTGAGTAATATTGATCTGGCACCAATTGATGATTAACATTCTTTTGGGAGGGTCACTACTAATTTTAGATTGTTTGGCCTTATTAATGTTGTTTCAGAAATTTGCCAAAGCATATGGAGTTAAAGCACGGGCAATAAGGATATTGATAATTGGTCCTGCTATGGGAGGTTTCCTTGCTGAGGTATCCCAGAAGAAATATATCATCGCATGTGAATACTTTTTCTTTTTTGTTGGTAAGAGTAAGAACCAATTGTTTCCATGGATGTTAATGAGTTATTGCTCTTCTAGACTGCAGTGAAATATCCGACTATATTTACAAAGGATTCTCTCTTTGCAAGGTACGAATTATTACATGCATATGCTTTAGTGAACCAGATCCGGATTTGCTGTGATTTTTCGATATATTCTAAGGTTCCGAACATAAGTACTGCAGATTTTTGTACTTCTCACTCTGCATATGTATATTTATATGGAAACCAGCTACAACTATTGCCTATTTATGGATTTCGCTGTGTATTTTTTTGAGTCCTTGCTTTCATGCAATTACACTATATATATATAACTTCTCTAGAAGTTCAGAAGAAAAAAAATTGTTTATGAAATAGTAAACCGATGATCTCCAGTCCCTTCTAATTCGATCGTGTTTATGTAATTTCATATTGTGATCGGGAACGTTGTACAAGCATAAAGAAACAAAATGAGGAATCCCATGGGACGAGTACCATTGAAAAGACACAAGAAAATTGTGAGACAGTGAAAGCCCTTTTAGGAATCGGCTGTTAATGTCATGCATTGTTGTGTATTTATGTTTTCTCACTTCATAATATGGCCTACGATAACTTAATAGATCTATAAGATAATTGTCATATGTTTTAGTCTTTGAATTATGCATTTTAATAAAATTTTATTTTATGTGAATGTTTTCAACAGATCACTATTAAAAAGTTTGGTGGATTGAACTATACCACTGAAAATGTTGGTGAAGTTCTTTCAGTCGTAGGTACACAGATCTGAAAATCCTATTTCAATGGACTTGATTCAATGAATATCATAAATATACTTAATTACGTACTACTTCAACTATATCAGATGTCCGGATTTTCCTGTTTCAACTTTCATTGTTCCCAAAGTTTGATAAGATTCCAGGACTCCTCATGGTAGCTCGAGTTCTTATCATCGGTTTTAAGTAGCACTCTTTATGTACAATTTGAAGAAGTTAAATTATTCTATTACGGTGAATGATTTCATTAACTTTGTGACTGCATTTTTGTTTAAAGGTTTTATCATTTTAGCTGAAATTCTAGATCAAAATTTCAAATTGGAATATTGCACAGGGAGATGCCATTTTTAGGATTATTTACGTGTCTGATATTCATCAGCAGGTATACGAATTCTCATTAACTAGCTTATAATTTATTTATTTTTTGTTTATGTATACTAATCCTTGATGTCTATGAGGTCAGTTACATTATTGGAGATTAGCTTGCATCACTCTATCAGTTGTGAACAAGTAATCGGCCAGCTGTAGTAATTGTGTAACTTTTGTCATCACGTCTGTCCCTCCATTGTTTCTCTCTAAACAAATTTTATACCTTCTGGGATGTTCAAGGTTGTGGACTAGAATATGTGGTGCTCTTGGGTTTTGTTGAATTTTTGAGGTGAGATCCTATATAATTATGTGTTTATATTAACTCGACACAATTTCTCCCGCAGTCTAACATGTAACCTGATCACTGATAATCATTTTGGTGTATTTTTATTCTAGAAGGTGCAAAGGCTACCTTGAGTCTTGCAAGAACAAGGCTTGGGTACTATCCAGCTAGGATTTTTAGATTGAATTAATTTAGCATCAAACACTGGAATTGCTCATGTTAACAAGATTGAATTAATTTAGCAACTCCTAGAAATATTCGACATTATATCCAAGTTATGCAGGAAAATTTGAGGATTTACATTATTGTATTACCAGAAATTTTGTATGTCGCTCCTGCCAATACACAATTATTTAATGAAGAACGATGCCACTCCTATCAACACCTCCATTGTTCTCTCAATTGTCACCTTAGATTTTATTAATTTAATAGTTAATGTCACGTGCGACATGTTGTAGTGTATTGATATACATCATATACTCCCAAATAACAAATTATCTACACGCTCTCTTTTCGTTTTTGTTATCCAATTTTCACTATCAGAGGAGAAAATCCTTTTGTGACAAAATATAGTCATCATTTTTCTTTAGTGGTTTATTATTAATACTGGAGATTTTAATTATGAAGATTTCATTATTCCATGCACATAAAACGATTATTTTTTGTTTCCCCATAATTCATAAATTCATAATTACTTTCCTACAGTTTGCACCACCAAGAAGGGTGTCAACATGGGACTCGGAATACAACCCAAGATGGCAATGGCTTCTATGAAATGATTGTAGGGACTATATTTTCCTATTTATAACATTTGACTAACCTTTTGTCTTACGTACTTTAAATTTTTTATTTTTAGACTAGGATGTACTGCCAATACCGTCTATAATAATTGCATAAGTTGTGAATGGTATAACAAGACCATGGTACAAGCCATAGTACTTGGGCGAGGGGGTGCTTATATATACAGAGCATTCGTTTCGTACTTTTTGTATGATATAACAAGATCATAATAGAAAAACAATCCATAAAACGGAAAAAAGAGGTTCTTGAACATTAGAAGCTACAAAATCATGGAATTAATGACACGGTCATGGCTTTGAAAGGAAAAAAAATTGATATAATAATTGGGTTAATCAAATTCCTTTGGGTAGTACCCATGTCTTTTTCTCCGAGACATTTGTCAAGATAATAACATCCATCAAATATTTCAAGATAATAAAATTTGCCTTTCCGCATTGCCTTTATGTATCGTCCGTGGTACCATAATACACATACGCATTAATCATAGAAATGTGATTTAAAGATGACTAGCATTTTTTATCGCTTCCCTTCTCAATATTTTTAAGCAGAAACAGGTTGAAAGACTACCAAGTAGGGATCAAACTACATTTGTTGTATGCAACCTGTAATGAGTGCAACATCAAATGTAACATGTCTCATGAACTAAATCCCGTGCAACGCACGGGCAAGACACTAGTTCCATGGATTCTAATGGGAGATTTCAACGAGGTTTTGTGCCAAGAACAAAATAGGGGCGGTTAACCAATCACAAGTAATCAGGCTTACAACATTTGTTGTATGCAACCTGTAATGAGTGCAGCATCAAATGTAACAAGTCTCACGAACTAAATCCCGTGCAACGCACGGGCAAGACACTAGTTCCATGGATTCTAATGGGAGATTTCAACGAGGTTTTGTGCCAAGAACAAAATAGGGGTGGTTGACCAATCACAAGTAATCAGGATTACAACTTCAAAAATGTTAGGGTACCGACCCTAAACTCGTCATAAGCCCATGGGTAGAACTCAACTCGAAAACCGGTTGACTAGATGAGGGAACCCATTGACTTATAAACTACCAATTAAGCCCCATCTAACCAATGTGGTACTAGGATCCCAACATCCCACCACGCCTCCAGACCCAACGTCCTCGTTGGCCCACTCTATCGACACTGACCCGAAGGTAGCCCTTTCTCTTATGGCGGCTTCACTCCCCTATCAGTATTCAATGCGGGTGACAACTACGCCCATACATAGGTGCCCCAGCATTTTAATCTAGCCTATAGGTTACCCCTTACGTGGAGCAGGCATGGGTCGTGGTGGTTGGCTCTGATACCAAATGTTAGGGTACCGACCCTAAACTCGTCATAAGCCCATGGGTAGAACTCAACTCGAAAACCGGTTGACTAGATGAGGGAACCCATTGACTTATAAACTACCAATTAAGTCCCATCTAACCAATGTGGGACTAGGATCCCAACAAAAAACATGATCAACAAACTGAGAGCAATTACATTATGGAGCAACTAGATAGAGGATTAGCAAATCAACAATGGCTTAACCTCCACCCACATGCTCTGGTTCATAACATACCTAGGATTTGTTCATACCATGCACCTATCCTACTCAAAAAAAAAAAAAAAAAAATCCCTGGACCAAACCTAAAAAAATTCAGAGTAGAACATCTCTGGCTCCTACACCCTCATTTCCAACATGTTGCTACAACTGCGTGGAATGAAACTCAATTCCTATCTCCGCCTCTCAACCTAATCTACAAAATAAAAAATACAGCAACTACATTGCAAGCATGGAGAAAACAGACCTTTGGGCACCTCCCACACCTGATTAGTGAAGCGGAAAAAAAGATTCAACAAGCCCAACAACATTGTGCAACATTCATTGGCCCAGATCTACATGCTTGGATCATAAAAGAAATTGAGGCCTGAAACACTCTCTCGCACTGCCAAGAAATTTTTTGGAAGCAAAGATCTAGAGTGAACTAGATTAGAGAGATCTCAACACAACCTTTTTTCACACCCGGGCAATAATACATCATTCACATCAAGCAAATACAAACGGAAACCGTAACCAGGAAATATCAGGCCCATCCAACCACCATATGCATGCAGTTATTCGAATGTATCCAGCCTCGACTCTCGGAACACCACAAAAGAAAACTAATGCAGGGATTAACTGCGGATGAGATAAAAAAAAGGAACTATATTCAATAGACTCTGACAAAATGCCAGGCCCTGATGGGTACACCGGTAAGTTTTTCAAATTCCTTTGGGAAACTACTGGTATCCATATCATAGAAATGGTCACTTTCTTCTTTCGACAAAATCAGTTACTAACTGCAATGAACCACACCAATATAACCCTCATACCCAAAACTATTGCACCTTCTAAACCATCTCACTAGCGGCCCACTAGGCTTTGCAATGTGGTTTATAAAATTATCACGTAGATTTTGGTGGATAGAATCCTACCTATTATACAGTTAATCATCAATCCATATCAAACAGCCTTTGTACCAATAGAGCCATCCATGATAACATTGCAGTAGCTACAGAAATTTTCCACCACATTCGATCGACGTCGGTTACAAAGCACCCTAAAATTGCAATGAAACTTGACATCACAAAGGCATACGATTCAATATATTGTGGATTCATCAAAGCATCCATGTTATCACTGGGATTTCCGGAACCATTTGTTAGTTGGATCATGACGTGTGTAACCACAGTCTCTTACTCCATCAATGTTAATGGTGCACCTTTTGGCCATATAACACCAACTAGGGGAATTCGGTAGGGCGACCTGTTATCGCCATACCTGTTCATGCTATGTGCGGAAATACTCTCCACCAATCTGGGCCACCAACAACACCTTGGTAACATCAAAGGACTTAAAATTGCTTCATCTGTCACACCACTCGTGCACTTAATATACGCGGATGATTTGTTACTAACCTGTGTAGCATATTCGAAGACAAGCAACAAATCCAAAGGCTTCTTACAACCTACTCGGCTTCAGCATGTCAGCACATAAATAAGAATAAGTCCTCAATAATTCATCACCCAACGTTACATCCGGATGAGGTAAATGGGCTATAAAGTTTTTTGAGATACCGATGGCGCAACACCCACAAATGTATTTGGGGGTCCATTTCAAAAGAGGCAGAAATAGCATACACATGCACACGAAGCTACTAATCAATAGGTTGGAGAGGAAAACTAAGGAATGTATTGCCAAATGTGTCAATCAAGTAGGACGAGAAATTCTCATGAAGACTTTATTACTCCCTACGGAAAATCATGTGATGCAAACTCAGCTCCTATCGGCACACATTCGTAAAAAGATTAGATAGAATAACCAGAATTTTGTTTTTTGGGGCATGACAAAAGCATAAGTAAATTACACCCAACCGGATGGAAAAAGGTGACAACAACAAGAGACATCGGAGGAACATGCATCAGGAGCAGCCGAGAACATAACCAAGCCTTGCTCATGAAAAAAGTATGGCAAGTACATGGTGATGACAAATCCATCTGGGCAACAATGGCGAGAGACAAATATATTAATCATCATAACCCTCTACTGGCCCAACCTATTGCTAAACCAAATAAAACAGCAAGCCCCATGTGGAAATCTTTAACTAACAATTTGGATAATGGTTATAACATTAAGTTTCTTAAATAGTACATGCATTTATTTGTTTAAACAAATAGATACATTGAAAATAATATGTAAAAAAATAATGGCGGTTATTTTCATATTATTTTCAATGAATTCATTTGTTTATTTCATCATGTGGCTTGATATAAGTAAATAACCGCTAACAATTTTTTTCATAGTTCTTTGGTATTAATAATTTATTATCATTATAACAATTACAATTATCATTATAGATTGGGTGTGGTTATTCAGAAAGGGGTTGGTGCTCAGCTTGTTGCTCGACTTCCAACCAAGAGCTTTGTAGAGTGTTGCAGAAATAAATAAAATTTTATGATTCCAAAAATAAAATAAAAAATATGGTTCATTATTTCTTATTTCTTAGGACGATAAAAGTTAATCATAATTAATCATAATGCCAAGTTTAGTTTTATTATTAATACTAGATATGACTTCATCTAACTTTATTGGAGCGCCCCCAAAGCTAGCAGTTGACTAATCTAGAGAGATTAACTAAAACAAGAGGCACTAAGGATCTAAAACATTTACTTAATATTCAATAATACTAGTTTCGTATCTAGATCGTTGTTTGATTAATTTCTAATAATTAACGTTCGAGTTACACTAATCGAGTTATTATTGGCTAATTCGTCACTTGACCGGTATAACAGCGTTGACGAGATTGAGGGTCCTTACATTCTCCCCACCTTAAATCATTTTCGTCCTCGAAAATCAAACCATCCTTCTTGTCTTCAGAAAACTCCCCACCTTATAGAATAATCACATCTCTTGTCTAAACGCACAACAACATAAAACAAAACACAAACCTATATGGCTTTCTACAACTAAAATTTGTGGATCTAGGTTCAACCATATTAACTTTAGTAACTATCAAATAAGGAAGTTTATTTTTTCTTAAACTAATTTCTATTTTATAAGATATATGTCTCTAACATCAAGGAAGAATCCTACGAATCTTTCTAAGTTAATTTACATCTATTGATTTTCTAAATTAAATTACAGTATATTTCTATGATTGGTCATCTCTGAATGCATTTTCCCTGTCAAGGTTGTCCAAGCCCAACAATGCCTTCCTACGAACAGAGAAAACACAACCTTCACTATTCCCCATTGATGGATAATTAAATTAGATCTTTTAATTATTAATAACTTTTAGTGATTAAGATTTATCTCATGACCCAATACAGTTCTAAACTAATCTATTTCACTAACTGACACGAGCTATTTATATCTTTCGCATGTAAGATCTAATAGTGAGCTCTGATACCAACATTGTAGTGCCCCCAAAGCTAGAAGCTGACTAATCCAAGAGATTAACTAATAAAGAGGCACTAAGAATCAAATTATATACTTAAGCATTCAATTAAGAAATCTGCTATAAAACTTAATCGAAAAACCCGCCCTGCTCTGAAATATATATATACAAGAACTCCTCTCAAATGATACATATACAATAGTCATTTGGTTTATAAATAGAATATACAACATAATTAACATATCTGAAGTTAACCAACTAACAGACTCAACTCCTCGAAGCTTCGCCTGCGCATGCAACTCTGATCTGTCTCTGAAACTAAAAGTGGGAATGGGTGAGCACATCATCCCTAAAAGGGATGGCCAGTAGGAATAACATATAACTTTTAAGTAATCACTGGCATGATTTGGAAAACAATACATGTTTTTCCTAAATATTAAAAGACAACCAATTCACAAAAATATACAATAATTTATATGGAACTAACTCCTTCGTCAAACAATGTATAATATTTGTAAAAACCACACTCAATAGTAATATTACGGTGTATCGCCCTAGCCATTGCATTAAAGATGAAAGTAAGTAGGTATAAATGAAGGAGAAGTATCCTATATACCACAGATGGAAATTCTTATTTCCCAAACAATTCATAAAGAAAAACAAAGCATTACAGTTCCTTTCCAAACAATGGAAAGATCAAAATAAATAACAGAACTTTCTTAATTCAAAGTTAAACAATGCATGGAGAGCACAACCACACAATGCATGACTTTGTTAAACATAAACTTTTGTGAAAGAAACAACAATCGTTACAAAAGAGTTAAATATAAATTCCCACCTCTTTTGATGACAATATACGCCTACCTCGAGATCCATAATCCACTGGTTCATCCCTTGAATCGATCGTTGTTAAATAGACTAACTATTAATTAATCACACAAGAACTCTAAGAGTTTAGCCAAAATGCCTGACACAAGAATCATACAATTCTATCTAATGGTTCCAAGCCCATTTGTGACTATACACATCTTCATTCTCTATCTTTATCATAGCTAAGGTTTACTAATTGAATTAGGTTGGTTCTATAGTCCATTATCTAAGTCTTATAAGTATTCATAAACTTGTAAAAGAAGCCAAAGGCTAATCCGTACCATAAACGTCCAACACATGTTCATTAGGAAAACTGGATATAAGCCCGAGTTCACTAAACATTCCCATTAAGATAAGTTCCAGTCCATCTGAATCAACTAACGGTCACTAATGATCAATCTAACAGCCACATGTCAACAATCAGTCAATGTCTAAGTCCAGTCAGAGATCAAGGTAATATCAGTCCAACTTTAGTAGATCAATGATTTAACTCAGTCAAACACTGAGTCAGATATACTAAGTCATATAATAACATAACCAAGTCAGCTAAGCAAGTTAGTCAGACATATGTGGTATTATAAAAGTTAAACATTAAGTTCTAGTGGGGATTATAAAATCTAGGAAAATAATATGTATATAAATCTAATATAATTCATGTTATTAATAAAAACTGAAGCATGGCACACTGGTTGACCGTGCTCGAGGCTAGTTGGAGGTGCAAGGTTCAATTCCCACCAAGAACAATAATTTTTTTCTTTTAAAATAGGCGGGAAATATCTTGACTAGTCAAGAATCGCATCTAATAGAAGGAATCTTTCGATTCTAAGAAGATTTGCTTCAAACGACCTAGTCAGAGCGAATTCTAAGAAAATGAAGCGACTCGTACAAGTCAAAGCGTGACTCGTACGAGTTTAAAAACCTTGGCAGATATAATTCTTATACCAACTCCTTAATATCATTTCGAAAGCAAACCATTCATTCTAAACAAACTTCAAGATCAATATACAAATACAACCATAATTTAAGCCTACCCGCAATAGTAGTAGCAAGCCTCCACTGGAGTGATTAGCTATTCCCTACAATTACCTTAGTTACTACACATCTCAAGCCTGAATCACTACCAATTCAATTTTCATACCATACTCAAAACTTCATTTCTACTTGGAATGCCATAATCATCATCTATGTCTATCGCAACTTTAGTTTCATCAGCATCACACAAAAAACATTCGTCTTCAAAAATAGCCACAGTTGTATTACATATCTATAATGTCTATCGCAACTTCAGTTTCATCTACAACCACAAAAACTTATACAACAACAACACCTCTTATTCAACACCACTTGCACTATTAGCCCAACTCAATCATTTAAACTTCAACTACAATCAATAACTCGCAAAATCCACCTAACTCAATACAACCCAATTCAAATCTCAATTTTCACAAACCACCAGTTCTACTAACTTACTTGAATATTCAACAATCTCTAAACTATAACTTCAGTTTCTTTATATATTCATCATCATCCATAGACTCATAAACTCATTAACTGAATTCAATAACTTTAATAAGTTAGTAAGAAGACAATTACCTCAAATTAGATTTGCTCAAACATCAACCAATTCATCACCAGAGATAACTCCATCATTTCCTTATTAACATAACAGAACCAAGCCCTAGCTTCATAATCAATTTCAAAACCCTAACTACATCAAAAGCGAACTACTCTTCATCTCAGTCTCTAGTTCATCCAATCGATCAATACCCATCTCAAAACTTATTTTTAAACTCTCAATTTCATTTTCAAATTCTTCTTTGAATTTTTTTCGAAACCTTAACTCTTCAGTTCATCATCAGAAAAATTTCAATACAAGAATTCATCCATAACCCTCTTTTTATTCATCTATTTACGACTCAATTAATCCATCAATTCACTTATAAACTCGAATTCATTCTCAAAACCGAAATGTGAATCTCGGTCTTATCTTTCCTATTGGGTTTAATTTCACTAGATCCACCAACACCACTATCATTAGTTAACCTTTGATCTCTACCAACTTTATATCAACTCAAAATCATGAACTAATTCTCGGAATCATTAACAGAAGAAGAACATGAGAGGGATAGAAGAAGAAGAAGAAGAAAGACAAAAAGGGAATTAAAGACAAATAGAGATTCTCCACCTTATGGATTTGCTTTTGAGTTATCTACAAAGGCTTCCCTGAGAAGATAAGTTGGTTACCTTGATAACACTTTAATTCAAAATGACCATTTCACCCTTTAATGCGAGTACTCCATTCTGCATAACTTTTCGAGACCTATTCAATGATACTATTTTCGTATCTAGATAGTTGTTAGATTAATTTCTATTAATTAACGTTGGAGTTAAAGTAAATGAGTTATTATCAGCTAATTTGTTACTTGACTAGTCTAATAGCATTGACAAGCTTTAGGGTGTTTACATATGTGTTGGTAAGCTTTGGCTTTAACCAAGTTCATCTTATATTCTTGACGCAAGTCAAAAGATGATCATATGAAAATTGCATGGTAATATTTTACATGATTTGTGTGAGACAATCATTTGATGTAAACCTGGAATGTTTCGTATTGATTATTTCAATAACTTGAAAATCACTTTGATGTTAATAGTTTGTAGAAAACAATTATTGTCATCCTCTAAGAAAGTTTCAATGATTAAAATAGAGTCTATAACCCTTAACCATAATTGGAATATAGACATAGTATGCGTACTTGCATATATGTTGATCCAAGACCGGTATAGTATGCATACCCGTATGCGTACTGGAAAAGGTCAGGTAAAGTCCGGGAGCCTTGGTATGCGTACCCGTAAGCGTACTAGAAAACTAAGTTGAAGTCCGAGAACTATTATATGTGTACCCATATGCGTACTAATTCAACTTTTTTTTTGGATGTGTGATAGTATGCGTACCCGTTTGTATACGATCGGATATAATCCAAGTCTGACTACTTAAGTATGCATACCCTTTTGCATACTTGAGTGAGTTAAGTTATAGAATCGGTTTTATCATGAACTAATACATTTATATATGAAGGAATGGAATCTTTTACAACCCGTGGCTATAATGATCATGAATTGATTCAAGTGAATCAAATCGATTTTTCCTCAATTGTGTCATGTATACTTATACGAGAATATAAAAAGTTGAACAACTCTATAACTAGTTTCATTTAATTCATTTGAACTAGTTATGAATAAGATGAATAAGGTTAATATAAAAGTTTCCATATGGGTAACTTCGTTTAACTATTGTTGAGATAACAAGGTGCACACTCATATCTAAATGACGTCACTTTTCATTTGTGTGTAATAATCTAATTACTTCGATTTAACGGTTGAAATATATTAGCGTGAGTCTAATAAGGTTTTCATCTAACGAAGAATATTGAATGCTTTATTACCAAGGTAACTTGGATTGCAAACCATGATTTGAAAACTATATAAAAAATAACTCAAGCAACTGGGAAACCTAATCCCCACACCTCATGTATGATACTAGTTGCGACTAGAGTCCATTCTCCTTTAACCTTAGGTTTTTCACGAAATCTTATAGGTTAAAGACCTAAAGAATTCAATGGGATTGTGAAGCCAAACCCAACTATTTTCTCCGTAGTTGCGTGTTCTAATTTTGCCATGTTCTATCGTATTGAGTATTATCTTCTCTATGATTTTCTCGAGATTGATCTCTGATAGGCTTGATAAAAAGAAGTCACAAACATATTCGTCTCATCGTTTGTGATTCCACAATATCTTTTTTCACTACCATACGATTAAGATTATTGTGAGGTGATTGATATTTCTAGGTTGTTCTTTGAGAATATAAGTCTGGTATATCAATTGGTCCATGTTCACCTTGATTTATCAAAATACGGAACAAAACCTCTTGGGTATTTTTGTAGGAGACAGATTTATTCATCTCGATAGACTTTTCTGTGTGAGACTGATTTGTTTATCAAGTCTTCGACTTTGGGTTGTAGCAACTCTTAGTTTTGGGAGAGATCAGCTAAGGGAATCAAGTGTGCAGAGTCCTGATGGGATTCAGAGGCGACTGTACCTTGAATCAGTGTGAGATTGATTAGGGTTCAACTATATTCCAGTCTGAGTTTATTTGGAGTAGGCTAGTGTCTGTGGATGCTTAATACAGTGTGGTGTTCAAATATAGACTAGGTCCCGGGGTTTGTCTGCAAATTCGGTTTCCTCGTTAATAAAATTTCTGTTGTATGTGTTATTTATTTTCCGCATCATATTTATTATATAATTGAAATATCACAGGTTGTGCGTAAGTCCAATCAATTAGATAATCTAACCTTTGGTTGTTAATATAAATTTATTGACACTTGAACATTGGTCTTTGGTACCGTTCAAGTTATTTCTCAATATTCAATTGGGCTCGCAAATTCATATTTGTTTGATTGCGGATTGAATAAGAGAAATTGAAATACAACTCTTGGATATACTTTTTCTAAGATTGAGTATGAATGTGTAGTTGATTCTCTTGAAAAGTATATTGGAGTTTGTCCATACAAATTGCTAAAATAATTATTGGGTGTGGTTGTTATACCCCCAGTTTTTCATAAACCAATCGAAACAAAGAAAGAAATTAATCATAACCTATCTTATTTATGCATCCAATAAGATTACAGAAGAAGAAATATTAAAACAATTATTGAAACCAATCCAAGTTACTCACTGATTTTAAAATATTTTGCGATAAATTGGACATTCTTGAATCTTTTAGCCGCCGAAAATTAGGAAATCAATTTAAGTTAGGATTTATTTTCAGTTTAGGGCACAAAATATCACCCTATTAAGGAAATAAACTTTTTTTTTTCGAAAAAGATGATGGAACCTCAACCATTTGATTGATAGTTATGAATCTCAGTGAACTGAGAATCATTAGCTGTTACAAGGTTGATACAATTCTAATATAAAAACTGTTCATAATGGCTTATAGGCTATCTCCTGCCCAAGTGTGTTCTACAGCATTACAGTTACAAAATCTAGAAATATTGGATGTTATTACAATGTTATGCCTAGTAGTTGAAATGAAAGCGGTAACTTTAAAATTAATACACGAGGTTATTTGATTTCCAGAATCCAAATTTATAACATATCTATTCTTTAGAGCTTCAACATATCTTCCCATTAGTAACCGCATATTTGGTAGTGAATCACTTTGGAAGATGATATTATATCCACTCCATTCAGTTTCCCATCGGAATGAGGCTTCAGCTCCTTGTTCATATAACTGTTCTCTTGTTGTGTAGTCAGCATAACTTACCCTTGCTTCGACCGTAGTTCTTGTGTAATCAACCATTGTAAGTCTGATACCTGAGGTGGTGATAGGATCTGACCTAGATAAAGCAATTGTTAGATTTAGAATCATAAAAGATGATTCATTCTCTGGATCCCTGTCAATGATTCACATATCTTCATCCTGCAGTGGGTTATAATAAAAGTTTTTCATAATATTGTAATCTTGGTTATTAACATTCATAAAACTGTTTATAAATTTCACAATAACTTTTGTTGTTGTCACACTATTTTATTGCTTTTTTTGGAAGGTAACATCACATCCGGATTTCCAGATGTGCCAGTTTACTGTACTAGAGAATTCTGGCTAACCAATTGCTAAGTTTCCCTTGTGTGCATCATTAAACCATGAGTTAATCCATTCATGATAGGAATTACAATTTCAATCACAAAAGACATGTCATAATTTAAGTGCATCCATATTTGTTTTGCAAAGTTACAATTGAGAAAAAGATGAGTTGATGATTATTCATCATCGTTACACAAGCAACAACGAGTATCAATGTTAGGGAGAATAGAAGTTACTCTCATACATGTAGGTAGGATAAAATGATCCGATTTCCATATGAAGATTTTGATAGATGGAGTGACATTTAGATTCCATATCCTACTCCAATCTATGTTCAAGTCGTTGCTACTATTTAAAAAATTATAAAGAGAGTTAATTAACTTTGAAAATACCGTTTTTGTTTAGGTTCCAGTGAACCTTATCTTCCAAATTATGCACATGAATGTTTACTCTCAATATTTTTTCTACTGTGTTTTGATCAAAACAGGCTTGTAGCTTATAAATATCCCAGGTTTTCTCCGGAGTGAAGAGTTTACTTACCTTTCTCATAGTTTCAGTTGTTGTAGCAGGTTTAGGGATGGGAATAGTGGTGTTTTGGATCCACTGGTCCTACCATATATCAGTTAGATTACCATTTTCAATTTCCCAATGACAATTTTCCCTTACATGTTAAGCCCCACTATGAATTCGTTTCCATATCCAACTATCTCTAGCATTTGGTTTTGGTTTTATATGAAGAATGTCACTATTTGGATAGTATTTAGGTTTTAGAATGGTTGCACAGAGATTTCAGATTTTATTTTAATCTCCAGCTCATTTTGGAGATCACGGCTAAGTTGAAGTTTTCTATGTTTTTTAGTTCTAACCCATCTTCCTAGAGAGATCTACAGGCAGAGTTCCATCCCTTTATGTATATGCCTTTCTTACCTTTTACATTTTTTCCCTACCAATAATCTCTTTGTAGGTTGGTTAGTTTGGTACATATTTTCTTTGGGATTATAAAACAATTCATTTGGTACATCGCAAATGAAGACGTGACATTTTTTTAACATAACTTATCTTCCTACACTATTTTTCAAATTCCAAGACTTCAGACTACTACTCATTTTTCTGAACCAAAATTTCAAAGCTTTTTACTTTTGACCTATTAGTGAATAATGGAGATCCGGGATATCTACTATTAAGAGGGATAGACATAACTCCCAGAATTTGTTTTACTTCACGTGTCACTATAGGGTCTGTTTTAGAACTAAAGAACACTCCTGATTTATTTAGGTTGATTAGTTGATCAGATTTTATACACGCCAAAGTCACTAAACATATTAACTAAGTTATGACAAGTTTTAGCATTAACTTTACAAAAAATTAGACAGCCGTCCGCAAATAGCAAATGACTCACCAAAGGTGCGTATCTAGAAATTTTTATACCTTTAATTAGGCCAATATTTTCAGCATTCAACATTGTTCTGGGCAGCGATTCCATGCACAATAGGAAAAGACAGGGAGATAAAGGGTCTCCCTGTCTTAGATCTCTCGTAGGCTTAAGGAATTATGAAGGGGAGCCGTTAATAAGGACAGACAACGATGTAGTAGAAATACATTGTAACGCCAAATTACACCAATTTTATGAAAACCCTATTTTTCATAAGATCTTAATAAGAAACTTCCGTTCGACTCTGTAAAAATATTTTGACATGTCGATATTCAGACCCATCAGATCATTTTTACTTTTAGTATTTCTCATTTTATGAATTATCTCATGAGATATTGTTATGTTGTCGGATATCTACCTTTCTAGAACGAAGGCAGAGTGAAAATTACTTATGACTTTATCAAGAAATCCTTTCATCTGGTTTGTCATAAGTTTCGATATGATTTTGTAGGTTTTATTGCTTAAATCAATGGGTATGAACTCACCAATAGTAGTAGGGTTGATTGTTTTAGGGATTAAAATGATAAAAGAAGAATTTAATTGATTAGGGAAATCAACACACAAGAAGAAGAAGGAGGAACTGGGGACTGGCTGTGAAAACTCTAAAAAATATCATACAATAAAAGAGAGGGTAGAAGTGGTAGAGTGAGAAGAAATCGGTAGACATGGTAAATATTACCATGAAATTAACAGATTTATCCTTTCTTATGTTGTAATAATCACAATTTCTAAAATTTATTACAAGGATATTCTAGACATTAAAATTACTAAACAATACTATTATTACAACAAATATAAAATTTACTATTATATAATATTGTAGTAAGCAACAAACATAAATTTACTATTACATTTTGAGGGCCTTTACCTATCTGTGCTAAATATTGTAGAAATTGTGAATTTCTTGCATGATTCTTTTCTTCAATCTGCTAATAGAAGGAGTCTCATTTTCAAAAATGAATTTATTTCTGGAAAACCATATTTCAACTAGAGGGATGAAAGCTGCCACACCGAAAATGAACTACCCGGATATTTTAGATTATCATGAAAATCTTTTAGTTGTATTGGCAATTAAAATATCGAGCCTCCTTTGAGACTTTCTTTTGGCCACCATTGTGTTGCTTTGGACTAATCTCCTTACTACACCCGTCAACGGATGAATTTTCTTCCATCCGCAGGTCTATTTAATTACCCACTTGCTTTATTGCTTTCCATCTTTGTCAGTACCTCTTCCAAGCATGCGATGTTTTCTTTTTCTCTCTTTTCTCCTTTAGACACTAGCATTCGAGTTTCATCTAAACGCCTAAACCCATCATTTCTGTAGTTGCAGGAAATCCCACAACACACCCCATATAATATTTTATAGATCTAAATCTATTTCGTAATCAAAATAAACATTAAAATACTAAAATTGTAAAATGGACACAAGGTTTTACGTGGTTCGATCAATGTGATCTACATCCACGGGGTTAGGGTTCTTCACTATGATTATTGAAATTACAGTTGAGTTACATGGAGACTCAATTAATGAGTATTTGGAGCTCTAGATTTAGTTTTAGGGGAAGAAAATGATAAAGAAAATAAATCTCTCTCTCTCTCTCTGTTACAAAAAATCTCTATCCTCCTTTTCTCTCTCCTTCCTTTCTCTTTATATAAGTGTTTACATAGTGGATGACAGCTCATATTACCCTATATTTTCGGATCCCTTGCTACGTTCTCTCATGCTCTCTTTATAATTTCGCAGGCACACTTTCTATAATTTCGAAGGTTCTGCTACATTCTCGCAAGCTAAGGAAATAATTGAATCTCGCACACTAATAAAATGTGTTGTGCGATATTTGGATCCTACATCTTGCCTCTTTTTCCTTGTATATTGCTTGAAGAACGATCTTTAAAGAAAAATCCTCTTTGTTGTAGTTGTTGGAGGAACGAGCGAAAGAATATTGGACTTGAAAAGTACGTACTTGCCTCTATTATTTTGTGAAGTTCCAGAGTTTTGCGAAGTAAATAATAAGTATCAACTCTTGAAGTATGCGAAGTATGAAGTATCCTTGAAGAAGTATAAAAAGTACTCAATCCTCGAAATATAAGAAGTATCCGTCCTTGAATGAGAATAATAAGTATTGCAAGCTATTCATGCGAATTTATTACTCCATTGTTGGTGAGGATTCTTGTTATAAATTAGTGAACGTCTTCTTTGGAAATGATTCTTGCCGAGAAGATAAAGAACATAAAATATTTTCTTGGTAATCCATAATTGCCTCTGTTCTTTATCTATGAGGGTAGAATCCTTTAGAAAATGTTGAATGAGCGAGTTGTTTCTTCATTCTTATCTTGCCTTTGTCTCATATTTTGTGCTCATGCGATAGCATAATTTCTTCAAGTTGCTTATAATTGTGCGAAATAATTGAGTGAAATAATCACATTCTGCGATATTATTCCGTAAAGTTTTTGTAAAATACTTGTGCGAATATAATGCTTATATGATTATTATGTTATAAAACGTGTATGCGATGTTTATGCCATGAAATGCTTATGCGATACTTTCATGATGCAAGTGTGATGCTTGTACGATGAGAATGCTTATCTATTGCAATGTATAGGTAATGTTTGTGTTACTTAGCTCATTTTGCCGCTCTAAAATTGATGTAGCTTTAAATTGCTTCCATTATCCATTTCTCTGACTTTTTCTTAGTACATGCATTCCTCTTCGCGTATTTATTGTACTCGCAAGTTCATTTTCTTGTGCTTCATTTTATTCTTTGTCCATCTTTAGCTCATTATATCTCATTGTTTTACTGTCTCTACTGTTTATTCCTGCACTATTAGTATCGCATAATATAATATAATCAAAATATCAAAGGTGCATCATTTTCATTATCTCAATTTCATTTCTTTATACATGTTCACAAGCTTGTTTTCTTACATATAATCATCTTCACAAGTTTATTTGCGTACTCTCTTATGTGGTCTTATTTTGCCTTCCTAGTTAAAGGTCTTATTTCGCCACGTTTTTTTTTCTTTGCGAAAAAATCGCAGGACGTCTTTACACTTTCATGTATTAACCCATTGATATTGTCTTATCATTTCTTCTAGTATTATTGCCTCTGCAGGATATTTTTCATGCGACAATATGATAGGCCTAAATATTCTTGCGAACGTAAAGCCCCATGACATTGCCGTCTTGTGACGAAATCGTAGGACGTCCGTACACTTGCATGCACTGACCCATTGATTTCGTCTTATCTTTCTATTTTGTATTATTGCCTCTTCAGGATTATTTCACAAATATGACAAGCCTCAATACTCCCGTGAGTAAAAAGCCTCATGACATTTGCGTCTTAAGACACTTATCAGCTCCCTATTGGAGGGTGCCTCCCTTATCTTCCCCCTGGTTTCCCCTTCAAGGACACGTACCTCTACCATACAAGGTTGGATCCTCCCATCCGGTCTTAACAACAACCAGTTGTTTTCGCAGCCTCTTATCCCTTTTTCCTATATGGCTTATGGTTATAAGACTTCACCCTAAGTGGGGTTTTCTTCGAGTTGAGTACAATATAAGACAATACTTGCCAAGAATGTCCAGGTACGTTCCAGACGCTCCAAGCACTCTTGGCTCAACCGTGTACCTCGTCGCCTTGATCAGATTCTTCACTCATTAGGAGAGACCTTCCCACCTTAGTCTCCCAACCTAACTCATATGCTTAAGCTGAGAATCCAAGGCGCCTCTCCTTAATGGGCTTTATTGACCCCAAATCTCCATGACTCAGGTTCCAGGGGCGGTGTAACCTTTTCCCTGATCCATGCGGCATGTACCCCATTCTATGACGCACTTTAGGTCTTACATTTTGCTCTTGCGAAATTTTTATTTCGCGAACTATGGTGTACGCCATAGTAGGATCGCCCATTTCTAATCTTAGATTATCTCTTGCAAAATTTTCGCATTTCCTTATTCTCTCACTCATTATTTCATTTCTATCATTTCTTCCATTCATTCATTCATTCATTCATTCATTCATTCTCATATATCATATCATTCGAAGCAAAGTAAATATTCAAGGGAAATTCTAATACATTGCAATTATGAAATCTTTGTAGTTGTGAAATCTTTGCAATTTTGCGATTGTATCGCGTTTTGTAGACCAAATCAAAAATCTTTTATTTTCTATAAAAGTAAATTGATCTATACGAGATTTTTTTTTAAGGTCCAACAACACACCCCATATAATATTTTATAGATCTAAATCTATTTCATAATCAAAATAAACATTAAAATACTAAAATTGTAAAATGGACACAAGGAGGTTCGATCAATGTGATCCACATCCACGGGGTTAGGGTTCTTCACTATGATTATTGAAATTACATTTGAGTTACATGGAGATTCCATTAATGAGTATTTGGAGCTCTAGATTTAGTTTTAGGGGAAGAAGATGATAAAGAAAATAAATCTCTCTCTCTGTTACAAAAAATCTCTATCATCCTTTATATAAGTGTATACATAGTGGATAACATCTCATATTACCCTACATTTTCGGATCCCCTGCTACGTTCTCTTAGGCTCTCTTTATAATTTCGCAGGAACACTTTCTATAATTTCGCAAGTTTTGCTACATTCTCGTAAGCTAATGAAATAATTGAATCTCGCACACTAATAAAATGTGTTGTGCGATATTTGGATCCTATAATTTCCTCTTGCAGTCCATTGTTAGACTTACAAGTCGTTTTGTAGTCGTCAAGCTCGCTTTCAAAACCATCCCTAATTAAAGTTATATTCTTCAATTTACTTTTGTAACCTACACATTGCATTTCCTTCTCTTTCATTTATATACACAATCAAACCATGACACTTACATAGCTTTCTTTTCCACTTAACACCTCTCCATTTATTATATTCAATCAGTCTCCATTTATATGTAACTTAACAATCGGGTGCTCTTTATCCTACTCAATAGCCTCCAAGTTTAACGATTGCCATTTTCCGGAAAACACAAGATGATTAGATTTGGCGACTTTAGTGGCTCAGTCATGCAACGCTTTTCTAAGTTTAACCTCTCCAATTCAGTTTTGCCTTTGGTCAGTGAATCTGATGTCACTTCAGTATCGATAGACAGGGTAAATGTAAATATTACTATCAAAATGTCTAATTTATCCTTTCTTATGCAATGATAATCACAATTTCTAAAATTTACTACATGGGTATTCTAGACATTAAAATTACTAACCAATACTTTTATTACAGCAAACATGAAATTTACTATTACATTGTAGTAAACAACACACACAAATTTACTATTACATTGCATTAGTACTATTCGAGTTTCTTTTTCCCAATTACATTGATAATAAAATATTTCTTTTCTTTTCTTTACAATTATTATCATTTACTCTTGGTAGTTTTTCTCTGCAACATAATTATATCGGGAAAAATATCGTTTGGTCCCTTTTTAGGTGGTCCCATGTCTGATTAGTCCTTTCAGAAATCACCTTTTCCATTTGGTCCATAATTATTTAAAAATATTAAATGGACCAAAGTACCCTTCTGTGTTAATTCTTACTTATTTTTTGTAGCAGTTCATTCTGTCTGATGAACTCCGGAGTTCACTCCTTCAAATGAACACCTAATAAAAACCTAAAAAATTATGTTTACTTATTTTTTGTAGCAGTTCATTCTGTTTGGTGAACTCCGGAGTTCATTCCTTCAAATGAACACCTAATAAAACCAAACTAAATCACATATGAAAAACAAAGTTCATTCTGTAAAATGAACACAAAAAAAAACTTCATTATTCTGACAGAAAACAGAGTTCATTCTTCAAATGAACACATGATAGAAAATATAATAAAACAGAGTTCATTCGACAAAATGAACACCTATCAAAAACTAACTAATTCAAACCTAAAATTGAGTTCATTCTTTAAGATGAACACCTAACAATTCAAGATCTAAAAACAGAGTTCATTCTTTAAATGAACCCACACAAAAAATCCATAAAAATCATAGTTCATTCTTTAAATGAACCCACACACAAAAAAATCCACAAATACCTAAATTCATCTTCGCCTTCATCATTCCTCAACACCAGCAGAAAAACATCAAATTCAAGAACTTCAACACGAGCAGGAAACATCAAAAAATCAAGATCGTCATCAAAATAAAGATATTCAACATAAAAAATCAATATCTTCAACACGATCAGCAAGACAAAGATCATCATATTGATCTTCAACACGAGCAGCAAACATCAATATCGGTTCATCCTTCACAGTGAACCTAATTTCAGATCTGATTTTATCTTCAAATCTTCGTCTCAATCTTCATCGGCAGCAAACATAAAACATAAGGCATAGTTCATTTTAAGAATGAACTTCATCAAATTCATCATCTTCAAATAGTAGCAGCAGCAGTGATGAAGAAAAACATAAATCTATCGTCGTCTTCATCATCTTCATCATTTTCATCATCATCTTCAAAAGAAAACAGAGCAAATTCATCATCTTCAATAGAAGCAGCATTAGTGACGAAGAAAAACATAAATCTATCGTCGTTTTCATCATCTTCGTCGTGTTCATCATCGTCTTCAACCACATCAGCATCAAACATGGAGAAAAAACAAAAAATCTTCATCACAAAATCGTCATCTTGTTCATCATCTTGATATACTCATCATCTTTATCATCTCGGAAAATCGTCTTCATCATCTATGCAAAATCAAAACCTTAGAACTCACACAAATCTTCACTGTTTATGTAGTAGTAGGAGGAGAAAAAAATAAAGAACAGAAACTATATCTGAAAATATGGAGGTGAGATAAAGTAAATCTGAAAATGAATTATTCTCTCTTGATAATTAAGTATATATGTCCTATGCTGACGTCATAATGATGTAATGGTCCCAAAAGGGTATTATTGCCACTACAAGATGACAATTACATCATCCATGACTTTACCCTAGGACCAAACGATAATTTCTCGGACCAAACGATAATATATATATTTTATAAAAAGACCAAACAGAAAGTTGACTCAGTCAACTGGTTCAAACTAGCTCTAATATATTATTTCTAGGACCTATTAGTATTTCCTACAATTATATATTTCATTCCTTTCCCCAACTATATTGATTGATAAATAAAGTTTTTTTTTTTACCGTAACTTTTTACCTCTTCATGGCTAGTCCACCCGTGAAAAACATGTTTTTGGACTAGATTATTTACTCGCTAGTCCAAAAATGTTGTGGAGATTATAAAGTGTGTTTTTTAAATGCCTAAAATTCCCTTCCAGATCTAATTCGTATCAACACATGTAAATGTTACTAGTAGTATGTTACTACATACTAGTAGTATAAATATGGTGATACTACATATTAATATGTACTATACTAGTAGTAACAAAAATATGTTACTAGTAAATTAGGTAACTACTTTACCATACTAGTAGTAACTAGTACTATACTATTAACATATGGAATATAACATAACAATATTAATATGTAATAAACTAGTAATAATATTAATATGCAGTAAACTAGTAACAATATTAATATGTAGTAAACTAGTTTACTAGTAGTAACTAATACTATAATAGTAACAAATGTTACTAGTACTATACTAACTAGTAAACTAGTAACAATATTAATATGTAGTAAACTAGTTTACTAGTATACTGGTAGTAACTAGTACAACACTAATAACATATATATGTTACTAGTAGTAACATATGTAGTATAACATAACAATATTAATATGTAGTATCAATACATAACATAACAGTATTGATATGTAGTACATAACATATTGATATGTAGTATCAATACATAACATAACAATATTTATTTATATGTAGTCATAACATATGTTATGTACTACTAGTAACATATGTAGTATGTAGTAATATATGTAGTAAACATACATAGTGTTATATGTTAGTATTAGTAGAGTAATTTTACTCTTTTCAAAACTTTTTTGGACTTACGAGTAAATATATTTTCCCGCTGGACTATCCATTAACCCGGGTCGGGTTTAGTGGATTAAACAGCAAAGTTCTCTTCTTATATCCATATATTGCGTCTGGATGCAACTTTGATGAAACACGTAAGTACACGAAGGGATCAGACTAATGACGTCTCCGGGCTCGTATTCATCTAAAAAAATGGAGCACATGTCATATTGTTGGTTGTGGTAGACTATTGTAGGAAGAAGTACGGGTCTTTCAAATCCAACAATTTTTGTTTTCCATGGCAGTACTACAAACTTCCATGAACATAGATATTCTGATGCAAACACAACAAGTAATTCACAAGAAAATATGTGTTTTGGTGGTATATTCACAAGAAAACAATATGAAATGAATTATAATTAGAATGATATGCGGAAATTCACACTTACCATTTACTTGAGGTTTCATCATTCTGTCACATTGCTTGAGAAATTATATTGGTGTTGATTCTGTCCATTGAATCAAGACGAGAGATTGGTAATATTAGAGGTCTGATATTGATGAAGTAATGGACTTTGATGAGGAGATGACTAATTGACGGAGGAATTGAGTATATATGAATAGATTCCAAGTTTCAGTCAAGAAAACAAAAAGATAATTTGCTTTCCTTTACCATTGTCAGAGAGTGAAGAGTTGATGCCCCTTGATTTATTAGAATAAAACAAACTAGTGAAGAAGAAGAAGAAGAAGAAGAAGAAGATGAAAGTAAGCAGAAATTGTATGACTTTGGAATTCCCTGGTTTCATAAACAAGTTTTTATGAAGCAGAAATGGAGAAGAAAAGAAAACACAATAAACAAGGGGAAAAAAGTAATGGTTTTGGAATTGGTTTTTCAAACTATTTCTGAATTTCTCAAATAAAAAGCAATGAATTGTGTGGGTTGGGTTGATGGAGAAAGAAAAAAGTTATATATAAAAAGAGACTGCCAAGGAGATAATTAAACATGAAAGTGACTTCAAATAGACTAAACAAAAGGTATAAGAAATTGATTTTTTTTTTGTGAACAAATAGGAATGAAGAGGAAGAAGTGATTGAGAGTGAATGTCAAAATCAAAAGTTGTGGAAAGAATGAAGAGACACAGAGAAGAAAAAGCGGAATGCTTTCTTGGATTAAATGCATTTCCTTTCATGGTTTTTGTTAAATATCCCTATCAGTGGCCAGTAATGGAAACTAGTGAGAAATATAACATTAACATTAATATTAACATTAACTACTATACACTAACATTAAGATTAACACTATACAATATACACTAACATTAACATTAACACTGATATGATACAATGTTAACATTAACATTAACACTGATATGATACAATATACAAAACAAGGTAACATTAACACTGATATGATACAATATTAACACTGATATGATACAATATACACTGATAAGATACAATATACAAAAATGATATGATACAATATTAACGAGGTACAACACTGATATGATACAATATACAAAATGAAGCAATTATTAACGAGGTACGAATTTCCGTTTATCCCTCAAGCTTAGATTAAGTAGTATCTGATAATTTTAAAAAAACCTTTCCACTGCCCCTGCAGTTGCAATGGAGCTCTAATCTTTGAGATTAATAACAAATATTATTTTCTTGAAAGCAGCCTGTCAGGACTGAAAATTGGTTAGGGATATCAAAGGAATTAATTGTTCACAAAGAGAAAAATAACAGTCAAGAACAAACCTAGAGATGCGGGAGCATAATTAGTTCCTTTCTTTTATCTGAGTTATTTATTATTAGACGTTAGATGATTTTCTTATAGTAAGGGCTAATATTTAAAGCATCGTTATTTAGGATTCTTAGACTCTTAGCCAAGAAACCCAAGTAGTATAAATAAGTTATTTAAACTCTTTTGTAGGCAGTCTTTTATTATTATTGAAATTATTTCAGTTGAGTTTTTGATTAGAACTCTTCTTTTCTACGTTCTGTTGTGAATCAAACCCTAGTTTCCTTATTTTCTATCTACTGCGCCATACATTCTGGTATCGAGTCAAAGAGATCCTATACTTGTCTTTCTCTTCATCATGGATGGATGTGGTGGAGGTCGTGGAGGAAACATAAATCAGCAAGAATAGCTTGCTGAACTTAGGAGGATGATTCAAGACTTATCGCGGACTGTTCGAACAATCCAATGACATGAACGTGTGGGAGCCGAGATGGAGATTCTAGATGGCAACTGTGTATATCATGAATTTTCGGAAGGTAGTCATGATGGTAGTGATTCTGAAAGTAAGGAAAATCCTTTTCACAACCAAGCTAGATGACTGGATGCAAGGTTGTTTTAAGCCCTAGACTTGAGTGGTGGAGGAATCAAAGTTTAAGTTGCTGATTTTATTGGTAAGATGCATGATGAAGATTATCTGGATTGGGAAGCAAGCCTAGAATCTTATTTTGAGTGGAAAACCATGAAGTCGACAACGTTCTCGACAAGCTAAACCTAAAATCAGAACTTCGGAGCACATGAAGTCGAAATTGCGTAAACAGTTCTCAGTATATGATTATGCAATGGATTTATATGAACGACTCCACAACTTGAAGCAAAGAGGATTAACGGTGGAAGAGTACACATTTGAATTTTACAACCTTCTCATAAGGGTTGGTTTGAATGAAACTAATGAGAAACTAACCTCTCGTTACTTGTCAGGATTGAATCAATCCATAAGGGATGAGATGTGAGTAATTTGCTTGTTTATATTAGAAGATGCGCGTCAATATGCATTGATGGAAGAAACGAGGTTATCACATCCTAACATGAGGCAGAACATAACAAGCCGAACTAGTGCAACATCTCCAAGGAATAATGTTGTTGTAAGTAGTGATATGAGAAGTAACACTACTGACAAGTTTGGGAAGGGAAGAAACTCACATTTTCTGCCGCAAAACAATAATGGAACAGGCTCATCTAAAACTAACACTGGGTTGCAGGCCCATTGTTATACTTGTGGGGACAATGGGCACATGAGTTATGCTTGTCCTAAACGAAGAGTGAACTTCGCTGAGGCTGA
Source organism: Papaver bracteatum (assembly GCA_023529315.1). Lineage (NCBI taxonomy): Eukaryota > Viridiplantae > Streptophyta > Magnoliopsida > Ranunculales > Papaveraceae > Papaver > Papaver bracteatum. Next base: position 133,180 of record JAJJWX010001567.1, read on the forward strand.
ATTTGAAGAAGAGCATTCAGAACCTGTATATGATGACTATGATGACTATAAAGAAGACAATATCGACGTTCTATCTGTAAAAGAAGATTGCTTGGTTTTGAAGCGAATATTGGCAGCACCTAACGTGAAAAATGAATATTTGAGGCGGCTGAGTGTCTTTTGTACTTGCGTCTTTTGCGGAAAAAAGGTATGGAATATTATCTTGGATGGGGGAAGCAGTGCAAATATCATCTCCAAGGAAGCTGTTGAGAAGTTAAAACTACCAACATAGAAGCATCCTAGTCCATACAAGGTTGCTTGGATAGATAAAAAGAGGTATGTACCTATTACATTGTTTTGCTTAGTCAAGTTCAGCATGGGTAACGATTATGAAGATGAGGCATGGTACGATGTTGCTCCTATGGACGTTTTCCATATTTTGTTATGTAGGCCATGGTTATATGATAAATACATGATCCATCTTACAAAGGCCAACACATACACCTTTCGGAAAGACGAAAGGAGGTTTACCTTACATCCACTGCAAGAAGAAGTTTATAACAGTGACAAGAACAACAAATAGAGAGGTGTGCTGACAGCTCAAAATTTTAAAGAAGTGAGTAAAGATTCAGGTATTATCTATGATTTAGTTGGGAGGAGTGTGAATGAAGAACTACATGGAGAGTTTGTTGATTTTCCAGTTGAAATTACGCAATTGTTGATTAAGTTCTAGGATATGGTTGTCGATGAGTTTCCAAAGGGACTGCCACCAATGAGAAGGATTCAACATGTTATTGATTTGGTACCCGGTAGTTCCTTACCGAACCTGCCAGCTTATATGATGTCGCCAAAACATAGAGCACAAATTCGGTGTCAAGTAGAGGAGATAATGGACAAGGGGCTGGTGTGTGTAAGTAAAATTCCAAGTGATGTTCCGACACTTCTTACTCCAAAGAAAGATGGTTCATGGAGGATGTGTGTAGACAGTCGTGCAATCCACAAAATTACGTTCAAGTATCGATTCCCGATTCCTCGTTTAAATGATATGCTTGATATGTTTATTGGTTCTAAGTTTATTTCCAAGATGGATTTGCGGATTGGATATCATCAGATCAGGATGTAAATTAGTGATGAATGGAAGACGACATTCAAGGCTCCAGATGGACTATATCAATGATTAGTTATTCCCCTCGGACTTTCCAATGCGCCTAACACATTCATGAGAGTCATGACTGAAGTATTAAAACCGTTTTTGTGAAAATTTGTTGTTGTTTACTTTGATGATATATTGATATTCAGTCAAACTAGAGAGGAACATCTGCTTCACTTGAATCAAGTCATGGAAGCTCTTGATAGGGAAATTCCATGTCAACATGAAGAAGTGTTCCTTCTTGTGTGAAAAGGTTGTGTTCCTTGTCTACATAGTCTCAGTTGAGGGATTACAAGTTGATCCGGCAAAAGTTATAACTATAATAGAATGTCCAATACCACAATCTCTTAGTGGTGTCCGTAGTTTTCATGGTTTGCAATCTTTTTACACAAGATTTATAAAGAACTTTAGCACTGTAATGGCCCCAATTAATGAATGTCTAAATGAATCTACCTTTAATTGGTCAAATTCAGCAAGCCTTTCTTTTGAGAAGATTAAAGGTTTGTTGACAAAGGCACCGGTTCTTGCTTTACCGGATTTTGAAAAGCTATTTAAATTCGAGTGTGACGCTTCGCATGTGTATGTAGGAAGTTTTCTTAGTCAAGAGGGAAGACCAATAGCTTACTATAGAGAATAGATAATGGATGCTAAACGTCGTTACTAGACATATGACTTAGAGTCTTATTATTTAGTGCAAGATATTCGTCATTAGGAGCATTTTCTAGCTTTCCAAGAGTTTGTGATATACAAAGATCATCAGGCACTCAAGTATTTGAACTCTCAAAAGAAACTCAATCCTCGACATTCCAAGTGGAGCGGTTACCTTCAAGGGTTCACATTCTCACTAAAGTATAAAACATGCAAGTCCAATAAGGTGGCTGATGCGTTGAGTAGGTGTTCTCTGATCTTAAAAGTAATGCATACTCATGTGACGGGTTTCGAAGAATTGAAAATCCAGTACACAACTAATTTATTTTTCAGTAAAGTTGTGGCTGATCTCAACAACTCAGCAACACACATTCTTCGTTCATACAGGATGCATGAAGGCTATTTGTTTAAAGGTAACCAATTGTGTATTCCAGAAGGTTCACTTCGTGAACATATAATATAAGACTTACATGGTAATGGATTAAGAGGCCACTTAGAAGAGACAAGACCTTGGAAATGGTATGTGATCGTTATTGTTGGCTAAAGATGTTGGATTAATGGTGAAAAGGTGTCTTAATTGTCAGTTGGGTAAAGGAAACTCGCAAAATACTGGGCTATACACCCCATTTCCAATTCCAACACTCCCTTAGGTTGATTTAAGCTTGGATTTTGTGCTGGGATTACCAAAGAAATCTAAAGGGTACGATTAATTCTTTGTTGTAGTGGATCAATTCTCTAAGATGGCATATTTACTTCCTTATTCTAAGACATCGGATGCTACTCATGTTGCTGATTTATTCTTCCGTGAAGTAGTTAGACTACATGGTATTCCGACTGTAATTGTTTATGATAGAGATGTCAAGTTTGTGGGAAACTTTTGGAAGACTTTGTGGAAGAAACTAGGTACTCAATTAAAATACTCTAGCCCTTGCCATCCACAAAGAGAAGTTGTCAATCGCAGTTTGGGTAATTTATTGAGATGTCTTGTTGGTAATCATGTTAAAACTTGGGATGCCATTATACCCCAAGATGAATTTTCTTATAACAATTCAGCTAAAAACAAAGAAGACCCCATTTGAAGCAGTGTATGGATTTTAACCACAACATGTGCTTGATGTAGTTCTATTACCACAAAATGCTCGAATTAGTGATGATGGAGAAGCCTTTGCTGAGCATATCAAGAAAGTTCCTGAGGAAGTGAGGACTGTAATTAGAACAAATAATGATTTGTATGCTACAGTGGATAATCGCCATCGACAAGTTCCGAATTTTGAAGAAGGAGACCAAGTTCTAGTGCATTTGAGGCGAGAACGATTTCCTAAAGGCACCTACCACAAGCTCAAGTCAAGAAAGTTTGGACCTTACAAAGTATTGAAGAAAATCAGTTTAAATGCTTATGTACTAGAACTGCCTGAGGATTTACATATTAGTTCACTCTTTAATATTGCTGATCTGTATTCTTATGATGAATTTGATGGAGAGATTGTTGAAGTAGGTCGTCAGGTGGAATAACTTTTAAAGGGACCAGCAGAAGTGATTGAAGATATATTGGATATTAAACAAGTTGTTTCAAGGATAGGCATACAATACAATCAAGTACTCGTCAAGTGGTTGGTCAAACCAGCTAGTGAAAGTACTTGGATCGCGGAAGAGGAACTTAATAGGATTGACCCAGGAATTTATGAAGAGTATTTGAAAGTTTTCTCAACCATTCTCAACTCTTATTCAACCGAGAAGATTGATGCAGGAGCATAATTAGTTTCCTTTATTTTATCTGAGTTATTTATTCTTAGACGTTAGATGATTTTCTTATAGTAAGGGCTAGGATTTAAAGTATCGTTATTTAGGATTCTTAGCCAAGAAATCCTAGTATTCTTAGCCCAAAAACCCAAGTAGTATAAATTAGTAATTGAAACTCTTTTGTAGGCAGTCTTTTATTATTATTGAAATTACTTCAGTTGAGTTTATGATTAGAACTCTTATTTTCTACGTTCTGTTGAGAATCAAACCCTAGTTTCCTTATTTTCTATCTACTGTGCCATAACTTAGGCATGCTTCCTAACCCACTCCTTGAAACTGAAGTGTGATCCCCTTTAACTACAGAAGTTGAGATGCAACATAGAAATTTATGCATCAGAAATCAATGAGGATCAAACATAAAATAACAAAGAATGGCAAACCAAAACCTTCAACATATATATGACCGATTAATAGGTTTGGAGACCATCATTAATCTTTATAGTTGGTATTTGAATACTACTTCTAAGTTGTACCTATCTTTGGCACATAAATACGAAAAAACTTGGAGTGAAAAGACTAAAAAACAAAAATATACATCTTGATTTTGTTACGTTTCAGTCAGCAAATTACTAGATTTCTCTAAGAAAAGTAACAACAAAACCTTATAGTCCATAACCTGGATAAAAGCAATCAAGTCAAAAGTATTAACCAAATAAGATAGATGCATCATGAAGCAAAGGAAGGGTTTCTAAGTATTCTAATTCAACGAAAGTTTCCAACCGAAAGGCAATATAACATAATCGCATAATAGAGACAAACATTTTGTTTAACATGTAAAAGTAACATTATCACAGTACACGTGAAAAAGCGAGGGTGTAACAACCACACCCAATATTTCGATTAGCAATCTGTATGGACTAACTCCAATATACTTTCAAGAGAATCAACTAGAACCAATCTTAATAAAGTATATCAAAGAGTTATATCTTTCTTTCTTGATTCAATCCTTACTCAAGCAAAAACAAATCTGCGAGTCAAATTGAATATAAGAGAAAACACTTGAACGGTACCGAGGACCAATGTTCAAGGATAAATCAATGTAAATCAACAACCATAGGTCGGATATTCTAATTGATTGATTCAAACGCACAACCTGTGATATTTCAGTTATATAACAAAATATAATGCAAAATAGAAATAACACAAACACCGAAATTTTGTTAACGAGGAAACCGCAAATGCAGAAAAACCACGGGACCTAGTCCAGATTGAACACATACAGTATTAATCCGCTACAGACACTAGCCTACTACAAACTAACTTCGGTCTGGACTGTAGTTGAACCCTAATCAATCTCACACTGATCCAAGGTACAGTTGTGCTCCTTACGTCTCTGATCCTTGCAGGATACTACGGACTTGATTCCCTTAGTTGAGCTCACCCACAACTAAGAGTTGCTACGACCCAAAGTCAAAGACTTTAATAAAAAAATATGTATGACACAGAAAAGTCTGTGATAATAGGTGAATCTGTCTCCCACAGAAATACCTACAAGTTTTGTTCCGTCTTTTGATAAATCAAGGTGAATAGGAACAAATTGATAAACCAGACTTATATTCCCGAAGAACAGCTCAGTATTATCAATCACCTCACAATAATCTTAATCGACATGGCAAAAGAAGATATTGTGGAATCACAAACGATGAGACGAATATGTTTGTGATTACTTTGCCTATAGGAGATATTAATCTTAATCCAATCATTACGATTGTTCTCAATATAATAGAATTAGCAAGATCAGATCACACAACTACAAGAAAGTAGTATCGGTCTGGCTTCACAATCCCAATGAAGTCTTTAAGTCGTTAACCTACAGGGTCTCGGTAGAAACGTAAGGTTAAAGGAGAATCAACTCTATATAATACAACTAGTATCACATAGGAGGTGTGGGGATTAGGTTTCCCACTTGCTATAGTTCTCCCTTATATAATCTTTCAAATCAGGGTTTGCAATCAATGTTAGATTATTGACAAAGCATTCAATATTCACCGTTAGATGAAAACCTGATTAGATTCAAGCAAATATCTTTCAACCTTTAGATCGAAAACTTAGGTTGATACACACAAATGAAATGTACGATTTTAGGTTTGTGTAATCGTACCCAAAAATGTACATTTGTTGGTTCAACAGTAGTTAACCAAATGGTTAGCCATATGAGCACTTTCATATCAACCATGTTCTTCTTAACCATAACTAGTTCAAATGACTGAAATGAACTAGTTAGAGAGTTGTTCAATTGCTGAGATCTTATAGAAGTATACAATACATAATCGAAGCAAAAATGATTTGATTCACTCGAATCGATTCATGAATTTTTATAGCCACGGTTTGCAAACTTGCATTCCTTAGATAATATAAGTATAAGTTCACGAATAATTATTTTTAGATATAACCAACCTAAGTACATGGATTGAGTATGCGGACTTAAGTTCTCGGAAGGAGTTCATAAACTCCAGTAGATATTCTCGGAAGGAGAACTTTCGTTGGTTCGCGGACTGGGCTCGCGGACTGAGCTCACAGCTCTTGTTCCGGTTTTCCTGATCAACAAAGTTCGCAAACTTCGGTTCAAGTGTTAAGGACTTATACATATATGTGTTGCCACAACAATGTTTATATCCCTCAATGGTTATATAGTCTAAACTCTAATTTCAATCATTGAAACATTCTCGGAGGGTATTATATAGTTGTTATTCACAAACTATTTTTCGTCAGATCGATTTCCAAAGTGATTGAAACATAACATGACTTTCGTCACTAGGCAAAGATGAACTTGGCTAAAGCGAAAGCTTTACCAACACCCATTTCGATAAATAGATAATCGAGATATACTCCGCTCGAAATGTCACATGTGCATATTCTTAGTCTATACCTTGAGTGGTCCTTCATCTTATATGATGATCTCCATGGAGTTCTTGAACTCAACTACACTTTATATCCTAGTACGAGACCTTAGCTATAGTAGACTAGAAATCAAAACTTTATAGTTTTGATCACTAAGATTGACAAACATGCTTGAGATAGCAACACATGAGAGTTCGGCCGAGCAGTGCTCTAACAATCTCCCCCTTTGTCAATTTTAGTGGCAAAACTATCAATACATATGGAATACAAAAATTATATAAATAAACTTTGTAGCTCCTATTCCACATGCCTAATCTTCAACATTACTCGAAATCTTCGTCACTTCCAAGTAGTCCAATGATCCCAAAGGTTGTAAGTTTAGCATCATCGTTGTTGAAAATCCGTAGCTATAACAATAAGAAAAGCATTGGTTCTCAATCAATGTTATACAGTGCATAATATTATTACACAGCGTCAAAGTCCAATTGTATCACAACTTCAACAACAATACTATGGTGATACTTCACTCCCCCTTATTCAATACTCCATCTCACATGGAAACCACTCCCCCTTACATAATGATCCGAAAACCATATGTATTTGTAGTATGAACTACAATTAATTCTCCCCCTTTTTTTCAGTAAAATTAGCAAAGCTACAAGAACGGGATCCTAATGAAATTTCCGTAAGAGACATTTCATGACCAAAGGTAAATGTTCTATCATATTGTTTAGATGCAATCATAAAGCCGATGCTAAATGCATTCATCAAGGAGTTTATAAAGATACAAGATAACCCCTAAAAATTCCAAAGCCGCACTCCCCACAAAGATTTGGAAATTAAACGCAAGTTCAAAATAACTCTCCCCCATAAAATGTCATTCCCAAAGGAACAACAAGAGCGACCTAAATTTCAAGAGAAAAGAAGGATTTCTTTAGACTCAACAAATTGCATACAAGTATGAATTTGGAATCCAAAATATTTAATCATATTAACCAAAGCGAACCAAGATTAATTTGACTAAATATGCTCAACACAAGTAAACTTATGGAGACTTAATTCATCAATTAGATTATTCACAAAAGAACCCATAAATACTCTAACAGGATTACACAATTAAACTAATCACAAAGTAATCAATTCAATTGTCCACACTCGACATGAGAAAAATCTATGGAGTGATAATTAAATAATCACACAAGATGATTGATTTAGTTCATTTGGGCTCAACATAATAGATTATGGAACCCCGACTAAGATTATCATAGGAAATGACAACCTTAACCGTACATGTACTTAACATGAGAGAACTCATGGAATACAAACTAAATAACCACACAAGTTGATTAATTTAGTTCTTAATGCTTAACATATAACATCTCATGGAACAACCAACCATGCCGATAAGAAATCGACTTAGTTGTATCGTGCTCAACATGAGATACACAATGGAACCTTCACGGAAATACATAATAATATGGAACAATTAAGCTCTATACCGTGGATAACAAAACAAGGACCTATTCTATTTTTCCATCACAAAGTGACATAATAGACTTTATCCTTGAATCACAAAAGATTTTAACCTATCTTACATCAACAATTGACAATATAGACTTAGCTTTTGTGTTTTGCCAAAAGTCCATTCATTCCTTTATCAATATTTGCATACCAATACGTGAACGACTTTACTTTTGACAAAATATGGGACAATCAAGTTCACGGACGTAACCACACATATCCCATCAAACTATTGCAATATATAAAACCATAAAAATTAATACTGCAGTCATCATCTTCCAAACAAACTTAAAAATTTTAAACCAAAAAATCTAAAAACAAGAAGATGAAATCATTGGATATAGCTATGTGTAATCACAATCATGGATATTTCAAAACACTAGTTATTCTTCTAAATAAATCAGAAAACATAGAATATTTACTAGACATTAAGAACTAAACAGAGAAACTTCCATGTCATACCGAACTAGGTTCAAATTGACAGTTCGGGACCTTCTTGAGCCACAAGGGTGGCATCTTCAGTACTTTTGATATCCTTAATGTGAAGTTCTTTAACATGATTTTTTATGAGAACCAGATCAAACTTAACCTTTTTCAACTCAATTCTTACCATATCAAGACACTTCATTATATCAACAAGTAGTTTCTTAGCCTTCTCAAATTCCATTAGGAAGTCAAGAACTTCATCCGATGAAATATCTTCAAACTCTTCTATATACGAAAGTGAATCAAAGGATTAAGGAATAGAGCCTTCAAGTTCAACAAGGGTATCCCTTACTTCATCAAGTTTTCCATATACATCTTATCCATGACATCTTTAGTCAAATCCGAAGAAAACGAAGAAGAACAAGCCATTGATAACAAGAAACCTATAGTAATGGAGTAACTCAATAGGATAGGTATATAAAGAAAGACTCGAGAGATTTAGGGTAACAAAATAGGTTTAAGGGAAAACTTGAACCGTACGCATACTCGTAAGATGGTTTTTCACAAGACTCTTCAGAGAAAAAGAAAACACTTAAATTTTTCAAAATACTCACAAACCAGTGTCAGTACAATTATCTTTCTAAAAACAATAAGAGATTATCTAGATAATTAGAGTCACTTAGTTAGGGAGTATACCTATCCAATTCTCTCACAACTAGGCTTTTTGTATGTGAGATATTCAACCTTGTGATTAATTCACACAAGTATGAGCCTTTAGCTCATCAAATGAATATTGTTCATCTCTATCGTTCTGTTTCTAGTATGTGCTCTTTGTAAAGATAGAAGACACTGATTGATTATCTTTCTTAACAGAAGGACTAAATCTAGAACCTCTTGCAATGGAATCAAGAGAATCGGAATGGATATGAATCCATTTTCTAGATTTAGATTTATTAGAAACATCCTTATAAATACAGGGAATGTTCTTATTTATACTGCAAAAAGAATTGCCAGAAAGAACTTTATCCCTGTGATGATATCTAGAGTAGAGATCATTCTCATAAAGTTTTTGATTTCTTGTGGGCATACGATTCACTGCTTCAGTCGACTGACTATCTGTTCCATTGATAGTGAAGATAAGCAAATTACGAAGCTTAGAAAAAAATTTCCTTCTTGCAAAACAATGAATAGCATAGTGATTTTGTTTCCCACAAAAGGTACAGGTTCGTGGAGGTGAAGTAAAAACTGGTACTTGATTAAACTTCATACCCATATGAGAAGATTGAACGTTTTGCAACCTTTTCTCACAATCTTCTTCTCGAGAACATTTCTTCGTATATGGTAATTCCTGAGAATTAGTCATAGAAGAATTTCTCCTTAGGACAGAGTTTTAATTTTCCAAGGATTTACACTGTTCATGGGCTAGAGTAAGAGATACACAAAGTTTCTATTTTTCAGCACAAAGTCTGTTGAGATCTGATGAATGAGTCTTGAGAAAACGTTTTTCTCTAATTGAGTCCTCTTTAACAACTTCCTCAAGAGTACTAATCTTTTCCTGTTATATAGTAGTTTCTTGTAGAATTTTCTCAATATTCTTGGAGAAGGACTTTATGATATTATAGAGTTCATGTTCTCGATTAAGAGACTTTTAAAATTCATCAATGAGATGATCATGATCATTAAAATCTATATCTTCAGATGTATGTTTTGACATTCTGGTGAGTTCCTTTTCAACTTCTACCACAGTGTCACATGCCTCATTAGAGGAAGAAATATCATTATCACATTGAACATTCTTTCTACCTCGGGATTCGGAAGAATCAACTAAGGAATAATCCTTTGAGGTGTTTCCAAGACACTTGACATGGTCAAAAGATTTAGGAGACATTTTGGTATGCGCAACAGAGATTCCGTCCACAGACTCAGATTGCTACAAACACAGACTTGTGAGGTCTTTAACGTGTTTTCCTGCTCTGATACCAATTGAAAATGTGTGGGTCTAACAACATCACCCAATATTTCGATTAGAAATATGTATGGACAAATCTGAGTTGTTTTCTAGAGAATCAACAAGACTCAATCAATAGAAAATACTCAAGGAGTTATTATTTCAATCTCTCGATTTGATTTACTCAAGCAAATATGATTCGCGATTCTAATCAAAGAGAGATAACTTGGACCGTACCAAAGACCAATATCCAAGTGTCAATCGATTTAAATTAACAACCAATAAGGTAGGATATTCTAATCGATTGAACAACGCACAACCTGTATTATTTCAATTATATAACAAAAGATAATGCAGTATAGAAATAACACAGATACCAGAATTTTGTTAACGAGGAAACCGCAAATGCAGAAAAACCCCGGGACCTAGTCCATATTAAATATACACTGTATTAAGCCGCTACAGACACTAGCCTACTCCAAATTAACTTCGGTCTGGACTGTAGTTGAACCCCAACTAATCTCACACTGATCCAAGGTACAGTTATGCTCCTACGCCTATGATCCCAGTAGGATACTGCGCACTTGATTCCCTTAGATGATCTTACCCACAACCAAGAGTTGCTACGACCCAAAGTCGAAGAATTTAATAAACAAATCTGTCTCACACATGAAACTCTACAGGTAATAGATAAATTCATCTCCCACAAATAAACCTACAAGTTTTGTTCCGTCTTTTGATAAAACAAGGTGAACAGGAACCAATCGATAAAACCAGACTTATATTCCCAAATAACATCTCAGTTTCATCAATCACCTCACAATAAACTTAATCGACGCAGCGAAGAAAATTATTGAGGAATCACAAACAATGAGACGAAGATGTTTGTGACTACTTTTATCTTGCCTATCGGAGATAGAAATCTCAAGACAATTATTACAATTTTACTCGTATGATAGAAACATCAAGATCAGATCACACAATTACAAGAAAAATAATATCGGTCTGGCTTCACAATACCAATGAAGTCTTTAAGTCATTAACCTGTTTTTAGAGAAGGAAACCAAAGGTTAAATGAGAATCGACTCTATCTTTAGCAAACTAGTATCACACAGAATGTGTGGGGATTAGGTTTCCTCGTTGCTAGAGTTCTCCCTTATATAGTCTTTCAAATCAAGGTTTGTAATCAATGTTATCTTAGTAACAAAGCATTCAATATTCACCATATGAAAACCTGATCAGATACAAGCTAATATATCTCAACCGTTAGATCAAAAACCTAGCTTGTCATATATACATGTACTTGATGTTTTGAGTTCGTGTAACCGTACCCAAACGTGTACAATGGTTGGTTCAATATTAGTCAACCAAATGGTTAGCCAAATGATAACTTTCATATCAACCATATTCTTCTTCACCATAACTAGTCCAAATGACTCAAATGAACTAGTTAGAGAGTTGTTCAATTGCTATGAGATCCCAAGTATTACAAGAGACACAATTGAATCAAAAATGATGTGATTCACTCGAATCATTTCATGAACTATAAAGCCACGGTTTGCAAAAGCATTATTTAGTAATTTAAGATTAGTTCACGAACAACGTTTTCAGACATAACCTCTTGAGTTCGCGAACTCAAGCTAACCGATTGAAGTTAATAAACTCCAGCAGAATTTCTCGGGATGAGAACTTCCGTCAGTTCGCGGACTGGGTTCGCGGACTGCACCTGAGCTTCAACTTCAGCAGATATTCTCGGGTTCGAGAACTTACGCCAGTTCGCGGACTGGGTTCGCGGACTGAGTTGCTGCTCACGTTTCGGTTCCACTTGATCTACAAAGTTCGCAAACTTCGTTTCAAGTGTTAAGGACTTATACATATATGTGTTGCCACAACAATGTTTATATCCCACAATGGTTATATAGTCTAAACTCTCATTTCAATCATTGAAACATTCTTAGAGGGCATTATATAGTTGTTATTCACAAACTATTTTTCGTCAGAGCGACTTCCAAAGTGATTGAAACATAACATGACTTTTGTTACTAGGCAAAGATGAACTTGGCTAAAGCGAAAGCTTTACCAACACCCATTTCGAGAAATAGATAAGCGAGATATACTCAGATCGAAATGTCACATGTGCATATTCTTAGTCTATATAGTAAAACGACTTTTGTCTCAAGATAGGAGATAGAGTAGATAGACTTTTGAGTGATAGATAAGTTCAAGTCTCCACATACCTTTTAGTCGATGAAGATCCACTGGTTCCTTGAGTAGTCCTTCATCTTGTATGATGATTTCCATGGAGTTCTTGAGCTCAACTACACTTTCTATCCTAGTCCGAAACCTTAGCTATAGTAGACTAGAAATCAAGACTTTATAGTTTTGATCACTAAGATTGACAAACATGCTTGAGATAGCAACGCATGCGAGTTTGACCGATAAGTGCTCTAACAAAAGGATATTCAAGTTTGGCATAAAGAGATTTAGCAGGAAATTCTCCATTTCTAGTGAGTAACCATCTCAATTTATCATGTTTCAGTTTGCCATCATTAGAGGCATAAAGTTTGATGTTTCATTATTTGAGAAGTTAATGAACTATCAAAAACATAACGTAACAGATATTCATTCCAATTATTAGTGTCATGATTTATCTGATCATACACAGGTGTTAGATTGAGGTTAGTAGTGATTTAAGTAACTAGAGGTTGGTCAATATTGGGTAACCATTTGTTTTTCCAAATGTTGATAGAGAAACCATTTCCTATTTCGCGGAAGCTGTACTTTTTTATATGTTCAATGCCTTACAATATGCATTTCCCTATCCTGGAGGCTGAAGATTTCTTCTTAGAATATAAAGCTCCTGATTTTTTGAAGTATTTCCCTTTTAGTATCTGATCCCATAAGTCATCAGGTTTACTAACTAGTCATCATATTTTAACCCTATGTCGGTGCGTACGACTGTCATCTTTTTCCCCACAATAATGCCATTATGTAACAACTATTCTTGGCAAATTGTGCAACAAAAAACAAATTTTGTTTAATCTGAGGTACTAGCATAACATATTTTAGTTTAAAACTAGTTTCAGGTGTCTTTAAAATAGAAGTACCAGTTTGAGAAAATTGCAAAGTCTTGCCATTTTCAATAATGACCATGTCCTTTCCATGGTAATTAAAAGTATCCTTTTGTCACCATTCATGTGTCTTGATGCACCACTACACCAAAACGGACATTTAGGGACGTTTATAAATGTTGCGCATAATTTTTGCAACATTTATAAACGTTGGCAAAACGGCGTTGCGCATGGGTGTGCAACACGTATTATCCGTTGCAGAAATTAATTTGTACAACGCTTATAAATGTTGCACAACCGTTGCACCTTTTCCTATTTTTGCAACGTATATGTTAATTTGTGCAACGTATATAATTTATAGAATAACACTTTTGTGGGTCCCATTTTGATTTTGTCAACGTTTTATTTATTTGGTTATAGTTACATCCGTTGCTCATTTCCGGTAAATTGTGCAACGTATAATTCTACAACGTTTATATCCGTTGCAAAATAATTTTCAGGTAAAAAATAACCGCCGGCAAAAAATTCCGGCAGATTTCTGCTCCTGAATATATACTAATTTTGCACCTGTATAATAGATGAACAATCGTAAACCCATACAAATGATTGGTATACACTTTCATACTCTATATCATTCATGTACAAAAATAAAATAAAAATGATAGGAACATTAAACTTCCATTTCCCTTAGACAGCAATATGGGGCATTGGAAAAGTTCCTTCTTTAGCTTTTGGTGGGATGGACTTACTTGTTGAGTTTACCAGAAAGGTGATCTCTTAGTGTTCCATTTGGCATGAGCTCATAAACCAACATCTGCATTAAGACATTTAATTATAACATCTGCTAAAGCAAATCCGCATATGAAAAAATGTAGCAGTTGAGTAAGAGTAAGTCACAAATAAGTACTTGTTCGCTTGCTTCATCGCAATATCCAATCAAAGAAACAAGATTTCGATGATGAACCCTTGATAAAATCTCAATTTCTTTAAAAAATTCCTTGTCCCCTTGAAATGACCCCCCTTGTGCACGCTTAATGGACACAAATGATTCATCAGATAAAAAGCCTTTATATACCTTACCATAGCCTCCTTGGACAACCTGAGTAGAGATGTCAAAATTGTAAGTCGCCAAAGCCATTTCTTCAAAAGTAAACCCTTTGACACCATCAGCTTTGATTGGGATCCTCTTCGACGATGCGCATATACATACGAGGTGTTAATTTGAATCACACCATCTAATTCAATATCAAACAATCATACAAAGCTATGATTAATGATATACTTACATTGACGTTTTTTAGATACTGCTCGAGAATAGTCTTTCATATGTCTTCTCGCAATAAAAATTGAAACAAGTGCAGTAACCATAATTTCTCCAGCAATAACCCCTAGTATAATTCCCGCAAACGCACCCTTGCTTAACCCCGTGTTTTGTGATTCTAGGTCCCCTGCACACAAAAGTAGACAAAATAAACATTCCTTACTTGCATTGTTTCATATTAAGCATCTTAATGAGCAGAAGTCTCATTACAGTGTGGCTCTAAAGAAGAACTTAGTGAGCATACCATCTGCGTAAGAGCCCAGTTTGAAATTCTTCAGTTCATACGGGCCAAAAATGTCACTGCTGTGAATCTTCCAACCGGTGAACAGACTCCTGATTCGTTGAATATCACTTTCATTAAAAGTATGGATGCGATAATTGGGAAACAAGTTCAAGTGCATCATCAGTCGAGGACCTTTTTCCCATGCAAATGAATGAAAAGATATCTGATAGAGTTCCAATCTAAGACTTGAAGAAAGATCCACATTAAAGGAATCCTCATACGGACGGAAATCTAAGAACCCAGGACTTTTCAGACGATATTCAACTTTTAGAGTCACGGCCCAAAAAAAAGCGACATTGTGTGCTAGAATGACTCTTTCGTAGCCTTCATGACAATCCCCACAGATAGTTTTGATTGGTTGGTCTGATATATCACTATCTTCAGTCAGAGGCCAGCAGAATTGAACTATGTTGAGTTGCTTGGCATCCATACATACAGGATTTCCTAGAAGCCTGATCATAGAGAATAACCATAAAAATGTCAATGCTTAAGAGGTTGCTTCGATTAGAGAAAGACATGAAGTGGCTCTAAATGGTGAAGTGTCTACCTGATACTGACATTCACAGGGGGGATAAGAGTGCCTGAAATATCCGAAAGCGAGTTGTTTTGGAAATCTCTGCATTACCCATCCAAGACACATTAAAATTTCAGAAATATACTCATATAAATCAGCTATAACAACACTGAGTTTTATTCTCCAGCGACCTGCAACAGAAAATGAAGGACCATGAAACCCCCCACACATTCAGATAAATGCAGACTGCTTGATCATAACATGCATCCAGTGTTAAAAAATAAAAATTACGTGTGACTTTGCAAGTAAGAAAACACAGATCTCACAAGGTATCAGGTGCTTAATTCTTAACCTGACGAGGGGAAACAACTCTCGCATGTTACACACAAATACTTCAAATGATCTCAAAAACCAACAAAATCTCAGTAAGAGTTTCAACGGAAATTGGCAAAAATTTAGCTCTTAATAATACAAACTAAAATTTCAACAACTTTCTCATGTTGCTATAAGAAGCTGGGATTCCCCCATCGAAGTGGTTGTTATCAAGCTAGCTGTGGGTGACAAAAAAATTATACATACAAACATTATAAACATTCAGGGTAATAAGACGGAACTACATGATATGCCGTATTATATATACAACTGAGAGAGAGAGGGATAGATCGTACATAATAGTCAGGTTAGGCGACCTAGAAAAATCTGGTGGTAGAGGCCCTGATAAATTGTTATTGTCAAGCAAGCTGCAGAAACTCACTTTGTTAACTCCAAAGACAAAGAAAACGCGATGGATAAAAAAAACACTAGCGGAGCAATAATCAAAACTCACTGGATACAATCAATTGGGCATTTAACTTACAAGTGAACTAGACTAGGTAGTCTGAAAATCTCTGGTGGAATTGATCCACTGATTGAGTTATTGTTCATGTGACTGCAGAAGCAAGAATAAGCAAACGAATTACTTACATAGAAAAAAAAATAATTAATTTGGAACTTATAAGCAAAGTTTTATGAAACATTAACCAGAAACATTAACCACATAAATTCAGCACCAAAGAAAACAAAAAAGACTTCCTTGTAGGTAAGACTTCCCTACCTAAATAATACATCACACAGTGCCTTACAAACACATACTCACCATTATACCAGGACTCTCAATGAATTATCTCCTCACTTCATTAACCACCTCTTAAGCAGTTCGGCTGAGCGCTGAGAGTTAGGTACGAAACAAAGAACTAGTAGAACCTCATAGAAACTACTGTGGTTAAGCCCCTTAATCTCATACTAACAAAAGAAAATAACATGTTCAGACGCAGATTGACGCAACTGATAAAGCTTCCTCGATTACCTCTCAGCTTCGAGACTGGGGGGTTTCCTCCAAGACAATTAGGATACTCTTCCCTGTTGGTATCAGTAAAGATAATAAGGATACAATGGCGTTTCAATTTCATATTCATTACTTTCTTATTAAAAGTTTGAAAGCGTCTACTCTTCTCGTCGCCAGTTCTGATTTTCCATAGTGTCTCATCAACCTTTCGTACAAATCCATCAGATTCTCTTCCGATTCCCTGTCCTTGTTAGTCACTTGAATCCTTCCTGGAAAAACAACAGCTAGGCAGTGAGACACATTTCCAACAGAAGAAATGATGAGCTCACAGTTGTAACTAATAACGGGAGTAGAACTAATTTAAGCAATAACCCTAGTTGAAACTTGAAAATGTCAATTTGAGCAACAAAACAAATTAAAATACTCAATACCCAATTTTATTACTACCTGGAATTGTTGATTTACCAGATGCATTCTACATCCGAACTGAAGCTCATTGATGTAGCAAGATTGATAGAAATCATCAAATAAACAACTAAATCAGATATGAGAAAGGAAAATCAATACCTTAAAACCAAAACAGAAACACTTAAATCTGACACCCCCTAGATTCGTTTGAGATGTTGTCGCCTGCCGAGATGTTTGGGCTGTAATTTGAGTTCAGGGATAGATACGGAAGGTAGCGATTATCTTGAGTACTGAAACACTTTCTGCTTGAATTCCAGAACCCATTCCTCCTCCACTTCCTTCAACTCAATCTCAGCGAACAACCGAGCCCTAACTTTACCAGATCCCCTTTTCGTTCTTCATTCCTAATTCTAAATCTCCAACCCTTTTAATCATCAATAACTGAGAACGAGAGAAAGAAATCCTATGTCTACTTCATTTCATGAATCCTATGATCTTCTCGATATCATCCCCCATCTCTGTGTTCATCATTCCTCTCTCTGCTGTTCAGACACTAACGCCTATATTTGAGATTTTCTTAGATTTGGAGAAAGGAAAATTTCAAGTTAAAAAGATATAGATCTGGATTTCTGGTATGAAGGTATTGATTAGGGTATGAAGATGAAGAAATAATGGACTTGGATTTAGGGTTTCTCTGCTGAAATCGTAGGGAACTAGGGTTTTCTAGGTTAGGGGAAAATGGTGTTGGAAAGAGAGAGAAATAAGTAGCAGGAGAGAGATGGGTATTTTATTTTCTTGTGTGAAAGATATATCTGAAGATTAATAAAAGAAAAATACTAAAGCCAATTAAATTATTCTATTTTATGTGTACAACGTTTATATACGTTTGCAAACGTTGCACCACTAGTTTATATTAATAAATAACTTTATTTGTAAATGAAATATAAATATTATGTGCAACGGATATTCTGGTGCGCAACGTATATAGACGTTGCGCACCTCCGAAAATTAAGCGTTGCTAAAACCAGGATTTGGTGTAGTGCACCAAAATAAGAAATCCAAGTAGTTGAAGTAGACCCACCAGAAAGATCATCACATAAATCAGATGAATTTATTTGAATACCACCAAAAGTTGTTTCAACTTGAGCCACATTAGCAGTAGACTTAGAATCATAACTAGGTGGAGAATGATATCTGAAGAAACATCTAGTTGCATAATGTCCTGTCTTTCGACATATTTGACATTTAACTGTAGAAAAATACAAAAATGGCCTACTAGTAGAACCACCACCATCAGAAGCATCAGCACATGAACTGGTAGAGCTAACACCACCTTTAAATTGAACAGTACCATTTTTGGAAAAATTTCCTTGATTATTTTTGTTCTTACCCTTATTCTTCCCATTCTTGTTGCCATTATGAGTATTTCTTCAATAAAAAGCCGGAGGATTATCAAGAATCTTGACTCTTGATTTTGATCACTAAATCATTGTTCATGTGTTAATAGTCTAGCCTTTAACTCACCAAATGTGTATGGTTTTTCACGATTCCGTGCTGAGATTACAAAAGTATCATATTCGCCTCCTAGACCATTAAGAACGTACATCATCAAATTTGCATATGAGACTCCATCATTGATTGCAGCTAAGGAATCAGTACCTGCCTTTTCAAATTATTCAAGTAAACACAAATAGACTAAGAACCCCTTATAATGCCATGTAATTGTTGACTAACATATTCTTTCTTGCACCAAATTGAGATCTAAAACTAGATTCAAGATATTTCCAAATTTCTCGAGCTAGAGACATACCCAGAACATCACTAGAGACAGTTTCAGTAAAGGTAGCATTTAAACAACTAACAACAAATCTATCTTCCTTTCTACAGTAAACTCATCTTGGATTAACACTAGTAACACCATTAAGAAGAACTTGAGATGGGGGTTCAACAATTTCACCGTTAACATGACCATATAAATCAGTAGAAATTAACAAATTCGAATTGGTCACGTCATAATAGGAAATTGGTATGATCTAACTTTATAAACACTAAATTACCAATATTATTGAAAGGTAGAGCAAAGTAATAGGAATTACCCTGATTTACAATTACATACAGATTTAGATTATGATTAACTGGGACGGGAGGTTCTAACTTCTAAATGATAGGTCAGTCTATCTCACTCTCAATACACGTTGTTTTAATGATTCATTAGTTTGAATGAGTTTGCAAGCGATTGCCTCAAGTGATGGATATGGAATCGAGGACCATATAAGCATACTCAGTATAATCTCTCTTCTCATAAGTTTTACATTTTCTGTAACACTTCCCAGATTCGTACCAGCCCTTCCAAGACATTCGCAGCTGTTTACTATTATGTTGCTTTTTTAAGCTATCCATATTCCATACCATACGCTTTCTCTCTTTATGAAGCATTGAAATGGACTTATGTTTCAAATTTAACTTGGTTGATATAAAAGGTTGAATTATAGATTAAGTTCCCAGATTCGCACTATCCCTTCCAAGTGCTGGTGAAGGTGGTAGTCAAGGTGCTATGTGGAAACTGCTAAAAAACCACAGTGTTTTTTTCTTAATTTCTAAATCTGCCAATTTCAAATAGGAATTTTTTGGTGATGTTGGCTATCGATCAGATGCACTATTATGGTTTCTGCTGAAGGTGTTGATCTTGGTTTGTTTTCTTTCTTATTAATTTTCTTGGGATTATGTTGTATATAGATCCTAACCTACCTTTTTTATTCTTTTGTAGTAGATAAACTCCGGTGATGAGGTTGTTTGGATATTGAGAGAAACAACTGGTGGCGGTGAAGATGGAACTGATGAATAATGGTGATAAGAAGACACGTATCTTTACTCCAAAGATTACTTTTGATTAAAATCACCTAGCGTCAAACTATACTACCTACCACTGTTCAAAGGCAAGACTTCTCAAGAGCTAGAGTAAGAGGATTTGGAAGGGTGGATAAGGCTATGCAAGAGTTATTGGTAAATATAAAAAACATGGATGCAAAGGAAGCAGAGGGGACAACAACAGAAGATTATAGGATTTCAAGAGTGAATTTAAAGTCTGATTATTGTAGGTGGGCTATGCTTGAAGACAAAAGGAAGAAACAAAAAGCTAAAGATCACTAGTTACAAGAAGGAGATAAAAACACAAGTTATTTCCATATGTTTGCTAATGGAAGAAGAAGACACAACAACATAGGGTGTTTAAAAGTGGATGGTGAGCTGACAGAAGATAGGGGACGAATTGCACAGCACTTAAAAAATTTCTACGAGGAGTTGTACACAGAAGAAGATCATAGCAGGCCTTTCATGGAGGAATTGCAGTTCACAACTCTCGATAGGGAGGAGTGTCAAAGCCTAGAAGGTCCAATCACAGAACAATAGATCAAGACTGCTATCAAGGAAATGGCAAAGAACAAAGCTCCGGGTCCAGACGGATTTCCGGTGGAGTTTTACGCTCACTTTTGGGATATCATTAAGGTAGACTACATGAGGCTAGTTAAATTCTTTGAGGATAGAAATTTCATGGATTGGAGGGCAAACAACACGTTCATTTCTCTTATCCATTAAAGAGCAAATATTGAAGATGTAAAGGATTTTAGGCCAATCTGTTTGATCAATATTTCAAACAAGATTGTGACACATGTTCTTTCCTCCCGTCTGAAGTTTGTACTTCCAAAACTTATCTCGGAGACTCAAACTGCCTTTGTGGCCAAGAGACAGATTTTTGATAGAATTCTTATGGCAAATGAGTGTATTGATACAAGGATAAAGGCGAAGACTCGGGGGTGGGTGTTCAAGCTAGATGTGGAGAAAGCTTATGATAAGGTGAGCTGGAGCTTTTTGTACAAGGTGATTCAAAGAATGGGTTTTGGGATAAAATGGAGACGATGGATACACACTTGCATATCTACTCCGCATTTCTCGATATTATTGAATGGAAGTCCAGGGGACAAGTTTAAATGCTCTAGAGGGCTGCGACAAGGAGACCCGTTGTCCCCTTTTCTTTTCAATATGGTTATGGAAGCATTTAGTCGTATGATTCTAAAATTGGAAGAAAATGGCTTATACGAGGGTTTTCGAATTCAACATAATGGATCTCAAGTGTCACACTTACTATTCGCGGATGATACTCTAATATTCTCCTCGGATTCGGTACAACAAATCCACTACATCAGTGCCTCTTTTATTTGTTTTCATATGAGCTCAGGACTAAGTATAAATGCTGCCAAGAGTGTTGTGATTGGAATTAGAATAACTCAATGTCAATCGTTTGTAGCATCGAGTTTGGGTTATACAATTGCAAATTTTCCTATTTCTTACTTGGGAATGCCAGCCGGAGCACCATATAAAAGCAAAGGAATTTGGGATCGTGTCACTGAAAGCACAGAGTCGAGACTACAAGGATGGAAGGCAAGGCATTTGACATATGTCGGGAGATTAATGCTCATCCAAAGCGTTCTTAGTGCACTTGTAATTTACATGATGTCGGTTTATTCAATTCCAAAATCTGTTGCCAAGAGATTAAATGGTATTATGAGAAATTTCCTTTGGAGGGGAACTTCAGAGGCTAAGAAATATCCCTTGGTGGCTTGGAAAAAGGTTTGTAAAGACAAAGACAAGGGAGGACTTGGCATCAGAGATTTGATCACTATTAACGACTCACTATTATGTAAGTGGTTATGGAGATACTAGGTGGAGCATGAAGCGATGTGGAGAAGGCTAATTAAAGAGAAGAATGGTGCTGTGAGGTTGGGCTGGGACACCAAGATTCCAAAACTTCCATATGGGAATAGCATTTGGCGGGGAGTATGCAACAAGATGTAAAAGTTTAAAGAATGGATCATCTACAAAGTGCGCAAAGGAAATAGGACTATGTTTTGGGAAGATCTTTGGTTAGGTGTCGAGGCATTTTAGCATGCTTATCCAAATATTTTCAGGGTCTCTAGGAAGAAACAACATCTTGTGAATCAGTTTTACTCTATAGATGGAAATGGGCAAGTGAACTGGAACCTAGACCTGAGGAGGAGGTTGACTGACATTGAGATCCTAGAAGCAACAAAACTGACAAGTCAGCTTTAACTTTTCACTCCCACAATGGAAGAAGACACAAGACACTGGAAATGGACAAAGGACGGGATATTCACGGTTAGTTCTTGTTACTCATCACTGCACAATCATGATTCGTATTCTTAGTTCCCTCTTAATATTGTGTGGAATAATAATGTACCCCCTAAAGTGTGCTTCTTCACATGGCTGGTACATCATAATTCCATACTAAATCAAGATAATCTAGTTACAAGAGGAAAAATATTAGTCAATCGTTGTTGCATGTGCAAAGAGGACTTGGAATCCGTAAATCACCTATCACTGCAAGGTTGCAGTTGAGATATGGTATAGATTTTTTGCTAGTTTTGGGATCATTTGGTTCCAATGTGGAGATATTAAGGATCTCTACAAAGGTTTTAACAGGAAAAATTTCTCTGAAAAGGGTAACTACATATGGGGAGTTCTTCCATACGCAATATGTTGGACCTTGTGGAAAGAAAGTAATAAACGGATGTTCTGTGAAGAGGCTAGAGAGGGAGATATGCACAGTATTATTTTAGACATAAAAGCTATCATATTGTACTGGTCTCACTCTTCTCATAGTCTCAAGAATGTTATATTCGAAGAATTAGTCTATAAATGGGAAGACACCGTTAGGAGATAGTTTCTTTTGAGTTTTTGGGATCAAACTGGTATCTATAAAACAATTTTGGTTTGTAATTCTTTCATTCTTTGTTCTTATATATATAAAATCTTATCGTTTTGTTGATCAAAAAATCAAAAGAAAAAAAGAAAAAAGTAAGAGGATTTTCCTAGCCACACTCAAAGAGGGAATTGCACAAACAAACTAGGAAAAGATGTGTCTACAACAATTGCTAAAGGCGCAAAGAAGAGATTACAATTTACCAATATGATTTTCCGTTATAAGTTTTCAATAGGTCAAGTGCTTATGCAATATTTATTATATGAAAATTTCATGTTTTTGGTTTGTAACATATATATAGTTGTAAAAAAAACATGACATATTTTGGTGTTTTTTGATGAACATATATTCCATGGGGAGTGTTTTATGTTATTTTCCTTTTGGGTGGTACAAGGAGAAGGCGGATAGTCCCCGAAACACATATAAAAGCACCATATCTCTTGAACCATGTTCTTCTTCGCATTAAGGACATATTGCTAACTAAGTGCATTTTGGGACATGTAATGGCTTTGGTAAGACAATGTGATTTTGGGTTTCTGTAATGTAATTTTGGGTTTCTGCATAAAATCCAATTATGTAACAAGATATGTAGTTGAAGAATTATCATCGAGTCTCAATAAAAATGAGAACATTATAATGTGGAACTGATTTTATTATTTTAACATGAAAGGGTTAAGGGAACACTACTGGAGGTATTTTGGAGTAACCAATCTGAACTGCACGGGTGTACTACCTAGTATATATAGTTCTTTTCGAGAGGTAGAGAAAACCGCACGTCTGTTCTTAACTTGAACAAACAAGTCTAGCTAGCTTCATCCGGAACTTAATTTGAGTAGAAATTGCTGGCCTCTTATTGAAAGTTAGGTCAAAAGCTTGAATTCTAAAGCTCCTGGCCCTCAACCAATAGGAATCCAAGATTTCCTTATTATTTAGCGATTTTAACTACACATCAACACGTAAGGTGAACAGTACTCACTGCTCTACGTCTAAAACATACCAAGCCCTAATGTTCTTTTCTTTCGTTCCCTCCTCTCTCTCCCCATAAAATAAAATGGCTCCGAGCCCAAATTCTATTCTCTTCCCTCAACGGTGAATAAGAGATGAAGCGCGTCATAATCGATATGTACTTGATAGCAAGCACAATTTGTTTCTTAGCTCTATTCTATTTAGTTTATTATATCAGTTCGTTTTGAGGTTATTATTGATTATTTAATCAATCACTCGAAATCTATAATATACACAATAGTTATACTTATCAAAACCCTGATTTTTTATTTTTACTTCTGCGGGTGGAATTTGATTTTCGTCCACCATATGTCTCTCTATCCACAACATCAGGTGATTATGGTTTGTTTGTTTCGTTTTATTTTTAGTATTGGTTTTTAGTCGGTGTTTACAGGGTTTTGGTAGGTATCATATGTAATATTTTGATTACAATTTTTGTTGAATTGATTATTGCTATCGCTTATTCTTCTCAGCGTTTTGGGTCATTGGTTTAATTTTGATTGGTTTCTTTGACCTCCTTTGTCAAATTTTTCCTTTGTATGATCTGATATTGTTTGATGTGCCTCTCCAAACAAAGGTTATTTGACCCCCACCCTCTGAAGACTATTGAGTAAGTTCTCTTCTCAAAACCCTGAACGGGTGGAATTTGGAACATCCACAACATCAGGTGATTATGGTTTGTTTGGAAATAGTCGGTGCAGGGTTTTGGTAGGTATCATATGTAATATTTTGATTACAATTTTTGTTGAATTGATTATTGCTATCGCTTATTCTTCTAGTTTTGTCATCTCAAAGATCATTGGATCCGAACATACCATGGTCTGATCATTGGATCCGTGGTCTGTAGACTTGGTTTCTTGGATACTATAGTCTTCTTGAGGAAGCTAATTTCTAATGCTTCTGTAAGTACTATTTGTTATGAAGACTTAGGTTTCCTAAATTGTGGTTGACAACTATGGTTTTTTTATGTAGAATTTCCTCAGTTTTTGTAAATGAATGGTGAATAACTATAGGTGACATTGGTTCTTATACAACCTTTGCGGAGAAAATACATAAGGTGAAATTAATCTTGATGGGCACTTTGGAGTTGGGTTTTACTTTGATAAGTTATAGGTACATTTCTTAAATTTCAATAATTCATCATTTTAGGCTTCAGATGTATGGATCAAGTTTAAAGCTTAAGATGTCTGCACATGCTAAAATATTTTTGAAGATAGTAGTACCGTGATATTGGTGCTATGCTTATTAATTTCCTTAAGAAAACGTCAAATACATTATGTTAAAATACCAAAATAATACATCTAATAAAGCTCGAAAGAGTGAAGCTGTTTCTTTGCTTTTTTTACATTTTACAATTACAGCTTGGTCATGGTGACAAACAAGTGCAGTTGCTCTCGATTGTCACTACAAGTACTATTCTTTGATTTTAATGTCGTTGATAGTGGATAGTGATTTTTAAACATTCTTGTATTCTCAAGTACAAGAAAATGTCTATTAATATAGATTGATCCAACATATTATTTGATTTGTGTCTTTTAGTTGGATTCTTTTTTCTTTTTGGTTTTTGTTTTGTACATTGCAGGCGCCAGGCAGTGTGTGTTACAAAGCAAACAGTTTCCTAATCAATTACGCACTCAAATTTTCTTAAAAGATAAATCATATTTTTAGTATAACACTCATATTTTTTATGTTTGCAGGGTACACTGATATGTGCAAGAAATAGCCATGAAATGAAAAATAATTTTGGTTCAATAATGAACTCTCAGTGGTAGCTAAATCCTGAATTTCCAATTTATGTAAGTTGAATTCAAACTTTTGGCCAGTTTTTTCATGTTATTACTCACTGCATGGGAATTTGCTTCATAGTCTAGCAAATGGGTGCTATTTATCGCTCTGAATGCTCAAGCAACTAAGTTAAATACATTACGTTGTTACGGTTTTGTAAGCTTGGGCCTCTTAATTCTGACAAGGAGTTCACCTTAGAAATATTGAATTACGAATCATATGAGACTTCGCATGCTCAAGTATGAACATTGACCGTAGTATATTCTTCAACTCCTATTTAACCATTTGTGAATAGTTCCTGTAACATTCCTGAGCAGACCTTAACTTTATTTTTGATTTTTTTATCTTTTGGGTAAATGTTTTAACGTTTGATTTGAATATTTAGCTTTTGTCTTTAACAACAAGAAGCTGGACACATACTTATAGTTCTGCAAGCACTTGGCTGAATGATAAGTTGGGAAAATTAAATTAATGCATATTATATTGTTTGGACATTTTCGCGCGTTATTTTTTTTTCAGTGACAAATTTTGCTACCTCTTTCCACTGTTTAGACATTTAATAATGCTTCATGGTGCAAATGCTAGAGTAGAAAGTATCGATGCTTGAGAACTGGACCAGATCAGTTTTGTAATCTATGTAGAAAGCAACGTAAGTGACAGCACAATTTTCTTTGATTCAACTTTTTCGCACAATTTTCTTTGATTCTACTTTTTCCAGGATAAATAATGTCTGATTCTTATGTATTTTAGAATCCAATGTTGTCTTATGTACAACAACATTGACCATGTCGACAAGATAGATGAGGAAATAGAGAACATGAAACAAATAAAGTTATGAAATCGTTGGCTCAGCTTATGACTTTAACAAAGTAATGTGATATTTCTACCCATTTGAGCTTCTTCATATATCATCATTAATCAGAGCTTTTTCATTTCCTGTTGTAGGTCAATCCTAAAGTATGTCTTAGTAATTGCTCAATGAAAAGGCAAGGTTGTATTGTTGTGCTGAAGGGGCCGGGGTAATGGTGTCACTCAATATTTGGATGGTTGCATTGTTATGCGTGGATGGCAGCTGCAGCATAAAAATGCTCTCATCGGTAAAATGCATATTATTATAATGACAGATGACGAGGAAGAAACGACAGAAGAAGTATTATTCACAACATATAGAAGTTAAGTTTCTTTAATCACTACAAAACTGTTTTTTCAAAACCGTCCCTAAAGATAGATATTTGGGACGCTGATGGCCTGAACGTCCCTAATAGTCATAGAATATTTAAATTAAGGCTAAAATATCTAAAAAGAAAACATGGACAAATAGTGACGGTGGAACAGGGGTCGGTAGATAAAACGTCCCCAATACCTCTTGGGACGGTTTATTGTCCTCTTCGGACGCTCTTTGGCCTTCCCAAGAGGCCTTGGGTTTTGTAGTGAATATTGCGCTTTGGGGTTCTTGGTATATATTTTTAGCTGAATTGCCTTATTCTAGATACTACTGTCAACCCTGTTTTCTCAAACTTTTTGGTTGTTGATGTTGAATTCTACCCCTTCACCTACTCATTTACCTACTCCTTTACCTATTCCTTTACCTACCCCTTTACCTACTCCCTTACCTACTCCTTTACCTACTCCTTTACCTACTCCTTTACCTACCCCTTTACCTACCCCTTTACCTACTCCTTTACCTACTCCCTTTTGTAATCTATATATTCACTTCTTATTGTAAAGGATTATCATCAAAAAATATCAAATAGATTGTATTCCTGTTATCTAAAAAGTCAATCAATGAAACTCTCTGTTTTGATTGATATGGTATCAGAGAAAGGAGAAGGATCCTTGTATCTAGTTTTGAAACTTCTGCAATGGCAACCCGTCGTCAATACAACATTAAAGATAAGTATGCCACCTGCACTTATTGTAATAAACGTGGTCATACCAAAGACAACTGCTTTGATATTGTCGGGTATCCAGATTGATGGGATAAACGCGATCCCAAGAAAAATAATTTCGCTGAAGCAGCACGTGTGGTTAACCTCCGCTATGGAAACAACCAATGAAAAGATTTTTAATGTTTCGCAAGTTGTTCCTAATAGCTCATGGATAATTGATTCGGGTTGCACATACCATATGACTTTTGGTTCCAGACAGGTTTATCCTCTTAAAACATCCATACACAACTCCGTTTGCACAACAGATGGATCTTTGGCTCAAGTAATTGGAGAACAATCATTAAATCTTACTGATACATTGATTCTAGATTCGGTTTTAGTCGTTCCCTCTCTAAATTATAATCTATTATCAGTTTCCCAAATTAGTAAAGTCTTACATTGTGTTGTTATCTTTTGTCCTAATTCTTGTGTGTTTAAGGAAATTCGAACACGGTGGACGATTGGATTTGGGGTTAGAAGAGGAAAACTATACTATCTAGATTTGGCGTCAAAAATTTCAGAAAGATTATCTAATGCTTTAGTTGTGAATGGTACTCAGAGGGAGAAGGATAAATCACAAATTTGGTTATGGCATAGACGGTTAGGGCATGCTTCTTTTGGATACTTAAAAAGTCTATTTCCTAGTCTATTTTCAAAGATTGATGTTTCTAGTTTTCAATGTGAAGAATATGAACTAGCTAAAATCCATCGTACTTTGTTTCCATCAAGTTTAAATAAAAGTCATATTCCATTCATGATTATTCATTCTGATGTTTAGGGGCCGTCTAAAGTTAGCACTCTTGGAAGCGCACGATGGCTCGTCACCTTTATTGATGATTGCACTAGGATGACATGGGTTTGCTTGATGAAATCAAAAGATGAATTGAATAATTTATTTCAGAGGTTTCACAAATTAGTCAACACACAATACAATACAAAGATTCAAGTTCTTTGAAGTGACAACGGAGGCGAATATTTAAGTACTGATTTTCAACATTATTTAAGAGAATGTGGTATTGTTCATCAGACAACTTGTCCTAATACTCCTCAACAGAATGGGGCAGATGAAAGGAAAAACCGTCACTTGCTTGAAGTTGTGCGTGCTTCATTAATATCAGCCCATATGCCGTTAACTTATTGGGGTGAAGCTCTTGCCTCTGCAGCATATGTGATAAACCGTACACCTTCCAGCACTATCATTTTTTAGACACCATTTCAAGCTCTCGGTGAGGAAAAATTTTCACCAACAGTTCCAAACTTGCCTCCACGCATATTTTGTTATGTAGTTTTTGTGCACTTACACAAGAACCAACGGAGCAAGTTATCTCCCCGAGATTTAAGATGTGTCTTCGTAGGATATGCTGCAAGTCAGAAAGGATATAGGTGCTACCATCCTCCAACTAAACGAATGTACATCACATTGGGTGTTAAGTTTCACGAACACGTGATGTATTACTCGAAGTCTGAACTTCAGGAGGAGTATGAAAAAGAAATTCAGACTCTTGACTATGAAGAATACATAATTGAAGATGTTGTGATAGAAATTCCAAAAGAACAGAAAGTTAGCGAGGAAGAAATTAACACGGATGGTGAAATTAAAGCTATAAATGAAGTTGAAGAAGATAATGCAGATGGATCAGAAGATAATGCAGATGGATCACCAACCCCAATCCAATCGTTCGCTGAAGATGTTCTGGAACCTGCAAAGAAACAATTGTCAGAACGTCGCAATAGAGGTATCCCTAGAACCATGTATGAACCTGATATTTCATCAAAAACTAAATATCCCATGAGTAATTATGTATCTAATCACCGTCTGACCGAATCAAATAAGTCATTTGTGAATCAGTTATCTACTGTAGTTATTCCTAACAGCGTGCAGGAAGCATTATCTGATCCAAAATGGAGGGACTATATGATCGAGGAGATGAAATCCTTATAAGAAAATAATACTTGGGACATGGTTGAATGTCCATAAGGAAATAAATCTGTGGGATGTCGCTGGGTTTTTACAGTTAAATACAAGGCAAATGGTGAAATTGAACGCTTCAAGGAAAGATTGGTTGCTAAAGGGTATAGCCAGACTTATGGTGTAGATTATAATGAGACATTCACACCTGTAGCTAAAATGACTACAGTGTGAGTCTTGTTGTCTCTTTCTGCAAGTTTGGGTTGGCCATTTCAACAGTTTGATGTCAAGAACGCCTTTTTACATGGAGATTTGTCTGAAAAAGTGTATATGCAGCTTCCACCAGGAATTATGGTGTCAGAGTTGCATAACGGAAAAATTTATAGGTTAAACAAGTCATTGTATGGTCTGAAACAATCTCCGAGAGCGTGGTTTGGAAGATTTACCAAGTCTATGAGAGCATTTGGTTATCGCCAGGCAAATTCAGATCATACTTTATTCTTAAAGAGAAATCGAGGTAAGATTACATCTCTAATCATATATGTAGATGACATGATAGTTACAGGAGATGATCCAGAAGAAAGAAAGGCTCTCCAAAATTATCTATCAAGTGAATTTCAGATGAAAGATATTGCTTCTTTAAAATACTTCCTTGGAATTGAAGTATCTCAATCAACAGAAGGAATCTTCTTGTCACAAAGAAAATATGCCCTTGATTTGTTGGAGGAAACAGGTATGACAGCGTGTCAACCTGTAGATACACCAGTGGAGCCAGGTTTGAAATTATGTTTGGATGTCAACCAAGTACCTGTTGATAAAGGAAGATACCAAAGGCTCGCCGGAAGAATAATGTATTTGGCACATACAAGACCTAATCTTGCATATGCACTGAGTATTATTAGTCAATTCATGCATAATCCTGGAGAAACACATATGAATGCGGTAATGCGAATCCTAAGATACCTGAAGTCTGCTCCAGGAAAAGGGATCTTGTTTAAGAGAGGTCAAGACTTCAAAAATATGGACACATATACTGATTCTGACTATGGTGGGTCATACGATGATATGAGGTCTACTTCATGATATTTTACCTTCGTTGGGGGTAATCTTGTTACATGGAGAAGCAAAAAACAAGGTGTTATTTCACGATCAAGTGCATAGGCTGAATGGTGAGGTATGGCGCTGGGTATCCGTGAAGTAATGTGGTTAAAACGTCTGCTAACTGAATTGGGGTATCCGCCGAGGAAACCAATTCTTGTGTACTATGATAACAAAGCGGCGTGTGATATTGCACACAATCCAGTTCATCATGATCGCACAAAACATGTGGATATAGATAGGTTTTTCATTAAAGAGAAGTTGGACAATGAGATCGTGGAGTTACCTAAAATTAGATCGGAAGATCAAGTAGCTGATATTTTAACTAAAGCAGTTCCAAGTAAGGTATTTCTGAAGTTTGTTGGCAAGCTAGGCATGAGCGACATATATGCACCATCTTGAGGGGGAGTGTTGAATTTTACCCCTTCACCTACTCCTTTACCTACCTATTTACCTACTCCTTTACCTACTCCCTTACCTACTCCCTTTTGTAATCTATATATTCACTTCTTGTTGTAAAGGATTATCATCAAAAAAATATCAAATAGGTTGTTTTCCTGTTATCTAAAAACTCAATCAATGAAACTCTCTGTTTTGATTCAATCTTGATAGTTGAAGTTAGCAAAAGTTGCCACCGAAAGACAATTTAATTTATTGGCCATCACATATGCAAAGCTGAGTGATGGAAGAGGATCTTTTGTTTTTTGTTTAGTGCATAAATTTGTGCAAGCTCAATCGGTAGTCCGGTTAGTATTGCATAAAATCTTCATTCAAGTTCTTTGGATTATAAATCGATTATAGCAGCCACTTCGAACTTACTCAAGTAACAATATAGATTATCGTCAGAGTGTAAAATTTTCTCTTGCGGAAGATGTTTGTTTTATCACTCTGTTTGGTTACTGTGCCTGCTGAAATGAACTTGGATGTCAACAAATTTTTATTTACGATTTCATTAGTGTCCAAATAAAGGCCGCTCTGCAGTCTGCACTTATATAAGAAGGTAAAAGGAAATCATCATATGCGGGTTTCAAAGGATTGCCCCGCATAATACAAAATTAAAATTTAGATTATGATTGCCCTGCATAATACAAAATTATAGCCTTTTCCCTTTTGCTCTTCTTTGCATAATCAAATCCGCTATCTTAGACAACTACAATTTTACTGACCTTATCAAGACGATAGTCCAGTGGATTTGTGATTAAGGACAAGATTTGGTTATTGTTTAGATCAACATTTTGTTGTATACGGATGATTAGTTATCTCTAATTATAATTAAAGCTTCTTGGTAGATACTCGTCAATGTGCTATTATAATGTTGTATCCTTCATTAGTCGAGAATTGCTAGTTGCACACATGATTTCGGTTTGCACAACTTAGTTAGGACCAAACACATTCCTTTCAGTTCTACTTAAATCACACAATATTTTCAGCACGTTACCCGTTACGTTTAGATTTGGCACAATATGATCAAGCAAGCTATTCTCGACACGAGTATAATGGCGTCTTCCTGCGTTGTAAAAATATGGAAATTCAAAGTAGAAAAAAGCTGGAATAGCTCAGCTGGTTAGAGCGTGTGGCTGTTAACCACAAGGTCACAGGTTCAATCCCTGTTTCTAGCGACTTCTTAATCATTGTTTTTTATCATTTTTTTTACTGTTGTTCCTGATGGTGGTGACAGTCAGGAGGAATAAGCAGCCCTACTGGAGTATGTTTTACTTACAAGCTCACTAAACAAAATAACAGAAACAACAGTAACAAATTAGTACCTTCCGATCCCATTTCTAGCTTGTATGCAGAACACAAAGTACCAAAGAAGATCACTTTAGACAGCTTAGAATTAATGAATCTGGACCGACAGTTTTCAATATAGGCATACCAGCACATTTGCCCCAAGTGATAGTCGTACTCATATCAGGTTTACCAGCAGGAACTGGCAGATTAAGCTTGATCACATTTGTCATTCTCGTGGTTGCCTTCTCAACTGCTTCCCCAATTTTCTGCAGTGCTACTGAATCTTCATTGAAGTCGAACCCATTTTTCTTAAGCTCGCTGAGAATGATTTCCAGCACGTGCGTGTCACCACTTGATATTTTTTCCTGGCACACGAGGTGAAACAACCAGCGGTTAGTAGTTGAAAATCTATATGCCACAGAAAACTCTCAAACAGACATCGTGTAACATACCCAAGTACGAATATCAAAATAATCATCCAGATCGATTGTGAGTTTGCATCCAGTCCTTGAGCTTTTGCCAATGGGAAAAGAGTCTGGATTCTCCAAACAATCAATCATGCCTTTAAGATTTAGGATACCACCTGAACTATCTATTATACTTCTTATACGATCTTTGAAAAATGAAGCTTCTATAAAACACATCTCTGTTACTCTTTCTCCTCTGGATGACTCTGCATCCTCCTTAAGACGCCTCATTAAGGAGTAACAAAAATCGATCAAGTTACAATAGCTCACGTCATCTCCATCTCTGCATTCAAAGAAAGTATGTCCTCTGGGAATCTCAAGAACCTTTCTTATTATGGGCTCAGAGGACCTACTGTTTTCTCGAAACTCGTCATGCCCGCATACATACTTGAAAACTACCTTTGTTAGATTGGACTCAGGAAATTTGTTCTGTTACATGGTATCACAGTAGAGTAAGTAAAAAAGAAAATCAAAATTTATGATTCTAGATGACGAAACAACTAACCTGGGCAACTATAAAAGAATTTGTAATAACATTCATGGGAAAGGGAAAGAGTTGCAATCACCAGAATGCTCTAGTACCCAAACTTGTGGACATTTTGCCAAACAGTGAATTATTCCATGGGGTGTTAACATTCCTAAACACCTGTATGCAGAGCACCAAAAGAAAAAAACCACAAACAATTATGAACAGGCACTGACATTAAAGATTCAAAATGAGATACAAATCAAATTTTATACGCACATATAGAAGGGAGAACAGAACACCGGTGGATTCAAACTAGATCATGCAGTCATGAATTACTAGAATTACATTCTTGATACGGGACATAGTCGCAAAAACAACATTACTTCAATGAATGAGCAAAAAGGACCTTTCTGAAAGCTAGCTAACTCCGTACTTACACCACAGAAAACACTTCAGTCATAGATACAAATTCAAGAGATACACCTGCCAATACAAGAAGACCCTCTAGTGGGAGCCTATAAAACCATACCAGACAAGAGTTTATGCAGCCTAACCAAAGCCGTAGTCACGTGTT
Source organism: Papaver bracteatum (assembly GCA_023529315.1). Lineage (NCBI taxonomy): Eukaryota > Viridiplantae > Streptophyta > Magnoliopsida > Ranunculales > Papaveraceae > Papaver > Papaver bracteatum. The sequence continues at coordinate 167,156 of JAJJWX010001567.1, forward strand.
TGTAATCCTATCAAATCAGTATAACCAGGGCAATTGATTGTTTGTATAGCCATAGTTGGAGTCAAATCAAAGAAATGATGGAATAGAGCAACAACAGAATGGGAATTGGTTCCATGAACTATGTGCAAGCTTCACAAAGCAACAAGCATGGAACTAATTTCTAACTGACTTCAATGAATGAGCAAAATGGAACTTTCTGGAAGCTAGCTAACAGCGTACTTACACCACAGAAAATACTTCCATCGTAGATACAAATTCAAGAGATATGCCTGCCAATACAAGAAGACCATACCAGACATGAGCTGATGCCTAACCAAAGCCGTAGTTACATGGAGGGTCTCTGTATAGTTGTTACAAGTCAGTATTCCTATCGAATCAGTATAACCAGGGCAATTGATTGTCTGTATAGCCGTAGTAGGACTTAAATCAAAAGAAATGCTGTTCCAGTACCCGCAAGAAAGGGAATATAGCGACAAAGGAAGTGAATTGGTTCCAGAAACCATCTCTATGCGGAATCTTCACAAGCATTGAACTAATTTATTACTTTTCACCCTCTATCTTGGTTCTGAACTGAGCTTGAGGGACAATATCAACGAAGTCAGTTTTACTAGTGGGAGAACATCCAAATTTGGCAAAATTCCTATATATATAGCACTCAACTCACTGCCCAATAAAGCCCTAAAAACAGAAATTGTGCCCCCATTCTGAAAATTTTACACTAGATTACAGAGTGAGATGTCTATGCTTAATGTAGTAACAACATTATGAGAACCCCTAAGAATTGAAACGTAAAAAAGCAATAAGATGCAGTGAAAATTACTGAATGAAATGAGAACTGACAGATTCAAAATTACTTGTGGACGTTTTTGCCCAATAGTGAACCATTGCATGGGGTGTTAACATTCCAAAACACCTGAATGTAGAACACCAAAAGAAAAACCCACAAACAATTATGAACAGGCATTGGCATCAAAGATTCAAAACGAAATACGAAATCAAATTCTATTCGCACATGTCGAAGGGAGAACAGAACAGCAATGGATTCAAGCTAGATCATGCAGCCATGAATTACTAGAATTACATTCTTGATACAGGACATAGTCGCAAAAACAACATTACTTCAATGAATGAGCAAAAAGGGGCTTTCAGGAAGCTAGCTAACACCGTACTTAAACCACAGAAACTACTTCCATCGCAGATACAATACAACGAGACCCTCAAGTGGAAACCTATATATAAAACCATACCAGACACGAGCTGATGCCTCACCAAAGCCGTAGTTATATGGGATCTTTAGTAACCTATTTAACCCATCAAATCAGTATAACCAGGGCAATTGATTGTTTGTATAGCCGTAATAGCACTTAAATGAAAAGAAATGCTGCTCCAATACCTCATAAGAAAGGGAATATAGCGACAAAGGAAGGGGAATTGGTTCCATGAACCATCTCTGGGCATAAGCTTCACAAGCAACAAGCATAGAAGTAATTTCTAATACCCCCTATCATGGTTCTGAACTGAGCTTGATGGAAAATATCAATGAAGTCGATTTTACTAGTCTGAGCACATCCAATTTCGCAAAATTTAATCTCACACTCTTCTTCAATTAGCCATTTTCAATAGTCTTACATGTTTGAGTTATGTAACGAGGGTCGTGATTCTAAACATGAAGAGTAATGTGCCATCAGTTAGTGGCGAAACCGGAAAATAAGGGTAGGTGGCTTAAAAACTAATTGGATTTGGTGGGGTGGCTTAAGCCTATGTTTTAAGCTTGATATTTTTTGGCCAAACTCAAAACCATGGTGAAATTGTGAGTTAACCGGCCCAGCCTAGGTCTATATGCACCCCTGCCATCAGTTAAATAATCAACAAATCAGAAGAATATGTGAATCTTCTTCTGATCCGAGAAGAAAGAGGTATAACCAAATAAGACTATTGAAAATGCCTAAGAGGGTAGAAATATTCATTACAATCTCAACTCAAACATATTGAAAACTGTAGCAGATTCTAAAAAAATTGTGAGAATAAAATGAAATCGAGAAAGAAATCAACAGCAATCTAACATCGAGAATAGATTCTAAAAAAATGTTTATTTAGCGAGGGACTAATTTCAATATAACCACCATTGTTCTCATTCCATCTTGCATTACAGCGCCTTTTAGCTCGAGTTTTGCACGACAGTGCATTTTTATCTGTTAAAGCGGTGCTTTGTGCCATGAAAATGCAACGGTTCACACCATGTGTTTTGGGAGACGACTTGTTCCAGATGTTTTAAACTGGTTGCTCGAGTTTTTGCTCCAGATTCATCCTGAAAACTGGATACCATATCAGTTGAAGTGTTAGTATTGCGTGGAACAAATAGTCAAATACGGGACAAACTTGGCCGAACTGTGAGCCAGAATATATAACAGGAAACATGAAGTGGCAAAATTGAGTTACGGCATGTGAATAATGTGCATAAAAGCTGATTTTGCACCCAATGGTGCTCTTTATACACATTATTTAGAGAAAAAAACAAACAAAAAATTTCGGCTAATCTGGTTTATTGGATGTTTAAAAGCAGAAATATAGAAGATAACAGTAGGTAATTGGAAATGGGGAGACTCAAATAGCTCTACCCATCTCACTGTATCCTTCTTATCTTATCTACGGTTTGTGGAACTTGTTTACTGCACTATCCACTAATACAGTTGAAACAATGACAATGTGATCTTACATACTCAATATGAAATTCTGAAGAGAACACACATTCTAAAAGTAGAAATGAATTGCAATGCCAAAGAACTAAATGAAACGGTATAAGGAAACTAACCTGAAAAAAGATCTGCACCGTTTTCCCATGGACCAGACCTGAATGAGAAACACTCGGGTAGTTCAATTTACCAAATGCCTCTTAATGAGCTTTTTCCAGACTTTTGGTCATCAATCTTGATTAATAGTTCACTACTTTGCTAATCAATCACTACGGTTTCTATGAGACTATCCCTAACTGGCTAGTTTAGGGGCGACCGGGATCTGGATATATGCTCACTACTTAGTTGATCAATCTAACAAAGGCGCATTAAAAAACATCCCCTATCCTATCACAGATAAATGGAACATACGTACCATCGTTTTGTTGCACATTAGCACTCAACGGAAACACAAGAAGCGCGGCGGATAACTTCGGGCAAATCAACACCTCTTGACCACTCCTCCACATTACCATCATAAACCAAAACCAATCCTTCCTTCATCCCTCTACAACTCCTCCCACTTCTCCTCAATAAATCATCAATACATCCCAACACTTGAACCAACACCACCTTATTGTCATTGCCACTGCTATAATTCTCGCCGCCAATTCCAACACAACTAAACCTGACACTACTATCCAATCTAACTTGTGCCGGCAACGGCGGACTCTTCATCCTACACCACTCACCAAACCCACCACCACCACCGTTTCTTTTCCTTCTCCCATCAAACCTCCAGAAAGACAATTCAACAGCATGACTTGCCAAAATGTAAACATATCCCCCAGCTGCACATGCCGCCACAACACATCCACCTCCTGGCACTGTTCTGCTCCTCATCCACACCCTACTCTGCACATCAAACAAATCCATGGAGCTCGCATACAAATGCGCCTCCGAACACCCTCCTCGCATCATCGCCTCACTCTTCCCACTACCACCACCGCCGCGGCCGCCGATTTTCAACCCGCCGATGACATAGAACACTCCGTCCACAGCTGCACCAATGCAACCATACCTCCTCCTCGGCGCTTCCGAAACCACTCTCCACGTATCCGTCTCCGGCTCATACTCCTCAACCACTTCATTCCTTGCAGCTCCACCGGAAATGTATATCTTCCCGTTGACATTCGCCATTGCAAACTTCTTCCTCGGATAAAGCATCGGAGATTTCACCGTAATCACACCCATCCACACATCATAACCAAGCGTAACATCTCTATTCACAATATAAATCACTTTCCCAACTGAAATCACTCGAGAATGAGAAAACGAACCCTGAGTTAACATTCCGGCCGCACTGAACGGACTACTCAAACTCCAACCGGAAGACGATGACGCACCACCTTCTTCTTGATGACTCTCATCAGATTCGCCTCCATCATTTACACAGTGATTAGCAGCGTAAACACCGTAATCAGTCACACTAAACGCATAGATTTTCCGGCGGACATGGCCGAGACTCCGCCGTAGATCGAAATATAACGTTGAGTTCAGTATTCCGAACCATTTTCTACAGACAAGTGAGACTGATGAGAGCGATGATGATGGCACTCTTGATAAACATTCTAGAAGCAAATCATCAGGGAGTACTGATATGAAGAATGATGATGATTTCTGATCATCTTCTAATAAACGATTTCTGATTGATGGTTTGATGATCAAGTGATGAGATTCTTGCTGTGGATTTGGGAAACAGGATTTCATAATCCTTGATAATCCCCTTGAATTGCAGTGGTTTTCCCCCATGGTTGTGTGTGGATTGGATTGGAAAATGAAGCGCTCAAATCTCAATCACTCAGTCAGTGAGAGGGTGTGAAAGAGAAATGTAGGGAGTGTGAAATTGGATTAGGGGTATTTATGGTATTTAGGTAAAGTAAGTTTGGGTTGAATAGATTTTCGAAAAGTCAGAATTTAATGTCAGGTTGTGGGGCCTACAATCAGGCTTTAGTCCCCCGTGTCAGGTCATGTCTCCTACCTTACTTGGTGGTGATAATGTGTGTCATGGTTCACCCTATCAAAAAGGACACCTAAAAACACTGAGTGACCTATGGGACTGCCTCTATGGATTGATTCGGATTTTATATTTTACTATCTCGGTGTAGATGAAGGGTGAGGATTTGAGATTCGAGATGGTTAGAATGCTTTTTCAAGGAGATTGTGTGTATGTTATCATTGCGGTTAGTGGGAGACTATGATGAGGAGGACCGAGGAGCATCCAATGAAAAATTAGCAATCATGGCTAAGCTTGTGTTTGTGATAGAGTAGTAGCACGTGAGGCTACAATCATTATTGCTGCTGCTCAGTGTTTGATTCTGCGTCTAAAGTAAATTCTATGGACCAGACCAAAATGTCTCTGTTGGTCCCACCAGTCCTATCCCCACTACTACATCAAATGGTATGCTTTCACCGTGCCTGTGGACTGCACTGTGTAAAAACTAGAGCTACACAAGACCCGCCAAACTTACCCGAACCCGTCCTTACTTGTTAAATTTGGGGGTTTTTAATCCGAACCCGCCTATTATGGATGCAGGGTTGAGTATGAAAAATAAAAACCCGTTATAATTGGGTTGGTAGTTGGTATTATACATCATTTCATTATCCTTTCTCCTACTAAATCCTAACGATCAAGGAGATACTATACATATCGTGACGAATTTTTGAGGATATGATATTTTAGATGTTGCTTGATTGTTTTTTAAAGGGGAGAGTATGCAGTCTATCATTGTCGTTATGTGAGACTAGAGTAATTCTGGGCAGACCGCCCCAAAAACCACATGAAAACCGCCATGTGAGTGGGAAGGGTGGGACCCACCCCAGAGAGCTAGCAGGGGGGGCCATTAAAGGGTGAGTTGGGACCACCAGCTGAGTCTAGGGGTTTCCATGTGGTTTTTTGGGGCGGTCAATTTAGAATTTTTGTTGAGACTATTAGGAGTATCCAACGGAGAATCATCAACCATGGCTAGTGTTTGCTAATCGACCAGTCTAGATTTTGGACTATACGTGGCACAATCTGAATGGTAGAGAGGGGAATAACTTATTGGGATTGGTAAGGCCCCTTCCTATGGGTGTGGCACCCACTATGGAGGGGGCAAAGTGGAAAACTGGACTGGCAAAGCGGCAAATTTGCCACTTTGCCAGTCCAGGTGGAGTTTCCACCTACCGGTCGAGACTAGACCGGTAGGTGTAATTTAAGCCGGTAGGTGTACAAAACACCATTGCCGGTTTAGGTAATACCGGCAGGTGCTTGTTACACCGCTAATTAAAATATGATCCAACGGTTATTATTCTCCCCCCTATAAATACCACATTCCTCTACCATTTTAACTCACTCCTTCTTCCTATTTTCTTAGATTTTCTAATGGATCAAAACATGTCTATGGCTCAATTCATCGAAGAACAACATGCGGCCGAAAATCGAAGATTTGCAGATCGAGCTAGAATGCAAAATGAATTAAGAAGGGCAAATAGTTGGAGAGTTGCACAACAGCGCGATTTTAGCACGTTAGAAGATGAATGCATATGCCGAAATTATGTTTTCTTCACTAATCATCCAATTGTTGATGGATCGTTACGGCTTATTCCGTTTTGGGGACGCGTTTTAATGAAATTTGAGGAAGAAACAACGAACCTCAACAATCGCAATTTGATGGTGTTGAGTGCTCGGTTTTCCATAATTTCCAAGAATGTTAACAAGTATATTGGTATGATAAGGGAAGAGGCTCGAAACATGAAAAGTGGTGAAACCCTGTTGTGCATTGATAAAAGATGTCGTGCAAAGTGGCTCTGTGACACCGGAGAGGAGTTCCGATATGCCAGTTGTTATGAAATCTTAAAAGTGTTGCCCCAATTTAATCTAGGTTATCAATTCTAAGTTCGCAATTATGTAGAAAACTTGAAATGAAGATTTAAACAAACCACAATTCTAAGTTCGCAATTATTTATCAAATAAAAGTGGAATTACATTAACGATTTAAACAAACCACAATTCATAGTAACGACTAAACGAAACTCTAAAACTAACGATTACCACGAAATACATAATCCACCAAGCCTGTTGGATCTTGTGAAAACTCATTATTTGGAGTCTGAGATGGTGGTTGAGTAGCATCGGGCGATTCATAACCTTGAAATGGTATCGAAGCCATTGGAGGTGGTGCTTGAAATCGGTGAAATGCTGAACTTGGGGTAAAAATTGGGGATTGCCTAAATGCATCCAAATTGACGTGTTCACCAAAAGGAGTAAGTATAGGACCTTGGGGCATGAAACCAATAGGAGACTGCAAATCTGTTGTTGGTTGTAGTTGAGTCTCTTCCACAAAAGTCTCGTCCATGATAGTTGGAGTGCATTGACGACCTCCACGTCCACGACTTCCACTTGCATGACTTCCACTTGCATGACTTCCACTTGCACGACTTGCACCTGCACGACTTCCACTTGCACGACTTCCACCTCCATGACTTCCACTTGCACGACTTCTAGTTCTTATTGTATTGCTCTCACTAGTAGTGTCAGGCATTTCAAAACTCAGACTTTCCCTCAAAGACTGCATCTGACTCAAGTGAAGACTGTATCATTTGAGTACAAGGGGAGTAATTGTTTCCATTTTCCTTCTGACATCCACTTTAACTGGTCAAATTGCACTATTTGACCATCACTTTTTATTCCAGTCAACATATACAAATCTAACGGTGTGAATCCTAAAAACAACATGGTCATAAAATTAAAGTTTGTATGCGAAACTAAAATTGGTATCAAACTAAATAATTGAAACTCTAAAAATTAAAGTTTGTTTCTGAATTAAAAATTAAACTATTGAATGGAACAAATAGAACTTACCCCACTCGAAATCCTTGAAAAAGAACGTATTTGCAGTGTCCCACCAACGTTCACAAATAACTCGCACAACTTGAGTCCTGTGGTTTTTGCCTTTCATGAAATATAAACGCTGCCAAGGATATCTTCTCAAGGATGCTTGAACACCTTGGGGGAGTAACTCAAACACTTCAGTTAACTCAGACCACCCACCTCTTAATTTAGGTAACGAAACTCGCTCGGGATGGTTACATAAATGCGTAGATTGTACATCATCTCCAACTAGTTGCCTAACATTAGCGAACTCGTGATCTTTATCCTGAACCCATACTATATCACTAGCTGCAATAGATTTTCCCTTGTCTTTCCTATTTCTTTTCCTTTGCCTATTTGTTTTGGAACTACTACTCATTTTTTTAAATTCGCACTGCTCTGATCTAAATTGAAGAGAAGGGGAGAAAAGTTTTTGTGAATGAAAAATGAAGAGAATTGGGGGATTTATAGGCGACAGAGCACCGACCGTGACCAGTGGAGATTACACCGGTGCCAGCTTAGTCTAGACCTGCCGGTTTCTAAGAGACCGCTACCGGTGTAGACTCGACCGGTAGGTAGAGACTCGATCGATTATATTTTTTTACCATAGTGGGGCAGCCAGTTTGCCAGGCCAGCTGGCATGACAAATGATTGAGTTTGGCACTTGCCATCGGAAGGGGCCTAATGAGGCGGAAAAGGGAGTGATCCGGATTCATTGTCCCCTATTTGGAATATAAGAGTTATCCTAGTAAATAGCACGTGAGGCTAGAATACAAAAGAAACCTTTGCTTTGTCATGCATGTGATCATCACTACTGACTGTTTTATTTATTTTAATGACAAAAAGTGTGGACTGTACCTTCATTTATTGGTGTTAATTGTGCTCTGCTGGGGACTGGGGATCTAAAGCCAAAATTACTTGGACTGGACTAAAATACTGAGTGATATGATGGTTGGATAGGAACTACAGGGATGAGCAAATTCAGAGGCCTTATGAATAAAGTGCCCACAATAGAACTAGGTTGCATTATAATGCGCCAAGCTGCTTTGGCAAGGAAAGCTAGATTGGGGAATTCTAGATTTTGAATGCCCAAACCACCAGCTTCTACAGGCATGCGAATTGGCACACTATCCTTAAAGCCAAAATTACTTTTCTATCAAGAATACTTGACAGTGACTGAGCTTCACCCCTCAATAAATGAACCCCTAAAACAGCCTCTTTATATGCTTGAGAGACCCCTGTGATTGAATAAACTAAGGCTTTATCATGACACAGTCTCAGAGAGACGTAAAGTGAGAACCTATAGCTATAAGACAAAACCAACCTTCTTGAAAATTTGAACTTAGCTATCTTAGCTTCTGCTGTAGCTACTCCTAGTAGAGATACAATACAACTTCAGCTTTGTTTGCTTCCTTAACACGAATCTCCAAGACATGTTCATCCAGTTAAAATTCTGGATTTTGAACTCGGGACCATGCCTGCTGGTATTCTAAATCTCTAGCGTCAATGGCATCCCTGCATAACCAGAAAAGATCACGCTCAAACAACGGTTTGCTATACAACTTATACCGAAAATTAAGGCAGATAAGAGCATAGAAAGTCCGTCAATAAATTTTCCAGTCATCGTCTCACACAAGTCATAAGCGAGAACTGAAATTGAAACAAACTCGAGCTTAAGCTAATAAGCTCACTAGAGCTGAAGATTTAACAATTCTGTGCAAGTACTGCAAGGTTAATGTATGTAATCCTTGGCTACTCTAAAATCGTCAGACTTAACTATTCTTGTGAAACAAACAAATTAAACCAGCCCTGGCACTGAAGCATCATAAATATAGTTACACTATCCTTAAGTCAAAATTACTTTTCTATCAAGAATACTAGACAGTGACTGAGCTTCACCTCTCAATGAATGAACCTCTAAAACAGCCTCGTTGTATTCACTCAGTTGGCTTTGCATAACGTGCATTTTCATTGGAAATCTTTCCTACCTGGACCAGAAGCCACAACGGTAGGTCTAAGAACTAACACCCAAAACAAATTAGCTACATCTACTGATCAAAGCCTCTTCTGAAACCTCTTCTGATTTAATCTCAAACAGATTTATCTGACCAAACTGATGATGCAACTCATTACCAAGATCATGTATCCAAGAATCAGCAACTGAAGCATCTCTTTAGGAAACATGAGCCACATCTGCTTTCACGGTTAAATCCGATTCACGCACGCAAATTTCTCCTTCTCCACCTAAAAAAAAATTGAGAGTTTAAAGTAATAAGAAAATAAACGACAGCAAAGAAGGAAAATGGACAAAAAAATAATCAGCAAAATTATATCGAAATGACACACCTGTAGTTTCTCCCTCATGGCATGACATCAGATCATTTCGTCTCTTGATTTCTCCAGCTGATCACTTAGCAGGACCACATGTTCCTTGCCCTATGAACAAAGGAAAACATAATCAAAGAGTGAAGGGAAATTGGAAGCGATTAACTTCCTTGCCTATAAATAAAGGAAAACACAATCAAAAAGTGAAAGGAAATTGAAAAAAACAAATACCAAGTAGCACTTGTAAGATAGACCTCACCTGCTTGTCAGTGGTTCTAATACATTTTCGAACTCCATCGTTTGTAATTGAAGACAGGACCATAATCTCCACCCCATGAACACTAGCCCTACAAACTCATATACCTGCATGCAATACTTTAAGGGGGGGGATATAGAAGTTAGATAAATGACATGACTCTTACTTTAAGGGGCATTCTGTGTCTCAGGTCCAGAAAAATGACCAATGAGGCAATGATGCATTTGGAAGCCAACCATGACTACCTTTGTTTATGAATTCTAAACTAACTATTGACCCACGTACCATATTGAGCACAATGACCATCCAAGAGTTAAGCCAACCATGACTACCTTTGTTTAAAGCTCTCAGATTCACTCATTCACATGCCACAATTAACGAGCACATGAACTTTTAATCTACAGCTAATACCATCCACAACACAAGTTCAAACCGTCTAAATGTAGACGGCTGTCCTTGTTGCTCCACCTTCTGTTCAGAATCTTCTTCTCCTTCGACCAAGTTTACTTCTCCAGTTACCTCACACAATCAACTAATGAACTAAAGCACTTATAATGACTTCGTCCACTGATTCTATATTGTAGTGGGGAAATGCTTTGATACATAGCTCACAGTGGATATTATCAACAATATAAATGAAAATGATAACTATTAGCTCAATCCAAGATGAAGAAAAAACAACATATTATCTCAGAGCTTCATCTGGTGAAAGTAAGTAGTATGATGGCCACGTTTTTAAGAAAAAATGCTCTGAAATAAATTACATCCTATGGGGAAAAAAACTATAAAATTACCAGTTAATGAAGAAGCTCCACCAGCACCAAGCATATTCGATTTCAATAATTCATCAGCCAGAGCACTGTGACTGTCGGCTTGCACCTTCGGGCAACTGCAGTCCAAGTTGATTTAAATCATAAACACCTTATTGAGAGGCTTGAGCCTCCTTTCCAACAGCTCGTTCAAGCTACCCATGCCTTTACTTCAGATTATAAAGATCAAATATCAGCTCATTAAAACTTTCATATCTTCCTTATGCATTCGATATAGTGCCCTAAATTGGCCATCTTCAACTTCTTCTGAATAGAATTCTCAATCTCATCATGGAAAGAGCTGACAGGTGAAACAGTAGCAATGATAACATAATTTTCCTCATTTCCCACATTTATTTCATACAACTGCGAGAAAATTTTCCTCAGTTCACAAATCAATACCTCGTAGAAAGACTTACTCAGGGGAATTACATTAACCACAAGAATTCCAAGAGTGTTAAGAGACAATTTAGCATCCAAAAGTATCGAGTTTTGAACAAAATCTAATGGTGGAGCACCTGAACCATTCATAGCATCATTAGAATCTAAATCCACCATTATGATGTCAAACTTCGACTCATCCTCAACATAAGTAGTCGAATGCTGATCACTCTCTAAATCCGCATTGGTAATAGACGCCACAAACCCTGCTTGAACTCCTCTCCTGGAAACACTCCTTATGACATCGATACCATCTCCCACCAGGACTCGAAGAAATTCGCTTTCCACCAAACCAAAGTATCGTTTTGCAACATTCACAACCATCTCATCATTCTCCACCCCAAATACTTGAAACCCGAATTGGGTTCTCAAAAATGTAAGCAACGCTCCTCCACCAATCCCAACGCAGAGCACCCTAGGCTTCAAACCCAAACTAACATAATTATCCAAATTCTGAGCAATAAGAGATAAACTTGCCACCATTGGTGCAAGGTAAGGATGCACCAAACAACCAGTATCAGGCTCAAACTCCATTTTATCAATCCTAAGATCAACAAAATCAAATTCTATTCTATTTGGAACAATACGCATTTCCGTCTGAACTAAATTTGGCATTCTTTTAAACCTCAATCTCCTCCTAAACTCTCTTCTAACCAAATCCAATTTATCATCCACATAATTTTCTATTTCAACATCTTCCACTATCATTTCTCCTACACAAGAACCAACACATTTCTCAACTAATACACTACAAATCAAATTATCTTCATACATTGCAAATGGAATCTCAAAATTCTCATTCAAACCTTTCAAATACGATTGAGGCGATACTGCAATTAGGAGAGGCAGCAAGGCTTCCTCAAATTCCACCATGTACTCTCCATCACCGTCAAGTATCGGACGACGATGATAATTTACGGGAAAATCACCGGTTGGGAGATTCCCTACAAGGATTAACCTAGAAATTTGCTGTAAATTTGATAGAAGTTGGAAATTTCCGGATTTTGTAGAGAAGATCCAGTCATCCTCTCGATCTATTGGGACTAACATCGCTGCGATTTGGGTTGGATGATTATCAGAGGTTATAGGGGAATCAAGTACTGTGATTCTTAGGAAATTTCCGTAGGTAGAACTAATGGTTGTAGATTCTCTTGAGTGGTGAGGATTTGGGAAATCAAAAGAGATGTATTGAGAAGGAATTAGGTTTTCGAAGGTACCTTTATCCATAGCCATGAATGGAGCTGCTAGTGAGTGTGATGAACAAGAATCTGCAGCAAAAAAATGGGGGCAAGGAAATGGCCAGTTGCAATCTAAAAGATGGAGTTCTGAAATCTGGCCACCACTACGAGCAAGTGTACCGGGGGTGGTAAGTCTAGGTTAGGCCTCACCAAGGATTTCCGGCTTACATGTGGGCTCATGACTCGCCACGAGTTAGATATTGGACAGTTTGTTTTTTTAGTTTGAGTCAGATCTATTTCGCTGTCTGACTCAGACTTAACTCTTGATTAGGACCCGCTTGAGTTGGGAAATAAAATGCCTCATACTCAGAGGATCAAGCTATTGACTCATATTTTGAGTCAGTTGAGTCAAATCTGACTCAAACAACTGAAATATTGAGTTAGATCTAGATGAATCAAGTGATTTCAGTCAGAACCGGATGATTCAGATCAAAAAACAAAAACAAACTACAGAATGGAAGAAAAACCAATCACTATGGAGATGGGTTTTCGGGTTAGTCTCGAGTCAAAGAAAACCAACCATTACGGAGCTCGGTTATGTATGCGGGAAGATATAAAAAACCGGCTAACTTAGTTTTCTACTTTCCAAATACTCCCTCCGTCCCTAATTAGATGAGCTACTTGTAGTTTGCACAAATTTTAAGGCAAGGAGGAAAGTGGAGTATATATTTTTTTTTTAAAGAATTAATTTTTTTTCATTCAAAATAGTTTTAATATTCTTACATAGCAGCCAAGCGAGCAACAAGCTGCGCCGCAAGCCCTTTTTGAATTGCAAATCCTATTCTTTTGAAAATAAACTCTCTTGAACCGGGGGTCATGACATTACTGTGCATGACTTTCTCGAACTCTTTTGAGGAGTCCAACCGCCTCAGAGCCAAGAAACCAAAAGTATCAAAAGCAAAGGGAATAAAAGTGTGTCCATTATCAATACATGCTTTCATGCTTCGCTATCTTACCCGAGGCGCTCTCCTCGCTGCTTTGACGTGATAAAGTTACCATGTCCAATGCCTACTAACGGAAAAAACCCCGTGAGGTCAACACATGCATGTTTTCCATTATCCCATCCAAATATAAGTACGTCTGCTGGTCTGAGTGTGGATCTCTCCTCCAGTGGGTTTGTCAAAAAGTCGATGTACCGCTTCCTTCTTTCTTTGAAATAACGCTCTTGCTTAACACATCATATAAGATATCTCTCACATGATTATGTCTAAACTTAAAACCAGGATCTACCTTACAATGGACAGCATGTTCCCCATATGTGTCTAAGCATCCTGTGAAGCAAACAAGGCAGCGTGAATCAGAAGGGTATAAAGGGATCATTAACCTGTATTTAAGGATGGATCGGTACTCCACGGGTGACATCTTCTGTCCAAGTCCCTCAATTGGAATAGCTTGAAGGAAGTCTTGGGCATGCGTTGCTCGTAGGCAACCAACGACAGCTTTCTGTCTGTCTGATAACTCGTAATCTCGATCCATGTCTTTAACCACTTTACCAAAAAGGGCGTTCGCCAGGTTACTTTGTGCTTTAAGGGGGGCGGTGTCCTTACTAGTGAAGCTGCTAAAGTCATAATCAGGAAGAGTTGCATGTAATGCCTCCAAAGCCTTATGAAAATTGTCATCCATGCCTTCCACTCCAGCATCCATTAATATGTGATCTTGTAAACCCCATGATTGCACACGCGATGCAAGAAAGGCATAATACGACGTCTCTTTAGCAGTGTATAAGCCAAGGCCTCCATATCTAATACGTAGGGTCGATAACCTCCACTGTAGATCCCCAAAAAAATGACCTCCACAAACCACGATACCCTCCACCACCTCCCTCAAACCTTTATCAAAGATATCCACTGCCTTTATGGTGTATTCTGGAAAACCAATACGAAGCCCAACGAGCAACTTGGAGATGCCCATACATGCACGAAGGAGTATCAATTCACTCTGAGGATCTCGGAGCTTGGATAAAACTTGCATTAAATCTACTGCCTTCTCAGCTCTCTTAACGACAAGTCCCTTCACAAACCTATCATCAAGGCTAACCGCACACTAGTCCATAAGGGGCCATAAATGACGAATGAAATCTGTTATAAAACATGATTTATCACGGTTTTCATATGTTATTCGAACCGTTATTTATTTGGTGTGACTCTTTATAAATGACAAATAGAGAACGTTATTAAGTACGACAACTAAAATTTGTGATTTAAAATAACGTACAGGATATGTTGTTAAATATCACGGTTATTGTGTGTTACATACAATAACACCTGATTTATGTCATAAAAGAATCACAATTATTACACGTGAAATATAATAACGGTTCATGTTTGATATTACAAAAAAACACGTTTATCATCTGTTATAATTGGAGGTATTTAATTAAAAAAAAAATACGAATTCTAATGAGAATATTCCGCTAATTTTTTTTGGCTACTGAATCAGATTTTGGTATTCTGAATCTGAAATCCGTTCAGACTTATATTTGGTGTCTTAGAAATTAGTCAGATTCAAAATAGAATAAAAATAAAAATTAATTGAGACGTGAAACAAAATTGTTATTCCAAGCAGAATCTAAAACTAACTTTCTTAGTTATTATTAAAGAAATATAAAATATTAGAATACAAATAGGAAGACGTCCCAGGAACTCCTAATTACATATTGAAAAAAAAAATCAATCTAGTGTCTCTACCACTCTAACTTGATCGCTCTCCTATGGGAGTCACAACACTGCACTTAGCTCAATGATTTCCTGAAGCACGCAATCGTAATCGTCTTCAATCATCACCTTAGTATTGACATATGCAACTGCAACCGGCTTTTTCCTTAAGTTCCTCCAAAAGCAAAGACCAAACGACGAGGGTACTACTGGCATCCCAATATCCTGTATATGTAACAAACCAGACCAAGTTATTTTATGGTACTACACATTACTAAAAGCTATAACTATTAGAGATCTGATCATGTACTCTTATGTTGTTTTTCTGTCTTTCAGCATCCAACTGGGCTTCTAAAGCTTCGTTTTTCTAATTCTATTTCAGCGCATTGTGCTTCTCTTCTTGCAACTTGGCCCTCATAAACTCAGAAGCAAGAAACTGAGATTTATAAACACCAGCACCCAATCTGCGTATGTAACCCTTTGATCAGTGCCAAATATCTAGCCATAAATATGAAGCAATTCAAATTCATTGAAATTCAGTTAAACAATTAATGTACCACAAGGGAATTTTTTAGACTACTATGCAGATGGAAAGTCACCGACAGTTAACATGACGGCAGTAACAGTATATACATAAAGTGAAACTTCAGTCTTCAAATCATATGTCATCACGAGTTCCAAGACTACTACTTTAAATCTAATGAAGTCCACATAGTGGTGCTGGTGCTGGCTACTTCAAGCAGAAATTACTACTAAAACATAAATAGGACAGTTCTGCCGATGCAGCAGTATTACAGCATGGAAATGTGATTATAAGAGATTGAAAACAATTGCAAACCAAATCAGTAAGCATTACTACAAGAGAGGATCGTAATCACTATCACCATCCAATATGAAAATTCAAGAAGCAAAAGACGCATGTAACACCAAATTCACCACTAACCTTGGTTACAGAATCGGTGCCCAAACACTTTTGTGCTGAAAAATCTTTATCATATGCCTCCTTCACCAATGCCTACACATCAACAGAAGCCATCTAAAGTCAGAGACTAACTGATATCATCAATATCAATAAATAACATTAACCAAAATAGGATAACCTACTAGTTTTGCAGCTTCCATTGATTTAGAAGATGAGGGATTATCATCCGGGGTGACTTTATGTATCTTCAGAAACACATTTGGTCTATATATCTCACCAGTCGGACTTTCCTTCTCCTATGTCAACACAATGCATCAAATACTTGCACAATTTTGCACCAAAAGGCGACAACAATGAGACATAATAAAGAAGAGTGCATCAAAATTCTATTCGCTTCTTAGATGAGTAATTATTCTGTAGCACACGTCTTATATAATCTAACCAACTGGTTTCTTCAGTTAATATTGCACTTTAAAAACCAATTGGAATGAAACTAATGAGTGGCCCTCTCATTAGGAAGAAATAATGCGATGAATGAACAAGAACCAACGAAACTAGCATAAAAAAGGACTCTTGGAATACCAAAAACTTCTTATGCTAACTATCCAATTAATGAAACAAATGAAATAACATAAGAATAATAGCTCAAAAATGTATATAGTGTTAAAGAATTTACCATTTCAAGAGACCAAGATTATTTTTTTTAAGACAAACATAAAGCGAAAGCTAACTAAAAAAGCTCATAAAAGTCTACAACTATGGGGTTAATACCACCCAGTATACCATAATCAAATCTAATCAAATCTAAATATCATTTGATGTTACAAAACTATAACAATCCTATGTAACCAGGTTCAGAATCAATCAAATATGATCTGAATTGAAACACAACTTCTTTTCAATCAAAAGTCAAAATGCATTAAACTAGAGACGAGCATTATTAAACTATAGCAATCCTGTGTGACCTAATTTCAAGTTCATTCAAAGATAAGAATACAATCCTGTGTGACCTAATTTGAAACAGATGCATCTTTTCAAACAAAATACATAAGTTACTTAGCAATAAACCATCACAAGATTGTATTATTAAAACAATAATACACTAATACAAGATTGTATTCATTCAAAGATAATTCGTTGCGATAATCCTTGTCTCGCTCATTATCAGGTTGATCTCTAGTTAGATGGCATGTTGTAACCATAGGGATAATTGTGAATTAAGCCGGTGTCTGTGCTAAACCAGTGGTCAGCCCATTTTATGGTGCGTAACAAAATATTAGTGGGGGCGTATTAAAACTTACACTATCCTACGGATTTGTTCCGTGATTTAATGGTTCTTAGAAAATCACGTGCCTACAAATTTGTCACACTTCAAAATAAAAGTTTTTTTACGTTAAATGATGGGTCCCATTATTCTTATATTATATGACATAATTTATCTGTAATATCTTAATCACGTAAATAATTTTTCATTTAAAAACGTGATTAATAGCCCTTTCTAGACTACTGGCACCACCAAATAATTTGACCCCATCACCCGGCCTTGATATTCCAGAAGGAAACATCCCATCTATACCCTTTCGTCCATCACAGGAAGGCCAAAAAATTTCTGTTTTCTTAATATTCAATATAAGCCCAGGCCAGGCCCTTCCGTCTGGACAATCGTGAGTACCTTGGCCACTTCTACAGTATCACCAATAATAGTGCCATCATCAAGGTATCAAGCCTGTAGAGGTAGTGTGCACTATTTATTTATCTTTGCTATAAGCTGATGAAGAACCAAAGAAAATAACAGTGTCCCCAAAGGGTCTCCTTGTTGCACTCCTGTAGACGAATAGATATAATAGTCTCCCATATACAATCTTGCAGGTTGTCCATACAAGTATTCAACCCAAGGAGAAATAGATGGACATAACTTACGAACCTCAAGAAGCATGGTTGTTCGGTCGACTAAATTAAAAGCATTTGTAAAGTCTACAGTTAACATGGTAAGGCTAGCATCTTCATAATGTTTACTGACATACCTATTCACAGCGTGTAGAATTTCCTCAGCCCCTCTTGAGACACCTACACCGAACTGAAAATCATGTAAGTAAGATGCCATTTCTTTTCCAACCCCCTTCATTGCTACCTTGGACACAAGACGACGCCAAATCGTCCCAACAGCAATAGGCCGAATGCTTTTGTCTGGTTTAAGAAGTGGTGTTAAGGGTGATGATGCAATGAACTCCGCAAGGATAAGTGGACATCTGCCGCTCAACCACAAATTGACCACCCATGTTATTGCAGTGACTAAGTCAGCAGGAATAGTGGAACCTTCTCCACAAAACGCATCCATCAAATGTTGGGCCCTAAGTCCATCCTTCCCACATGAAGTTCCTTTGGGAAACGACTTAATACAACTTAAAACAGTCCCTTCTTCAGCTATTAAGGGTGTCTCATGTAGAGGGATGGTTGGAATACACAGAGGAGGCATGGTCGAATATTTATCTTCAAGAGCATTCCGTGTCTCCGCATTATTTGGCACTACCCCCGATGAACTGATGGCCTTAACTGTATCTGTGAAGTGTCCATCTGCCACTTTTCGTAAACAAGTTGAAACATTAGTTACCCTGTTGTCTGTCTCTTTATCATCAGCATCAAAGCCCTTAAAAACTCCATGACGTGGTATCTGTAGGACTTCCTTAACAAGCTGTTTTGCTCCACCGGAGAGGGAGCAAGGCTTCCTCAAATTCCCATTACTCGGCATTGATAGAAAATATTCTCGGGAATATTTTCTTCCCTGATTTAACTCCACACGCGTCTACAGATGCTGAATATTCCTTGTTTAATTCTTACACACTCCCTGTTGTCTGCTCGAGTCATCATACACGCAAGAATCACGTCCAAAACTCATGCAAAACCCGTGAAGAGCTTCGTGTATGTGTTGGCTATGATTTCTTCTCGTGCAATATCCAGCCAAATCTAGTCGAACAAAAGGCCTATACCAGCCCTGTTTATCCAAGAGGAACAAACCCAATGAGTTTCAGCCATTGAATCTCACAAGAACACCTTCAAAATCCGAACCATATTTCTGCCAGTTTCAAACATATTTTTCCCGCCAAATTCTGTTATTCAAATGAAGAAGATGAGGGGTTCCCTTAGCGAAGACATGGGCGCCTTTAACAGCTGGGGTGCCCCGAGGTGCCCCTTATCCAAATTGAGGGTGCCTTTAGTAAATTTCTCCAGAGGTCCGAAAAGCACTTTTTGAGCAACTTTTTCCACACAAGTGTATTCCTCCAAAAACACCTACACAAACATAAAAACACCATAATAAGTACCAAAATCGAGACTAACAATAGAGACACTGAGGACAATTTAGACACAAAAATGTGTCTATCAGTATGCCTAACATCCATGTCCCCCGTGTTTTCACACCCTACTCCAGGCTTGTATGCTCATGTAATCAAAGCACAACCATTGCTTCAATTTCCTCAGCGTATTCTCGAAACCCATGAACATATCCAAGTCACACCTGATGGCCTCCTGTATTGCATTCTTCCTCTCCATGTTGCAGAAGTGTAGTCTTTTTATATGAGGGATTAAACATGCAAATCCCTTACTCCCAATTCCCCCATCTAGGCATCCATGGAAATCCCTGAAGGGGCAAAGCATAGGCATCATTCAGGCAATAAATCAGACAGTTACAACGCAGACATAGAAGAACCTCAATCCTGAAGAGCAGACAGTTCCCAAGTCTTGCTCAAACACGGACAATCTAGCAGACAACTATACAACTAAAAATTTAATGTAAAAAAAAAGAGAGGAAGAACACTGATTTCACACGAAGGGAAAGAAGCGTAGAAACCCCAACGAAAAACAAAACAAAAAGAGAGGAAGAACCCCCCTACACCACCCTAACCCATCGAGATAATGGTGGTGGTGTTGGGAAATTGGGGAAGGTGATTTACGTGATTTACAGGCAAGTTCCTTGGTGGTTTGAGTGGTTTACTGTAGCTGCGCAGATTTAAGTATTTTTTACAATTAAGCCGTTATGGGCAATAATTAGTAAAATTTAGAAACGATTTATCTCTTAAACTGTACCACTGTTTTTTATAGACTTTATACCGTTGAAAAGCATTTTAAAACACCTACGCAACAAATATAAACATGACTATCAAATTATACATATTTCTTATAGAAAAAATAATCAATTAAAAGGGTACGTTTAGAAATATCCCATTGGTTAGTGAAATAGCTCATCTATTTGTGGACAAAACTAAAAACCAAATAGCTCATCTAATTAGGGACGGAGGGAGTATTTTTTAATTTTAGTATCTATAAGCATCTCCAACAGTGGGTTCCTATGAGGAGATCTTATTGAGACTCTTATTATTTTATTTTATTTTGAAACCTATTTAGACTCTTATTTGTGGGGGAATCTTTCGTATATGAGGCAAAAATAAGAACGTCTTTCCCATAAGCCATCTCTAGTGGTGTAGGGTCTTATTTTTAGGATTCGATTTGTGGATAAAGAATAAATGTGGTTTTATTTTTTCGTGTTGGTTAAGAAAATTTTATCTAGAAATAATAATTAAACAAAATGGCATGGAGACCTAACCGAAATTCTAGTTATGACTTTCTCTACAACCTTCGTATTTAATATTTCACTCCTATTTTGTAAGACCTACTATTGAAGATGAATTTATTTTAGATACGAGTCTAAAATCTTATGCATGTGTCATTAAAAAAATAAAATCTTCATCCTCCGCTGGATATGCTCTAAAAGAAACTAAAGTGAGGGTATAGGTAAAGTCCAAAATAAAATAAAATCGGGTGGAACCTTGGTTCCCTACAGCTTAAGATAAGTTATTGCTTGTTATATACATATATGTGTATGTATGGGTGGGTGTATGTGCGTGTGTGTAGTTAAGCTAAGTTATCAACTACACTATGGAGAAAGTAAGCCACGTAGTAGTTGCTCTTCTTCGAATTTTCATTAAGTGGCAGCCATAATACTTGAATCCACAACATAAGAGCAAGCATTACGAATGTGTGCAATGCGGAGAGGGAGCAAGGCTTCCTCAAATTCCACCATGTACTCTCTATCACCGTCAAGTATCGGACCATGACTATAATTTACGGGAAAATCACCGATAGGGAGATTCCCTACAAGAATTAACCTAGAAATTTGCTATAAATTTGATAGAAGTTGGGAATTTCCGGATTTTGTAGAGAAGATCCATTCATCCTCTCGATCAATTGGGACTAACATCGCTGCAATTTGGGTTGGATGATTATCAGAGGTTATAGGGGAATCAAGTACTGTGATTCTTAAGAAATTGTCGTAGGTATAACTAATGGTTGTAGATTCTCTTGAGTGATGAGGATTTGGAAAATCAAAAGAGATGTATTGAGAAGGGATTAGGTTTTCGAAGGTAAATTTATGATCCATAGCCATGAATGGAGCTGCTAGTGAGTGTGATGAACAAGAATTTGCAGCAAAAAAATGGGCGTAAGGAAATGGCTAGTTGCAAATCTAAAAATGGAGTTAGCGCCAATGTTTAGGGCAACTTCAGAAATTTGGCCACCGCTAAGAGCAACTTCTCAAGAGTAATATGGTTCCCGGTCATTGGCTGGACAACAAACAATGTTGGTTCCTTATCAAAATGGATTTGTAGCTGGTTTGATAGTCTACACAACGGAATAATAACTAAGAAGGAAATAGTTAGGAGATCTATCATTGCATGGAGTTTATGGACCGAAAGATGTGATAAAGTCTTTCCAGAACAACAACTCTAGCCATGAAACTATTATTCAAAAATGCAAGCTGTGTATTGAAGAACACTCAAGCAAGATGGATAATATCTCTCATTCTGCACCAAAAGTGAACCGTCAGAATGCCCATTGGATTCCTCCCCCCCCCCCCCTCCTCCCCCTTAACTTTTTGACCTTGAATTGTGATGGATCTTTTGATTCAAGTACTTCATCAGGTGGTATTGGTCTAATTTTAAGAAATTTTGCAGGTGCACAATAGGCATCCACCTGCATCCATCTGAATGAAGTTAGGAGTGCAAAACATGCGGAGTGTATGGGTGTGTGGTATGCTGCGCAATGGGCTAAAGAATTAAAGATGGAGAGGGTTCACTTTGATATGTATGCTAAAGTTGTTGCTGATGCTGTCAACAATGATAACAGCGCCGTCGATTGGAGACTTCACTACACTATTCTGGATATTAAGCACTTGTTTTCATTTTTTAGTTCTTGGAAACTCTCATATGTTCCAAAACAACGAAATAAAGTAGCTGATGTTCTAGCCAATATGGCTAGAACTGATAATATTTCATTTTTATGTGGTTGTTCATCCCCTCCTGCAATTTCATATTAAATCGATGTAGACTCTTCTCATGTTTTATCATGAGTTGTTTTTTTAATAAAATCTTCTTTCTCCGAAAAAAAAAAGGTTCAATTTCTAGGTAGTTCTAACTCAACAATGATTTTGAAAAGGTGAGCGTACCCAAATATACCTCAAGCTATTACTTTTCCTTCCTATAAGTCCTTTCTCCTAAATTCTCCGAAAGTGATTGTCTATGGACTGAGTCGAGACAATACAACTAATCGGTTCACACTTCGTGTGATCGTCTATGGATACGAAATCGAGACAATACAACAACGAAGTATGTTTACTTGATACAAAGGTTCGGACTTAACCAAACTCCATAGGATTCACATATCAAGTAAATAAGAATTAACATTTGTGCAATTTAATTTAATTATAATAAAACAATTATAATGCAGAAATATAAAGTAAATGACACGGCAAGATTTTGTTAACGAGGAAACCGCAAATGCAGAAAAACCCCGGGACCTTGTCCAGAATTGAATACTCTCAGGATTAAGATGCTATACAAAATAAACCAACTTCATATAGTTGAGACCAAGCAACTAAACCTATAGTTCACCTAGTTCAGTATGTATTCCCATGCATCCAACCTGTAAACAAGTCACGTACTTGGACCAATTCCTTTGGTTCGTATTCCAAACAGTAAAGGAACAACAAATCTGTTTGGTATCAACTCTCTTCAACCAAGTGATATGAGTTGCGCAAAGGTTCCCTTGTTTATTCTAACATAAACTCCTTTGCCAGGTTCCAAGATCTATCTTATGTTCAATCACCCAAAGGGAAATCGGTAAGATTAAGCCAACAACACTCTTAATCCAAAGAATTGTGTTGATGTCGATCTTCTCAACTATTCTATCAAAATACCCAAAGGATAAATCAATTATAGTTGGATCCTCTTTTACCGAAACAAGTATTGTGCACACCAAAGATTATAAAACCAAGTCAGAAATCTTCTATCTCTTCTTAGATCTTCAATAAAAACCTGCACACAACTACTTGAATCTCTTGTGATCAATCACACAAAGAACGGAGTCTGTTAACAATGGATTATCACAAGATCGTCTTTAGATCTAACAACAGTATAAAGATCCATGTCGAAACCTTGAACTAGTTTGAGTGAATCTTATATCAGAAGAGAATATTCTCAAGCATAAACAAACTAGGTGCAATCAAAGTTCAACCACAATTAATCAATCAAATCAATATGAAAACTAAAGATAAACTGCAATATCTAGTTTCCCACCAAAAGGTCGCCCTAGAGCTTCTCAATACCAAAGAAGACTTTAAATTGAGCGGCCGTAAGAGATTTCACCTAATTAGATTACTCTCCTCTCTGATAGGAGGATTCACCAGTAACAAAGACAAAAGAGGAAGTCTATTGTTACGAAGGATTAGTTTGCTAGAAATGCAAACTCAAAGTATTTATAGACAAGGAAGTTTGGACACCAAGGAATTTCCAAAACCGAAAATATTCTCAAGATATTTTTCATTACTACACCAAATTCGGTTTCCATAATTCATGTGAATGCACTGTCCAAAAATATGATCGAAATCTCCTTGGAAAATCTTTAATTAGAAAATGCACATTAATAATTCTTATTTTCCATATATAATTAAAAACCCTTAATTAAAAATATTCTTAACTTATTTAAATTCGATCTTGGGATTTACTTCCTTCTTAGCCTTTAAGGAATATCTTTGAACAAAAAGAATAAGCATTAATGCACCGTGTTCAAAGTGTGTCGACATCTTACTCTTGCAAGTCCTTTTTCATACTTACTCACTTGAAACCGATTTACCACACTTCTAAACAAGTTTAGAATTGGTTCATATTACTTTCAAGAACTATGTGATTGATCAAGTAACACTCAATCACAAACCACGGGTTTAACGGTTCTACCAAAACAAGTTTTGGTTCTACCTCCATGTGAGTATTGTGCATAGTTACACTAGCTTACCAAGTTTCAGCTGACTAGGTACTAGGATCGGTTCCCCACATATATTTAGTAATATAACTTGTATCCACTGCACATATCCATAGGATCGGTTCCCCTTGCCCATAAACGTGTTGCACATGTTCATAGGATCAATTACCCTTTCTTCTATAAACCTTGTTGCACCTTATACAAGGATCGGTTCCCCTTGTGATGTACTGCACCTCTTACTAGGATCGGTTCCCATTTCCAAATATTTTTCAGATACGATCACAAACCCGATCATACCCCAGTTGATTACTTAAGATCGGTTTCACTAATAAAAGTCATACAAATACATAAGTCAGGCCTCATGTGAATAGTTTTACCAAGAACACAAACAAGTCATGAACGGTTATAATAATCACACATATTGGTCGTTCATAAGATTTGCAATGAAGAACATCCCCAATAACGCCTGGCGATTTCCTTTCCGGTTCACACCACATATCATGAACTTACTTTCTTAGAACACATGTAAACATTGTTCCCTAGGATGAAATCCTCACCTCATACCCATACATAATCACAATAGAATTCATACGATTATGTCAATGTCTTATATACAAAGTTTAATGTTTAAGCAAGAAACTTCATATTATATTCCTTAATACTATGTCTATCTAGAATGTTCATGCTTCGCAGTTTTATGTTTTCAATATGCACGACTTGAAAGATATGTTAGGGAATGAAACAGTTTAAGTCAAATATCACTAACCTCAAGTGGAAGGATGATGTTGTGGTTGTATCTCCGTTCTTCTTCACTTCTTCAAGTTTTCGCAATACTTGTAATGTCTCACCCTAATACTTTCAAGCTAACCTATACGAAGTTGACTCTAGTACATTTAAATCAAGCGACTCTTAAATGAGTTATGGTTCACTAAAATATGACAACCAAACTTGACATACCAATGCTTGGTGGGTTCAACCGAGCAATGCTCTAACATATTTAGATACTGAGAGTAAATTCCGTGAGAATTACTGAGTGGGATAAAGGGAATAGGACCCACTTTACCCATTCCCTATCCAAATGCATGAGTCATTCCATCTGACCGTTCATTCTCCCTCACGGTATTTTTCCCGGTATAAATGGGAGTCAACATATCACTACTGGTTCTAACTACCTATAAATCCAGCTACCATGAAATTCAACTACCTCTAGTCCAATTTATGTTGTTTGACATTAAAGTAAAATGGGTAGAAAATTTGGACGAAAATCAAATTTTAGATGTTTGGCATGTCATGGAATTCATTATTTGGAAATATATCCTTCCAAATTTGATTATTATAAAACCAATTCTGACTCGGCCTTTGCATCTAACTTGGCTCGTGACTCGTCACGAATTAGATATTGGATTGTTTGTTCATTAATTTGAGTCATATCTAATTAGCGAAATGACTCAAAATTAATTCATGACTCGGACACATTTAGGTCAGGGAATATAATGTCACACACACATGAGATCAAGCTATTGACTCATATTTTAAGTCAGTTGAGTCAAATCTGACTCAAAAATAGAAGTATTGAGTTAGATCTAGATAAATCAAGTGATTTGAACCGGATGATTCAGATCGAAAAAAAAACAAACAAACTAGTATATAGTGGAAGAAAAACCAACCACTATGGAGATGGGTTTCCAGCGTAGTCTCGAGTCAAAGAAAAACAATCATTATAGAGTCGGGTTATGTAGGCGGGAAGATATAAAAAATTGACTAAAACTTAGTTTTCTACCTACCAAATAGATTTAATTTTAGTATCCATAAGAGCATCTCCAATAATGGGTTCCTATGTGGAGATCTTTTTAGACTCTTATTTTTTATTTTATTTTTGAAACCTATTTAGACTCTTATTTATGGGGGGTTCTTTTATATATATGGGGCGAAAATAAAAATGTTTTTCTCATAAACTATATCTAATGGTGTATGGTCTTATTTTTAGGATTTGATTTTTGGATAAAGAATAAAAGTGGTTTCCTTTTTTCCTATTGATTAAGAAAATTTTATCTATAAATAATAAATAAACGAATGGCATGGAGCCCTAACCGAAATTCTAGTTAAGACTTTCTTTAAAACCTCCATGTTATTATTACAATAAAAACTTAGTATATTAATAGCCTTGAGACTTCACAAAATTATTAATATATGGAGTTTATTAATATATTGAGGTATTTCAAAAAAAAAGTATTATTTTGCAAATTCAAAATATGTAAATGATAATGGATATGGATGTCTTCCTTAATCATCCAAATGAGCAACAAGTCGTATATTCTCTAACCTATGAAGAATCATGGATGGAACTAGATAGAAGCGGAGGGAGATAATCCTGATGATGATAGTACGGATATACCAAATGTTCATACCAAGAAGCTTTAAACATTCTCGACAAGTTGGAAATGTTTTAGTTTCCACAAGAAAGTGCCATAGTAATGAGGTCTTACACATCCGCAAATCAAAAAATGTGATAACAAGCACAAAAGTTACATCATTTTCTCAAACAACTATATATAAGTATTTTATTTCATCTTGAATTTTGATGTAACAAGATATATAAGTTTCCAATAATGACGATTATATTAATATATGGAGGTAGATTCATCATAATGGGACTAGAAAAATCTATTAATATTAAAATACGGAGGTTGTTACTATTTATAATTGGCCCAAGTTGTGACTATGAATTTTTATCAATATATGGAGTTTTTATTGTACATCCCTCCTATTGTGTAAGACCTACTATTGGAAATGAATTTATTTTAGATGCGGGTCTAAAATTTTATGTGTCACTAAAAACAAAAATCTCCATCCTCTGCTGGATATGCTGTAATAGAAACTAAAGTGAGGGTATAGGTAAGTCCCAAAAAAAAAAATAGGGCGGAACCTCAGTTCCCTGCAGCTTAAGCTAAGTTACTACCTGTTATATATAAGTGTGTGTATAAGGTGGGGGTATGTGTGTGCATATGTGTAGCGTGCTAAAGCTTAAGCTAATTAGTTATCAACTACACTATGGAGAAAGAAAGCCACATAATAGTTTCTCTTCTTAATTCGAATTTCCATTAATTGGCAACCATAATACTTGATCCACAACCTAAGAGAAAGCATTACGAATGGGTGTTTTTCTTAGGTTTGGTTATACTACAACCAAAAGAAAGTGGTATTAAGAGAAAATGTGAAGGACCATAAAAATTCACCTCCAACGCGATGTTCGACAAGTTATGACTTCGGATGTGTTCCTTGCTTGAGAAAATCCCACAAGGGTTCTCAACTTTGCGGTTTAGGATCCTCTGAGCATATATCCTATATCATAACACTCAAAATCCCCACGAAAGACTTCTCAATACGACGATGATTAGTTTCACAAGGATTATCGAATGTGATAAGTGATTTTTGTCCAATTATTCAGAGAACCAATCTCTCATGTCAGGGAAGTCGGATCCCATTCATCATGCTAGACGTCCCTTTGGGTTTCCACCGGTATGGGAGGATGCTAGCCGGCCTTATAATACACACCGTCCAGAATTGGCGAGGGACGATCTATTCAAGTGTTTGCCAACGTTCCCAAAACGGTTTTCCGAGTCACCAACGATGTGGTGAGTTTCTAGTTAATGCATGGAAAACTCATAGTACTCGGTCAACTTTGCGAAGTAACTATCACAGTTAGGGATGCATAGAAAATCAACAATATAGTTTATCTCGGTTGGGTTCTAGTTTACACCTAAATAGCGATGGGGGCGTAATTTCTAGTCTGTCACAGTTATTATGTAGTTGTGTTGATTATAATGATTTATTTCTTAGCTAAACTTATATATACTAACATAAAGAACGGATCAAAGAGTGTTTTTGTGAGTGAAACGAAAAATTACTCCCCCGGTATTATGTCTGGCAGGTCGAAACTCCCCAATGCGCGTAACAAAATCACCAGGACGTAAAGCTTCATGTTCACCAGGAAAATGCTCTTCGATTTTACTTAGCAAACATGTTTTGTAAGCATGATGTCTTAAAGGTAGATTCCATACTATTCCAACTTACGCTTCTTTTGTGAAGGGTACATAGCCTTGAAGGCCAATTCTGATGCATTTTTTATGCATCACTGGCTTTCATGTCCTGTCCAGGCATAAGGCATGTCCTGTACTTTCACTAATGCCATTGCAAGCCTATTTCTAGCTTTCTTACTTCGCTTCAACATTGACCTGAAAGTATGCACTAATATTTCTCATGCCAAGGGTGGACAAGTCAGACTCATGCCAAACTTACTTTGCATCATCCTTGTGATGCAAATGTCTTATGCAAGCTTCACTAACTTGCATACCAGTTAGCTACCTTTCCCAATTCACAATTGATGCATCCCCGCGTCGAAAGGCTTGATAGATAGTATGAGTATCCAACGGATGGAAAGCAACTACTTCGTCAAGTATGGTAACAATCATCTATTGCATCGCATTACCAAAGAAAATGATGTAAATTATCAAAATATCGCAATCATCTCCTAATTAGATGATATGAGCAACAAAGTGATCGACCACTAATGATGCACCTCAGTGTGGATACCTACATACCCTTATCATGGATCAAAGGGATCAGACGAAGACCGTTGTTCATCCACGCCGGGATTGGCAACTATATCCAACTCGTGTTGCAGGGAAAATCTAAGAAAAACCTAGTCCATATAGGCCAAAGGTCACTTCCCAGATGATACGCAAAAGTCTGCACCATCGTCCTTTCTTTCGGAATGCATCATAGCAGTGCATTTGGTTTAGCAATACCGCATCAATGATGCATATGCATCATGAAGCCTTTTCAAGTAAACAACACGACATAATGATTTTTTTGCATCAAATATGCTTCACTGGCCAAGATTTATCAGCTTAAGGATTACACCTTCAACCAACATCCCTCCTAGTTATGTTTTATTGACATATTTATAACTATAAATTCGGGAGAGGATGAACATGTACCAATTGCACCTTCTTTCACAACAACGAGTTTCAGAAATTGCACAAACTTTACGATAGGTTACACTAATCTTTGATTGTGAAATAAATCAACATGGTGTAGATTGTGAATAATTCTATGACAGATTACATTAAATTTTAATATGATGGCCTTGCTTGGTATATTTGCAAAGATTCCTAGAAATATGTTGTTATACTAAAATATTGATGACAATATTTGTGTTCCTTTGTAGATAATAACAAAGAGCGTGGAAAAATCACCAGGGAAATAAAATCGATACCAAATACACCATATTTTTTCATTCGGCAATATGTATTGACAAAACTTAATACAATTGTAAGTAGACCAACTTAATGATCCTTGAAAACATGTACATAGAGTTAATATCTCAACCTATACTCAATCAGTATGTATATAGACACAAGATCTGTGAACCTGATTGTTAAGCAGAGTACTTGGAAGATCTCAGATCAATCCAGTCATATCCAAATAATTCAATCGTAGCTTTGCCAAGTGATTAAACTTGTTATCTATCTTTCAAGGTACGAATTCTACAAGAAACTAATCTCGTAATTGATTATAATCAAGAGGGCGTATCTACTTAGATTGACGTACAAACATGTGTAAATATAATTGAATAGATACACAATATAATGCAGAAAAAGAAAAACACAATACAACAGAAATTTTGTTAACGAGGAAACCACAATAGCTGAAAAACCCTAGGACCTCATCCATATTGAACACCACACTGTATTATGCTGCTACATATATTATCTTACTATCATACTAGAATGTAGTTTATGAGACCGAATCAACCCTCCAAGCGATTCAGTTATAGTCGCGCTCCTTACGTCTCATGAACCTCGTAAGGTTCTACGCACTTGATTCCTTTAGATGACGCCCTTTACATCCTAAGAGTTGCTTAAGCCTATTTAATTTCCGTTTGGATCAATGATAAAGGTGTGGAAATTTGTTTGCAATAGACAAGATAGCAAACCTCATAAATCCGGAACTTACAACTGCCGAAGAGTAGTCTAGATTCTTAACTAGCTCTCAAGAACAACCGTCGAAAGATCAACTAAGATCAGTCTTTAGATATGGATGATGATTTCGAAACCAGGAAAAATGAGAATATAAACCTCTGGATGCACGAAGAACCAAAAGAGATGCTGGCATAAGATAGGGTCTCCTCCTCCAGCAGGAGCTGAAAAGGTTTTATTAAAGTTTTTATCGGTTTATAACTATTTTGAGGAATCACAAAGTCTGATATGAAGAGAACTTTGTGATTACAATCTATCCTGCCTGAAAGAGATTACGAAAATCTCAATAACATAAAAGAAAGATCAGGATTCAAGAACTATCAAGGTACGTAAAGATAGTCGGACCCGGCTTCATGAATCCTAAGAGAAGTCTTTTTAGTCATAGACCTAAAAGGTTAGTAGAGGCGACTCTAGAATCAACTAGGACATAAAGTGTCAGGGATTGATTTTCCCAGTTGACAGAGATGCTCTATTTATAGTTTTCAAATACCATGGTAAGCTTAGGATTCAAGCTAGGATAACTTGAGAATCTAGAAAACTAATTAGGTCTTCAAACTGCAATAGAAGACTACACAATAGGTTTAGTTTCAAAATGTATAATGATTGCTCGGTTTGGAAAGTTAGCCAAAGAACTAAAATCTATTTGATGTTCTAAGAAATTAATCAAAGTTCACATATATAAGAATTTAAGTGATCAATGAATTCTTATAAGTGTTTAAGAGAATTCTAGAAATGCTAAACATATAAAAGTAATAAGTTATTAAGTATCTGTTGAATATTGTCGGGATAGTAAGTACAACGGTTTTCCAACCGTATGGCTTGTTGAAGAGTCAGGGTGATACGGTTCGTGAACCGGGTTTGCCAACCATATTAGAATATCGAACTCAGTTGACCTTGGTTCGTGAAACAGGTTCGCCAACTGCTATCCAATTTATAAAATCAGTTCACCATGGTTCACCAACCATGTACGTGATGCGAACTGGTTCGCGAACCTTCCAGTAACTCTATAACTCAGATATCTATTGTTGAAAACTAAGCTCGCCAACCTCCCCTAAGTAAAAATTTCAATAAGTTCATATTTCTCTCTTATGATGTTTGAAACATTCCCAAGTGATATAATCATTTGTATAAGTAATTTCCAATTGATCCACAACTTAATTCATAGAACTAATAATATTGTTAAGGACCTTTGAACATCTATTGTTAAAACATATTTCGAGATTTTTCACAAGACAAGCTTGACTTGAAACATCTACTTTGCAAATTTACTATAAGTCATATGCCATAGTCTCAATAGATAGAATGATGGTATAATGAGTAGAATAGAATGCTTCAGTCTTCACATACCTGATACAAAAGTTCTCCGAATGTCTTCCTCGATCTTCAGTCTTCAAGGGTGATCTCTGATACTCAACTACAATTCTAACCTATCTGAAACTTAACTTAGTAGACTAGAAATCAAGATATTTGACAACAAGCTTGATATTACAAAACTTGTGGTTCAATCGAGCAATGCTCTAACACATACAAATAAAAAATAAAAAACCTACAAAAGTAATAAAAATTTCACCTCCCAAAACTTTAGGCACTTATCAATATCATCCCCTGGTACATAATTACTAGTATTATCAATCTCTTAGTAGTGAGCTGATAAGTGCATAATTCATATGATTTTAGTGTCCATTCCATACTTGCTTTAGCTATTATTCTTGCATGTTTTTGTATTATTACTCTTTTTTTCTCTTATGTGTCTCTATTAGATGAATAATCCAAAAAGTAGCTACAAAGTGCTGAAAATATATATGAAGAGAAGTATTCCAAGTATCCAAGTGCCCAAGTCCAAGAGAAGTTGAAGAAGTGCGACGAAAATGAGCAAAACGCTCAAAATCAAGAGACGGGATAAAAAACGAGATTAAATCATTAAAATTAAAGATATCTCATCACCATCATGAATATAATTTAAATATAAAAAGAAATCAAAAAGAATGAAGTCATTCCGAGTTTGGACGAAGAAGTTGTGTCCAAAACGAGTTTTTTTCGAATGCGAAAGACAGTAAAGTATGCAAACGGGTACGCATACCTTGGTTCCGAAAATTTCTGCTGGAAAGTACGCATACTTAACAAGTATGAAAACGTCTATGTATACTTGTGAAGCCCTAAGGTCATGTTTGGGGTCGCTAGTTCGTATTTTCGGGTCGGGTTCTTGAAACGAACTAGATACTTGGAGGCCAAGATTTGTAAACCTATATAAATAGGTATTTGGCCTTCCAAAGAGATTAATTCAATATATCGATCATCTCATATCACAAGTTCTATATAAAAACCTAAGGTTACCCCTTTAGGGGAAAACCACCATTATTCATCTTATTTGTAATATGAGTATCTAAATACTCTATTGATTAAGGATGAATTCAATGTTCTAAGCGTGAAGCTTTATTAATAATATGAATCTATTTGAGGTTTTAATCACCATCGTTTGTTTTCATTATATCTAGGGTTTATGATTGATTCTTAGATTGGTTTGGGTGCGCAACTAGATTAGTCTATTAATCATTATATTGATAGTAGTGAGTTGAAAAATCCGTAGTTGTCGTGCATCTCCCACACAAGTAGAAAACATGAGACCTTGCAGATGGATTCTGTAAAGCAATCGTGTGTGGAAACGACACCAGTACGTGAACCGAGCGTACTGAGTTTAACTGCTGGAATCAAACCTAAATTCACGAACCTTAAAGCATTCAATCGAGTTACACCTTGTAAGCGTACCTCAAGGCGGCTCAGTTGGATAGAATTCGGTGACTAATCGTACCTGTTATCCGGTGATACAAGGAGTTTTGGGGATAGCTAACCGTACATGCTATTCTACGGTTGGTGATGAATGGTTCTAACGAAAGATAGATAAGTATTCTAATCTTGTTAACGCTTGGTAATGGCGAATGATTCCTTAATCATCTATTTTCTTTATTATTGTATTTCTATTCATCTTATAAACCAAAACCCCCCTTTTTTATTTACTTTATCTTGGTATTTCAAATAACCTATCAATTACACAGCTCTCTGTGAGAACGATCTCTTACTACCGCTATATTACCAGTTAATTAGTGGGAAATATATTTATTAATTTGTTTCATTAACGACGCGCATCATGAGCATACCAACTCCTAATCATATATATAACATAATGGATATTTTTTTATCTAATTAGTAGTTTTATTTGTTTACCAAATTAATATCATTACCGATAAATAGTCACTTGTGGTACTATTCCTATAAATAACATTTGAATTCTCAAAATATATTTAAAATGAAAAAAAATAAAAATAGTTACAACAGATGGTGCCGGTTTTGGACAATTACAGCAGCGTATTGCTACTCTTGCAATCAAGGAAGGAGGCTTAGGTGTATTGGCAGATACCACCCAATATTGTTACATAGCATCTTGCTTTAAAACTAAGCACCTCCAAAGCACTATCCTGCAAGATACAACATACCTCAGTCCTAACTTCCAGAGTGTGTTGAACTAGTACCCGCAAGTGTGCGGTTTATCCCCTTCTTCGTTCAACATAAGTGACATCGCCCCACATCCCATGCATCACCTGGAAAAACATTACTTTGATGCTGTCACGAAGAGTATACTAACCACTTTCACTGTGTCAGAACATGACTCCATATTATGGAAGTGCAACAAGAAATCCCGTGCACAAGACTATCTTAAAGCCGTCCCTATTCATGGCCTAAATCAATCCATTGTGCAGTGCCAATTTAGGTATGTGATCCAATACCGACTAGGCATACCTATTTTAGACGACAAAAGCTCTTGTTCATGTTGTAAAAGGATTATGGTCCGGTTTGGAGATTACTCCATCCATTATGCAAGTGAAGTTGGCTTGAAATACCATCATGATATGGTAAGAGACCTTTGTGATGAGTTGTGTTATAAATCTGCTGTAGCAGCGAGGAAGGAAATTTTACTTGGACTTACATCAGATAGAAGTACCCCTCTTAAACCAGTTGACATTATGGTTTATAACTGGGAGAATGTCCGAGACATATGATTTGATGTCACAAGTGTTTTACCATTTTCTAAAGGTGAAAACCGTAGTTTCACGCCCGACCATGATATTTATGCTGCTATTACCCGTAAGCGAAACAAATACGCGTATTTATGTTCGTCTTATGGGTATAGTTTTGGTGTTTCCGCCTTTTATACTTTGGGAGAGTTGAGGGGATGACACTGTTGTCTTTTAAAGAGATTGAAGAACTGCATGGCGAGCCATGATATTAACAACAACTTAGGAAGTTCTCTTTTTCACATGCTAGGTATTATTATTTAAAAATGTGTTGGGGCGCAACTTGTAGTGCAGCTCCCAGCCAAATCTTTGCAAATTCACATTTGGTTTTCTTAATAATATATAAAGGCCTTTCTGGATCTCTTTCAATAAAAAAAAATAAAAAAAATAAAATTAATTTATGGGGACCATGCTTTACACCGTGCCAAAGATATTTGACTTAAATTTCGTCATAATCTCTTCAGAGATGTTTTGGATGACATGTGTTATAGGGTTGTTATTGCTGCGAGAAAAGAAGCACCGTTAGATTTCTTATCTGCCACTGGGGTGCGCTTTTTCCTGCTGATATTTTGGTCTATAATTGGGAGGAAGGACATGATACATGTTTCGATGTTACCGGTGTATCTCCATTTACCACAGGTTTCTCTCCTATTGTAACCCCTAGTCAGGCCATTTCAAATGCTTCTCTTTGGAAACATAACAAATATCTCGACATTTGCACTTCTCACGGATATGGTTTTGGTGAATTGGTTACTTTCTTGAAGAGGTTGAGGAACCATCTTGCCAATCATGATGTTACTTCTAGAATACATAATTTTATTTTTCATAGACTTGGTGTAGCAACTCAAAAAGGTGTTGGTGCCCAGCTCGTCGCTAGTACCAACCATCCTTTTGTATGACGATTGATTTCTTTTCTAATAAAGTTTCCCACAATGGTTTTTTTTTTTTAATAATTAATTAATTTTGAAAATTCAAAAAGGATCTTAACAAAACTAATTAATGTGTCAATATTTACAGATATCTACTCATTAAACATTCATATTTTCCTTATGCATCCTGAAAACGTGGGGTACCAAGTACACCACCAAATTTTTCGTTCGACAACATGTATAGACAAAACCTAACACAATATCAAACAGTCTAACTTAATGATCCTTCTTGAGAAGATGTATATAGAGTTTAAAATCTCTACCCTTCCCAATCAGTATGTATAATACAATAAGTTTGTGAACTTGATTATTAAGAAGAGTACTTGAACGATCTCAAAAATCAATATCCAAGATCAATCTAGTCGTATCCAAATAATCCAATCGGAAATCTGCCAAGTTATTAAATTTTTAATCAATCTTTCAAGATACGAATTCTACAATTACAATTATATGGACATATCTACTTAGATTGAATACGTATAACTTGCGTAAATCCAATTTTATAAAGATAAACAATATAATACGAAAAAGGAAAAACACTAGACACTAGAAGTTTTGTTAACGAGGAAACCAAAACTTGTAGAAAGACCCCGGGACCTCGTCCAAATGTGAACACCGAGCTGTACTAACTAACTACATACATTATCCTACTATCAAACTTCAGTCTGAAATGTAGATGAGACCAATCAACCCTCCAAGAAACTCAGTTACAACCGTGCTCCTTACGTCTCTTGAACCTCGCAAGGTTCTACACACTTGATTCCCTTAGTTGATGTCTTTTACATCATAAGAGTTGCTTCATCCATAGTGAAGACTTTTGATACCAATATTCTTCTAACAGATAAGCCTATTCGATTTCTGTTTAGATTGAGAGATCAAGTGTGGAATATTTTTGAAATAGACAAGATATATGATAGGTGTCTAAAACACCTTATTATTTATCTATTGATTATGCTTTCTATTCTAGTTTTCTTGTAAATTATGTATCTTATGTATTGTTTTTGAGTATTTAGGTACTTTGGAGTCATTTGGATCAAAAGAGGAGGAAACATGGAAAAAGCGTTGGAGGCGGAGTGTGTCTCATTATTTTCTTTTATTTCTTCATCTCTGTCTGAAAAGTATGCCAGCTTTAGTGATGCAAATTATGTCTGAAAAGCATGGCGGATTTAATGATGTTAAGACATTGAAGAGAAGAAGTGGACTTGAGATGCAAGAGGCGGCTGCAGCTGGTGGAAGAGCATTCATTTGGAGCATAAAGGGGAAAAGATAGCATTTCACGAAGAATACTATCTGGAGCCTGGTCATGGTTAAGGGTCGACCAATTAAACAATGAACACTAAAGACCGTTGATGTTAAGGGGTGGCTAGCTGTTATAGGGTACCCATTGGAGTGTCCCTTAGCCTATGTATTGGAGTGTCAATAACCACCCAATCATTTCTTACCCTAAAATCAAGAGTTTTCTCTCATTCCTACACAACATCAGAAAGAGAGGCAAAAATGAAGGTCGTTGTTCGAGACCTCTCTGTCTGAAATGGACAAAGGCAGTGGAGATTAAAGAATGGTCACTTTTGAAGATGAAGATTTGTAAATCTAGAAGAGAGGTTTCACTGTGGATAATTAGATCGATCAGGAAAGCATAGCGATTGTTGCTGTTGATTTGAGTGATTGATGGAGGTTCCATTGCTGCTGCTAATATGAGATGAAATTAAAGATCTCCGTTGAATGATGGAGATGGGTTTGAAGAACTGTTGTTGCTGCTGTCAATTTATGAGAAGAACAATAGATGGGTGAGTTTGTGGTTAATTAGGGTTTTGTTGTGATAAATTTTTGTGTTGGTGTTGCTGGTGATATGGGTTGGAGGAAGAACATAGCACATATTTAGAACATGGAATAAGAATTGATGGGTTTGTGGTGTTGGTTGAATTCAACAGAGAAGAAATGGAAGAATTCAATGTTGGATTAAAGACATTGAGTTTGTGTATAAGTCAAGCTAAGAGGAATTCAGGGAGATGCTGCTTCTCATGGAGTTGGTTGTAGATGGAAGCTGGAGATTACAAGGGCTAAGTGGAGATTTAAGGGCGCTCGAATGGCAGTGAGTCTGATAGAATGGAATAGCAGCTGCAATGAAACTGATACAACTAGTGATGTTGTTGCTAGAGGAATTGACTGTGCTGGCAAGAGTTGGAGCAAGTGGGTGCATTGATTGAATTGTGGAATAGCAGGCGTTGGTGGTGCTATAGCTGAGAAGTGAGCAAGGATTGTGTCTGCAAAGAACACGACAGAATGGCGCTGTAACTGGAGATGGTGGTTGTGTTGGCCATGACATTGAGTTAGTGAGCAGCTGAAGTTGGTGTTGTTGCAAGCCAAGTTACTGCAATTATATGGGAGATA
The DNA here is from genome assembly GCA_023529315.1 of Papaver bracteatum. NCBI lineage: Eukaryota > Viridiplantae > Streptophyta > Magnoliopsida > Ranunculales > Papaveraceae > Papaver > Papaver bracteatum. Next base: position 205,123 of record JAJJWX010001567.1, read on the forward strand.
TGGTCTGCAGGTGAAGCTAAAATGGCAGTAAAGTGTGTGTGAGTTGCAGGTGCAACTGATGGTTGGGTGGTACTGAGAATGTATGGTTGTGAAGCTACAAAGGACTGAAATTGCAGTGATGGCGATAAAGGGAAGAAGTGGAGCTTGGAACCTATAACTGAGATGAACTGTGACTGTAGGAGTCAAGCTTACAGGGAGGAGATGATGCTATTGTAGCTGGGAAATCTAGTGGTTGCAGCTGAAAGTGCAGCTGGTGAGAGTGCAGCTGATTTGTGAAATTTCAGAGTTGCTTATGGAATTTGGAGCTGGTGGTTTGGAACAACATTAGATGTATGTTAGGTTTGAAGTGTTGCAGGTGGTGTTGAATTGATGCAGCCTTGCAGTTGGCTATTTTGGTGTTGGTTGAAGTTTGAGTTGTGGTTTTGGTGAAAGCGCAGCGTAATTGAGATGATTTAGTAGGATATGGAAGTAAAAGAAGCATTGAAGAGGATGGAACAACCATCATGGATGGAATCGAGGCGATCTGAAGAAAGATTTGGCCTCGAGTCAAGACTAGTCGAGTTAGTTAGCCGACGGTTGACTCAGTGTTTGACTCGGTTGACTAACGATGACCGTTAGGTCAACTGTTAACTTGTAACTGAGCCGTGACGGAATATTCCGTCGACGGAGAAGAGCTTTCCGGCGCTGGATTCCGGCCAAAAGCCCAGTTTTCCGGCGAGCATTTTTGGGACATATTTTCTACACGGGTTTCTCTCACTTGTGGGCTTGGTGGATTTCTATCTAATGGACTTTGAAGAGTTGGACCTAATTTTGGAGAAAAAGCTACAAAAAGAAAAGTTCTACTAACTTTTGGATATAACGTTTTATTCTATTCTTGGAGCTTTTGCAGAGAACTACTTCTAGGGTTTGCTTTCTTTTATGTTTCATCTACTTTCTTTGAATATTATTATGATGAACTCCATTAATATAAGTAACTAAATACAATAATTGGTTATGGGATAAAGTTGATTTCTTCAAGCATGTTATTTGATTATATGAATTAGTTTTGTCTCAATTTTATCGTTTATGATTCATTTTTTTTATTACCATATGATTTGAATGCTAGTTTGGTTGAGTCCGGAATCAATTGGATTTGTTTTCATCTCTATAGCTATATTAGGGTTTTCAATACGCAAAAGTTGTTATCTCTGATTTCTAGTAGCATCTTGTGGTTAATACTTGTAGTGATACATCTTTTTAATCGCATATGAATCATAACCTTTGTTAAAACAAATTAGTGCTTTTACACGTTTGTTTGCATTGATTAGTCTTATTTCATAGAACTTATTGCTCTTAGGGAGTTAAATCTAATTGTGCTTTTATACTTTAGGTTGCTTTTTAAGTAGATTTCACAATAGCATCTTTTAATGTTGTTTGTGATAAAATCTTGAAATTTAACTTGGATACTCTTGCAATCAAGATATCCTAGGACTTTTAAAAATGAGGAAAAGGTTGAGCTACCTTCAATTGCAAGGAGGAATTGAAAACGTGATAGCCAATACAGAGGAGAGGCCATCAAGATTAATATTTTTGCAAGACATCAAGATCATTGTCTGGATAGAAAAGGGCACACATTTGTCGTGACAGACAAGCAATCATCTTTAACTTGGCTGTCAAATAACAAAAATTAGACTGAACTTTTATCTAGCAGGTAGAGTGCGGGGATTGTCTTGGTCGATAGAGATTAAATACCAATTCTAATCATAGATGAAAAATACATGTTTGTGAATGATACTATCCCTTAACTAGTATCTTCTCCTTATTGATTATTCCTATTATTTACTTTTCTTTATTTAGTATTATTACTTTGATAAAAACAAAAACACACCCAGGGGGTTTGAATGAGAATTTCTCTGTTGGTTACTTGGTTACTTAAGAATCTGAAAATTGCATAACAACAATTGCCTCTCTGTGGATACGAACTCTTTCTTATCGAATACTATATTCATAGTTAGTTGAGTGAGGAAGTGAAATTATTTTTGACGCATACTCTTTCGACACATAGTTAGTTGAGTGAGGAAGTGAAATTATTTTTGACGCATATGACACGCTTCAATATATAGCAAACCTTACAAATCCGGAACTTACGACTCCCGAAGAGCAGCCTAGATTTTTAACCAACTCTCAAGAAAAATCTTCAAAAGACCAATTAAGATCAATTATTACATATGTATATTGAAGAATCCCAATTAAGATCAATTATTACAATTATTGCAATTTCTTCGATAACAGAAAAACAAGATCTGGACACACGAACTATCAAGGTAAAGATAGTCGCACCTGACTTTACGAATCCCCAAAGCGGAGTCTTTTAGTTGTAAACCTAATTATGTTTCTCAGAGGAAACCTAAGTTCATATAGGAAGACTCTAAAATTAACTAGGACACAAAGTGTCCCGGATTGAATTTCTCAGTTGAAATAATATCTTTATTTATAGATTTTCAAGATTGAGGGTTGATTTGAATTCAAGCAAAGATAACTTGGGAATCAAGCAAACACTTTAGGTCTTGAAGATATGATAAAAGAATATACATAGTGGTCCGGTTGTAGAACCGTGTATAATGATTGTTCGATTTGGGAAATATGCCATGTGAACAGTAAGCAATATGATGTTCATTAAAACACTTAAGAGTTTAATCATGATGCACACACATAAGTGTTTAAGTGATCAGTTAATTTTAGAAGTGTTTAAGAGAATCATAGCAATGCTAAACATATTTAAAAAAAAATAAGTCATTGAGCATTTGTTAAACTTACTAGGACAGTTAGTGAGACGGTTTGAAAACCGTAAGGAAAGTTCACGAGTAAGGGAGATACGGTTCGTGAACTGAGTTTTCCAACCCTTACTCGAATCGAGAACTCAAATGGACACAATTTGCGAACTGGGTTCTCCAACTGTTCTTGGCTTTATGAAATCAGATGGACACAATTTTCCAACCGGGATCGCCAACTTTAGGCTTTTATACCAATATTAAAAAATCAGTTCACCACGGTTTTCCAATCAGTTTCGTGAACTGTTCCCTACTGAACTTGAAGTTTTCTAACATGTTCATGAAACTCTCTCTTATGGTGTTAATTATATGGGCTATTTTAAAGTAATCCACACTCGAACTAATATTGTTAAGGACCTCTGAACATCTATGCTATAATCATATTTTGAGATTTTTAACAAGACAAGCTTGACTCAAAATTTCTTCTTTGTAAATCTACTAGAAGTCATACGACATAGTCTCAATAGATAGAATGGTAAGATAGTGAGTAAAATAGATTGGTTAAGTATTCACATACCTGATACAAAAGTTCTTCAAATGTCTTCGCCTATCTTCAGTCTTCGAGGGTGATGTCTAATACTCAACTACCAAATTCTAACCTAGTCCGAGACTTGACTTAGTAGACTACAAATCAAGAAATAGTTTTGATCATCTAATATTAACAACAAGCTTGAGATAGCAAAAATTATGGGTTCAACCGAGCATTTCTCTAACACATCTGATGTATTGCTCTAAATTGGCCATCTTCAACTTTTCTAGAATAAATTTCTCAATCTCATCATGATCAAAGCTGACATGTGAAACAATGACAATAGTAACATAATTTTTTCTTATTCCATACATTTATTTCATAGAATTTTGAGGAGAATTTCCTTAGGTTGTGTTTGATAGAAGTTAATTTCATGGAATTAGCCATCTTTCGGTGGAAAAATCTTGTTTTTTGCCATTTAATTATAAATCTATTTCTATTTAATTGTGGGTCAACTACAAAAAAGCGTGATCTAAAGTATGTTTTAAGCTTATTTCCATGAAAAGTATTTCATTTCCTTCCTCAGGATACTGATACCATAGGATACACATTTCAGGGAATTGTTTCTTTTCTCGGTTATAGTACACATCCTTAGTTCAAAAATCAATATCTCGTATAAATATTTACATACTCAGGGCAATAATATTAAACACAAGAATTCCAAGCGTTTTAAGAGCCATTTTAGCATCCAGAAATATCATTATAATCTAATCAACATTCGTTATAATGTCAAATTCAGGTGAATTTGATAGAAGTTGGAAATTTTGTAGAAAAAAATTTAGTCCTCCGCACGTCTATTGAGATTGATTAGGTTGGATGATTTTGAATAATATGGGAACCAAGTATTGTTATTCTTAAGAAATTATCGTAGGAAGGAGTAGATACTTCTCTTGAGCGATGATTTTGGGAAAGCAAATAAATGAATTGAGAATCTACAACAAAATTGGGGGAATAAATTGCTTGTTATAAGCCCTACTTAAAACTACAAGGGTGTTTCCAACCCGGAAAAACCACCCAAATTACATATATTAAGAAATTTAATAATTTTTAAACAAATTAATCATAGTAATTAATAATTAGTAATCATCAGTGATTAATACAATGTATTCATTTTTTTGTATATATAAAACAAAGAATATTTTCTTTCACATGGGTTGTTATTCAGTAGAAATATCAGTATATTCATATCAATCACATCTTTTTTAGTATAGATAAAATAAAAAATATCTTCTTTCGCCGATTCTATTTACCTTCATTTATTTATGTGTTCATACTTTTACCTTTGTTATATACTTAATTATACCAGTGGTAGAAAGAGGAAAGAATTATTATCCAATAGAAATATCAGTATATTTATGTCAATCAAAATAAAAAACCAAGTCAAGCCTCTTTATTTTGTAACCCTATTGAATCTCCATCAATAACTACTCCCATTGAAGTTACCAAACCAAAATACCTACTTGATTAAAGCTTTATTTATACATTTTTGTTGCTTGATCGATTATATTTGCTAGTCACTATATTGTTTATTGGTTTTCTTTTTGATTTTTTTTATACGTTGTATGCATAAATCACCAAATTATTAGAGAACTTATAAAATATATGGCTAAAGCTACTCGACTCATTCACTAAAGAAAATCCCATGTACACACAATAAAAATAGTTATACAACGCCATCTTATGTCTAATTAATGATTCGTACATCTAACAAGATTTTTATTGTGTTTCAATATTTCATCAAAGATACACACGATAAAATAAAAACTTCATTAGAAAAGGCCCTAAAAATCTAATCAATGTTTAATTAAGATCTTGTAAAAATAAAAAAGAACCCTTTACTAATTTATTTCATATAATCAAGATTTACACAATAAAGATCAACTATTTTCAAGAAAAATACCCGAACTTAATTTATGAACGCATAATTGGGGGATATGGAACCTAATTGGGGGATATGAATTACTTCCCCCAACCCATGGTATGTGTTAAGGGGTTATTTTTGGTTATGAAAATACTAAAATACCCTTCCCACAAAATAAAAATCAAAAACTTAAAATCAAAAAACAAAATCATATCCCCCATTTCCATCTCCACTTCTTATCAATCTTATTTAGGGGTAGAGCTTTGAAACCCAAATATTCCCCATTCCCTTTCAAATTTTAAACTCTCCCCACTCTATATCAAATTCTCTTCTCCTCACTTTGGAAACGATTTTTTTTTATTTATTTGGAAGTGATGAAGATCATGCTGAAAGTGATGATGACCATGCCGGAATTGATGAAGACCATATGCCGGAACATGATACCGGCATGCTTGAGAATTTCCTATCAATGACGGTAGTCAAGTGAAAAAAAATATCAAAATTATGGATACTTTTCATCCTGTTCCGACATAGAAATTTAAGCAAAATACTATGCCGGAATAGGTACCGGCATGCTCGAAAACTAGATTACCATGCCAGTACCTGTTCAAAACCAGAAAAAATCAACATTCTGAAAGTCAAAACCATAAAAAATCGTAACGAGAGAGCTACGCCCCCCGAACCCCCCCCCCCAGATAGTGGCAAACAATTTATGAACATTTCCAACAATTTCCGGCATGGGTTTTTGGTTGAATACCATGCCGGAACCAAGCTTTTTCAGCTGCAACAATGGTGGATTCAAAGAAAAAAAATCAAAATTTCAACCTCTTATTAGTAGTAATTCTCTCATCACAATCATCTTCCATTTAAAAAAAAAAAAATCCTCTCAAATATTTTTTTCCCTCCTTTTACTCTCACCCAAACAAAAATAAAAATACACACTAATCTATCCCCCAAATACTTAAGATTTTAACTAATTATTATTAACCACTAAACCTAATTAGTGAGGGATAGATTAGGAATTAAAAAAATAATTACATAAGGGGTGACCCAAAATTGCTATTGGGACTCATGTTTTGTCTTGTAGCTATATCCCCCAATTAGTTTTCCTATCCCCCAATTATGCGTTCTAATTTATCTTTGAAAGAAAAAAATAAGTAATTTAAGAGTACATAACAAACCAAATTGCATGTTGTTGATGGTGGTTTTTGACTTAGGGTTAAAATCGTAAAACCCTAGTCGGACAGTGACGTCACAGAATTCGAGTAATAATGTCTCCACTGAATGCATTTATTGAACCCTTTAATATGTCCGCGAGAAAATTATCAGGGTACCTTTTTTTAATACTAATTAGGGTTTCGACAGGCCAAACCCTAACTCCCACACCACTGTGCCAATGGCAAACCATGCCAGCCACATCTATCGCGCCAAGGTATGCCAACCATGCTAGCCGCACCACTGTGCCAATGGAAAACCATGCCACACCTACCGCGCCAAGGCATGCCAATCATGCTCCCAATCCAACCGCACCTTGCCTTGGCCCCACCATGCCAAACCGTCCATATTAAACCCTTGGCCCCACATGTGCCAATGGCATGCCGTGCCAACCACCTTGCCGCGCCATACCGTGTTGGCCTCCCCATGCGGCTACCAAAACAAAGGCCTGCAACAATCAACGTCAATCCCTTTATCTAAGATACAAATCTTAGCCGTCCAAGGTCACCAACCAACGCATGGTAACCTTTGGCCCAATTCCAAAACCCTAATTTTTGCCACGCCTAAACCGTGCCAAGGCATGCCGACCATGCCACATGTGCCAATGGCATGCCATGTCAGCCACCTTTCCGCGCCATACCGTGTTGGCCTTCCCCATGCGGCTACCAAAACAAAGGAATGCAACAATCAATGACCATCTTTCCATCTAAGATGCAAATCTTAGCCGTCTAAGGTTGCCAAACAACGCATGGTAACCTTTGGCCCAAAACCCTAGTTTTGGCCACGCCAAACCACGCCAAGGCATGCCATGCCACATGTGCCAATATCATGCCAACCACCTTGTCGTGCCATACCGTGCTGGCCTTCCCTATGCGGCTACCAAGACGAAGGCGTGCGACGATCAATGGCCACCCTTCCATCCTAGGTGCAAATCCTAGCCGTCCAAGGTTGCCAAACAACGCATGGTAATATTTGGCCCAAAACACGCTAGCTTCCCAAAACTTGATATCTTCCCAAAACAAGCTAGCTTCTCAAAACATGGTAGCTTCCCAAAAACACACCAAACATGCCACCGTCCCTCTTGAATTCTTTCTGAGTTTTACTTTAGGGATGTTTTCACCTCCCCGACGAGCTAAAAACCTAAATATTCCCCCGTGGGAGATAAGAAATTATTTTCCGTACATAATGGAGGGGCGGACCATCAAAATCCGAGTCCGTATGAGAATTCTACATCGCGCTAATTAGGGTTTCAGCATACTAAACCCTAATTTAGATAAAGCCGCAAGCACTTCCCTTCCAAGATGCACACTGCCAGTGGCTCCACTCCACGTTAAAGCCATGCCGGACATGCTTTCATGCCGCTGGCTACCAAACGAAGGGTTGCAACGATCAACGTCCACCCTTCTGTCTAAGATGCAGATCTTAGACGTCCAAGATCACCAACTAACGCATGGCCACTTTTGGCTCAACGCCAAAATCCAAGCTTGGCCACGCTTAACCACGTTAAAACCATGCCGGCCATGCTTTTATGTTGCTGGCTACCAAGTGAAGGGTTGCAATAATCAACGGCTTCCTTTCCTCTTAAGATGCAAAATCTTGACCGTCGAAGGTCACCACGCAAGTCTCCCAAGATCAACTTGCCAGACAACAACAAACGTATTACACGTTTTCCACAAAAACATTCCAGACATCAACACATGTCACAAAATGGGGGATGCTAATTTGGTATTGGTTTGGCGGTTTATAGCGTGCGGCGTACACTACGGCCGTTATAAGAGAGTGTCATAAGGATGAAGCGTAACATCAATTCCAGGAATTACCGGTTACCACCTCCTCTCATTTACTCACTCGTTTTCCATTTCTTAATGAGACCAGAGTACGTTTCACTTCGACTTGTATAAATAGGCATTACCTATTTCCATCAAACAACAAGTTCATGTCAGGAGCATACAATACTCATAAAACATTTGCTAGATTTCCATATGCTATCTTCCCACTTTCTGATATAAGTCGTAAAAAAACTACTCTTCCATAATCAACTATTCTGGTTTCAACACTTTCTTCGCTTTCCTCCCCAAAATCAACCCTTCTCCTTCACTTTGTGACCGAAGTAAGTCTGGAACGGCCATTTCTTGGTTTAAGCCGGATTTGTACAGATTGATCTCTCGAATCTAAAGTACTCCCTTGCAGTACATTGTTTAGGGTTTAAATTCGTTTCTCACCCACACACCCGAAATTACCAAAATCAGCAGAAACTGTTTTCACCCTCAAACACATGTATAGAAATCATCTTTACAATGCTATGCCTAACAGGTCAAAATTCACTGATGCGTCACTCGTAACGCAATAAATAGGCCGTAAATCTTCACTTTTCATTAGGAAAATGCATGTTGATTTGCCTAACCAAGTATAATATTTGAAACGTAATTTCAATACTTATCTCCACACTATTTTAACTTACCGTTGTTCTTCCAATGTATATATAGCTTCAAGGACAACTATGATGGAGTTTGGGTTGGATTCATGTACTGGACTTCCACGTAGGACATTGCAAGTATGATTTTATATTCTTACTTTGTTTTGACTATGGGATGGATGCATCACTGGCTTCTGAGTTCTATATAGGAATGGGGCATGTCTTGGACTTATACATAGGACATTGCAATCTTGTCTTGGCGTCTTACTTCTCTTTCGCAATGGGTTGGATGTATGCACCAGTCTTGCTCGTTCCAAGGGTGCATCATCCAAGATGATACAAGTGGCTATGCAAACTCCCCTAACTTGTATACCAGTTAGCTTCCTTTTCTGTTCATACCCCATCCAAAATTGGTGCCATACCAACATCAAGTAAATTTATACGAAGTATGAGCTTTCAATGGATAAAATTAAACTATCTCATCAAGTATGGTCACAATCATCTCTTGTCTCGTATTGCGGAGTCAGATTTATGAGTTACCAAAATGTCACAATCACCTCCTAATTCGATGATATGAGCGACAAGGTGCTGGACCACAAACGCGTTACATTGCAGCTTCCTACGTACTCAACCTGTATCATGAAGGGATCGAGCACAAATCTTAGTTCATCATTTTCAAAACTAGAAATCAAAACCAACTCGTGTTGCAAGGCTAAAGCCAAACAAATCCTAGTCTGTATAGGTCGAAAATGGGTTTTCGCATAATATGCACAAGATTATGCATAATTAATGTCTTTCTTTTTCCCATAATTATGCTTCCTCTATCTTGGTTCATGCAAATTATTACTTTCTTGTACTTGCAACATAGGCAATTATAGTGCTTGTTAGCCTATGTTCATTTCAACCAACACTTACCCTTATATATGTCTTTTTGGAATTTCTATAAAAGGAATTTGTGGATATATTTGCCACACATGACCATCCAATTCCCTTTGGGTGCAATATGTTTGGCTAAATAGTGCATCATTCATGCCATGATGCATTCTTGAGTAAGAAACACTGAGAAATACTGCATTTTTTAGTTTAGAAACACAACAATTTACACACCATGAATCTCCCTCCATCAAACAATGCGATAATGAAGCATAAAGGATAAGCTTTGTAGCTTAGATATGCATTTTCCTTATGTACCTTCAACCAACACCCCTTTCACATATATATTCTGGACATTTCCACAAAAAAGAAAGAAAAAGGAAATGGTTATATACCAAGTCCCACCTGCTTTTGGGACAATGAATTATGAGTAATGCATCTCAGCTCTTGGCCAATATCCCACTTGCGTGATGCATTATAATGGTAAAAATTATAGTTCTTGGCCAACATGCCTTGGATGAAAACACAAGCTTTATACGATGGTTCCTCTCGTGTAATGATGAATTCTAAAGTATGTATCACACGAAATTACAAGGTGTTACAAGAGCACTGCTTGTTTGAAAACTCAAGTGTTGGTATGTCAAGCTTGTTGTCAATGTTAGATGAAACTGTTTCTTGATTTAAGTATACTAAAGTCAATCTTGAACTAGGATTAGCTTTAGGTGAAGATTGAAGACTGAAGATCACACAAAGACATCAACGAGAACTTCATCAATAAAGGTAAGTGAACACTGACTATCATGTTTGACTCATTGATTTCGACCATCATTTTTGAGACATGTCGTTGGCTTTAGTAGTTCATATGTATAAAGGAAAAGTTTCAAGATCAAGCTTATTGTTGACTAATTTCGAAAATAAGACTCCAACAATGAAGTACAAATGACTTATCACACTTGAGAGTGAGAATAACTCTATTTGTTTAACAAATTATTTTTGCACAAGAAGATCCTAAAACTCTAAGTTGAAATTGAGTTCGTGAACAATAAAAACTTAACATTTTCTGTTGACTCCCACTTAGAGGAAAACAATTAACAAAAGGACAGATTTTAAAAGGAATTTGTGAAAATATGGACAAGTGAGGCATCTATCCTTACTAGAACATACATGCCTCCAGTCCACCCCCATCCAATACTCTTTTGTAACACCCTATTTACACAACACAGTATAATCCTCATAATCCAATGGATTAACGACGTGTATGGTTGAAGGGAATGGAATTAATTTCCGGGGAACATAATATCATTCTCATGTTTAGTAAATACGAACAAATGGTGGTTAGAAATATTATCCCTAAAAAATAAGAAATTTCTAAACCCATAAGGTAGGTGAATTTAGGATTCCCCTAGTCCACGGAATAGGATTTTTGGGGATGTTCTCTTCTCAACATCCAAATACGCCATGAATTAAACAATGAAATTACCCGATTTATAACTTCCCAATATTACCCCGATAAAAACAACAAACAAAACTATACAAGAGGTCACCACATCGCATATAATTTTAAGGGTGATTTTCGATTGATTCCTATAACCCCCCCGTTTGTTTTATCCTCGTAACCCCATGAAATTTGATAAACATTTGGAGCAGCCTTGAAAGGTAAAAGGACCTCCACTAACCAACATAAATCACCAATGGGCTTATATTGAAGCCAAATCTTCATCATCAAACCCATCTCTTCGAGTTTAATCCTAAAGCCCTAAGGGTGTTTTCGTCTTTCTAACAGAAAACTCTTGATATAAAAATAAAACTTCATTAGGGTTTTTGGTTTCTCTCTCGTAATAGTGGTGGATTGTAGCTCCAGAGGCGGAAGAAGAAGAAGGAATAAAAAAATTAGGGCAAACCTAATTTACAGTCCAAAAACTCAATCATGGTTCGTAATCCCTCTCTATTTCGCTTTGTTTTCATTTTCCTGCTGATTGAATCACGCCAGAACTCACTCATTGATTTTGATTTTCTGCTCATTTTTTTGTGATTCTGGATTTAGAAGCATGTTAGGGTTTTAATCGCATTGTTTTGTTTTCCATCATTGGAGATCTGTATGCGATTGATGAACTTTAAGACTCTGTAGGTGTCATGGTATCTTCTGGTGTGTTTTTCTGTAATTATTTTGGGTTATCTTGAAGGTTTTTACATTCTGGAAGGATTTGGAAATTGTAGTTGTTTATAATCTCAATAGAGAAACCTTGATAGATTATGGCAAATTGAAGTTCTTCAAGTAGCTTTAAGAGAACTTATTCATGTATTGCCTATGCTATGTATAAGGGGGAGAACTTGGTTGATAGCTGTATGTATACCTTTTTGTTTGAGGAGGGGAGTGATTGTACAGGTTAGTGAAATGAGGAATTGTCACGATTTACCTGAATCTGGTTTTGAGATTTTCAAATATGTTATAGTAGATTTTGGTGTGTTTTCCTGTGATTATGCTGGATTATTTTGATGTTATATCTTCTAACCTTCTGAATGTTTTGATTGGTTCATTTGATTTCAGGCGAGGGGATTGAAGAAACATTTGAAGAGGCTTAATGCCCCTAAGCATTGGATGCTTGATAAATTGGGTGGTGCTTTTGTAAGTATAGAATCCCATTTTATTTGAATTTATCTTATGTTTACTTGATTTTAAGTATCTAATCCTGAAAGAATTTGGTTTGTAGGCCCCTAAGCCCTCATCTGGACCACACAAGTCTAGGGAATGTCTTCCCTTGATTCTTATCCTGCGAAACAGATTGAAGTATGCCCTTACATACCGTGAAGTTATTGCTATTTTGATGCAAAGGCACATTCTTGTTGATGGGAAAGTGCGAACAGACAAGACCTATCCCTCTGGATTCATGGGTACGTGTGTATAATGTATTCCTTCACTTCGTCTGTTTCTTCTTTTTATTCTCAATTTTCTAACATGTTTCCATAGAGAAAAATGATATCTATGAAAATGAAGGATGTCAGTGCTTGCCTAATGATTCTCTTGAATCAAGCCAGTTTACGTTTACACTTTGAGGATATCCCCAAAGGATGTTCTCAACCTTCTTGTACCTTCAGCATTTTGATGGGTATAGATAATGTGCACCTCCTTAGGAGATAACTCTGTAATGTGGATACTGAAATGTTATTTCATTTCTTCGTTACTGCTCTCCATATGTTAGTTTGATGTCCCTGAATGTCTGCCGCCTACCACGACCTTTTGCGAGTAATTGTTATTAGTATAATTGAGCTTTAAGCATGTGAAACCCTGATATCGCTTCTTTGTCAACCTTAATAGATGTTGTGTCGATTCCCAAGACGAACGAGAACTTCCGTCTCCTGTACGACACCAAGGGTCGCTTCCGTCTCCACTCCATCAAGGATGAAGAAGCTAAGGTTAGTCTTTTTACCCTCATTTGTTATGCCATGCTTTAAAGTTGAACGTTTCACAGCTCCGATATTGTATTTACTGACGGCTATACCCACCATGTATATTACAATTATTTTATTCATCATGTTTCCAGCCTCTGTTAAATGAAAATTATTTTTCTTGATCTCATAAATGAAAATTTTCCCTCTTTGCAGTTCAAGCTCTGCAAGGTTAGAAATGTACACTTTGGATCTAAGGGTATCCCATACATTAACACCTTCGACGGTCGCACCATCCGTTACCCTGACCCTCTTATCAAGGCTAATGACACCATCAAGCTAGATCTTGAGAGCAATAAGATTGTTGATTTTATCAAGTTTGATATTGGTAATGTCGTCATGGTTACTGGAGGTAGAAACAGAGGCCGTGTTGGTGTAATCAAGAACAGAGAGAAGCATAAGGGAAGTTTCGATACCCTTCACATCCAGGATTCTACTGGCCATGAGTTCGCCACCCGTTTGGCCAATGTGTTCACCATTGGGAAAGGTACCAAGCCATGGGTTTCACTCCCCAAGGGCAAGGGTATCAAGTTGACTATTATTGAAGAGGCTAGGAAAAGGTTGGCTGCTCAAGGAGCTGCCACAGCTTAGGTGCTGCCATCATGACCTGTTTTGCAGTTTGGAAATTACTCTTGGCTTAAAAGAACAACTGCTGTTTTAGTTTAACTTTCAGAACAAAATTTTGAAGCTGCTTTTTGTTTAGCTTTTCCAACATTACTAGGATATTATTATAAGCTTAATCTATCTAAGTTTCTTTGATATCGGCTCTTCCCCTGCGTTATGTTCATTTTGTCAGGTTTTATCTGATTGCTTTCAACTTTGCACGAATATCTCTGTTAGTTGTAGATCAGTAAATCCCTGTATCCAAAAGAAATCTGGAAGATGTTATTTTAATCTCTTTTGCTTTAGCGTGCATATGATCAGTAATCTTATCAGGCTATCAGCTGCATTTCTTGCTTTGGTATTTTCCTTTTTGCTTTCCTCTTTTTAGTTCGTTTTAAACATATCTTGCGGATTTTCATCCGTTCAGACTGTCAAGCGTTTATAAGTGATTCAGTTCCATGGTTCGTAAGACAGCGTTGGCTGGCAGCTAGAGCAAAGTATGATATCACCCGTTTTGAACATGTGTTTCAGCTAACTGATTTGGCAATAGGTCCCCATGTTTCTTTAGCAAGGACAATCATATGACCACGTTTCTTGTTTTTTTTCTTCTTTTCTTCTTTTCTTTTCTTATCACTATTTCAACCATGTATCTTTGGGGGCTAGAATTTTAAACCACCATTCTCAATGCACGTAATGTTTGAAATCGAGTTATATTCACTGCACTTCATACGGTCCAAGAGCGAGATCAAGTTGCCATAGATATTGATACAAATTGCAAGACTATGGGCCATATGACATTTTTGGTCCATTGCCTAAATACTGTTGAAAGACAGCAAGCACAAAGACTGACAATTTGCTGAAGTTCCAAGACCAAAGATTTTCAACAATATAAATATCCACGAACCTCACACATGAAACGAAACCCATTATCTAGAGGAGAAGTTAAGAGGATTTACAGTGGTGGCTGCGAGAGATTTCATTGCCTGGAAGAGCAGCAATGAAGTTTGTGGAAATGTTGTTTCTTGTTTTGTATTGGTTTATCACAATCATGATCCAGGCTTTCTTAAACTACTTCATTAACCCCTCAGTATGTTTTTAAGAGGAGCTATGGGGACGTTTACAGTTATACATTTTGAGAGCAGAAATGAAAGGTATGGACCTGAATGCCAGTGATATAGCTAGTCTTTATCATCAATAATAGTTGCACGCGTTCTGTAGCATTGTTGAAAGTGTTCAACAAGTTCTATATAAATATGTTAGTATTATGAATAAGATTTGCACGACTCTTGTATGAGATGTCGAACTATCTTGGACAACACATAGTTATGTTGTAAAGAAACTATTTCACAATATTTGGCTTGTGTAGTTTAAGACTGGAAGACAACATCTATTAATATTGTGAATACTGTTGTCACAACACTTCATTGAGTTGTATAACTATCCCGAACAACTCCTGATAATGTAGCAAGATTTTATTTTACAATGATTGTTGTGGGTAGTAGAACTTCTTAACACAACACTTATTAGAAGTTGTGTGCATAAAATTATTTTGAATTTTTTTTTTATAGCTGAAACCGAATTGCCGAAAGCATTTCACATTCATAATTTCATATTAACCTGCCAGTATAACATATTTACATTCATTCAAGACCTACCACTCAAATTACATTACCTATCTAACTTCAAATCACATTGAATGAAAGTGTTGCGCAACGAAAGAAAAGAAAATGATAGCATTAGGACCCCAACGAACTGAAACTAAGTCTTGGCAAAAATGCCATAGACCAACCTATCTTGCCATGACTTGTACCAATAATATTTTCCAATTCCTGCAACCCATACCCATGACAGAGCACTTAGCTTCTTCTTTTAATTCAGAATCAAACCAGTTTCTTATCCTTTCTCAACTGAGCATGACTTGGCCTTTTGCATCCTCCACATTCATTTGCCTAAGGGTAGATTTCAGCTACAATTTCAGTAGCTCAGGCCATTTAGCATTTTCATTCCCAACTATAGCTCTAGCACCATGTACCATTCCCTGCATATCAACACCATTCTTCTATTTTATTGCAAGGTCCGTTCACAATACCCAACTTGACCTATAACCACCGTCGACACTACTTCCTACTTTGTAACTTAACCTTCAGCAGAGAACAAAGAGAAGGGAACTCTAGAATTCGACGATGTTTAGTTGCACATTACTATTACTGGTGTGCTCGATTTAATCATCGCTCCAACATCGCAATAAAGATGGAGTTATCAATTCATGCCCATCTCTTCACATGGTGGAACATAATTATCAACAACACAATAGAGTAAGAACAAAGATGTTAAAAATGGATGATTATCAGATGATCCAAATTGTAAAACAGGGAAGCAACAATTAAAGTAAACAAGATTCATTCAAATAACTTAGTTTCTGGCGAAGTTTAAAAAATTTGTAAGACTAATCCAAAAAAGAGGCCATCGGAGTTAAGGATCTACCAAAATACATCGATATAAATGGCCATGTCAGAGTAGGACTCATCAAAACCCGATATTTGATCCTTAAGTACGGGCAACAGCAGCAGGAGCTAGCTTCACTAGGAGTGGCACCAGCAGCACCAGCAGTACCGATACGTGCGCCTTGTCCTGGCTTAGCTGCATCGTCCTATACATAAAAAAAAAATCAAATAAATAACAAATCAACAACAATAATTAGAATATCAACAATTCGTTCGGATGAACTGAAGACGAAATATATCAGATTTGGTGCAATAAATATTATGGAGACTGTGCAATGACTAGACTACGCTTATCGGAAATAGGTAAAGTAAATACTATAAAATGTAAAAATGACCATATTACCCTTAATGGAAATAAGTGCTATAAATATTAAGGAGACTGTGAAAATGACCAGGCTGTGCTTATCGAAAATAGGTAAAGTAAATATCACAGAATATGAAAATGACCATATTACCCTTAATGGAAATAAGTGCTATAAATATTAAGGAGACTGTGAAAATGACCAGACTACCCTTATTGGATATAGGTAAAGTAAATATTATAGAATGTGAAAATGACCATATTACCCTTAATGGGAATAAGTGCAATAAATATTATGGAGACTGTGAAAAATGACCAGACTACGCTTATCGGAAATAGGTAACGTAAATATTAAATAATTTGAAAAAGACCATATTACCCTTAATGAAAATAAGTGCAATAAATATTATGGAGACTGTGAAAATGAACAAGACTACCCTTATCGGAAATAGGTAAAGTAAATGCTATAAAATGTGAAAATGACCATATTATCCTTAATGGAAATAAGTGCAATAAATATTATGGAGACTGTGAAAAATGACCAGGCTGTGCTTATCGAAAATAGGTAAAGTAAATATCACAGAATATGAAAATGACCATATTACCCTTAATGGAAATAAGTGCTATAAATATTAAGGAGACTGTGAAAATGACCAGACTACCCTTATTGGAAATAGGTAACGTAAATATTATAAAATATGAAAAATGACCATATTACCCTTAATAGAAATAAGTGCAATAATTATTATGGAGACTGTGATAAATGACAAGACTACCCTTATCGGAAATAGGTAAATTACATATTACAGAATATGAAAATGACCATATTACCCTTGATGGAAATAAGTGCAATAAACATTATGGAGACTGTGAAAAATGACCAAACTACCCTTATCGGAAATAAGTAAAGTAAATATTATAAAATGTGAAAATGACCATATTACCCTTAACGGAAATAAGTGCAATAATTATTATGGAGAATGTGAAAAATGACAAGACTACCCTTATCGGAAATAGGTAAAGTAAATATTACAGAATATGAAAATGACCATATTACCCTTGATGGAAATAAGTGCAATAAACATTATGGAGAATGTGAAAATGAAAAGACTACCCTTATCGGAAATAAGTAATTTTCAGAGAAGGCTTCGCGCTATTTGCGGCTCAGTCACGTGAGCATTTTTTTTTTGAACATTATATTTTTTTTACAACTCTTATAAAGGGTTGTCATAAAGTTAGTATATTGAAGAACCACAAACTTAACCGAACTTGTGATATTGTAGGAATGGTTAGTGGTGTAGACTTCCATGCAGGAGGTTGAGGATCGAATCCCCCAACCTCTTTTTTCCCAACATTCTATATTTTAACTTCAACAACACTTATAAGTGTTGTTATACGTTTTTATTAAAAAAAACACGAAAACACCAAATCTTGTGAACCGTAAGGATGGTTGATGAGCTAGACATCCATGCATTAGGTTCATGTTCGAATCCCCCAACCTCTTTTTTCCCAACATTCTATGTTTTAACTTCAACAACACTTATAAGTGTTGTAATACATGTCTATTAAAAAGAAAAAAAAAATCACCAATTCTTTTGAACCGTAAGGATGGTAGATGAGTTAGACATCCATGCACAAGGTTCATGTTCGAATCTCTCCTCAAACGTATTTTTCATTATCATATTTTTGTCTTCCTCAACAACACTTATGAGAATTGTGATAGGATAAGTCACTATGTTTATGTAACAAAGTTGTTATAGCTAAATGTTGTAGCAATAGTTTTGCTTAAGGAGTTGTCGTTTGTTTTCTTCGCCCAACCCCTTTTTCCCCAAGTGTTGGTAGTGATGATATACAACAACGCTTCCTTTGAAATCAGTTGTAAAACATACGACTTTCTACAATGTTTAGGAAAGTGTTGTAAATGACCAGTTGTAGATGTACATTTTTCCCATAGTGCTAGCTTAGTGTTCCGATTTCTAAAACTGCATCAGTTGGTGCTAGAAACAAAACACACCAGCAAACCATAATTTCTACAATGGTAGGTAGAGATAGAGGTGGTGGTAGAGGTATTAGATACATAGATTCTACTGAGTCAAGAACCTTGATTGAGGACATGTTGCGACAGAAGTTGTTGCGATAGGGACGTGCGAAATATCGAATGGAGATACCGGAGAGCCGACGAAAGCCTTTAGATTCACTGGAAGGAGTTTCTGAAGAAGATGAACACACAAAGGTCGATGTGAATCGTCGTTATGTTGTTCATGAGAATCCATTATTCTCAAAACACACCCCTTTGTATTCACCGGAAGGAGGATCGGAGGATGATGGATACACGTTTAATGAAAATCCTTTTCACAACCGTGTTGTTCATGAATCACATCATAGAAGGTTAGAAAACAGTTTAATCAAAACCTTTGACTTGAACACCAGACGGGTGAAAGTTGAAGTGGATAATATGTCTAGAAGAATACATGCCGAAGATTTCCTAGATTGGGAGGCCAGCATAGAGGAATATTTTGAATGGCAACCGATGACTGAAGCTTGTAAAGTGAAGTTTGTCAAGTTAAAGTTGAAGGGGTCAGCACTGTATTGGTGGAAAAGACTACAAGAAAGGCGTCAGAGGTAAGGCAAAACAAAAATCAACACTTGGGTTCACATGAAACAGAAGTTGCGCAAACAATTTCTTCCATCAGATTATATGATGAGGATGCATAAGAAGTTTCACTTGTATCAGCGTGACCTTAGTAAGAGCACAAAGGTAACCAGCACATCAACAACAACTGCTCGGATTACAAACAGAGTGCACAAGAAAGAAGTTCACCTCATTGAGGCTAATACTGACGAAGGCACGTCGGGGGAGATGAAATATGATGAATTTGTCTTTGAAGAGCCGAAATACGATGAGTTTGAGTGTGAAGACGAAGTCGTTGTTGATTGAGACTTACCACTAGTCTACGACTGCATTCCAGAGGTTGAAGACACGGTGTTGCATATTTCTGCTAGTGTTAACCATTTTATCAAGGAAGACAACGACCCAGAAGTTGAGGAAGAATAACTTCTTACAACTGCTGGTGTTGATACTCTTATCGACAAAGACACAAGAATTGTAAGTATCCCGGTTAACCAAACTCATCCAGTTTCCAAAAATCAAGCTACATATCTAGTAGATGATCTTAGCTTGGGATCTCAAGTTTTACGTACGATACCAACTTTATGTACTGTTGACAATCCTAATTTGAGATAAAACTATAACAAGGAAGAAGTTAGTCGCAAAGAAGTTGGTAGAGAAAATTATATAAGTAAAATTCATGGGAGAATTTTCTCTAACAAACCGATGAGTATTATGATAGAAGGGTTGCCAATCATAGTAAGTATTTTAGTACTATGTTACAACAATTATATTCATGAAACTCAAGTTTCACGTGTGGCAGAGACTGTCAAGTTTTGTCATAAGGAAACTTGTGCAGATAATTATGCAAGTAGAATTCGAGGGAGAATTCTCTTGAACTCCAGGAGGAATGCTATGGCAGAAGACGTAGTATAAAAATTCAGAAACAACATCACAACCTATCATGACATTGGTGCATACGGGAAGGACACTCTCGTGCAATGTCCCGCAAAAACAGGTAGACGATGGACTACTGAACGTCTAGCACCTGCCATTGCTGCATTGGAGCTGCTTTTACAAAGTGAGGGAGATGGTTTATCACATGAAGACTGTTTAACAACTAACAAATATATCAAGCTAGGTCACATAACTGTCCTGGAAGAAACCACTATTAATATCAGTGGAATGTATACAATGGCAGCATATGCTAATAGATGGCGCAAAGTATTATAAGGAAAACTAGGGAGAAATTCATTGTTTGCTTGCCGTGGTACGATGACTAGCGCGAACCATAGAGTAACTCTATTTGAATATCAAGATGACGTAATGGAGTTAGAGCCTGTAGTGGGAATCAACAATGATGGTTGGAGCTTTGTGTTTGATCGCGGGAAAGCAGCGAGGACATCATATGGTACAATGAAGTTAAACATTTCTGGTTTATTGCCTTTTACGATCTCTAATGCCGCGAGTTTTGTTTTTGATCGTGGGAAGTCAGTTGGTTGTAATACAAGGGTACATGAAAATGAGAACGAGGCGACATGTGATAGAAGTTATTAAGACGTTCTCGTCCGGAGACGAGAAATATTTCAACCGGGGGTGATTGATGAAGGGTCATATTGTCATTATTTAGAGATACTATTTAATTAGGAATGTCTTATGATTTAAGGATGTTTTTACTTGTTTCCGTACTTAGTTTAGGTTTCTTTTCGTAGGGGTTATCTTTCTAGTATAAATAGGCTATAGGGTTTTCTTTAGGAGGTAGACTTTATTATGATATTTTAATTAAACTTTAATCTGCGGATTATATAAGAGTAATGGTTTTTAACCTAGACTCAATTATCTAGCGTTCTATTGTTATCAATCCTATGTTCATCTCAATTATCTTTGTTCGTTCTTCCTAGATTAGTGTTCTAATTTCTAGAACTGCATCACTTTGTTAAGGCATACTCTTACATAACCTATTTCAATCAAGATCAAGAATAACAATGGGTTCATATTGTTAAGGATCTGAGTGTTAACTGACCTACAAATACTCAACTACTTGTGATTGATGATGAATATAAGAAGTTCTCAACAACCACAACTAATCTTCCTGCATTTTCTCCTTATTTATATACGGATGGTTCCTTTTTTTAATTTGAATTGGTGTGAATTGAAAAACATATATAAATAGAAGTGTTACTATCATCTGGAAGCTCTTGAGACAAGATTTGCACCATAGACAAGGGCTCACAAAATGCACCTTCTGAGGGAACTGCACAGTCTTAACAAAGGTAACAATACCATGCATGCAAGATTATTTTTCAAAAGATAAAAACTAATCTTGATGCACTTGAAACTTCACGAAATCCAAAATCTAAAATCTAAGCAAATTTTGGATTTCCTGAAGTTGCAAGTGCATCAAAAATAGTTTTAAAAGCTTGTCTGTGGTACAAATCTTGTCTCAAGAGCTTCCAGGATTCTGTGATGTTGATCAACCACAAACCAACTCAAGACACTTTCCATTAGAGAGGACAATAACCACCCTAAGACCATGCAGTTCCATTCGAAGGTCATTTTTTTTTAAAATATTATATTATTGATTATATTATTACATGAAACTAGTTGGAAGCCTAACAAGCTAGGCTCCAACGACATACTACTACATTAATTGAACAGGTTGCTGTGCTAGCCTACCAGCGAGCCTCATGGGTAACCTTTACAAGAAGAGCCGAAGCGGGAGGGGGGGCGAGATTGTGTCACAAGGGGGGCAAACTAACACTACCTTCCATGTTAATTCCTGCAATATTACGCCATTGGAGACTTGAACCTGGGACCTCCTGGAACGCATGAAACTTCGGGGAACATGGATGACCAGCTGAGCTAGGGCCCGTTCTTTATTATTATTATTATTTTTTTTTTTATGAAAGGATGCCTCAGAGGGTTTTTATTATTATTATTATTATTATTATTATAAATTTTACTAAATATTATTACATGAAACTAGTTGGAAGCCTAACAAGCTAAGCTCCAACGACATACTACTACATTAATTGAACAGGTTGTTGTGCTAGCCTACCAGCGAGCCTCATGGGTAACCTTGCCAAGGGGAGCCGAAGCGGGAGGGGGGGCGAGATTGTGTCGCAAGGGGGGAAAACTAACACTATCTTCCATATTAATTCCTGCAATATTATTATTATTATTATTATTATTATTATGAAAATAGGCCGCACTGGGCATTATTATTATTATTATTATTATTATTATTATGAAAGGGGCCATGAAGGCTTTTATTGAAATATAGAATAAAAATAAGTTTACAAGGACTTGGCAGGGAGGCGCGCAACAAGTTGCGCCCCAATGCCTTTTTGAATAATAATGCCTAAGCGATGGAATAAAGAACTGCCTAAATGGTTGTTAACGTCGTGATTCGCCATGCAGTTCTTCAAACGCCTCAAAAAATCTACAACATCATCTCCTAGTTCACCCAAGGTTGAAAATGCCAAAACCCCAAGGCTATAGCCATGAGCGGAACAAATGGCTTGTCCAGGTGTGAAACTGCGATTGCCACCTTTATAAAATGGAGAGACACCGGTCACGTCAAAACAGATGTCTCTACCATTATCCCAATTGTATACCATAATGTCAGCGGGCTTGAGAGGTGTATTACTGACTGAAGTGAGGCCGAATGACGCTTCTTTCCTTGCACTTACACCGGCTTTATAACATAGTTCAAAGAAAAGGTCTCTGACCATGTCATGACGATATTTCAGACCAACGTCGCTGGCGCAATGAATGGCGTGGTCGCCAAACCGGTCCATTGCCCTTTTGCAGCATGAGCAGATGCAATCTTCATCGAACAAGGGTATACCGAGGCGATATTGAAGAACCGACCGGAATTGGAGTGGGCCAACAGCTTGATTGAGCCCCTGGATGGGGACAGCTTTGAGATAATCTTGTGTGTGTGGTCTCCTGTTGCACTGCCACAGAATTGAGTCACGTTCTGTCATGGCAAATGTGGCTGGAATCTTCTTCACTACAGCATCGAAGTAGCAATTCTCCAGGTATTTCATAGGCTGGGGGCGATGTCTTCAATGCTAAAGGAAGGGGCTGATAAACCACACGACTGCATGAAACAGTTCAACGCGTTCTGGAAATTGGGGCCGGTATCTGTAGGTTGCAGTGAGATCGATGATTGCAGGTGCCTGGTTTGGGAACACGATGCAATGTAGCAGTACTGTAAGGTATCCTCCATGGTATATACACCTAAACCACCATGCTGGAAAGGTAGGGTAGCGATACGTTGCTGGAGATGTCCAAAACAGGGCCGTCCATGATAATGAGATATCTTAAAAACTGAAGTAGGTGCTGATCGAAACGAGCTTGAGCAAGCTGCATAACCTGTGGACGTGTTGTGCGCATCGTAAAATATAGATTGGAGACCCCAGCACAGTTGCGCAGGAGTAGAAGTTCGCTTTGGGGGTCCTTGAGCTTCTTAATTCAATCCATTAGATGGATAGTATTGTCGACTCTGGCAAGGACAGTGTCACAGCAGAAATTATCATTCAAACTGACAGGTCCTCCAAGTAGACGAACACCATCAGTGGGTTTGCTAATTGCAGATGGGAATATCTCGTTGCAGCGTGTATCCTGGGTTGGCCAAAAGACCTCCGTCTTGCGGATATTCAAGCATAAACCCCTTGCTGGACCATCAATGCTTAAAATCTGTAGTGCTTTGCCTACTTCCGCAGTGTCTCCGATGAGAGTTCCATCATCTAAATACCAGGCGTTGAGGTCAAGTGTGCATAGAGATGCTATTTTACATACCAAAGGGTGCAATACCAGGGAGAATAATAGGGGCCCGAGAGGGTCTCCCTGTTGTACACCTTGCGCAGAGGTCAAAGTGGACTCATTATAGTATAGTCTGGCAGGGTGTGCATAGAAAAACTCCACCCATTTGGATATTCTTGGGAACTTAGATCGCACTTCACTGATTATGGCAGTCCTACTAACCATATTAAAAGCATTTGTGAAGTCTATAAGTAACATGGATAGATTGTCTTGCATACCTTTCTGCTCAAGAAGGCGATTAACAGAGTGGATGATTCCCTCGCCACCGCAAGGTATCCCTACACCATACTGGTGTGTACCCAGATATGATGTCATCTCTTTTAGTACCGTGTTTGCCGCAAGCTTGGAGCAAAGACGCCGCCATATAGTGACCACTGCAATCGGGCGAATTCCACCGTCCGGCTTCAGCAGTGGAGTCAATGGTGCGCTGGCAACATATTCACCAAGTGCAGGTGGACAGTTACCAGCAAGCCAAAGGTTAATCACTCCAGTCATAGAGGACAGGAGTTCATCTGATATAGCAGCAGCAGCGCCACTGGTTGCGTCTAGCAGGTGTTGGGCACAGAGTCCGTCTCGTCCGCAAGACGTGCCTTTAGGAAAGATGCGTAAAGATTTCAACACTGCCTGTGTATCAACAGAAATTGCAGCAACTGCAGGTTCCTCAGATGGTATATTGGGAGGTTGCGCAGTGGGGTGTTTCTGCTGCAGCTCATAGAGCGTGTCTGGAGTAGCAGGGGCAACTCCATTCGAAGACAATATGCGGATCGCAGCAGTGTAATGTCCAAAACTGAACTTCTTCTGGCAGGCATCAACATTAGTTTTGGGTTTCTTCCGTTGAGGCTGTTTAAGTTGCTGTTGGCTTGTGGTTGTCTACCGCACAGTTTCCAGTAAGCGTCGAGTGATGTTAGCACATCCATTAGGGAGGTTCCATTGGAGCAATGCCTGATTGATTGCAGCTATTTGGAGTTTCTTCCTAGTGGCAGATCTACTCTCATTGGCATTATTGGGAATATACAGGTTTAATGTACATATGGGAAGCAGTAGTAACTGTATCCATAGAGAAAGCTCCCCTGGGCTGGCAAGAACCTTGTCTAGTGCATTTTTCAAAGCCCTTGAGAAGTTCAATCTGCATGGGGGTGGAATGCTGGACGTAGTAGTGAAACGCTTCTGGTAAACCAGGTCAAGCAATTCCAGTGACAGCACCCGTGTGTCATCATGCGGCGCGGAAGACTCGACAACATCAGACGTAGCACCATCTACCCCAGGTCTAGATATCCCATGTATCAGGAAGTTAGTAGATGTGCCATTGAAAGGTCCTAATAGGACTGTGCCATTGTGGGGTCGACATGGACGCTTCCATGATTGCACTTTCATGCAATATCCACACAACCACATCTGTAATTGTTGTAAAAGACGTTCCCAAGCATTGTAAACACGAGCAACAGTGCAGATCCTCTCTTTGCATGTCATCAACCTAGCATTAGATGGACAATGCTGATCGCGAATATGACGAAGAATCGAGGTCTTAACATAGCCTCTGCCATTACACCCATCATCACAATCATCAAAGTTTTTGAAGGGACAGTGCACTAACCTACCATCGTCAGAATCACATGTGTCGGAAGATGGAGCGCTTCTGGGAATGGTTAGTGTAGAGGATTCAAACATAACATCTGATGTTTCAGAGGCATCAGGTAAGGGTTGTGAGTTGGGGTATGCAAGATTTGCATGATTGACATTGCCCATCACATGTTGGGAAGATGATGTAGACGCACGGGTTCGCGTCATTGTTGCAGAAGCAATAATAACTGCTATAACCATTTCAAGGGGAGCGTGGAGGGAGGATGAATTAGGGAAATGCAGATATCAATCGACAGGGAATGAAGAGGAGAATCTGATGAAGCAAATGGAAGCGGGATGCGGTGATTAGATAGGTTATTATTATTATTATTATTATTATTATTATCAAACCAACTGGGGTTGTTGTCTAGGAACCTGACTCTCATTTTGGAGGTCAACGGACCGAGTCTCAGCTCTAGAGTTTGGGGATCTCACAAAAACCCTTCTTATGTCACCGAAATAAAAGTTACATAATATAATAAAGAAAAATGTAATTTCATTTGTTCCTTCCTTTGTTAAGGCTTGAACCAATCTTAGATTCTAAGATACATAATAAGCTTGAGATTCTGCACATTTGCATTTCTCTTTTCTATCAATGCATATGGTAGACCCGTTCATTGGCAGCAATGGGATCAGATTCATGCATGTTATGCATATGAACTGTTGGAAATTGGCACTAAAAAACAGGGTGAAGAAAAGAACGTTGTATTAGGGTTCAAGGCTCTCTATGAAAGATTTTTTTCGACAATTATTCGACCCTTTCCCAATTGAATTGGCGAGTACAAACATGTCAATGAATATTGCCGTCTGGATACTTGAAGCCCCACAACAGATGTTGAATTCAAAGCTTGGACGACCTTGATCCAACCAGGAACACACTGGTTTTGTTTCTGATGATGCTTGTAAGAGAGAAAACAGAGAGAGTTGAGAGATGTGTTTTGAATGGAAAACAAGTCTCCTATTTAAATAGGAAATCACACCCTTTGGAGATGACTCTTCATCTTTGCAGACATATTTTCAGAATGAACAGGCGCGTCTCTTCCATCAATGCGTCCATTGATGAAGCGATATTTCTGTTCAGGTTTTCTAACTGTCAATAGAAACGTTAGATATCCAACATGAACTTATTTTGGTTTTTCGATATTGATAATAGCCTTCAGTTCGATTGATATATTGGTTTGGATCTCATACTACACTTCATTTTTTGAGCGGAAGTAAATGAATGCTATTATTATTACAAGCAAAAGGACCAAACAGAAATGAAGCTTGGTGATAGATTGAGTAAACTAGAATCACCCAGATCTGGTTTATGTGCAAATTGACCAGAGTGAGACCACAATGAACAATCTTTTCCAAGTTTTTAGTCTGGTTGATACCCCAGTTTATTAACAAGAAAGGAAAGTAGTGACTATCTGTGATGGTATCAAAGAGCCATTAAATATTCTTGAATTATTACAAGGTACTTGGACAAAGTGAAGATCAGCAATAATCTAACAGAGAAACAAACTAATCTTTCTTTATAATTAGGGACCCCAAATTGCCACATGTCAATGCCATAATTACTCTTGCATTTGGTGAAGCCATGTCAACATTAACTTTCCATGTCATCGCAATCTAATTGGCTACTCCAACATTAATTTTCCATGTCATCCCAATTGGCTACTCCAACATTCACTAATATGATTGCAACTCTAACCCGAAACTCCAATGGCCACTAACAACTCTCCACACACAAAAAAAAAAGAAAAAAGAAGACACAATACCTTTGGAGAAGGCAGAAGAATTGTGCTATATTTTTGGACACATGCAATTTTAACATGACCATTCAAAGGGTCCATCTCTGAACAGAATGGATGCGCCTTTTTGCAAGTTGGTCTTGCAAAAGCAGTTTCAACATGATAATTAAAAGTAGGGTTATTTTGTTTTTGGTACTCAGGTTTTTTCCAGCTTTTGAGTTTGGTCTAACATTTGTCCATCTTGGTGTTTGGTACTTGGAATTCACGTTGACTTCCTTTGACCAGGTTAAATCTCAACTTCTGTTTATAAATTATTAATAAATTTATATAAAATTAAAATGTGAAACTAGATTACAAGCATACCCTTCACTTTATTAACATTTACATTACATCAAAATCATTTAGGAAAACTCATCTTCTCTTAACACGCCACCGCCACAACCACTACCATCGTTTTCTTTGCCTCTTTATCACAACCACCGCAAACTTCATTTGCCTCTCTATCACCAGACTGAGCTCGCAACCACATATATTCCAACTGTAACTTATTCATAGCTTAAGCTGCTCAGACCCTGCATTCACACAAGCACAACTATCTGAACTATTTCCTTCTTGTTTCTCTACCAGACACCAATTATAGCAGCTGAACTACACCTGAATTCTCACTGTATCATATCAAAACCACAACTGCTATCACCAGCTTGCACCTCTTCTATCTCACAACCAACCTAAACATACATCCAGTCACTGCAAATTAACAACCACAACCTCTGAAACCTAATTCATCCACCATCTCTGCATCAATCAACCTCAGGCTAGGTCATTGTACCACCAACTCAACATACTCACATCCATTGTTTTTCTCTGCAGCAAACCACACCACTTAAACATTTCATTCCTAAGAAAAGCCATCTTCTATTTAAATCAACAACAACCCTATCTCTCCATTGCCATTACAGTTTCATTACCCTTCTCAACCTCAGAAATTAGATAAACCCATCAGGAACAACTCCAACCTTGAGCCATTTCTCTGCCAGAAATCACCCATTTGTCAATCTTGAAATCAAACTCAGCCATCAAAAACTCTACTTTTCATTCTAAACATTAACACAACCATTTTCACCTCAAGTACAGCAAACCCATATCACAATTCTTCTTCATCTTAATTTCGATTCGCAGCTCAGGCTACCTTAATCTTCTTTTCCAACTCAGATTGGTGAATCTGAAACAAGAACCAATAACTTCTTCTTGTCTCATAAAAATCGCAAATTGAAACCCTAATAAAATCACAAACCCATGCTGGATCGATTATATCAAGAAATCAAATTGAAAATCAAAGAACAATCGAAACCCTAATTTAATTTTTATTTGGAACCTCAATTCTTCAAAACAACGATACCCTAACTAAACAAAAAATTCTAATCATCTCTGAAACAGAAGTAGTATATCACATAACTATAGTTTTTTCATTATCTGATCCAAGTAAATCAACTACTGATATGTTTATATGATGAGTTTAACGAAAAGAAGAAGAAAAACACATCGCAGGTTCTACAGAATAGAGACACAGTAGCAGTAGCAGGGATAAAAGATAAGGATCTGTTGAGGATGAGCCGATAACTGGTAGATAAGATAGAAGAAATAACATGACCGTATATTTTTTATTACTTTTAGTAACCGTTGGATCAGATCCACTTTAGGGGTATCATTGTAAACTCGTTATTTTTTAGTAATTTTATTTCTTAAAAATTAATTAAAGCCTTGTCATAAACGGTCAATGGAAGTCAACATGAATACCAAGTACCAAACACCAAGCTGGACAAATGTTAGACCAAACTCAAAAGTTGGACAAAATCTGAGTACTGAAAACAAAATAACCCTTAAAAGTACACGACTCTTCATTGTAAAGGCTAACGAAATATAAAGCGAACAAAATCTAATCACTCTTTCTCTCATGTTTTACGCAAAATCCTTTCTTAAAATTGGTGATACTTTTCGATGCCTGAATTATTGGAGTGCATGAAATATTGGAGTGCCATGAAAGCTTTTCAAAGTAAACATATGAGTTTGTATATATTTCCAAGGATCACACATATTTCACACGATACTAGGACTTGATGAAGATGCACGATCATGATCAATACCCAACGTACTTACTCTGTACGACGTAGAAGATATTACATTTGCAATCGGATAAACGGTACATATCTCATAGTATTCACTGTAATCACGTTTCTGTTCATTCATTTTGACTCTATGTGACATGGGAGGAACAAAGATTTGACAGCAGAATATGTTTGCAGGATAATGTAGTCCAAATAGTATTAAGAATATTACTGAAAACCTAATTGGGTTCATATTACGTTGCAGATTAAATCTAATTACTGGAAAGATTTAAACCTCAGCTTACATTCCCAAATCCCAGAGACGACGACCAGGAATGGGAAGAAGTGATTGAAGAGGCAAGCACTTTGGGATCCAACAAAATATTAGATGATCAAAACATTTTCCCAAAACAATTATATTATACAGTCGATGTTAGCGGTTTCTCAGTTTACAAAAGGTGAGATGATAAACGGACTGTAATAAACAGGAGGATTGGTCTGGATAACCGACGGGTGGTTCCGTATGAAAGAAACTTGAATGTGAAATACCAAGCACACGTTAACGTGGAAATATCAAGATTCAAATATGCAACAAAACTCGGGTCGTCAAATATTGGTTCAAATATTTGTGAAGGAAAAGATTTGGAAATCACGGTAAATTGAAGAAACTTCAAAAATAAAATAAAACAGTCCCTCATGTTGGAGATTCCTCAAACAAAGATAAGCAAGGTGCGGAAAGTAGATGAAGCCAACAACTGTACTTACACCGTGGCTACGTATCGGCCTCAGAAGCAACATGCCGATTCTAAAATTTGAGATCCAGTTCAGAGATCGAGTGTAGAGAGGTTATCTTTTCATTTACCAGGTGAACAACAAATAATATTTCGGGACAATGACAAATTGACCACGGTGTTGAATCGAATAAGTCCGGAAGATACAAAGATCATATAGTGGATGAAGGAAAATAGGAAATATGAAGATGTAAGGGAGTTAACTTATGAAAATGGATCTGGGACCAGACGAACAAGAAGTGGTCTAGAAGAAAGTCGAAGAGAACCATTGGAAGGATTTATCATGCACATATATCCAACATCGGATGAGAGGTTTTACCTAAGTTCGTTGCTCAACATAGTAAAAGGTTCGCGCAACTTTAACGCAATTAAGACTGTGAATGGGTTTGTTCTCTTCTTGTTGTATGCGCCTGCACATGGCTTATGTGCTTTTGAATCTATTCTCTTGATCGATAAAAAAAAGAAAGACTGTGAATGGGTTTGTTCATCTAAATTTCAAAGATGCATGTTTAAATTTGGGTTTATCGGATGACAACAAAGATTGGTGAAGAGAGAAAAGAGACAGGAGCTTGGGCATCCAATAAGTTATTACGTGAAATGTTCATAACGTTATTACTCTTTTGCGAAGTTTCAAATCCAGAGGAACTGTGGAACCAACACTGGAGGATATTATCTAATCACATACTACATCGGAATTTTTTTATATTAGAAGATGAAGATCTTGAGATCCCCAAGGTGAACAGCTCAAATCCTAGGAGAAAAAAAGGGGAAATATGGAGTTTTTATCTTTTCAGTGTGTGGACCAAAAGAAAATTGGGGTTTTCATTTATTTTTTATTTTTTAACCGGTAAAGAATTTGGTACTAGCGAGTTTAAAACTAAGGTCACTATTATTATGACATAACCAATGTATTACAGGACACCGACTAGGTTTTCATTTTGCAACCATTAAGTATGATTTTTCCGGTGACTACACTTGGTTGTAACAAATGTGGGCTTAATAGTGATGAATTGGTGGAGCTAAGAATTGTTTTTCTATAACGATAAGAAAGGAACGACATTGTTCATTGTATACAAGGATTACCTTACCTTCCTGTTAGTGGAGTACAAGTCAAGCGTAAAGCCAAGTGTAACTATAAAACAACGAAACAATGCCATAACTAAAGACTACCCACAGTTACAGAGTATATAATAAATTAATAAGGGCAATGTATTTACATAAGATGATATACCGTCATAGCAAATACTGATTGTGAACACGATTAAAGCAAGAGATATGAGAGACTTACCAACTGAAAAGGTCCGATTTTTC
This sequence comes from Papaver bracteatum, assembly GCA_023529315.1. Lineage (NCBI taxonomy): Eukaryota > Viridiplantae > Streptophyta > Magnoliopsida > Ranunculales > Papaveraceae > Papaver > Papaver bracteatum. The sequence continues at coordinate 236,683 of JAJJWX010001567.1, forward strand.
CTGGATCATAATCGTAAAAATGAAGTATTAAAGTTTTATATGCCCTATGATAGATAACACTACTTCCGCCAACCCAAATTTTGCCTCCTAAGAGCATCTACAATGATAGGGGTGGAGGTGATCCTATGTGGAGGTCTAAATATCACATTTTCTATGGAAGTCATTCACATATGGACAAAGCAAATAAAGTTTAACACCTTTCACCCCAAAAAATCATCTCCAATCCTCAAGGTTTTATCTAACAACTTTATAATTAATATAGAGACAAATTGATGATGTGGACTTAGACCCAAGGTCATGGAGAAGGTCTTATTTAGACTTTCTCTTCCACCCCCACATAATTATGTCACAATTTTCAAGGACCTTAACCCTTGCATTGGAGATGGAATTTTGGTACAAAAAGTCTTAAATCTTAGGTGGCATGGATTTTTATGACCTCCACCCCTTGCATTGGAGATGCTCTAAGACGTAGATACTCTCGAAACAACCGGTGCGTATGCACCGAGTTAGATGCTTGTTTATATAGAGAACAGTTCTGGAACTGAAGTCCAGAACACAATTCTACTTCATTATTTTGCAACGGAGAGTGCACAATGGGGCGTACAAAAGCAGTGGACAGAAATATTAGAGGGTTTCCTATGCACATATATACATCGATATGTTGCCTGGTTTTCAAACATATTTTTGTTAAAGGGAAAGCCAAAACATTTGGGGGGAAAGCTGACCTTCGGTCAAATATGTTTGGCCTTGACTCAGTTAGGGCGTAAATATATATTGCTTACTAAAACTCATTCCTAAACTTATTATTCAATCGAAATTCTTTGATATTTGGACGTTCATAAAATGGAAAAGAATATTGAATTGAGTAATATTAGTTGTATTTGCTGATAATCTAATTACTGAACGTAACATTAAAGATAATTGATTAATATGTTTACCTACTTCTGCATACTCAACCTTGAATGATTTCCTTCTACTGATTTACGAATTTTTTCTCTTAATCACCCCCTTACACTTTCTCTTTCTCCCTCCAAGTCTAACTTTGATGGAATTTTTTTAATCTCTGCGTTCTTCCTATTCTTATTCTTCTTGAAGCTAAATTTTGAGCGAAAATTTATGTTTTGTTTTATTTTGAGTAAGGGACAAAAAATCATTATTGGAAGGGTTATTTTGTTTTTGGTACTCAAGTTTTGACCAACTTTTCTGTTTGGTCTAACATTTGTCCATCTTGGCGTTTGGTACCTAGAAATGACGTTGACCTGCGTTGACTCTGTTGAGCTAAATTTTCAGTTAATTAAATATGGAAATACTAAAATATCATTCACTTTAGTAACAATGACTAACCAAGTCCTTAACCCGAGTTCAATCTTTCGTGATTATGAGCAGTAGTACTAGCAGTTCCAGTACCCAATCACACCGGTCCAACCCGAGTTCCACCGGTCCAAATTAACGACTCACGAACTCTTTTTTATTTTCTTTGTAGTCGTCGTCTTTGCTGCCACCTCTCTGTTCTCTTTCTTCTTCACTATAATTTTTTTTATTTTTTTTGTAGAGATTTAGAAACAAGGGTTTGATTTTGGAGATTTTGATGAAAATATAAGCCAAACAAAGGTTATATGGTTGTTGCAGAGATGATTCGTTTCTTTAGTTAGGGTTTTGATTTTTCTTTGGATTTCAATTTGGGTTTATAGTATAATCGATTCAATAATGGTTGTTGGGTGACAACGGCCGCCATCGCTACTACCAGCGTAGGTATATAAGATCAAGGTCGACGTTTCACCGCCTTGTGTAGTTCTTGTATGAGTTTCATCAAATCAGTGTGTGTCAGAATCATAGCAATGCTAGTATAGTAGGTCTGTTTTCCATCTCTTGATTATTCTCCTGCTAGGGTAAGTTTCAGTTGGAATTTTATTTGCATTTCAATAGTCGATTTTGATGAATCTTGTTAGGGTTTAAATTTGGGTTCATAATACAATCGATTCAATTCAGTAAGGGTTTCAATCAATTTCCTCAAATTTGGTTTCTGTTATATCTTGTTCTTGTGGTTTGTGAATTGTGTTTGCTAGGGTTTTACTCAATTCCCAAAATTACATTGAATTTTCATTCTTAATTGCAATCAGAGAATATGACGAACTGTATTGAGTGAGGGTGATAGCGGTTCTTGGTTGGTGTTTTGAATGATAGATGAACAATATTGAGTGGTGATGGTGTTGGTAGTGTCTATCAGTTGAATCTTGTGATGAACAAAGAGGTTCTGTTGAATCTTATGATATATCTGGGTTGTTCGAGTTTCAGTTTAGGGAAGAACATGAAATAGGGTTTTTCCATTAAACTGCTAACGCCCATGTTAACGGTGTTAACTAAATAGATTTTATTTAATTTAAAAAAAAAATACTAAACAGAAGTCAAGACTGAACGGGTCAGCGCTGGTCAACGTGATTTCCAAGTACCAAACGCCAAGCTGGACAAATGTTAGACCAAACAGCAAAGTTGGTCAAAACTTGAGTACCAAAAACAAAATAACCCTTATTGGAAAAAAGAAATCAATAATAAAAAATAGAAGATTTTGCACCAGAAAAGTGATTTTATCGATCAAGTGGGTTAATAATAATAAAAGTTTCATCATCTATATTCCATTTGTGCACTTCAAGCTTACAATGATAAAGAAACAGAGTTCTTAAAGAACAGAGAGGATTGACACGACATAGGAATAGTTCTGCAATTCAACGAATTTCTCATCACACACGAATCCTTACAATCAATTGAGTAAACAACAATTTGATTTGTCTCCTGCTATAAATTTAACTGTTCTTTTTCTGAAACAGAAGCAAAAACGATGAAAGAATTAAGGTTAGGGACAAGTTTAGTGGTAATTTATATTTACACCCTATTTAGTCAAGGTCAAACACATTTGACCAAAAATCGGCTTTCCCCCTAAATGTTTTGGCTTTCCCTTTAATAAAAATCTTCAAACACTTTTAACCTTCTTTAATGTCTTATAATCCACCTTGTTGAACTAGTTCCGTCCCCAGCTGACGACTAATGCAAGAACAACCTTGTTAATAGAGTTTGGCTAAATGACCACCCTTGATAACAGAGTTCTGTTAAACGAAGTTACATATTGAAAGCCACCACAAAGCCATAACCAATCATCATTAGAACAAAAGAAGCTGTGTTGCTCATCACAAGGCAAAGATTTTTGTACTGGTAGTATTTCCGTCTTGATACAATGATGAGAAGAGTTAAGGCCCCAAGGAAGGTGCACAAGAAGGACGCACCAAATAACACAATAAAAGCCTCCAAGCTGCGTTTAGTAATTGGATCACGTTCCCGGATCCGGATCATCTGCCCAAAAGCGTAGGCACTAGAGGCGTGGACCGACGACAGGAGCAAAGTTGCCTCAAGTCCCATCTCAAGAGATTGGTTTCGACTTTTTCTTCTGCAGCAGCAAGTATGAAAACACTGATCACTGATATTCACCCCACCACCCCCAGAATTAGATTGAAAAGTTTCTGCACTGCCCAAGTTCCGACCGACAATCTCGCTAATGATATGAGTAAGGGCATCCATTTGGGAGAAGTTTATTGTTGACTTCACCTCCTCTTTTCCATCCTATCATGGTAACATTCACACAAAAGCGAAAATATGATATAAGGGGTAGAGGGTATGCCAAGGGAGATAGATTCTGCCATTGTCCATTCAAAAGCTTCCATGGTTTTCCAAATTTAGTAAGGGGTAGAGGGTATGCCAAGGGATCCATCATCCGGTATTTACACGACAGACATTTTACTTCCGAAACCACCAAGGAATTTTGCAGAGAACTGATAGTGAAGCATCAGCATGTACAACGTTCTTGGGAGAAAATTCTTAGGTGCTTACGGATGTGGTTGTGCTGTAGGTGTATGCACCTACATGCCTGGTCGATGCCATGCAAGGAAAAGGAGGGTGTGATTCATGGAGACGTTTTTGCTGGTCCTCTCAATAGTGAAGATGCTGAGTTTCTTTTCCACGGGCTAGCTATATATTATGAGGTTAGTGTCATTGATTCGGATGCGTCAAACGTTATGGTTTTTGTTTCTTCGGAGGTTAATGATGAAGACGTCACAGCTGAGCCCATGGAGCTGCTCAACTCTGTTTTTCAGCGACAATTCACAACAATAATGTGTATTCCTCTCCAGTTCCGGTTATCTTTTTCAAGAACTTTGAAATTTTGTCTTGACAAAGTAATCCTTAACCCAGCTAATTTGAATGCTTGGTTGCAGCTGTTATTACTCCCTATTTGTACTTTAGCTCTCTTTAGGCCGAGAAACTCTGCTGATGCAAAATCCGGTAAGCATAAGCGTCTTCAAGTTTCTTCCATAAACCATGCTTTATCAGTTTGGAAAGAGCCCAATGGCTGTCGTGTTTTGGTTGAAAAAATGCTAGAGCTCCCTAGTTTTAGGCCTAAGAAAAAATATGAGAAGAAGCAGGTCTCAGCTAACTTATCAGCTTACCGCAAGAAAATTAGTTGTGGTCATTTTGCCGCAGCGATTCGAGTACTTTTATCTAATGGTGTGGCTCCTTGTAATGAACAAACTTTTTTGGAATTGCAAGATAAGCACCCAACAGCTTCTCCTCCCATTATCCCTTACGATGATATTACTGCGGATCCAATTATTGTGGATTGTCGAGCAGTCTTGGGAGCCATCAAGAGTTTTCCTAAAGGAACATCATGCGGGCGAGATGGTTTACGGGCGCAACATTTAGTTGATGCGATGAGTGGGGCTGTAGCCGCTGTTGCAAATGACTTACTTTTTTCAATTAAAGGTGTTGTCAACCTTTGGTTGGATGGAAAATTCCCTGCTGAGTTAGGTGAGTTCATAGATAGTGAGTCCCTAATACCCTTAATCAAGCCTGGAGGTGGTCTCAGGCCTATTTCAGTTGGCACCGTTTGGCGTAGATTGGTTTCTAAGGTTGATGCCTTCTATGTTGGGAAGGATATGACTTCTTATCTAGGCGACCACCAATTCGGGGTGGGTGTCTCAGCTGGAGGGGAGAGCATTTTACACACTGTAAATAGTCTCCTTGAGTCACAAGGCCACTTGGACACGATGTCAATGCTTCTTATTGACTTCTCTAATGATTTCAACATGGTGAGTAGATCTCAACTCATCCAGGAGGTTCATCTTCATTGTCCAGGTATTTCTCGCTGGGTAGAATTTTTTTATATGCGGCCTGCTAAACTTTACTACGACCAATATATTTTGTCTTCCGCCCTTGGAGTCTAGCAGGGTGACCACTCGGTCCCTTACTGTTTTCTCTGACTCTTCATCCTCTTGTGAAGACTATTGCCTCCAGTTGAAAACTCAATTTGCACGCTTGATATCTTGATGATGGTACCATTATTGGTGATACACTTGAGGTGTCTAAGGCTCTGCGTATTATCAAAACTGAAGGTCCAGGTAGAGGTCTACATCTCAATATTAAGAAAACAGAAGTCTTTTGGCCTTCTATTGATCCCAGAAGCTTTGAAGATGGTGTTTTCCCGCTTGATATTGGTAGACCGTCAAATGGTGTTAAACTTTTGGGTGGTCCTGTGAGTCTGGATTTGAACTTTATTAGTGATATGATGTTGAGTAGAGTGAACAAGACTGTTCAACTTATGACCGCCATCAAAAAACTCAAGGACCCTCAAAGTGAGATACTTTTACTTCGCAATTGCACTGGTGCTTCTAGATTGTATTTTGCATTGCGTACTACTAATCCTGCTTCCCTTCAACAAGCTACTGAGATTTTCGATGATCACTTGATGAAGTATTTGAGGCTTCTTATTACTGGTGACGGTTCAGGGTTTGGACCTTTACATCATCGATTAGCCACCTTGCCTTTCAAAGATGGTGGTTTGGGCATTTACACCATGGAAGACACCAACGCTTACTGCTATCTTGCTTCTCAGAGTCAGACGGCACCAGTGCAAAAGGCGATCCTCGGTGATTTGTTCTCAACAAACAAAGGCTCTGCTTATCAGTTAGCTCTTCAGAACTTCATTCAGGTATGTGGATTACCTTCTTCTTATCGTGTCGATGATACTGCCCCCTTTACATGCATTCCCTGGAAGTTACTTATTTTGATACAATTAAGAAGAAAATCCCAGACCAATTTCCCATGTCTATTATAGATTCTATTTTGTGGCAGTGCAACCAATTTAAGCATGCGCAAGATTATTTATTAGAAATACCTATTAGTGGGCTTAACCAATGCCTCGGGCCGAGACAGTTCAGAGCTGTCCTTTGCTATCGCTTGGGCATTCCAATGTTTGTTGAGAATGGGTTCTTCTCCAGCTTTAATAAATCTATGGACATTTATGGAGACCACGCGCTTCATTGTGCTAATGATGTTAGGATTAAGTTCCGACATGACTTTGTACGTGATATAGTTGTTGATATTTGTTACAAAGCTAATGTGCCTGCGCTCAAGGAGGTTTTTCTTGGGCTTTAGGAGGATGATGGCAAAAATCTTCGGCCTGCGGATATCCTTGTGATTAAGTGGGAAAATAGTAAGGATGTTTGCATGGATGTCACAGGTGTCTATCCTTTCACAGGTGATGGCATTCGGTCCTTCATTCCTGGCAAAGCTATCTCCAATGCTGTTGCACGGAAACACACTAAATACTTGGATAAATGTACATTGCTTGGTTACCGGCTTGGCATTTTGGCTTTCTCTACCTTAGGAGAATTGGGAGATGATACTTTATGTTTTTTCAAACGTCTTATCAACTGTTTAGTTAGTAATGATGCTAGTAGTGGAGTTGGTAGTTTTATTTTTCATAGATTAGGTATCGCTATTCATAAAGGAGTTGGAGCCCAGCTTGTTGCTAGGTTACCAACCAAAAGTGTGTAATTTTCCTTTCAGGTTTTTGAAATCAAAAATCAATTATTCTGCGAATTTGTTCAATTTTAGTGGTAAAGAAAATTGAATTTCTATATGTGATAACATGCATAGGACAAAAATCTAATGAACTCTACGACCCCTGCTTTTAAAACCTTCTTCATAGGACAAAAAGCTGCATCTTAAGTTGATAAGCAACAATAATTTTCTTTATATAAAAAGAATCAAGTTATATGCCATCCCTTTACCAACATCTTATACAGCCATGCGGCACCTGTGGAAATTATCCAAGGCAGGGCTTCAGGAGGATGATCTCCCTATATATTTCAGCTTCACTGAAAAATCATTTATGTACAAACCCATCATTTCATGATTATACCTTAACTAGGAGTGAGCTCCCCAATGATGTAATAGATACTTGAAGATCGATCACTTACAGATTGAACATTTGTATATGTGACGGTATGAGTTGCTTCGTTTATGTAGGGGTTATCTTGTATATTTATGAACTCCTTGATGAATTCATTTAGCCTCGGCTTTATGATTGCATCCAAACAAGATGATAGAACATTTACCTTTGGTCATGAAATGTCTCTTACGGAAATTTCATTAGGATCCCGTTCATGTACCTTTGCCAATTTTATTGACAAAAATGGGGAGAATTAATTATAGTTCACACTACAAATACATATGGTTTTCGGATCATTATGTAAGGGGGAGTGGTTTCCATGTGAGATGGATTATTGACTAAGGGGGAGTGAAGTATCACCATAGTATTGTTGTTGAAGTTGTGATACAATTGGACATTGACGCTGTGTAATAATACTATGACACTGTAAAACAATGATTGAGAACCGATGCTTTTCTCATTGTTAAAGCTACGAATTTTCAACAACGATGATGCCAAATTTACAACCTTTGGGATCATTGGACTACTTGGAAGTGACGAAGATTTCAAGTATTGTTGAAGATTAGGGATGTGGAATAAGAGCTACAAAGTTTATTTATATAATTTTTGTATTCCATATGTATTAATAGTTTTGCCACTAAAATTGACAAAGGGGGAGATTATTAGAGTACTGGTCGGTCAAACTCGCATGCGTTGCTATCTCAAGCATGATTGTTAATCTTAGTGATCAAAACTATAAAGTCTTGATTTTTAGTCTACTATAGCTAAGGTCTCGGACTAGGATAGAAAGTGTAGTTGAGCTCAAGAAATCCATGGAGATCATCATACAAGACGAAGGACTACTCAATGAACCAGTGGATTCTCATCGACTAAAAGGTATGTGGAAATTTGAACTTATCTATCACTCAAAAGTATATCTACTCTATCTCCTATCTTGAGACAAAATTCGTTTTACTATATAGACTAAGAATATGCACATGTGACATTTCGAGATGAGTATATCTTGCTTGTTTATTTCTCGAAATGGGTGTTCGTTAAGCTTTCGCTTTAACCAAGTTCATCTTTGCCTAGTGACGAAAGTCATGTTATGTTTCAATCACTTTGGAAATTTCTCTGACGAAAAATAGTTTGTGAATAACAACTATATAACTCCCTCTGAGAATGTTTCAATGATTGAAATAAGAGTTTAGACTATATAACCATTGTGGGATATAAACATTGTTGTGGCAACAAATATATGTATAAGTCCTTCGCACTTGAACCCAAGTTTGCGAACTTTGTTGATCAAGTGGACCCAGAACGTGAGCAGCCAACTCAGCCCGCGAACCCAGTCCGCGAACTGGCATAAGTTTTCGAACCCGAGAATATCTGCTAAAGTTGAAGCTCACGTACAGTCCTCGAACCCAGTCCGCGAAATGACGGAAGTTCTCGAACCGAGAAATTCTGCTGGAGTTTATTAACTTCAACCGGTTATCTTGAGTCTGCAAACTCAGTCCGCGAACTCAAGAGGTTATGTCTGAAAACGTTGTTCGTGAACTTATCTTAAATTATTAAGGAATACTTTTGCAAACCGTGGTTTTATAGTTCATGAAATGATTTGAGTGAATCACATTTTTTTTTATTCAATTGTGTCTCTTGTAATACTTGGGATCTCATAGCAATTGAACAACTCTCTAACTAGTTCATTTGAGTCATTTGGACTAGTTATGGTAAAGAAGAATATGGTTGATATGAAAGTTATCATTTGGCTAACCATTTGGTTGACTACGTTTGAGTACGATTACACAAACCCAAAACGTCAAGTACATGTGTGTATGGAAAGCTAAGTTTTTGATCTAACGGTTGAGAGATATTAGAATGTATCTAATTAGGTTTTCATCTAATGGTGAATATTGAATTCTTTGTTATCAAGATAACATTGATAGCAAACCCTAATTTGAAAGACTATATAAGGGAGAACTCTAACAACTGGGAAACCTAATCCCCACACATTCTGTATGATACTAGTTTGCTAATGCTAGAGTCGATTCTCCTTTAACCTTTGGTTTTCTTATTCTAAAACCAGGATAACGACTTAAAGACTTCATTGGGATTGTGAAACCAGACCGATACTACTTTTCTTGTAGTTGTGTGATCTGATCTTGATATTTCTATCGTACGAGTACAATTGTAATAATTGAATTGAGATTTCTATCTCCGATAGGCAAGATAAAAGTAGTCACAAACATCTCCGTCTCATTGTTTGTGATTCCTCAATAATATTCTTCGCTGCGTCGATTAAGTTTACTGTGAGGTGATTGATGAAACTGAGCTGTTCTTCGAGAATATAAGTTTGGTTTTATCGATTGGTTCTTGTTCACCTTATTTTATCAAAATACGGAACAAAACTTGTAGGTTTATTCGTGGGAGACGAATTTATCTATTACCTGTAGACTTTTATGTGTGAGACAAATTTGTTTATTAAAGTCTTCGACTTTGGGTCGTAGCAACTCTTGGTTGTGGGTGAGATCAGCTAAGGGAATCAAGTGCGCAGTATCCTGCTAGGATCAGAGGCGTAGGAGCATAATTTTACTTTGGATCAGTGTGAGATTGGTTGGGGTTCAACTACAGTCCAGACCAAAGTTAATTTGGAGTAGGCTAGTGTGTGTAGCGACTTAATACAGTGTATGTTTAATCTGGACTAGGTACCGGGGTTTTTCTACATTTGCGGTTTCCTCATTAACAAAATTTCTGGTGTCCGTGTTATTTCTTTTCCGCATTATATTTTTATATAATTGAAATAATACAGGTTGTGCGTTGTTCAATCGATTAGAATATCCGACCTTATTGGTTGTTGATTTAAATCAATTGACATTTGTATATTGGTCTTTGGTACCATCCAATTTATCTCTCTTTGATTAGACTCACGAATCATATTTGCTTCAGTAAATTTAATCGAGAGATTGAGATAATAACTCTTTGAGTATTTTCTATTGATTGAGGCTAACTGTCTAGTTGATTCTCTAGAAAACAACTTGGAGTTGTCCATACAGATTGCTAATCGAAATATTTGGTGCTGTTGTTAGACCCCCGCTTTTTCATATACAGAGTTCAACCCTATCAACATTCGCAGGAAAGTGCTGACTTGGTAGAAGAGATAACAATTTAATAAGCTTGAATATTCGTTCCATACTATTGTGTCATCCATATTGATTGTGATCGGGTATCTATCGATCTGGAAAATACAATGCAATTAAAGACATAGTTCCTATCATTATTTTTGATGCAATTAGATAATATTTATTTACTTGCTAGGGATATAATACGAAACCATAAATGGGCAATGATGCAATCTGTATTTTAGCATTAATGGTCCCGCGCTATGTAAGCATTGTTAGTTTGTGGCTATGTAAATATAATGTCATTATCATGGAGTAGTTTCGAAAAATAATAAACTGACATAGAGATGATATACCTCTTATTGTATCTATACCAAAAAGAGATATCACATAGAGTGGGACGATGAATTTGAGAAAGGACGGTGTGTATCTATGTGCATGGATGCTTAGATGTCGAGCATGCTGAAGCAGAGGGCTTGCTACATGTTATATGATGGGCATAGAGGCTAGCTTTACAATAAGTTTGCTTTGAGTTAGATGAGCATAATGTAGCAGCAACAACTAATGGAGCTCTTCATAGAGTCAGATGGGAGAAGTAGAGTCTCATTCTAGATATTATAGATTTACTAATATAAAGTTTATTAATAGGAAGCTTAATAAACCATCTAAATTTAGTTAGTATTTACATGTCTTTTTCTCCTCCATATGCCTATGCGCTTAGATACATATATCCTAAACCAATTTAGATATACCAACTCAACATGGTGTAGGCATCATCGAAATAATACATCCATGGGAATAAAAAACCAAATATGTCGAGGGTTTGTGTTTTTCTTCCTCCACTCACATTACCGTAAGTACTCCAACTTGGCTTCATGTATTAGTATTATCACAATTCCAGTTTTGCATGAAGTCTTTAAGAAAAATTTGTTAACCTTTTAAGAAATTTGAAAACTGCCGGCAACATATCATTTTACCCCCCTGTACATTCTGCCTTCAATCTCAATCTGATGTGAAAGTATTTTAGTTTCTTTTGTATGATTAGTCTAAATTGTAAGTTGCAATATTGGCAGTAGCCTTGAAGGAAGATCAAAAACAAGAAATCACCCAACATGGATCTTATATTTCATAAGCGAGAAATAGACCTGTGCATCGCACAAGTGAAAAACTAGTTAATCTAATTTAAGATTTCAAATTTTTTCTTTATTATTTTGGAATATTTGGTCGTCCCAAGTGCAATTAATTACATAGGGATTCTTAATTTATAGTGAAATCTAGAAGCAAAAAACTAGGAGGTTTAAATTTTAGGAAAGTATTAATATGGGTAAATTTGAAGAAAAAAAAATACTTTCTTAGATGTTTCTTAACCTGTGTGAATTTTTTTACAACATCATCTAAATTGGAACGGAGGGAGTAAAAAGTAAATGGAAACAATATATATAAAAACACTCACATGAATGTCTTTGTGCCAGGTCTAGGACACTTAATGGTTGTCTGGTGTCATGACTCATGATTACCAAATAATAGTGTAACCATGAGGCCAGGTCCGATCAGGTTGAATTAAAATTAGAACGTCAAAGGATATGTGATACATCTCCTTAATTTAAATATCATTTGCATTATTGCATAATTTGGTTTTGTATTTTAAGAGATATACTTACTAGTTTGAATGTGATGCGGGACATTTTGCTAAGGAATTGAAAATACGACAAGTACCCTGTTAAAGGCACCATATCTTAGAAGTCATATATCCTCTTCCTAATTGATATTCCGGAAACAATTTTCATATCAATGAATTCATAGATCCGTTCCTAATGATGAAGTACTGAAGTTCCTTAAAGTTCCTCACTGTGCGATAAGTTGCAACCTTTCAAGCAAAACTCTTCAAAACAAGATGATAGAACATTATGAACTCCTTCATGAATTCATTTAGCCTCGGCTTTATGATTTCATCCAAACAAGATGATAGAACATTTACCTTCAGTCAGTTCATCAAACCACTTCAATGCTTCCCCAATTAAGCTGGCTGGGAAGTATTTACACAACACGGCCTCGTATTGTGCCCATTGCATCAAGGAAAGGGTATATTGCTTTAAGTGTTGCATTGCACTTCCTGATCCATTGAATATGCTTCCAAAGGATGGTAATGAACATCTCACAGGGATTTTTGCCTCCAATATTTCACGTGTAAATGGGGATTTTCCTTCCTCTCCTATTTCTTTAGCCAGCTGCACTCGCGCTCCTCTTCGGGAATTGTTAATCATCGATCTCATATCTCACAGTTCATTTAGGATAACTTGGTTAACTTCGTTTCTACCTTCATCTTGCCTATTCCTTCTTATTCTCCTATCTATTACACCGTCCTCGCGCCTTCTCTCTTCTTCGCGTCTGATTTCTTCTTCGCATCTGATTTCTTCCTCACGTTCCCTTTCATATTCATACCTTCTTTATTCTTCGTATCTTCTTTCTTCTTCGCGTAGCATCTCTTCCTCGCGTAACCTCTCTTCTTCACGAGCTCTTTCTTCCGCTTGTCTTCTATTTTCTTCAAATCGTCGTCTTTGATCTTCCCACATAGTCTCCTCTAGTACTCTCCTTAGCTCCCTTTCTTCGATGTTTTCTCTTTGATGTCTTCTCCTTCGCTCTCTTCTTTCCTCATGCCTCCTTTCTTCTCTTTCGTCATTTTCGAGCATTTCTTCTCTCTGACGTAAATTCCTTCTCGTTGGGGAACTAGTTCTCACATATGGTTCTCCACCTCGTGGTTTTTGGACTGCTCTTTCTTCATTACTGCATCAAGGTGTCATTTTATCTCACGAGTATGGTCCCTTTCTCCGCTAGTTCTCTTTCCCTTTCCATTTCTAGACGAAGTACTTCCCTTAACTGCTCCAATGTCATGTTTTCTTTGTTAACACTCTCTTCTCTGTTTCTTTCTAATGGTTCTTCCTCCATCACCATGTCAATATTGGTAGTATGCATCGATCCTTCTCGATAACGGTTCTCGTTAAGGTTGCCGTCTCGCTGTAGATTTGCACCACGTCTTCCTCCCATAGTTGATGTTTCTCTTACCTTTATTATTGTTCCTATCTTTTCCGCTAAACATGTGCTTTTTCTTGATGCTATTATGTGTTGTGCCCGATATGGAACTCTTGCCATCAACCAACTTCTGCCGAATTAACTTTCTCTCACTGATTCGCTAGCAACCTTTTACCAATTGGATATAACTTTGCTTGATCTGAGGATGAATATCCTAAATAAGAAATTTCTGAAAATAACTCTTAGATCTACTCTTCTTTCTACAACCTTAACACAATCACAATCTCTAAATTGCCAACTTCAAATTTTATGAGAAGAATGACTCGCTAAGTGATTTTTTAAATGGGAAAACTTGAGAATAATTTCAACTCCTTCACCTTATCTCAAGTGAGAGTAAACTCTCAACATGAGATCCCTGTTTCTGGATGCCAAAATGTAACTACTGGAAATCCAGTAGTACACCCAAATAGTAATCTCAACAATACTAAGACATGATTCAAACCAAGAAATAGAAAAAATGCTTTATTAATAAGATTTGGATAATGATTACAAAAGCGATGATATTACAAGTGTTGAGACTCACAAAAACCCTAACTCGTTTCCTTCCAATATGATCTCTCCACTCCCAAAATTCCAACCCCCTCTACAATGAACCATGCTCTCTATTTATAGGGAAAATTACATAATGAATTACAAATCATTTTACCTCGTCGAACATCACACATTTCACGTGACTTTGCTTTTACTTCGCCCAAGATATTTTCAATAAAGTTATTCCCCCTCTTTCGCCTATTAATTCAGCAGTTGTCGGCCCAGCTGTCCCATTTCTTGCACAAAAATTCATACTTCGTACCCTTGCTCTTTCTTCATAAAATATCTTCTGATCCAAGTAATCAATATCTTGCCGGTTAGCATCTTCGTTGATTTCAGATCTAAGATCCAATATTCGTCAAAGTAGGTCTGACATGTGATTTGACTCGTCACTGACATTTCTCCTCGAAATCAGTAAATAATATCTTATCTAGAGATTTACTTCGTGATTCCGTTAAACCTCGTTTGACCACGTGGCAAGTAGGTTTTCCGTATCTACAGTTAGAAATGTACACTTTGGATCTAAGGGTATCTGATGTGGTATAAGAGGAAGAAAGCAATGAAGAGATTGCTGTAGGTTAATAAAAAAAAAGAAAATATGAAGAAGAAGAAACGTAGGAAGAATAAGATAGTTTGATAATATTCAATATTGATAATAAGATGTGTTTTAAACAAGAATAAGACTGACCTTTATATAGGCTTCAGCAAACAACTAAACTAGGAAACGTGAAACAATAAGGAAAACTAAAAGAGTTCTAAAATAAAGAAAGACATGAATTAGGAAACCTTAGAAGCCAAGCTTCTATGTGGAATCTTCTGGAACATGTAAATGCCCTGCATCAATTCCCCCTTCTTGAATGAGACTCGTCCTCGAGTTGTATGTGTACATCAGGAGTTCATTGTTACCATGAATAGTGAAAATTTCTTGCACATTAAATGTGTTTGAAATATTCCAATCACTTGGTAGATCAATAACATATGCATTATCAATGATCTTTTTTAAAACCTTGAAAGGTTCATACTTCTTCATCTTGGTTTTGTTGTAAGTTCCTACTGGAAATCATTCCTTTCGTAGATGGATCATTACTAACTCACCTTCTTTGAAAGTCTTCAGTCTCTTGTGTTTATCAACAACTTCTTTATACTTTGAATTATATTGTTCCAGCTTAGTCTTTACTGAATTGTATAGTTTAGTAGCTTTGTCAACAAAAGAATCTGCAGATGTGCTTGTACTCTGAGTGTTAGGTAATACCACCAAGTCAAGTGTATAATTGGGAACTTTAGAATACACAATTTCAAATGGTGTTTTTCCTGTAGAACGGTTGACAGAAGTATTGAAAGCAAATTCCATATGAGGTAGTAAAATATCCCACTGCTTGCTATTGTCCATGCATTTAGCTCGAATAAGATTACCAAGTGAATGATTCACTACTTCTGTTTGGACATCAGTTTGTGGATGTGAAGTGGTGCTAAACTGTAAGGCAGTCCCCAAGCGCATCCATAGAGTCTTCCAAAAGTATCTTAAGAACTTAGTATCACTGTCAGAAGTGATAGATTTTGGCACTCCATGTAGGCGTAATATTTCTTTGAAGAATAATGCAACAACATTCGAAGAATCAATGGACTTTTTACATGCAATGAAATGAGCCATTTTAGAATAACGATCAACTACGACCATTGCAGAATCATTACCTCTAGTAGTATGAGGTAAACCAAGTATAAAATCCATACTTATATCAACCTAGGGTGCATCAGGAATTGGTAATGGAGTATATAGTCCTGTATTTTGAATTGTACCCTTAGCTCTCTAACAGACCATGCACTTTTGTACAAATTTTTGTACATCACGTTTTAAAGAAGGCCAATAAAACCTTTCTTCTACAAGTGCGATGGTTTTATCTCTTCCAAACTGACCACCAAGACCACTACCATGTAATTCACGCATAAGATGTAAGCGTAGGGAACCTTTTGGAATACATAAACGATTACCTTTGAAAATAAAACCATCATGTATGAGAAAATCATCGACTTCATGATTTTGAGAACTGCATTGGTTCCATAATTTACTGAAATCTTCATCTTCGGGATAAATTTCTTTGATGTAATCAAATGCAAAACTCTCATTACGAATTGTTGTTAAAATATATCGTCTTCTACTTAGAGCATCTGCAACTTGATTCAACTTACCACTTTTGTTTTTTTGCAGAAAATGTGTATTTGTTGATTGTAGATAGCCATCGATCATGCATTCTGTTAACTTTAGCGGAAGTATTCAAATTTTCAGTGCATAATTTTCAGTGTTGAAAACAAATTCTCTATGTATCAGATAAGTATGCTACTGTTTGAGAGACTGGACAAGAGCAAGTAACTCCAATTCATAGGTAGACTACTTCTTTTGTGTCTCTGAATTCTTTTCACTATGATAAGCTATTGGATGACCTTCTTGTGATAAAACGACGCCAATTCCAACAACGGAAGCATCACAATCTATCTCAAAAGGTTTGTCAAAATTTGGTAAAGCAAGAATTGGTGCAGAACAAAGTTTTTCTTTTAGAACATTAAAGCTTATGTCCATGCCTTCTGTCCATGCAAACTTCTCTCTATTGAGGAAATCAGTTAAGGGTGCACAAACAGTTCTAAAATTCTTCACAAATCTTCTATAAAAGGAATCCAAGCCATGAAAACTACGTACATCTCAAATATAAGTGGGACCTGGACAATCTTGAATTGCTTGAACTTTATAAGGATCGACATGTATGCCATGAATAGATATCACATACCCTAGAAAGGTTACTGATGAAGCCATGAATGTACACTTATTCAGATTAACATATAAGTAGTTATCAGCAAGAACTTGAAATACTTGTGATAGATGATCAAGGTGTTCTTGCTCACTTCGGATAAAAATCAAAATGTCATCAAAATAGACAATAATGAATTTACTAAGGGTTGGAGAACCTGATTAATGAGTCGTATAAAGGTACTTGGTGTATTAGATAATCCAAATGGCATGACAAGCCATTCAAATAAACCTTCACGAGTCTTGAATGCTGTCTTCCATTCATCTCCTTCTCGAATTCCTATCTGATGGTATCCACTACGTAAATCCAATTTTGTGAAGATAATAGAACCTAAAAGCAAGTCGATCATGTCTTCAATGCGAGGTATAGGAAATCTATAAGGAATTGTAATTCGATTTAATGCTTTGCAATCGATACATATTCTCCATCCACCATATTTTTTGCTTACTAAGAAAGAAGGGCAAGCACAAGGGTTGTTGCTAGGTCTTATTAATCCCTTTTCAAGTAAATCATTTACTTGACCTTGCAAAATATCATGTTATGTAGGACTCAACCTGTAATGTGCTTGGTTAGGTAGAGAGGCTCCTGGAATGAAATCAAGATAGTGTTCAATATCCCTTAATGGTGGTAGAGTAGTTGGTAATTCCTCTGGAAATAAATCACTATAGTGAGATAAAAAAGGTTGAACTTTGTCAGGTAACTCAATCATAGGTTTAGATTCTGCATGGGAATTCAAAGAATATTTTTGTTATAGAGAATGAACAATAGTGGCTACAATATATAGCATTGGTTTTTTCTTCACAAAATTCTCGAATATCTGTAGTTGATTTTGATGGACACAAAATTTTTGTTTTCCCATTGTGATTGAAAGTATAAGTATTGTCGAAACCATTGTGTACTGCTTGAAGATCATATTTCCATGGTCGACCAAGAAGAAGATGTGTTGCAGTCATATCAATAACATCACAAATAACTGAATCTTCATAGCCTTCAACTTGAAAGTCACATAACATTGGTGAGTAATATCTTGAGTAGTTAATTTATTAACCCATCCTACAGAGTAAGGTACTGGATGAGGGTGCACTGGTAGACCAAGCTTTTTAAACACGTGAGTAGCAACATAATTTTCGATACTTCCACCATCAATAATCATGTTGTAAATTTTACCACCAATATAGCACTTTGATCGAAGGATATTTTTCCTTTTTGAAGGACATAGTTGTGTAAGAAGAAGTGGACGAATCATACCAACAAAGTCGTCTTCATATTGAGTTTCAGGTGAATATTCTTCATCTAGTTCATTAAAATCATCATTGACTTCATTAATGAACTGAGTGTCGCCAATAAAATCATTAATTTTATGACATTCACTAGACGTGTGCCCAGGTTGTAGACATTTATTGCACTTATCTCCTCCAAATTTTGCATAAGCATTATTGTTCTGTTGTTGTGGTGGAAATTGTTGTTGATTTCTGGTAGAAAAACGATTTCTAAAAGTAGTAGCGGCTCGATTTTGTTGAATTTGAGACTGTTGAACAACTTGAATCTCCATTGGAGTTGGTAAAATAGGTGCATTATTCAAAGGAGAAGGCATGTAAAGAGTAGTAGAGGTTGGTTTACGATAAGCATGGCTACTATCATCTTGAGAAAAAGACTTTGAATAATACATTGGAGTAACTTGTTGAGAAAAATTTGGAGATGAAGTATTAGGTCTGTAATTACCTTGGTAATGATTTTATCTTGGTTGGGAGATCTTAGATGAATGAAGAAGTCGACGTTCAATTTTAATCTCCAGTTGAATAGCTTCAACTATGGTGAATACTGACTGAACCATTCCTTGTTGAATCAAAGTATTCAAACCCTCTACAAATCTTGCTACTAGTTGTTCTTCTGATTCATGCAGTTCATTACGAACAAGAATATTATAGAACTCTGCGACATATTCCTCGACTAACCATGCTCCTTGTCCACAATGTTGAAGTCTAATAAATAATTTTTGCTTGTAATCTTTTGAAAGGAATTTAGCTCGCGTTAATTTGCGCATGCGATCCCAAGTACGAATAGGAGGTTTGGAAGTGTTAACTCTGTCATCACATAATCTCTCCGACCAAGCAGCATCACCTCCTTTATGTTTATATGCAACAAGGAGAACTTTAGAATGATCTGGAATCTCCATAAATTGAAAAAAATCCCCAACTTCATAAAACCAATCTAAAAGTTATTCTATTCTGAAACTTCCATTAAAACATGGAATGTCAGCCTTCAATTTGTATTCAGGCAAAGAACTGTATGGATTTTGTGAAGACTTAAGCCTTTTGTCTTCAATCCAAATGTTTTCTTGATGTTCTTCCTCATTATCTTCATCTTTACTGTCAGCAATAGAAAGAACAAAACTTTTCTTTGGTGTACACCCAATAAACCCCTCATGTTGTAGAGTTTTTTTAATCTTTTGCATGATTTCATCAGGAATATCATCGTTGTGAACAAACGGATTATTCTTTGAAGATGAGGGTTTCTTAGCTTCATCCAGTAGATTTAAGGTTTCTTCATCCTCAATCTTAAGAGTAGTTACAAACTTGTCGAGAATCAGATGTATATCTTCAAACTTCTTTTCAGAACTTTCATACCGAGTAAAGCAAGTTTTCTAAAGCTTTGTTAGGTTATTTGAAACCGTAGCAATATTTGTATTAATTGTAGCTATGTATGCACTAGCGGTATTACTAGCAGTGGTACTTGTAGTAATAATATTGGTAAGCTTGGTAATAGCAGCGTCGAAAGCTTCTTGAGTAACGTTGCCAGCCATAGATTTTTATTTTTATTTTTTTTATTTTTGTAGGGTTGTGGAAGCGATTAAAACAGGATCTAGTAAAAGTTGAAAAACCTAAACTAAGCGGATGATACCAATTGATGTGATATAAGAGGAAGAAAGCAATGCATAGATTCATCTAGTTTAAGAAAGAAAAGAGAAGAAGAAGAAGAAGAAGAAGAAGAAGAAGAAGAAGAAGAAGAAGAAGAAGAAGAAGAAGAAACGTAGGAAGAAGAAGATAGTTTGATAATATTCGATTGATAACCATCTGGTGTTAGCCCAGTTGGCCAGGTGCCTGACTCTCAAACAAGAGGTCAGCGGTTCGAGTCTCCGCTCAAACACTAACAAACTAACATTAACATAACATTCTTTACCAATCAAAAAAAAAAAAAAGATAATATTCGATTGATAATAAGATGTGTTTTAAACAAGAATAAGACTAGCCTTTATATAGGCTTCAGCAAACAACTAAACTAGGAAACGTGAAACAATAAGTAAAACTAAAAGAGTTCTAAAATAAAGAAAGACATGAATTAGGAAAACTTAGAAACCAAGCTTCTATGTGGAATCTTCTGGAACATGTATATGCCCTGCATCAGTATCCCATACGTTAACACCTTCGACGGTCACACCATCCGTTACCCTGACCCTCTTATCAAGGCTAATGACACCAACAAGCTAGATCTGGAGAGAAATAAGATTGTGGATTTTATCAAGTTTGATATTGGTAATGTCGTCATGGTTACTGGAGGTAGAAACAGAGGCCGTGTTGGTGTAATCAAGAACAGAGAGAAGCATAAGGGAAGTTTCGATACCCTTCACATCCAGGATTCTACTGGCCATGAGTTCGCCACCCGTTTGGCCAATGTGTTCACCATGGGAAAGGTACCAAGCCATGGGTTTCACTCCCCAAGGGCAAGGGAATCAAGTTGTCTATTATCGAAGAGGCTAGGAAAATGTTGGCCGCTCAAGGAGCTGCCACAGCTTAGGTGCTGCCATCATGACCTGTTTTGCAGTTTGGAAATTACTCTTGGCTTAAAAGAACAACTGCTGTTTTATTTTAACTTTCAGAACAAAATTTTGAAGCTGCTTTTTGTTTAGCTTTTCCAACATTACTAGGATATTATTATAAGCTTAATCTATCTAAGTTTCTTTGATATCGGCTCTTCCCCTGCGTTTTGTTCATTTTGTCAGGTTTTATCTGATTGCCTTCAACTTTGCACGAATATCTCTGTTTCATTTTTAGTAAATCCCTGTATCCAAAAGAAATCTGGAAGATGTTCTTTTAATCTTTTTTTCTTTAGAGTGATTGCTGTTCGGTCAGTTTGTCAGAAGCACTCAAGCACCCATGTTTGCCAATCTTGAAATCCGCTCCTTGATTTTCACTTTCCCCTCAAAATCAGGTGGCAGTATACCGAGAGGGACCCTGATAGGTCATATAGTACCGGGAGTTAGATCCCAGATATTTATCAGCTATCTGATAGGTCATACCGTTGGCTGGCAGCTAGAGCAAAGTATGATATCACTCGTTTTGAACATGTGTTTCAGGGAGCTGATTTCGCAATAGGTCCCCATGACAGTTATATTGGTAGACCAGGCTTTATCAATTCTGTATATTTTTCGCAAGTTCAAAAATGAGAATGACTTTAGCTACCGAATAATCTCAATTCAGCATAACAAATTACTACAAGGACAATCATACGAACCACGTTTCTTGTCTTTTTTTTTTTGTTTTTGTTTTTGTTTCTTATCACTATTTCAACCATGTTTCTTTGGGGGCTAGAATTTTAAACCACCATTCTTGCACTTCATACGGTGCAAGAGCGAGATCAAGTTGCCATAGATATTGATACAAATTGCAAGACTATGGGCCATATGCCATATCTGACATTTTTGGTCCATTGCCTAAATACTGTTGAAAGACGGCAAGCACAAAGACTGACAATTTGCTGAAGTTCCAAGACCAAAGATTTTCAACAATATAAATATCCACGAACCTCACACATGAAACGAAACCTAGGAAAACTTTATCTAGAGGAGAAGTTAAGATTACCAGGGCCGGCCATGGATGTACAGTGGTGGCTGCGAGGGATTTCATTGCCTGGAAGAGCAGCAATGAAGTTTGTGGAAATGTCGTTTCTTGTTTTATATTGGTTTATCACAACCATGATCCAGGCTTTCTTAAACTGCTCCATTAAACCCTCAGTACCGTTTTTAGAGAAGCTATGGGGGCGTTTACAGTTATACATTTTGAGAGCAGAAATGAAAGGTATGGACCTGAAAATTGTGATTCCTGATGCTAGTGATACAGGTAGTCTTTATTATCAATCTTAGTAGTTGCACGCTTTCTGTAGCATTGTTGAATGTGTTCAACAAGTTCTATATTAGTATTGTTAAACCAATTGGAGCTAGCACTGTTGGCGGCTATGAACCTTTCTTCTCTCTTCTTCGAGGTGAGCGGATCGAGTCTCCGCTCTAGAGTCGTGGGATCTCATAAAACCCCATCTTATGTTTCCAAAATAAAAGTTCTATAATGTAATGAACGAAAGAAAATGTAATTTCAGTTCTATTTGTCTTCTTAAATCCTAAGATACATAACATAAGCTTGAGCTTACATATTTTCGAATAAGAAATTAATTAGGCTAAAAAAATCAGAACATAACCCATTTCAATCAAGATCAAGAATAACAATGGGTTCATATTATTAAGGATCTGAGTGTTAACTGACCTGCAAATACTCAACTACCTGTGACTGATGAATAAAAGGAGTTCTCAACGACCACAACTAATCTTCCTGCATTTTCTCCTTGTTTATATACGGATGGTTTCTTTTTGAATTTGAATTCATGTGTATTGAAAAACATATATAAATGTAAATTCATTTTCTCCTTGTTTATATATGTGTATTGAAAAACATATATAAATGGTTTCTTTTTGAATTTGAATTCATGTGTATTGAATTCATGTTACTGTCATCTAAAAGCTCTTGAGACAAGATTTGCACCATAGACAAGGGCTCACAAAATGCACGCAACATTATTTTTCAAAGGGTTATTTGGTTTTTGGTACTTACATTTTGACCCAAACCTGGGTTTGGTCTAACATTTGTCCAGCCTTTGTGTTTGGTCTAAAGAACAATGTTGACCCTCTTTGACCGTCTATGACCAGGATTTAATTAATTTATGTTGGAAATTATAATGAATTTACGAATATAACCTGAAGTTTCCCTAGAATCCACGGTTCGGATGAAACTATTAGGCTGCAGTTAGAGATCAAATAGCATCAACCCTAAATGTCCACTCTCTATTCACTTCTTCCACGTCCTGCTTCGCCTTCGACAGAAACTGGTAAGTCATACTTGGGTTCGAAGATTGCAGTTACAAATTTCTTCAAAAATCAAATGAATTTCTCAAATCTGCACATCAAAAACAGTACTAGTTTACTCTAAACTCCAATTTTTGAATCGAAACCCCCAATTTCACTAAATCTGAACCCATTTCTAAATCAAATAGAACCCTAACTAAGCCAAATCAAAACCCCAATTTCGGTGAATCAAAATTGTATTTTCAGAATCAAACAAAATTAGTATTTACTGAATCAAATCGAACCGAATTTCTGAACCGAAATCCCAATTTTACTAAATCAAAACCCTAATTTTTGCTATCTTTTTGAACTGGTGGTGTTGGTTAAGGCGGAGTGATGTTACAGTTGTGGTGGATATGGCGAGGTTGAGGAAGAAAGGACGACGGAGAATGAAATATACGAATCTATAATGAAGAAACATTTTTGTCCAATTGATATGTTTATTTTATGGCTTTCTTTGTTCTCAATGCTACCTACCTGTGTATAGCAAGCTATGATTATGGTCTTCTTGCTGATTCTATTGATGTTTTTAGTTAAGAGATGAAGAAATGTAAATGGTATATATTGATGTTTTTTGTTGTTGTCATACTTGCAAGTGCTATTGATGTTTTTAGTTGAGAGATGAAATCGAAATGGTATTGATTTTTATCTACTGTTACACTTGCAACTGGTATATAGAACCAGTGGTCGGAAGATGAAGAAGAAGGAAAGGTTGAAGAAAGTGCGATGGAGGGTTAGGTTAGAATTGTGAAGCGTGTAAAAGGTTTGTGTGACAATAAGGGTAATTTAGTACAAATAAAAGGTAAAATAGTCAATGCATTATTATTATTTTTCTTAAAATAAATACTAAACAGAAGTTAAGTTTTAATGTGGTCAACGTTGATTTTTAGACCAAACGCAAAGGCTGGACAAATGTTAGACCAAACTCAGGTTTGGGTCAAAATGTAAGTACCAAAAATCAAATAACCCTTTTTCAAAAGGTGAAAACTAATCTTGATGCACTTGAAACTTCACGAAATCCAAAATCAAAAAGCAATTTTGGGATTTCCTGAAGTTGCAAGTGCATCAAAAATAGTGTTAGCTATTATTGTCCTCTCTAAGAGCGTCCACAATCATACGACCAAACCAAAGACTAAAATTAAACTAAAAACTAAAAAAAATAGGTTTGGTCCGTGGTTGCACGCTACCATGATAGAGCAAAAATTTGGTCAAGCGTACTTTTAATGTGCGCTTGACATTGAGCGGACATATAATGAGCTCCTCAATGGGGTGGAAGATTTAAAGTTCCCCCGGTTTTATATCCCACACAGGCGTACTTTGAAATTCCGCCCCACTATATTCATTTATACTCCAGCCTCTCGACCAAATTTACTCGTGTGTACGCTCTCTCTCTAACTAAAACCAAATAATATGGTTATATTCCAGCCCACTGTGATTGGATTTTCGACTAAATATGCCTTTACTCCACATTTTACTCGTCCATTGTGGACGCTCTAAGAGAGAGTATCTTGGGTTGTATTGTTGTTTTATCAACATGACAGAAAATGTGGGAAACTATTCTTGATGCACTCACAATTTCAGGAAATCCAATAACTGAAGATGATATGCAACAAGCAAATTTTGGATTTCCTATGCAGGTGATTTTTGTGAACCCTTCCTTGTCTGTGGTACAAATCTTGTCTCAAGAGCTTCCAGGCTTCTGTGATGTTGACCAACCACAACCCAACTCAACACGCTGTCATTTAGAGAGGACAGTAACCTGCCTGCTCTCATCTTGGAGGTCTCCGCTCTAGAGTTTTTGGGGATCTCATAAAACCCCTCTTATGTACG
Source organism: Papaver bracteatum (assembly GCA_023529315.1). NCBI lineage: Eukaryota > Viridiplantae > Streptophyta > Magnoliopsida > Ranunculales > Papaveraceae > Papaver > Papaver bracteatum. The sequence goes on from JAJJWX010001567.1 coordinate 261,478, forward strand.
TTTCCAAAATAAAATTTCTATAATGAATGAAAATGTATCTTCATTTCTATTTTTATTCCTTGTCTGTAGTCGCAGGATTTCCTACAACTACACCCTAATGAGGTTACACAAAAATCCACTCAAATTTCAAGAATAATTACCAAAGTTTTATTAATTTCTCTTAAGAATCTTACAAAAATAATAGGGATACAAAGAAATAAGAATTTCTCTAGACTTTCTCTCTCCTATTTGTTCTCTCCACACTCTCAAAAAGATCTCTCCTCTTCTCAAGTCTGCTTGGTCCTGTATATAGGATATTACATAGTGGATGACAACTAAGCCAACCTTTATTTTCGGATTTGGCCTGCGTCATTCTCGCAAGCTTACAAGGGTTTTCTTCGCAAGTTTTCTTCAATCTCGCAAAGTATTCACACTTTCTTGATGATTAGGCTGACGTCATCTGCTATGTCACTCTTCTAATACTCCGCGATGGTTATCACAAACACTTTTTAGTTTGAACTTCGCTGGGACATAACTGTTGCGAGATTCTGCTCCTACATCTTGCCTCTTCTCATGTCTTCTCTGCGAATGGGAGAATGATATGAGAACCTATACTTCAAAATGCCGCACCCATTTATCTTTCCATATTAGTCTTCACCGACAACCTTCCGTGAATTAGGCGTAACCGTCTACACGTGTTTATTATTTTCCTTGTTTACCGCCACGTCCAATTTCAACCGGTCATCTATTTTTATCTATTTAAGGAGAGAACTCATGGAAAATAATTTTCTTCTTCTACTTCGTCTTCCTCACTTCCAAGCTGTCTGTAAATCTTCATCCTCTATAACTTTCTTCATCTTTGATTTTCACAAATTTATCTATCTGCTGCTGCTTTCATGGAGTCACCAAGGTTAGTTTTTCTTTTCTTCTCTGATTTTGCTGGAACTGATCTTATTTTGTCGATTTCTCTAACTAATCTTATTGTTTTGTGTAATTCCCATACTAATTCTGTTTCAGCAAAAGCACCTGTTCAACCAAATTCACAGTCCCAAACCCTAAGGGATCTAAAAGCTCACAAAACAAAGTTGTTGTAGGCAAAATGAAGCCTGCAAATAGCAAGGTAGTAAGAAACATTACTTCTTTAATAACAATATTGTTGCCTCTGTTTCTTATCTGAGTTGATATTCGCAGGATGGTGAAGACGGTAATAAATTCGCTAAGAAGTCTCGCCAATTAAAGACTATCAAATCTTCGATTGTATTTCCTGATTTTAAATCTCTTGAAACCCCCGTCAGCGAAAACATCTTTACAGATTCCACCCCTTTAACTAACCCTGTTGCGAATGAAACCCCTTCTTCTCTATTTGTAGATGCCTCAAAAATTGATTTCATCGCAACCTCATTTATTGACCCTCTTAAACTTTTGCCTATGAAAAATATATCTACTGCGAAAGATGATTCAACTCCCATAACTTTAATCATCACTACTTCCTCATCCGAATCCCTCTCTGTTAATAAGGAAATTTTAGAAGGAGTAGATATTGCCTTTAAAATCTTATCTAATGCTCTTGACGATGCTTGGAGGTCTTTCGCCGACCCTGTGAAACTTAGTATCCGCGAGATTTTGAGCAAGTATTTTAGTTCTGAAAAAGAAGCTTCGCAAACATCTCTAGAGAAAGAAGTTGAAAATTTAAAGGAGAATCTCCAATCTATGACTTTAGAGTGCGGGAATCTTCCCCTCAAGAATCAAAAGCTTGAAAATATGTCATGCGAAAATCTTCGCAGAAAGAATGATGGGCTAAAAGGTATGATATTCTTGTCTTCTCTTATGGCTTATCTTCTTTAGTAATTTTATCTCTTTCATGTTTACCTTTCTTAAAATCCTTTGTTCGTACGTCAAGTTTTAATTCAGAAACGAATAATGAAGAGGTATGACTTTCAATATGCCACTGAAGAGGCTCGTGCAGACAAAAAAGCTTTGTTGGACCAATATAATAAATTAGACCATCTTTACTCATATTCTGTTGACCAAATTAACAACCTTTCCATTGAGAACACTCAATTAGCACAAGAGCAAAAAACATTAAGTAGCGAAATATCCCGCCTCTCTTATTCATTAACTAAAGCTAACTTGGAGATTGAAACTTTGTCAGATGAAAATGAAACCCTCTCCCAAGAGAAACAAATTCTCTTAAATAAAGTGGCGATATCCTCGCAACAACTTAGTATACGCCAAAAAATATGTGATGATCAAGAGCGATCTCTTCGCTCGTTAAAAAGTGCACTTAAGGAAGTAACTGATTCGTCTATTGCTGAGAAGAATAAACTCATCCAAGGTAGGATAAGTTTGAGTATAAAGGCGAACCAACTTAAAGAGCAACATACTCAATTGGAAGAATCCTATGCTTCCCTAGCGAAGGAGAATGCTTTACTTATTTCTAATGAGAATATTTTTCGATCTCGCCTGAGTGGCTTGGTTGGGGATAATTTTAACGATGCGATGAACCATTTTGAGAATAATAACCTGGCTTTAGTTCAATATCTTATTTCACATAAGGAAGGTAGTCATAAAAATCTGGATACCTCATCCATCTTTTTTTACTTACTTATTCTCGCAATATTCCTCTCGCGAAAACTTCGCTATAACAACATTTTGTGTCTTTGTTGTTCGCAGAGTCTGAGATAAGTCTTCATTCTTATATTTCTTCTTTGGAATCTAAAGTGGCCAAGATTCGAAAGGAGAATGCGATGCTTACTACTACTCTTGCTCACTCTCGCGATCGTGCAGAAAGAAGATTTGACTACCTTCAGCATTTAAAGGATATTGAGAGTAGGAATCATCAGAAAGCACTTCTTCATCAAGTTCACCTTAAAGATGAAGTCCTTGTAAATAACATCTTGATAGATAGAGCACTTCCTCCTACAACAATTGTTTCTCTTGAAGTAGATGTTAATGAAGTTCCTCGCAAACCTGACAGTGATTTTGACTTCGAAAGTGATGATGAAGCTACTCTTGAGAATGATGAAGAAGATGAGCCCCTTAAGGAAGTTAATGCTGATGATAATCAAGATTGAGAAAAAGCTGGAATGGATCAAGAAAAAGAGAAGACTTGAGAAAGCGAGAAGACTGGGGAAAATCCTCCATCAACCCCTCCTGGCGAAGCTAATGTTGAAGTCTGAAATTCCTCTAGTTACTTAGCTTTAAACTTATTGAGTTGTTTTATTTCCGCTTTAATACTCTTGTGAATGATGTACTTCAATGAATCTTAAAATTCATTTATATTTTTGGTACCCCATTATTTGCGAGAAAGATAATGCATCTTATTTATTAATTCCCATACTTGACCCTCATTATCTTTCTTGCGAAAACTGAGTCTTTCACCTGCATAATACTTAAATAGTTAATTTTTAGAAGTTCATTTTTGTTTCATGTGCGTAAATTTCGCAGTAGTGTTTGCATGATTTCGCTGTCGTACAAGTTATCAAATATATCTTAGATTTTTCCAAGATTCCATGTATTATTATTCTATTATGTGGTCTTATTTTGCCTTCCTAAGTAAAGGTCTTATTTTTCCACCCCTTGTATTTGCGACAAAATCGCAGGCCTTCTTTACACTTTCATGTAATGACCCATTGATTTTGTTTTATCATTTTCTTGTATTATTGCCTCAGCAGGATATTTTTCATGCGACAATATGACAGGCCTGAATATTTTTGCGAACGTAAAGCCCCATGACATTGCCGTCTTGCGAGTAAATCACAGGATGTCTTTACACTTTCGTGCACTAACCCATTGATCTCGTCTTATCTTTCTTTACACTACACCATTTTTTTGTGAATCGTAACGGTTTTTGAGCGTTACAAATCGTTGTTGTAACGGTTCTCAACCGTTACGAAACATGGTGCTACAATTTTTTTGTAACGGCCCACTAGCCATTACGATTTTTTTTTGCAACGGCTCTTGTAACGGCCAGTGGCGGTTACTACGTGGCACTGTCGTAACAACCAAAAGCCGTTACAAATTTATTTGGTAACATGATGCTGTAACAGCGGGAAGCCGTTACGAATTTATTTGTAACAGCAAAAAATTACTGCCGGTCAAGATTGACCTGGTCAAAATAGTCAACAATGACCAATTTTGACAAGGTCAATGTTGACCGGCAGCTCTTACCGGCCGGTAATACGTCGGAATTCCAAATATCATGCATACACATTTCATTTCATCCTCCACACTCAATAATATTTTCTTCAATTAAAATTAATCTCACATTCAATCAACTCTTATCACATTCAAATCGATTCATACAAACAAGAATCAAATACTAAGTACCAAATTTTATGTATACAACAAACAAGAATCAAATACTCTTAAAATTAATTATATGTATACAAATAGGTAATCTCACATTCTAAGTACCAAATTTTATTTGTTAAGTATCAAATACTAATGGAATACAAAAATTCATCTAACTGAAGTTTGTTCTATCATTAAATATACATAGAAACTTACAAAACTTGCACTTGCTCTACAAACTAACCGAGCTTAGTCATACTCGAGATCCCGGATAGCAGCATGATTAAGCATGATTAACGGAGTCATCGTCTATGCTGGCATGCACTTGCCTACCACCAAACCTGAAATGAGAACAAAAAAATAGAGAAATGAAAGGGATGACTGACTGATTGCGGAAAAGAAATCGCAAACCGGATCTTTCTGTTCTGCTTGTAAGTATGCAAAAGGGTCTGAACTAAGTGACTTTGGGCGCAATTTTTAATGCCATACAGACTAAAAAGTTGGAAGAAAATGCCAAAGTAGGATAGGGATATAGGTGTTGTTCTATGCTTTTAGTTTATAGAGGGATGTATATACCTATACCCATTACCAGTTGAGCAGTTAAACATGCAGATAATAATAATTTTGAACGCTAAAGGGTACCAATACTTACCATCTTCCATTCATTAGCTCTATACACTCTTGTGAGCATCCTTTATATCTTTGAATCTCACCAAAACAACTCCCTGAGGATGGTTCTCGCGCACCTGCAAGAAAAAAAGTAACATGTAAATTTTCTAGTCCAACAATCAACATTTGGAAACATTGCCTTCGAGCACAAGAGAAAGATTCTGAATCAAGACTCGACCAATAGTATATGCTATCAATAGTATCTGAACAGTCTGTGTTCTATAGTAAAAGTTCTTGTATTAAATTTAAAATCATTTCCATCGATATATTTCAAATAGGAAAAATAGGAAAAATAACATCAGGATTCTCTGAATATCTTAACTAGCTCTACTGGACCAAGTTTCACGCATTTATCCTCAATATCTGAATTCAGCCCAGTCTTTAAATTAGCATCGGACTGTAAATGTGCAAAACAACTCACATAATCAACAACAACAAAATACAAAGAACAATTGATATCATGGCTACATTTATATGCAAATTGTTTACTTACCCTTATTTCAACAGGCGTGAACATAAACCGAATAATAACAGTAGCAGGAATCAACACCTTGCTAGCATCACGAGCCCCTGCACATGAAAAAAAAAGTTATGGACCGACTTATGAGCCATCGAAAATACATTTGGGCGCTAGAAGCCATTGCAATATGAGACTTACCTCATCCGAGTATCTTATCCTCAAAACTAAATATTCAGGTATAAAACTAAATGTACAGGTATGACAAAGGGAAATAAAACTTGGCCATATATCCACATTCTATCCTAAAAATATGCTGAGAATATAGTGAGTGATATGGCAACGTTCAGTGAAATGATACCACTGTGGACTAAAGAGTATTATCAACTAGAAGCAATTTCACATTGCCCAATTCCAAATATTCCAAAGAAAAATTCACACTGAAAAATGAGAGTTTGGCGGTACTTAATGTAGTTTAAAGAAAATGCAATAATTTAGGATTGGAATGATCCGTGTATCAAATCCACAGAACCCCAACTAAAAATTCATGAAAAAATGAAAAACACAGATAAAGAATAGATGAAGTAGTACTACTCACATTGTTGTGGGAGAAAAAACAAGAACAAATTTTCTAGAACAATGCAAGAACTTGATATTGAAATCCCTGTACCAAAACCACAAAACCCAACTAAGAATTCATCAAGAAAATCCAGAAATTAAGAATAGAAGATGATGAAGTAGTAGCTAAATTACTCACTTTGTTGTAGGAAAAGAAACTAGATCTGGTGGTTTATGTGGAATTCTTCTTATATGGCAAGAAGAAGAGGAGGAATAACACAACTTGGATATGTGGTGCAACTCAAAACAATTTATGGGCTATGACTAATACTACTCTGAAATTATGATATTCAGGGTAATTTCTCTATTTTAGAAGAACCAGGATAGGCCAACATGTCATAATGAAATCTATATAGTAAGTATACATCGTCATACCTGGTAGCAGCCAATGTAAAGAAGCAAAGCACCTACATCTTACAAGGGGATTCCCCTGGAGAATTTTGTAATGAGCCGAAAGAAACACCAATGAAACCGTCGTCTGCAACAGACAAGGGTAGCAAGGGGGGATTCTCATAAGTCTGAGAATTACAAGGCATAAAGTGGAGACAGAACGAGAAAATCTGAGATTTGAATGATGACTTGACGAGGGATACATACAATGCCACTAACACCTTCAATCAGTAAAGGTCTCCTCCAAAGAAATATTAAAAACTAAAGAAAATTCCAACGAAAAATTATTATTGGCATGAAAATCAACGAAAACAGTAAGTTTGGATCATGAAAAACTGAACGCAACCTTAAGCTGACCACTCAGGCAGCAACTGATGCAGCAGCGAATCCAACAATCTACATTACAATTTCACAGAAAAGGCTACTAAATAAACGTTCTCTTAACATTAAGAAAATTCTTTTGAAGCTATGAACTATGACATGTACCTGAGAAATGAAACCTGCGTAGTACAATACACTTGGGTGCCGTGTTACCTATCATGGTTACAAAAGACTAATTAATTCAAATAGGAGAAAGAAAGACACATAAAATATTAGTATTGGTTTAGTAATAATAGAAGCTATGCACATAAGAAATAAGAATAAGAGGTACCTGCAGAAAAAGGACTAAACCTACGCCAATTGTGATTTCCTTTAAACTCAGCCCTCGAAACACCTACCAAAAACTTCCTTCCGACTCTTGATCAGCATAGGCCTCTTTCAATGAGACAAGAGTTTATTCTACTTGCTTCTAAGATACTTTATCACCAGCAGGCCGACCTCTCAAACTGCTAAGTCCTGCAATAGTTGCTTTCTCCTTGTACCCTAGTAATGATGCTTTACCCTGAACTGCTCTGAGAAGCAACCATCTTAGAGATTCTAGCAACTCCACATGCCTAATCCCATTAAGAGTGTTGCAGGAGCACTGAATCCAAACATCAAACACCACCCTCCAAAACAAGAGTCAATGAGCAGCAGCACACATGGTACTATCATTGCAAATATAACAAAAGAATTCATATGGCAAGACAGACACTTGAATGGACACGATGAGCTAAATCTAGAGTTCTTATAATCCTAACCAACATCAACATATAATGGAAGGATAAATAGAAATTTTGATGGCATCATTAAAGGTAGCAACTGCAATCAAAAAGTATTGTATCTTACTTCTGCTAAGACATTTTGTGAGATCTTCGTATAGATATTCCTGTGAATAGTTCAGGAATAGATGACAACATAAGACATTCTGTGAGCCCACAAATTCGACAAATCCAACACCACCATAACCACCTCCTCTAGAGCCAACATAAATAAATTACTTCCCTGCAAATTAAAATTCAATAAGAACGCAACAATTCAAATGACATTCAGAACTCAAACTCACTATCAATATTAACCATTTACTTACAAAAATCAATGGCGACAAACTAGATTCTTCTCCCCTATATTTCTAGCCTAAAGCTCAAGTTATTCTCTGCATTTTCGAATATGAATATAACCCAACTCTCCTTGATTATCTGCATTTCTCAATGAAAACCCAGATTTCCTCTTCCTAACATTTCCTTTAATCGTCTCATTAATCCTTGAAATCAACGGCAGTAAGCCAGTACCAAGTCATGTGAACCTTTTTTCTCGGAAATAGCTTGAATTTGAGACAACCCATGTTCTTTCTTTGTCTTAGCTTTGAATCCCTTTCCAAAAAACAAGAAAATGATCAAACGCACATAAATCAATGGAACAAAAAAATAAATAGTAAATACCATGTCAAACATTGGAATACATAATTTAGAAAAAATTTATTCCACAGATTATCTTGTGTCAAGTCTTGTACTGAGGATAAGAGCTATTCTCCTATCTTCTTTCATACTCATAACAACACCGACAAACAGGGAATGCACTCTCATTACAAGCACAAAGGCATCACCACCATTACAATCTTGTTGTTGGCTCAACATTACAATCAATTTATTCCATATAATAGACCATTTCAAATTACTGAGTTCTTGAATCGATTTAACAAGACCCAATTACAATTAACTTAACAAAATTAAGAAATGAAGATTCTGAGAAGTAAAATTTCACCTGAGAAAGTGCAGGATTGGCGGTACCAGAGAAAATCCTAGTAATTTGGTAATGATTGTTCATTAAGTACTGGTTGAATGGTTTCACATTCTCAATTCCCAATGGTTCTATCGAATTACACCTCTATTAACACAAAAATTATAGAAATCAGTACTAGTAAATGAAACCATAGATTATAAAGTGAAAAGAAAAGCCCTAAAAAATGAATTTACTTACCACAGAAAATCAGATTACATCGGTTAGTATATATCCTTCAAACCATATATCCTTCGAACCCTAAAATTTCATTTAATAGATGATGAAACAAATACCTTCTAAGCTGAGATTTCATATCAGTTCAGTTCTTCAACCCTAAAATGAAATCAGAAAAAGAAATTATATTAGATTTAAGATGAAATACTAAGATTTATCAGATAAAAAAAACCCTAAAATGAAAGACTAATGAAAAACCCTAATGAGAAATCCAGATGATTTAACCCTAAATCGAAAAAACTTACATAGATCGAAACTGGTGTAAGACTAAAATCTCTTAACATATCGAAACTAAGATTGAAGATCGATTAACAAATGAAACTAAGTGATCTCTTCAGGGGGGGCGATGAAGAGATGAATGGGAAAAAAAATAGAAATGGAAAAGAAAAATGAGTTATACTCGATGAGGAGTAGTAGAAAATATCTCTTCAGGGGAGGAATTATCCTCTAGTAAAACCAATGTTGGGTGGAAAACAAAGAAACGACTGAATGGCACACGCACAAATACACATGTTTTTTTTTTTTTGATTGGTAAAGAATGTTATGTTAATGTTAGTTTGTTAGTGTTTGAGCGGAGACTCGAACCGCTGACCTCTTGTTTGAGAGTCAGGCTCCTGGCCAACGCACAAATACACATGTTACTAGCTCTAGTGTGACCTAGCGTGTGAGTAGCACGCGAAAATAATTAATCTGTTACAATTCGTAACGACAGCTCTCTGTTACGAATCAGGAAAAAAATTCGTAACGGCTCTTGCCTGTTACAACAGAGTTGTAACGGATTTTTGAAACAAGAAAATTCGTAACGGCTGCTGGGCCGTTAAGAATTTTAGATACGAATCCGTAAAAATGGTGTAGTGTTAGTATTATTGCCTCTGCAGGATCATTGCACAAATATGACAATCCTTAATACTCCTGTGAGTAAAAAGCCTCATGACATTTGTGTCTTTGACACTTATCAACTCCCTAATGTAGGGTGCCGTATTTATCATCCCCTGGTTTCCCTTTCAAGGAGGCGTACCTATACCATACTCCTCCCATCCAGTCTTAACAATAACCAGTTGTTTTCGCGGCATATTATCCCTTCGCCGATATGGATCATGGTTACAAGACTGCACCCTAAGTGGGGTTTTCTTCGGACCGAGTGCATCATAGCCAAGACTTGCCAAGAATGGACAGGTACGCTCCAGATTCCCTAGGCACTCTTGGCTCAACCGTGTACCTCGGAACCTTGATCGAGTTCTGCACTCCTTAGGAGAGACTTCCCACCTTAGTCGTCCAACCTAAGTCATAAGCTTAGGTTGAAAATCCAAGGCGCCTCTCCTAGATGGGATTTATTGACCCCAAATATCCATGACCCAGGTTCCGGGGGTGGTGTAACCTTTCTTTGGGCCATGTAATAGGTTCTCCCCTTCTATGACGCACTTTAGGTCTTACATTTGTCTCTTCCGAAATTTTATTTGCGAACTAGGGTGTACATCATAGTTGGGTGCCTCTTTAATTTTTTGTTCATTCAATCTTTGATTTATTTTGTAAAATTCATAAATTATGCGAAATTATCGCATATCTTCATTCTGTTCTGACAGATATAATTTCTGCGAAATTATCGCATGTTTTCATTCTGTTTTGATGGATATAATTTCTACGAAATTATCGCATATTTTCATTCTATTTTGATAGATATAACTTCGCAACTGTCAACTTCCTTATATCTTTCTGTTTTCTAATGACTTTTGCTAGATATTTTATGGATAATACTTCTTTAGATATAATCTATTCCATGGTTGATCAAGCTTGTGACCAGTATCCTTTCCCTCAGGATCCATCAGTTTATATGCCCCTGTTTCAACTATTTATTTAATGATGTATGGTCCGTCCCACTTCTTTTCTAGTTTTCCATCACTTCCTCTCTGATACACTGGTATTTCTCACAGCACCAAATCACCTGGCTGAAATTCTCTTATTTTAACACGCTTATTATATTCTCAAGCTAATCTTCGCTGATAGTTCTCCATATGCTGTAGAGCCTTTTACCCATTTTCTTCTAATTCATCAAGCTTTGTTAAAATCATATCCGCACTTAGATTTTTCTCCCATGCTTCTCTTTTTGTTGTGGGAATAACGACCTCAGTAGGCAGCACCGCTTCAACCCCATATGTTAAACAGAAAGGTGACATTCCTGTAGCTTCTCGCCTGGTTGTGTTATAAGCCCAGACTACATTAGGCACCTGTTCACACCATGCTTTATTATGACCCTCCAGCTTATTCTTCAACGTATCTGCAATTGTCTTAGTTGTTGCCTCTGCTTGTCCATTACTTTGCTTGTCCATTACTTTGCAGATATAAAGGGGTGGATTTTCCATATTTTATCTTAAATGCACTAAACAACATTTCTATGTTCTGCCCCTCGAATTGTTTTCCATTATTAGACACCAATTGTGCAGGAATCCCAAATCTACAAATAATATTTTCGAATATGAAGGTGAAGACGTCTTTATCGCGAATATGCTGTACTACCTTTACTTTTGCCCACTTTGTGAAATAATCTGTTGCGATAATCAAATATCTTCTTTGTACAGATCTAGGTAAAAATGGTCCCACAATGTCCAGACCCGACTTTCCAAAGGGCCACACACTTGTTGAAGATGATAAAGGTGCTCCAGGTGCATGTATTCTCTTACCGTGCCGCTGGCATTCTTCGCAACGTCTTGAGACTTCTTTGGCATTCTTCGCAACGTCTTGAGACTTCTTTCGTAATTTCCAAACGTCTTGTTGAAGACTTCTTGCATCAAGCATCTTTTGTAATTCTTCTTCTATTTAGGGGTGATATGTTGTTGCTATTTTTCTTATTCTCTGCTTGAATGGTCTTGCATTTTTGTTAATTTCCAAACGATGACATCAAGCATCTTTTGTAATTCTTCTTCTATTTAGGGTGATATGTTGTTGCTATTTTTCTTAGGATCTATTCAGGATTCCAGGAATCTCCTCCATGCTCCATGCGAAAATGTCTTTATATTCTCGCATAAGATTGATTGTTCTCTCTTCTTCATCTGCATCCATTTTGGTTCCAATCCTTAGGATTTTTTGTTCTTCTTTAGTTCCAACATTTACTTCTTTTGTTGGTTCTGCCGCTAAACCGCCTTCGGTTCTCCTATTGGTGTCGGTTCTTTTATTGTCTTCATCGGCTTGTCTCCTTCTTCCGAGATTTCACTTGGTATTCCTTTTCCTTCCTCTTCTTTTATCATATAAATTCTGAATTCTTCCTATTTCCTTGCCCCCTTCTCCATTTTCCAGCGAATGTTTTTCCTCTTTGCACGTCCTTCATAATTGTCCACTTCCACCTGATAACACATTTTCGCACCGCTAACATCTCCTCTGATTTTACTTACTCCACTAGGCATAGGAAACTTGATACACTGATGCAATGTTGATGCTACTGCTTTAATCGCATGTATCCACGGTCAGGCGACTCCATATCCACCACACATAATGTCACTTTTGTTTCAACTTCTCATAGAAATATTCGCACCACTATTTCTCCTTTACGTTTTGTTGTAAATTTGCCAAAGCCATGGATATGATATGTTGAACAAGTCATATCTTCATCTTTGTATCCCATTCCTTTGAATGCATGGTAGAACACTATGTCGACCGAGCTTCCTGTATCTACTAGAGTTCTGTTCACCGCCCATTCTTATATAGACTTCGCCGATTCATCTCTCTCTTTTCGCGTTGCGGTTACTATGATTACCAACGGAGATGTATGACTTAAATTTTCTTTTGGTGTTTCTGCTGCTATGAATGTGATTTTCTGCTTTTCCCATTCCTTCTATGGTGACACCTTTTCCACTGTCATAATTCTCGTTCCTTCAAAATATCGTTTATATATTCTTCCTTTGATATTTTCATGAAATTCATTAATCATTGTTTTTGTTATTAGATTACACTCCAATCTCTTACTGCCTATTTTGACTTTAATTATCTCTTCCTTAATCGGTTTACTAACTTGTTTCATCATCTTTTTGATTTCAATAATCCATTTAAAACTACCAAATTCTTCAATAATTACTTCAAATTCTGTCAAATCATAATAACCACCTTCAACCTTTTTTTCAAATAATCTTCAAATCCTTCAATCCCTATTTCTAGTGCCAATACGTAGTTGCAGGATTTCCTACAACTACACCCTATTGAGATTACACAAATATCCACTCAAATTTCAAGAATAATTACCAAAGTTTTAATAATTTCTCTTAATGAAAAGGCGAGGGTACCCCAAATATACCTCAAGCTATAACTTTTCCATCCTATAAGTCCTTTTCACGAAAGTGATTGTATATATATTGAGTCGATACAATAAAACAAATCGGTTCACACTTTGTGTGATCGTCTATGGATATTAGATCGAGACAATACAACAACAAAGTGTGTTTATTTGATACAAAGGTTTAGAATTAACCAAACTAAATAGGATTCACGCATCAAGTAAATATGAATTAACGTTTGTGTAATTTACATTAATTATAATAAAACAATTATAATGCGGAAATATAAAGTAAATGACACAACAAGATTTTGTTAATGAGGAAACCGAAAATGCAGAAAAAACCCGGGACCTAGTCCAAAATTGAATACTCTCAGAATTAAGCCGCTATAAAAAATAAGACAACTTCGTATAGTTGATACCAAGCAACTAAACCTATAGTTCACCTAGTTCCCTCAGTATTCCCACGCCTCCAACTTGTAAACAAGTCACGTACTTGGACCAATTCCTTTGGTTTGTATTCCAAACAGTAAAGGAAAAACAAATCTGTTTGGTATCAAATATATTCAACCAAGTGATACGAGTTGTGCAAAGGTTCCCTTGTTTATCTTAACATAAACTCCTTTGACAGGTTCCAAGATCTATCTTATGTTAAATCACCCAAAGGAAATTGTTAGAGCACTGCTCGGTCAAACTCGCATGCGTTGCTATCTCAAGCATGTTTGTCAATCTTAGTGATCAAAACTATAAAGTCTTTATTTCTAGTCTACTATAGCTAAGGTCTCGGACTAGGATAAAAAGTGTAGTTGAGCTCAAGAACTCCATGGCGATCATCATAAAAGACGAAGGACTACTCAAGGAACCAGTGGATCTTCATCGACTAAAAGGTATGTGGAGACTTGAACTTATCTATCACTCAAAAGTATATCTACTCTATCTCCTATCTTGAGACAAAAGTCGGTTTACTATATAGACTAAGAATATGCACATGTGATATTTCGAGATGAGTATATCTTGCTCATCTATTTCTCGAAATGGGTGTTGGTTAAGCTTTCTCTTTAGCCAAGTTCATCTTTGCCTAGTGACGAAAGTCATGCTATGTTTCAATCACTTTGGAAATCGCTCTGACAAAAAATAGTTTGTGAATAACAACTATATAACTCCCTATGAGAATGTTTCAATGATTGAAATGAGAGTTTAGACTATATAACTATTATGGGATATAAAAATTGTTGTGGAAACATATAAATGTATAAGTCCTTAGCACTTGAACCGAAGTTTGCGAATTTTGTTGATCAAGTGGAACCGGAACGTGAGCAGTCAAATCAGTTCGCGAACCCAGTCCATGAACTGGCGTAAGTTCTCAAACCCGAGAATATCTACTAAAGTTGAAGCTCAATTGCAGTCCACGAACTGACGAAAGTTCTCATTCCGATAAATTCTGCTGGAGTTTATTAACTTCAACCAGTTACCTTGAGTCCGCGAACTCATGAGGTTATGTCTGAAAACGTTGTTCATGAACTTATCTTAAATTACTAAGGAATGATTTTGCAAACTGTGGCTTTATAGTTCATAAAATGATTCGAGTGAATCACATCGTTTTTGATTCAATTGTGTCTCTTGTGATACTTAGGATCTCATAGAAATTTAGTAACTCTCTAACTAGTTCATTTGAGTTATTTGGACTAGTTATGGTGAAGAAGAATATAGTTGATATGGAAGTTTTCATTTGGCTAACCATTTGGTTGACTATTATTGAACCAACCATTGTACACGTTTGGGTACGGTTACACAAACCCAAAACGTCAAGCACATGTGTGCATGACAAGCTAAGTTTTTGATCTAACGATTGAGAGATATTAGCTTGTATCTAATCAGGGTTTCATCTAACGGTGAATATTGAATGCTTTGTTAGTAAGCTAACATTGATTGCAAACCCTGATTTGAAAGACTATATAAAGGAGAACTCTAGCAACTGGGAAACCTAATCCCCACACATTCTGTATGATACTAGTTTGCTAAATCTAGAGTCTATTCTCCTTTAACCTTTGATTTTATTCTTCTAAAACCAGGTTAACGACTTAAAGACTTCATTGGGATTGTGAAGCCATACCGATACTACTTTTCTTGTAGTTGTGTGATCTGATCTTGATGTTTCTATCGTACGGGTACAATTATAATAATTGGATTGAGATATCTATCTCCGATAGGCAAGATAAAAGTAGTCACCAACATCTTCGTCTCATTGTTTGTGATTCCTCAATAATCTTCTTCGTTGCGTCGATTAAGTTTGTTGTGAGGTGATTGATGAAACTGAGCTGTTCTTTGGGAATATAAGTCTGGTTTTATCGATTGGTTCCTGTTCACCTTGATTTATCAAAATACGGAACAAAACTTGTAGGTTTATTCGTGGGAGACGAATTTATCTATTAGTTGTATACTTTTCTGTGTGAGACAGATTTGTTTATTAAAGTCTTCGACTTTGGGTCGTAGCAACACTTGGTTGTGGGTGAAATCAGCTAAGGGAATCAAGTTCGCAGTATCCTGCTGGGATCAGAGGCGTAGGAGCATAACTGTAACTTGTATCAGTGTGAGATTGGTTGGGGGTTCAACTACAGTCCATACCTGAGTTAATTTGGAGTAGGCTAGTGTCTGTAGGGGCTTAATATAGTGTATGTTTAATATGGACTAGGTCCCGGGGTTTTTATGCATTTACGGTTTCCTCGTTAACAAAATTCTGGTATCTGTGTTATTTTTATTCCGCATTATATTTTGTTATATAATTAAAAATAATACATGTTGTATGTTGTTCAATCAATTAGAATATCCGACCATATTGGTTGTTGATTTAAATTGATTGACACATGGATATTGGTCTTTGGTACCATCCAAGTTATCTCTCTTTGATTAGACTCGCGAATCATATTTGCTTAAGTAAATAAAAATGAGAAATTGAGATAATAACTCCTTGATATATTTTCTATTGATTGAGTCTTGTTGATTCTCTAGAAAACAACTCGGAGTTGTCCATGCAGATTGCTAATCGAAATGTTGGGTGAAGTTGTTAGACCCCTGCTTTTGCAATTGGTATCAAAGAAGGCAAACACGTTTAAGACCTTATAAGTCTGTGTTTGTAGCGATATGATTTTATGGACGAGTTTATCTCTAATAACGTACCAGTTCATAAATCACCAGATAATTTTCAAAGCTCGGATTCACCTGAGAAAACTGTCACATCTAGGTCAGTATATAAACATTCTCTTAATGTAGAACCTGTTTAAGTCTGGGAAATACGCCTAGAAGAACAATTGGATGAACATTCTGATGAAGGTGATTCAGATATTGATAAAGATGTTGATGAGGAAGTCTCATAGTATGTTAAGGTTTTGAATTCATTAGAAAAGAAGAAGATGACAACTTCTCATATCACACCTCTTCTGACTCCTCTTTGTAGAGAAAACAAGAAATTAAGAAGATGTTACGCAAGTGTTTATGTTTCAAATCGTTCTGACGAATCGATCCTCAAGGATTCTGAGGAAAACCTGCGTATAAAGTCACTTGAATGTGATAATATTTATCAAAAGTATTTTTTGTTGGAAGAAAAACTTACAGAATCTGAAGAAAGGTTTAGCTCTCAACAAATTAGTTTTGACAGAGAAAGTGCTTGTCTCGCTAGAGAAAAACTCCTTGAGGCTGATTTAGCTGCTGCTCTTGATAAAATCAAGATGTTGGAAGATGACTTGAAAAAGTTCAATACTAGTTCAAGCAAATTAACCACTATGCTAGGAGCAAGTAAAATCATCGTGATACACGAGGATTCGGCTATAAGGGAATATGTGCTATAAGTATTAGCAAAGAGGTAAAAATTTTCAAGGCTAGTGATTCTTCTCAACAAAAGGTTTTCACTGATGGAAAAATTAAAATACGTTCACCGGTAGTTAAGGGTCGAAAGAGCAAAGTATATCAACCTCCAAAGTTAGCACATACGGATCGAGGTAAGAACATTCCTTATTTTTTCCACTATTGCGGGAATAAAGGTCACCTGGAAAGGAGATGTCGTTACCGTATAAGGAATTAGAAACTTCACGATGTTCTTGTTTAGGCATCACAAGAAGTTTTGAAACCAAGATCATGTGTTAAGGCTAATCCCCTTAATGCTACAAGTTGTAATTGTCGAACCTTAAGGCAAAGGAATCAGCACTGTGATAAACCTATTTTTGCCTATAAACGTCATATGAATCCTTTTTACAATCGTAATGGTTATCAGAAGGATAACTTCGTAAAGAAAAAGACAAGATCCGATGCTCACAATTGGCGAAAGACTAACTTGCAAAAGAATAGTCAATCCAATTCTCTTCCGAGAAATATTGAAGAGAGAAATAGGAAGAAGGTTCGGATTGTTCCTAAACACACTCAGAAGTGGGTACCAAATAAATCCAATGATGCTTTGAGTGTGAAAAGGAATAATCTTCCAGAAAATTCCATGACTATGGAGAAGGAAGTATCCATGATGTTGGAACTTAACAAGTTTTTTGGAAAAATAAAATTGGATGTGAAAGGTTCTAAAAGCGATCTCTTTCATGATAATCTAAAGGTCACTTATGGTGAGAAAGACATTGTTCACCCCAACACAACTTGATTGTGTTGTAAAGTGCATCCTCACCAAGGAATTCACTGCTATGTATACGGTGAGGGAAGCACGAGAATTGGGGCGCACAAATTATATTCAGTAAGGATGTAAAATTCAATTAGACTTTTATAAAAAGGTATGTCTATAAAATTGAGCAAGTTTTATGTTTTTATTACTTGTTTGAGTACTTATAATGATCCATGTACCTTGATTACCGTTTATTTCTACCTAACTTGATCTGTGTTTAAGGTTCTTAAATGTTTAGGTTTGGAAACATTAGTTCGGGATGTTTGGACTTCATGGTACACATACCAAGTATGCATAACATCATTTAAAACCAAAATTCATGGGCTTAAGTTCGCAAACCCCGTCTGCATACTGCTCCAGGTTATGAAAATTCGTGTGCAAACCCATAAGTTCGCGGACTTTCTTGTAGACGTCGATATTCGGTCGACTTGTTTTGGCCGTAACTTCTTCGTCCGAACTCGGAATGAACTCATTCTTTTTGAATTCTCTTTCTATTTGAATTATATTCCAAATGGAGATGAGAAACCTTGAATTTGGATGAGTTAAGATTGTTATTTGTCATGTCTCTTGTTTTTGATTATTTTGCTCCGTTTTATTGCACTTGTTCCACTTCTCTTGAACTTGGGTACTTAGATTCTTGGAGTACTACTATTATAAGCTAATTTTTATCTTTTACAAGAATGTTGTTGGAAAATATTTTTATACGCCTTTGGTAGCCATTATTGGTATAAATCCGGGCGAAAAAGATTGATTCTACCCTCTAAGGACAAATCATCTTATATGTGAATTACGAGTTTGTCTTGATGATTAGGAAACTTCTTATAAGAATTTATTTTTGTTATTGAGAAGGATTACTAGAGTTTGGAATAGCAATTATTGTGATTTCACATGGCTATATCCAAAGTTTTCTTCTTCTTGTTTTTAGATTTATTGGGTTAAATTCTAAACTTGTTTGGAAGATGATGGTTGCAGTAAAAATCTTTATGGTTTTATATATTGCAATATTTTGATGGGATATGTGTGTTTACTTCCATGAACTTTATTGTCCCATATTTTGTCAAAAGTAAAGTCGTTCACGTATTGGTATGCAAATATTGATAAAGGAATGAATGGACTTTTGGAAAAACACAAAAGTTAAGCCTATATTGTCAATCTTTTATGTAAGATAGGTTAAAATCTTTTGTGATTCAAGGATAAAGTCTACAATGTCACTTTGTGATGGAAAAATAGAATAGGTCCTTGTTTTGTAATCCACGGTTTAGAGCTTAATTGTTCCATATTATTATGTATTACCGTGAAGGTTCCATCTTGTATATTATGTTGAGCACGATACGACTAAGTCGATTTCTCATTAGCATGGTTGGTTGTTCCATAAATATGCAATATGTTGAGCATTAAAAACTAAATTAATCAACTTATGTGGTTATTTAGTTTGTATTCCGTGAGTTTTCTCATGTTGAGTACATGGACGGTTAATCTTAGTCGGGATTCCATAATTTATTATGTTGAGCCCAAATGAACTAAATCAATCATCTAGTGTGATTATTTAGTTAGCACTCCATAGATTTTTCTCATGTTGAGTGTGGACAATTGAATTGATTACCTTGTGATTAGTTTAATTGTGTAATCCGGTTAGAGTATTTATGGGTTCTCTTGTAAATAATCTAATCGATGTATTAAGTCTCCATAAGTTTACTTGTGTTGAGCATATTTAGTCAAATTAATCTTGGCTCCCTTTGGTTAATATGATTGAATATTTTGGATTCCAAATTCATACTTGTATGTAATTTGTTGAGTCTTAAAAATCCTTCTTTTCTCTTGAAATTAAGGTCGCTTTTGTTGTTCCCTTGGGAATGAAATTTTATGGGGGAGAGTTCTTTTGAACTTGCGCTTAATTCCAAATATTTGTGGGGAGTGCGGCTGTGGAATTTTTAGGGGTTATCGTGTATCTTTATGAACTCCTTGATGAATGCATTTAGCCTCGTCTTTATGATTGCATCTAAACAAGATGATAGAAGATTTACCTTTGGTCATGAAATGTATCTTATGGAAACTTCATTAGGATCCCGTTCTTGTACCTTTGCCAATTTTATTGACATAAAGGGGGAGAATTAATTGTAGTTCATACTACAAATACATATGGTTTTCGGATCATTATGTAAGGGGGAGTGGTTTCCATGTGAGATGGAGTATTGAATAAGGGGAGTGAAGTATCACCATAGTATTGTTGTTGAAGTTGTGATACAATTGGACATTGACGCTGTGTAATAATACTATGAAACTGTATAACAATGATTGAGAACCGATGCTTTTCTCATTGTTATAGCTACAGATTTTCAACAACGATGATGCTAAACTTACAACCTTTGGGATCATTGGACTACTTGGAAGTGACAAAGATTTCGAGTATTGTTAAAGATTAGGCATGTGGAATAGGATCTACAAAGTTTATTTATATAATTTTTGTATTCCATATGTATGATAGGTTTGCCACTAAAATTGACAAAGGGGGAGATTGTTAGAGCACTACTCGGTCAAACTCGCATGCGTTTCTATCTTAGTGATCAAAACTATAAAGTCTTGATTTCTGGTCTACTATATCTAAGGTCTCGGACTAGGATAAAAAGTGTAGTTGAGTTTAAGAACTCCATGGAAATCATCATACAAGAAGAAGGACTACTCAAGGAACCAGTGGATCTTCATCGACTATAAGGTATGTGGAGACTTGAACTTATCTATCACTCAAAATTCTATCTACTATATCTCCTATCTTGAGACAAAAGTCGGTTTAATATATAGACTAAGAATATGCACATGTGACATTTCGAGCTGAGTATATCTTGCTTATCTATTTCTCGAAATGGGTGTTGGTAAAGATTTTGCTTTAGCCAAGTTCATCTTTGCCTAGTGACGAAAGTAATGCTATGTTTCAATCACTTTGGAAATTATCGCTCTGACGAAAAATAGTATGTGAATAACAACTATATAACGCCCTCTGAGAATGTTTCAATGATTGAAATGAGAGTTTAGACTATATAACCATTGTGGGATATAAACATTTTTGTGGCAACACATATATGTATAAGTCGTTAGCACTTGAACCGAAGTTTGCGAACTTTGTTGATCAAGTGGAACGGGAACGTGAGCAGTCAACTCAGTCCGCGAACCCAGTTTGCGAACTAGCGTAAGTTCTCAAACACGAGAATATCTGCTAAAGTTGAAGCTCAGGTGCAGTCCACGAACCCAGTCCGCGAACTGACGAAAGTTCTCATTCCGAGAAATTCTTCTGGAGTTTATTAACTTCAACCGGTTAGCTTGAGTCCCCGAACTCAATAGGTTATGTCTAAAAACGTTGTTCATGAACTTATCTTAAATTACTAAGGAATGCTTTTGAAAACCGTGGCTTTATAGTTCATGAAATGTTTCGAGTGAATAACATCGTTTTTGATTCAATTGTGTCTCTTGTGATACTTGGGATCTCATAGCAATTGAACAACTCTCTAACTAGTTCATTTGAGTCATTTGTACTAGTTATAGTGAAGAAGAATATGGTTGATATGAAAGTTTTCATTTGGCTAACCATTTGGTTGACTATTATTGAACCAACCATTATACACGTTTGGGTACGGTTACACAAAACCAATAAGTCAAGTACATGTGTGTATGGCAAGATAAGTTCTCGATCTAACGGTTGGGAGATATTAGCTTGTATCTAATCAGGTTTTCATCTAACAGTGAATATTGAATGCTTTGTTAGTAAGCTAGCATTGATTATGAACCCTGATTTGAAAGACTATATAAGGGAGAACTCTAGCAACTGGGAAACCTAATCCCCACACATTCTGTGTGATACTAGTTTGCTAAAGCTATAGTCGATTCTCCTTTAACCTTTGGTTTTCTTCTTCTAAAACCAGGTTAACGACTTAAAGACTTCATTGGGATTGTGAAGCCAGACCGATACTACTTTTATTGTAGTTGTGTGATCTAATCTTGCTGTTCCTGCCGTACGAGTACAATTGTAATAATTGTCTTGAGATTTCTATCTCCGATAGGAAAGATAAAAGTAGTCACCAATATATTCGTCTCATTGTTTGTGATTCCTCAATAATCTTCTTCGCTACGTCGATTAAGTTTATTGTGAGGTGATTGATGAAACTGAGCTTTTCTTCGGGAATATAAGTCTGGTTTTATCGATTGGTTCCTGTTAACCTTGATTTATCAAAAGACGGAACAAAACTTGTAGGTTTATTCGTGGGAGACGAATTTATTTATTTACTATAGACTTTTCTGTGTGAGACCGATTTGTTTATTAAAGTCTTCGACTTTGGGTGGTACCAACTCTTCATTGTGGGTGAGAAGCTAAGGGAATCAAGTGCTTAGTATCCTATTGGGATGAAAGGCGTAGGAGCATAAAGGTACCTTGGATCAGCGTGAGATTGGTTGGGGTTCAACTATAGTCCAGACCAAAGTTAATTTGGAGTAGGCTAGTGTCTGTAGCGGCTTAATACAGTGTATGTTTAATTTGGACTAGGTGGTTTCCTCTTTAACAAAATTATGGTGTCTGTGTTATTTCTATTCCGCATTATAGTTTGTTATATAATTAAAATATTACAGGTTGTGCGTTGTTCAATCAATTAGAATATCCGACCATTTTGGTTGTTGATTTAAATTGATTGACACTTGGATATTGGTCTTTGTTACCATCCAAGTTATCTCTCTTTGATTAGACTCGCGAATCATATTTGCTTGAGTAAATCAAATTAAGAGATTGAGATAATAACTCCTTGAGATATTTTCTATTGATTAAGTCTTGTTGATTCTCAAGAAAACAACTCGGAGTTGTCCATACAGATTTCTAATCGAAATATTGGGTGAGGTTGTTAGACCCTTGCTTTTTCAGCAATCACTAAGATTAAGCCAACAACACTCTTCAACCAAGTGATATGTGTTGTGCCGATCTTCCTCAACTAATCAATCCAATCTACCAAAAGAATAAACCGATTATTAATTGGATCCTCTTCTTCCCAAACAAGTATTGTGCACACCAATTTTTTTAAAAACACCAAGTAAGAAATCTTCAATATCTTCTTTGTCTTCAAATCTTCTTAGATCTTCAATAAACACCTGCACATAATCACTTGAATCTCTTGTGATCAATCACACATAGAACAGAGTCTGTTAATAATGGATTATCACAAGATCGTCTTTAGATCTAACAACAGTCTAAAGATCCCTCTTGAAAACTTGAACTAGTTTGAGTGAATCTTATATCAGAAGAGAAGATTCCCAAGCATAAACAAACTAGGTGAAATCAAGATTCAACCACCGTTAGTCAATCAAATCAATAAGAAAACTAAAGATAAACCGCAATATCTATTTTCCCACCAACGGGTCGCGCCAGATATTTTCAATCCAAAGAACACTTTAAACTGAGTGGCCGAAAGAGATTTCACCTAATTAGATTACTCTCCTCTCCGATAGCCGCTTCACCAATAACAAAGACAAAAGATTAAGTCTATGTCACGCAGGATTAGTTTGCTAGAAATGCAAACTCAAAGTATTTATAGACAAGGAAGTTTGGACACCAAGAAATTTCCAAAACCGAAAATATTCTCAAGATATTTTTCATTACTCCACCAAATTCGGTTTTTATAATTCCTGTGAATGCACTGTCCAAAAATAGCGATCGAAATCTCCTTGGAAAATCTTTAATTAGCAAATGCACATTACTAATTCTTATTTTCCATATATAAGTAAAAAACCTTAATTAAAAAGATTCTTAACTTATTTAAATTCAATCTTGGGATTTACTTCTTTCTTAGCCTTTAAGGAATATCTTTAAACATAATAGAATAAGCATTAATGCACCATGTTCAAAGAGTATCGACATCTTACTCTTGCAAGTCTCTACCATGCTTGGTCACTTGAAACCGATTTACCACACTTCCAAACAAGTTTAAAATTGTGTCATTTGACTTTCAAGAACTATGTGATTGATCAAGTTCCACTCAATCAAAACTCATAGGTTTGCATGTGAGTACTGTGCATAGTTACACTAGCTTACCAAAGATACGGCTGAATACGTACTAAGATCGGTTCCCCACATATATTTGGTATCTAACTTGTATGCACTGCACATATCCATAGGATTGGTTCCCCCTTCCTAAAACTTTGCTGCACATGTTCATATGATCGGTTCCCCCTTTCCAAAAATTTTGCTTCACATGTTCATAGG
Source organism: Papaver bracteatum (assembly GCA_023529315.1). Taxonomy (NCBI): domain Eukaryota; kingdom Viridiplantae; phylum Streptophyta; class Magnoliopsida; order Ranunculales; family Papaveraceae; genus Papaver; species Papaver bracteatum. The sequence goes on from JAJJWX010001567.1 coordinate 285,413, forward strand.
ATCGGTTCCCCTTTCTTCCATAAACCTTGATGCACCTCATACAAGGATCGGTTCCCCTTGTGATGCACTACACCTCTTACTAGGATAAGTTCCCCCTTTCCCAGTAATAAGTTTAGACATACACAACCCGATCATACCCCAGGTGATTACTTAAGATTGGTTTCACTAACAAAAGTCATACCAATACAAAAGTCAGGCCTCATGTGAACAGTTTTACCAAGAACACAAACAAGTTGTGAGCGGTTATACACATCACACATATTGGTCGTTCATAAGATATGCAATGAAGAACAATCCCAATAACGCTTGGCGATTTCCCTTTCGGTTCACAACACGTATCATGAACTTACTTCCTTAGAACACATGTAAACATTGTTCCCTAGGGTGAAATCCTCACCTCATACGCATACATAATCACAATAGCATTCATATGATTATGTCGATGTCTTATATACAAAGTTTAATGGTTAAGCAAGAAACTTCATATTGTATTCATTAATACTATGTCTATCTAGAGTGTTCATGCTTCACAGTTTTATGTTTTCAATATGCATGACTTGAAAGATATGTTAGGGAATGAAACAGTCCAAGTCAAATATCACTAACCTCAATTGGAAGAATTATCACAAGTACAAAAATGGGATTAGGTGACAGGTAAAAACTTTCATCAAAATACTTTCATGACAGTTTTGAAAAATATTTGGACTGTCACCAAAGGCTCTGTTACCAAAGGTCTTTAAGAAACTGTTACCGAATCATGACCAAAAGGTGAAAACTTCTTCCTAAACCTGACACTGTTGACCATCTAAGGTGACATTTTTGGAATAGAACTGCCATCAGAAACTCAGTTTCTTGTACTAAGGTAACAGTTTCTTAATGAACCTGCCATAGTTGGCAACTTACCTTAACATTTTTTGATTAAAATTGTCATTGTAGACCCAATCGTTTCATAGCAGACATCTTACGGTGACATTTTATTTGAAAAAATTGTCATGAAAGTATGGGTTTTGTTAACAACCTATCACATAAGCGGGCACTGAGGTACCCTTTTTTTCATAAACCTATCACAACAAACTAACCCTTATCTATGATAGTTTACAATCATAAGACAAGTGTAAACTATCATACGCGCTTGTACAAATGAACTATCATTTACAATCATAATACAAGTGTAAATTATCACAGCATATTAACCCTTATGGGTTTTGTAAAGTCTTTGTAAAAGTAATTTGTACAACCCTTATTCAGATAGTAAGAATACATTCTAAAAATGGAGGAATTTATTGATTTAAAATGTTTCTATATACGCGCTTGTACAAATGACTTTTACAAAATTCTAATAATAATACAAGTGATTAGCATCAACTATCAACTATCCCACACATTCTTGCATTGCGGTTCTAAATGAGAACTCAACACTCTATTCATAAGATGATTATACCTTGTGATTTTTGATGCACAATGGGTGTTTTCTGAGTATCCATAATGTTTGTTGGGATGAAGATTTCTGTTGTTAAGTAATTTCAACATTACTAAATCTCTCCTTGTCACTGTTTGCTCAAAAAAAAGGATGCTCTTTGCAATTTATCCTCAACTATCTATTGACGTCTCAGATGGATCAATCAGCTGAATCCGAATCAGTAGCAAACTTGTACAGGCCGATATTACATACATCTAGAGCATCCATCACTACACAGTCAGAACAAGCTAAACTCAGTACATGAATTCCAATGATGACTAGAATGTACTTAATAATAGATTACTGAACACTACTTAATAATAGATTACAGAACATTGTTAGGAGCTGAATGCAGGAACATTTATGTATTCCAGTTGACAAATAATAAGTCCCACATTCATCACCATTTGTGAAACACAATATTTAGGCTATGATATCTTTTATTTATGTACCACCTATAGATACCTTGGTTTTAGTACTTTCATCTGATGAAAGTGAGATGTTTCTTTCGATATTCTTCAGTCAATACTTGAGGACAAGCAAAAGTGACACTGGTCAGCACACAAGAAGAAGACTACAAGCTTACACACATGAAAAATAAAGCAAAGGGTCGAGAATTATTTGAACATTTCATATATGACTTCTAAATACTCATTGGCCGTATTCTATTCAAATTATATTTGTTTAATCATCCTACAAAGAACCCAAGTTAACAATCCAAACATAAATCGGGATCATACTGGGGATAAATATTCAATTGTGACATGACGGAAACAGCGTCAATTACCACTTCAATTTTTTTTAATAAGAATTAATGGACAAAATCTATGCAGATAATACGACAGCATACCTGATCATAATAATCTAGTTGTTCATATGCCAACCTTCTAGCTTTGATTCTTTCAACAACAAATCCCAGATGAAATTTGTACCCTTCAATCGTAGGATAATCATTCTGGTATCCATGAAATAAGACACTGATAACAAGTGATCTCTATGAATGTTTTGCAAAAATAACTAAATAATGAAGTTTATGCCGTAGAAAAAGCCAATGAAACATAGATTCAAAGATAATGTGGAAATACCTGGACCAATGCTTGAATGGAAAGTGGATCGGAAATACCGTCTTGCATATCTTCCGAAAATCTGGATCTAAAAAATGTAGTTTCTGTTCACCGAAACAGATAATATATTTAGATAGAGCGTGGGAGAAAATAATAAACTAAAAAACATACTGGATTTCTTGTGGGAGTGACCAGTATACACAAAGAGTAAATTGCTTAATATCCTCGCGCTTCAAGCATCCTCAGTAGCGCCCTTTCACTCTCTAAGTTTGTATTCCACAAATTATTAGTAATCATTCATCAATAAGTTGACCAAGGTAGACCTTCGGAGATACACCTTTCAGAACAGGAAGGTTAAATACAATTACTCTATGAGGCCCAAAAATAACAACTTTGACAACAAGGTCCATTATTACGCCCTAACCTTGAAGAGCTAACTGCCTCGGAAGAAATTGCAAACACTAGATCTACTAAGTCCACCAAATGAAGGCAATAAGCTTCTCGTACCGATTCGGCATCCGTGTACTTTTACTGACGCCATTATAAATATCCTACAAAACAAATAAAAATGACAACTTCTTTCGATAGGTCTAACTCAAAATCGACCTTTTTTAAGAAAATTAAATTTATTAGCTTAACATTGAGAAATTGGAGTCAAAAAAATTGTGAAAAAGTCAAAAGAAAGAACTGTAAGAGCAAAAGACCACCATGTGGCTGAGTTATTCACTACGGAGTTCTTCATATCAGCAAATTTTTCTATGTACGTACAGATAGTTACTATAAAATAGACACTACAAACCCAAATAGATACACCACTAGCAAGAACGATGCCCATTTGGTCAAGCTTTCAAGGTAATCTACTCTCAATTTTCCTGGTTATATGTTACGTTGTGATAAAAGAAGGACAGCATTGTAGTAGAACGTAGCACAAATTTTATTTTTATATGAAATTATTTGAGAAGAACTAGACCTTGTAGGCGAATCTGCAGGCACCTGGTCAGTGGAATTCTTCAAAAACTCGCATAATAGTATCTTTTATATGAAATTATTTGAGAAGAACTAGACCTTGTAGGCGAATCTGCAGGCACCTGGTCAGTGGAATTCTTCAAAAACTCGCATAACATTATCTCGAAGTCCAAAATTTCTGAACTCTATGGATTCTTCATGCCACAACCTGAATCTGATCACAAAAAATATTAAAGTCAACAAGAGTTAACATCAGTGAAATTTGATATATTACTGGAATTGTCCAATAAGCTCTCTAACACCGCTATATAATCCAACAACAGACTATTTTTTCATAGAACTTCAGTCATATGGAAACCAAGATGAGTTCAACAAATTTTCAATTAAATTTATACCAAAAGATAAAAGAGCAATCCATATTAGAAAGGAAAGAGGTACCTAGTGGTACACAAAAAAAATATTGCACATCCATCAATTACTTATCCTGTATGCATCTGCAAATGCACAAAGAGGCTTTGTTTCAATTCATATGCAAGAAGAGCACACATGTGGGTCATGTATTACCACAGTTTCTTTGTAAAAATCCATAAAGAAAGAGTACAAAAAATAAAATAAAAATCACTGAGATATTATGCAACAAACTACAGGCTTTTGACATAACAAATGGTCTGTTATTTTAGTTTGTAAGAATCCTAATTTTAATTTTGATTAAGACAAACCTTCCATATTGCAGCTCGTTCTCTGCTCGTTCTCTAAGTCTTGGAACTTATCTATCCATTAGCTCGTTCTCCAGGTCCTGGAACCTAGATATCAACCTCCTGCAAGAGGGTATGAATACAAACAAAAAAATCAAGACATAAACCCAAATTTTGAAGAACGGATATTGAAGAAACATTTTATTATGAGCAATTACAACTAGGGAAGTGTCATAAATTCAGACTCTAAGATTAGATAATAAGCAAGCATCATTAGGTTAGGATCGGTTGAACATTGATCAATGAATAACACAACATTGGAAACCACTTAAATTGTTTACCTTCACACACTTTAGTACCAATTTAACCAAAGCACACCAACACTTTAAAAATTCAAACCAGCAAAGGGAAACTTACAAAACTACCTTGAGGGTTGACTAGAGGCATCAAATACAAAGATTACACACACCCGGTTTATGACAATGTTGAAATTCTATAACATCAAACAAAAAGACTCCACAATGATCTTGCTATTCAAATCTAGAGCTTCATAGGAAAGAGAAATAGATTTGGATAACAAACCTAAATACAAACAGTAAGAAAAACCCAAATCATAAACTATGAATTTCATTGAAAAATGGTCGAAAAATTATACTTTGTAAGAAATCAAATTTTTTGAATCTTCGGGACCACCATCAAAAACCAAATCAGCTAACTCTGGACTGTAATTTTTCCTGAGCGAAAAACTCCAGAGATTCACGGAGTTTCAAATGAAGACGAAAGAGAGAGAGAGAGCTTTAAAGCTCGATTTATGCACATAAGAGATTCACGGAGTTTCAAATATGATGAAATCTTCTTGTGCAGCACGTAGCAAAACCTAGATTGGAGTCCCAGGTTTTGCTAAGAGAAAAGAACCATGAGAAGAGAGAGATGAGATCTTCTTGTACAGTACGTAGATCAGAATTATTGAAAGAGATTAGATGTTTCCATATCTAATGGAAATAAAGAGAGATGTGATGGTATTGAGAAGGAATTGATCTTAAACTTCTTCTTTTGCGGTTTTCAACAAAAAGAACAAAAGAAAAGAAGGCAAAGAGCTGGTGCCGCTGGTTGAGAGAAGCCCACTAACAAAACATACCATGACCAGTAGGATAATAACTAATCTATAGGACTCAACCAACCACTTCGTGCATTGGAAAAGGCTTTATGGTAGATTAAATAATAATATAGTAACAGTTTTAACCAAAACTGTCGCTACAAATAGAAGTGACGGTGATTTACAGAACTGTTACTACAAGGTTAGACTTTGATAACAGTTTTTATTCAAACCAGTTATCATAGCTTGAGAATAGTAACAGTTTATAACTGTTATTATACGTCCAATTATAGTATCATTTTTCTACAAAAATTGTAATTGTATGATTAAATATCAACAGTTTAAAAACAGTCACCATTGTCCCCCACTATTGGCGTAAGTTTTAATAAAAAACTGTTACATATATATCATAGCCTACTCTTTTATGACAGTTCAACCGTCGACTGTCATTGTATCTTATTGTGAACTGTCACCAAATCCCATATTTGTACTAGTGTATGTTGTCGTTGTAGCTCCGTTCTTCTTCTTCATTTCTTCAAGTCTTCGCAATACTTGTAATGTCTCATCCTAATACGTTCAAGCTAACCTATATGAAGTTGCCTCTAGTACATTTAAATCAAGCGACTCTTAAATGAGTTTTGCTTCACTAAAATATGACAACCAAACTTGACATACCAATGCTTGGTGGGTTCAACCGAGCAATGCTCTAACACTTAAGAATCTTACAAGAATAATAGGAATACAAAGAAATAAGAATTTCTCTAGACTTTCTCTCTCCAATTTGTTCTCTCCACACTCTCAAAAAGATCTCTCCTCTTCTCAAGTATTCTTGGTCCTTTATATATGATATTACATAATGGATGACAGCTAAGCCAACTTTATTTTCGGATCTGGCCTGCGTCATACTCGCAAGATTACAAGGGTTTTCTTCACAAGTTTTCTTCAATCTCGTAAAGTCTTCACACTTTCCTCATGATTAGGATGACGTCATCTGCTACGTCACTCTTCTAATACTCTGCGATGGTTTTCTCAAACACTTTTTATTTAGAACTTCGCTGGGACATAATTGTTACAAGATTCTACTCCTACATTCTCATACAGTTATATTATTACAATAAAAATGGCCCAACAGAAATGAAGCTTGGTGATAGATTGCATAAACATTGCGAAACCGATTAGAAATGTCGAACACACATCCTACACATAGACCAGACAAGCAACCAAAATCATTAACAACAGTAAACAAAACAAGAAATGGAGATGCCAAATGAAACATATTCAGCTGAACGAAAATCACTAACCCTCCATAGACCATTCTTTTGAGTTTGCTTATGTTCACATGACCAAACAAGTTCTTCTTGTTCTGTAATTGCAAACAAACAAGCAAATTCAGGGGTTTTGAAGTCAAATATAGGTAAAAAATCAGAACATGACCAATTTGAATCAAGATTAACAATGGGATCATATTAAGCATATTTCTTAAAATTGCCTGGTTCGACTCACCGAGAACTGGTTTGACTAGAGAGAGACCATAATGCATAGTTTTGTCTATTTTTCTAGTCTGGTTGATCAACCACTGTACTCACAAGCAACTGTACCAAAGTGTCATCAAAGCCAGTGATAGTGTAATTTTTTTTGGCTAGGATATGCATTGCTCTGAAATCTAATATGCAAATAAACATGCTTCAATTACAAGGTATTTGAACAAAGAGGATATCGGAAATAATCAGACAAACAAACACTAATTTATATAGTTAAAGTGTTGTCCCGAACACAATTCTGCATCATAACATTATTTTCCAACGAAGAGGGCAGAAAGGTCATACCCAAGCTGTGAACAGAAACATAAGGGTTTGCTTACATAGTTACATATATATGTTGCTTGGTTCTCAAACAATTTTAACTTTCTTTTGCATAATACAATCCAGCTTGTCAGACTAGTTTTTCGCCAGCTGCACAGGACCACCCTTGTTAACAGAGTGTGGCTAAAAAACTTCACATGGTGAAAGAAACCATAAAGCAATAACCAATCATCATTAGAACAAACGAATCTGTGTTGCTAATGACAAGGCATAGCTTCTTATATTGGTAGTATTTCTGGCATGATACAATGGAAAAAAGTATTAAGGTGCCAAGGAAAGTGCACGAGAAGGATGCATCAAATAACGCAATAAAGGCCTCCAAGCTGCGCTTAGAATCTGTATCATGTTCCCGGCTTCAGATCATTTTCCCGAAAGTGCAAGCTCCAGCGGCATGGACCAACTATTGGACGGTGCCTTCTAGATTGTTGGACGGTGCATGTTTGGATGGTGGCTAGTAGGTATGTAGGAATAAAACCATGTGAAAAATATTGGTTGGTAGAAGAGTTCCATAGCTTTCACTTTCACACTTGTATATTCATGCATTCAAACAAGGTAGGTCTTTGATTCCTAGTTTGAAGTCTAAGGAAGTCCAATTGTAGGCTAGTCCTAGTGTGTAGGCTAAGGAAGTAGAACTCAATTTGGAGTTGGTCACTTGGAGGCTAGGTAACTAGTATAAATAGGCCATTAGAGAAAGCAAATGAACACATCACCAAAAATTCTTCTTTCTCTCTTAAGGTTTATATGTATTCTCCCTTGTGATAATATATAAATCTCTTGTTCTTCCCGTGGATGTAGGAAAATTTCCGAACCACGTAAATTCTCATCTATTTTCTTCTTTAGTTTGTGTTCTTGGAAATATTATGGAGTACCATTTGTAGCTATGCAAAATCGCTTCCGCAAGGTTTTAGCGCAACAATTGGTATCAGAGAAAGGTTATGCTCTTGGATACGGGTACTCAGATTACAGTTGAAGTGAAGGTATTTTTCTGAAGATTGCTTGAGGTAATACTAATCTCAAAGGTTCTATTTTTTATCTATATTTGGTTGTTTGAGAACAATGGTTGACGGAGATAAACCAGTTGATCTGAACGATCCCGAAGGAGAACATTCAGAGTCCACAAATAAAGATAAAGAAACAAAAGAAGAAATAATTCATTCATATAGATCACAACTCAAGGTTGAAAAGTTCACCGGAACCAATAACTTTGGTTTATGGAGAACGGACGTAATGGATGCTCTTGTTCATCTTGACCTAGAAGAATCTCTAGAAGTTCGGCCAGCGGAGATGTATGAAAAGCAGTGGAACAAGATAAATAAATTATTTTTTGGTTCGATTCGAGGGTGTTTAGCAACAGCATTAAGAGTTAATTATCAGCACGAGACTTCAGCTAAGGATCTCTGGGAAAAGCTAGAGAAGGAATACCTTGTGAAGAACATGGCTATTAGGATACATCTTAAGAGAAATTTGTATCGCTATAACATGAAGAAGGGTGTCTCTCTAACTGAGCACCTAGATTCATATAATAAACTTCTTGCTTAGCTGGTTAACTATGATGAGAAGATCAACGACGAGGAACAAGATTTGTGTCTGATAAAATCTCTTCCTGAAAGGTATGAATCCATGATTAAAGCTTTAATGCACGGAAAGGATAAGATGACATACGCCTAGGTCACTACCGCATTGCGCAGTGAGGAATTCAGGAAGATGGATTGTGAAGACCTGTCAAGTGAAGCTAACAGTGACTTGCTTCTTGCAAAAGGTTGTTCAATAGACATAATAAATAAGAATGGTGATCGTGGAAAAATTAAAGGGCGTTCAAAGTCAAGAGGGCGTCTGCAGAAGGATGAATGTGCATGGTGTCATGACTTTGGCCATTAGGCTAAGGATTGTACCAAGCGTAAGGATCGATAAAGGGATAACACCGAGGTGAACATTGCTAAGGCAAGTGAAAATTCAGATGAAGCTTCAGATTTCTCGCTGACTGTGATACCATCAACTTTTATCGTAACTGACGGTACGTGGGTATTATATTCTGGTGCTACTTATCATATTTGTCCTCATCGGGACTGGTTCTCAAACTTTGAAGAGTTTGATGAAGAAGTACGTATGGGGAATAATCACACCTGCAGGGTGATTGGGATTGGAAGTATTCGATTCAAGATGCATGATGGTATGGTTCGGGAGTTGAAGGAAGTAAGGTTCGTGCCTGCTGTGAAGAAGAATCTAATTTCGCTCGGAACTTTGGAAGCTAAGGGCTACAAGTTAGTCGCTGAAAATGGCATTCTAAAGGTAATCTCTGGATCGTTGGTAATCATGAAGGGAACAAGGCATCATAACTTGTACTACTTAACTGGGAGTACAATAATGGGAGATGTGTCTATTTCTGAACACATCGAAACTGCAACTATGGAGACCAAGAAGTTATGGCATATGCGGCTCGCACATCCAGGTGACAAGTCATTACATTCTTTTATTCGTCAAGATTTATTGAAAGGTGCTATTGCCTGCAAATTAGAGTTTTGTGAACATTGTGTGAAAGGCAATAAGACAAGAACAAGATTTGGCACAACAATCCATAACACTAGTGAAGTTCTTGATTATGCTCACTCAGATGTTTGGGGTCCCTCCAAGAATGCATCATTGGGAGGGAAACATTGGTTCATGTCTTTTATTGATGACTATTCTAGGCGCGTATGGGTGTACACCATGAGGCATAAGGATGAAGTCCTAGAAGTTTCTGTGAGGTGGAAAAAGGCAACTGAGACTCAAACTGGCAGAAAGATCAAGGTACTACGTTCGGACAATGGTGGAGAGTACAAAAGTGATCCATTCTTGCAAGTATGTCAGGATAAGGGAATACAGAGGCACTTCACAGTTAATAAGACACCACAACTAAATTGGGTAGCTGAACGCATGAATCATACTTTGCTGGAGAAGGTACGATGTATGTTATCTAATGCTAGATTAGGTAAAGCGTTTTGGGCTGAGTCATTTACATATGCGTGATTCCTCATTAATAGGTTTCCATCAGCTGCGTTAGAAGGTAAAACTCCGATGGAGAAGTGGTATGGTAAACCAGCTTATGATTATGACTCAATTCATATCTTTGGTTTCCCTGCTTGGTATCATGTTAGTGAAAACAAGCTTGATAGCCGTGTTGTTAAAAGGATCTTTATGGGTGTGAAGAAAGGAGTTAAAAGGTTCAAAATTTGCAATCCAGTTGAGAAGAAGATAGTCATGAGTAGAGACGTTACATTTGATGAAGAGTCTATGGTGAAGTCTTGGGGTTCTCGGCAGGTGGATAACAGAAACACCAGTACCAGTGAACCTTTGCAGCAGGTAGAGATTGATGCAACTCCACTAATTCCAGTTAAGTCTGTATCTGTTACGAATACTTCCGAAGGCGTGGCGTCTACAAGGGAGGGAAATACTGAAATTCCAAATGATAGTGACGATATGGATGAAGAGGAACATGAAGCAGTAGAAGATACAGAAGCTACGGTCACTGAGACCATAACAACCAGGAAACCTGGTTGGATGGATGATTTTATAGCTTATGCATTACCCTTTATTGAAGAAGGCATTCCAAATACCTATTTTGAAGCTATACACAGTGTAGAGCGTCAAGAATGGGAAGCTGCTATGCAGGATGAGATGGAGTCGCTTTACAAGAATGGCACATGGGTTCTTATGAAGCTTCCGAATGGTAAGAAGGCCATTGGGTGCAAATGGGTATATGCTAAGAAAGAAGGATCTCAGGTGAATCAAGTACGCTACAAGGCAAGGTTAGTTGCAAAAGGTTATGCCCAAAGAGAAGGGATTGACTACAATGAGGTGTTCTCTCCAGTTGTGAAACACTCATAAATTCGAATTTTGTTGGCCTTGGTAGCACAGTGTGATTTAGATCTAGTTCAGCTAGATGTCAAGACGGCGTTCTTAAATGGTGATCTAGAAGATGAGATCTATATGACTCAGCCGAGTGGGTTCAAAGTTGCTGGAAAAGAAGATTGTGTATGCAAGCTGAAAAATTCGTTGTATGGGCTGAAGCAGTCTCCAAGACAGTGGTACAAGCGATTTGATCAGTTTATGATTGGCTAGAAATACACAAGAAGTCACTATGACCATTGTGTATACTTCAAGAAGTTACGTGATGGGTCTTTCATATATTTGCTCTTGTATGTCGATGATATGCTGATAGCATCGAATAACAAGAAAGAGATTGATAATTTGAAGCAAAAATTGTCAAATGAGTTCGAGATGAAAGATCTAGGAGAAGCTAAGAAGATTCTTGGCATGGAGATTCAACGTGACAGAGAGAATGGTAAAGTTTGTTTGTCTCAGAAGGAATACTTGAAGAAAGTGTTACAGAAATTTGGTATATGCGAAGGAACTAAATTTGTAAGTACTCCCCTTGGTCCTCATTTTAAGTTGAGTTCTGATATGTCTCCTACTACTGAAGAAGAACATGAGTATATGGCCCAAGTCCCATATGCTAGTGTTGTTGGTAGCTTGATGTATGCGATGGTATGTACAAGGCCGAATTTTTCACATGCAGTAAGTATGATCAGCCGATATATGCATAATCCTGGTAAAGGACATTGGCAAGCCGTGAAATGGATTTTGAGGTATATTTATGGTACTGTTGATGTTTCCTTGGATCTTGTGAAGGAAGATGGAACTAAAGTAGTATTTGAGGTCAAGTTTCGTCATTGCTCGAAATTGAACCACATTATTCCGGTTTGGTGATACCTTTGGGGTAGAGGTTCTTAGGAACCTGGTGGAGGCCTTCTTGCAAGGCCATTGAGTGAACTACGGTCTGTTTGATTCCTTGCAAAGGATACGTAGGCAGCCTATGGCGCAATCGACGTTGGAAGACGAAGGAGATTTCTTGTATTGATCGTCTCATGCATGAATGCATGATCCGAGGTGGAAAATTGTTGGACGGTGCCTTCTAGATTGTTGGACGGTGCATGTTTGGATGGTGGCTAGTAGGTAGGTGGGAATAAAACCATGTGAAAAATATTGGTTGGTGGAAGAGTTCCATAGCTTTCCCTTTCACACTTGTAAATTCATGCATTCAAACAAGGTAGGTCTTTGATTCCTAGTTTGAAGGCTAAGGAAGTCCAATTGTAGGCTAGTCCTAGTGTGTAGGCTAAGGAAGTAGAACTCAATTTGGAGTTGATCACTTGGAGGCTAGCTAACTAGTATAAATAGGCCATTAGAGAAAGCAAATGAACACATCACCAAAAATTCTTCTTTCTCTCTTAAGGTTTATATGTATTCTCCCTTGTGATAATATATGAATCTCTTGTTCTTCCCGTGGATGTAGGCAACTTGCCGAACCACGTAAATTCTCATCTCTTTTCTTCTTTAGTTTGTGTTCTTGGCAATATTATGGAGTACCGTCTGTAGCTGTGCAAAATCGCTTCCGCAAGGTTTTAGCGCAACACCGACGATAGGAGCAAAGTTTCCACGAGTACCATCTCAAGAGATTGGTTTTGACTTTTTCTTCTCCGACAGCTAGCATGAAGACAACGATCAGCAATATTAACTCTACTGCACTCAGAATTAGATCGATAAGCTGGTGCCGCGATCAAGTTCTGACTTTCAATCTTGCTAATGATATGAACAGGGGCAGCCATTTGGGAACAGTTTAATGTCGACTTCACCTCCTCTTTTCTACCCTATCATAGTATACATTCACGCAATAGGAAAAAATGGTATAAAGTTAATAATTCTGGAAAGTTGTTCAAATTTGTTTTAGTGATATCTTGCTGGAAAATCTCAGTCGCAGCAAGCTAATAAACTCTACATCCCCTACCATTAGAACCTGCTTCACAGGACATATTGTTGCATCTTACGTTGCTAAGTGACAATAATTTTTTCTTTAGAAAGGATTAATTTATATGCCATCCATTTTGCGGTGTCTTATAGAGCCATGCAGGGGACACATGGAAATTATCTAAGGGACGGGCTTTGGAGGATGATCTCCTTATATGTATTTCAACTTCACCGATATGTCATCTATTTGGTAAATCGACAGCAGTATGGGAACATACAATTCCGCAATCTATCAGTTCTATTGTAATAGCAGACTCCATGGGTATTACGTACCCCGTGTAATTTCAGTCTAATCTAATAAATTTCATGCTTAAAAAAAAAAAAAAAAATCTATTTGGTAAACATGTAATACTGCTTCCTTAAGTATGTTGTTAACTATGAGTAACATGATCAGAAAGTTGAGGAAGAAACAGCAGTTAGATTTTTGATGGGGCGACTTGCATCCAACCAAAGAGCTACGTTTACTCGATTTACTGATTCTTTTTTTTTTTTTTTGACTGAAAGTGGCAAAATTTATTCAAAAGAGAAACAGTCACAATATGTATCCTGTCATAAAGCACATGCACATTATTGAAATGCAACATAAGAAAATCTTCGGCTCATACCTGTGTTTCTGATAACTTGCTGAGATATTTCAGCAGGGCCATCTGGAATACAAATTAAACAGGTCAAGAAGAATGATTCGCTCAATATACGACTGCACTACTTTTCATTTTAGAGTTTCAATATCAGCATGTTTCCCATAGGAAAAATATGACCGGAAGATTAAGATTAAATGTCTGAAATTATAAATCGGGACATTCGTCCATCATGTCTTCGTCCTACCATGTTTAGATGCTGTTTCAGCAATCTTTGTAATAAGCAACGCAGTCTCCAGGTATCCAGAGGAGAAAAACAGAGACACACCTCCCCGAACAACAACAGTGCAGGGTTATTTATTTATGTTCTAGAATTTATCAATGGTAGCACGTCATCTATCTATTCTTTCTTTAAAACTTGTGTTTTGTTTGCGCTAATCAAACAATCTATGCCTGTTTAGGAGAATTTATAAAAAAGATGAGAGAATTAAAAGGAAATGTTTACCAAGATTAGAATAGCGTGATTCCAAATCCTCCTCCTCCCTAGCATTGAGAACTTTAATCCGTAATTGTTGGAGTTATCTTTACATAAGTAGCGGTGCACTATTTGTCGCAAATGGATTTTGTATGCAATAGTGCGTAAAAGATAACCCTAGGTTAACGTGTCGAACTTATGAGCATGTGGCTAGGAGCAACTTGATTCATAAATATTAATGCAATTGTTTGAATTATACCTAGAGAACTTATTTTAGGTGGTTCACTTGATTAAAATCCGCTAGAGAACTTATTCTATGTGGTGATTTTTGGAGTCTAAAGATTAGTTGAACTTATAACTTGTCTAAAAGTTGTTAACAATCGAAATTAATTGGAAGTATAACTTGTATGATTAATAATATCTTGTTTGGTAGTGGCGAATGAATCTCTAGTCAATTACATCTCATAATTTAAATTAGGATCTTTGCAATTTTCAGAATTTGTGTCTTTCAAGTTTCAACAACATCAATTTGTCTTACATAATAACTTAAAACTCACACCTCCGTGTGAATACGAACTCAACTTGCCTCACTACTTCTTTATAGAATTGTGTAGCATAAGAGAATTATTATTGATAGGTTGACAACCTCATCATTTAGCTTTTCCAGCATATTATCGACTCTTCCCCTGCGTTATGTTCATTTCGTCAGGTTTTAACTGATTGCTTTCAACTTTGCACGAATATCTCTGTTAGTTGTAGATCAGTAAATCCCTGTATCCAAAAGAAATCTGGAAGATATTATTTTAATCTTTTTTGCTTTAGCGTGATTGCTGTTGGGTCAGTTCGTCAGAAGCACCCATGTTTGCCAATCTTGAAATCCACTCCTCAAAATCAGGTGGCAGTATACCGAGCTTGTTGAGGGACCCTGATAGGTCATGTAGTATCGGATGTAGCTGTTTGAAGAATGCAGCTAACCAAGTTAGATCCCAGATATTTATCAGCTACATTTCTTGCTTTTGTATTTTCTTTTTTGCTTTCCCCTTTTTAGTTCGTTTTAAACATATCTGGAGGATTTTCATCCATTCAGACTTTCAAGCGTTTATAAGAGTCCCCATGACAGTTATATTGGTAGACCAGGTTTTCTCAATTCTGTATATTTTTGGCAAGTTCAAAAATGAGAATGACTTTATCTACCCAATAATCTACAAGGGCTTTTTTTTTTCGTTTTGTTTCTTATCACTATTTCAACCATGTTTCTTTGGGGGCTAGAATTTTAAACCACCATTCTTGCACTTCATACGGTCCAAGAGCGAGATCAAGTTGCCATAGATATTGATACAAATTGCAAGACTATGGGCCATATGACATTTTTGGTCCATTGCCTAAATACTGTTGAAAGACAGCAAGCACAAAGACTGACAATTTGCTGAAGTTCCAAGACCAAAGATTTTCAACAATATAAATATCCACGAACCTCACACATGAAACGAAACCCATTATCTAAAGGAGAAGTTAAGAGGATTTACAGTGGTGGCTGCGAGAGATTTCATTGCCTGGAAGAGCAGCAATGAAGTTTGTGGAAATGTTGTTTCTTGTTTTGTATTGGTTTATCACAATCATGATCCAGGCTTTCTTAAACTACTTCATTAACCCCTCAGTATCTTTTTTAGAGGAGCTATGGAAACGTTTACAGTTATACATTTTGAGAGCAGAAATGAAAGGTATGGACCTGAAAATTGTGATTCCTGACGCCAGTGATATAGATAGTCTTTATCAACCTTAATTCATCTTCATGGTCAGATCAATAATAGTTGCACGCTTTCTGTAGCATTGTTGAAAGTGTTCAACAAGTTATATATATATATTTGTATTGTTAAACCAACTGGAGCTAGCCCTGTAGTGTTGGCTAGGAACCTTACTGCTCTCATTTTCGAGGTCAGCGGATCAGAGTCTCCGCTCTAGAGTCTGGGATCTCATAAAACCCCATCTTATGTTTCCAAAATAAAAGTTCTATAATGTAATGTAATGAAAGAAAATTAATTAATTTCTTCCTTCCTTTGTTAAGGCTCGACCTACTCTTAAATTCTAAGATACATAATCTTGAGCTTCTTCATTGGTAGCAATGGGGGTTTCATATTGTTAAGGATCTGAGATTTAACTGACCTACAAATACTCCATTACCAGCGACTGATGAATTAGAAGGAGTTCTCAACAACCACAACTGATCTTCCTGCATTTTCTCCTTGTTTATATACGGATGGTTTCTCTTTGAATTTGAATTCATGTGTATTGAAAAACATATATAAATAGAAGAGGAACAAGATCAGATTCTTTTAGGGTGGTTACTGTCATCTCTAATTGAAAGCTCTTGAGACAAGATTTGCACCATACACAAGGGCTCACAAAATGCACTTTATGAGGGAACTTCACAATCTTAACAAAGGTAACAATACCATGCATGAAAGATTATTTTTCAAAAGATAAAAACTATTCTTGATGCACTTGAAACTTCAGGAAATCCAAAATCCAAGTTGCAATTTTGGATTTCCTGAAGTTGCAAGTGCATCAAAAATAGTTTTAAGAGCTTGTCTGTGGAAATGGTGTTTCTTTTTTTTGTATTGGTTTATCACAATCATGATCGAGGCTTTCTTGAACTACTTCATTAAGCCCTCCCTATCGTTTTCGGGAAAGGAATGGAGAGGTTTACCGTTACACATTTTGAGAACAGAAATAAAAGGTATGGACCTGATGCCAGTGATATAGATAATCTTTGTCATGAATCTTATCAATTCACCTTCATGGCGAATCATAATTATTTTTTTTACCTTGTTAGATCAATCAATAATAGTTGCACGCAATTTTATGTTATTATTATTCAACCAACCGGAGCTAGTTTCTGTTAGCTAGGCCTGACTCTCATTTTTGCGATTCTCCGCTCTAGAGTTTTGGGATCTCATAAAACCCCTCTTATGTATGATTCAAAAATAATAAAAGTTCTATAATGAAAGAAAATGTAATTTCAGTTCAATTTTTCTTCTTTCAAGCACTTGGAAGAAAAGTTCTATAATGAAAGAAAAGTTCTATACACTTGCAAGCAAAAGGGCCAAAACAGAAATGAAGCTTGGTGATAGGATGAGTAAATCATAAACATTGCAAAACCGATTAGAAATGTCGAAAATACGTCCTACACATAGACCAGACAAACAACCAAAAACATCAACAACAATGACAAAAACAGGAATTGGGTATGCCAAAAATTCAACTGAATGGAAATCACTAACCCTTCATAGACCACTTTGTTGAGTTTTCTTATGTTCACATGACCTGACAACTTCTTCTTGTTCTCATGTTCTGAAATTGCAAGCGAACCAAGCAAATTTAGGGCATTTGAAGTCGAATCAAGTTCAAATCTTCCAATAAGATATTAGGCCAAAAATCAGAAAATAACAAAGGGGAGATTACTCAATAATATGACAAAGAAACAGTCTACTGGAACTCAAGTCCGGAATACAATTCTGCATTTTGCAATAAAGAAGAGCAGAAAGGGTCGTACTGAAGCAGTGGACAGAAACATTACAGGGTTTGCTGTGCATATATTTACATCAATATGTTGTTTGGTTGCAAACACTTCGAACTTTCGTTAGTGTAATAAAATCCACATTGTTAAACTAGTTTTCTGTCTAATGCGTAGGACAGAGTGGCTACATGAGGTTATATCGAAAGCCACCACAAAGCAATAACCAATCATCATTAGAACAAATGGCAAAGTTTCTTGTATTGGTGGTATTCCTGGCTTGGTACAATGATGAGAAGTATTAAGGCACCCAGGAAGGTGCACAAGAAGGATGCAGCAAATAATGCAATAGAGGCCTCCAAGCTATGCTTGGAATTTGGATCACGTTCCCGGATTCGGATCATCTACCTGAAAGTGTAGGCACCAGGGGCATGGACTGACGACAGGAGCAAAGTTGCCTCAATATTCACCCCACAGCCCCCGTAATTAGATAGATAAGTTGCTTGAGCGCCCAAGTTCTGATCTGTCAAGTTCGCTAAAAATATGAATAAGGGAATCCATTTGGGAACAGTTTAATATCAACTTGACCTCCTCTTTTCCACCCTAGCACAACATTCGCACAAAAGCGAAAAAATGGTATGAGATTATTCTGGGAACTTGATCAATTTTATGGTAAACTAAATTTCTTGATGCGGTAACTAGCAGAAAAATATCGGGCAAGTAGGATAATAAACACTACACCCCCTACGCTCAGTATCTGCTTCATAGGACAAAATGTTGCATCTTACGTTGCTTAAGTAACATCAATTTTTTCATAAACGAAGGTTCAATTCATATGCCATCCTTATAAGGAGATAAAAAAAGGTTCGATGCATATACCAACGTCTTATGCAGCCATGCAAGGCACCCGCGGAAATTATTTTAAGGGCAGGGCTCTCGGAGGATAATCTCCTTATATATCTTTCACCTTCACCAAAAATCATCTATTTACAACCCCACCATCCAGTGATTATAACTTAACCGGGAGTGAACTCTCCAATTTCCTTGTAAAGCTACATTGTACACTAACTTCAAAAACTTTTATTATATGTGTCCTACAGCCTACTAAATGATGTAATACAAGTATGTATACAAGAGCAAGACACTTGAAGATTGATTACTTACAAATTGAGCATTTGCAGATATCATGTTATCAGTTGCTTTGTTCATGGCATCAGTCAACTTTTGTAAATCATCAATCTGAGGCCACCAAGACATTCCTGAATAACAAAGAAAATGCCCATTCCTTTATATATTCAACAGCAATGCCACTAATAAGTAACAACCAGGAAATTTTTTGTGATGGTATAAAACAGTCACTATAGCCCCGGTTTAACTGTTGCCAACAAAGAAAAGAAATACCTGTATGGGAGTAGGAAGAGAAAAGTCAATTATAGCATGTACTGAAGACTTTTTACGGGATAGCCTCATTGCATCCTCCTTTACCAATCCAGCATCAGAACAGCTTATGCTTCCATTTTCATGCATGAAAGACAAATGTTGATTAATAGGTAATACCAGATCTTAGAATCCTGCAGCTACGTATAAAATACTGTTTCGTGAAGTGTGTTCTGGGTTATGAGTGACATGATTAGAAAGTTGAGAAGGAAACAGTAATTGGATATATAAGGGGAAGACCTGCACCCAAGTTCCCAACAAAACAGCAACCGCTACATGATTTATTGATTCACGTCATTAGAAAAACTGCAACACCAGAGATTTGTTGGATGCAGTATCTCATACCTGTGTTTCTGGGTCATGAGTACAGAGACATTCACACTGATGATTGTAGCCTGTGTACTGACTGATCTGGAAATACAAATTACACTGGTCAAGAAGAATGATTCGCTCAATGTATGGCTTCAGTATTTTTTCAGGTATGCATGTCAAACTCGGTAAGTTTCCAATAGGAAATATATGACCAAATGATTAAGTGTTTGAAATTACAAATGTCTGCACCCTAGAATGTGGCGTGTACATCTCTGTGCTTCGTAAACGTTATTACGCTACTAGATATGCTAGTTTGTACATATGATGTGACTTTGTTTAGATGCTGGTTTAGCATGATGGAACACATTCTCTAGGTAACCAGGCAGAGGAGAAAAACACAGACACACTCGAACAACAACACGGCACAGTTTTTGTGTTTTTTCACTTGTGCTTTTACCGTTTCAACGAATTGAAGGAAATTTTACCAAGATCAGAAGAGCCTGATTCCAAATCATCCCTAGCAGAAAGGTAATGAATAAAAAAATATGGAGACAGTGTCATAGTCGAGATAGACCGAGTGGCAGCTTGATAACTGAAAAATGAAATGACTAAAATGGTGTTCTAGTTATTTGATTAATCAAGATTAACAAAGATTCAAAGAATTAGTTGAGCTGTCTCTAAGAAGCAAAACAATAATTCAACAACATTAGATCTAATAACAAATTAAAAAAAGAACATTGAAGTATACTTACAAAAACCCTCCCTAAACAAGATGAAACTTGTTATCTGATTGGCGTGGAGGATAAGGATGATCTTGAGCGATTAGAATTGCATTTAGTTGCAAGATGCTTGCATATAGAATTGTTGAGGATAAGGATGAAGCAAGCATACCCCTGTCCTTCAAACACATAAAGTTCTCCTGCCTTCGCACACCAGGAAGAATAGATTCTTCATCGCCTGCATGTAGCTCTAGCTTTTTCCCTGTCTCAATATGAAAAATCTTCAGCTGCTTCTGGTATTGTTTGTGGGATAGAAAGAACTGCATCTGAATATGTAATTGTAGCCTGCAGAATGCCCGACTACCCAATTCTCTAGTCTTCCCAGAATTCTTGCTTCTTATATTATGAAACACTCATAAACATCCTGAAGTACAAGAGAAGGGAATAATAGGTTGACAAACCTGACGTACTCCAATTCTTGTCACCAACCGCTACCCATTTAACTGAGCAACACACACAATCTTCCCTTACTTATTAAACCATCAGTAACAATGCCATCAACGTTTGTGGTTGTATTCCTCAATCCCACTCTTCTTTTGCAGAATTGCACTCCCGTATAACACCTCTTGTTTGGAATCGACAGACCCAATAATTGAGTGCGACAAGCGAAGTATTTTCGGGCAACAGCAAAGGTGAGAATACCAAACACAATAAAGCTCAGGATTGCTTTAGTCTCATTTCTCCTAACCTGTATTGCTCCAATATATAGAACTCCAATAACCTATTATGCATGAGTCGGCATGAAAGAAGTTGATTAAGAATACTAGCAACATCTTTAAGCAATTTTTACCTCAATCTATGCATTCTGTTTCGACCACCATTAGCTTTTAAGCACATCTCCTTGATTTCCATTCTTCTTTTGAGGAATTCCACTCCTCTATAACCCCTCTTGAGCTGATATAACAAATCTAACAATCGACTGTAACACTAACCAAATGTCGAGCATCACCAAAAGTGCTGAAACAAAAACAAGCCAAACCATGTTGTCTTCATAAACTTTTTTCGAGTACTGTGGCTGTCATAGACTGCGGGTATATGTAAAGTATTGGGCAAGAAGAAACTCGTCCTCAAGAGCTCAACAAAAACTTCCAACCAGGGCCGGCCTGAGATTTGGCTTCCCCGAAGTGATGGTAAAATTGTTGCCCCATCGATCCTGACACCCGTACACACTTGAGCTGAACGGCACAGTTTTGCTGCAAATTTCTACTTCAGTGAGCCATAAGAGGAATACCAACCCATAATCCTGTACACAGTCGAGATACCAATAATTCTTCGCTGTTAGACATGCCAAACACCAAAATTAGGATAGTGGGTGGAATCCAATTTGTAGAAACCCATCAGTCACCATGATCCGCAGAAACCAAAAACACATGATGGCAAAGAACTCAATGTTGCCAATTAAACTGCACACAATCTTATTAAGAAAAGCACACTGCATTTGCAAGAGAAAAAAATTCTTCTCCCCCCTTTCAGGCACTGGAGCAAACAGTTTATGTGCCTTTCCATTCACTGAAGTTTTTGACAAAATTGAAGATTTGAAACAGTTTTTGAACGAATACAAAATCAATAAACAAACAAACAATGGAAAACTTAAGTTTAATGAATTGAGCATTTGAAGTTTCTGCCCTGAAATATTAAATCGGGGGATTTTTGACTTAGAAGCAGTAACAAAGAGGGAGAAGAGGGTTTTAGATGATTGAGTAGTTTATTTTTATTGTATTTATACAGGGACTACTAAGCAAAGTAGTTATTTATAGGGTACCCCTTCATTTTGTTACTTCCAACCAAACGCCCCTCAAACGTTTGACTTTTGAGGGATGTTTGTGAAGCTCAAAGGTATATAGATTCTACAGACAGCAAAATCTTGACCGACTTACGAATAAAAACCATTTTTAAAGAATCCTATTTTTGTGGCTTCAAAAGTCATGGTCTTTTGGGGACTTTTTAAGGTCACTGGATAGTAATTGGGACACCCCTTATCTTATTTTTTTTGTTAATATCTAACATACCCTCAATTAAATTAGTGTTAATTAGGGAAATTAACTAAATTAATAATGATTAGTATATGAATTAAGATTAATCATTTTACTAATCTTATGAAAATCAAAAAAAATTCTCTTTTCTTTTTGGTTTGATTAAGTAGAGGAATTTGAGGATTTTCTTTAACTTTTTTGAAAATCAACCTCCTAATATGGTTGAAACATATCCTTAAATTACTCAAAATAATTATATATATGGAGGATTTTGTTGATTCAAATCGGAAAGCATCTATTAAAAATATGGGGTTTTTGCTGTTTCGGCTGGGAAAACATCAATTCCAGCCACAACCGACACTTATTCGGCTAGGATAATTTGTCGACCCAACCGTAAAACGCAAAAACGGTTGGGAAATGATAGTGTTCCAAAACGTATTTTTTATTTATGGCGGGGAAATAAAGAACTCCTAGCCGAAATCATTTTTCTGGTTTTTTTGTTTTGTTTTTAGAACCAGTTAAGGATGGGTTTTCTAGCCATGTAAACTTGATTTATTGGGTTTTCCTCGCCAGAATCGGTTTCGGGAAACCAACAAAAATCAGAAAACTAATTTCGGTTGGAAAACCAAGCCGAAACATATACTTTCGGCTGAGAATCTAAGAACTCCTAGCCGTAAACACATTCATAATTTTTTTGTTTTTAACCCGAAATTCATAGAATCATATTTTTTAACCATTTAAAAGCAAAAATAAATGGTGGGTTTTCTTAGTTTTTTCTTTTTATGATGATTTCCATCTTTATTATGATCTGTGAATGAAAAGGAGAAAGAGAAGATGATAATTTTGGGTTTTCCTTATGATCATCATTCTCATCATGATGGAACCATGATCATCATCTTTATCACAATTCATGAATGAGAAGAGAAGGATGGGGAGAAGATAATAGATTTAGTTTTTTTTTCAATGATCTTTATCAAGATGAAATCATGATTTGTAAATGAGATGAGAAGGACAAGATTATAGATTAAGGATTATTTTTTTTTGATGAATAGTGAATTTTAACAAGGATATTTTTGACTTTTTCATATATCTTGAGTCTCCCTATCCATTTCTTGGCCACACGTAACATTTTAGCCCCAGAAAGTCAGCCCCCACAGCCCCGATTGATAATAGGATTCTTTTTAAATTCGTTTTTCTTGTTTTCTCCGTATATTATTACAGGACATCTTAACTTTTGATGGATGTTGATTGCACCATTTTTGTCTTCATATTAGAAGCTGCTGCATACGGTCACTCCGACATCTAATCAGCTTCACCGAAGAAGATAGTACTGGACTGCCGAACCAGGTATTTTACTTTCGTTTAATCCAAGTTAATCATTGCTTCCGTATATATTTTCTCGAATAATGTCCTAATTATTCAATCTCTTGTTGATTTGTATGATAAGTTGTAGATCGATCACTATTATATATTGAAGTTGACTAAGCTACTATTCTTGAAGCTGATCTAGTAACAAGCAAGTTAATAGGGATCTGTTTTTGGTTTAGAGTAAATATAATCAAACTCTATCAGATCTAGTAAGGAGGAAACTGATCATCCGTTGCATTTCTCCTTCTTAACAGAATCTATGTCTACGTCAACCGCAGAGTGCCCTGTAAACCTCACTTATGAAGCCGGTCAAAAGCTGCTGCTTACTGATACTCCGAGCATCCGTAAATCTCATACAGCAGGACTGTATTGGCTTGCCGACGGGTTTGCATTGGGTGAGAACAACGCGTTTTTATTATCTTTCTTTAGATCTGCAGGTTACTGTGTATCCACCAGGAGAAAATGTCATTTTTAGATTAGCATAACCCCCTCATCTTCGTAGCATAGATTGATAAATGGAAACTTGTCAAATGAGCATGCTTGGTGAAATTAGGAAGAACAGATGAAAGTCAGATAAGAATCTAGAAAAATCCATAGAATCGGAAAAAGAAATCTCATAGGAAGCATTTTGTCTAGAAATATCACCATTTCATAGACAATTTGTAAATACATACATATAAGCAAACCCCAAAAGAGCTTTTGTTTCTTGTTTTGTTGTTTAGAAAATGGAAACTTACTATATCGGATGTTATGTAAAGGCAGTGACACAACAGGCCCGAGATGCAGGGAATGCAATACTTTGCACAATGAGGGCTCAGATTGCAGAAAAATTCAATGAGATGAGCACTGATAGCAGTGAAGGATCTCGGGAGCAAATTTGCAAAGATGGTGGTTACACTGGTACTGAATTCATGCGTCACATGTGCCGAAACCATTCATACCCAGGGGATAAGCAAGCACCAAAAGGGTACATGAGGATGCTTGGTGAATCCGCAAATCGTCATGTCGATTTAGAAACTGGGCAATTGGGTAAGCAGGACGGTTTTTCCTTCTTTCTTTCTGTCTTTCCTTAAACCTCAACTAGATTTATGATGTGCTAATTATAAGGTTCCATGTGTTTCTTACAGTTAAACCTAGCCAAAAGGAGATATCAACTGAAATGTCGCACCACATGAAGGTATGGAAAGAATAACACACACCACAAAGGATTGGGCTGGAATCCTGAAATTAATTTGTGATGTGTCCTTTGTTTTGTATGATCTCCATTAATACTGTAAGCACTAACTTAATTACTAAACAGGAGAAAAGCAAAGTGGTCGCGAACACTTTTCAAGCTCACGGAGTTGCTCATCATCTTACTCTTGTTTCTGCTTTTACTCCTCCAACTGCTGCTTCTCAAGTTGTTTGCCCCCTGCCTCCTACTGTTTCTGTTCCGGCACGAGCTGTTTCTCATCCTACTGCCCCACCATCATATGAGGCCACTTCTATTCTTCCTATTTCAATACCAATTCAGCCCACTTCAGATCCTCCTAATTCCCCATCAAAGGAGTCTCTTAACCTCATGTCAATTGAGCTGCAGGATACTACTAATACCTTTTTCAATAACGAAATTCTACGAATTTGTTTTATCCTAATAGACATACTAGCTACTGCAGCCATATCTTCAATGCAAGGTCCTACCACTAACGATACCAAACGCGTCAGATCATTACTTTTGACCGCCAACATTTGCTTTGCTATAAGCTTCGTGACTGCTTTCGTTGGTCTCTCATGGACTGGCATCCTCATTTGCTGCGGTAATGCGTATAACCGTTGTCAGGGAAGTAACTTTCATTACATCCTCAAGCTCAGCATAGTAGTTACTGCATCCTGCTTTATGTGTCTGGGTATTTTTGTGATAATTGACATCAACATTGAACGTGCATTGCTGTAGAGCTAGGAAGCTGATTTTGTTTATACTCGAGTATACGTCCAGAAATTCAAAGATTCCCGAAGAAACTGTAAGAAATACTCGGGTATATTTACACTTTTATTTCAAAATTTTTTTTTTTTTTTTTTTTTTTTTACAATTTTCTAATTTTTTATTTCGAAAGATGTTAGATGTAATCTTTTTTAGCTCTTTCCTTCTTTTACGTGCCTTTTCAACTTTACGGAAAAGTTTGTAGTATTATATAAAGTTATGTTCGATGGTCTAATGTTACACACCTGCTACCTACTAGCTACTTGCTATCTAGCTGGTTGATATGAGTGTGATTTGAATATTTTGCATACTAGTCATTTTTATTTACTCTTTTCTTTTCTGTGTGCTATGCTATGAAAATAATAGTTTTGATGGAGATTCAAATGAAGCCATCTCTAATTCAAGGAAGATGACCTCTTGATCTTATCTCTATAACACTGAATTACTAAGACAAAAAAATAAAATCATAACGAACTTCAAATAAATTTCTTTCAGTTGTTTACTTCAGACAAGATCCATTAAAGATGGGATGATGATTCATATCGTTTTTGATAATTCATAAAAGATACAGAGAGCTGCACAAGGCTCCGTCCCTGGTTGATATGTTCCCCAACCTTATCCGCTAAGTATCCCCATGCTAGAATCAAGCTTTATCTTTTATATTGTGTCGCATGACTCGCATCACATCTCACAATTGTCCGACCTCTAGTAAGGAAAGTTCCTTTAATTGAATTCTACTATGATCTCTACAAACTTGAAGAACAGACGGACAAACTTCCATATAAAAACTGCCCTAAGATAGATTCTTCTAGAGAGTAGAGATCCAATTAAGCAAGATTCAACAGCCTTATGTTAGTCGTTTGATGATTATATATGGACGACCGATATTTTCAACTGAATCCTAAATCAATACAACGTTTACCGATCTATAAAGCGCGAATTCCTGGGATCTACTTGTTTATTAAACAATCTAATTTTTGTCCCTTAGAGATACCGATTACTGAGCAGAAGTTGACTTATTTTACTTCACCCCACTTTTCCCGCCTTACTTAGAGCCCCCGCACTAACGGGGAGTGCTCATCTGGACAAAGTGACGAAATTCTTCTCCAAGATATCACGTGATAATGATATTTACTACTCTCTCTTCACTCTCACACTCAAAGGTGTTTCTCACTTACTATTTACCGTTCTTCTTCACTTGGATCTTGATTTTCTATAATTCTTGAACTCGTATTCAAGAGAAGATAGTAAATGTTAGTTAAGAACCCATTGATCAATTCTAATTGAACTTAACAACAATCAACTAGTTACGGAAAGATTAAGAATAAGAAATAACTATTGATTGATTATACGATCGATTTTAGGATTTTCAAGTCCTCTTGGTATTGGCTTGGATGTAAGTGTTCCGATCCTCTTTGTGGGATATTAGCCTATTTTAGAGCCAAAATGATAGGAGGACTATTTTAAAAAGTTTGTAATTTCCTAAAGCTAAATTTCATCATTTCAAGATCTAATGTGTCATTTAGTGGGATAAAATTACTTTTGATGAATTTTCAGGTGGGCTCAAAAAAACATTGCCGGCATTTTCAATGGGTTAAAATCAAGTTTTGGGTTGGGCTACAGTACACCCTAGCCACCCCTTGCCTAACAAAGAAAAAGATCTACATGAACTTTGGAGGATAAACAAAAGGAAGAATTTCAACCTAACGGATGATATGGATCGGAGTTATTAGGATAGAGATATATTCATAGAAATGGAATAATCCATAAAAAGTTAAAAACGATTAAATTATTCATAGAGGAATTAGTGAGTAGTGATTCATTGACTTTTCTGCTATGACGAAGAATAATCCATTTTCAATAACAATGTACTTGAACAAAGATGAGATCAACAATAAACTGAAAAAATAAACGCCAGATTGATACGGCGAAGAGTGTTGGTCCATAAGACAATTCTGCATCATAACATTATTTTTGCAACAAAGAGAACAGAAAGGTTCCTAACATACCGAACCAGTGGAAAGAAACACACATAAAAAAAACATCTGTATGTTGCTTGGTTCTCAATTTTTTTTTTTTTTTTTTTGACTTTCTTTAGTGTAATTTGTTAAACTAGTTTTGTGCTTGTCTGACGAATACGCAAGCAATAGCCACCATTGAAAGCCACCACAAGGGAATAGCCAATCATCATTAGAACAAACGAAGCTGTGTTGCTAACCACAAGGCAAATCTTCTTGTATTGGTGGTATTCTCGGCGTAAAACAATGACAAGAAGTGTCAAGGCTCCTAGGAAGGTGCACAAAAAGGATGCAGCAAATAACGCAATAAATGCCTCCAAGCTGTGCTTACAATTTGGATCATCTTCCCGGATTCGGATCATTTGCCCAAAAGTGTAAGCACCAGCGGCGTGGACAGACGACATAAGCAAAGTTGCCTCAAGTCCCACCTCGAGAGATTGGTTCTCGCTTTTGAGTCTCCGGCAGCTAGTATGATTAGATTGATAAGCTATTGCTGCACTCAGGTTGTTTGACTTCACCTCCTCTTTCCCACCCTATCATAATATATACCATTCACACAAAAGCAAAAGAAAATCGTATCAAATCAATTACTCAGGGGAGTTGTTCAAATTCAATGTAAAATGACCTTGAATTTCATTATGTGATAACTTGTAGGAAAATCTCAGGCATAGCAGGCATCTTAAGTTGCCAAGAGACAGTATCGAAAGAAAAAAATCATAAAAAATATCGATTTATATGCCATCCGGGGAATCCTGGGAAATTATGTATTGTTGGGTGTAAACTCTCTTTACCTGTGTTTCTGTGTCATGAGTACAGAAACATTCACACTCTGACGACTTTGGCCTGTGCACCGATGGATCTGGAAAGCAAATTAACAGGTCATGAAGAATGATTCGGTCAATGTATGCATCCAGTATTTTTCGTGTCAGACTAGTATGTTTCAAATAGGAAAATATGAACAAAAGATTAAGTTAAATGTTGGAAATTATATAAATATACATATTTGTTCAGTGGAATTTAGAGTTTATATAAATACAAAAAAAAAAAGACAAGGAAATGTTACCAAGATTAGAAGAGCTTGATTCCAAACCATCCCTAGCAAAAATGTTACGAAATATATATCGAAGCCGCATCATAGTCGAGATTGATTCCTGAAATGATTTCAATGGCGTCGATAGTTATTTGAATAATCAAGATCTGAAAGATACTTAAGGGAAATGAAAAGATATATCCAAGAAAAAAAAAATCCCAGTTCGAAATGTATCACACAGTTTTTATTTGAAGCTGTCTCTAAGAAATAAAATCAATAGTTCTTCATCAGCAGATCTAATTAGCAAAAGAAAAAAAGAAACTAGTTGAAATATACTTAAGGAAACCCTCCCTACCCAAGATGAAACTCGCTGTTAATATCTTCTGGGCGTTAATTTCAGGAGTACCTAGCGAAGGGGAAGAGGTTTTAAGGTTGGAGATCGAACAAGACTTCTTTTCAGTTCACAATTTTTTCTCAGAGGGATAAGACTCCTTTCTCTCTCCGAGGGATAAGACTCTTCATTTATATAGCAGACAGAGTATTAACGAGTATTAATTATCCCACATCAGTAATACTAATATACTATTGTGTTTCAAAGGTAAGACTTTTATTTATTTATTTACTAATGGGGAATTTTTCTTCTAGCCCAATTTGATATTTTTTTATACCAAAAATCCACCATTTAAATTATATATATCGGTAACCCATAATTAATTTTAAATGACCTTGATTACCTTAATAACCTTTTACCTATTTTGTGCTTCTTAATAACCGTTGTTAATAAATGTATAAACAATTCCTGCACCTTTGCTACGGAAACAAAAACTTAAGAAGAAACAAAATAGCACCAACTTGAATGCTTGTAAGAAGAAGATAAGTTGCGGGCACTTCTCTACAGCAATTCGGGTTCTATCTTCTAGTGGCGTTGCCCCTCGCAACGAATCCACCTTGGCAGAACTACAATCGAAACATCCAGCAGCGTCGCCTCCTTTCATTCCATCGGAACCGGTTAGTATTGACTCAATTTTTGTTGACTCTAAGGCAGTCCTTGGTGCCATTAAAAGTTTCCCAAGAGGAACCTCTTGTGGCCGTGATGGTTTGTGTGCACAACATTTATTGGATGCATTGGGTGGTGCGGCATCAGCTGTGGCGGACGATTTGGTAGCTTCACTTACAGGAGTTGTCAATTTATGGCTGGCAGGGAAATGCCCCAGTGGTTTAGGTGAGTTCATCGCTAGTGCACCCCTTACACCATTGGTGAAGCAGGGCGGTGGTCTTAGGCCAATAGCTGTTGGTACCATTTGGCGCAGACTGGTAGGTAGCTGCTTTCTCTGTTGGTAAGGCTATGACTTCTTATTTGGGGGATCATCAATTCGGAGTTGGTGTTCCTGTTGGTGGTGAGAGCATTTTACATGCTGTAAATAGCTTGCTGGAGTTGAAAGGTCGGTCTGCTGGTTTGTCAATGTTGCTTGTTGACTTCTCCAACGCTTTCAACATGGTAAGCCGGACTCATCTCATAAAGGAAGTTCGTCTCCACTGTCCAGGTATTTCGCGTTGGGTTGGAAGGTAATGTAACCAGTTAAATTTCCGATTATTATAATCGGCAGGTAATGTAACCAGTTAAACTTCCGATTATGGCTAC
The DNA here is from genome assembly GCA_023529315.1 of Papaver bracteatum. Taxonomy (NCBI): domain Eukaryota; kingdom Viridiplantae; phylum Streptophyta; class Magnoliopsida; order Ranunculales; family Papaveraceae; genus Papaver; species Papaver bracteatum. The sequence goes on from JAJJWX010001567.1 coordinate 315,482, forward strand.
GTCTCAAACACTAACCAAATGGTTAGGGTGGCTCTGCACCCAGAGCCAAGTGGAAATTTGGCAAAGGTCCGATGTGGGGCTACTTATAATCGGTAGCCAAATATCCTACCGATTATGGAAGATTTCAAAAAAATTGAGAAAATGGATTTTCGAAAAAAACTCATTTTGGGGCAACTTATAATCGGAAGGTAATGTAACCAGTTAAACTTCCGATTATGGCTACGTCTCAAACACGAAACAAATGGTTAGGGTTGGCTCTGCACCCAGAGCCAAGTGGAAATTTGGCAAAGGTCTGATGTGGGGCTACTTATACTCGGTAGCCAAATATCCTACCGATTATGGAAGATTTCAAAATTTTGGAAAAAATGGATTTTAGAAAAAACTCATTTTGGGCAACCTATAATCGGAAGGTAATGTAACCAGTTAAACTTCCGATTATTACAATCGGTAGTTTTATAGGTCCAATTAACTACCGATTATAAAAGGGAACATTAGCCGAAATATCCATACATTAATCGGTAGCTAATGATTCATTTTAAACTACCGATTGTTTGTAACCTACCGATTATGTAAGGACATAGTTGCTATTTTGAAAAATCGAGGATAAGAGATAGCTCAGTTTTACGTTTGGGTGATTTTTTTTATCTTTTAGTATCGCCCCTAGTCGCCACTAAATGTGAAATTCTGTTTTGGTAACACAACTGGTGTTCTGTTTTGGTAACAATAATATTCAACAATATTGGTGAGGTGGTGTTCCCAGTTTATTAGTATTCCGTTTATTAGTGAGGTGGTGGTCCCAGTTTTATCCCAACAATATTGGTGAGGTGGTGGTCCCGGTTTTGAGATACTGGTGAGGTGGTGGTCCCAGTTTATTAGTATTCCGTCTTCGTCCCCCTTTTCCAAACGTAAGTATGACTACATCCAGAAAACCTGGAAGCTAGTATGTCAGGTTTAAGATCATGAATTTAATTAAGGATTGATCGATAGTAAAATCTTTCTTGGGGGATAATAATATTGCTGCTCCATTAATATTACATAACAAGTACTGCTAAGGGGAAATTGGTGTACAATTGATCAAAGAAGAGAAGAAAAATACTGATGTGATTGGGTTAAAAAAAAGTGGAATGGATTGTAAGTTTAGTGACGAGCTAAGATGGGAAGATGGAAGTTTAAGAGGGGTTTCTATCATTAATCTTTGTTACTTGTAAAATCTCTATTTCTTCTTCTTTAGAATTTGTCCAACTTATTGGCGGAGCCGGAAAATAAAAAGTAGGGGGCTAAAATCATTCTGTATAATTGTGTGGACTAAATTCATAATACTTGGTGGACTAAATACGAAATATATAATAATTATAAGAGTTTTAGATGGATTTTTTAATTTTTGAGGGCTAGAGTCCTGGTTAGTCAACCATTGGCCCCTTACTTATGACTATTTACGCTATACTTGGTGGCTTTCTTTTTATCCCACCAATCTCAATTATAATGGGATATCATATCCTTAATCAAATTATCAAATTAATTCCTGATTTTTTTTTCTCCTCATCAGTTCATTATATGATTCTGATGAAAATGGCCTATTTTTTTCCTTTTTCAGTCATGTCTACTGATTTCAAGAGATATGTTTTTGGGCATACCAAAAAATTACCGGGCATACTCAAGATTCGGCTCACAACTTTTTTTTTGCCTAGGTTTGCTAGGTTCGGCTCACAAGTTGTGAGCTGAACCTAGACAAAATGTATGCCCAATAATTTTTTGGTATGCCCAAAAACAGCCCTCGATTTCAATCCGTATAGACCACTTACATATACATTTCTTTTAAGCCCATTAAAGCCATTTTGCTCATAGCTGTTCTCAACACAACAACATATATGCCACTGTAGTTATGGAAGTCCTTTGCTGCTGGTTGCTGTATTTTCAGTATTTTTCATGATCGAAGATTAAGTGACTATGGTACTGAAGTCCATGTTACATGATTTTACCAAAGGTTTATGCTATAATATTCTACATTTCTACTCAAGATCAATATTGTTCACTGCAAAGCTTTCTGTGTCCAATTTAATGGGGGTATAGGAATATCTCGTCCCATAAAAGATACCGAGGTGATCGTACGGTGAGTCGAGTGTGCACGTAGAGTGAAGACAAAGTCAATGATATTTAAAACACCAAGTTGTTTTAATCTAGCTAGTAATTCTGTTTGTTCTGGTTAGATTACCTATTCAAGATAAAAAAAATTATTATCTTCTACGGTTTAGAGTTTATTAATAATCCTATCATTCTTATAATTAGGAATACTAATGTAAATGTAAAACTAGCTCAGCCTCTACTGATAATCAATATAACTTCACCCTAAGGGGTTTGTCAGTGGATGTAGATGTTAGTGCCGAATCACTTTAACCTTTGTCTTCACTATCGATCTATGATTTCCATTCTTATCATATATATATAATATGGTATCAGATCAGAGAGATCCTCTTATATTGCTTCCGCCACAAAATTAAAATCTTCGTTTTCGCACATATCAACATTTTTTTTGTTTTATGTTTGGTGTTTTATCCATACATTGAAGTTAATGAGATTTTTAAATGGTACTCATTCTTTCTCTACTACCCACATTTTTTAATGTTAGTATCTTGAATCACAGGGAAGTTCATAAAATTTATTTTCATTGTTATCAAAATTGGGTATCAAACTTTGGAAAAGGCTTTGTGTCTTTCTTCCATTATTCACTTTTGTTTGCACCCAAACTAGTCGATGCTCTTTCTGTTCTTAAGCCATAAAGAGTAAAGAGGTGGCATAATATTCACAAATCTTATATGTTAGAGCATAAATCGGTTGAACCCACCAAGCATTGATATGTCAAGTTTGGTTGTCATATTTTAGTATCAAAACTCATCTAGAGTCGCTTGATTAAATAATGTAGTTAACTTCGTTTAGGTTAGACTAAAGATTCTAGGAATGTTAAGACATACAACTATTACTCTGAAGAATGTGAAGAAGTAACGACTACAACGAAGATATCATCCTTCCACTTAAGGTTAGTAATACTGACTTTACTTGTTTCCATTCCTAACTATCTTTCAACTCGTATTATATTAAAAACATAACATGCGAAGATGTATATATACAATGCTCTAGGGATTAGACTTGGTCGTATCATTATGATCAAAGTGTCAAGGAATTATATTTAATTACGAAATATAACGCTTATCTTTTGAACTTCGTAACTACGACATCAACATAATCTTTGTATTTAGTTACTTGATTATGTGTAGGATATAAGTGTGATTTCATCCTAGAAAACTATGTATTATTACTTTAGCTTAAGGAAGTATATGTATGAACTTGTCTCATAATCGAAAGGGAAATCATGAGAGTGTTGGTCCGTTCTTCATTTAATATATTTGGATGACCAATACAAGATGACAAGGTAGAACCTATCTTAACTTATGTTTAGAATTGAGTTATAACCGGTCATAGCCTATAGTGTGTAGCATGTTGTAATAGGTCACAAGCTAATTTGGGAAGTAAAGTGTGACCGATCACAAGATACTTTGGGAAGCATGGTGTAACCGGTCACAACCTATTTTGGGGAGCATGGTATAACCGGTCACAACTTAAATTGTGAGTCATTGTATAACCGATCCCAAGGAGAAAAACTGAGTTTCCAATATTCACATATCTCTTTATGTTTTGTGCAATTTTGGAATTAGGGTTTGTTGAGAGAAACTTCTAGATGTCGGAATTATTTGAACATGTAGATAACTCATATCATTAATTGTTCAAAGATATTCCTTGATGCTTAAGGTGATCCCAAACCGAAATATTAAAAATCATATAATTATGATTTCCAAATATATATGTTTTAATTACCAACAATTAAAGCATATCCTCTGTAAAAGGTTATTAGTTAATATGCAAAGCCAATGATAGAAGTTTTCTAAGAGAGATTTCGAAAATATGGATTGACATTTAATTGGAAATAGGAAAACTGAAATTAGGAACTTTAATGCATATCTTGAGAATATTTTCGGTTTTGGTATTTCCTTGTTGTCCAAACAACCTTGGTCTATAAATACTTGAGTTTGCATTTCTTGCAAACTATCCTAAGAGCCGGGAAAACTTCATTCGTGTTGTTTCTGGTGGAGCCGTCTATCAAAAGAGGAAAGTATACCTTAATTAGGCATTGATGATTCTGATAAGAGCATGCATTATTCTTCTTGTATTCATTAAATCAAATCATCATCTTCCAACGGGTAAGTTGAAGACACCATACATGAATCCGACACTGCCGCTACTTCTTTCATTGAGTTCCCTTTTCTCCCTTCATTCTTAAGCATTTTTGTGCTAGTTCAGCCATTTGTTACATCTGTTGGTGGTCATGTATGCTTCTACTACCTCGTTCATTGTCATTCGGTACCAAACTAGAATCAATAATTGTAAACAACCTGTTGTTTTTCATGGTAGAAAGGAAATAACTATCCACATTTCCAACTTCTTTAGGTCCAAAGAAATTGATGCTTTACCTGTCAGCAATTTAACAAGAAGAATGTCGAGGCTATAATAAATATCGCTTTACCTCTTTTAATTGCATGTATTCTGGACCAAAAGTATTTAAAAGTACCTTGAACTACACTTAACTAAGCTTGATCCGTAATATCTTATGTTTCCAAAATAAATTTCTATGTAATTTCAGTTTTTTTTTTCTCTTCATTCCTTTGTTAAGGCTTGAACTACTCTTAAATTCTAAGGTACATAATAATCTTGAGCTTCTGCACATTTGTTTTCTATCAATGAGTTGCATATGAAGAAATAAAAGTAAATAATGAGAGATAATTCGCCTCCAACAGCAGTTGCACATGAAATGACACTTTAGCCCTTTTAAGCGACGTTTCCTCTTATTTTGCTCCAAAGTACCTAAACTCAAAATCAAACAAAAGATACATAATTTACAAGAAAACATAGCAAAGAAAGCATAAACAATAGATAAATAGCAAGGTGTTTCAGACACCTATCAAATTCCCCCACACTTAGACTTTGCTAGTCCTCGAGCAAATCAGGCAAAATTAATTTTCAAACATACAACTCCATCTCGTCGAGGATACAGTCACACTTAGCACGTATAACAATCCTTTAAACCCCTAGGTGGCCCGAGTAGCGGAGTTATAGTCTCGGGAAGGTTTACCAGAGGTGTACCTACAAAACCTTTTATTCCAAACTCTAGCTATCTGTGAAGAACTCAGGAACGACACTAAAGAGTCTCCTTGGTTGGCTTACTTTCATTGGTTACAAAAGGAAGTACCCGGATGCGAGTCATATTCATATATAAGTGACATAGTTCTATTCAGATAGTCGCACTATGGACATCAATAATCGGAATCACACAAATGAATAGATTAAGAAGATGGATTATAGAGATAGATAGTTCAAAACAATGTTGTCTAAAGGTCAACGGTGTTTCCCATATCTGTCTGAAGACCTCCGCCAAGATGAACCTATGAATCCTAATGGATTGAGATACTGGTATGGACTAATATCAAAACTGCCTGGCATATACAAGGGAATCAGCGGTCGATAATCCTAAATCTAGATCAACTCACTGACATATACAAAGGAACCAACGGTCGATAATTTTATTGCACAATAATAAACTTTTCACCTTTTTTTTTTTTTTTTTTTTGGACTGCATGATTTGATCTTTTGGATCCAAGCGCATGCTTCTTGTCAGCAGATTACATGATAGTTCCCATGGATCATGTGTTCCACGCTTGTTTAGGCGACAGAGACAGGGAAAACACACACATATTGCTATTCCCAAGTGTCACTATTTTTTATTTTATTTTTTTATTTCAACTTTATTCCATTTGGTCTGATTGGTATGATTATTTAGTAACTCAATCACTCTATTCCATCCAGAATTGGTAACAATTCGATGTGTTGGGCCCTACCAAATCACTTTAAGAAACATATAATTTTTCAAATAAAATAAAATAAAAATAGAACGTAGTGTGATGATTCCATTATAACACCTGAACTCTGTCTTTTATGAATAGACTCTGTTATTGGGTTCCTTAACTCATACAACCAAGATGTTTCCATCCACTTAGACTGGGTAGTGTCATCCTAAATTGGCATAAATTTCTAGGCTTTCTAGGAGAGAGAGAGTCTCCAGGCGATTCACAGGCGACTGAAAGTCTATGAGTTTGTTCCGTGCAATTCTCTGAAATTCCGTCGTTGGTTTTTCCACATTTCTTCCTCTTTCTTCTCCCCTTGTTATGCTCTTCCGATTGATGCCATTTTCAATTGCTTTCTCTTCCACACCTAGGGCAGTTATAGCGGTTACTGTTTTTACAGGGTGTCATTCCTTGTACTCGATCACGATATTCAACCTCCAAGGGCAGAACATCATCATCAGCCAAGTTTTCTGACTCCCAATACATCCCTTCTCCCCTCTCACCATCTCAGCCATCAACTTCGCATCCACATAACGATAAGGTTCCATGCCCATTCAAAGGTTATGATGGTTGTGGGGGTGGTGTTGGTGGTAGAGGATACGCCAGGAGTGCTATCTATCGTCACATATCTGATCAGCACTTTTGTACGGAGAAAGATAAAGAAACTTGCAGAGAAAGAATATAACAAGACCATGAATACTTTGCTTCATGGGAAATGGTCCTTCTAAACAAAACGTGATACTAAGATATACTTAAACGAAGGATAGAAGAAGTAGAGCGTAAACAAAGAAGAGAAGTTGAAACTTATTTTTATTAACTGAATTGTGTAGATTACAAACGTGACAAGAAGAGTTTATATACTCATACTTCCTTGAACTACAAGGAAAAGATATTTCCTAACAAAGGTTGATTTCCTAAAAATACATCTTCCTTGAGAAAGAAGATACGTGTGTTATTTTACACACGTATTGGATATTGAGTTAACACCCTCCTGTAAGCGTAACGGGTTATCCTGAACGGTTAGCTTAAACCTTAAAACCGAAAACCGATATTTAGAAAGTGGTTTAGTAAAAATGTCCGCAATTTGATCTTTAGAGGATATAAAACTAACATCAAGAAGCTTGGAAGCTACTTGATCACGAACAAAATGATAATCAATTTCTATATGTTTCGTCCGAGCATGAAATATAGAATTAACTGTGAGATAAGTTGCACCAAGATTATCACACCATAATATTGGAGGAGAGCATGTAGAAATACGAAGCTCGGAAATGAGTGACTGAATCCACATAATTTCGGCAGTAGAAATAGCAATCCACATAATCCGTAACTATCTTTTAGTGCATATTGGAGCAGAGCATGTAGAAATGTTGGTCGATTCATTAGCAACCCGTTTTGTTTGCTTGTGTTATTTTACACACGTATTGGATATTGAGTTAATACTTCTCAATATGCAGATGTTGCTTTGCATTAGGTGCCTCCACATTCATGCTTGGAAAAAGGCATGTACTTCGCAGTCACATAAAACTGATGTTATTGCCGGCCCTTATAATGGACATGGCTTTGATTTTCTCATTAATGGTGTCTCCAAGTCACAGGATACGAGTATGTCTGATAATGCTGTAGACTCTGGTAATACAGGGGATAACACTGCAGATGTTGGAGTCACGCTGGACCTTCTTGATATGGTATTTCGGAAACGAATCACTACTACCGCTAGTATTCCCCTCCCTTGCAGACTGCTCTTCTCTCGAACACTGAAATCTTCTCTAGACGAGGTGATTGCAAAGCCTAGAGACCTGCAGGCATGGATAAAGATTCTGCTCCTTCCCATTTGCACACTCAATCTGTATATGCCTAATTGTCCCAGGGACGAAAGATCTGGCACACGTAAAAAAACTACAGATTGCAACTATCAATAACGCCCTGGAAGTATGGGGAGAGCCCAACGGATGTTCAACTTTGGTTCAAAATCTACTGAGTCTACCAAAGCGTACTACTGCTATACGCAAACCATCCAAGAAAGATCAATAGGAGAAAAGGTCTAGTGCTAACATCACAGCGTGCAGGAAAAAGATAACCCAGGGACATTACACTGCAACGGTTCATGTACTGTCTTCTGATGGCATAACACCAGACTCTCCTGAGACTTTCTAAGACTTATTGCTTAAACATCCACCTGCACCATCCCCTGCCATCCCTGCTCATGATATTTCAGTACTTGTATTACAAGTTGAGGAAGGCACAGTACTCTCGGCAATTAAGAGCTTTCCCAAAGGCATCTCATGTGGGAGAGACGGCCTGAGGGCACGTAATCTATTAGATGCATTTAGTGGTGCTGCCGCCGCGGTTTTAGATGAGCTGTTACAATCCATCACTGGAGTTGTTAATCTATTGTTAGAGGGTAAGTGTCCGTCATCTTTAGTGTAATTCATCGCGAGTGATCCCTTAACACCACTACTCAAGCCGGGAGGCGAGATTAGACCAATCGCAGTCGGAACCATTTGGAGACGGTTATGCTCTAAACTGGCATCCACTACAGCTTGCAAACATTTATCTTCATACTTAGGCGATTTCCAGTTTGGGGTAGGGACGTCTTATGGCGGTGAAGGAATATTACATGATGCGAATCATTTGTTGGAGTTAAAAGGAGATTGTGCAACTAACACTATGTTGCTCATTGACTTTACAAACGCATTCATTCTTGTCGACATTTCGTGCATGCTTAAATAGGTCAGTTTACATTTCCCTAACATTTCAAAGTGGGTCGAGTTTTGTTACTCTAACCCGGCTAGGCTCTATTATAATGATTTTACACTCTCCTCAGCAAAGGGGGTACAACAAGGAGACCCACTCGGTCCCATTCTATTTTCCCTGACCTTACATCCTCTATCTATAAAGATTGCCACACAGTATAAAATAGACTTTCATGCATGATATCTCGACGATGGAACCATCGTAGGAGATACCCTCGAAGTAGCCAAGGCCTTGCATATTTTACAACAAGAAGGACCTGAACGGGGGTTGTTCTTGAACATCTCCAAGACCGAAGTCTTTTGGCCTGAAACTGACCCTCGAAGTCTTGACGATGATGTGTTTCCTTCTATTATTTGTAAACCTAGTCTTGGAGTGAAGGTGCTGGGGGCCCCGGTAAGTTTGGATCAACAGTTTTTTGGCAACATAGTTGAGATTCGGGTTGAGAAACAATCATCTTGATGCACAAAGTTCAGCAACTCCACGATACCCAGTGTGAACTATTATTATTGCGGAACTGCATGGTGTTTCCAAGCTTTATTTCACGCTGCGAACAACCAATCCATGTGCTATACATTCAGCAGCTCTCCTCTATGACCAACATCTCCACCAATATTTACGGCAGCTTGTAGTGGGTGATGGGGCAGGTTTCACACCGGTGCAACAACGACTTGCCACCTTACCAATCAAATATGGGGGGTTTGGTGTTTACACAATGAGTGACACAGGGAAGTATTGCTTCTTGGCTTCACAAGCGCAAACTCAACAGTTACAACAACATATTCTCAAACTTCCATCCCCTTCAACTCCAATCCCCAGTTTCAGTCAGGCTCTACAACTCTTCACACAGGCTTGCGTCATTTTGGTTTCTGACTACAATCTCAACGACGCTTCCCCACATTTTATGAAGTCCATGGCAGCAACCTACTTTGATTTTTTTAAGGAAACTATACCCTCATGCTTTGCTATGAACGATAAAGAGTCTATTTTATGGAAACTCAATAGGGAGAAGCACTCTATGGATTTCTTGAAAGCTGTTCCGATTGCCGGCCTAAACCAAGCAGTTGGTTCGAGGCAATTCAGTGACGTACTCCAGTATCGACTTGTCATACCCTTCTTTGAACCAAACATCTCATGTTCTATATGCTCCAGACCCATGGACATATACGGGGACCACGCTCTTCATTGTACCAGTGAGTTGGGTTCCAAATTTAGACACGACATGGCTAGAGATGCTTTTGTTGATATGTGCAATAGATCCGGGGTCGCAGTAAGGAAGAAAGTGTCTTTGGGATTGCACTCCAATACTGGAAACGCCCTAAAGCCGGCGGACATTCTTGTCTACAATTGGATTCAAGGTAAAAATGTTTAGTTTGATGTCACGAGAGTATCGCCATTCACCACAGCCAGAACATGTTCCTTTACTCCAGGTCATGTTATTTCTTCGGCTGTGACTCGAAAGATGCACAAATATCTCGACCATTGTGCAACACAGCGTTATGGATTCCAAGTTTTGGCCTTCACTACCCTAGGTGAACTCGGTGAAGACACTATTACATTTTTAAAGCGATTGAGCAACTGCCTTGTTCGATATGATGCCAATCATAAAATTGGTAGTTCACTTTTCCATAGATTAGGTATTATTATTCAAAAGGGAGTTGGTGCCCAGCTTTTTGCTAGGCTCCTAACACGCCCTGTGTAATGAACATATTCTTCTTTGCTAATAAAATGCCCTGAGTGGCTCGTTATTATTATTATTATTATTAATTTTAATTTTTGATTAAAAACTAACTAAAAGTTTTTCCCTCACCCCCACACTTAAATCTAACATTGTCCTCAATGTTTCAAATTAAAGTGCAATACCAAAAATATAAGTAACAAGAGGAATAAAGAGATAAGTTAGAAAGATAGTACCTGGATGAAGCGTAGCAATCCTTCCATGGGAGCAAGAAAATAAAATGAAACAAAACAAATGTACAACATCAGGGTCCTCCAGGGATACCTTAACATCACCATGTATGGGTTGCCTCCCAATAAGAGCTAAGTTTAGTGTCTTCAGCCAGACGTTGTGACCTGTTCAAATTAATCCTGGTAGACAGGATCTCTCAGCTCCAATTATTTTATTGCATGGCTGGGTAACTCTAAGAATGGTTTCAGCCATTGACCGTTAACCTTGAAAGTTTCTTCGTTCTTCGGATTTTCAACTTCAACTGCACCATAAGGAAAAACATTTTTGACAAAGTATGGCCCGGACCACCGAGACCTCAATTTACCAGGAAAAAGATGTAAACGAGAATTGTAAAGGAGAACTTTTTGACCTGGTTCAAATGTCTTTCGAATAATCGATTTATCATGAAATATTTTTGTTTTCTCCTTGTAAATTTTCGCACTCTGGTAAGAATCATTACGAATTTCTTGTAACTCATTAAGTTGTAGTCTACGGTTATCACCAGCAGTAGATAGGTCAAAGTTTAGCCATTTAATGGCCCAATAAGCTCGATGTTCTAATTCTACAGGCAAGTGGCAGGCTTTACCAAAGACAAGTCTATATGGATACATCCCAAGTGGAGTCTTAAAAGCGGTTCAGTAAGCCCACAATGCTTCTATTAAGCGTAAAGACCAATCCTTTCGGGTAGGGTTTACGGTTTTTTCTAAAATTTGTTCAATCTGCCTATTAGACACTTCAACTTGGCCACAAGTTTGTGGGTGGTAAGGTGTAGAAAACTTATGGGTAATGGAGTATTTCTTCATGAGCGTCTCAAAAGACCGGTTACAAAAATGGGAACCTCCATCACTAATGATTTCTCTAGGCATACCAAATCGAGAGAAAATATTGTTTCTAACAAACTTAATCACAACGTGGCGATCATTTGTCTTGGTAGAGATTGTTTCAACCCACTTAGACACGTAGTCAACAGATAATAAGATGTAATAGTTTCCATAAGAATTGACAAAAGGACCCATAAAATCTATACCCCACACGTCAAATATTTCTATTATTAGTATAGGACTAAGTGGCATCATATTACGTCGGGTCATATTTCCTAACTTTTGACATCTATCACAACTTTGACAAAATAGGTGGGAGTCCTTAAACAGTGTTGGCCAATAAAGACCGGATTGCAAAACCTTCGCAGCTGTTTTCTTAGAACAAAAGTGACCCCCACAAGCTCCAGAATGACAAAAGTCAGGACACTGGAGATTTCGTTGTCAGGAATACAACGACGGATGATCTGATCAGGGCAGTATTTGAATAAGTACGGATCATCCCAGAAAAATTATTTAACCTTAGACAAGAATTTAGATCTACCCTATTTAGACCAATATTCGGGCATTTGACCAGTTACCAAATAATTGACAATGTCTGCAAACCAAGGTAACAAATAGATGGAAAATAATTGTTCGTCAGGGAACGTGTCAAGGATCAGTTTCTCATCATCTCCAGTCTCATTAAGTATACGAGATAAATGGTTAGATACTACATTTTTAGACCCTTTCTTATCACGAATATCTAGAGTAAATTCTTGGATTAACAATACCCATCTAATTAGCCAAGGTTTGGAGTCCTTCTTTGAAAGGAGATATTTGAGGGAGGCATGATCAGAATAGACTATGACCTTAGACCCTATGAGATATGATCTAAATTTCTCCAAAGCAAAAACGATGGATAACATTTCTTTCTTAGTGGTTTTGTAGTTCAACTGAGCATCGTTTAGGGTACTACTAGCATAATAAATCACACTAGGTGCTTTATCATGTCATTGGCCAAGAACAGCACCAACCGCATAATCGGACGCATCACACATGAGTTCAAATGGGAGGTTCCAATCGGGTGGTTGGATGATAGGGGCAGAAGTCAACAATGATTTTATCTTCTCAAAAGCCGCAACATAGGCTTCATCAAATACAAAGGCAGTATCTTTAGCAAGTAGATTCGACAGAGGTAAGGCAATCTTGCTAAAGTCTTTGATGAAACGACGATAAAATCCATCATGGCCAAGGAAATATCTAACATCTGTTACATTCTTGGGTGGTCTTAATTTTGAAATTAGTTAAACCTTGGCTCTATCAACTTCTATTCCCTTAGAGAACATTACATGTCCTAACACTATTCCAGATTTAACCATAAAATGACACTATTCCCAATTAAGGACTAAGTTCTTTTCTTTACAACGTTCTAGAACTAGTACAAGGTGGTGTAAGCATTCATCGAAAGAGGATCCAAAAATCGAAAAATCATCCATAAATACCTCAAGAAATCGCTCGACCATGTCCGAAAAGATACTTAGCATGCAACGTTGGAATGTTGCGGGTGCATTACACAACCCAAAAGGCATACGCCTGTAAGCAAAAGTACCAAATGGACACGTGAAGGTTGTTTTCTCTTGGTCTTCCGGGGTTATAGGGATTTGGTTATAACCCCAATAGCCATCTAGGAAACAATAACGGCTCTTTCCAGCTAATCTTTCTAACATCTGGTCGATGAATGGTAGAGGAAAGTGGTCTTTCCTAGTTGTTGAGTTCAGCTTACGGTAGTCTATACAAACTCTCCACCCAGTAGTAACACGGGTAGGAATCAATTCATTGTTCTCATTTGCAACTACAGTAATCCCATACTTCTTTGGGACAACCTGGACAGGACTGACCCATTTACTATCAGATATGGGGTATATGATACCCGCATCTAACAACTTGAGCACCTCAGTGCGGACAACTTCTTTCATATTAGGATTCGAACTTGAGGTTTTGGCACCTTCTTCTAGGTAGATGTGGGATGCGATCCGGAGATGCATATATGTAATAACCGGAATCGCACGGTATATACAATGCAGACAGAGGAAAGTATGGGTCGTTCCCACGAGGAGTGGTGGAAATACTGTAATCAATATCTCTAATCGAGTAACCAACAAAGATGTTTTTGGATTTTCGAATTATAAAAAAAAAAAAAAAAAAAAAACTGAACTAATAAAATGAATTCAATGGGAAAGAAGGTAACCAGGGTTTATAGTATCCACCACTATTTCTATTCAATTACTAAAATGAAACATAACTCATGAATATGTATTTATCGTCCGTTCTATCGACATCACCTATTATATGTATTAGAGTCGCAAATATCACTGGGGCGCCCTAAGCATGGCATATCAAAAGACCGAATAGAAGCATGCACCATCAAATTGCGTTAGCGAGAAAATTATACGAAACTAAATTTAAGTCCTCAAATACCTGGCTATTCTAAACATACACCATCAAACGATTTAACCCAAGCATGGAATATCAAATAAGTAGACAAATAAATTTTCGATCCTAACAATTATGCACTAAGGTTATACAAAACCGGTGAAGCGACAACATATATTTCGATTGATCAATAAATAATATCATGAAATTAATTTATTCAATTCATAATAGTCTTTTGCTAAAATTATTCAATTGAAAATAGCTTAATACTCTTAAGTGGTTTCAACATAAACCCTAGTTACAAAGATTTAGCTAGACTTGATTTTCTCAAAAGCCATAAACAAATCAAAGAAAATCACTAGCAAATCAAAATGGAAATGAAATCACAAGAATCTCAATCCATTCTTTTCACTTTTTCGCCTCCTCTTTTATGGTTCTCGGCTCTGTAGCCGCAACTTTCCCCAGATCAAAACTCCAGTCCGTCTCTCCTCTTCTGTAGCTTTCTATTTGTTACTTTATAGTTGCTCCGCAGGTATCCCATTAGACCTAACGAGTTTCCAAGGCCCATCCCATACACATCTTTCTAACCAACATCAACCAAGTCCACTCCGCTATTCTTCTCTATCGGTCCAATACTTCCCTTATTGCTTTCTTGCCTGCCAATTCTTCTGCATAGCTAGGCCTTCATACGCAGACAAAAACCTTTAAGCACCTCCACCATTATCTCGTAATCTGGACCCCAGAAACAAACTCCATCTCGTCATTCTTCCATCACTGATTTCAGCACGACTCAATTATCAACTCTAAATTCATTGTCGTCAGTGGCTCTCACAGGAAAACTCCATTATCTGTATCTTCTCGGCAGATGAAGCTCAGTGTGTGCTCTTTCAATTTATTTAGCTCAGCATGAAACCATACGGAAGAAACATCAGCTGCAACAAATCAACCACGACCAACTCTACACTCTAGCATAGTTTCCATTCGTTCACTCACCCAAGATCGATACACAGCAGTACCTTTCTATTCATCTTCTAATTTCTTCACCGTTCCATGTATACGGCTCTCTAACAACTCTTGATTCTCGCCCATCACTCTTCGTTGTCAGCAACACTTCAGCCATCTTTCTTCTCAACTGCTCAGTTTTCTTCATCGAGAACAATCTGTCGCGATGACTGCAAATCGGTTCCATCTCTCGTTTCATCTTCTTCCTCTTGTTTGTATCCCAGCTGAGCAAAACCGATGCTTACACTGCCAGCAACCATTCATCTCTATTAATCGATGCCACAACAAACTTGTTTTCTCCATTTGCTCACTTTCTCAGCTGATTCAAAGCTTCACCCCAACTCCATTGTTTTGTTGCTGAAACGGAGAGACTACATGCTCCAAAGATGTTGCTGATCGATCACCCAATCCACCAGTCGACCACAATCCAATTATCTATCTCGTTTCAAATTCAGGATCCTTCCGAATTCAGGAAATTACCAAGTACGGTCACAACATCGTTCTCCATTTTCTGAACCTTTGAGAACCATCTCCACCGTTTACAATCACTTCAGCCGATCATCCCTTAGCCCTTAAAGAACCTCCACCAGTTCACCCAAGTACCTTGCAGTATAACCAAATCAACTAACATGAGCGTCTTGTTGTGTCCTTATAGCCTGAGGTGCCGTTAACTCCAGTCTCCATTTCATTCAAAGCTCAAGCCCCACTAACAGGTTCACAACAAAACTCATTCAATACCGGCATCTATTCAGACTACCCCCATTCAAATACATACAGCACTACCAGCGCTATTGATTTTTTTTGCAGCTGCTTGGAGAAATGAGAACTCTCCAGAATAATTCATGCCTAAAACCCTTTGTATTTTGATATAAACAGCTCAGAAAAATGAAGTTTTAAAACCACCAACAAGAAGAGATGAAGAGTTTAGCCACGTCCACTCTTTGCTTCTCAAAGTTCTAATTGGGTCCAGGACCTCTAGGTGCTTGGACCAAATGCATTCTTTAGTCCACTAAATGAGATGTCCATGAAATAGCTTCAGTTCCGTTGATATATAGAAATACCAGAAGGTCCACATAAATGTCTTTGGACGTCTTTGTCGCAAACTCCAATCTAGCTCATGTTTTATCCATTTATTTAATGGAAGGTTGAATTCACTTGTATTTTCTACAAAAGCATTAAAATAGTATTGTTATCCAAAATATCGAGTCCTAGCTAATATAAATATGGGTATAATTATGTCGCACATACGTGCTTATCAATGTGGTGCATACAATCAGCAGGACTAATTCCTTTCAAATCTGTTATAGTCCACCCTATGGCATCCTTGTACTCGTCTGCAGCGGTACGACCAAAACCAAAGACCAAAGACTAAAAAAATAGACCATATATGGGTTTAGTACCTTGAGTGACGCAGTGGTGGGCGAGTAAATTTGGTCGAGTGTTGGTAAAGATTACGCTCGGTGTGGGGCGTTGGTAAAGCTTACGCTCGGTGTGGGGCGCTGATATAGTTTACGCGCGGTGGGGCGTTGGTAAAGATTACGCCTGGAGAAGGGGCGTTTGTATAGTTAACGCCTGATGGTTTTTTTCGACTGTTCACGAAATTAAAAAAAAAAAAAAAAAAACTATATGGGGCGGGGGTATAGTTCCCGCCCCAAACATATCAAAATTAATAAAAAAAAAGAAAAGTATGGGGCGTTTGTATAGTTATCGCCCCATGGTAAACAGTTTAATAAAAAAAATATATGGGGCGGGGACTTTATAAATGCTCGGTGTGGGGCGTGAACTTCAGCTTTGCTCGGTGTGGGGCGTTAACTTCAGGTGCGCTTGGTGTGGGGCGTAAAGTTTATCAGCGCCCGACTATATTTGGGTTTGGTCTTGGTCGCAGACCAAATTTGATCTGGAAATTTGGTATGGTCTTCGATTTAGTCTTTACTCCGTCCCACTACGTCTCTGCTGCAGACCAAATTTTTACTCTTGGTCGTCCACTGCAGACGCTCTAAGAACACTAACTAGTCTACTTTCCTGATCGGGATCTAAGTCAGAGGCAATTATGACAGGAAGAGTATTTTCATTACCAAGAAATACATATTTCAGTGTATCTGGTAGCGACTTTAATTCAAGGGTGGGTGCCTTAACTGATGATGGGAGGGATTTATCTATGGTTGGGGGAAGAGGTTCTGGTTTAGGTTGCCATTTTCCATAATTCATTACTGTTGAGGAATCTAATAACGCATTAACCTCTTCAAAATGTTTATCCTCGTCATAGTAGGCTCCAAAGTTGGCCAAGCAGGCCTCTAAAGGATCGCTAACACTATTAGTGGTAAAAGTATTCTTAACTAGAGAGTCAATCATGCATACAGACTCATAGTGTTCAGGGTCCGGTGGGGCTTGTAACGCCTTAAAAACATTTACTGAGATTTTCTGATTCCCAAAGGTGAAATCTACTAGGCCAGTTTGACAATGTAGGACTGCATTTGCAGTGGCTAAAAACGGACGACCTAGGATGATTGGGATATTGAAATCTTGACTAGGGACAGGTTGAGTGTCTAAAATCACAAAGTCAACTGGATAAATAAAGTTTTCTACCTGAACCAAACGTCCTCAATTATTCCACATGGGATTTTGACTGACCTATCGGCTAACTGTAGTGTTACCCTAGTTGGTTTCATCTCACCTAGTCCAAGTTGTTCATATACCGAGAAAGGTAAAAGATTCACACTATCCCCAAGATCTAATAGATAATTGTTTATTATTTGGGTACCTATGATAGTAGGACAACCAGGATCTTTAAATTTGACTGGGTACTTTTGTGAGATTATGAAACTAACTTGTTGGGTTAAAAAAACCTTTTTATGGACACTCGCGTCTCTCTTGATGGTGCACATCTCTTTTAGGAACTTGTCCATAGCCGGTACATGTTTTATTGCATCTAATAAAGGCAGGTTGATCTTAACTTGCTTAAAGATGTACTAGGCTTTTTCTTAGCGAGGCTTTGAGGAAATGGTGCAGGTGGTATATACACTCTCTCAGTGATATCTTCCTCACTTGGACTCTTAACACACTCAGTCCCATTAGGGTTTAGACGAAGTTTGGTTAACCTCAGTCTCTTCAGCTGGACTACTATCCTTAGGTGGTTCTAACGAGTTTTCTAGAGTTTTACCACTCCTAAGGGTGATAACTGCTTTGACATGTTCACTGTGTTTAGAACTACCTGACCCATTAACCTGGTTGAATCCTTTAGTATTTGGAGTTGTTTGGCTAGGAAATTTCCCATTAATCTCCCTATCATTTAACCGTCTCCAAAGTTGACTTAATTGCATCTCTAGGTTGGCAATAGCCAGGTCACTGTTTTGTTGGTTACACTGAGTCGACATGGCAAAGTCATCGAGCTTTTGACTTAAATGGTTGATATTTTGGGTAGTCTCGGCTTGGTTTGTCATACTACGGTCAATAAAGAGCTTTAGACATTCCTCCAGAGATGACACCTTTTTGTCAATTGGGTTCGGTTCTTGTACTTGAGCTTGGTTCCAAAAGAAACCTGGAGGTGGGTTGCTAGATGGGCCACCTGTTGGGCACCTTTAGACCACGAAAAATTAGGGTTATGTTTCCAACAAGGGTTATACGTATTAGAATAGGGATCAAACTTGGGTATACCCTCCAATTTAGTGTTCATACCCCCATGTAGGACACTAACCTGGTCACGGGTAGTTTCAGTTGGGTAAAACAAGGGGATCTGAGGTCAAGTATGACTTTGGTCACCAAATTGGTACATGGATAAGTTCTAGGCTCACTGTTACAGCTCATAGTCTGGGCAGACCTTTGGTTCATTTCTAAGGCCTCTAGACGCCTAAGGATATCAGATCCACTATCAACTCTATTGACCATATGGATAGGGTTCCTAGTTATTTCGGGATCCCTCATTGAATCCCATTGATGAGCCTTATCATCTAACTCGACCAACTCGTCAAAACAGTCATCTGGGTCTTGATGGGAAAATTCTCCACCACTCATTGTTTCTACCTGCATTTGGGTTTCACTATCAAGGCCCTCATATAAGATTTGGGCCATGTGGGCTTTGTCAAAGCCATGGTGCGGGAATTGGTATAATAATTCATTAAACCTTTCTATGTAATCATGTAGGCTCTCACCTATTTTATGCTTAAAGTTTTGGATAGACTGCCTAACATTAGCAGTCTTGTGGTGTGGGTAGAACTTCTTAACAAAGGACTCTACAAGGCCATCCCAGGTGGTGATTGTTTTAGAAGGAATAATATGATACCACTCATTGGCTCTCTCTTCTAGGGAAAAAGGAAATAAACGCAACCTAAGCATATCTTTTGTGACGTTCGGATAATTCATTGTGTCACAGATCATTTCAAAGTCCCTTACGTGGGTATTCGGGTTTTCGTTCTCTATTACCCTAAATTTACGCAGCATGCCAAATGTCCCAGGGTTAATATCAAATTTAATGGTAGCGGCCGGTAAAACAACCCTAGGTTCACGTATTACTCTATAGGGGTTCAAAAGGTCCCTAAGAGTTTTGGTTGGTGGGACCTCTTCATCCTTTTCATTAACCATATTGGCAAAAATCGAAGTACCACCTATATCCGTGCAACGAGTCGGAGACAAATTAAAAAGGTCGTTTTCCTCAAGTCTATCTCCTACCCGTTTCCAACGTCGCATACACAAGAAAGAATACTAGTGAAGCAAGAAAATCGTGCACATGCAAATGCAGGGTTTACTAAATTAGGTAAGCTTGGGCTACCTCAGCAAATTATACCAAAAGGTACCAGGCTGAGGCTTGTGGAATTTCGTCTAGTAACTCCCAAATGGCCCAAGGCACGGGTTCATCGTACTTTTCCACAGGTTTCCTAAATTTGGTAATCTGACGATGCAATTGGTGTGCGCAACGTGTATTTTTTTTTAAAAAAAAAATCAAAAATAAAATAAAATAGATATACACAAAAGGGAAATAAAACCTAAAAAACAATAATAATAAAATTTGGGTTTTGTTACTTACCTCTTTTGGTAGGCAATTCCACAATAAATATAGAATATTACATGCACAATAAAAACAAGAAAAATACCCAAGTAAAATCAAAGAAAATAAATAAAAAAACTAAACTAAACTAAAAAGAAAATCAAAGGGGGGTTGGTGCCCAGCTTGTTGCTAGGTTACCAACCCAAAGTTCTGTATAATTTTACTTTTATTTAAAGAATAAAATATAAAAAATAAAAATTGATTATATATATATATATATATTTAAAAGAAAAAAGAAAATAAAAATAAAAATAAAAATCTAAAACCTAACCTAAAGGCAAGTCCGCGTCGGCGGCGCCAAAAACTGATGTAGTTTTAAGTTGTGGTAAGTAAATATTAGTTGCTCGGACTATTTTGAAGATTTGGTTTAAGATTAACTGAAGAAAAAAAACTAAGACAAATTAAAATTTGATTTTTGTTTACCAAGGAGAGAAAATTCTAGGGTTTTGGATTCCACTACTTCCAATATTTGTAAACTCAATAATAGTTCCTTTGACAAAATACTCCTACTTTACTCAAAACAATTTTCGAACTCAATCTCATGCTTTGGAAAATATAACGTTACAAGCTTCTTCTTTTTATGACTTTCGTCGCTATACTAAGGCCTAATCCTCCTTCGCTTATAAAAGAACGGTAGAAACTACCCAAAACAATTATTACGAAGCATGTAAAGAAGAGAGAATTTTTAGACAAATTAAAACACAATTTTGGAGTATTTTTGCCAAGGAAAACAATTACTAAAATTCACTCATCGAAAATAGCTTCTTCCAAAACCCTAGAGAATAGGTTTAGCTACTCATAGAATCAAAACTGAAGAAAATTTCATTAATCATTGTATTCAAAAAGATGTAAATAAGCTTACAATGATTCTGTAGTAAACGATATAAGACTTCTGTTGTTGATAAACGATATTACGTTTCTGCTGTTGATAAATGATACTTGGTGTTTAATGAGTTTTCCAGCAGCAGGTGAACTTTATGAAACTTCTTATTCTATGATTCTAAGCCTCTACTTTCTTCTCCAAGGTATCCGTATAACTCCTAAGACTTCCCAGGATATATATGCACCACAGAACCCTTAATTTCTTCGTGAAAATCTTTTCTTTTCCTTCACGGCAAGCTACGGATTTTTCTCCACCTCCCTGTTTTTGTTAACTACTTGATATACAAAGATTTGATTACTTATTTTTAGTCTAAACACGTCACACTTCCCTATTTATTAGGAATTATCTCCCAAAATTCTTCTAACATTCCACAAAATACCCGAGAATATAACTCTACCCCTGTTTTGTCGAGAAAAGGATGTGATTTCCATTTTTAACGCAACCAACTTCCATACCAACCCTATTTTAGCTAAACAGAATCAAACCAATCAATTCCATCGATTAAATTGCATCAAACCCTTCCCAGAATCCGTACAAAACTTTTCGGAGATGAACCCGATAATAGTAACTTCCCTGATTTACTTCTAATGGATTATCCATCCCGACTGGATCGAATAACACCACCATATAGTCCCTGTTTAGTTGATAAAAGTAGGCCCAACCGATTTGAGCCATTGAATCTCTCTCGAACAACTTCAAATATCGAACCCTAATATCGCCGGAACTGGTTTACTTTAAATCCACGATTCTGACCAATTCCATTTGAAACAAAGAACCTTACCAGCCCTGTATACACCAAAGGAAGATATCCAACAAGTTTCAGTACTTTAGTCTCTTTTTAACACCCTCGAAATTCAAAACCTAATATGCCAGTGACTGAAACAAGTTTTCCCGCCAAAAATCTGAATTCAAATTGTTGAAGATGATGTGGCCCTTATCCAACAGCGGTGTCCCCTTAGCAATTTGGGCTATATTTAGCAATTCTTGGGTTGCGAATAGTAATTTGAGGGGTACAAAGATGAATTTATGGCTATATATAGTGAAAAACTCCAGGTGACTTTATCAACTCCTCTGGGGGCATTTATCGACTCTTCTAGGATATTTCTGGAGGTGCCTTTAACAATTTTCAGGGTGCTTTTAGTAGTTTCTCGAGAAGCCATCTCTTAGCTCTCATATCCACTTCTTTTCTTCAATATTTATACATCACTAAGGCTGTCATTCTTTTCAGACATAAATTGCATCACTAAAGCTGACATGCCTTTCAGATAGAGATGAATAAATAAAAGTAAATAATGAGAGATAATTCGTCTCCAACAACAGTTGCACATGAAATGACACTTTATCCCTTTTAATCGATGTTTCCTTTTCTTTTGCTCCAAAGTACCTAAAACTTAAATCAAACAAAAGATACATAATTTACAAAAAAACATAGCAAAGAAAGCATAAACAATAGATAAATATCAAGGTGTTTTAGACACCTATCATTATCGAAACCATTCATCCCAGAAATAATCTAATATCTTCAATAGCTACCAATTGTCTATCAAAACCGGTCAAACTTTAAACCAGACATCCAGTATGTCTTTTAAAAAAAGAAAAGATTAGTATCTAGTACATGTATTCCTTCCCTCAATCTCTGTAAGTATACTATATACTATTCTTTTTATTACGACTTCTAGTAGGTTAAGTGTTCGGTAATTTGTGCTAGTGAATCCAAAGTTTTTCAATCAACTTTCACTAATTTCAGTAAGTTTTAATATTTGATGGATTGTGTAATATTCTCTAGAAATAGTTTTGTGCATCCCCTCACCATTAAAACTGAATACATCAAACTGCCCTAAATTCAAGGATGATCGGGAGAAAATCTTTGTTCTGCCGAAATCACAATGATTTCCTTACTAGTTTAACTGAATGCAGCTACTACTGCTAGTAATCAATGGCTAACTTAAAACTTATTTTCTTCTCTAGAGTGACAAATGACGATAATATAATTGGGAGTAGGATGAGGACAACTAGATAGAGTATCATTACTGTGCTATCTCCTCTACAGAAGGGCTTCCGACTACTGCATATTTCGACTTCTGGATCTCAGCAAGGACTTTGACAAACCACGAAGCGTTGAACTCCTTTTCTACACACACGTCGCGATGGTGCTCCCAGTCGGCAATGACGTCTTCAGAAACGGTGAGTCCAGTCACCTCACGCATGTCCTCGATGGAAGATAAAGCCTCTTCCACACTCTTAACCAGGGAAAACCGACTAGTGATCTTCTTGGTTATGGCCATATGTACATGTTTCTCCCAGATTCTGGTATACAACGCCTCATACTTATCCAGCACGCTGAAACCGCCAACCAGTACATGACATGGGTAAGGAACCAAGTATGGGGAATCGAAAATAGCGCCTGCAACTGGACCCGCGACTTGAAAAGGATCTTTTTCCATGTCTACGTCATCAACCATCAGGGAATCATCCACCGTTTGAATCACATTTGTGCCCGGAGATTGGCTAACTCCCATCTCCAAGTTACCAGTAGCGGTCACTGTCACCAAAGGCAAGTTTTCGTGTGACTCCTCCCCAGAATCATCTTCCGAACCGTATTCCTCCTGCAAACCTGAGTTAGACATTTTTCAAAAAAAAAAAAAAGGAAAAAAAAGGAAAAAAAAGCGGGAAACTCACCGAACCACTTCCCTAAAAAGAACCGGCGGTGTCAAAAGAATCACTCTCACTTGTCGAACTTTCTTCTTTCTCTGGCTAATCACCATTATGAGAAGGCTTAGTGCTGCCGGAATTCTACGAAGGAATTGCCGCCTCCTGGCAACGTGCAAGGGCAGCGAAAGCATTAACACTACCGAAGCCCTGGTAGAAACAAGACACATGTTTTCAGCAGAAATTCATGTGTTTCGAGACAAACCAACAAGGAGACGGCACATACCTAGTTATTGGAAGAACTGAAAGACACGAGAGCCGCATGAGGATCTTTTGAAATCGCCTGGAACCCGCCAGCACGATTTTTCGTTCTATGTTCCTTTGCCTGGGGACTTTCCGAGTTGCCAGGAAACTTTCGCTTGAGGTCCCTCAACATCGGATACTTCTTCAAAACTGCTGGGGAAGGTTTACAACGAACATTCTCCACTACGTTATTTACAAAATCTTGGATCATAATGAACTCATCGTACCAGAACTCACTATAGACAAAAGTCATCGAAGTTACCCTTCCCGTTTGAAACAAGGGAAGGCGGATACCAGGCTCAAGGGCACTGGCATTAAGGGCGGCACGTAATGAATCCTTAGTAATCACCAGCTGGTAAGCAAGAGGCACCCCTTGATCAAAAACCATGTGATGAGCGGCACGGTCAATATTGTAAGCGGCTATTCGGAAAGACCCCATAAAGAAAGACGACATATAACCATGCAGACATCTTTGAATAAACAAGTTTTCACCAACACTCAAACTACCATCATAAGACAAAATCATGTTCGGAGTAGAAGCAAAGGTGTCAATTTGAGTCACGGACCTATGGACCGGCTCCCATGGGCGAAAAAGGATTTCATGGGATTTATCGAGAAGACTAACCAAGCTCACACCAACTCTTGAGATATCCACCAGCTTTAAAAGCACTTTTTATCCTCTTTTCGAACAGAATCCTTTGGCTTCACAGTGGAGTCTTTTCGAGCAAAATCTCCCAGCTTAGTGGAAAGGTCATCCCGTATCTTCTCCTTATATTCAGACAATTGGATGTTAAGATTCCCAGTTACCGAAAGATTCAGCAAGAGATCCATACTCTCCAAGGAGAAAGTTATTTCACCCCATCTACATATAATCGTATGGGTGTCCGAACACCATCTGGAGATGAAAGTAACGAAGCCCGGGATATCCTTCCTAATATGGAGACTTACTGAAGCTCTGACGGCATCATTAATCTATTCTCGAGTCAAGTTGGTATTTATGTGCTCCTTACTTACCATGAAATCAACCCACCTATCAAAAGAACGCAATGGGCTTTGACACATCCTGAAATCAATATTGGAAGAATAATATACCCCTTTATGAAGACAAAACCGTATGGTGTTCTCTAGGCGAACCGTACGTGCTCTCTTTTCATCTTCACCACCGGTTAACAAAATTTGCACGAAACCTGGATGATTCTTCCGAGCAGGGGCGAGGGGTTTGGCAAAGAATTCATCATCCGTGTTTGGTATGGAATTATCAACATCCTTCGATGAAGCGAAATTTTGTTCAGGTAACATCTTGTCGGATTTCTTCATAACAATTTGGTAACAAGATATCTGCGCAAAAAAAACGGAGAAAGACGAAATTATCTCCCTGACACATAAACGCACAAAAAAAAAAGAGAGAAAGTGTTTCTCTACGGATTCAAAACTGCATGCGCAGTATTTTCTTCAGGTCCGAAATTCATATATGCAATATTTCCTATGGGTTCTAAATTATATGAAGCACATATGCAGTAATTTTCTTTGGGATTCATATACAGTATTCTTCTTCGGGATTCATACACAGTATTTTTTCGGGTTCAAAATTATATACGCAGTATTTTCTACGGGTTCGAATGCGTCTGCAGTATCCTTCTTCGGGTTCAAAATTATATATGCAGTATTTTCTACGAGTTCGAATGCGTCTGCAGTATCTTTCTTCGGGTTCGAAATTATATACGCAGCATTTTCTACGGGTTCGAATGCCCCTATAGTATCCTTCTTCGGGTTCAAAATTATATATGCAGCATTTTTCTACGGGTTCAAATATGAAGTATTTTCTTTGGGTATATATATACAATATTTTCTACAAGAAGCACGCCAAGAAATCATATGCGCAATATCATTGCAAGGTTCATAAAAGAAAAACACATACTGTTAGGGTTTGCACTTACATAAAAAGGGAAACAAGAGAAGTATTGGAAAACATACCTGGAAGCCTGTTTTTTTTCGTGACTCTGCCGCTAGGGTGAAAGGATGAAAAAAAAAAACAAAGCACAAAACAAAAGAGGAGATCTTCATATATATATATATAGGCGGGCGTGAGGTTTCCGCAATGGGGAAGGATTTCCCTTTACTCGAAGTCGCGTGTGTAAAAGACGGGCCCACAAGGGCGACCAACTTCCAATTCCGCTCAACCTTGAGCCGGTCCCACCAAGCATGCTTCCAAAACTGGTGCTCAACAACCAACTTCCAATGCCGCTCAACCTTGCACCGGGTCCTGCCAATCATGTTTCCCAAACTTGCCCTCAACACCAAACCTCCCAGCTTCCCCACCTTACGCCGGTCCCACCAAGCTCGCGCCCAGCTTCCAAGTCTCCCAGTTGAACCGGTCCCACCAATTGCGCCAACCTCCCAATGACTGCCCAAGTCGCGCCAAGCTAGTACACTCAGCTTCCCCACCTTGCACCGGTCCCACCAAGCTCGCGCCCAGCTTCCAAGTCTCCCACTTGAACTGGTCCTACCAATTGCGCCAACCTCCCAATGACTTCCCAAGTCGCGCCAAGCTAGTACACTCAGCTTCCCTACCTTGCGCCGGTCCCACCATCTAACACGCTCAGCTTCCCAACTCGCGTCAACTTCTCAATGCCGCTCAACTTTTGGTTTCTAATTGATGCTGACTTCCCAATCGTGCCAGCCTCCCGATTTGTGCAAAACTGCCAGAGGCAAGGATTCCCAATCCTATCTATAAAAAGGTCAGAGAAGCCTCCTCAATTCTCTTTACGATTTACTGCTGATAGTTTGTCACCATCTTATGCTTACATCACAACAAAGCTCATGTTACGAGCTAAGCAGGGGACTTAATATTGATGATGGTTTTTAGACAAAGGGTAAAATTGTAAAATGCCGAATAACCTAATGTCACCGGTTACACATTTATTAGAACATTTAATGCATGTAGTCAGTAATTAATAGGGGATATTTTTTCAAATTAAGGTTACAACGAACAAAACCCTAATTCCCCTCTGTGTCAATGACAAATCATGCCAGCCACACCTAGCCCAAGCTAACCGCGCCATGCCAAACGCACTCTTCCTTGGCCCTAGCTATGTTAGTCACATCAACCGCGCCAAAGCATTCCAACCATGCTAGACGCATCCATGTGCTAACGGAAAATCATGTCAGCCACACCAAACGCGCCAAAGCATGCCGACCATGCTAGCCGCACCTCTGTGCCAATGGAAAATCATGTCAGCCACACTTACCACGCCAAAGCATTCCAACCATGCTAGCCGCACCTCTGTGCCAATGGAAAATCATGCCAACCACATTAACCACGCCAAAGCATGCCAACCATGCTAGCCACACCTCTATGCCAATGGAAAATCATGCAAGCCACACTAACCGCGCCAAGGCATTCCAACCATTCTAGCCGCACCTCTGTGCCAATGGAAAATCATGTCAGCCACACTAACCGCACCAAGGCATGCAAACCATGCTAGCCGCACCTCTGTGCCAATGGAAAATCATGCCAGCCATGATTACTACGCCATGCCAAACACGTCTCGCCATGGCCCCTCATGCCGCGCCACCATGCTGGCCTTCCACATGCGGCTACCAAAGTGAAGGCGTGCAACAATCACGGTTTCCCTTCAATCCCAGGAGCAAATCCTGGCCGTCCAAGGTCCCCTCACGACCTTTGGACAAAAACCCTAGCTTGGTCACGTACCTAGCCAAAGCTAGCCACGCCGGCCGTGCCATGCCAAACACATCTCTCCATGGACCCTCATGCCGCGCCACCATGCTAGCCTTACCCATGCGGCTACCAATGTGAAGGCGTGCAAAAATCTATGGTTGCACTTCAATCCCACGAGAAAATCCTGGCCGTCCAAGGTCCCCTCACGACCTTTGGCCCAAAACCATAGGTTGGTCATGCACCTAGACAAATCTAGCCACGCCGGCCGCGCCATGCTAAACTCGTCTCTCCATGGACCCCCATGCCGCGCCACCATCCTGGCTTTCCCCATGCGGCTACCAAATTTAATGCGTGAAACAATCTACGGTTGCCCTTCAATCCCATGTGCAAATCTTGGCCGTCCAAGGTCCCCTCACGACCTATGGCCCAAAACCCTAGCTTGGTCACGCACCTAGCCAAATCTAGCCACGCCTGCCGCGTCATGCCAAATATGTCTCTCCATGGCCCCCACCCCCCGCCACCATCATGGCCTTCCCCATGCGGCTACCAAAGTGAAGGCGTGCAACAATCAACGGTTTCCCTTCAATCCTAGGAGAAAATCCTGGCCGTCCAAAGTCCCCTCACGACCTTTGTCCCCAAACCCTAGCTTGGTCACGCGCCTAGCCCAAGCTAGTCACGCCGTGCGCCCATGGCTACCCATTGGCCCACATGCCAAGACAAACCAAACCTAGCCAAGATAGCCGCACCCTGCCAAACGCACTTCCCCTTGGCCCTAGCCATGCTAGTCATGTCATGCCTATCCAAGCGCCCTCGCCTTGGCCCTAACCATGCCATACGCCCATGGATACCCCTTGGCCCCACATGCCTAGACAAACCAAACCTAGACAAGCTAGCCGCGCCATGCCAAACGCACTTTGCCTTGGCCCTAGCCATGCTAGTCACGTCATGCCAAGCCAATCTCCCTCGCCTTGGCCCTAGACATGCCATACGCCTATGTCTACCCCTTGGCCCCACATGCCAAGCCAAGCGAAACCTATCCAAGCTAGCCGCGCCATGCCGAACGCACTTTGCCTTGGACCTAGCCATGCTAGTCACGTCATGCCAAGCCAAGCGCCTTCGCCTTGGCCCTAGCCATGCCATATGCCCATGGAGAACCCTTGGCCCCTCATGCCAAGTCTAAACATACCCTAGTTGTGTCACCCTGTTGGAACTCACTACACGGCTACCAAAATGAAGGCGTGCAACGATCAACGGTTTCCCCTCCTCTCAAGATGCAACATCTCTACCGTCGAAGGTCACCAGGCTAGCAAGTTCCCCGAGATCGATTTTCCCAAGCCACAACAACGTGTTACATGTTCTCCAAAAGCATTCGATACATCAACACAAACTGGGGGATCTTTTTTGGGTATATGTTTGGTGGTTTACAGCGTGCGGCGTACACTACGCCCTTCATAAGGAAGTGTCATAAGGGTGAGGCGCCTAGTAAATTCGGGACTTATGTGGGAAACGTTCATGGGACATAAAGCCGTGAGTTAACAACCTTATGGAACATCAATTCCATAACGTTAACAGTTTCATGAAAACCAATTTCATGCGTTAACCACTTTATGGAACATCAAGTCCATGCATACAGTTACCACCTCCTCCCATTTACTTCCCACTCCTTAATGAGACCAAGGTACGTTTCTACCTCGACTTGTATAAATAGGTCTTACCTATTTCCATCACGACAACAAGTTCATTCAGACAAGATAACACTCAGAAATACTTACTTAGCTCTCCTCGTGAGCTCTCCTACCTTTTCTGAAAACAAGTCATTGAAACCCAACTACTCTTCCAGAATCAACTATTCTGGTCTCACCACTCTCCTTGCTTCCCTCCCCAAAACCAACCCATTCTCCTCCTCTTTGTGACCGAAGAAAGTCTGGAACGACCATTTCTTGGTTTAGGCCGGACTTGTACAGATTGATCTCTCGAATATAAAGTACTCTCTTGCAGTACATTGTTTAGGGTTTAAACAGTTTCTCACCTGCACACCCGCAATTACCAAAATCAGCAGAAACTATTTTCACCTATAAACACTATGATTCTAATGAAGACGAAAAATCAAGTATTGCACTTCTTTGTGAAAATATTGATTTTGATAATTGTAGAAATACATATATCAATCTTGATATTCTTTCAGAAGAAAACTCAACCAATCTGGAATAAAAAATTGACCTTTCCGTTGGAAACTCTTTGTCTAATTTTTCAGGTTCTACCTTGTGTCTAGCATCTTGCACACCTCGGATACCTAAATCATATTCCAAGTTGACATGCTCATATTGTTCGCTCAAGGGTCATGAGATATCAAAGTTTTACAAGTACAAACACAAATTAAGACATGTCAACAAACTTCAACGAAGATAAAATCGATTAGCAAACAAGCTCAAACTTGTTCAAAAGACCGCAGAGGTATGTAAGATTTTATCTTCGCCAAAGAAGTTAGATTCCAAAGATCATACAAGACCATTGGAACAAAATTTATGGTCTAAAAACTGTGAGAAACAAGGTTCTATGAATTCCAATCAAAAGGGATATAGAGGAGAAGTTAAGATTACCTGGGCCGGCCACAGGTTTACAGTGGTGGCTGCGAGAGATTTCATTGCCTGGAAGAGCAGCAATGAAGTTTGTGGAAATGTTGTTTCTTGTTTTGTATTGGTTTATCACAATCATGATCCAGGCTTTCTTAAACTACTTCATTAACCCCTCAGTATCGTTTTCAGAGAAGCTATGTGGAAGTTTACAGTTATACATTTTGAGAGCAGAAATGAAAGGTATGGACCTGAAAATTGTGATTCCTGACGCCAGTGATATGGATAGTCTTTATCAACCTTAATTCATCTTCATGGTTAGATCAATAATAGTTGCATCGTTGAAAGTGTTCAGCAAATTCTATATATATTAGTATATTGTTAAACCAACTGGAGCTAGCCCTGTTGGCTGGGAACCTTACTGCTCTAATCTTCGAGGTCAGCGGACCGAGTCTCCCCTCTAGAGTCTGGGGATCTCATAAAACCCCATCTTATGTCTCCAAAATAAAAGTTCTATAATGTAATGAATGAAATAAAATGTAATTTCAGTTCTATTTTCCAATAAGAAATTAATTAGACCAAAAAAATCATAACATAACAATGGGTTCATATTATTAAGGATCTTAGTGTTAACTGACCTGCAAATACTCAACTACCTGTGACTGATGAATAAAAGGAGTTCTCAACGACCACAACTAATCTTCCTGCATTTTCTCCTTGTTTATATACGGATGGTTTCTTTTTGAATTTGAATTCATGTGTATTGAAAAACATATATAAATAGAAGTGTTACTGTCATCTGAAAGCTCTTGAGACAGGATTTGCACCAAAGACAAGGGCTCACAAAATGCACTTTATGAGGGAACTGCACAATCTTAACAAAGGTAACAATACCATGCATGCAAGATTATTTTTCAAAAGATAAAAGGGCTAAGAGATGAAATGCCCCAATTTGGATGGCATGGTTGCAAAAATGCCCAGAAATTTGAAAAAAAAGTTAAAATACCCCATTCTGTCAACTTAGACGTTAATGCCAGTTAAGAGGTCAATTTGCTACACATGTGAACTCGCACGTGTGCAAAAAAAGACTATTATAACCCCAAACTTAAAGATTAAATCTCATGGTGCCACGTGGTAATCTAGTGAACGGTCGGACATTAGAAGAGCGAGCATGTGAGAAACTCGTGTGAACTTTCAGTTACTAAATTGACCTTTCTGTTCCACAAAATGACTCGTGTTTCATATGCTTTGAGATTGTGACACGTGTCACATTTTTCAAATGAACGGCTACAAAAAATTTAACATTGCTAAAACCAAATTTTGTTTACATGTAAAAAAAAAAATTGTAATGTCAGAATTTATTCGTCCATATCAATACCCATGGATTACTATGTCAACTACCACCAGTATTGCTGCTACCGTGGGTGATGATCATCGGTAGTACTGCGAGAGTTGAAGCAAGCAGGGCTGGTATAGAAGCATTGCTTTGTAAATTTGTTGAATCTCAAGCTCGGAATCTGGTATAGAAGCGTTGCTTTGTAAAGTTGTTGAATCTCAAGCTCGAAATCAACAGCAACAAGCCCGTAATCAACTGCAAATGATTGAGATGTTGAAAATATTAGCAAATAGTACAAGTATCACTAATGATGGCATTTCTAATAAAGAAGGTGCAGGAAATAATTCAATCGACATCCTTAATGAACAAACTCCTAGTGTTCAACTATAGGTATTGATGAAATAATACATGCTTGGACCTATACATTCCTTTTTCTTTTCTTTTAATGAAGTTATATATATATATGCATCATTTCACATGCTCTTTAAGTTTCTTCTATTATACTGAATTAATTAGCAGAGGATAACCAGGCGAACCAAGAGTATTATGAGTTTAGAAATGATGGTTATAATCTCCTAATAGGAGCAATAGGAAGACGTGACTGGAAATAGCCTAACGAATGTTTACATGAACATCAAACAGACATTAAAGAATTTTGCATAACAAGAGGTTCAAGAAACCAAATTAGTAATATTCTCTGGGAAATTAACAATATGCTCTGGGATTTTTTTCACCTCAGTTGGCTATGTTCACAGTAGTTAAGTCACAATAAATTGCCGCCGTAAAAGACAAATACACATTAATTCAAAGCACCAACACAAAAATATTGCGAGACAAAGTTCTCCACTTATAACAAAATACGATGAAACCATCTTATAATTAACTTCTCACTTTTTGCCGAAGTCTACAATGATATAAGCATTCCAGTCACTGCATAGAGCATAAGTAAGAAATACAAACGAGATAAGGCATTTCTTTTTGCTGATTTTTCAATTAGGAAAAATGTAGAATAAACCAAGCCGTGAACTGACGCTTAATCTCAAGCAATTAACAAAATTATGAGTCAGCTGTCAATAACACTCCAAATGAACGTTGGGACTATATTTCATGCCCGGGTCCTTATACACCTGACGCTGACCATGTCAAATTTTAATCAACCATAAATTTTAAAATTAAAATTTACCAGCCATAAACATTAACATCAAATATCTTAAACTGATAAATCTAGGGTTCATATAATTTATACAAAGTCCCAAATTGGAAAAGCCCTAATTTTTAAAACCCATCATAGTTCCCAATTTCAGAAACCCTAATTTCATCATTAAATTATGTTAAACTTCAACTATAATCGACTAAAAACATAAAATAAATCAATCATGTGTCGATTTTAAAAAAAACAATCAAGGGGGTTCGGATTACATACTCGTTTTAGCAAAGAAGAACAATTCTTTACCAACAACTTAAGCACCACCGTCAACAACCATGGATGAACTCAACATTCATGATCTAACTATGTATCTGGATCTAACTCTTCCTCTGTGTCTCTCTGGATCTGTTTCTCTATCTCGATCTTCCTCTCTTCTCCCACTCACTCTCACTCTTGATCTGTCTCCTTTTTTTTTTGTGGTTGCAGGCTTATTCACGAAGATTATATGCGAACTCCCATCTCCAGTCATCTGATTGCTGTTATAATAGACAGAATGGGGCATTTTTATTTTTTTCAAATGTTGGGGCATTTTCCCAACCATGGCACCCAAATTGGGGCATTATGGCTATTTTTCCAAGATAAAAACTATTCTTGATGCACTTGAAACTTCAGGAAATAAAAAATCCAAAGCAATTTTTGGGTGCTGGTTATTGTCCTCTCTAAGAGATGTTAAAGATCGAACAAGAGAGAGGAGAACATAAGCGCGGAAGCGTAAAATACTACATTGATATTAATCTTGGTGGAATACAATCTATTTGATATTTTTTTTGATTTATATTCTTTTACAAAGAGATGTGAATATATATAGAGATTACAAAGGGAAGAAGATAAATATGGATGATGGCTATGGAGGCTTCAACAACTATGCCTATGGAGGCTAACAACTATCCCTATGGAGGCTAACAACTAACAACTATTAATATGGTGGCTTCAACTATGGTAGGCTATGGTGGATTCAACTTAACATTCCCCCTCAAGCCGGTGCATATATGTCGCTCATGCCTAGCTTTCCAATAAACTTCAGAAACACAAATTACTATCGCGTGATTACCTTACATAACGAGTTGGGGTGGTCAACATTATTATGGTATTCATGACTAAATACTATTATGAGCGCGTGCAAGAAATACCTGTGGCTAGGATTCACACCAACATGTTCTACAAGGACATAAAAAGGTACACCTACAACTAGGTTTTTCACCAACACAAGAAAACAAAAGGGAAGCAAGACAAAGAAGAAGTAATGGAAGACGTACCTAATCCTCTCGTTCGCTTCACCGCTACCAAGCGAACCAAAAAAAGAAAAAGAATAATGAAGACGTGAATCAAAGGGAGAGGCCGGCAATCCTTTTATAGGTGTGATACTTGGGAGTTTAAACAAGGAGACGATCTCCAATTTTGAGCCAAGGAAGGAAAAGAGGAAACTGGTCTCGCAAAGACCAATTTCCACGTCCAAGACCACTCACACCATACCGCGGCCTCACCACCCATGTATTCCATACCTTTCCACGGCCCCAGCCAAGACATTCGCTCCATTACCGCGGCCCCACCATGCCTAGCCATCCGTGTACGTCTCTTGTTGCCAAGGACACACTATGCCAAGCCGCCTGCTCCACTGTCGCGACCCTATCATCCACGCGCGTTTACCTTACCAAGACCACGCCACCTCTTGGCCCCTCGAGCCAAGCCGTCCCTTTTCCTTAGAGATGTACAACCAGACCATGCCGGTAACTTTTATCTTACCATTCCATGGTTTGCATTCCCAGTACAACTTATGTAGGGCCGCCAACACGGGAAGCCAAAACTCTCTTTACCACTCAAAAAGGTTAGTCGGATTCTCCTGAACATCTTTGCAATGATTTACACCTCGATTCCATCCTTGTCTGTCACCATCATATGCTTACCTCGCAATAATACACCTGTTCCGAGCTAAGCAGGGGACTTAATGTTGATGGTGGTTTTTAGCTTAGGGTTAAAATTGTAAAACACTAAACCCTAGCAGATAGTGATGTCACAAAATTTAAAGTAACAAGCATTTACTAGGAACATTTACTGAAACCTTTAATGCGTCCCTAAAAATTACCCGGGTATCTTTTTCAAATTAGGGTTACGAGAAGCCAAAGCCTAATTCCCACGTGTGCTAATGGAAAATCATGCCAGCCACACCATCCGCGCCAAAGCATCCAAACCATGCTAGCCGCACCTCTGTGCCAATGGAAAATCATGCTAGCCACACCGACCATGCCAAAGCATGCCAACCATGCTAACCGCACCTCTGTGCCAATGGAAAATCATGCCAGCCACACCGACCGCGCCAATGCATGCCAACCATGCTAGCCGCACCTCTATGCCAATGAAAAATCATGTCAGCCACACCGATCATGCCAAAGCATGCCAACCATGATATCCACACCTCTGTGCCAATGGAAAATCATGTCAGTCACATCGACCGCGCCAAATCATGCCAACCATGCTATCCGCACCTCTGTGCCAATGGAAAATCATGCCATCCACACAGACCACTCCAAAGCATGCCAACCATGCTAGCCGCAACTCTTTGCCAATGGAAAATCATGCTAGCCACACCGATCGCGCCAAAGCATGCCAACCATGCTAGCCGCACCTCTGTGCCAATGGAAAATCATGTCAGCCACACCGACTGCGCCAAAGCATGCAAAATATGCTAGCCGCACCTCTTTGCCAATGGCAAATCATGCCAGCCACACCGACCGTGCCAAAGCATGCCAACCATACTAGCCGCACCTATGTGCTAATAGAAAATCATGTCAGCCACGTCGACCGCGCCAAAGCATGCCAACCATGCTAGCTGCACCTCCGTGCCATTGGAAAATCATGTCAGCCACTCCAACCGCGCCAAAGCATGCCAACCATGCTAGATGCAGCTTCGTGCCAATGGAAAATCATGCTAGCCACACCTACCGCGCTATGCCAAATGCACCTCGCCATGGCCCCATGCCGCGCCACCATACTGGCCTTCACTACGCAATTATCAGAATGAAGGCGTGCAACAATCAACGGTTTTCCTTCAATCCCATGAGCAAATCCTGGCCGTCTAAGGTTACCAAACGACCTTTGCCCTAAAAACCTAGCTTGGTCACGCACCTAGCCCAAGCTAGTCACGCCATGCGCCTATGGCAAACCCTTGGCCACACATACCAAGCCAAAACCGCACCTATCCCAAGCCAGTCATGCCATGCGCCTATGGAAAACCTTTGGCCCCACATGTCATGCCAAAATCGCACCTAGCCCAAGCTAGTCACGTCATGCGCCTATGGCAACCCCTTGGCCCCACATGCCAAGCCAAAACCGCACATAGCCCAAGTTATCCGCGCCATGCCAAACGCACTCTGCCTTGGCCCAAGCTATGCTAGTGACACCATGCCAATAAAAACGCCCTTGCCTTGGCCCTAGCCATGCCATGCGCCAATGTCAAACCCTTGGCCCCACATGCCAATCTAAACCAAACCTGGCCAAGCTAGTCGCGCCATGCCAAACGCTTTTTTCCTTGGACCTATCCATGCTAGTCACATCATGCCGAGCCAAATGCCGTTCCCTTGTCCCTAGACACGCCATACGCCCATGGCAAACCCTTGGCCCCATATGCCAAGCCAAAATCGCACCTAGCCAAAGCTAGCCACGCCCAAGGTGAAACCTTGGCCCCACATGCCAAGCCAAAATCGCACCTAGCCAAAGCTAGCCACGCCCAAGGTGAACCCTTGGCCCCACATGCCAAGCCTAACCACACCCTAGCCGTGCCACCCTATTGGCCTTCCCTATGTGGCCACCAAAACAAAGGCGAGCAATAATCAACGGTTTCTCTTCAATCCCAGGAGCAAATCCTAGCCATCCAATGTTACCAGATGACACATGGTAACCTTTGTCCCTAAAAACTAAGGTTGGCCATGCCATACCATAGGAATGCCAACCTAGCCGCACCACCACATTGGCCCTCACTACGTGGTTACCAAAATAAAGGCGTGTAACGATCAACGGTTATCCCTCCTCTCAAGATGAAAAATCTCGACTGTCGAAGGTCACCAGGCTAGCAAGTTTCCCGAGCTTGACTTGCCAATCCACAACAACGTGGTACATGTTTTCCAAATACATTCGAGACATCAACACAAACTGGGGGATCCTCTTTGGGTATTGGTTTGGCGGTTTACAGCGTGTGGCGTACACTATGCCCGTCATAAGGAAGTTTCATAAGGGTGAGGTGGTTAGTAAATACGGGAAGTTATGTGTGAAACGTTCACGGGACATAAAGCACATGCGTTAAAAATTTTATGGGACATCAATTCCATAACGTTAGCAGTTTCATGAAAACTAGTTTCATGCGTTAACCACTTTATGGAACATCAATTCCATGCATACGGTCACCACTTCCTCCCATTTACTTCCCCACTCCTTAATCAGACCAGGGTATGTTTTTACTACGACTTGTATAAATAGGTCTTACCTATTTCCATTGAACAACAAGTTCATACGGGAGATACAACACTCAGAAATACTTACTTTCTAGCTCACCTTGTTAGCTCTCTCACTTTTCTGATAACAAGTCGTAGTAACCCAACTACTCTTCCAGAATCAACTATTCTGGTCTCACCACTTTCCTTGCTTCCTCCCCAAAACCAACCCATTCTCCTCCACTTTGTGACAGAAGCAATTCTGGAATGACCATTTCTTGGTTTAGGCCGGACTTGTACAGATTGATCTCTCGAATCTAAAGTACCCCATTGCAGTACATTGTTTAGGGTTTAAATTGTTTCTCACCTGCACACCCGCAATTACCGAAATCAGCAGAAACCATTTTCACCTACAAACATAACCTTACTAAGATTTCGAAGGACCAAGCAAGAAGAACATGATATCGAATAAAAAAATGCTCAAGATCACCGGGTATACCTCTATTCTAGATCCAATTTCAGTTTTTAAACTCAGAGTGGCTAGAAGTTTCGATTTTCTCCTTCCAAAAACCCTAGGTTTCCAGTCGCCAGGTATAATCACGGCTAGGAAATCATGAACTCATGGTCGTTATTTTGTTATACGGATCACAGTTCATGAACTCCCAGCCGTTATGAAACCTTACGGATGGAACGGTGAAAAGTTCCTGGCCGTAACTAGTCAATTACGATAAGTAATTTTCTACGTGCATGAGAAGCATTTAATACTGCCGTCGGTGATTAGGTTTCCTGGACGAAAGTATTAAATGCCATTCAATGCTGACGGCGCCGGCTGGGTAATCTAGATGTGTATAATTTTACGACTCATTTTCTAAGCCGAAATCCGACTCATCCAAATACAGGGAAACCAACTTCCAAGAACTCCTATACATAAACCTTTTACGGTTGGGACCATAGGTGGTCGAACCAGCCGTGTGATTTTTAACGACTGGAATATCCCTAGTCGACCCAGACATCTATGGTATTACGGCTATAACCTTATATTTTGACCTAGCAGTTTATAGGTGACGGCTGGGTTTTCAATTTTTACCCCGCCGTTTCTGTGTATTTTTTGACAAATGATGCGACATATTTAATTTTATTATAGATTATATCGTACATTCCGGTGGAAGATCAAGATGTTTTTATATATGGAAGACCAAGTTATGGAAGACCAACCCCCACCGGTGCAAGTTTCCGAGGACACAAGTGCTCACTATGCAAACAACTATGAGTGGAAAGATAAGAAAGATGCGAAGAAGTAGGCTCGAGAACAAGGGATGAAAAAGAAGTGCATCATAGTCTAGAATAAACAAGTTACACAGAAAAGCTTTCAAATGGTTTGCGAGCGTAGTGTAAAGTATGAGAACCATTGGAAAAAGTGTAGTGAGTATAAACCAAAAACAATGAGGAAGATGGGACGTTATAATACAAAGAAGTGTCGATGTCATTTTAAGCTTAAATTTAAATATAACGACGAAAAGAAAGTGTGGTTTATGGAAAAAGTAGTCTCGGGTTATCATACTCATCCTATTCCGAAGATTTTGATCAATCATCCTTATTCGG
The DNA here is from genome assembly GCA_023529315.1 of Papaver bracteatum. NCBI lineage: Eukaryota > Viridiplantae > Streptophyta > Magnoliopsida > Ranunculales > Papaveraceae > Papaver > Papaver bracteatum. The sequence goes on from JAJJWX010001567.1 coordinate 354,067, forward strand.
CAAGGATCAACCCTTTAGAAAAGGAGTTAGTACGCGTGCTAAGTAGAAAACGCACAAAACCTATTGATATTCTTAGTGGAGTGAAGGTGTTAAACCCCTCAAACTCATCCTCATTGGAAACTATCTATAACGAAAGAGAAAAATTTATAAATGAGTCATGGAAAGATAGGGTGCTTATGTAACAATTATTGTTTTTGTTTGAGGAGGCAAAGTACTCTACCGACTGTGACACGAATGATGAACATGAAGTGGAATATCTTTTCATCGTGAATCCGGAATGTGTAGAATTGACAAGATATTTCCATCAAATTCTCTTTATGGATTGCACGTATAAAAAGAAAAAGTACAACATGCCGATATTGAACTTTGTTGGGAAAATATCTACCAAGTACACATTTGCCGTTGCGTTTTGTTTCTTGAAAGACGAGTCGAAGGAAATTTATTTATGGGCTCTGCAAACAGTCAATTTAATTATTGTATCGCAAAGGTTATACTCCTAGGGTGTTGATTATGGATAAGGAGAAATCATTGATGTGGTCCATACCACGTGTTTTTCCCGACGCGTGTCACCATCTTTGCACGTTTCATCTATTGAAAAATGTGAAAACTAATTGCAAGAGGGTTATTTGGCCAGCAAGGAAGACCGAAATTGAGAGGATCAAAAAACTACCTAAGGGGAAACAACAAGAAGTGAAAGATAAGTTTAAGATCGATGACGAGATAATAGAGGTTAAATCGGTGGATTTTCAACGTGATTGGGAACAATTAATATGGTCGCTCACGCAAGATGTTTTTTTCACAAGGGAGCGTAATCTATTGGAAAAATGGGATACCTAACCGGATGTTATAGAATATTTGAAGAAGTAGTTATTGGATCCCCACAAAGAGAAGTTTGTAAGTGCATGGTTAAACCGTTATAGATATTATGACAATCAAGACACAAGCACGGTGGAGTCATCTCACTATCGGTTCAAAAGTAAGTTAAATGATCGTGATAGTGGATTTGTTGTTGTTTTTGAAGCTATGGTTGAATATTTCAAGCATGATCTTGATAGAATTAAATGGGATTTTGAATAGAGACAATCTAGAAGGCTTGTCGATTACAGGGATAACCCTTGGCCCCGGGGAATACATTTAAGCGTTTCCCAATGGGCAATCCAAAAAATTATGGAGAAAGTGAAGGCTTGGGAGAATGCTAATATTCCACCGGGAATGACATGTAATTGTCCCATCAAGTCGGATTTGGGCCTCCCATGTAAGCACATGGTATCCAATTACCCCACAAGGATTATTCCGATCAAAGATATAGATCCATTATGGAAACAACTAACATTCAACGATCCATTACCCAATCAAGGTCTTGGGGACGTGTTTTGCGACACCGACGCTCACAAGGAAATTTTTGAGAAGTATGCGGCGCAAAGGTAACTTTGGTTGTATAAATTACGGAAATTCAATCGTCCATTCACTAGAGATGATATTTTTGAACCTACCAAGGTGAAGGGAAAATGCAGGCCTTCAAAAAAAAACGATCAAAACGAAAAGGGCAGAGGCTAAGAGAAAGGTTCAAGAGGGTCCACAATTGACTCCTTCAATGCGTAGGGATCTTTCGGGTTTTGAAAATTTGAACGAGTTGTACAAGGAGTCGAAAGATACGGCTATAAACAAACATAAGATAAGGAAAATGGAAAAAGGCGGACCAAGCCGATCTAGTAAAATGAAGGTAAAAGGCCCCACAAAGAAGGCGGTTGTTGCATCCCAAGAAGGTTCAAAAAAGATAAAGGAAATGAAAAAAGGTGGACCAGGCCGAACTAGTGAAATGAAGGTAAAAGGCCCCAAGAAGAAGGTGGTTTTGGCATCCCAAGAAGGTTCAAAAATAAAAGTTAATAGTGGAGTCAAAATTAAAGAACCGGTTGTTCTATCCCAACAAGGTTCAATAACTGAAGAAGGTATTAGAATCCAAAGGAAAGTTGGTAGTGTAGTTGGTATTAATCAATTAGCGAGAAGCCGAGGTAATGATGTCAAAGTAAAAGCACTATTGGTCGAACCATCGTAAATTACTCCACAAATAGTTGTTAGTGGTGAGAAAGTGACAGTTTATATGGACGTAGGAGCAGGTATATCACCCCCTATAGATGATGAAGGTAATTATATCCGAACTATGTACACAATATACAAAAATTACATGCACTTTTTACCACATTTTATTCATCAATATGTCAAGTCCACCGACGATGTTGCGGGGATGAAAATTGTGGTTACCATGTGTTCGTAGATCAACTTGGACCCTTTGCATAGGATGCAAGAGATTGGAATGTAGACCAAATTACTTATGTAAAGGAACAATGTTTGATTGAATTATGGTGTTACCCTGATTTCTACAAGCCGATGATGAGATTCGAAAGATATGAAACAGAGGCGGTGCTAAAAGAGAGGTTCGAAGCATTTGAACGACTTTTAAGGGGTAACGCTAAATTGACAAGTGAATATTGGATGAGAATGCCAATATGTGGCTAACTACTCTCCAACGCATTCCATTAGGTTATTCATTCCATCTCCTTTGCCGATAGTTCTACATACGCACCAACAAAGTGTAATTTTACCGAAGATGAATCAACAAGGATAGTCACTATGGGATTTGTGAACGTGAGCCATTTTATCGGACTCCAATTGAAAGAAGAATGACCATTACCTCCATTAAGTAGGGGAGATGGTTGTGACAATGAAATGTCATTGGGTTGTTGTGCTAAGTTCGAAGAAAGATTTGAATTCTGGAAATAATTGCAGTTGTCGAGGGATGCGCCTTATATACTAATGACTTCTGATGAGGATGACTATGACACTTCCGATGATGATGACTATGAGTAAATGTGTTGTGAAGGTTAGTGATAATACGATAACAATGTTATTTTGAAGGGTGGTGATTATATGAACTTTTGTATTTTGAATGTGATGTGAACCTTTGTATTTTGAATGTGATGTGAACCTTTGTACTTTGAATCCCTCATTATAAATGAAAAATTTAATCTAGTTTTATCATATGTTTACAAAAACAAATTTTGAATCATTCATTATGGCCAGATTTTACGCTAACACGACCAAGCCTTTTATAGAACACGGTTGGGAATACCTAACCGTGACTAAAACAACGGTTGAGGGACCTCACCGTTTATGCAATAACGGACGAAAAAAATCAACCTTGAATACATTCATGGTTTTGAATCCTAATTGTATCGTACTCATATTTCTAGGTACTGTCAGGTTTACGGCTGGTAATTCTGAACGTAAACAAATACACAGTTAGTAATTCTTGCCGTAAATTGTGTTTACAGTTGGTTATCCTGGTCGTTTTTTACTCTGGATTGTCTGTAGATTGTGTTCACGGCTAGATAATTAAAACACTGGTATTCATTCATTCAAGGTAAATTAGTATCCCATTACTAAAAACAAACTAAATCCACCCAAATATATAACCAAATCAAATATACTAAAACAAAGTCTTGCATGATAAAAGATAAGAACACTTAAACAAGTACATAAACCACTTATTCACTACGACCAATATTCTTGGGAACATCCTCGGAAGATGATGAAGAAGGACTTTGTGGAGTTTGGGAACCACTCAACCAATAATCATTGTCGTTAGTATATATATCATCTCTCATTGGATTATGTATCTCCTGAAGCCTGAGAAGCAGTGTTTTTTGTTGGTCGCAATCCAAGTATAAAACCTCCTCAATGTTGCGGAGCAGTCCCCTGGCTATCCACTTAGCTCGATTGATCATCATCGTAGCAATGTCACACATTGGAAGAAATCCTAGAGTATGTTTTCGACGGGTCATCCTATGGAACCTAATGCGGACCAGGAGTAGTGTTTGAGGCCCTACGACACTAGGCCAAATATGGGATTTGGTGACGGTTTGGAATTTTCTACCATGACGGTTTTACAAAAAAGTGTCACAATAAATTGCCGGTTAAGTATAGCTGACGGTTCCTAGAGGTTACCGTCATTGATTGTCGCTACAAATCGTGGCGGTTGACTAAACTGTCACGGAAACTGCTTATTATGACGTTTATTGCTATAAAACGTTATGATAGAGGTAACATACGGCGACACTTGTGGGTATCACGTATATTTGATATATACTGACGGTTGGGTCTATACTGTCACAATAGCTCATGTAATGACGGTTTCAATAATACATGTCACAATAGCTTGTAATTATTAGTGACGGTTTGGGTGACTAACCCTCACAATATATATGACATTTTCCTATCTAAATCGCTGCATATTGTGCTTTCATGTTTAAAAATTAATAAACGACAATGTATCCGGTGGTAACTAAATCACTATTTTAAGTCAGAACCCTCCCAGAGCTTCTTGGTTCATATTTTCTCTGCCATTATACCATATTTGAAGTTCGAATCTATGAGCTTCATATTTATCGATTTCAATGATATATCATGATACGTTTGAAGTCAGAACCCTCCCAGAGCTTCTTGGTTCATAGTTTCTATGCCGTTATACCATATTTGAAGTTCGAATCGACTATGAGCTTCATATTTATCGATTTTAATGATATATCATGAAACGTTTGAATTCAGAACCCTCTCAAAGCTTCTTGGTTCATGGTTTTTATGTGGTAATACCATATTTGAAGTTCAAATCAACACTGATCTTCATATTTATTGATTTAGATGATGTATCATGTTAAGTTTGAAGTTTGAACCCTCCTAGAACTTCTCGGTTCATAGTTTGTATGTCGTTATATATACCACATTTTAAGTTCAAATCGACATTGAGCTTCATAGTTATCGATTTCGATGATATATCATGTTAACCTGAGTTTACCAGTGTGAACTAAAGCTACTTCATGATCTGTATGACTTTTCAAAATTACTTCATGACCTATGCGGCTAGTCGAAATACAAACTGGAAGCACAAAGAGAAAACACAAAAACACAAAGAGAAAGCACAAAGAAACACACCAATTATCGAATTCATTTTTCATTTTCCCGATTCATTCTTATATGCATTTTCTGAATTTTTTTATATCAATGTCCTAAATTTATTAATATTTTTTTTGGATTTTGTTTTCATGACCAAGGTTGATAACAAACAAAAAACATGAGTTCGTAGGATCACAAAGAGAAACACAAATGCTTCTCAATCCGTATGAGCATAACAAATACAATTTCAAACGTCAGATTGTTTTCTCAATCCGTATGAGTGGATCAAACGAAATCTGGTCCGTCCATCATTTACACTCGGATTCACCTTTTATTTTTATTTATTTTTGAAGCATTTGTTTCTCACTCTCAAATCAATTCTTATCCGTTTCTCCCTATTTCCTCCGATCCACTCATCGGCGCGTCTGTTCTTCTTTTAATGATATCTTGAAATCCAGTGGTTGGATCATGCTGAAATATTTGTATGTGATACTTCGTTGTATGGTGGAAGTACCGTAAAAATTTCAGTAAGATCGGGTCACGTTGTATGAGCCGGGAATTTGGGTCTCCAAAAATTTTGATGATAATTTGGCGACCACATTGCTGAGCAAAAAAAAAGATAATTTGGCGACCACATGATAAAGTATTATACGGACTATAAAATTCGATAATTCACAAACATGCATATAATTAAGCCTAGGATGGACATTCATGAAACAAACTCGGTGTTCCGAAAATACGGACGATCTGTACCCAGTCGGATGATACGAACGCATTTGCAAATTATACGAACGCATCTGCAAAATTTTGATGGACTGACAAACACCAAGGGCAAGCGAATTTAACTTAAAAGGGACGTGTATAGCCCACTAAAGAGGTTAAGGCGACTAGCTAAACCATGGAGATGATCATGGATTTCAATGGCATCAGGATTCCTCTTAGTTCTCTTTAATTTGAATTTTATTTCTGCTTCCGCATTTTGGTTCCATGTAAACTGTGTGCGTGTAATAATATACCAAGAAGGTTAAAGTATTCTGTTAAAAGCTCTTTGTCTCTCTTCTCTCTTCTTCTTCTAAGTTACTCTAAACTTAATTAGTTTTAGCTTGGTATCAGCTAGGTTTAGGTCCTTTCAAACCCTATTTTCTCGATTATGTCTACCGAATCTTCTACAACCCACGCACTCATTGATTCAACCTCTTCTTCTCTACTTTCAACAATGGCCCCTGCCCAATTTTCTAAACCTCATCATGTCATCACTGTTAAATTAGATGAAAATAATTATTCTTTGTGGCGAGCTCAGTTTTTTCCGTATCTTCAAGGTTACGATATCTATGGTTATGTTACTGGTACGAAACCCTGCCCAGCACCTCCTGTTGATAATGCAGCCCCTTCTCCGGCGTTTCTTTCATGGGTAAAACAAGATAAAATCCTGGTAAGTTGGTTGTTTTCCTCTCTTACACCTGCTGTTTTCCGTCATGTCCACCGTCTTACAACTTCGAAGGCAATATGGGTCTCTCTTGAAGCTCTATATGCCTCTAAATCTGATGCTCAAATTCACCATCTTCTCTGCGAGCTACGTGATCTTAAGAAGGGTTCAAAGACCATGCGCGAATATATCAATAATGCTCGAGACTTGGTTGATACTCTTGCAGCTGGCAATATAACCATCACCGAAAAAGAATTTTGTCACTGTCTTCTTGACGGCCTTGACAGTTCATACGATGCTATTGTTACATCCTTGACTACCAAGATGAGTTCTCTAACTGTGGAAGATTTTCTTAATTTTCTTCTAACTTTTGAGTTGCGTATGGAGCATCAGGACAAAGTATCTCAACCGGTTGCTAATATTGCTGCTCCATCCCGTGGTGCATATTCCAGCTCGTCTCGTTTTTCTGGAAGCTACGGTTCTGGCCCAACACAATCCGTTCACTCATCATCTAGGCCCAATAATGGGATGACTTCTGCTCGGCCCACTCCTCCAGCGAACAGTCATCATCACTTTTCTCCAGCGAAAAGTCAACAACACTCTTCCCGGTTTACAAACAACACTCGTACCTCAACCTTTCAACCCCAACGTAATCGTTCTGATCTCAAGTGTCAACTATGTGACCATCCGAATCATGAAGCTACAGATTGTTGGAATAGATTTGATCGAAGTTTTCGACCTCCACGCCGTCAACCACCAGCTTCTGCACCGCGTGCATATACTGATCAAACTGGTTTATTACCAACTCCTCCTTGGACTCCTGACAGTGGTGCTACCGATCATATAACCAATGATCTTTCTCGTCTTCAGTTTCCAACTGAGTATACTGGGCCTGATCAAATACAAATGGGTAATGGTTCTTCTATACCAATTTCTAATGTTGGTTCATTTATTTTGGGGACTCCCAATCGTAAGTTGCATCTTTGTAATGTTCTTTTTGCACCCAAAATCTCTCATAATCTCTTATCTGTCTCTCGTTTTACTACCGATAATGATGTCTTATTTGAATTTCATCCAAATTTTTGTCTTGTGAAGGATAGATGTACCGGGAAGGTCCTTCTTCGTGGCAGTATAAAAGGTGGTCTTTATCAACTTGATGTCTCGTCTGAATATCCTAAAGCTTGTATTGGAGAACGTGCAAGTTTCCAAGATTGGCATGCTAGAATGGGACATCCAATGATGCGCACAGTCCGCAAAGTTATTTCTCAGTTTTCTCTTCCAGTTTCAAACCCAACTTTTAGTTTTTGCTCATCTTGTCATGAGAATAGGAGTCATAAGTTACCTTTTAAATCCATTACAACTATTTATTTGAATCCATTAGATTTAATTGTCTCGGATGTATGGGGACCCTCTCATATTTTATCTAATGAAGGTTACATATATTACGTCATATTTATTGATGCATATAGTCGTTTTACTTGGATGTTTCCTATGTCTCAGAAATCTGAAGTCTTCTCTATATTCTTTTTGTTTCAAAAGCATGTTGAAAATCTTTTTAATCGAAAGATTAAAATTTTTCAGTCTGACAATGCTGCTGAGTATCGCAAACTTACTCCGCATCTCCAGAAACTTGGAATTTTTCATCGTTTTTCATGCCCACATACTTCTGAGAAAAATGGTTTGGTTGAACGTCGTCATCGTCATATTTGTGAAACTGGTCTTACAATCCTAAATATGTCTTCCATGCCGTCTTCATATTGGTATGATTCATTTTACACTGCTTGCTATTTAATGAATCGTGTCCCTTCGACTTCCATTAATAATTTTTCTCCATATGAAGTTCTTTTTGGTATTCCACCTGATTATACTTTGCTTCGTGTATTTGGTTGTTTGTGTTTTCCTTATCTACGTCCGTATAGGTCTCACGAAATGGAACCTCTTTCCTCTCCTTGTGTTTTTATTGGTTATAGTCCCTCTCATAAGGGTTATAAGTGTCTTAACATTTCAACGGGTCGAATATATGTTAGTCGTCATGTTGTTTTTGATGAGACCACCTTTCCCTTTGCGTCCACATCATCACCTTCCCTGGCATCGACTCCTTCACAGGTAACTCCATCTTCTCCTTTATCCATTTCTTTACCTTTGGTTTCATCTACTGGATCCCTATCACATTTCTCATAAGGGTTATAAGTGTCTACAGCGCCTGCTGTTCAGTCTACAACGCTTGCTAGTTCTCCGACTCCAGAACTTGATCAAGCTCGGACTTCAGTGTCTTCCAGTGCTTAGCCTTCGACGTCTTTTGATACGGTAGTAGACTCCAGTACTCAAGCTTCCGATGTACTACCAACTGTTTCAACACATCTAATGGTGACACGAGCTAAGGATGGTATCTTTAAACCAAACTCCAAATATGCACTGGTATGTGATTCCCTTTAGAACCTACTTGCATTTCTCAGGCGCATAAAGATCCAGACTGGCGTGTTTCATCCGATGATGAGATAAATGCGTTGATCCGCAATGGTACATGGTCTCTAGTTCCCTATGATCCATCTATGAATGTTATTGGATGTAAATGGGTTTTTCGTATAAAGCGAAATCCTGATGGTACAATTTCTCGTCGTAAATCTCGCTTAGTTGCAAAAGGATACAATCAACAAGAAGGGATTGATTACTCTGAAACGTTTAGTCCGGTCGTTAAACCATGTACTATACTTATTATTCTTACAGTGGATTTATCTTCCAATTGGCCTATTCATCAACTTGATGTTCAGAATGCTTTCTTACATGGGGAACTTCAAGAAGAGGTGTACATGAAACATCCTCCAGGATATGTGGATTCTTGTTTCCCTACACATGTTTGCAAATTACATCGCTCTCTCTATGGGCTTAAACAGGCTCCTCGTGCGTGGTACCACAGACTCAGTGCCTTCTTACTACAAATTGGGTTTATTACTTCGAAGTGTGACTCGTCGTTGTTTATCTACAATGGAACTTATGGTGTTATTTACTTTTTAGTCTACGTGGATGACATTATCATTACTGGGTCCAATCCCGCAAGTATTGCTTCTATTATCACTCGTTTACAACAAGAATTTGCAATTAAAGATCTTGGTTCTCTGTCTTACTTTCTTGGAATTGAAGCGACCCGTACTTCTTCGGGTTTATTTCTTTCTCAACAACGTTATGCTCATGATCTTCTTGTTCGGGCAAAAATGGATGGTGTCAAACCAATTAATACTCCACCTAGTACTTCTGGTGATATTTCTTCTGATCGTAGTACTTTATTAACTGATGCTACTGAATATCGTAGTATTGTTGGAGCATTGTAATATTTAACGTTCACTCGTCCAGATCTTGCATATGCTATCAATAAAGTTTTCCAATTTATGCATGCTCCTACCGAGTTTCACTGGATTCTAGTTAAGCGTATTCTTCGTTATCTCAAAAGTACAAGTACTTTTGGTATACTTCTTCGATCGTCTCCTTATCTTCAATTGTCTTTCAGTGCGTATACTGATTCTGATTAGGCTGGTTCTCTTGATGATCGTCGCTCTACTAGTGGATATTTTGTTTACATGGGTGGAAATATTGTCTCTTGGAGTGCTAGGAAACAGAAAACAGTATCTCGTTCTAGTACTGAAGCTGAATATTGGGGTCTTGCTATTGCTACTGCTGAAATTATGTGGATTCAGTCACTCATTTCGGAGCTTCGTATTTCTACCCGTTCTCCTCCTATATTGTGGTGTGACAACCTTGGTGCGACTTATCTTACAGTTAATCCTATATTTCATGCATGGACAAACATATAGAAATTGACTATAATTTTTTTCGTGATCAAGTTGCTTCCAAACTTCTTGATGTTCGTTTTATATCGTCTAAAGATCAAGTTGCAGATATATTCACAAAACCACTCTCTAGGGATCGATTTTCTCTTTTAAGGTTCAAGCTAACGGTTCAAGATCACCCGTTACGCTTGCGAGAGGGTGTTAGCTCATCATCTGGAACGTGATATCTCTTGATGATTCACGGGTCTTGTATTTTAGGAAATAGTATTTATGTATTCCATGTAAACTGTGTGCGTGTAATAATATACCAAGAAGGTTAAAGTATTCTGTTAAAAGCTCTTTGTCTCTCTCTTCTCTTCTTCTTCTAAGTTACTCTAAACTTAATTAGTTTTAGCTTTAACTCTTACAAGATCAAACAAATTAACGTTACATGCAGTCTTAGGGAAAATGAAAGACACACTTGGTCCACCTGGTGGATACGAAAGGGAAAAAGCTAATACATGAGGCAAGGTGGATGAGTTATAACAGGCAGTAAAAGGCGCAACGGGAGCAACCCTTGAAATGATCACTGGGTGATCCATCCATATACCATTCTGAATGTTCCATTTATCAGCCCATTCAATATGAGTGTTAATAAATTTAAAGGCCTTGTAGATTGATGACTCCAAAGTAGGAACGTTATTTTAGGGACCACCCTTTTTTTGAGGGGACCATGGTTTTATTTTGGGTAAAGACATTAGAAGTAATTCTAGGTCACTCCATATCTAGTTATTTAATTAATACCTAATCTACCCTCGTAATTAATTTTAAGTTATGATTAGTGAAATGATTTAGTTAAAAACAATTAGTGAGATTAAATTAAAAGATGGGTTTATTATTAGTTGAGTAGAATTATTGTGAGAGTAGAATTAGAGAAGATGAAGGAGAAAAACATGGAAAATATTTTTTTTTCCAATTCACCCCATTTGAGTATTCAAGTGATGGATTTTATCCACCACAACCGGAGGAAGAGTATTTGGGTGAACATGTATGCTCCAAACTTAGATAATGCATGTTAAATTGGTAAAAACTTCCCCAAAAATGTAAAATTTTGAACTGGATTTTGAACAGTTCGTTTACTTTATACGAAGAACAAGTAACCGAACTCATCTGAAGGTGTAGTTCGGTTGCTTTGTGAAGATGAACAAGTAACCGAACTCATCGAAGGTGTAGTTGATTTGCCTTGTGAGATGAACAAGTAGCCGAACTAGTTTGAAGGTGTAGTTCGGTTGCTTGATCCAAACACGCAGGTTACCGAACTCCATATTAATGGAAGTTCTGACATGCAGCGTTATGTTCGGTTGGTTCGCAACTAACCGAACTTTACGAACAAATAAATGTGTAAGTTTCGGTTAGTTCGCAAACTGCATGCTTTTGCGATCCAACCAAACTAAGTTAAATAAGTTCGGTTGTTTCGCATACTTGAGATCAATTGCACAACCAACCGAACTTAACAAACAAAAATTTCTTATGTTTTTAACCCTAGAGTTCGGTTACATGGCAGTTTTAAAATTTTTGCGAATCAACCGAACAAAGTTGATAGAGTTCGGTTATAAGAGAAATAAAAATAATGGGAAAAATAGTAAGGTTCAGTTACATGGCAACTTTTTTTCTTATGTTTTTAACCCTAGAGTTCGGTTACATGGCAGTTTTATACATTCATGCGAAACAACCGAACTCGTAAGTTCGGTAACATAGTTATAAAGCATATAGAACCGAACTGTTCTTAGTGTTCTTCAGTTCATGGAGTTCGGTTAAGAACCTAGGGCAACTATAAAACACGTTCTAACCGAACTCAACACTGTAACCTCCGTTAAACCTCTCCACAACTTCCATTTTCAACTCATTTTGATGATTACTTCTCATTTTTTCAACCAAAAACAAATGACAAGTAATGGGTTTGTGAGAATATCTTTGTTAAAGATTTAAATTAAGCTATACATATATAGAGGTGGTGGTGGTGGTAATCGGTGGTTGGTGGTGGTGATAATCGGAGGTGGTGGTGGTGGTGGTAATCGACGGCGGTGGTAGTAATCGACGATGATGGGCGGTGGTGGTGGGAGGAGGTGGTGGTTATATATATAGATGGTTATTAGGTTGGTTTTAAATTAAATTAGGTTAAGGGCAGGTTAATAATTTCAACGCATTAGGACACCCCTTATAACTAGAGGGAATGTGGCCTAATCAAACCATGGTCCCCTCAAAAAAAGGGTGGTCCCCAAAATAACGTTCCAAAGTAGTATAAGGAATTCGAATATCGATTTTTGTTCCTCCAATGCCAGTTTTTTTGTTGATGGACAACAACTCCATTTTTCATTTTTGTGATTGCATTTGGGCTCAGAAACCCGGGCCGGAGGCCTATTGCGAATTGTCCTTCATAAATATCGACAAAAAGCATATACTTTGTCGGTCTGAGTCTACTTTTGTAAGGACCATTCCAAGTGCAACTATGCAAGTACCATTCACCTTACAATTATTGACTCTTATGGGATGCAAAAGCCAATAAAGCGAAAGCACAACGGTCAGTCATCTTAGGTGAACAATAGGCCTCTCGCGTCCACTGTAAATAGCTAGCTTGGCTCAGAGTCTTATGGACTAGTGGTATCACGCGCCTCAGTGCACAATAACCACACATTTTATAGAGTCACACAATAAATAGGTATAGAATCTAGCTGGTTAGAAATGCATGTTCATTATATTGTTATGCAATTGAACAGTGATAACATAATTCCAATTAGCCATGGACCCGCATAATGCAAGGGTGTGCACTAGCACAGCCGACTCCTAAGCATAATTTGGGCACAATTTCGGTTTAAAGTCTATTAACAAGCATAAATTTGCGTCTTTCCCCCCTTTTGTATCTTGTACAAAGTTTGCACCCCATCCTGGCTCAGTGCCTAGACATGGAACATGGTTGGATCATGGTACATGAGTCTTGTGAGTCTTGACATACAAGTATGTTGATGAGATTCTTACGTACAGAAATATATTGCAAACTGAAAAGATAATAATGAGAGGTAGGACCAACTAGTCCATAAAGAGGACGAGGGTGAGTCCTTCATCCACGGGGTATCCTACGTACCATCTAGACCACAAGAGGACGAGGGAGAGTCCTCCCTCCACGGGGGTATCCTTTTGTCAATATCTAATTTTTTTTTGGTTTGAGATCACAAAAAGTGCTAATAATGCTGTTCACCTTGGAGGTTTGTGGTGACGTTGCATTGAGCAGTTGGTGTCCGATTCAGTCTAAAGCTGAAATTGATGCTGATAGGTTCAAGACCGAAAGAGAGCATGACGTATTTTGACCAAATTTTACTAGTAAAAGTACCGACATCCATTTCTCCAAGTTAGTTACTTGGTTGGGACTATCCCCTAAAAATAATTGATGGGTGGTTTTTGATTGGTACTGTCAACTCCTGTTGGTAATCCCAGTCTCGAATCAAAATAAATATTGTGTTGGTACGTAATCCCGATGAGATTGGGGTATACCCAGATTAATTGGGGCATGTCCAATAAGATAAAATATGGTCATTTTAAAGTAAAATAGGTCCCCTTAACCATGTATGTTCAAAATGGTTAATATATCCTTGTTTAATTAACACTAAAAATCTGATTAGGTTAATTAATTGAGTTTAGCTTAAATTTTTCAACTTATGAATTCAGTATATTAAACCTTTAATCCGTCTTATGAGTTCGATTTGGATCAAAAAATTGGGTTTTGAAAATCTGAACGGTCGGCAAGGTCTACTTTTGAATAAGGTACCGGCTAGTTTTCGCCGGCATAGTCTACATTTGGATAAGATGCCGACCGAGTGTGGCCGACATTGTCCTTGGATGAAGAACACGCCGACCGTTTTTAGGCCGGAATGGTCTTTGAATGAAGATTATGATGACTTTCTTGGAGCAGCAATCTTACGGTCGGCATGTAAATATTTCCTACAATGCCGGCTACAATATAGTCGGAATGGACATAATTTATAACATTGCCGGCTGACCCGTAGCCGGCATGTTAAGGATTTATAACCTTGCCGACATGTACTTATACCAAACAGAAAACATAATATGGGAAGATGTAATTCACTTTATTCATGCAATTTTGGTTACTACATTGATTGAAACATAAAAGCTAACTCCTTGTCGACGGAAAAACGAATGCACTTATCATGTGCATCAAGCCTTTGAACCCCTAGGCGACCCTAGTGGACGAGTTATAGTCTCGTGAGGGTTTACATAGAGGTCTACCCACAAAACCTATACAAAAACGTCTAAAGCCATCAATCTTCCTCCTCCGAAGACGATACAGCATCCAAGTAGTCCGGGTTATCCTCCGGGATTCTTTCTGCCAAGAAGTGATAGCTTGCATAGAAAGCAAATGCTTCCCCCTTTTCCTCCAAGTAGCGCGCTTTCACGACTTCATGCAACAAAAACACAAAAAGAAACTTACATTTGTTAGTGGTGTGTCATTGGAAGATAAAACAACATGGGTTACGTAAAAAAAAATCACAAAATTACTTACAAATTGTTGGTAGGCTCGGAAACCTACAATAAATACTGCAAGTGCACAGTGTCTAACTAGTAGAACAATGGCAAGTACAGGTCGATCCCACGAGGAGTGTGAAATGTTGGAAACTTTGGGTAAAAACGGAGGATGAAATAAACATAAAGAAAATTGTTGTTGTACTCAAAAGCTTTCAAGGCTCGGGTGATTTCTTTTAGACGATTATTTCTACCCTCCCAACGAATTGGCGATTGCAACAGGTATGCGAAATAATGCCTTCAGGATACAATGAAAGCCCTACAACAGGAAATTGGATTCAAGGTTTGCACCCCTTGACCCAACCAAGAACACATGAGAGAGATTTCTGATGATGCTTTAGATGGAGATAAAACAGGTTGAATTCATTCTCTAGAATGGGAGAATTCCTTCACTACTTATAGGGTTATTCATGCCTATTGGAGATGCCTCTTCACTTCCAAAAGACACATAAGGTGTCTGTTGGGAATGGTTGTGTCCTTTATGAACCATCACACCTATTAGAGGTGTCCCTTCATCTCCAACTAACATCCATTGTGTTTATCCAACACAGAACACTTCCCCATCATAGTGACAAACCAAAAACGAAAACAGTTTTATTTTCTAAGTTATTGAAAATATCCAACAATCCCCCTATTTTCAAAAACCAAAAACATAAAATAAAATAAAACTTATAAAACCGGAGTGGCTGCATCACTCAAGTGACTGCCTACGTACCCGAGTGGGATCAAGCCAACGTAGTTCAAGCACAATTGGAGACTAAGCATCATCGCTGAAATCAATACATAAATGATAGGTACCTTCTGGGTTTGAACCTTCACTTAGTGTAAGAGACTCAAAGCCTTATCGAGATTCTATGGTGAAACCAGTCTTGAACCATGTATCCCTTATGATAAAACCGGAGTCTCCACACATATTGATTCCATAAATCATGTGTTCTGTAGCCAAGCACTATAAAGGCCTTGTGCTTATATCCTTATTCATGAGTCTTCTTTAGAGAACGGTCTTCTTCTCTTAGGAAACGGCCCACATTTCCATACTCATATAGGTAAGTCTCGAAGGTGTTTCTGCGAGACACCTTTTACTAATCACAGACTCATTAAGGATTTACATCCATCCTATTTTCTTGCAGAAAAACCAACACTAACTTGAAATGGGAAGTTTTATGTTAGTGCTCCATAATGTACAGCCATAACTTGTTGGTACCACATTGAACCTTGTTTATCTTTTTCAAAACATAGGTTGGGTTTCTGCTATGGGAGATCAACCTTCCTTCACAGACCTTAGTCCCATTTTTATATACTTCATTGAAATTAATTCCTTTGGGAGACTCTTCATAAGTAGGTCTACCAAGCTTTTCTCCGTTTCAATGGTTAACTGCAATTACTCCTTTCTTGAGTAATTGACTTACCGTTCCTTGTCTAAGACTTGTATGTCTTGACTTTTCATTATAAGTCTTGTTAAAGACGTTATAGATCATATCCTGATTCACAATTAATCAATACCTCCTGAGATGGCTTCTTCCAAAATAGGATCTCTACAAGTTAGGTTTTAAGCCATTTCTTCTCATTAATTGCATCTGCTCATACAATCAATTCCGAAAACATTATTAAAAATGTTATTATTTGATTTTACAAAATAATTGTAACTTCTCTAGTGATCCTAATTAACATTTACGGTTAATTCACAAGAAGTCATTATAGACTTGCATACACTAGAGGCATAGAAAATTTGTAGGCAACTTATATATTTGCTATCTCAACAAATATAATACCTTGATGAGTAACTCTTTTACTCATGCCCAATCCTCTACAAATTCATACCCAAAAAACATAGACAATGTCTATTTAACATTTCACATTATGTAATGCAAATGTTCACAGTTTATGCGTCGGTAATTTCGTAACAACTCATTATTGGATATTTGGTCGTCCGCCCAAACTTCCAATATGTTACTATATTCACTGGTATTCCACTTTGCTTTCGATATCATTTAAGACATCCCATTTTCCAAATTTTGGAACCAATAATTCTTATTGCAAGAATTATACCCGTACCAGAAATTGTAGTCTCAACAATCATTGGTGATCTGTTATTGGTTCTCTAATCTCAGAGCATTCATGACAATACCAATGTCACGCGACCAAAAGTGTTATTCAACACTTCTTTTATTTGCGTCAAGTATAATTACCAGGTCTTGCCAAATACCCCACAATTTCTCGAAAGAAATATTCAAATCCAACATACGTAGGCTTACTATTCTCTTGGATTTGGTTCTCTTCGGCCACTATAATGGCTGTTTCAAGACAGCTTGGCTAGGCGTACTATCACACGAAATACACAAGTAGTCCAGTTTAATCCAACTGGGAAAATCAATCATAAAAATTGACCAATGCTTTCTTAACACAACGGAGGCCAAAAGTTTTCATACTTACCAGAAATGCAATATGCATTAACCATCATGCCATTGATTAGTTTATTCCAATTTTATTAAGTCAAATTACTAACTAACTGTCTATCCACCATTCAGTTGCACTAGTATGCAATCATTAAACAGATACGTTCATCACAAGAACTTTAGTACGTTCTTTTCTAGAGACACAACATGTCCCTCTTTACCATTTGAAAAGACACGACGGTCTGTTTTGGTAAACGTCATTTTATGATAGACATGGTTCCAGTATAAGAACCAATACATGGAAGAAATAGACATGACATGATATCAAAATAATAGAGAAGGGATAGTACTTATCTCATTCCATGGAGTTTCCGTAGCAGTAATCCTTTTTGGTATCACACACCAATTGATTTGGATCCCATCAATTAAGGCTAAAAAAAATTATATTTCCTCAACAGCAACACAAAAAACATGTTTGTTAAAGGGACCAAAGAATGTGTCTCTTGACAACAGTTACGTCTCTTTGCATTCATCTGGTTTGACAAACCAGCCAAGGATCATTTATGCAAATAGGTTATATGCAAGGATTATTATGGGCAGTGCTCAAATTTGAATGGATGCAAATGGCTGCAATCATATGCATTTGTTCTGACCACCACTAATCAGAAAACTTATTAACCATGGTCAATCCATAAATGCATGAATTACAAAATAAGAGTAAGACTGTAAGAACACAGAACAGAAGTTAGATACTTATCTCAAATTTAATATGAGAATTACGATCCATGGATCATCCTTAACTTCATTTATCCAATTGATGTACCGATATATCAATCCATCATTGTTTCTCCTCTTCTGGTTGCAAACGAAAAACCCAGATGATCTTTCTTCAAAAATTCAGCGACAACTGATCATTGATATGTTGTTGGTCTTTATATAAGTCCCAATTTCTGTAAATACGGTAAAAGCCCAAATGGTACAAGTCTACGCCTCTAAAGTATCCATCGTACTTTTCCAGAAGAAACTCTACATTATTTCTTCACGACTCTTCCAGGGAGACGTCCATATATTTTAGAAATGTTCCATCCTCCATTGTCAGAAAGTAATCGTCTAAAACTGTTGGAAACTTTGGGTAAAAACGGAGAATGAAATAAACATAAAGAAAATTGTTGTTGTACTCAAAAGCTTTCAAGGCTCGGGTGATTTCTTTTAGACGATTATTTCTACCCTCCCAACGAATTGGCGATTGCAACAGGTATGCGAAATAATGCATTCAGGATACAATGAAAGCCCTACAACAGGAAATTGGATTCAAGGTTTGCACCCCTTGACCCAACCAAGAACACATGAGAGAGATTTCAGATGATGCTTTAGATGGAGAGAAAACAGGTTGAATTCATTCTCTAGAATGGAAGAATTCCTTCACTACTTATAGGGTTATTCATGCCTATTGGAGATGCCTCTTCACTTCCAAAAGACACATAAGATGTCTGTTGGGAATGGTTGTGTCCTTTATGAACCATCACA
Organism: Papaver bracteatum; assembly: GCA_023529315.1. NCBI lineage: Eukaryota > Viridiplantae > Streptophyta > Magnoliopsida > Ranunculales > Papaveraceae > Papaver > Papaver bracteatum. The sequence continues at coordinate 372,726 of JAJJWX010001567.1, forward strand.
CCTATTAGAGGTGTCCCTTCATCTCCAACTAACATCCATTGTGTTTATCCAACACAGAACACTTCCCCATCATAGTGACAAACCAAAAACGAAAACAGTTTTATTTTCTAAGTTATTGAAAATATCCAACAATCTCCCCCTATTTTCAAAAACCAAAAACATAAAATAAAATAAAACTTATAAAACCGGAGTGGCTGCATCACTCAAGTGACTGCCTACGTACCCGAGTGGGATCAAGCCAACGTAGTTCAAGCACAATTGGAGACTAAGCATCATCGCTGAAATCAATACATAAATGATAGGTACCTTCTGGGTTTGAACCTTCACTTAGTGTAAGAGACTCAAAGCCTTATCGAGATTCTATGGTGAAACCAGTCTTGAACCATGTATCCCTTATGATAAAACCGGAGTCTCCACACATATTGATTCCATAAATCATGTGTTCTGTAGCCAAGCACTATAAATGCCTTGTGCTTATATCCTTATTCATGAGTCTTCTTTAGAGAACGGTCTTCTTCTCTTAGGAAACGGCCCACATTTCCATACTCATATAGGTAAGTCTCGAAGGTGTTTCTGCGAGACACCTTTTACTAATCACAGACTCATTAAGGATTTACATCCATCCTATTTTCTTGCAGAAAAACCAACACTAACTTGAAATGGGAAGTTTTATGTTAGTGCTCCATAATGTACAGCCATAACTTGTTGGTACCACATTGAACCTTGTTTATCTTTTTCAAAACATAGGTTGGGTTTCTGCTATGGGAGATCAACCTTCCTTCACAGACCTTAGTCCCATTTCTATATACTTCATTGAAATTAATTCCTTTGGGAGACTCTTCATAAGTAGGTCTACCAAGCTTTTCTCCGTTTCAATGGTTAACTGCAATTACTCCTTTCTTGAGTAATTGACTTACCGTTCCTTGTCTAAGACTTGTATGTCTTGACTTTTCATTATAAGTCTTGTTAAAGACGTTATAGATCATATCCTGATTCACAATTAATCAATACCTCCTGAGATGGCTTCTTCCAAAATAGGATCTCTACAAGTTAGGTTTTAAGCCATTTCTTCTCATTAATTGCATCTGCTCATACAATCAATTCCGAAAACATTATTAAAAATGTTCCTATTTGATTTTACAAAATAATTGTAACTTCTCTAGTGATCCTAATTAACATTTACGGTTAATTCACAAGAAGTCATTATAGACTTGCATACACTAGAGGCATAGAAAATTTGTAGGCAACTTATATATTTGCTATCTCAACAAATATAATACCTTGATGAGTAACTCTTTTACTCATGCCCAATCCTCTACAAATTCATACCCAAAAAACATAGACAATGTCTATTTAACATTTCACATTATGTAATGCAAATGTTCACAGTTTATGCGTCGGTAATTTCGTAACAACTCATTATTGGATATTTGGTCGTCCGCCCAAACTTCCAATATGTTACTATATTCACCGGTATTCCACTTTGCTTTCGATATCATTTAAGACATCCCATTTTCCAAATTTTGGAACCAATAATTCTTATTGCAAGAATTATACCCGTACCAGAAATTGTAGTCTCAACAATCATTGGTGATCTGTTATTGGTTCTCTAATCTCAGAGCATTCATGACAATACCAATGTCACGCGACCAAAAGTGTTATTCAACACTTCTTTTATTTGCGTCAAGTATAATTACCAGGTCTTGCCAAATACCCCACAATTTCTCGAAAGAAATATTCAAATCCAACATACGTAGGCTTACTATTCTCTTGGATTTGGTTCTCTTCGGCCACTATAATGGCTGTTTCAAGACAGCTTGGCTAGGCGTACTATCACACGAAATACACAAGTAGTCCAGTTTAATCCAACTGGGAAAATCAATCATAAAAATTGACCAATGCTTTCTTAACACAACGGAGGCCAAAAGTTTTCATACTTACCATAAATGCAATATGCATTAACCATCATGCCATTGATTAGTTTATTCCAATTTTATTAAGTCAAATTACTAACTAACTGTCTATCCACCATTCAGTTGCACTAGTATGCAATCATTAAACAGATACGTTCATCACAAGAACTTTAGTACAGTTCTTTTCTAGAGACACAACATGTCCCTCTTTACCATTTGAAAAGACACGACGGTCTGTTTTGGTAAACGTCATTTTATGATAGACATGGTTCCAGTATAAGAACCAATACATGGAAGAAATAGACATGACATGATATCAAAATAATAGAGAAGGGATAGTACTTATCTCATTCCATGGAGTTTCCGTAGCAGTAATCCTTTTTGGTATCACACACCAATTGATTTGGATCCCATCAATTAAGGCTAAAAAAAATTATATTTCCTCAACAGCAACACAAAAAACATGTTTGTTAAAGGGACCAAAGAATGTGTCTCTTGACAACAGTTACGTCTCTTTGCATTCATCTGGTTTGACAAACCAGCCAAGGATCATTTATGCAAATAGGTTATATGCAAGGATTATTATGGGCAGTGCTCAAATTTGAATGGATGCAAATGGCTGCAATCATATGCATTTGTTCTGACCACCACTAATCAGAAAACTTATTAACCATGGTCAATCCATAAATGCATGAATTACAAAATAAGAGTAAGACTGTAAGAACACAGAACAGAAGTTAGATACTTATCTCAAATTTAATATGAGAATTACGATCCATGGATCATCCTTAACTTCATTTATCCAATTGATGTACCGATATATCAATCCATCATTGTTTCTCCTCTTCTGGTTGCAAACGAAAAACCCAGATGATCTTTCTTCAAAAATTCAGCGACAACTGATCATTGATATGTTGTTGGTCTTTATATAAGTCCCAATTTCTGTAAATACGGTAAAAGCCCAAATGGTACAAGTCTACGCCTCTAAAGTATCCATCGTACTTTTCCAGAAGAAACTCTACATTATTTCTTCACGACTCTTCCAGGGAGATGTCCATATATTTTAGAAATGTTCCATCCTCCATTGTCAGAAAGTAATCGTCTAAAACTGTTGGAAACTTTGGGTAAAAACGGAGGATGAAATAAACATAAAGAAAATTGTTGTTGTACTCAAAAGCTTTCAAGGCTCGGGTGATTTCTTTTAGACGATTATTTCTACCCTCCCAACGAATTGGCGATTGCAACAGGTATGCGAAATAATGCCTTCAGGATACAATGAAAGCCCTACAACAGGAAATTGGATTCAAGGTTTGCACCCCTTGACCCAACCAAGAACACATGAGAGAGATTTCAGATGATGCTTTAGATGGAGAGAAAACAGGTTGAATTCATTCTCTAGAATGGAAGAATTCCTTCACTACTTATAGGGTTATTCATGCCTATTGGAGATGCCTCTTCACTTCCAAAAGACACATAAGATGTCTGTTGGGAATGGTTGTGTCATTTATGAACCATCACACCTATTAGAGGTGTCCCTTCATCTCCAACTAACATCCATTGTGTTTATCCAACACAGAACACTTCCCCATCATAGTGACAAACCAAAAACGAAAACAGTTTTATTTTCTAAGTTATTGAAAATATCCAACATGAAATACTCTACCAACTAATACCAAAAACAAAGTAATCAAATAAGATGATGTTTACAATTTTTCAGATTTCGTAATAAAATGAAATAATAAATAAACGTAACAAAATAGGTAATGGGCTATTAAGGTTTTCGATTTCCACCAATTCAATCATATAAAACTCTACTAATTTCTATTTTTTACTCAAGACAAATATCGAAATTAATCTCATGTCCCGGAAGATGTTATATTAAATTCTAAAATATAGTTTGTCCGTTGTAACTTCCTTCGCTTCGTATGTAGCGATCCTAAAGCATTACCTATCTATCCTTGCATACCACGTTTAGGGATTTAACCGAAGCACGAAATATCAATTCAAAAGCATAAATAATCTTGAAAATCACATGAACGAGAAAACACCAAGCTATATGAAGAGAAATCACTAATCAATGAATCATTATTAGAAATATCATTGTAGAGTTTATATAACTAAATTGGTTTCCATCTAAACCCTAACATGGCTCTAGCTAGACATGGATTTCTCAAAAGCCACAAACATATTGAAATCAAAACTAGCTAAACCAAAATGAAATCGAGTGAATGAACTTCAAACCCTCGTCTTCTATGCGGCTCTCGGCTCTGTAGACGCAACTTCCAGTCCTCCGAACTCCTCCTCCCTCTCTTCGTTTCTCCTTTTCTTTGAAATACAAAGTTGTTGCCAGGGTTTGACTCGGTAAAGCCTAGTCCAAACGTAGATGGACTTCCAAATTCAGGCCCAACACTCCGTTCCATCTTTGTCAACAAACTCAAAACCAGCGACCATCCTCCATGCAATCGAACAACCCCACATAGATACTGGCAGACTAAACCCACCACTCTCGTGAACTTCCGGTAAAAACCAATGATTCAACCAACTTCAGTTCATATGCAGTTGAGATATTTCTTAAGAACAGCCAGCTCTATCGCATTGATTATAGTCCAGTCCAACTCCTAACTCCATCCAGATTAATTGATCACCACCCATGCCACTGCAACCATCCTCCGTAGATACCATCGTTGTTTGCTGTAATCAACATCGACAGACCGAGATTCCATTGTATAGCTTCACAATCCGTAGCTTGTAGTAAATAGGTTTATTCTCTCCTCTGGACACAAGACTTGTCACTGCTGATGGGAGAAGGTCTCGAATTCACAACACCATCTCGTTGTCTTGTTTTAGGGCACTAAGAAGTACACCACTGCCACAACAATCATATTTGAGGTCCACAACAACCACTCACTGGCCATCCAAGCTGCTCCACCAGGAATTCAGTTCACCGGTACCAGTTCAAACAAGTACCTTCACAGCAAAACAAGATCAGCCTACACCCGGTCCCAGCTTCACTTGAATCCAACTTCGTTCCAACACTTCAACTACAACGCAAGTCTCCATTTCTGCTCGTGTTGCTGTGTGTTCTTCTTGGCAGCATAATGAAATCATCCAACACCCACAGCAACGACCATTTTCATAGCCGAGATACAAGAGTTTCCCTACGAACGTTTGTTCCCTGACTGCAAAGATGATTATCCCCAACTTAGTCCTTTTACTCTCGGTCACAGGCTAACCAGTTTCTGTCCCTCTCAAGGATTTTGCTCCACCGACTGACAACAAATTTCTTCATTCTATGATCGTCCATCTCTGCACCTGAGAGTGTTCTTCATTCCCTGTCCAACTGACCTTCTATACGAGCATACATTCCTCCTAAAAACTCATCTTCATTCACATTTAGAATACCAGTAGCTGCCCCTTAATTTTCACCATCGAACCAGCCCTTTTGAACCTGTTTTAGACCTCAGGAATAGCTTAAACTCACAGCAACAGATTTTTTTTTTTTTTTTTTGATAAGAAGAGAGATTTATTAAGAGAGAAGAAAATACAAATGTGTACAAAAGGTAACAAAACAGAAAAGAAAAAAATTAGGAGAATATAGTCTCCCAATTAGATACAGTATTAGAGAAGTTCAGGTGAACCTTCTTTCCACAAGCATTTGCCCATGATAACACAAGTGACTTGACATCTGTAGCAAGGTCTTCATCTGTTTTGAAACGGTAGTTTTCTTCGAATGTGCGACAGTTACGTTCTCTCCAAAAAACCCATATGACTGCAGCTGCTAGCTCTTTGTGTCGCTGCATGGCAGCAACAAATCGATCCAACCATCATCATTACCAGCAGCTGCTTGAAATGATAAAGAAATGAGACGTAGTGGAAGACCTGGACACATCTCCCATTAGTGGCTTCACAGCCATAATTAGAACTCAGCAAACTCGAACCATCTCTGTCCGTGCATCCAGCTATGACACCATAGAACCAAAGACAAAGCCACCCATTCTTCTTTCATGCCTGCACAGATTCAGCCATAAATCCAGCTCATGTACCCGCAATCAACACAGTACCACACAAACAAGCAGATTCAATCCTCTATGACAACCAACGCCGTTTTCTTTTCTTAGATGCTGTCCACTTCTCTTCGTTGAGAACTTCCATTTAAATGCAACATTTACCAGCAGCTGCTTGAAATGATAAAGAAATGAGACGTAATAGTGGAAGACCTGGAAAACTAGAATTGACATCTTTTGGAAATTTCCCATTAAGAATACTTCTACCACTTAAAAATTCTAAAAGTGGCTTGCATACACTTTGTTAAAAGGATTTGTCACAGCCATAATTAGAACTCAGCAAAGCCTAAACACTGACCGTTTTCTTGAAATTTCTTAGATACAGAAGATTCAATCCTCTATGACAACCAACGCCGTTTTCTTTTCTTAGATGCTGTCCACTTCTCTTCGTTGAGAACTTCCATTTAAATCGAAGCCTAAACACTGACCGTACAGAAGCCACCATAAGTTTGGTCCAAGCTTCACATACAACACCACTCCAGCCAACAAACCTCCGTGTACCCTTAACAGTTCGAACCAATGTTGGTCTTCATTCATGTATATACGGTCACCACAACCCACTGCAAAAAAGTCTAGTCAACAGATCCCATTCTCTCCGAGTCTCGATCTCGGAAACATCTTCTGATGTTCTGCTAGTTGATAGACATATACCCCATCTCTGCCAGCTACCATTCACTGCCCTCAGTAGTTCATGGAGATTGATTCCAACTATATTCGTGGCTGCGAACTGACCAGATAGCCACCAACACCAGCAACTCTTCTTGTCTTGCTGTAATTCAAACCCGGATGCTTCCTACATCCAACTACGTACAACACCCAAACCAGTTTAATCTAATGGCAGCAAAGACATTTATTTGTTGACTGATGCTCCATTTATCTTTTGTCCGAGAACTTGTTCAGTTGGTGCGATGAACACAAAGGAATTACAAGGCACCTCATAATTAATTGATTAAGCTCCGACTCCTCTGATGCCGTGATATATAAGTGCTGCTGATATATAAAAATACCAGGCCAGCCACATTTTAGATGTTTTCGCCGCAAACACCAAATTAGCTTACAAATGAGCTATTTATTCTTTAGTGATCAGAATCGTGCGTACTTTCTACAAAAGCACTAAAATAGTGTCATTAGCCGGAATATCGAGTATTAACTAATATAAATATAGGTATAAAATGTAGCACCTACGTGCTTATCAATTGTGCCATGGACAAGGTGAAGGGGAGGGTGTTAAAAATCCGAGGTTGGAGAGCCAAAAAAAACAAGTATCGCTTTTTCGATGACTAGGTGCCTAGCGTGGATTTGTTGAACACTTCTTGCATTTGGATTCCCAAACTCTTGGATAAATTTGTTGTGTCCCCTAGACCAAAAGGTTGTGGAATCCTCCCTTTCGGAGGATTGACGTCTAAGTCGATTTTCCACATACCATGCTTTGGTGATTGCCAAATCTTCATATGAATCAAATGATAACATTGTTGTTTGTAGAGAGCTATTGGGTGAGTTAGATGGAGTGTATGATGATATGAGCTTTGGAGAGTATATGAAACTATTTGTATGTTGTTTTGTAGAGAGAAGTAGTGTATTTATAGGATGGTGGCCAAATTTGGCTGTTATAGTGCCCAAGTACAAGTCAATCAGTGAAATTGTACTTGCAAAAAATTTGACTTTTGAATTCGCCTGCGAGATTTGTTTTCCCCAGTATGGCGACTAACTATGGCCGGCAGGGTAGGAAGTTTCTTACCATGCCGACCTTATGATGATTTTAGGCATCAGGAGAACATTTTCTTCTGTGTATCAGCCGGCAATGTATATGTACATTTGTCTGCCGGCTATGATAAGGTCGGCAAGGTATAAATTTTCTTACCATGCCGACCTTATAACTTTTAGGCATGAGGAGTTCAAGAAATTTTATGTTAAACCGTCGGAACGGTATTTGTTCACTAGCATGTCGGCTATAATGTGGTCGGCAGGGTAGAAATTTTCTTACTGTGCCAACCTTATGACTTTTAGGCATCAGGAGTTCATGCAATTTTCTGTTAAACCATCGGAACGGTATTTGTTTACTAGCGTGCCGTCTATGATGTGGTCGGCAAGGAACATAATTTATAACCATGCCGGCCTATGAAGCACGGATACTTCAAAATTGGTGACGTATCCGTATCGGCGCCGTATCAGTGTCGGATACCTGGGGATACGTATCAGATACTCCATTTAAAGTGTCACCTTTTTTTAATTACAAAAAGGGTAGGGGATACTCCGGGATACCTCTCAGATACTCTATGAGGGGATACTTCCTATAATCTAACATTTATTTTTTATACTAAATCTATATATTTATAAATTTATACATAAAATCTAAATATTTATACATATTTGTACTCATGAACATATCGAATAATTATATCTAAACCTAATAACTTGTTGACTATGAAGAAAAAAGACTTGATATTTATTTTTACGGTGCTTAAAAAAAAAAAAAAAACGGTGTTAGAAAAATCTAGCTCTAATGCTTATTGGGCAGTCATGTTTTTCATGTTATTTAGAGAGAAATGGGAGTACATATGATTTTATCCATTCAATTAACATAATATTTAATGTTTGCTCATTTTAATATTCAAAATAGTAACTATCAGACTTTTTTATTTTATGATTTTTTAGTAGAATGTATTATTAAATATTTTTTAATAAATACACGTATCCCACCGTATCCCGTATCCCCATTTTATGAAAATTGACGAATACCCATATCAGTGTCACCGTATCAGTATCGGTGCATCATATCCGGCAGGTTCGATAACATAATACATGCCGGGTGTGATACAGCCGGCTTGGTATTGATCTGATTACCTTGCCGACCCTGGTATGCAAGCATTTTCTACTGTCAGGGCCGACAGTCTGACACTTCAAAACCTTGTCGGCCCTGGTTTGGTCGGCAATGTAACTTAAAAAAACATGGCAGCACAAGTATTGAAACTTTACGTAGCAAAAAAAACCATTCATTCAACAACTAGAAATCCAACACTTGTTGTCCAAACTACGAAAACATGTCCCATAAACCTTAAAAAAACATTTTTCCAACCATTAACCTTAACATTTGTCCAAAACAACATAAAGAAATAAACTAGGAAAGCATTCATTCACCACCACGACCACGGCCCCGTTTAGGAACACCACCACTACTACTACCTTCACCACCACGACCACTACGAGCCCTCTTTTTGTCAGCATTCATCTTGGCTTGTGCTTCCCTCTTAGATTTTTATTCCATCTTTATTTCAGCATCAACTTGCTTGAAAAATGCATAGGCATCCTCATTGTCAATATTGCAAGCATAATCAATGTGCTTGCTTTGCTCTTCAATCGACAAAGGCTCTCATCTTTCCTTCGCGCAACACAACACCTTCACAAAGGTCTTCAAATGCTCCTTCTATTTTCAATTAAACAACAAACAATTAATATAATGATTCGATAATGTAATCTTAAAATAGTAAGAGCAACTCTAAAATACTTAAAAAGAACTTAAGACTTGTTGATGGGTATGTCGATGCCGTCTTCCTCTTACGAGCCAATTCTTCAGCAGTCATTTCCCTAATCACAGTAGGACGAGCCCAACCCAAGTACCACACCATGTATTTCTTACTAGCTTCATGACTGGTGGTCACCTCATCTAAAAGACTCACATCGATGTTACGGCCACGTCTATCGTCCCAATGTTCTTGATCTGGCGCTGGATCGTAAGAGACGTTTATAGTTTTTTGGGACGTGGTGCAGTCAGCCCTGTTCACAATAAAGAATGACTTATCTTCATCGAAATGAGGTTCTTCTTGGACGTAACCCAATTGTCGCATTACCCGATGTGGATCGTACATTGAATATCCTTGGGTGCACAACAACAAGGGTCCATAGTATAATGCAACTTCATCTCTCCTTTGGATTAAACCTTGATTTCTAACATCCCGATACGGATCAAATACCACCTCCTCTGCAGTCAACTTGTCGATGGCCATTCGGATTTTGATAAGATTTTGCGGTATTTCCTTATCCTTAGTACCCTTAAAACTGTACCTTTGCGCTCTTGGCTCATCAAGAGCAGCATTCACATCCAATTTGACTTAGGATTTGGCTTTCACCAAAGTAGGGAAGTTCTCATATATCCAAACCTATGCAAAAAAAAAGTTTTGTAAGAATCTTCTCTTACGAGAATTTTGCAAATATAAATGATTTAGACAATACAATTACCTGGAAGAGACATATGTTTCCCTTAAATTGTGCAGTGAGTTCCCTAGAACCCTTTGTCAACTCATTGTTCAAGAAGGCGACCACCACAGTACCCCAAGAATACTTACGCATCTTATCTAAGGGATACAATAGTTGCAAATAACTGGCGTCGACCAAGCTTCCAGAACTGTCGAGGAAGATACATTTTTATAGGACGTATAGCAAATAAGCTGACGCGGTAGCATTGATTCGCACTGATTTCACCCTTCCTTCCCTATCAAAGATTTTCTTGGTGTCACATAATGTGTCCCTCAACTGCTTCTTGGTTAGATGACCATCCTTCTTCACTAAGGTTAGAGGATGAGCCTGACACGCGTATCTGAAGAGGCTCTCCGATGACCTAGAGAAGGTAAATTTATTTCTAGACAAGCTTTTGACCAACTTAAACATTGGTACACTAAAATAACAGAAGTAATTCACTACCAAAATAGGACTAGCATATTTTCATATTTCAATCTTGTTGAGTCATTGTTTGAGTAATATATTGTCATGAGACTGTTTTGTTTTATTCTTATAAATATGTTCTTACATGTGAACAGTTATTGTATGAGCTTTATGCAGCACATAACTTATAAGTGTTTACTTATTTTAGTATTTTCAAGTTTAAATTAGCCTGTTAGAGATATCAATGCTATTGATTGGGTTTACATATATGTAAAGTTGAATTTTAGGGCTTACAAGTGAAGATTTTATATAATAGAAATAATGTCTATTTATTGTTTTTGTAGGTTTGGTCCACATTTCTGTCAGCCTGTCCTTCCATTGTAGGTTTAGGAGAAGATAATAAGCCCTTTATTTGCATAATGGATACAATTGGTGCCATATATGTCGAAATCCCTTTGTCATTTTTATGTCATTTATTGTAGCTGCAAATTTATATATTACGAAGTGAAAATGTGCAGAGAATTGGAGGTGTGGGGCTTACTATACACGTAGAACTTACTGGACAGGTATAATTTGTGATTGTCATTCTATTGTCTTGTTTGTTGGAAATTGAAGATACTAGATTAATGAAATCACACCATTGCTGTCTCGCATTAGAGAGTTAGATTTTCTCAAAGGAAACCGTCTCTTAGGATTGTCTTCTCTTGCAGTAGCAAGTCTTGTTAACTTGACACATTCCAAGTCTAAATAGCCTAGATAATTTGTGTTTTCTCTCGGGAAAATTTCTATAAGATAATTTATTTATGTTTTGATTGTAGGGATCTTTCGAGCAATAATTTTTCAGGACAGGTGCCATCTTCTATTGCTGATCTAGAGCATCCACCTACCTTGTAAGTAAAACTTCATTGCTCTGAAGAGTCGGTTCAGTTTCCTAATATCAACTCCTTATAAGGCCCTGATTTTTATTTGTGTTGCGAAAACTATTTTTGTATACTTAAGAGTTCTAGACCTCGGTGTTCTATCTCAATTACTTACAACATCTAAGTATACAGTTTATTGTGTGTGTCATCTCTTCCAGTTTTTGCATACTTCCGACATCTAAATATACAAATTTTGTGTTCGCAGGTTATTTGAGTTTTCTGATCGAAAGGCTGGAGAATAAAGCAGCGCAAGTTTTGTAAGTTTATATGTAGGAATTTAGTAGGTTCTATATGTTCATTAGAAAATTGGTACTTAGTTTCTATCGAATTTTGATACTTAACAAAAAAATTGGTACTTCGAAGAATTTATGTACTTGCCAAAAAAAATTATACTTAGAAGAATTTGTGTTCTTTTTTGGCATGAATTGGTTGAATGTGATGGGAATTGATTGTTGAATATGTTATGAATTGATTGTTAAATGTGGATGATTTATGGCATTAACGGTGGATGCAGGTTAATAGACAGTCAGGCTTATTTCCGGCAGAAAAAGAACTTCCAATCACGATTGACCTCTGGTCAAGGTTGACTGGCAATAATTTTTTGATGTTACAAAAAAGTTTGTAACGGCTAGAGCATGTTACGACCCTATTGTTACAAAAAATTCTTAACGGTCTTGAGTTGTTACCACGTGGAAATTCGCAAAGGCCCCCGCCTGTTACTAAGGGACGTTACAACCAATATTCGTAACGGCTACATTGCCGTCACAAAAAAAATGTAACGCCGCGTTTTGTAACAGCCATGAACCGTTACAACCCGTTTTAGTAACGGCTCATTCCTGTTACTAATCCAGGAATTTGGTGTAGTGAACAGTCCTAGTATTAGGACCTGATTCACAAATGCATCCTACTGTTACAAACTATTAACAAAATAATCATACTTTTGTTAAAAAGAGAGTTAAGTGGTGACTCACAGTTAAATATGTTAATGAAAATACCTATGTGTCCTTCATATTTATCCCTCCATACACAATTTTAACTTTTGCTTTCATTATAAATTTTTTTTGATGGAGGTGCTATTTGTAGGTGGTGGTGGTGCCGCTTACATATCGTTACACCGCATTCAAGATCGTAAAACCGCATTCAGGTTCGTTACACCGCATTCAAGATCGTTACACCGCATTCAAAAGGGTTCACCACTTCCCCTTCAGGGTTTAGCAAACATTCTTAAGCTTCTACCACCGCCACCACCGCTTTATCAACAACACTTCAACCAATTAGTTAACTAGGAAGGGTATTTTGAGTGAGGGTATTTTCGAAAAAAAATAACACTGTTTTATTTAAAAGTGTTAAATCGGATGAAAAAAAGACAATTTTATAAATGAATTATAAAAGTATGATCATTTGGTGAACGAATTACAAAAAGTATGACCATTCTGTAATTGGCCCTTAATTTTTCAACAAATAATTGACAAATGCATCAAAATAAATATGGATACAACTACTACTGGAGATGCTTATCAATAAAAAAATTTGTATTTGTATTTTATGCATTAAATCCTTTTTTTTAGGTCTCCACATAAGATACATATACGTATTCCATTTGAGATGCTCTAAATTTCTCTATTTTTCTAATTGATCCCCATTATGAAGTTTGAAGGGAGCCATTGAACTTGCGGTTCTCCCAATTGATCAACACAAATGGAAACCACACGAAGTACTAGATAAGAATACATTTGACTCATCATGGCCATTGGTGCTCGTACATTGGTTTGGATATCACACGCTTCCTTTTAAGAGAGGCGTGATATTATGACAAGCAAAAAAGAAAACAAAAGAAAGTACAATAAGATTGACACAAAGAAACGAACAGAAAATATTGATTACTCAGGGCTCTAAATAGAGTTTAGAAGAACGATTCATGAAGATTTGGTTCCATGAATCCTAGTCTCGACCTTGAAATATCAAACTCTAGGAAAGATATCTGACGTGCACCAATAACGATAGAAGCCGTAGGCTTCGAACCTCCATCAAGAACTGTTGGAATTAATTACAATAATCGAATGCAAATGGGAAATAATACTTAGATTACACTGATAGTAGTAACAAATAACTCAATAAACTTAGTAGAGGCACGTATGAGATACGCTGAGCTAAAGGTAATATTGCCTGCTACTCCTCTGAGATGTTATAGCAATTAGCAAACTACCTCCAGGATACAACTACTGTTAGTTCTCCTCTATGTGTAGCAGGATTCACGCGTGAGAATTAACCGTGTGTGACTAAAGATGATTCTAGTGGCTGTCGGATATCCAAAACCGAGAAGGCAAAGAATAAAATTCTTTACATGTGTGGGAGAAACGAGTGGAAATTTTCAGTAAAAAGAAAGGGTCGGATACACCCACTCGTACTGACTGCTGGTTTATTTGCTGAAGAACATTGAGGTGACGTGCATTTGACTGCTTGATAGGTTGATGAATTGTACCCTTTATCACAACGCATCCAAGGCAATTTTCCTCCAAGATCGAGGACTAGTTTTACATCGGCTCGAGGAGTACCTTGGTTGATTTTGATCATATATTGGAGAGTTGTTGGATCTCTCTCAATATCAAAAAAGATACTTGGAGGTTTAGAAGAAGTATTAGGTATTTGAGCATTGGAGAAAGAAGCAAATACGAACAGAAGAAGAAAACGAATAATAGAAGAAGCCATGGGATTTAGAAAATAATGACAAAGTTACTAGCTAGGCATGTGATATATTTATAGAGTGCATCTAAGTCAACTTACAAATTTTAACAACTGTGGTATTGTTTTGCTTAGTTTATGCTGAACAATTTCCTGTGGTTGAGTAAGAATAGATCCAGTGCTAGCTTTTAATGAGGAGAAGTAATTGAGCAAAGGATAGGATATGTTCTTGATTAATGCAAACAGCACCACTTCGCCATATGAACACTATATATGTCACTCAGAATACTAATTAACCAGATCATCATCGCCTGCAACGTATCCAATTATCCATACTTACCAGTAACATAACTTAATTGTTTGCGCTGTTCTGACTCTCACTGAGGCTAGACTTTAGGGAGATTCAAGTCCAAATAGCTGTACAGTTTGTTTATTTTTGTTTATTTCTTTTTTGCAAATTGGCTGATCAATAAATGGGATCTGTTCTTGGATGCGATGCAATCAACTTGGTTATTATTTATTAGTTGGCCATTGGTATACTCAAAAGGTGGAGCATGTTCTTCGTTGATCTTATGATACTTATCCACATCTGTTAGTTGCTCGGACATTCCGCTACATACAACACTCTACCGCATTAAGCTTACCAATTTGTCTATTTTTCTACTACTCTATAATTCTACAGTTTCAAGGAAAGAAATTATAAGCACATTGATAATGTATTTTGAACTTTGAAGGGAGCCATTAAACTTAATGGAACCCATTAAGTAATAGATAAACCTTCTGGAGATGTTTTGTCCCCAAACGAACCACAAATGAGTTCTACATTGGCTTGGAAATCACAAATTTCTTTCTAAGAGAGGAATGATATCATTACAAGCAAAAAAGATTAACCAAGAAAGTAAAATAACAGAGAAACAAAGGAAGATACAGAAAATATAGATTACTCAGGGTTCTAACCGGGGTTCATAACTAAAATTCATGAAGATTTGGTTCCATGAATCCTAATCTCGACCTTGGAATATCGAACTCTAGGAAAGATATCTGACGTGCACCGATAACGATAGAAGTCGTGGGCTTTGAACCTCCATCAACAAATCCCACACAGTCGACGCCATCCTTAACTCTTACAAGATCAAATAAAGTAATGTTCCACACACTTTTAGGAAAGATAAAAGACACACTTGGTGGATAAGAATGGAAAAAAGCTAACACGCGAGGCATGGTGGATGAGTTAAAACATGTGGTAAAAGGCGCAACCGGAGCAACTCTAGTAATATTCACCTCTTTGGGCATCCTATCTGTATTTATGTTCCAGCTCTCAACCCATTCACTATGAGATTTAATAAAGGCCTTATAGATTGATGTCTCCAAAGTAGTGTAAGGAATTCGAATGTCAACTTTGGTTCCTCCAATGCCAGTTTTTTTGTTGATTGACAACAACTTTTTGTTTATTGGTAAAGTTTCTCCGTGCACCTTGATCGATTTCAAATCGATGAAATAATCTTCCATACTTTTTGGGTTAATCAAGAGTGGAGTGTAAGTTAAAACTCTAACCATGAAATCATTCTGAACCCAGTCGAAATAACTGTAAGGTCCGCCCCCTAAATATATCTTAGACCGGCCGGGATTTTCACCGCCGTTTTCCAGTAATTCCAGAGCAAATATGCGGGAGAATCGACATGAAACTGCAAACTGTGGAACTAGAGAAAGAGAAGATGAACGCCCGAGACCAGCCACATATCTTAGACCGGCCGGGATTTTCACCGCCGTTTTCCAGTAATTCCAGAGCAAATATGCGGGAGAATCGACATGAAACTGCAAACTGTGGAACTAGAGAAAGAGAAGATGAACGCCCGAGACCAGCCACACCTTTAGCACCTTTAGCGAGTCCACTTAACATACTTCCTGCAGTCGCACAACCGAATGCAAACTGCCGAGGGGAAGCAAACGCTTTTGCCTGGAAATCTTCGTCAGATGTAATAGTCACAAGATCTGATATAAGCTCGCCTTTTCTGACAGAATGAGTTACTGGGTTGATTGTGTAAATGCTACATGCATTGTTAGCAGTACCATTGCACAATTCACTTGCACTGACTCCTGGTTTGTTTGCTAGAGAACATTGGGCTGACGCACAGTTGACTGGATGGTACGATGATGAACTGTAGTCTCCTTTATCACAACGAAGCCAAGGTAATTTTCCTCCGAGGTCAAGAACTAGTTTTACGTCGGCTCGAGGGGTTCCTTGGTTGATTTTCATCATATATTGTAAGGTTGATGGATCTCTCTCAAGATCGAAATTTATATTTGCAGGTTTGTAAGAAAGAGGTAATTGAGCAATGGAGAAAAAAGGAAACACGAACAGAATAAGAAAGGAAAGACGGATAGAAGATGAAGAAGACGCCATGGAATTCAGAAGATGATGCAAAAGCTAATTAGCCACGAGTTTTATTTATAGAGTAGTGCATTAGTCAACTTACAAATCTTTACAAATGGGGTGTTGTTAATTGTTTTTACTCTTAGTTTTGTTTAGTTTTACAGTGATCAAAAATTTCATGTGATTGAGTAAAGTCAGTGCTAACATTTAATGCTAAGAAGTAATTTAACAAAGAATATGATATGTTACCACTTGGCCATATGAACACTATGTCATATGTAAAGACGATAAGTTCAAATATGGCATGCACTAGCAGATGAAGCTAATTAAACAAAGAATAGATCGGTTCTTGGTTTATGCAAACAACATTTGATTAGCAATTCAGCGCTAGTAGCTTCCTCGTGGTCGAGGTAGCATTTGCTGACTGGGAACATGAAGCTAACGAAGCTCACAAGGAGAATCAACTCTTGCTATTAGTGGCAAACAGTACTGTACTAGATTAAGTTGCCAATTCGGCTATTTTTCTACTGCCCCGCTATTAGTTCTCAATGTGTTTGATTTCGACGACCCTGCTCTTATCGTGCTTGCCTAAAACTCTTAAAGAATGGAGTAGGTGACGATACCAAAAAAAAAAAAAAATACCATACAGTTTGGATGAAAATAACATAATGTAATCAAAATAACAAATTGAATCCACCTTTAACTAGGGGTAACAAGTATTTTTGGACAAGTGATACCAAAAAAATATAAGTACATAAGTATCATAAACAAATAAAGTAAGCACATCAATGAAATTACCACATCATACCTAAAAACTCCAAATACCATGCACATAAATAAAAGGTAAAACAAATAAATTAGTAAGAAACCAATAAAATAAAATAATATTAATCTGGTGAGAATACCTCCAATAATCCTTGTAATTTTTTATACTTAGATTTTTATAAACACTTTCACCACTTTACTCCACAAATTTCCTTCATCTTCATAATTTGTTCTGGAGTTATGTTCTTTTCCATCTTCAATTGCATTGAAATTTCTTCTTCTTCTTGTACTAGTAACGATTATGACATTATTTTTAGGTAAATAAAATTCCAGAAACTTGCTTTTCTCCCTCTATCGCTCTCACACCCGAAACCAGATAACTTTGGGGTTTTTTCTTCTCATCCTTCAAACCCTAATGAAGAAAATCAATGAAAAACCACCTTTACTCGGCTAATCTCTCTTTCTACCGGCCCTAGAGATGATTTAGATGTTTTTATTTGCTAGATCTGTGGTACAATTGTCATGTTTTCATCTTTATTGCGAGTTTAAATGGATTTGGGCACTGCCTGCTATGGGTTGCCGCTGTTTTTTCTTCCCTGTAATTGTTTGAGGCGATGATGAATTTACATCTTCATATTGGTTTTCCTGATAATACCTACCGTATTCATACAACGTCTTCTACAAGTATAACTTGAACTGTTCAAATTGAATCATCAATTTGTTGTTGCATAATCCTATGGGGTTTCCTATTAAGTGAAATTTTAGTGCCATCAAGTGTCAATTTGAGGGGGAGGCTGCAATCCCTGATGAATTTCTAATTTAACCCAAATCCTCAGCATCTCCATGGATTAATTGTATCCTGTAAGGATGTTTGTCTTCTGCTTTTGCTTCAAATTTTTCCTTGTTAGCTCTTTGTAATTGGTGGTGGTCCTCAAACCACCAGTTGTTTGTTTTTCTTCTTGTCAGCTTGTATGGCTGGATTTGGGTGAGAGATTAAGGTTTTGGTTAAAAAAAAAAAAATCTGAGTAAGAGTGCCTTGTTAATTATATGGAGGGTTGATGGAGGTTGTTTTTGCTTTGGAGGTTTGGGTTATTCTTACATATAATAGGCTGGACTATAACTTGATATGGTTCGGTTTTAAGGCAAGGGATGAATCATCTATGGAAAACTTCATATTTCATTTATGGGAGCAACACTTGAAAATTCTGGGTTATACTCTACTTGGTTCTTGAAGCTAATTCCAATGGATTTCGCTATATGAGGTTCGACATAAGGGTATTCTTTTTACAAACTCTTGGATTTGGAGTTCAAGCAGCCAGCGATAGGTTCTCACTTACACAAAACGAAGACTAGCAACACTTTGAAGATTATATTTCAGTTGTTGATACTGATGCTAAATGCTTCATTAACGACAACAATTAACAACATCAGAAACAGTAACAACAAGCAGCAACAATAAGAAGACATACCGTTTTCACTGCAAGAAACATGATCAATTTAATCCCAGTATCACAGTCTAGCATTAAAAATCTAATGAAGTCCAGCAGTCCTCTGGGGCCGGTGGATACTCCACCTTATTTTGAGCATCGTAATTACTTTGGTATCTAATTTGTAGCGTAAACTTTTCTTCAGTTGGGAGTTGAAGTTTACAGTCTTTTAAAGCAATTAGGGTTTAGCATAGATTGTTTTTTCTGCCTAGTTCCCTTAATCTGAGTCATAGTGTAAGCTGCATCTATAGGGAAGCGTTGGTTCTTAGTTGTAGTTTAGTTCGTAGTCATAATTTTAGTAGCTTTGTAATAGATTTAGCGGTTCTTCCTTCAAGGGTAGTGAGTAAACTCTACTTCAATATTCGAACAAAGATATGGATGAAGCCAAAAAACAAAGGAGTAAACACATATCATTCGGGCAGTTAACCGCAGCATCAAGATACAAAGGCATGAGTGGCAACTTCAATCAATTGCACCGGACACTTTTATCTTCACCTGAGTTTCTATGGACACCTCCGTGTTCATCAAAAATACAGCTTTTCTTGCGGAAAGCATTGACCGAGGGCTTTTCGACCTTCGAAACCAACATTCACCACCGATGCAACTATGATTCGAAAATTGTTATTGTGCATCAATATCATGTTACTATAGCTTCCTGGCTTACTATTATGAGTGTAATTGATGAATCTTGGGGTATTGTATACCCTCATGTAATAGTCCTTCAGTAGTTTAATAAATTTCATGCTTCAAAAAAAAATGACATTATTTTTAAGAGATAATTCAGATTGATAACTGAGATTAGCTATTGAACAATGTTTGTGTCCAAAGGGGTGGAGGATTGGGTGATCAAACACGTGTCTTGATTTTTGTTGTTGTGGTGAAAGTTGGAAGATGAAGAGAAGATTGTACTGCTAATTGAAAAGCTGCCATTCTGTTCTTAATTCAGAGTTTTAGGTTTAGGGTTCTTGCTTGAAAAATCATGCATTGTTGAGTTAAGTAATGTTCACCGGCTTAAACCCGGAACCAAAAAGACGATTTATTGGGTCTTGAAAAGCTTCTGGGCTGGTGAAAGCATGTGGGCTTATCGGCAGAAAGCACAGGATGACTGAATGCGTTCGCGAGTTTTTTCTTTTGCATGTTATCTTAGGCTGTGTCCATGGAATTCCATTGATTGAAGCTAGAGCACTACCAAAAAATGCTGCATTGTCACAAGAACCATTGTTGTCGAGTAGTCTACAACTTATATTCCGTTGCTGTAAGCATATCCAGGGTCGGAGCTGAGTGAGGAACTGTCCTCTCTAGAATTTACAAAATGATCATTTTAGGCATAAAAGTTTAAGGTTTTCCATAATTGTCCCCCTGGATTCTCCAAAATTGTTATAATATGTTTTATTTGTGTAACTTTTTACATACATTTCAAAATTTTCTACAACAAATTCTAGCACTAGGTATAAGGTTCTATGAAGTGTTGATATTTTGTAGAGTCTTGAGGCAAGTTCTGTATTTTTTGTCGCAAAAGACCCTACAAAAATTTAATATATATTTGTCCCCCAACTTGGAAAGTATGGCTCCGCCCCTGAGCATATCCACAATGTAACGACACGATTTTTTTTGTCGAACTTCCTATAACCATCTCAGTTCCTGCAATAATCATAACAGTGAGTGATGACCGCTAAACGTGCAGCTTGCGGACTCCCAACACCTAATTCATTTGAAACTCGAGTGCTATAAACATACAGACATACACATAGACAACGAGTTATTGAATCATACTCAAAATCCTACGTACATAGATATTTGTATAAATGTACGTAAAAGCGACAGAGACCAAACTTTACGACAGAGAGTAAACTTTACAAAAAAATATAGGGATACAGACTAAGGTAAGAGAGATCATTGCCTTATAAGTCTGTACTCCAATTTTTTGATATTGTTTTGCTCCATAAGCTTGTCCACATAGAGCTTCTAGTCCACTGGCCATTCCTACCTAGTTTTGGCAACAGAACAGAAACTTTAAACTGTCAGAGGTTTCATTTACAATCCAGAGGGATTATTTGTTTTTCTTTGGTTTTTGAAATCACTGAATGCGAACCGCTAAATAAGTAAATGACCAGAAAATAGAGAAAAAAAGGGAATGAAGTTCCTTACAAGACTGAAGCCGGTAACAGCACAAAGAGAGAGGTAGATATAGCATGCATATATTCTTTACTTTCTAGGAAATCAAGGAAGGGAATAATGTTGTTGTAAAATTTTGTGTAATGCTATGCAAGAATTTTCTTTTTGATGTAACTCCTTACCGAAGCCCTTCAAAGCATTCAGTTGGCACATATCACATGAGGGAGTAGTCCGAATGCATCTATTTAAAGTTAAGGATGCAATAACTGAAAAAATAAATAACAAATCAGAGTGGCGCAGCGGAAGCGTGGTGGGCCCATAACCCACGGGTCCCAGGATCGTAACCCGGCTCTGATAAGAGTAGGCTTCCGTTATCATTTTTTCTTTTTCTTTTTTTTCTGTCAAATTTTGTATTCTTCTTGCATCCATTAAAATCCTCATCTTCCAAAGGGTAACTTGAAGACACCGCTGCTACTTCTTTCATTGAGGTCCTCTTTTTCTCCCTTCACTCTTAAGCTAGCATTTTTATTCTAGTTCAGCCATTTGTTGGATCTGTTGGTGGCCATGTAGGTTACTAACTCGTTCATTACCATTTCCATCTTCTTCGGGCCTGGCCAAAGAAAATACTTCTTTACCTGTCAGCAATTCCACAAGATCTCTGGATTGAAAGTATTCAAAAATACCCTGAACTACTATACTTGATCGGCAATATTCAACCTCGAACCTCGAAAGCTTAAACTTTTGCTTTGTATTCATTCACCGTCTAGCAGAAGTACATTTACTTGACATCTCTGTGGTGCAAGCAGTCTAATGATCCTGCAATTTTGGAACCTGTTCCGTGTAAATGCTGGTGAAAGGTCCCATTAGCAACATTCCTTGAAGGAAGCTCTCCAGGCAACAACCAAAGAGCTAAAAACTCCGTTTTGGGAAGTTGGGCTCAGAAACCATGGGCCGGAGGCCTATTGCGAATTGTCCTTCATAAATCGACAAAAAGCATATACTGTACTTTGTCGGTCAGTCCAACTTATAAAAGCACTTTTGTCAAGGACCATTCCAAGTGCAACTATGCCAGTACTATTCACATTACAATTATTGACTCTGGTTGGGATGCAAAACCCAATAAAGCGAAAGCACAACCGTCAGTCATCTTAGGTGAACAATGGCCTCTCGCTCGCGTCCATCCTAAAATAGGTAGCTTGGCTCAGAGTCTTATGGGAGCATAGGACCTCTCCAAGGACCAACTAGACTACAAAAAAACGAGGGAGAGTCCTTCCTCCACGGGGTATCCTTGTGTCAAAATCTAGTTTCTTTTGGTTTGAGGTCACAAAAACTGCTAATAATGCTGTTCACCCTGGAGGTTTGTATGCCAAAATTTAAGTGGACTCTTTTAAAGGGTTAAGGGGTGTCCTAACGGCTGAAGTTACAAAACTACACTTTTCCATTATAATTCTTATTACCCTGATTTTTTTATTTATTGCCCTAATTTTTTTTTATTACCCTAATTTTTTTTTTACCCTAAACAGATTTTATTTTTTTTCGTTTCATCTTCTTCTTCTCCTCCACCATGCCATACCGGTTTCTCTAGCATACCACCATCAAAACTGGTCGATTAATTCGTCGTAATCGCGATTCAAAAAAATCCATCGTAGATTAATCTTCAAACATGGAGCGTCTGAAGCCTAGTCGTATGAAACAAACAAATAGAAAACATAATCAATATAACCCTGGAATTGCAAATTTAGTTTAACAAAACGGAGTAAAAAAAAAACCATTTAAGAAGAAGAACTCAACGCCGCTGAAACCGAAGAAATGGCGCGATTGAGAAAGTAAGAGCCTACTTAAACTCACTCAAGTACTTCAATTTTATGTTTGCATATCAAATTAGGGCAGAAAAATCGAATTTGTAAATCTGCAGTTATTTAGCCGGCAAGGTGTTTGTTCCATGACCTTGCCGACTTTTCATATTTAGTGTTAGTCGGCAAGCTCTTAGGTTGAATATCATGTCGGCTTTTAAATACTATCTATAACTGATTTTTACAGGGTCGGCAAGGTATTCAACCTTAATACCATGCCAGCAATATATGTTTCTTACAGTCGTTGGATTATAAATTTTTACCCTGCCGACGGTATGCTTTGAAAAATGTTGGTGTTTCCTGATGGCTAAAATCATAAGGTCGGCATGGTATTTGAATACCACCCTATCGGTGGCATTTGAGCCGACATTGTATGGATTATAGACCCTCCCGGCGGCATTTGAGTCGGCATTGTATGGATTATAAACCCTTCCAACTAATTTTATGGAAAATTATTTGTATTTCTTGTGTTCCATTTTGTTATAAGTCGGCGTGGTAGTTGAATAAGATCCTGCCGACTATAGTTTAGTCGGAACGGATTGTAGTTATCGACCATGCCGACTATTGTTTAGCCTGCATAGATTATAGTTGTCGACCCTGCCGACTATTGAATTTTTTTCTAATTATTCTGGTTTAGGTTGCAAAATGGAAAAAAGAAAAATATTACTCCTCCTCCAAGATCCCCTCGTGTTGGAGACAAACTCTTGATTGCAACTCATCGAGGGGCATTAGTTGAGCCGGGAACGTTCAAGATCCATGAACGGGATGATTCTCAACCAAGTGATTCAGATGAAACTCCAGATGAAGACTAATCAAATCCATCTGGTAGAAGAGGTAATGATCATGATGGTGTTGAAAGAACTCTGGCTGCTGGAGGAGATGATGAGTATCAAGACATGCCACATGTTGGAGGAGGTAATGGTGATGTTGATAACAATGATGGAGATAAAGATAATAATGGACAAGGTGAAATTATCGAAGAGGAAGATGATAAAGAAGAGGAAGAAGAAGAAGGTGGAGAAAAAACAGGTAATGATCAACAAACTCAAGATGCAACTAGAACTGCAACCGCAACCACAACCGGAAGACCGAAGCGGGTTATCACTAAACCAGATGATTCCCACATGCTTCCCCCTCACTTGAAGGTCACACTGAAATCAGGTCATCCTCCATTACGGACCCCGAACGATGGTGGACATGGTCTTTTTGGATACAAAGACTCATGGGTACGTGAAATCCGTGGTGCTATCATAAGTAATCTCAATAAAACTTTGTTTTTATTTAAGTGTACCTATCTATCTATCTTAAATTTGCTTCAAGTGTTTGTATTTGTTTTAATTTTGTGTTTTTGGTACTTAGGATCACAAGCGTGTCATCCGTCTTATGAG
This sequence comes from Papaver bracteatum, assembly GCA_023529315.1. NCBI lineage: Eukaryota > Viridiplantae > Streptophyta > Magnoliopsida > Ranunculales > Papaveraceae > Papaver > Papaver bracteatum. The sequence goes on from JAJJWX010001567.1 coordinate 396,946, forward strand.
ACACCAAGCTTCAAGCACTATGATGACATGGCCACTTAACAAGGAATGTGAGGAGGTGCAAGCGATTGTCAAGAAATCCGGGTTATGGCTTGCGGTGGATACTTCGATTATTGAATATGACAAAGTTATCGTATCTGCAGTAGCGCCCCCAAAGATAGCAGTTGACTAATCAAAGAGATTAACTAAATAAAGAGGCACTAAGAAATCTAAATCATATACTTAAGCATTTAATTAAGAAATCTGCTATAAAACTTAACCCAAAAACTAGCCGCACTCTGAAATATACATATATACAAGAACTCCTCTCAAATGATACATATACAATAGTCATTTGGTTTACAAGTAGAATAAACAATATAATAAACATAACCGAAGTTAACCAACTAACGAACCCAACCTTTGAAGCTTTCGCTGCGCAAATCTGATTTATCTTTGAAACTGAAAGTGGGAATGGGTGATCAGCACATCATACCTAAAAGGGGTGCCCAGTAGGTATAACATTTAACTTTCAAGCTTCCACAAACACTAAACAAAACCAATTTCACAGAGGTAAACAATCATGTATATGGAACTAACTCCTTCCAAACAATGCATAATATGGTGAATCGTCTCGTACCTAGATAGATATATGGTGACTCATCCCGCGCCTGGTTATTGCATTAAAGTAAGTAGGTATAAATGAAGGAGCGGTATTGTATATACCACAGATGGAAATTCTCAGTTTCCAAAAAATCAAATGGAAATTATTATTTCCCAAACAATTCATAAGGAAGAACAAAGCATTACGATTCCTTTCCAACCAATGGAAAGATTAAAATAAATAACAGAACTTTCGTAATTCAAAGTTAAACAATGCATGGAAAGCACAATCAGACAATGCATGAATTCGTTAAACACAAACTTTAGTAATAGAAACAACAATGGTTACAAAAAAATTAAACATAAATTCACACCTCTTTTGATGACAGGCCACGCCTACCTCGAGATCCACGATCCACTTGTCCATCATTTGAATCGATCGTTTTTAATACAGACTAATTATTAATCACACAAGAACTCTAAGAATCTAGCCAAAATTGCTCATACGAGTCTATCTAATGGTTCTAATCCCATTTATGGTTCCACACCTTTTATCATATAACTTTAGCATAACTAAGAGTTTACTAATCCAATTAGGTTGATTCTATAATCCGTAGCTAAGTCTTATGAACATCTACAACCTTGTAGAATAAGCCAAAAGCTAATTCGGACCACAAGTGGTCCAAATCATCAACATAGGGTAACTAGTCTTAATCTCAAGTTCACTAAACAAGTCCATTAATCCAAAACCTGATCTAAATGGTCAATTAGCGGTCACTAACAATCAACAGGCTCAATTAACGGTCAACATCTAAGGTCAGGTCAATAGTCAAAGTCCACGGTCAAATGAGTCAACTGGTCATTGACTCAGGTCTAGTGACTTAGTGAGTCAAACTGATTCAACTCTGTCAGATGGACTAAGTCATCTAGAGTCAGTTACCTGACTAGGTTGAATGGCACAAGTCCAAAAAACTTGCACATGCCAGAGCCATTGCTCAGGCCAATGAGCAGCTAATACACAATCATTGTGCAACACCAAAACTCTTAACTCTACAACTCTAACTCAAGTTCAATTTCAAACTAACAATACATCAATTGAATCAGTCAAATAAACTTCAAATTGAATTACAAAGATAACATCCTACCAGCAGTTGCAGCTTTAAGCTTTTACTGAACTAACAACTATAATGCTACACTACTCATACCAAGACACTACCACTCACTGCAACATTACTATTAACACTGCATACTTCCATATTTCAGTCTTCACTTAACATTATCAGCACCAGCCACCAACAGTTCATCTCTAACAGCCAACCAACACACCTCTTCATCATCTTCAACCATCACAGTTCACCTCCATACTAAATCACAATACCCTGCATCTTCGAACGCACAGACAACACCACCATTACAACACCCTTCTATTCATTTTCTTTTTAATTCACTCACAACCATAACAACTTCCCTTTCAGTTATGCGGTTACCACTTCAACTAAGTCCACCAACCATCAACAACATAAGACGATCATAACTTACTTGCATTGAATTCCACACAGAACACCAACTTATACATCTCAAAAATATAATCCCCAACTGTAATTCAATACATATACCTAACCTACATCTGCAATTTCAATCCAGATTCACAAATCCATTTCAATATTAACTCCATGAACATCATACACTCAACAATCAACATGACCAACTTTACAAATTTAACTTAAAATAATCTTTACCTGCAATTGAATTCATTTGTTCTTCTTACTTTAGCTTGAATCAAAAATTCATCTCAAACTAAACAACCATCATCTCAAACCACCAACAGTAACTCAATTCCAGCTACATCTCATTTCACTATATCTTCACCAACAACATCGATTAACACAAAACCCAAATTTATGTTTTGGGGAAGAATATAACATAATCCTAATTCATTGATTCTTCATCAACTACTGATAAATTAACAAAAACCCATCTCCAACTCAATTTGTAACTTCCGAATCAAACCCCTCTTCTAAACCACAACTGATTCAATCATGGAAGAAACCTAGTTCTTTAATTCAATCATCAGAACAACTCTATATCTTCAATTAACATCGACCCTCTTAATCCTCATCCAATAGTATCTCTATATATCATCTTCTTAATCTTCAAAACATCAAAAACTCTATAAACCCTAATTTTGATTCTCAGATTCACCTTTCCATCGACTTTGAATCATATATTATTATCAACACCATCAGTAACAGTCGTTACTTGATCTGTATCACCTTCCCACGATCTCAAAACTACTATCTCTATTTCACAGATTCATCTCAGAATCGAAGCAGGAGAAGAATGAAGAAGAAGAAGAAATAAATAAGAGGAAAGAAGAAAGAGAAAGAAAAGAAGAGAATGAGTTTATCTTCTCGGTTTAGTGAAGATGGGGCACCCAGTAAATCAATACAGGCAGCCACTCGGTCTATAATCAAAATGACTATTTTGCCCCTCACATAACTCTGAAGATATCTGCTTCGTCTGATATCCGGATGACACTCTCGATAGTCCATCTCGCATAACATTTCGATATCTATCTAACAGTGATAGTTTCGTATCTAGATTATTGTTAGATTAATTTCTATTAATTAACGTTCGTGTTAAACTAATTGAGTCATTATCGACAAATTCGTCACTTGACTGGTCTAATAGCTTTGACGAGCTTGAGAGTCCTTACATCTGCATTATGTGAGAGGTTCTACGAAGAGATTGATACAATTTTATTCCCATTCGGTGAGATTGCGGTAACTTCCGATGATGCTCATCAAATTCTAGGTCTCGAGGTTGAGGGAAAAGTAATCAGTGATGACTACGAATATGGCATTTCTTAGGAGAAAATCTTCAAATATACCAAGATCTTGTTCAATTTGGATGAGAAGCAGTCTGAGTCTTTGTTTGTGAAGAAAGATGGTTATATAAGCATGAAGTTAAGTCTGGAGATTTTTTGGGACACATACTATGGGACCTTGAAATCTTTGATAACGAAGGAAGTATGTCCATGGTGCGAATCAATGATATTGTGATAGCTTATCTGATATACATATTGGGCAACTGTATCTTCCCTGACAGTTCCGGAAGCTTGGTCGACGGCAAGTATCTTCAACTATTGCATCCCTTTCATGAGATGCATAAGTATTCTTGGGGTACCGCGGTGGTATCCTTATTGAATGTGGAGTTGACAAAGGGTTCAAGGGAACTTACTAAACAAGTTAACGGAAATCTATGTCTCTTACAGGTAATTCAATTGTCTAAATTATTTATATTTGCAAAATGCTTATAAGATAATATTCTTACTAACCTTTGTGTTTGCATAGGTTTGGGTATATGAAAACTTCCTTTCTTTGGTGAAAGGAAACCCCCACATAAAATTGAACATTAATCTTGCGAATTACAAGCAAGAGGACAACGATACAGTTTTACTGGTGCTTAGGATAAGGATATGCCACAACAGCTTATCAACGTACGAGTCGCCTTGGACAAAATAACTGCGGATGATGTAATATTTGATCCTTATCGAGATAATATAAATGAAAGTATAATCGTAAGGAGAGATGATATTGCATTCTAATACGGTCCCTTATTTTATCCCCAAGGATTTTCAATGTACGATCCACAACGGGTTTTGCGACAAGTGGGTTACGTCCAAGATGTACCTCATCTTGGTGATGATTCGTTCTATAAAGTGGTAAGAGACGAGTGCAGCACGTCCCAAAAAAGTATTGATGACTGTTACGCCCCACCAACAGATATTTCTCATTGGGATGAAAGAAGTGACCTTAAAATCGACACGAGTCTTTTGGACGAGGTGACCGAAGATCATGAATCCCATTAAGATTACATGCCGTGGTACTTGGGTTTTGCTCTTCCTACTATGAGTAGAGAAGAGAATGTTGAACAACCGGCCCGTAAGGGGAAGATGCCACCGAAATACCCAACAACAAGTCTTAAGTACTTTGTAAGTATTTTAAACTTTCTCTTATTATTTTAAGATTACATTATCGAATCATTCTGCTAATTGTTTATTGTTTAATTGAAAATAGAAGGATCATTTGAAGACCCTTGTGAAGATGATGTGTTGCGCGAGAGAAATAGGAGAGCATTTGTCGATTGAAGAGCAAACTAAGCACATTGATTATGCTAGCAATGTTGACAATGAATATGCCACTGAAATTTTCCAGCAAGCTAATGCTGGACTAAAAAGGGAAGCACAAGCCAAGAGGAATGCTGAACAAAAAAGGGCTTGTACCAGTGGTGGTGGTCATGGAAATGCTAAACGGGGCCGTGGTGGTGGTCGTGGTCGTGAATGAATGCATTTATATTTTATTTTTCTATGTGTTACAAATAATGTTAAGGTTAATGGTTGGACAAATGTTTTTTTAAGGTTTATGGGACACATGTTTTCTTATTTTGGACAAATGTTGGATTTCTAGTTGTTGAATAAATGATTTCTTTAGCTATGTTAAGTTTCAATAATTCCGCCGGCAGGGTATGAGTGAATGTTTTGTTAAGTTATAGTGCCGACTAAACCAGGGCCGGAAAGGTTGTGAACTAGCAGACTGCCGGCCCTGACAGCAGAAATGGTACAGTTACTAGGGTCGGAAAGGTAAGAAAATATCTACCATTCCGAATATTTGTTAGTCAGTGATGTAATGAACAAATTTCGTGCCGACTCAAGACAGCAGAAAATGACCTTCTCCTGAGTTATGGAAATTATAACGTCGTCAAGGTGATAAAATTAAGACCCTGCCGACTATATGTTAGTCAGCATTGTATTAAACAAATACCTTGCTGACCATATGCAGCAGAATATGACAATTCTTGAGTATGAAATTTTTTATAGCCGGCAGGATAAGAAAATTACGACACTGCCGAATGTTTGTTAGTCGGCATACTATGGAAACAGTAACCTAGGCGGCGAGTTCAAAATTCAAATTTTTGCAAGTACAACTGCATTGATTGACTAACCTAACGGCCAAATTTTGGCACCATCCTATAAATACACTAGTTCTCTCTACAAAAAAACATACACCTATTTGCATATACTCACCAAAGCTCATATCATAATCTAATCTTTCTAACTCTCGCAATAACTCTACATACAACAATGGCTTCATTTGATTCAAATGAGGATATATCCATCACCAAAGACGTAACCTTTTGGGCAAAGGTATACGAAAAATATAAGCAAGGGTTTGGGAATCTGAATGGAAGAAGTGTTCAACAAATTCATGATAGGCACCTAGTCATAGAAAATGCGATACTTTCTTATTTAGCTATCCAACATCGGATTTTGAACGCTACCCACTTTAACTTGTCCATTGAACAATTTGTAAGTATTTTTGTGGTTTATTTTACATAATCCAAGTTGTTTAATCTTCCTACTAAACACCACTAACAAAGTAATTTTGTGTCGTGTTTTTGTAGCACCAAGTCGTGAAAGGCCGCTACTTGGAGGTTAGAAGGAAGCATTCGCATTAGATGCAAGCTATCACTTCATGGTGTCCAAAATTCCGGAGTATGCCCCGGAGATGATGGTGGGTGAATCGGACTCGGATTCCTATGACGAAGAATTATGGATTTAGAAGTTTTTGGGTAGATCTCTATGTAAACCCTCACGAGACTATAAGTCGTTCACTAGGGTCTCCTAGGGGTTTAAAGGCTTGATGCACGTGCTAAGTGCATCTGTTATTCCTACGACAATGAGTTATATTTTATGTTTCAATCAATGTAGTAACAAAATTGCATGAATAAAGTGAACTACAGCTTTCAAGAATCTGTTTACTTTTGGGAATAGCCAACTGTCGGCAAGGTAGTAAGATTATTACAATGCGGACTATACCTTAGCCGGTAAGGTGGGAAATTAATTAAATGTCGATTGTAGGTTAGCCGGCATGGTAGGAAATCAATGAGATGCCGACTAGTGAAGCATTTACAACAGTCTCATGTGTGTCAAAAATAATACAGTCTGATATTGCTTTTTAGAGACAAGCATGCCGGCCAAACTTAGTCGGCATGGTCTTCATTCGTCGACCTTGCCGACTTTTCATACTTTCATAACTAAAAGGGTTGATTTATTCTTTAATTTTGAGTATGATTTCATACAACAGCTTTGCAATCCCCATTTTTGAAGTGTTAGGGTAGTGTGCTTTCATTTCCATTGATAAAAATATTCTCAAAACAAAAACAAATCATCAAAAATCTTCCCACATAAGTTCAATCAAACACAAAATTTAATAACTTAAGTTCAGAAGTTTTAATCTACTCAATTAATTAATTTAGACTCACTTAATTAACTTAATCATATTTTTTTAGTGTTAATTAAAGAAGGGTATATTATCATTTAGAAAATACATGGTTAAGGGGTGTCCTGTTTTACTTCAAAATGACCCAGGTTTTGTCTCATTAGGTATACCCCAGTTAATCTGGGTATACCCCAATCTCGGTAGGATATATAGGCAACTCTCTTCTAAATTTATTTATTTATTTTTATTTTTCAAGCATAATTCCAAATTTAATGTTTTTATGTTCACTATCATACAACAATATACTATATGTTTGAGGAGGATTAGAGGTGAACCATGGAGAGATAAGAGGAAGAAGAAGAACCATCGTATTAGAGGGATTATTGGTTCTATTACATATGTTACAACATATACATATCAATGGGTAACTGGATGGACCGCACATCCATGGGTCGTGGGCCCTGTAACACTCCCCCTTATGCGGTTCAATAATACAATTTTTATACATAGTGCTTCATATATAGTGCTTTGAATGTATTTCTTCAAACGACGTCCTCTGCTTGATAGCTTGTGCCGAAATCAATCGCCTCATTAAAACTTTGACAAGTAAAAACCCAGTGGGATAAAATCTTGGTACAACTCTTCACATGTAGTACTTCACATGTTGTCTAATATTTTACATGTTGTTCGTCACATGCAATACGATCCTCAAAGATCGACGAGTATAAGTTAACTGTCTTGTTAAAACTTCGTTAGGAAAAACCCATAGGGACAAAACCTGAACTAAAGAAAAAGAGTACAAATATTACGCAAACGTAGAACATAGTTAGACTCGAATATGTTGCCTCATTAAAACCTTGATGAAGGGAAAAGAGTACAACATGGAAGATGCAGGTAAAGGTGATCCGTTGCAGATGATCACTTTGCTATGTTGAAGTTGACTAGTTGCTTCACAACTCTTAAGGCAGAAAATCCTCGTGGGAAAGACAATAGCCTTAGCTGGTAAATTACATTCCCGGTGTTTGTTGTTGTCTCATTAAAAACCTTGCCGAGCAACAAAAACCTGTGCGAATAAGTAACCTCGGTGAAGGAAAAGAGTTCAACACACCATTAGATGCTCCCCCTGATGTCAGACAATTTTTATTAGTCTAATGCAGTCAAAATGAGTTTATCACACTGTACCTTGGTGACTTGAAAACTTATAAGACCATGTTGTTGATCCTGGAAGTTACGTTGCTTAACAGACTATCGCGTTTCATTTCCTTGATTCAGATATTTTCAGTAATATCAACATTCAACATACTTGATGTTTTTAGTGTCGTCTCACTAAAAACCTTGTCGAGTAACAAAACCCTTTGGGAAAAACTATTCTCGATCTAAGGGAAAAAGAGTACGACACAACTTCAATTTTGAAGTAAATTATGTCGACATCATATCCTTGGACCCTCCCCCTGATTACTTTCAGAGTTTTTTTTATACAGTTCCCTTAGTCATGTATTATTCGAAACTGAATATTGGTAATGACTAAAAAAAATAGTCTACTATATCTCCCTCTGATTAATTTCGTTGGAGAAGAGATTATTGTTCCTTTATAATCAATAACTTTTGGATTGCACTTTTATTAGCATTCCTTTTAATGTCTTTGCAGGGAAAAAACAAAATTTATGTCAATGGTTACTTTTAAGTACATGATTACATTCATTATACAATTCCAATGACATTGCGTAGGCGCTGAGCTATATCTAGCTAACAAATTCCTTGAGGATGCAAAATTTTATCGAGTACATTATTATACTAAGTACAACAATGCGTCTATTGTACTTAGATATGGAAATTTCATCTCCCAACATATCTTCGTCATTTTCCTTTAGAAAAAATGGTCACTTACTTACATTTGAACCTCGACTAATCATGGGAGTGCTATCAGGATGCATGTCTTTGTTAAATTTCCTGACAACTTTAGACAAATGCAACCTGGTGGGATAATATACCACAAGCTCAGTATTCGGTCGAGCTTTCCCCAGATTTTTCATCTCAAATTCAGATTTCAAATACATTTTAAGGTCTTTTATTACATCAAGAGTACCCATCATGTTTGTACCATCGACATAGATAGCTACAATTCGAAATCAGGAACTTTCTTGTGAATACGCAAGGAAAAATAATTTACTTGTCTATCCCCTCCAAATCAAATAGTAACTTGGACGGGTATACCACATCCGCATGATTGCTTGAATCTATAAGTGAGGTTTCTATCTAACTGTAAACGCACTCTATGGTTTAGAGTCATTTGGTTTGGGCAACCAAAGTCTATCAATTACTTTTGTGAATATCTTCTATTTCTTGATTCTTTCAGAGATACGTAACAACCACATACATATGCTGCATTTCAAGTCCTTTTGAAATTACCAAGCTAACTAAGTAGTAAAATGCTATAATGCTCATTACAACAAAGTAAACAATTCCAGGGCTTTGTGAGATACCTCGCGCCACAAGGAGAGTCTTTATACCATTACGACTTCATTATTCTCACTGTGCTTTGTGACAAATAATCATGTATGTCCACAGGCTTTACACTTGGTTGGTTAGCACTACCACACCAAATTCCTATATATTTGTCAAAGAATCAAACTCTACCTGGATTGTGTAGGCCAAATATGCTCTTTATTGTTGATATTCAAACAATAAGAAGCATGGTTCGATCTCATCGTGCTCGATTTCCTTTAGCAACTGTATATGAAAATAATAATCATTAATATGATCACACGATCTTTCCATTGACTCGTGTGTGTTCTCATAATCCACTTGGTATGTCATTGTTCTCTGGAATCGTTAAACTTCGGAGCGTCCTCCAGTATTGATTCATGGACATAGTCAGAGACAATCAAATAAGATGATTCCATTAATGATACAAATTAGGTTGTGCCTTTCTCATCTACTTCCTTTCTAGGTGAGCATTGATCGAACCTCGTGGTATCTCCATATTCCTTTATGGAGCAACGGCCTTAACTACACTTCCACCAAGTGTAGTTGCAACACCTTAGTCTATGGTGTACCCCATGCTGAGGATTTATAACCTTGCAGAAATATTTGCAGCTGGTATGTGTGATCTTGTCACTTTAGCGATATCAGTGTACATTCTGTAAATCGATTATTCTTTGTCACTTCAGATTTACATTTGTGGAGTACAAGAATCAACATGAGACATAGTGGGAACACACCACGACAATTCATGTCGTTCCCTTAGAAAATACTTTTTCTTATATCCCCCTAAAGAAGGGAAGAATGTCTTATTAAAATGACAACCCGCAAATCTAGCGGTAAGAGATCTCCTGCCAAAAGTTTTCAAATGCGAATAATTGTTGAGAACTCGTTTCCAACATAACTACTTAACAGTTTTGAAGAACCATCATAGTACGATGTGGACTCGTAGTGGCACATATATAGTGCAACCAAAAATGCGTAAGAACACAAATGTCAGGATTAAATCCAGTTACCAACTGGTACGCATAAAAGGTTGACTAATATTGGGTTCTAAAAACGAATTAAGTAAGATGCGTGTAATATTGCATATCCCCAAAGAAATAAAGTATAGGTTGGTACGCATAACCTATTCCTTAGGCACCATCTGTAACCTTTGATGGTAGCCTCTGCGAGACCATTGGGTATAAGATGCTCTATATAGATCCCATTAGACATACAATATTCATCAAGTCCTTTTGATGTAAATTCTCTAGCATTAATAAGGGTGGTAAGCCTTTGCACTTTGTATCGTGTAATATGTGCTAAGAGTTTTTTAAACACAAATTTCTTGGGAACTAAAACTAGTCCAAAATGTCAAAACATTCATCAGAGCCATAATTTACTTTAATGGTCCGCATTTTGCATGAATATTTTTCTAAATTTCACCTTGTTTTCTTTGTAATATGGAATTTTTACCATTTGCATCTTAGGATGGTCTCGATCCTGTTTTTATGAAGACTTTGTAAAAATGAGTGATATGCTCTTTTACTTAAAATCATAATTGGGGGGAGGAGGGGGTTGTGCATCTAGTACTTTAGAATACACTTATTGAGAGATATGTCATTACTTCGCATTCTGTCAAAATTGTTCCCATTTTTGTTCACTCAAATAAAGTGATGTTCGCATGAGTCCTTTCAAAACGATCATCATGTCCCAACCAAAGTTGCTTTATGGTTATGCCCAAAGCATGTGTGAGTCAATTTCCAACATTTCATCGTAGGATTCAATATGATTCAATAATCCAAACATTATAGTGAATTGCATTGCACTAGATTGACTCATTAGTTTCTCTAAAATATATTTCCTTCCAAATACATTAGAGGCATAAAAGATGCAATCAATTATATTCTCATCACTGTGAGTTTCCATATGATATCCATTCTCATGAGTTTCTTTGGAATTTAACAAGGTGATTAGCTCTTAGTACATATAGAGCTTTTGTTACTTTGTTTCATGTTGGAAACAAATTTTTGAACAATGCTTCGCTCAATGATCCAATCATCGTAGTCATATTATAAGGAAGTAGTTCAACAACTAGTTTAAATTCCTTAAGATAATGGAAGAAAAACAATTATGAGTTAGACACTTGGGTCTTGAGAGTTTTAGCAGGTGGTGTGGCCTTATTACGTAATAAAAGTGGGATTCAATTCAAAAACTTTAGAGTGAATATATATTACGTGTCACCCAATATATCTCAAGTTCTTTTGAGAATTTATGTCTCTTGTTTTCATTCCATAAGTACAGACATTGGATCCAGTTCAACTGAATAAGATAGTCAATTGGATAGGAAAATTTCTTGTTGCCATTAAAGTTGATGTGAAAATTGGTTGCTAATTATGATACACACATTACATTTTATATACCAATACCTATGACCAGGTGCATTTCCAATTTTTTCATTTATGATGGAAGCTAGAATTACATTGTAGCTTCATCCCATGATATATATGTCCCTTTTCTCATGCTTTATATGAGTCATTACGTCTAACCCTTATTACTTTGGGGTTCTTTCCATTTTCATTTTTGCTACATTTAGCTTAATTTGAGAAATTTATTTATCTCAACGGGCCAAGAGAACCTCACTACACATGTCAACCACTTACTTTAGGTTGAATATATTACTAAAAAAAGTAATTAATTCTCTTGTTGTCATACTTCAACATATACCTGTTCGTTAGTATTATGGATAAAGTAGAGAAATGAAAATTTTCCGACTCAAGTACTTCCACACAAAAAAAAATGGGAGTTGAATATATTACTTATTTTTTTTATTTTTTTATTTTTTTTGGGAGTTATTCCACACAAAAATTGGAATACATGTGATTTTATATGAACATATGTTTTGAAAATTCCACGGAACCTTCAAATTTTTGGAAAAATATCAAGTATCCAATAATGGTGCTCAATTACTTCTAAGCCCCAAATGAATACATTGGAATTGAGTTGGTACAAACAATTGTATAAAAGACACCATTCAACTATAGCCAATATCATATTCAAGAGAACTAAATAACATTAACCAAGATTCTTAATAAACAAGGTCAACAGTCATAATTTAAATCGACTAATTATATAATGTGGACTTATCTTAAGACCAAATGAACAAAACTAGGCATTTTCTAAAAAAAATAGGCCTAGCAAGTACTCAACGTAAAAACCTACATTATAGTACATACCTCGAATTTTGGTTCCCGCTGCATATAGACAAAATCGGAACAGGCTTGATCACGCACGACCTAAAACCGGAAGCCAAAATCTGGAACAGGACAGGCTCAACACAGGACCGAGTTGGATGGGTAAAAACAGGACCGAGTTGTATGGGTGGATCGGTTCTTACTCCAGCGGTTTCGCTCCTGCTTCCCAAAACAGAAAAAGACGGACAAACTTTTCTGATGGAAAAAGATGAACCCCTATTGTTCTTCTGATTATAGAGTGAAAAATCAAACGCAAACGTGAAGAAAAGCTAAGGATTAGAAAATCAAATAACCCCCACAAATACTTTTCATGTGTAGATTCATCTTTAATTGAATCAACTCAATAATCGAATCCCAAATATTGATTAATCAATTTTTAAATCTCCACTAACATCGTCTACTGTGAAGGAAATCTTTGTAATTACCGATATGATATTCTAATTCAAGACCAAATCAAATACAGAAGCAATTGATTTTGTTAAGAAAATACAAAAGACGCCACCCTCCATTAAATCAAATATGAATCTGCAAAATTAAAAAAAAAAAAAAAAAAAAACAAGAGAGACACTTAGCTTGATTCTACAAGTTCCTTCTCCCCGCAAACAGACATGAAGGGTTGCGAACAGACAGATTTCATTTCCAAATCTAATCTAGCTTTTTGTTTTTTTCGGACTGATTGAAAAAAAATAAAAAAGTTTTTGATAGAAGCATGTAAAATTGGCTAATAACCCTCTTTCTTTTTCTTATCAATCTTTTCAGCAGCGATTGAGCATTGTGGTGATAACGTGTTTGAGGAGGATTAGAGGTGAACCATGGAGAGATAATAGGAAGAAGAAGAACCATCGTATTAGAGGGTTTATTGGTTCTATTACATATGTTACAACATATACATATCAATGGGTAACTGGATGGACTGCACATCCATGGGCCGTGGGCCATGTAACACTATATGCAATATATGATTAAACCAATAATGCTCTACTAATTTTTTTTATCCTATTGGTGTGTACTTTTTCTTGCAAATTAAAATATAAACAGTGTTTACTTATCCTCGCGAATAAATAAAATGTTTCTTCTTTTTTCTTTTCTTTTTATTTTCTATTGTCAAAAGGTTCAGAACATTCTAATTTTCAGGAGGTTTATTTTGGAGTTTGTTTCGATTTTATTTTTTGGTCAATAAAAAATATATGATTTTAACCACTGTATTTCAGTGATATCAATGTTCGGATATTTATCGTTAACATCAACTTCTTTTCTTTACGCTCAGACCGACTAAAAATTTCGATTTCTTGTTTCAATCGACCTGCAAAGCACAATACGTGTTTTTGTGGTCACAAAACCAACTCGACTCTTTTTCTCTTTTTTTTTTGTCCAATTCTGGAGAGATCTAATTTGTTTTTATCAAATTCAATATAAGTAAATTCTAAAACTAAAAATATGAAGCCAATTTAGATAACCACACCCGGTTATCTAATAAAGAAAATGACATTCATACTACAAAAACTTTAACAAAAAAAAACAAGTCACACCTGGATTTGTTTGTCCATACTCATGAGCTAGTGTATTATAATGACTTTTTTTTTTATAAAAGAAAAGAAAGATTACTGCCGCGAACCGATCAAACATATGTTTTGTGCCTCCCACATTTGAGGACTTTCGTTTCTAGACCCTATTAGAGAAAGCTGCAGAAGATCTGTGCAGTTTTTGGACTTAAAATCCTTACAATAAACCTTATCAAAAAGTAATAAAGTGGTCAATAGATTTTCCACAATCTGGTTTGTCTTCCAGGTTGTTTTCCTTAGCCCTCCTTGCAGAGTGGTGTTTAGTTTCCTGTTGTTTCCATTAAAATTGAACCTTTTGCAATTCAGAAGAGAGGCCCATTGGAGAGAATCTTTAGCCGCTATGTAGTCTCCTTCCTCTTTGATGTTAGATCTGACTCCTCTGGTCCTTATTCCAACAGTAACTCCATAAGGATCTGAAATTGTCACACCCACACTTGTTAGGCCTATAATGGAGTTAAAGCTAGACAAATAAGCAAAAGTAATGTTCCTTGTGAGGTTGGCATCAGACTGGTTAGCCATAGTTGTTATACTATTAGACGGTCTAGGAGTAGCAAGTCTCTGGTAAGAATTCAGATGTTTTAAAATGAGAGTCCCAGTGGTTTTGGGGTTGGGATTGACACCCTGGAAAGCCACATCACATCTATCTTTCCAGGTGAACCAACACAATGTGGCAACTACAGCTTCCCATTCCCCCCAATGTGTTGGAGGGTGTCTTCCAGCTACCCAAGAGGAGAACCAATTGGATAGAGAGTCAAAATTTAAAGTGGAAGCATTCAAGTTTAAAGAACAATGTGCCCAAACAGCTCTTGTAAAATTGCAGTGCATTAAAAGATGTTCTCATGTCTCTAAATGATTCCTGCACATCACACAAATAGGGTTAATATGAGTTACATAAATATAAATATGCCCACTAAAAGGTAAGATGTTCTTATGCATTTTCCAAGTGAAAATTTTTATTCTAGGTATCACATTCATATCCCATATTTTACCCACCAAAGTATCTTGATGTTGCATTTTTTTCTTATCCAAAATATCATACAAAGATCTGCTACTGAAATTTCCTTGTGGATTGTCCATCCACCTCAAGGTAACCGTTATGCTGGATAGTTAGAATTCTCTTGATAGTATTAGAATCGAATAGAAGTTTCAGGGTTTGAATATTCCAGCTATTATCAGTCAGAAGGTCAGAAACATGAGAATGGGTACTAGCCCTCCCTTCCTCATTTAGAATGATAGGGTTTCCCTCAGAGTCAGGGATCCACAAATCTTTCCAAATATGCACACTCTTCCCATTTCCTATTTTCCAAATGCTATTTTGCTTAATCAACATGAGGCCTTTGTACACTCCCTTCCATGCCCAAGAATATCTCTCATTAAAAGTGGCATGAAAAGGATTGGTTTTAGGATAATACCTCCCCTTCATGGTTTTAGCATATACATAGTTAGGTTGGTGGAAAAGGCGCCAACCATTCCTAGCAATAAGAGACATATTAAAATGGCTCAGGTCTTTTAGCCCATTGCCACCTTTTTCCTTAAGTTTACAAAGCCCTTTCCAATTCTTAATGTAGTAACCCTTTTTACCATCATGTTTGCCCCACCAAAAGTCTCTAATGATAGCATTAGCTCTTTTGATAGTATTTTTGGGAAAAATAAAAGAAGACATACTATAAACAGGGATGGTCTCAAGCACAGCTTTCGCCATAATACCTCTACCCGTAGGAGATAAGGATTGCACATTCCACCCTTTAGCTCTACCTGTCATTTTCTCTAAAACATTTTCGAAACAGGCTATCTTGGATTTATTCGTAAAAAGAGGACCCCCTAAGTATTTATCATTGAGGCTAATTTTCTTAACTTTAAGGATGTCAATTAGCTCTTTGCCAAAGCTATTGCTCACATGAGGGGTAAAAAAGATACCCGATTTCAAAAAAAATTGATCATTTGGCCTGAAGTCTTACCATAATCGTCAAGCAAATTTAGCAGATTTCTACTTTGAGTAATAGAAGCCCTGATGAAAATGAGGCAGTCATCTGCAAAGATCAGGTGACTGATAGAAGGATAATTTTTGTTTATTTTAAAACCAGAGATAAGACCACAGCACTCAGCATTAACAATGGTTCTAGAAAAGGACTCCATACAAAGGATAAACAGGTAGGGAGATAAAGGATCTCCCTGCCTCAGACCTCTAGTAGGTTTGAAGCTCTTACTTGGCACTCCGTTTATAAGAATAGAAGAAAAAGAAGTGTTAATGCATTGCATAATGAGGTTACACCAATCCAAACAGAAACCCATTTTTTTTAGAATAGCAATTAGAAAATCCCACTCGACCCTATCAAAGGCTTTCGACATATCAATTTTGAGCCCCATGTAGTTATCATTTTCTTTTTTTTCCTCATGGCATGGATTATCTCATGAGCAACAAGAATATTGTCTGAGATAAGCCTTTTCTTCACGAAAGCCGACTGTAAAGGGGAGATCAGTCTATCTAAGAAAGGTTTTAATCTATTAGCAATAACTTTCGAAATGATTTTGTAAACTATGTTACAGAGGATGATAGGTCTGTAGTCAACATGACTAGAAGGGTGAGGCACCTTGGGAATTAAATAGATGTGAGTCAGGTTTAGTTCAGTTAGCATATGACCACTAGAAAAAAAAAGATTTGATAGTTTTAACAATATCAGTGCTAACAGTAGACCAGTTTTTTTGGAAAAAACAAGCATGGAAACCATCTGGACCAGGGCTAGAATTAGGTGGCATTCCAAAAATAGCACTACGAATTTCATCAATGGAAGGAGAAGACATGAGATGGATATTATCATCCTCAGTTATGGCAGTAGGAACAAGATTGATAATGTCATAATTAAGCACAAGAGCAGAAGTAGTAAGAAGAGTTTCAAAATGAATATTTAAACAATTAGCAATTTCATCTTTACCATCTAACCACCTATTGTTATTATCATGAAGACCTATTATATTGTTTCTTCTTTGACGTTTTATTGCATTCTGATGAAAAAAATGAGTGTTTTTGTCCCCTAGTTGGATAAATTTTTCATTACCGTTAATTTTCCACATCTCCTCTTCATAACCCCGAAGCTTACAAATTGCAGTAGTTGTGATCTGTATATTATTATCATTCAACCTAATATTATGATCAGATAAAAGATTTTCTAGTTTTTGATCTAGAGAAGCCAACTTAGTCGTTATATTTCCAAAATCATTTCTATTCCATTTTCCAATATCTGTCCTAACCATTCTAAGTTTACTAGCTAGAACATAAGCATTAGATCCCTGCAGTTTAATGTCCCAAGAAGATTTGATTATGTCTCTACAACCAGTTTCTTCTTGATAAAAACCAAAGTATTTAAAAGGCATATGTCCTTTAGTAATAGGGATATCAGTAACTAAAAGAATTGGAGAGTGATCAGAACCTATAGGGTGTAAGTGTTTAAGACAAGCATTAGAAAAAGTAGTTATCCAGCCCCCATTAGCCATCCCTCTATCCAACCTTTTTTCCACAAGTTTACATCCATCTTGGTGGTTGGACCAAGTAAAAGGGAAGCCCAAAAAACCTAAGTCAGTCAGCCCTAAGTTGTTGAAATCAGTGTTGAAATTCCTCATTTCGGCTCCATTAGCAGCCTTTCCTCCTCTCTTTTCAAAATGGTGGAGAATGACATTTAGATCCCCTAAGATCAGCCAAGGCTGGTTCATGTTCTGACCCATACAATTAACCATTTCCAAAGATTTAGCTTTTCTATAGTCTTTATAAGGACTACCATACATACAAGTAAGGACCCAATTAGATTTAGTTTTTTCATTCCAAACAAGGCAATTTATCTGATTATCATCTTGATAAGTAATGGATAATTTAACAGAATTATCCCAAGCAACAGCAAGACCCCTGCAATCCCCACAAGAGCTTGACAAGCAATATTGTAAAACAAGTTTTTGTTTAGAGTATCCCTAACAAACTCGTTTGGGTTCTTAGTTTCCGACAGGAAAACTATGTTAGGCACATGCTTTTTTATAAGTTTACCCAGCTGTTGTCTAGTTGTTTTGGGAACTAAGCCCTGACAGTTCCAAGATAATAAACTAATGAATTGCCAAAAATATGAAACTACAGGGTAAGCAAATTTTGGAAAAACTACGATTTTAGCATAGAATTTAAACATGGATATATGCAAAGAGTGATTTTTCTCAGTAATGAACCAAAAATAAGCCAAAATTAGGATTTTTGGAGAAACCTGGTTAGCTTCCTTAAAAGTTCCCATGGTAGGTGACTCAGCGATTTGAGCAACCTGAAATTTAGTACCAGAAAAGCTAGCGTTTTTTTTGGGAGGATGAAGCAGTAGCATTCCTGTTGGGATTTGCTGGAGAAGATCTAGCTTGCCCCATAGTTCTTTGCTTTCTGCAATGAATGAAAGTACTAGCAATGAAACGATGGATCGAGACCTTCTTGATGATGACCGAGTTGTTTTCCGTCGCATCATAATCTTTCAACCTGTATAACCGATGTTAATTGAAGACCTGCAGCTAGTTATAAGACCCAATTTTTCTCTACTAATAAGAATGTTATTATTGAGATAGGTTTTAATGGTGTAGATTAAGGAATTTTTCCAGAATACCGCACCAAGCGATTTCCATTTTCTTCTACCTCTACATCTATTGTTATCATCTCTGATACAGAGCCTCAAACGTTTCTTTTCTTTGGAATAGATGGAGTTTCTTTTACTCTTGCAGGACCCGAACATGGTAATACTTGCCATGAACATCAATTTTGAACATTTCTTCATTATAACAAACAGGTAGAGTGCAAAAAGTAGATAGAAAAAACAAAAGGTTACTCAAAAAAATTAATCAGGAAACCAAATAATTAGACGAACCAGATGGTAAAGATCAACAGCCAAGAGAGAAAAGGAAGAAAACCGACGACGGAAAGGATCAAATAACCAGCAGAAACAGAAACAGAAACAAACAGAATCACCAAAACCGAGTCACCAACCGGAATCCCCAAAATAGAATCACCACACAAGAGTCGCTAACAGAGAATCACAGAACTAAAATCACAGTTACAAGAATCCCAAAGATCTGACACTAATCAAACATAAAACCAACACAAAAAAGATAAAATCCGGTCACTTCCGATCAAAAAGTCACCGAAAAAGAGGGCTAACGGACAAAAAAAAAGGACAACTAAACGGAAAGAAAATGTCTTTTCTGACTCTTTCCTTGAAAAGAGCCGCGGATAGGAGAGAGAGAGGACGAAAGTGATTTTTCAATAATGACTTACAACGTATGCACTTGATCTTGACTTTATGTCTTTACCAGTCAGTAACCTTTAAAACAATTAAGCTTTTAATCTTTTGGATTGAAGGAGATATATAGACCTGTTATATGACTCTTAAACGGAACTTTTTTGTATGACCCCTGATGTGATAACCGGATCCCTCACTGCAACTATACTCGCACTACAATTGGCTCTAAATGGGATAGAAAATCCACTAAAATTTTCTTAGTTATCAAAGTACTTTCATCTTCTTAATGCCCCCTTTCTGTCCAATCCCAACTAAGTACCTAATTCTTTCCAAACAAAATTACGAAAATTATTTAAGAAAAGAACAAAAAATACGTAATTACGCTATGTGGCTTGCACATTGACAACCAATTATCATGATATGATAACTTGTTTGAAACTACACATCTTGAATAAAGGTGATGGATTTGAGATATTCGTGTACGGACTTCACAATCCACTTTATTGCATTCTATGATACATAATTTCCGCAGACCGCTCCTGTTCACATAGCCGTGATCTTGTTCACAGGCACGTAAAGTTACTTTTTGCTTTTTCACTTTTTTGGAGAAAACAAGACCATCGCCCGTTAATTTCCGCCACCATTCACCGACTAACCACCACCACTGTCACTACTTGCTTCCTTTAATGGAATAACCATAGAGAGATAATGAAGATCAAATCCAACTATACTTCCATATTATTCTAACTTTCTTTAAACAGGGTTTAGATTTGTTTTTCACATTAAACACGGTTTAAGTTTGTTTCACGGAAAAGAAAATTTTAAGTTTTAGAAACTGAAATAAGGTTGTATTATGAGAAACTGTTGAAATCAAGTGAAATTGAGTTGAGAAAAAAAATTATAAATTTATATGTTCTATAAAACAATGTTTCGTCATTCATGGGTGGTGGTGTATATTTCCATTGTTATTGTTTTAGACTTAAGGTGATTAATCCATAAAATTATAACAAGAGTTTGATTGGATTAGTATATTGTGATACGGGTTTGAACTTTGAAGTTAGTATGATGAAAGGTGGCGGTAACAAGGGTTGAAGAAATTAGGAGAGAATGAGGAGGAGCAGAAGAAGACGGTGGTTACTTTTGGTCCTGTGTATATCACTGGCGAATTTATTTTGTTTATTTTCGGCCTGTGTACAAGCTGTACCTGTATATATCAAATTGTGGCCCTGTTAACATCCACGGTCTTTCCGCAGGGAAGCGCATATCATCACTTTATTGCAAGAACAATGCTATCCCACGCGAATTTGCGGGATGACTTCATGTAAAAATGGCTTCTTTACCGTTAGATGTTAGATCTTGTTAAAATCCAAATCTAACAGCCTTGAATCATGTAGGGGAAGTGATGGGTCTTTTCCTGAAAATGGTGGGTCCTTTCTTGAATGTGAATCTAACTGTTGATTTGATTATTCAACGGTATAGAAGCCGTTCTTGCGGAAAAGCCATCCCGCAAAGTCGTGTGGGATAGCATTTGTCTTATTGCAACTCCTTACAAAGGCTCTTCAAAGCATTCAGTTAGTATATCACAAGAGCCCTGAGACATTGGATTAGTGTCTGTCCGACTGTAGGAAGCCGTTCACAAAATCAAGACTGTTAGATGAACCCATATCCCACACGCCTTCAAAATTACTATCAACGGAAATACTACCAACAAATCAGAGTGGCGCAGCGGAAGCGTGGTGGGCCCATAACCCACAGGTCCCAGGATCGAAACCTGGCTCTGATAAGAGAAAATAATTTCATTTCATTTTTCCGTCAAATTTTATACATCTGGAACTTTTGCTTTGTATTCACCGTGTAAAAGAAGTACATCACTTGACATTTCTGTGGATTATGGGTATAGAAACTTCAGCGTGCAAGTAGGCTAATGATCCTGCAACTTTTGAGGCTGTTCTTAAACGATTTTCCCATGAAAGAGTAGCAGAACCAGTTCCGTGTAAATGCTGGTGAAAGGTCCCATTAGCAACATTTCTTCGTAAACTAGTAAAGGACACAGACAAACAATCAAAGAGCTATCATTTTTTTGATTGTATTTGGGAAGTTGGGCTCAGAAACCATGGGCCGGAGGCCTATTACGAATTGTCCTTCATAAATCGACAAAAAGCATATACTTTGTCGGTCTGTCCAGCTTGTAAAAGCACTTTTGTCAAAGAATTCCAAGTCCAACTGCAACTATGCAAATACTATTCAACTTACAATTATTGACTCTGGATGGGATGCAAAACCCAATAAAGCGAAAGCACAGCGGTCAGTCATGTTAGGTGAACAATGGCCTCTCGCTGGCGTCCATTGTAAAATAGGTAGCTTAGCTCAGAGTCTTAGGCCAAGCCAAGCACATTGGTATTTGATTTCGCTTACTGAAAGCTTAATTATAGGGAGATATACGATTATCATGGTCTTTTGTTTCGCTTTAATTTAGCGGAATCCCCCCGTTTCTCCGAAGTTGCTCAGCTCTGGTCACCTTATAAGCAAAGAAAAATCACAAGAAAATTCAGTTTCTGTTTCAAAAGTTACTTTATGGAAATTCAATTTCTATGTGATTTTGAATGGGTACTTTGTTTCTGTTTCCAAATTTTCAATTCTACTCATAATTTTTCATTTTGAAATCTTTTTTTTTTTTTTTTTTTTTCTTGTAAACAATATATTAAATAGTTTTGAGAAATTACATACTTTTTGCTAGGTTGTTGGCAACCTACCGACAAGCATCATTATTAACTAATCAGTTCTTGAATAGCGATACCTAATTTATGAAAAATAAAGCTATCAACACCACTACTAGCATCATTATTAACTAATCAGTTCTTCAGACACTTAAAAAAACACAAAGTATCCTCACCTAGTTCTCCTAAGGTAGAGAAAGCTAAAACACCAAGACCATAACCAAGTGAAATACACTTATCTAAATACTTAGTGCGTTTTCGAGCAACAACATTAGAAATGGCTTTGCCCGGAACAAAAGAGCGAATGCCATCACCTGCTTAAAACACACTTATTTACCTAAAACTCTTTTTTTCGTATTATATCTTCATTTTTTTTTCTCGCTTAAAACATTTTCTACTTATAAATAATATTTATCTAATTCGGTTCAAATAAAATTTGACACTATTTACGCCCCTCACCATACTCATTTCGCTTAGCTTCAATTAAGCTATAGGGAAGCGAAATGTTCCAACATTGTGCTTGGCCTTATGGAATA
Organism: Papaver bracteatum; assembly: GCA_023529315.1. Taxonomy (NCBI): domain Eukaryota; kingdom Viridiplantae; phylum Streptophyta; class Magnoliopsida; order Ranunculales; family Papaveraceae; genus Papaver; species Papaver bracteatum. The sequence continues at coordinate 419,590 of JAJJWX010001567.1, forward strand.
GGAGTTGGGTTGCACGGACGCTCCGTTTTTGGAGTCGTGTCCGCGTCCGATTCACGTCGGATGCAGGACGCGCGTTTGACGCTGACACGACGCGTGTTAGACACACCAATATGTGCGTCCCGCGCGCGTCTTGTTTGGACGCACCGATGAATCGGGTTTGAAGCATGTTTTTTTTCCATTTTCATTTAAACTTCTTCATTTATTTTTACTATTATTAACTAAATGAAGAAAGACAAACATTTAGATCAATCATTTAAGTCTTTATTAGGGTTTTGTAATTGGAAATACATCACATATACCCTTAGTTAGTCATGTGTTGTTCTAAGAATGCAATTTGATTGTGCTATGTGTTTAATAGTGATTGATTGCTTGACCTTCGGCGTGTATAAACAAATGATATTTCGTTTTCTTTTGATATTTATACACCTGTAGCATTATTTTCTAATTTTTAGGATCGAAACACTTGATTTTGTTGTATAAATACATAATTATATATATAAATAAAATATGTATATACGTGTCCGCGTCCTAGTTTTTTGAGAATTTTGTAGTGTCCGCGTCATGTCGCATCCGCGTCTGTGCAACCCAGAATAGGAGTATCACACGCATGAGTGCACCATCAACACGCATTTCATAGAGTTGTCCACAAATAGATATAAATTTTGACTGCCTAGAAGTACATGCTTAAGTTATGCAATTACATCACCGATTTTGTTCAACATTCTAATAGCTTAGATTAAATTCCGACCGCTTAGATGTAAATTCTGATAGCCTGATTCGAGTTGCATTGTGTTAATATTTTACATCACCGATTTTGATTTTAGTTAGATTCCAGAATCCAAATATACTCAGTGGCTCAGTGCCAAACATGGAACAAGGTACATGTTGTCTTGTGATTCTGACATACAACTATAAGAGTATGTTGATGGATTCCTACGTACAGAAATACTATATTGCAAACTGAAAAGATAATAATGTGAGCTAGGACCAACTAGTCCATAAAGAAGACGAGGGAGAGTCCTTCCTCCACGGGGGTACCGACTAGACCACAAGAGGACGAGGGAAGTGAGTCCTTCCATCATGGGGGTATCCTTGTGTCAATATCTAATTTCTTTTGGTTTGAGATCACAAAAAGTACTAATAATGCTGTTGTGGTGACGTTGTATTGGTGGTGTCTGATTCCGTCAAAAGCTGAAATTGATGTTGAGAGGTTCATGACCGAAAGAGAGGACATAGAGTGGCCACAAGGCGTAGGACGGCCACCACCACGAACACCAAATCCATTGTGTGGAACCCCTGTTTGTGGTGGGTGTCCTACCTGTTATCCTATCCGATGCTAATGTCGTATGCATTACAGGTACAAGTCATTTTCAACTTGGTTCTTGCACTGCTCCTTCCTCTAGTCTAGTGATTCCCTTTCAAGCTTCCCAATTTTTATCATTATTTTCGGTACTCTTATCATGTAGGAAACTATCAATTTAATGTATTTTAGCTTATTGTCAAGTCCATCATAAAATACTATATGCAAATAAGATTGCAACAATAATGCTCTACTAAAATTGTTTATCCTAGTCGTGTACTTGTTCTTGCAAATTAAAATAGAAATATCGTTTACTTATCCTCACAAATAAATTATTATCTTTTTTGGACGCTTTTTTTAGCAAATTCATACGTGGTGGTTTATTTTTTGATGGACCAGAGAATTTACCATATTTGTTTGCATCTGATTCACGACTTGGATCTCAGTCAACCCCTGATTTGTTGCGAGTGAGATATAAGACGTTGGAATCTAACATCAGACGGGGTTTTCAGCATTAAATTTCTTTATTAAAAGCTAAATTTAACTGTCGGTGTTGATAATTTAACCTGACTTGAGTCAGATCCGACTCGACTTCTGACGCACATTTTACTCTCGATTCGAATCTGTTTGACTCAGGTAACAAAACGACCCTGTTTCATGGGACCAAACTACTGACTCACATATTTTTGATTCAATGGGGTCAGATCTTACTCAAAACAAGCATATTGAGTCAGATCTAACTCAAGTCATGTGATTTCAGTCAGATCCATACGATTCAGATGAGTAAGAAATAACAAACACGGTGTTTCTAGTATCACCATCAAATGACTTTATTTTCGTATCGTGGGTGACTTGTGTTGTTTTTTTTTTCCTCTGTATCATTATTTTCCTGGCTTGATTGGGGTATACGCAGATTAATTGGGGTATACCCAATAAGACAAAATAGGGTCATTTTGAAGTAAAAGAAGCCACCCCTTAGCAATATATTTTTCTAAATGGCTAATATATCCTTGTTTAATTAACACTAAAAAAATCCGATTAGCTTAATTAATTGAGTTTAGATTGATTAATTGAGTGGATTAAAACTTATGAAATGAAATTTTGTTTTTGATTGAACTTATTTGGGAAGATTTTTGAGGAAAAAAAAATTTGTTTTGAGAAAATCTTTTACAACGGAAATGAAAGCACACTACCCAAACACTTCTAAAAAGGGGATTGCAAAGTTGTTGTATGAAATCATACTCAAAATAAGATCATAAATCAACACTTTCAGTTCGGAAAGTATGAAAAGTCGGCAGGGTCGACGGATGAAGAACATGCCGACAACTTATGGCCGGCAAGGTCGGTGAATGAAGAAGATGTCGACTTTATTATTTTTGACACACATGAGACTGTTGTAAATGCTTCACTAGTCGACATCTTATTGATTTCTTACCTTGCCGGCTACCTTATAGTCGGCAAGGTCGATAAAAAATACCATGCCGACTATATGATTTTTGACATACAGAGAAGGTGTTACAAATGCGTGATTAGTCGGCAATGTATTAATTTCATAACCTGCCGACTAAACTATGGCCGGCAAGGTATAAGAATGAATATCGTGCTGACTAAAATATAGTCGGCAGGGTATAAGGTTGAATATCGTGCCGACCCTGTAACTACTGATTTCAGAGATGAAAAGTCAACACGTATTCAACCTTATACCCTGCCGACTATATTTTAGTCGGCAAGGTCGACAAAAAAAAACCTTGCCGACTTTCGATCCGTTTTGATTTTTATTTTTTTGATCTCATCATGTATAGTTAGAGTTTCATGTTTGATCTAATCATGGGTTTGAGTTTAGACATCACTTAGAGCGTCCACAATGGACGAGTAAAAAGTGGAGTAAACCCCATATTTAGTCGAAAATCATTCACAGTGGGCTGGAGTATAACCATATTATTTTGTTTTAGTTTTAGAGAGAGCGTGATCGGGAGTAAATTTGGTCGATAGTCTCGACTAAAACTGATTATAGTTGGGCGGTAGTTAAAAATGCGTCTAATGACAGGCGTAAAATACCATCTACGTTTGAAATGGGGCGTAACTTCCAATTTTGTGCCGCAATCAGGCATAAAATAAATGTCGCTTGAAGGTCTGCCTCATGGGGCACACTTTGAATCTCCGCCCCACATGAGGAGCATGATTTCTTGTCCGCCTGTGTAGTTTTCATTTTCTTTTCTTTTCTTTTCAAGCGTACTTTGAAGATCCGTTCCTCAATCGCGCGGACACCAACACGTTCGTTTAAAAAAAACGCTCAGTTTCGGGCGAAGATCAAAATCGGCGCCTGACTATAATTTTCCTCTAGACGGTTGTGTTCAAGCACCGCCAAACCCAAATATTTTTAGTTTTTAGTTTGGTTTTTAGTTTTAGTATAGTCGTCCATTGTGGATGCTCTTAGAGTCTTCTTTTCGCGGTAGAATCAACCATTTTTTTGGAAAATCAATGTTGAAGATTCTCGTTTGATGGAAGAAATAGAAGAAGAAGATGAAGGGGAAGAGCTGATAGATTAGAGAAGAGAGATTAGGGAAGATTAAGAATTAGAAGAGAGATTGGATGATTAAGATATTGAAGTAAAATCATCTTATTTTGTTTTATTAAGTATATACCCCAATACCCAATCAAGCCTGGTTTATTTTTCCTTTTTTGCGCACTTTCAATTTAAAGTAAAAGTGAGCCGTGAGGAGCGAATTCAGATAACCACGCCTGATTATATCTTATTAAGAAGGCGACAACATTCATGATACAAAACAAGAAGTCACACCTGGGTCTGTTTGTCCATACTCATGAGCTATGATACTCTTTATAAGTAGTAATAATTCACTTACTACGTATGCACTTGATTTTGACTCTATGTCTTTACCAATAACCATCAAAAATTAAGCTTTTAATCTTTTTGATCACAGGTGATAGAATAGATAGACCTATTATATGACTCCTGGATGAAGCTTTTTTGTACGACCCCTGGTGTGATAACTGGATTCCTGCTTTTTATACTCGCACTACAATTGGCTCTAAATGGGATACAAAAGCCAATAACATTTCTTGGTTACCAAAGTACTTCTTAGAGCGTCCACAATCATGGACCATACTAAAACCAAAACCATAACCAAATACTAAAATTATATGGGTTTGAGATGAAATGTACGCAGCGGTGGAGAGCAAAACTATACACGGGCGGAGATGAAAATGTACGCTTGAAAAGAAGAAGGAAAAAAAAAAAAAAACACACGGGCGGACATTTTGTTTACGCCTGGTAAACGAGCAGAAATTTGGTCTACGCCTAGCAACCAGGTTGGAGAGAGAGTGAAATATTTGGTCAGATTTCAGGCGGAATTTCACTCTCTCTCCAAATAAATCATCCCGCTAGATTTCACTCTCTCTCCAAATATTTCCGCCTAGAAATTTGGTCTACGACTAAAACCAATCGCAGTGGGGGTCCATATTTCACTCTCTCTCCAACTAAAACCAAATATTTGGTTTTAGTCGACCCCCACTGCGATTGGTTTTCTCGACTATATGTCCTTTAGTCGAGTTTTTAGTCCATGACCCTTTCTGTTCAATCCCGACTAAAAGTACCTAATTCTTTCCAAACAAAACTAAGAAAACTGTCTTTTTTAAAAATAAAAAATTCGTAATTGTTGGAATTAATTACAATAATCGAATGCAAATGGGAAATAATACTTAGATTACACTGATAGTAGTAACAAATAACTCAATAAACTTAGTAGAGGCACGTATGAGATACGCTGAGCTAAAGGTAATATTGCATGCTACTCCTCGAGATGCTATAGCAATTAACAAATTACCTCCAGGATACAACTACCGTTAGTTCTCCTCTATGTGTAGCATACGAAAGAACCCTTAGAACTTAGCGCAGAAATAAAACAAAATTACAAATCGAAACTCAAATAGTTTCGAGAAATGTAACAACTAATTTATGTTTCGTAAAACAATTTCTCGTAAATAAAGTTTACGTCAAACTAATATTCTCAGTAAACAAAGAAGTAGTTATACAAAATTATGTTTCGTAAACTACAACTTGTTTAGACAAGAACTGAATTTATTCAGGTTTTAAATGAAACGTAAATGAGAACTTAAGTTTCGAAAGCAAGCATAAGAGAAGAAAAGAAAGAGAACTTAAGTTCGAGGTATGGTTCCAAATGAAGAAATTCATCTTGTATTTATAGCAAAAATTAGTTGAACGTTTAAAGAGAATCCAAAGCAAAGACAAGATCCGTAAACACGATCCAAACAGTCTCGAACGTTACAAAAGTTTAAGGTAAAAGCGGCGTTAAAAATACGAAAGAAAACGCTTTTGTCGGAATTCAAAATTTTCGAGATTCTTCTCGAGGTGCACAGGTGTTACACGGGTCGGACACCCAAAACCGAGAAGGCAAAGAATAAAATTCTTTACATGTGTGGGAGAAACGTGTGGAAGATTTCAGTAAAAAGAATGGGTCGGATACCCCCACAGCCACCCTCGCCCTCGCCGAGCCGAGCGAGCGTGCTTCTGCGCGAATCAACGCGCGAATGGGAAAGGCAATAAGAAATGCAATAAGGTTTAGGCAACCTTGCCATAGTCTAGGGCTTTCCCCATACACAAAGGTCTAAAGACCCAAAGGGCCATGCCCTTAAGGCTAAACCAATGCTATTTAAGTCTAAAACTCTAAATGTTTTAGTCTATATGGGACTAATGTTTTATTCATTCACATGAAAAAACATCTAGGGAGCAAAAGGTCTTGGGATCAAAACATGGTTCATGCATTTTTAATTAAATTTTAAAAACGTTTTTTCTAACAGTAATTACACTACGTGGCTTGCACAGAGACAACCAATTGTCATGATTATGTGATCCAATGCATCAAAACCTGAGTGGTCCACATCATCAATTATGTACCGTCGACCATGACAAAAAAACTTGACCCAAAATAGCCCCCAAAAAACCTTGACTTTATCGGTCCCAAAAATAGGATTCCAATTTAATGTATTTTTGCTTACCGTCAAGTCTATCATAAAATACTATATGCAACAACAATAATACTCTGCTAAAATTGGTTATCCTATTGCCTTGTACTTGTTCTTGCAAATTAAAATAGAAATATCGTTTACTTACCCTCACAAATAAATTATTATCTTTTTTGGACACTTTTTTTTAGCAAATTCGGACGGGATGATTTATTTTCTGATGGACCGGAGAATTTACCATGTTTGTTTGGATCTGAATCACGATTTGGATTTGAGTAAATCCCTGACTCGTCGTGAGTCAGATATCAGACCCTTTGTTTTCAATTTTGAGTCACAGCTGACTCGGCCTCTGACTCGCACTTTACTCCTGACTCGGCCCGTTTAAGTCGGGTAATAAAACAACCCGGATTCATGGGACCAAACAATTGACTCACATATTTTTGAGTCAGTTGAATCAGATTTTACTCAAAACTATATATCGAGTCAGATCTGGCTCAAATCAAGTGATTTAAGTCAGATCCAGACGATTTAAATGAGTCCGAAGTAAATAGACATGGTGTTTCTAGAATCACCACTAAATGGAATTTTTTTTGCTCTAGCAGCGCTAGAGCCGTTGGATTAACCAATCCAATGGTGGTGGTTGCTAGTGGAGTTTTTTATTCCAAGGGCAAAAATTGAATTTTCATATCATTGAATTGGTTAATCCAACGGCTCTATCAACGCTAAATCACCACTAGAACAAAATCGTTTCCCCACTAAATGACTTTATTTTTGTATATCACGGGTGACTTATGTTTCTTTTCTTCTACTTTTTTTCCTTTTATTGCACACTTCCAATTAACTTGAGTAAAGTGAGGAGCCCATTCAGATAACCACGCCTGATTATTCATCTTATTAAATCTTATTAAGAAGGCGACATTCATGATACAAAAAACTAAAAAGAAACAAGAAGTCACACCTGGGTCTGTTTGTCCATACTCATGAGTATAAGTAGTAATAATTCACTTACTACGTATGCACTTGATTTTGACTCTATGTCTTTACCAATAACCATCAAAAATTAAGCTTTTAATCTTTTTGATCACAGGAGATAGAATAGATAGACTTATTATATGACTCCTGGATGAAGCTTTTTTGTACGACCCTTGGTGTGATAACTGGATTCCCGCTTTTTATAAATGGAACTATACTCGCACTACGATTGGCTCTAAATGGGATACAAAAGCCAATAACATTTCTTGGTTACCATAAGTACTTCTAAATGCCCCTTTCTGTTCAATCCCAACTAAAAGTACCTAATTCTTTCCAAACAAAATTACGAAAACTGTCTCTTTTTTTTTAAATAAAAAATTCTTAAGTACACTACGTGGCTTGCACAGAGACAACCAATTGTCATGATAATATTATGATCCAATGCATCAAAACCTGAGTGGTCCACATCATCAATTATGTACCGTCGACCATGATTCATCCCCTCAATATTTAATGGCGTAACACCTCCCGCCCTACTAAGTGCTCTTGGCTCTCGCGTGCCTATCGACCTCACATTTTGTCCCTTGCTCGTTGACCTTTTTGATCAATATTTTATCCACTAAATGCACCATAATTTTTCCTAGAGATGCACATAGATGACCAAATTATTTTTGATGGACCAGGGTATCCAAACTCTTGAAAGACCTAAATAATTAATCCGAAGAAAAAAAAGGATTAAAATAAAAAAAGTTAAAATTAGTTTGGAAATAGAGTTTTAAAATGACTTCTATAATAAAAAAAAATTAACTTTTTATCACCTGTGTGATACTAGAAATAAAAGTTGTAAACAGAAATCCGAAGCAAAATTCTTATTCTAAAAGCCATTTTAAACCTGGCGAATTTAGAGGCCATGAAAAAGGATTTAGGGGCCAGACTAAAAGACAAAAAAGGTCACCCGGACGTAAAAAGGGGTTATCCCTTAACCGATTAAGCCGTATTGGCGAAATTACCCTTATACATTCGGAAGTTAAGGGCCAAAATTATCTACCGAATGTAGTGGTTCAGGAGCATATTGCTGCCATTGTCCGGGGGGTTTTTTTGATCTTCAAAACCTTTTTTTTTTGTTCTAATCAGTCCACTTCCGGCAGAGTAACCGAATTTTCGAGCACGTTCAAAACATCATCGTTTCTTAAGAACATCATCCATAATCGGTAGATAAAGTAGATAGTTTTCTACCGATTATGTTTCTGCTAGTGTAAATCCAAGAACATCTTCCATAATCGGTAGATAATATAGATTTTTATCTACCGATTATGGTAGTATCAAAGTTCGAAAATTTTAGGATTATGAAATATCGTCCGATTATTGCACGTTCAAAACCAGAAAAATCTTCATTTTTCCCAAATTCTAATTTTGGGGCCATCGTATATTCGGAGGTTTATGCAAATGACTTATCCTCCGAATATGACAGGTTCAAAACCAACCACGCCATGGCTCTAGGCGGTTCCAAGGGTCATTGTAGAGGGTTAACCAACATATATTCAGAGGTCTAGGTTTATGAAATATCTTCCGATTATTGCACGTTCAAAACGAGAAAAATCTTCATTTTTCCCAAATTCGGATTTTTGGGCCATCTTATATTCGGAGGTTTATGCAAATGACATATCCTCCGAATATGACAGGCTCAAAACCAACCACGCCATGGCTCTAGGCGGTTCCAAGGGCCATTGTAGAAGGTTATCCAACACACATTCGGAAGTAAAAGATTTTACTTATCTTCCGAATGTAACAATTACAAAATCTCCAAAGATTAGTGTTTTTCGAAATTCAGAATTTTGGGCCAATCGGAAGATAAGTAAAAACTCTTACTCCCGAATGTAAAGTGGCCCAAAATTCTGATTTTCGAAAAAAACTCATAATTTGTATTTTTTTGAATTTTTACATTCGGAAGATAAGTTAAGGATATAACCTCCGAATGTAAAGTGACCAAAAACTCCAAACCATATGCACTGACCACCATGGAACCATCATCGAGCCTTGGCACGTTGAGGATTGAACCACTACATTCGGTAGATAATTTTGGCCCTTAACTTCCGAATGTATAAGGGTAATTTTGCCAATACGGCTTAATCGGTTAAGGGATGACCCTTTTTTACGTTTGGGTGACCTTTTTATCTTTTAGTGTTGACCCCTAAATCCGTTTGGTTGGCCCCTAAATTCGCCAGGATTTTAAAGTTGTACATCCCACCTAAGTTTTGATTTTTCTACTTCTCGAATTCAACGAATAATTTCTCGAAATGAAAACCAAAGTGAAATTATTATAATGATAAAGCACAAAAATAAACAACCAAATTAAACAGTATCATCATCCATCATCATCTTTGTATATTGAATCATCCCTAATATTCCAATCAAAACAATTGTATCCATCCATTTAGGCAGGGGCGGAGCCAGAAATCTAACTAAGGGTAGCAAAAAAATTCTTGGGGGTGCAACTAAGGGGAGCAAAAAAATTTTAGGGGGTGCAACAATGATAAAATAGGCTTAAAACCCCAATAAATTAAAAAAAATTGGGCTAAATTAGGCTTTGAAGCTAGTTTGGAAAGGTGTGCAATTGAACACCCTTACTATACACTAGCTCCGCCCCTGCATTTAGGTCCCTTTCTAAAAATAAGAAATGTTATTTTTAGAGCCTTTCTTTTTCTTGTAAAGCAATTATTATCCTTTTTAATCAAGAAATCCAAGTAAACCCGCCACAATAAAAACCCCAACATTCAGTACCCAAATAAAGAAGAAGAAGAAAAAAAACGCAAAGAAAAAAAAAAAATCAAGATCACAAAGAGGAGAGAAAAAAAAAAAAAAGGGATGGAAAGCTGCCGGAACCTAACAACGAATAATGCCGTCGGTCTATGTCTACTCCCCTCTGAACTCATCCAAGACATACTATTCCGATTAGCTCTACCAGAGATCCTACGTATGAAAACCGTTTCAAAAACACTCACTTCAGTGATCTCCAGCGCCGATTTCCATCATGATTACAACACCCAATCAGACCCGGATACATGGGTTTTCGTCTATACGAAACGATCGCTTCGTGATTCAGTACTCCATGGTTTTACAGACCGATCTGATTCTTGGTTTAAGATTCGCGTGTCGGAGTTCTTGTCTCCGGTTGTTCCTCCCGGTGAAGATCTCTCGTTTCTTACGGCTTCAGGTGACTTCTTTCTCTTTTCTTCTAATCACTGCCGGCAACTGATCGCCGTTAATTTGAAGCTCAAAACAGTTAAGAAAATTCCGCCAAGTCCTCTAGGTCCACGTGATATATCGTCGTGGAGACGGTCAGGTTTAAAACTCATTGCTGGACCTAACGGATCAGACCGGTTCAGATTCTTATTCGCTGAGTTTTACGAGGATCGGCCCGTTTTGTTTGAATACGTGTCGGAATCTGACAGTTGGCGGTCAATTGAAGCTGTAGAGAACGAGTTGAATCGGCCCGATCGGGGAAGGAAGAGAGTCTACTTGAGCCTGGTACACCGGAGGAGTGATAGCGTCGTGCTTGCGGTTGGACAAGAAGAAAACGATCAGCCACCAGTGATCCTACGGCCAAGATTTGATGGTAGAGGGGTGGAAGAAAGACTGGCGGTTGGATTTAGTACAGCGGATTCCAGTACATTGAACGTGTTTGGTGATGATTACATGGCGATTGTGAGATCAGCAAATGTTGATGATCAGCAAGTTAGGGGGTTTGGGTGTATAGAACTTTGGGGCCTAGGTGGTGGTGGTGGAATGTGGGAGTTGATATCAAAAGTTCCACAAGATTTGGTGAATCGAGTGCGGAAGCCTTATAGTGTCATTATGGGGTGCTTGGAGGCCCGGGATGAGATAATAAGGGTCATTTTGATGTCTAATTTTAAGGGTCTGTGGGACATTATTTGGTTTTCCTTTGATTTGGCCAAGGGCGAATGGAAATGGATACCTATTCCCGAGACTAGAATGGAAGGGTTGAATATCGCCGGGATTACACTTTCCGCTGGTCTGAAGCTGTGATCAAGGCGGGACCCGACCCGGCCGGCCGTCCGGATTGCAATCCTAATTGTCGCTGCAAGTGAATGGTAAATGGCCATATTTGTTTGGCTAAATTTTCCATAATTTCTTAGATATAAAAATGTGTAATTTTTAAGTCTTTGTGCCTATTATATACTGTTTGCTATGTACGGATAAATAATTCTGTAACCGGCTTCGTAGTATCAAGGTCTTATAGATAGGACCCGCTGCCTTGACCAAATGCATCAACAATTGTGACTCTAAAACTCCTTCTTGGAAATGCCCAAGTATATCTCAATTACATATTCACAGCATGAAATGTGACCGAAGTAGATTTATTAGTACCAATAACTCCTATGTTGAAATTTTTTAGAAATTTAAGACTGGACTGGAACAACCTGCAGGATCTGATGTCTTTTGCATGTTTATTTACTTTAGTATGGAATACGTTGAGAAGAAATTACAAGAATACGTGGAAAACATCAGATCCTGTAATTTCTTCACAACGTATTCCTGTAATTTCTTTACAAAAATGAAGAGATCCTGAGCAGATCTATCAAGCTGGACTTAGCCCCATTGTGAGTATGTTGTAGTTGGTTCAATGGCTATAGAGACCTTTGCATCTCACAGATAACGTACATTTACAATTTTCAACAAAAAGTACTGAAAAAGAGAGATTAGATGTAGCAAGCCTTCCAAAACAAAACCCTCCAGTGAAACTCAAGATTTGAAATAGGAAACTTCCCATCTTTACAAGGAACAACTAGATTTTTTGCCCTTGTTACGCTCGGGCATTTTTGTTCATTTAGCCATATTTTTTATTAGGTGTGGCTCTTCTTCGCCACGCCTCGTCCCGATGCATTTTTTATTTGGTGTTGCATGACTTTGCCCCACCCATCGCGGTCCTTTTTTATTAGGAGTGGCTTCGCCTCGCTTCGCCCCGTCCCGATTTGATTTGATAAAGCTCGGCTTCGCCTCGCCCCGTCCCAACCTCATTACTTGCTCTTCTTCTTCATACTTAGTTTGGAAGATTACACAGTTATCAGGTCCATGTTTATAGTTAGAAGAAAAAAAACAACATTTACACGGGCGGGACTTATAAATTTTCTTCATCCAGAATAAATTAGACGAATTTTACTTAAGCGGCATAAACTTATCGATCAACAAAAATATGCGACTGGAATTAGATCATATTACCTTGACCTTTATACGTTCCAATAAAAGTTTGCCAAACCCTCCACTTCCATCTATCGACTACTGAAAAATGACAATGCAAAAAAAATTAATGGCCTGACAAAAATAAAATAAAACACCGTTAGATATATGTTTGATAAGAATTAACTAAAAATAACATAAAATACCTCGAAAGTAAACAACATTTTAAGCATGCAGGGTAACTCATGATGTTTACCTTACAGGAAGCTACATTTTAGATACATTTTAAGCATGGGGTTTGATTCTCTACATTTTAGCCTTAATGATACATTTGAACTACAATTTGAACTACAGCCACAACACAAGTTCGAGCCACTGATTCACCCTAATACCCAACAGAATCCGTGACTCTTAGAAGCTCAATCTCTTCCCTTTTTTCTGGTCCACCACTTCGCAAACTTGGTTCACCAATTCAATGTACAAATACAAATAGAACGGGTAGTTATGCACCAACTACAAATACAATGCATCATTGACTCTTTCTTTGAACCATATTTTTTATTTGGTAAAGCTCGGTTTCGCCTCGCCCCGTCCCGATATGACTTGGTAAAGCTCGGCTTCGCCTCTCTCAGTCCCAATAGGCGATATAATTTGGTAAAGCTCGGCTTCGCCTCGCCCATTCCCGATAGGCGATATAATTTGGTAAAGCTCGGCTTCGCCTCGCCTCGCCCCGTCCCGATATGACTTGGTAAAGCTCGGCTTCGCCTCGCCCATTCCCGATAGGCGATATAATTTGGTAAAGCTCGGCTTCGCCTCGCCCAGTCCCGATATGACTTGGTAAAGATCGGCTTCGCCTCGCCCCGTCCCGATATGACTTGGTAAAGCTCCGCTCCGCCTCGCCCAGTCCTGATAGGCGATACTTAAATCCAAACCAAGCTAGTTCAGTATTTAACACACCCAATCTCTAAGAAATCAATTTTCACGAAAGTAAAAAAACAACTATTATCAATATCTAAGGTTAATTGTTTAATGTTCCACCATAAGATCATAGAAAATTAGGGTCCAGAAAATCAAGTGTCACCTGCGAAAACACGATGCAAGTTTCTTTCTCGAGCTCAACTCTCTGAGCAGTTGCTCTATACAATATGTCAGTTTCATTTGCATTGACAAATTAAGTTGGTCTTTCCTAAGAATAGGGTTAGGGATTATCATCTGTTTCACAAAAAAAATCCCAAAAGACATTAGTAACATCAAAAGAAAAATACTTGTAAACAACTGCGGGTAAATGGGCCACCTTCCATGTTGTATAAATGGATCACCTTCCTCTTATCAATTCTGAAAAGCACAACGCCAAGGGAGAAAACATCAGATTATCTGTCAGCTAGCCACTGCATGCGTATTCAGGAGCTAAATATTGAACAAAAGAAAAACAAAATTTATTGCCTACCAAATATTCTCGGGATTAAATGATGCAAAAAAATGAATTCAGAAAAATTCCACATACATATTAATCTGTACATCCACAATACGAAGTTAATTAAAATCGCAAATTAAAAAAGAAATATTTTTCTTAATACATACCTTAGTGTTCTATGCAACATCACACATTTTTTTTCCCAAGAGGTGATAACTCTGTTTCACGTATACCTATCACTTTATCCTGCACCAGACACACTTTACAAAATTTGTGATTTGGAGCCCTATTTTTTAGATTGTTTAGCAACATCCTAATTTCCATATGTTAACCCCGCAAAAATTTCATCAAAAATAATGTGGATGTTCTTCTCTCCACCAAATTCCACTAAGAATCTCATCTGCAGGGGTTGCACTGGCAGTTAACACGATATCAGCAGAGCCAGTTGATAATAGACTTCAGTAATACACATTTCTTCAATATACAAAAATAAATAAATTAAGATCAATGTTAATCGCATGCCATGGGTCTCAATGTCAGCAACCATTTAGTATAAGCGTGTTCAATTTTTAAAACAAAATCCAGTTTCACCAAAAATGGCATACTGAAAAACTTCCTAAAAGGCAATATTACCAGTGGTATCCGCATCCATCCCCACCAATTGTAGAGTTCTGCATCATCCAAAGTTGTCAGATTGTTTTTGGGAAAATACAATGAAAGTAAATAAATAAAGCACCTTGTAGTATAGAGCAAACAATAAACATACAACACTTGAATTAGTTCTAGGAAACCTTAGTAGGTTCCATTCATTGTGTATCATTTAGGACGGTACCACAAATTTCAGGTTATTTTTGTATCATTTTCCAAAGCCTCACAACTAATTTATATTCACCAAGGAAATCACATGTTGTTCTAGATCAAAACAAACTTACCAGAATAAAAACAAAGTAGAAGCAAAAGGTCACCACTAACTGTGGCAGCAGTTAAGAAAGTGGATTTACTTCCGAGAGTTTCCCCACCCGTAGATAGATTCATTGTGGTTTGCATTAGTGTCGATATCCAGCAGACTAAAAATTCGTATTGAATCAAGACCACACAACAGATATTTGGGATTCACTGAAATATATTAGATATGTTCATGTTTCCTTACAAATTTTGAGCAGCGAAGGTGAGATCATCCAACATCACTTGATTTTCTTAGATTTGATCCACCTTGCAGAGCAATCAAAACTCCCATCGCTCCCATCGAAAATAGATGAATAAGACCTATAAGATCCTGCAAAAACTATACTAAACATACCATAAAATTCAAATTCAATGCCATAACTATCCATATTCAAAAACCACAAAATAAATGCAGCCTTACCTTATTTTCAGGGCCTCCATTGCAGTAGGGATAAGTACAAAAAGGATAAATTTTTCACGGTATCAGCACCAAGTGTCGTAACAATAATTGCAGTGAAAAAAAAGGCTAATGGCCGCTACGAAAAGCTGTTCGCAGGCATTTCCCACAAAAAAAAAAACCCACCAACAACCTATTATTGCTTCACGTATTCACATAAAGCCACTAAAGCCCTCTGCCTCGTATAAATTATGCCAATAACTCAAGTTTGTTAAGCAAAGAGAAATTTATCATGGAAATCAGTTTTAAACATTTTAGCAAACGAAAGCTTGTGAAAAATACTTGTGACATCAACTTGATGACTAATAACTTAAGAGAGTCCATCTAGTTCTTTCTCTAGATGTTTATACAATATAGATTCCCAGCTTTCCTTATATGACTTAGTGTACAGTTCATTTTTGTTTCCAAATATGGCTCTGGCTCTCTGCACACTGGATTATAAAAAACAATAGTAGATAGACATAACAATAGTAGTGTTGCACACTGGATTATAAACAACAGTAGTAGATAGACATAACAACGGTAGTAGATAGACATATGTAATGCATTGAACATAAGTTTGATAGTGTTTCTAACCTCTACCTTATTACTCCATGTTACATGAATATTTTTTCTTTCTGGCATGACACTCTATGCATTTTCGAGCACTACTGGCAGCATTTCCTCCCAAATGATCAACTGTAAATCAAATCCATACAAATATTTTCAATAGACAGATCATCTGCAACTCAGATGGAAAACATTATTATTCAAGTTTTAAAATTCAAAATCACGTTATGAGCAAAGAATACCTTGCACTGTGAAGTTGGATTTACTAAACTTCCCAGCAACCTGCAGTTGATATAGAAGAGAGTTTTAAGTTTCTTCATACTTATAAAAGAAAAATCTAACACCTAATGACAACATTTAACACCACTAACTAATGAAAACATTTAACACCACCACCCATTAAACTCCTCATTCAATCGGCAACATCATCCTTAGAGTAGCATAAAAACTAATCAATTCATTTAGGCATTTTAGAGAACACCGCTTGTATACTCTGTTGGTGATGAAGAGATTGTATACTCTTCTGATTTTTGAGGCATTACAACTCCTTCCCTGCACAACAATCAAATTCACATAAACCCATATTGAATCCTAATTCATTGCAGAGATCAAATAAACCATCAATCAATCTGCAATTTATCACCACAGTCAAACATCGAAACCAAATTTTCTAATTTTTAATCAACCAACCCATTAGCTGTAGCTCCTCTTCTTCATTGACTTCTAGATTAAAAAAATTGAGAACTTGGGGGAAAGAATAATCCTAAATCATCAAACCCGCAATAAATTGAAACCCTAGAATCGAATGGAAGATATAGAGAGAAAAAATTCAAAAGTTTCTTTAAAATACTAAGCATGAAATATGTTACCTGTGATATAATAATCGAACAAAAAAATCATGCCTCTTGAATAAGCAAATTACGGGAAGAACCATGGTTCGTTTAAGAAGAAAAACACCGCGGCTATTTCTGTTCGATTATGATTCAGGCCTAAATAATAGAAGAAGAAAAACGCTTGGAGCAAACGGCTATTTTCTACACCTAATAATACCTTGAGATTTCAATACGTTCTCCATCAATCTAATAATTAGTTTGTGAGAAAAAATAAACCCTAATAATACCTTGATCGGAAGAGAAAAAAATAAAATAACATAGGAATGAGATAGCAAGTGACATGGAGAAGGAGAAGAGAAAAGTTAGGAATGACATGGCGCAAAAAGAGAGAATTACTCTGCAAAAAGAGAAAACTTCTATGGGTGAGGGTAAGGGTCACCGTGCGACGTGGGAGCTTATATGACTTAGGATTTTAAAGGAGTTAGATTGTTCCCAAAAAAGTTTAAGATTTCTGATTGAGAGGGTCTCTTCATTTTTGCACGGGGATCTATGAACAAAAATCTTAAAGGATACTCTTTAACATCAAAGACTATTTTGTCGACTAAAATCTTGACAGTGCAAGCACGAAAATCCGCTGCCTGCAGATTAACATATACCCCCTCTGTATCATTTATATAGACGGAAGAGGTCAATTCTCTTAGACTAAGGAAATTGTTTTGAATTCCTCAGTTTTCATGGCTTTTCTTATTTTAGCCTTTGTCTTATTATTAACACAATTTTCCATACACAATAAATAAGAGTATTTAGGAGATCATTTTGAAAATAGGACTCCGCCTATCTAGTGAAAAAAATAAAAATAAAAATTCAGCGTAAATAATATGTACGAAAGAAGTAATATACTTACAACCTCGGGATATGTGTCTCCCAAATAAAATTTCTTCCATGATAACATCTCTCCCACAAATAATTACATAATTTCCATGATAATCTTCATTAACAAATTCCACATAGACTTGCATCATTATGCAGTTCAAGAAGTTCATCCAAAGTAATTCAATTTCTTCATCACAAATAACATATTTGGTTCTCTAACTAAGGTTTCCGCTGGAATCTTCGCTACTATTATTTTTTTTCTTTCAAACATTCCTAAAGCAATTTAAATACAAGAAATAAATAAGAATTTTCTTGAAGAAAATAGGCATTGATGATGGTAACACTTTATCTCGTCGGTGGAAGATGAAATTGATGAGAGCCAGTTATAAAGAATTTCACAGGGATACCAACTGAAAAGACGAGGGTACCGAGTATAACAACAATTCTTTCGTGATAACTTATATCAGACGAACCTTATAAAATCTTACTAGTATTAATGATTCAATATTGCTTCAATAGGGTGATATTGGACATAATTTTGGTTCAGATCACGGAACAAACAATGACTATGCAACTCAATAATGGCACAAAAGAAGATTTAGATGAAATAAACGGAAGGCTCGTTGAATAAGTTATAAAAACAATCAACCACTATATATACTAATTTTGATACTTAGATCATAATAATTATAAGGTCATCTAAGTAACATGTAATACAAACTTCGCATGATATGTTTTCTGTTAGAGCATTGTCCGGTTGAACTCACAAGTGTTGGTATGTCAAGCTTGTTGTCCAATTTAGTTGTCAGAACTATATCTTGATTTCTAGTCTACAATTAATTAAGTCTCGGTCTAGGATAGAAGTAGTTGAGAAATGAACAAGTCATCATTTGTGTTTTACCATTTGAAGGAGAAGATCAACCGAGACTTTTGGAGAACTTTGTCAACCGAAGGTAAGTAAAGACCGAACCACTTATTTTTCAAGTTATATTCATCTTTCTATTCGTAAGACGATTGTCGCATAGCTAATTAGACTAGCTTGCATAGACAAGAATTTCGATCAAATTATTTAACTTCTCGAAATATAATGACTAATTTTAATATTCATACTCGATCAAATTCGGTGGAGAACATTTTGTTGTTCGGAACCATTTCTTGATTCAATTTTATCATTCGAAAATAACCTGCAACAGTGATATGTGTCATTGATGTTATTCAGAAATGTCTCGAATTGATTTAGAGAAATATAGAACTACTATATTCGGAATACAAGACAGTGTTATCAGTCTTACAAACTGGGAAAACTGTTATATGTTTGAAGCCGTATTACATGTACTCGTACACGTGGCAAAGTATTTGTATAAAGACTTTCAGGTTTGTGTGATGCGCATATTCAAGAAGATACTTATAAACATTGTTACCAACATTTATCATATGAGTGTCATTCTTGTGACTAAATTTTGGTCCTCCACGGCTATGACAGACTTCAGGACCCTGTTAGAACATTTCTCGGTCGAACTAATAGTTTATTTTCCAACAAATACACATATTCAAGAGCAGCATCACGATCTTTATCTAATAGTTTCGCTAGAGAAATACTAGAACTTACTTTGTCTTCAAGACTCTGTATTTGTTGAGAATCATTTTCCCTCAACTTTTCGTGATCTAGACGAATCCTTTCACATCCAGCAGTCTTTTATTTAAAACCAACCTGAATTTTCTCTATTATCTCAGTAGAGATATTTAGGCGATTTTTGTAAGTAAGCAACTGCTCTCTAGAGATAGAGACTACTGTATCCCCACGACTCTCATCATTCCTAGAAGAATTTTTGTTTGAGTCATCAGACATGCTTACATGACTTAGTTTTAACTCACCATGGGATACTTTAGGCTCACTCAAGATAATATCAGAAGAACATTGTAAACTTGATTTAGATGAGGAAGAACCATTATCATTGTTTGTAGCCTCTGGTTCTGAGAGTGGTTTTCACACAATTGTCTTTAGATTTAAAAACAATTCTAAAGATGTTTTCAATACTTTGATCTAGTTTGAGTGACCCTTATGTCAGAAGAGAAGGCTCTCAAAAATAATCAAACTAGGTGCAATCAAAGTTTCAACAACCGTTAGTCAATGAAATCAAAAATCCAAAATTAAAATAATAATGAAATTATATAGTTTTCACCAACGGTACTCGTAGAGCTTCTTGATCCCACAAAAGTTTTTAAATGAGCGGCCGTAAGAAATTTTGCCTAATTAGGGTACTTTCCTCTCCGGATAGATGACTACAACAGAAAAAACACGAATGAAGTTTTCCTGGCCCTAGGATAGTTTGAAATAAATGCAAACTCAACTATTTGTAGACCAAGTTTATTTGGACAACAAGGAATTTCCAAACCGAAAATATTCTCAAGATATGCAATAAGTACCTAATTTCAGTTTTCCTATTTCCAACTAATATCCAACCTGTAATTCCGAAATCTCTCTTTAGAAAATTTCTAATATTATTTTAGCACATACTAATATAACTTTCCAAGAGATATGCTTTTATTTGCTGGAAAACCAAAAGCATATAATCAAAAATCCTAATTAAAAGATTCTCAGTATTTCGGATCGGGATCACCTTGAGTATCAAGGAATATCTTTGGAAAATAAAAGATAAGAATTATATTCATGTCCAAATTATGTCGACATTCAGAAATTTCGTATTTAGCAAATCCTAATTCCAAAATCACACAAAACCATAAACTAATAAGTGAATATGAAAGACCTGTTATGATCTTAGGACCGGTTCTACCATGAATCTTTATATAGGTTAAGATCGGTTATACCAAGTCTCCAAGTATAGGTAAGGATCGGTTCTACAGTGACTCCCAACAATAGCTAGGATCGTTTCTACCAAGATTCCCAATATAGGTAAGGATCAGTTCTACAAAGACTCCCAACAATATCTAGGATCGGTTCTACCATCCCAAAGTAGATAGAGATCAATTCTACCATGACTCTCAACATAAGTTAAATCATTCATACATGAATTCCCATTTTAGGTTCGAATTGGTCATCATATATATCTTCATAGAAACCGGACCAAAACACCTAATGATTTCTTTTCTATTACGAAAAAGGTTTCGTATATGTACTTCTTTTAAACATATGTAATGAAACATATTTTCGCAGGACAAAATCACACATAAATGCAATACATAATCAAGTAACAAGTTATATATATTATGTCGATGTCGCATTTACGAAGTTCAAAAGATAAATATTGTACTTCGTAATCAAATATTCTTCCTTGACACTTTGATCATAATAATATGACCAAGTCTAATGCTAGAGTATTAAATATAACCTCGCATGTTATGTTTTCAATATTAAACAACTTGAAGTAACGATAGGAATGTAAAAAATTCAAGTCAGTATCACTAACCTCAAGTGGAAGGATGATGTCTTCGTTGTAGCCGATACGTCTTCAAGGTAATACTTGTATATCTCAACATTCCTACACTTTTTAGTCTAAACTAAACGAAGTTGACTCTAGTACATTTAATTAAGCGACTCTAATTGGAGTTTTGATACTAAAATATGACAACCCCAAACTTGACTCTAACATGAAAAAATATTTACTACCACTTTTTATAACTTGTTAAAATCACATCATTAGGACAAAAATAATTATTAAGACCTGTTTTTTTCCCCGCAATTTCATTACATATATGCATATAAATTAGACAATGAGAAAATTTACATTTGATAAAATAAATTCGGGACTTCCAACATATCCATAAAACTAAATCATTATTCAAAGCAAGAAACTTGGAACCGTGATAAGAAAGTTAAAAAAGAAAAACCTATTAAAGAAAGCTTAGTAATTAAAAAGATATCATAGGAATGTATGTTATATTTTTAAATTAAAAAAAACCACATGAATCATATATGAGAAATACGAAAATTTGAGAGATTTATATGGTCTAAGATGTTTCTTATATTACCCATACATGAAAGTTCTTTGTAATATGAAAAATTTATGACAAATACTACAAACTTAAAACAATACTAACAACTATTTAGACTTTATTGCTTTGGATCTAGATTTTTTTTTTTTTGATAATCTTGTTTTGCGTCTATCTACATGTAAATTGATAACCGTCCGATTACTATAACTCCTTATGTATCATATTTTCTTAGGGGTATAATTCACAACCAAACTTTAATATAACATATCTAAAAATCCGTGCCTTAGAATTTTACAAATTTTATCTCGTTGGAATGGTTTAAAAAAAATCTGCACAATTAATACAAACAACAACATCAAATTTAGATCTTTTACCAAAAATTCGGAGGTGCTTATCATTTTAGGCAAATTTTTTGAAAATTAAATGTATATCCCTTATGCAAACCAACACAAAGGATATATAATACTTTATGTAGCCATATTTTGGTTCATGCTTCAACTTATTTTCCGTTGCAACTAATAAAACGATGTAACTTATCCATTTCAAGAAAAGTGATACTTTCACTTTAGGCACAATTTTCCGAAATTGAATGTATATCCATTATGCAAACAACCACAAAGGACGCATAACACATTATACATCCATATTTTGGTGTATGCATCGGCTAATTTTCCATTTCAGGAAAAGTGGTACTTTCACCCCGTGTCAGGAAAAATGATACTTTAACACTATGTCAGGAAAAAAGATACTTTCGTGACGTGTCAGGAAAAATGATGCTTTCACGCCGTGTCAGGAAAAATGATACTTTCACACAGATTTCTTCGGTCGGCCGTCCCACTATGGCAGCGGTCATCCTGCGTATAAACCATTTCTTCGGTCGGCCGTCCCACCGTGGGGAAAGAAATTTATCTTTAGTTGTTGCGTGTTGAAAAAAGCTTTTTTCTTTTTTCTTTGTTTAATTTGTATCATTCCCGCGTATAAGCCATTATACCAACCAAAAACTTTACTTTTCCCCCTTGTTTATGTCTAGTTTTCTTATCCATTTTGCTTCATACAAACTTGTTTGTAAAACCAGCAGGGAATTTCATAATTATACAAATTTGCCTACACACAAACTGAACAATTTTTTTCTTCTTTTTATTTTCATCTTCTTCTTCATTGGTTTGTCAAATAAATAATGATCACAACTTTCCAGTAAAATAAAGATCAAATTCAATGTCAGGTTTGCCTATGTCTGGTTTCCTTCTCGGCTAATTCAACCATTTCTGCTAATTTTGCTTCAACTTTCTATTTACCTTAGTAATCCTTTGTGTGTTTATATGAGTTAAGTTTCTTCAATTTCAGAATCATAGCACACAAAGTGAACAATTACTTGCATACGGCTTCCACCATTTCTGCTAATTTTTCTTCAACTTTCTTTTTCCATCTAAGTAATTAATTCCTTGTTTGATTTCTGGCTATTACAGTAAAACCTCTCCGGAGGATAAGAATTTATGGTCCCGACTTGGGCCAGTTATATTTAAGAATAAACTCTATATTGGAATAAGTCATAATTTTTTCAGGTCACGACTTAAGGAACTGTAATAACCCGTTACTCAATAATTATGGATGATTAGCTAAGTTCTATTCGATGTAGGATTGTATTAGTGGTGTAAGATGACGTATGCTTATATTATTAGCTAATAGGATGCCCTTGAAAAGATAGCTGGGTGTAGTTAGAAACTAATGAAAAGAAATAAAAACATAAGTTTAGCAACCAGAGTTTGAAAAAATTGGTTTTTCTCGTCAGATGAGGATAACGGCGTGAAGGGAAGTTTCAGCAGAAACCAGGGATTTCTAGGCTTGCTCAAGACAAAGGCAAGTTCTTTCTTGCTTTATCATGTACTACTAGTATTATGTAAGCTTCAATAGTTCTTTCTCTTGAAAATTTAGGTTGAGAAGTAGATATTTTAGGTTAAATTCGTTTTGGGTTTTATTCCTGACACCTGAAAAACTAGTTACTGATTGTTACATAAACTGAGATCTAACCATCAGATCATCGTGATTTTTGAGTATGTTATTCCTTGTTGTGTACTTACCACTATACCAAATTTCAGAATGATCATACAAGAGAGGTTACATAAACACATGTTTTTCCGAGACTGTTTCTGCAGGTTTGGTGTAATTAAGCAATTCTAAAAACCTAAAATTTTATAGTTATGCTACTTAGAATGCTCTGATATTTTAATGAAACCCACTTAGGATATGAGCTTTATGTAAAAATTTCACTTGAATCAGAGTTATATAAGTACCCCAACCAACTGAGTTTTTCAGATTAACCTGTAGAAATTCAGTTTGATATGAACTTATATAATCGGTGGTAATTTAGGTTCCAACCATTATTTATCTATGAATGTTTGGTAAAATTCTTATATCTAGGAATGTGTTGTATAAATTTATTCTCGATCAGATTATTATTCATATAAAATATGTCAGGTCCAATTACGGTTGTTAATTGTAAGATTGCTTGAATAGGTTGTAACCTTTTGTTGTGCTGTGTTCATGAGTGTGAACGGTGTGTGTATTGAACTTATACAATTTTTAAGGTGTCTTATCTTTGTTGAAGTAAAATTGAAATTAAAATCCTTAATTGATGATTCGTTTTGTGAGAATCTACTTGCTAGGAGAGCAGAGCCTCGACTATTAAAGTAGTTCGTGTGCACCGATGGGATGTAGATGGTGTTAGAGCCAAGAGATTAGGGCCACAATAGAAATAAATACCTCATGAGAACCGGTGGGAAATAGGTTGATTATGATTTGGGTTGCGGTCCATGGATAAAAATTGGGGTTTCGAGTTTGCAGAGTTCATGGGTAGAACTATTCAAATAGTGTGTGTCGCGGTGGGCAGTAAGTGCTAATGAAAATAATTTATGGTCGTATGTTTGTGTATCTTTGAATTATGAATGACCGGGGGTGAGCGGTAATGTTTGGTTTAAATTTATCCACATCTGATTTCTTATTTCCATGGTTAAAAAGGTGTGGTCTGTCTTGAAATAATTGTTTCTTATATGCTATCGGTATATATAATGGAATGAGAGTGAACTTGCATTTATAAGGCTCCGCCCTTGTGTTGGTTTTTCCCTATTTCAGGTAGTAGAATAATAAAGTGGGTTGGTTGTGGGGTTTTCTTGAGTTTCCGCTGCAATATCTGGGAAGAAGTGGAACCTCTTCCTTGATGTGGTTTTCTATTGATTTTTTTTTCCTTTATTTTCTACAAGGTTATCACATTGTCATTTGTTGTTTTTTTCAAATATTTTTCTTACCAAAACATTGTTAGTTTTACCAAGATACATAAAAAGTGATGATCGGTTCTACACAATCACACATATTGGTAATCCAAAGATTTGCAATGAATAAAAATACCAATAAGCCTAGCGATTTCCTTTTCGATTCACAAAACAAGTTTATGAATGTACTTCCTTTAAACAATGTAAACATTGTTTCCTAAGATGGAATCTTCACCTGTACCCATACATAATCACAATAGCATTCATACGATTATGTCGATGTCTTATATACGAAGTTCAAAAGATAAGTGTTGTACTTCATATTATAATTCCTTAATACTATGTCTAACTAGAGTATAATCATTCACAGCTTCGCATTTATGTTTTCAATATAACACAACTTGAAAGATACGTTAGGAATGAAACCGTTCAAGTCAAATATTACTAACCTCAAGAGAAAATATGATGTTGTCGATGTAGCTCTTTAATTGTTCGTATTCTTCAAGTCTTCGAGTAATACTTGTACGTCTCATAATCCTAATAACTTTCTAGTTAACCTATACGAAGTTGAATCTAGTATAAAATCAAGCGACTCTTTAAATGATTTTTGGTTCACTAAAATATGACACCCAAACTTGACATACCAATGCTAATGTTCGAGCCACGCTCTAACAAAATGTAAAACATTGTTTCCTAAGATTAAATCTTCACCATAACCCATACACATAATCATAACAATACATATAAGATTATGCCGATGTTATATAATACGAAGTTCAATAGATAAATGTTATACTTCGTATCCTAATTTTTTAATACTATGATCAACTATTATGACCATGTCTCTATACTAGAGTAGTATATACAATATGTACAACTTCGCATGTTATGTTTTCAATACATCACGACTTGAAAGACACGTTAAGAAATGAAACTGTTCGAGTCAATATTACTAACCTCAAGAGGAAGGATGATGTTTTCGTTGTAGTCGTTTCTTCTTCACATTCTTCAGGTCTTTGGAGTAATATTTGTATGTCTCAACATTCCTAAAATTTGTAGTCCAACCTAAACGAAGTTGACTCTTGTAAATAATCAAGCAACTATAGATGAGTTTTTATACTAAATATGACAACCAAACTTGACATACCAATGCTTGGTGAGTTCAACCGAGCTATGCTCTAACCGTTCGCAAACTTGGTGCGAACAACAACTCCGAATCATGGCCTTGTCCAGTTGTTCACAAACACGGTTTGCAAATAACCATTCCAGACCAACTCAGGTGAACCTGTTCCCATATTGGGTACGTAAACAAGAGTTCAGGACCCTTCCAGGTGAATTTGTTTTCATACTTGGTACTCAAACAAGAGTTCAGGACCTGAACTCCACAATAAAGTTCGCATACTAGGTATGCATACCGTGTTGTACCGAGTCATGGTTAATAGTTCTACACTCTTATTTCAATCATTGAAACATCCTTAAAAGACGACAATGATAATCTTACACATACCACTGGCTTTAAGTAATTTTCAAGTGATTGAATGATCAATAAGATCAAATGACTATCTCACACAAATCATATAAGATGTTCAAGGTACTTTTCATATGATCATGTTGACTCAATATTTAGTTTTCAATAAATAAATTGTTTATCACTAAAATTGTCAAGTAGATGATGAACTTAAGCTAATCTTATGAAAGCTTCCAACTTGTATTTCGAGAATATATATACGAGTTAAACTCAGCTCAAATTTCAAATGTGTATAAACACAAAGTCTATATAGCTATACGACTTAGTCTTATTAGCAAATAGAATAGAATAGATACCCGTTGTTGATGAAGTTCCTCTAAGCTCCTTAATTGACATTCTTCTTTAATCAATGAACACTGTGAAGTCTAATGCTCAACTACACACTTTTATCCTAATCCGAGACATAGCTATAAGTAGAATAAAAATCAAGTATATAGTTTTGATCAACTAAACTTGACAAACAAGCTTGAGATAACAACGTTTGCGAGTTCGACCGAGAAGTGCTCTAACACATGTGAATATCAAGTCCTTTGGATAGTATTCCAAACAACAAAGGAAGAATATATATGTTTGGTAACCACTCTAATCAATCTGTTCGACTTCCATGAAGATTGGATTCAACTGATTGATCAATGTATTTCTACACCTACTATTTCAATCTTATTAAATGGAATTCCAGGTGAGCCTTTCAAACCAGCTGGAGGTCTTCGTCAAGATGATCCTCTCTCACCATATTTATTTATATTTGCATAGAAGCTTTCTCTCGTATTCTATATAATACAGGATCGCAATAAAAGATACATGGCATTAAAGCGACCAGAAATGGTCCAAGCATCAACCACCTTTGATTTGAAAATAGCATACTTCTCTTCATCCAAGCCAGTCCGGCTGAACTCAGGTATCTTCAATCCCTATTGGAACAATTTAGCGCTGCATCAGGGCAAGTAGTGAATCTTCAAAAAATTTCAATCTTTTACAATAAAAAGCTTTCAAGGTCAGTGTGCAACCAATATGCTCAACTACTACAAATGAAAACTATAGGTTTAGGATAAAAAAATTTGGACCTGTCCTTACTGATGTCTCTCTCTAGAACGCAAAACCATTTATTTCTACTTGATAATTTGCAAGTTAAGTTACAAGGTTTGGGAAGGAAAAATGGTCTCTCAAGCAGCTAGAAGTACTCAATTTCAGTGTGTGTTAGGGACCATGCCTCTTTACCCAATGTAACTATTGGTGGAATCACAATGCTTCTACCCAATCCAAATACTACAAGAATTGGTCAAGTTTACGTCTTCCGAAAAGATGTGGAATTTGGTATTTAAAAACGTATCTGTTATAATTCTTCACTTTTAATTAATGAAAATGTCATGACAGTTATTACATAACCAAGATTCTCTTTAGGGTAAACTACTGTGGAGCAAATATTTTCCTTATCAAGACTTGTTAACCTATACTCTCAAGCTAGGTACTTCGTGGAGTTGGAGAAGTATATATTATGAACTGCAACATTACACTGATTATGATTTTTCTGGAAGGTGGGTGACAATAAATACATAAACATCTGGTGACACCGGTGGATTCCTAACTCAGAAAGATCATTTTTTGTATCCAGAAGAGACGAATTTGAGTAATTATCAGTATGTAGATGAACTTATAGATGAAGAAAACCAAGCTTGGAAAATATATCTTCTTCAACAATTATTCACTCCAGATTAGGCACAACAAATTCTCACTATCCCCCTGGACCTGACGAGAAAAGACAAGCTATTTTGGCCTTTAACAAACACTGTGAAATTTACTACAAAATCAGCTTACAACTCTATGGCCATGACATCCTTGCCTAATCAGCTACATCAAACATAAATTCCACCAACAGTTTGGTTGCAACTATGGAAGTTAAACATTCCATATAAACTCATACATTTCCTTTGGAAGCTTTTCCACAACATTCTTCCGGTTCTAAAAAGAATTTTTGGGCTTCGCTCTCAGCAAGATCAACTATGTCCCCTGTGCGGTAAAGCTCCAGAGACAACAACTCACTTATTCCTGCAATGCTCGGTTGCTCGTTTTTTTTTTTTTTTTGGTTTACTCTTTCTCCTCAGCTGATCATCATGACTAGTGGGTACACCACGGTTAGAGAATGGATTATCAAATGGGCTGACAAAACAAATTTTATCCAGTTCAAGCATCATGAAACCATATATCTCACTGCATACATCATGTGAGCTATATGGAAGCATAGATGTGACAGTGTCTTCCAGCATATATAATGACCCCAATCCACTTAGCACCATTAAGCATATATAACAATATTGCCATTGACAACATCTTCATTTTGAACATTTTTATATTAATGCTGTTTTCCAGAGACGGACTACCATTTTACCTCATTGGAAACGACCACCAGAGGGTTACATTAAAATTAGTACTGATGCTTCTCTGTTGCCTAATCATACTATAGATGGAGTTGTGATTCTAATCCGAGACTATGAAGGGCGATTTGTGACAGCCATGGGATTCCTCCAACCTATAAGAAACATAACTCAAGCTGAAGCGCGGGGATTCTTACATGCTATCCAATGGGAAAATTATCTTCAATATTAAAAGATAATATTTGAGAATGACAACTTCAACGTAGTGAATCTCCTTCAAAAAACACAAGCTACCTCCTTCTTGGCAAGATGATTGTATAATTAGTAAATGTACAAGGTTGTTAGATCAAAACTTCAATGATCTTATTTATATGTAAATAGAGTTTGTAATGGAGTTGTTAATAAATTGGCTAAACATGTATAAAAGAAGAACTTGGCCAGAGTATCGTGGTCGGTTTGTCCGCAGGAGTTCAGAACAGACGTAGAATCTGAATATGTATAAATTACTTAGCTTAATTGGGGCCCTGAAAACTAATTAGGGGCCTCGTACATTTTATTTGCACCCCAAAATTTTCAGGGGCATATAAATAATATAGTGAAAATATTGTTCTACCCATTTTTTTAATTATTTTTGAAATCAATGACGAGTTTAAAGTGTTTTTACTGTTTTAATTATTTTCAGTGACGACTGTCGTCACTGTTTTCAATCTGACTCTAAAATGCCGTTAATGTTTTCAGTGACGACTCCAAGAGCCGTTAATGTTTTTAGTGACGACTGTAAGTGTCGTTAATATTTTCAGTCACGATTTTAAAGTGTCGTTACTGTAGAGTCGTCATTGAAACAATAACGACACTTTAGAATCGTCGTCGTCATTGAAAACATTAAAAAAAATTAAAAAATATCATGATGACTTTTCATACAAATTTGAGCAAAAAAAAAATAAAAAAAAAAGGGAAAAAAATTTGCAAACGGAAAATTAGAAAAATATTTTTTTTAGAGAAAATTGAACTCTAATTAAATAAAATTATCACTAATTAGATAAGAGTAAATTAGTCATTACCAAAATATTTGGATAAGGGGTGATTCAAATTAGGTTTGAGTGACCTTTTTTTTTGTCCTCCAGTTTTTAGGGCCCAGCCCAATTAAACGAGGATAGACTAGTATCGAGTTCTTCAGTCCCGTGTGCGCTCTCTTTTTTTTTTTTTTCTCGTATGATTTCTTAGGGATTCCACAGTCTAACTTCTTCTTCATTAATTTTCGTTATTCCAATGATATCTTCGAGCCCAATTTCACGAAAAATCCATCCCCAAATGCGCTGAATCCTAGTGACCAATTTAATGTTTCTTCTTCATTGATGAAATGAAATTGACCAATTTACCGCAGAAGATTTTGAAGTCGGTGAGTAATTCACAATTATATTTTTGCTTACTTAGATTGGTCTTAGTAAGTGTTAGTATGATGTTTCTTCTTCTAAAAATGTGTAACCTAATTGGATGAATAAATGAGATTGGTATTTTTTTTTCTATTGGATTTCCCTTAATTGATGGATTCCCCTTAATTGATTCAAGCAGTGTAGATTTCAAAGCTAATTTTAACAAAATAAGTTAGGTTATTGAATCTAATTTCAGTATGCTGGAGGGAGGAACCTCAAATCGAAGAGGTAAGGCGTTCATTCATTTTAAGGTTATAGAAAACTTTCACCCCTTTCTTGGGTCGAAAAGATAATAATTTTGTAGAATCTACACCTATTCACATCAATCTTGTGGCAATTCCTCTAAATTTAACGTAAAACTTGTTGTAACTTTCTCCAATTCATGCTTTGGTGTTCATTTATTAGTTGTGTTTTGTTTGTGTAGGCGAGGCGAGGCATGGAACACGATCACCTACAAGGAAACAGTTAAAGAGTTGGATATGTTGGCTGCTAGATTGCATGTTCATTTCAGTGAGAAAAGATTTTCAACTTTGGTTGATGTTCCTAGGCATGGTTGTTGGGATGGCTTTCTCCATCGAAAGGAAAGAAGAAGGGTGGATAATCGGTGATAAAAGGAGAGAAAGAGTTGTATCAACTTTGTGTTTGGATGAGAGAAAGGTTTCCTGATTTGTTTGTGGAGGAGTATCATACACGGTTAATCAAGCCAGGTTAGGCATATAGTTTTAGACACCGTGCTTTTATGTATTCGATCCAATCAGCGTAATTATCTGTATAATAATATTGAAACTAATTCTTGTTGAATGACAGACTCCTCGAGCATCAGCTAGTGCAGTGGCATTGGGCACAGCACGGGGCGGTTTAATGGGAAAGGAACTCTTGGAACAGGGTAACATCAGGCTTTCGGTGTGACCAGTGAGAGCTGAGCTAGTGATTTGTTGTTGAGATTTCACGATCTTTGTCAAGGTTACAAGGTTTGCATATGTACTTCCTCTTTAATTTCGCCGTGACCAGTGGTAGTGCGCTCTTTCCAAACGCCATACATTATACCATTATTGTTTAAATATTGCAACAGAATTATTGGAGAAGTCCGCAACATTCTGTTGGTAAGCTTAAGGAACCCATCTTCGATGAAGTTGCTTCTGCAATGCTGAAGCGATACCTAATGGATTTCACAGGGAAAGATGTTTCTTCACTATGATTATGCAAGCAGGTAAGTACTATCTATATTCATACTCTGCAATCAAAATAAAAAATTGTGTTAGTACTTAATAGTTCATGACGCAAACATCTTATTCTTATCTAGTTTGGTGTAGCATTTTTTTTGTCTAATTATTGATTCGAGTAATACGAGTTCTTGTGTGCTTCTTATCCTATAACTGAGCTTTGGATATATTCTTTCCATGCTAAAGGATTTAAAATCTCTATGGGTTTATACATATATGTTGTTTCCTTATAGGAGCTGAATTTTTGCGAAAAATGATGAAAAATTATCCTTTGCGAACACTATGATAAAATATGAAAAAGACTAAAAGAGACTGCAAGAGATTGAAAAATTTGATGAAAAACTGTCCTTTTGGGGAATTGCACAAAGCATAAAACCTTATCATTTTGGGAAACTGCTGAAACCCACAAGTGGCGATTAAATACAGGAGTCCCCTTGGACCTAGAAAACATAGATATGCTGAAATATGCAGCGAGTAAGCTGCAACTTGTGATTGTTGAAACCTTGAAGTTGAAGATAATTTACATGGATTCTGTTGAAATTTATAAATCTCGGTTGAAGTAAGCCTTTTACTATTAGATCAATGGTTACACTGTCCTCTATTCTGTTGCTTAATATGCTTATCAAGGAATAATTTGGGGAGGCGAAGTTTTCTAGACACTGTATCCAGTAACACCAATAAGATTTTTCTTCTGTAAACTTTGAATAGACCACATGTGTAAAGGTGCATATATCTGATAGGGGGTCTTCTCTATGAAACCCCAAACCTAGTTTTTCTTGCAATAACCACACTCATTCTTTAGTTGTTGTACTCTGAAATGTTTTGAATCAATTACTTATTAGTCTTCCTCCAACGTTTTAAGTTTCAGAATTATTTTGTGAATGAATACCAGAGTGATAGGTAATTTTCCCAACTTCATTATTACATTAGAATCATTACCTGCAGTAGTTATTCATGACGGGAATCTTTTGTTGTCTTCCCGCTTGGTTTAGCCTCTCTTTACCTAGGCATTGTACAATGTAATACGACTCTGGGATCGGTCCCTGGCCGATTTACCTATCCCCACTGAGTCACATACCTATGCATATTTCTTTATGTAAACCGTGTGATATATCATTTGGAAATGCATGACAATCTAGATTAAATCAACACTTTAAAACCGGATTCAAGTCTTTAAAAATGAATACTACTTGAACAAACATAAAACAAGCTTCAAAGTTCTGCCAACAAACAAAGTAGACTTCAACTAAACAGTGGACATGAACAACATTCAGTACCAGCCAGAAGACTTTAATCATTACCTAAACCTCGGCTTCCAATCGTAATGAAATTCTAAAGTATCAACACTAGCTAGCAGACTTCAGTTTAACCCTAAATCAGCTTCCAAACATCTATATTTTTTTTATTCTTCCGGTTTTAGCCAAGGGTTTAACTGGAGTTTACTTGTTTCTCTGAAATTTGATGAAGTGGTACAACATTTGCAGAATTTATGATAAAATCTAAAGTAGATGTTGACAAAATATAAGCACTTTAATCCATTTTAATGTGTTCCAACTTCATAAGGCGACTCTTTAACACAACCTTAATGGTTAAAGCTGTATAGTTAATCACGACTAATCTACATGTAAAAGAAATTCTATGATAACTTTCATGGGATCAAAACAGAAAGCATTTAGTGGCTCAGTATAAAGAGTTGAGGTTCCGAGTTTTAGAACAAACCAATTCTAGGTGAGGAATAAAAATATACATCTTAGTTATCTGTAGGGTCACCCAAGGCCTAACACCAATTCTGACAAGTATTGTCTGTTTAGTTAGAGCCTAATGTATCACTGCTTACCTATGTAGTGGATGATAGTACTTTTTTTTTTGTTTTGGTATATGTTATGCAAAGTGAGAACACCATAAAACTTGTGAATTTGTATTTGTAAAAGAAAATGGTTTTTTGTACTGTCAGAACTTAGAAGCAGAGTTATGCGGGGAAGGAATGAGCCTGTGCTTGCTCATTCCGCTTACGGCTACCAGAATGTTGTCCCTACTCGTGGGTTCAGCCCCTCCTTTGCACCTGACTAAGTATATGTACACCATACTTGTATATATTCTATGTCCACCATACTTGTATAAACATATACTAAATATGCATGTGTTTATGAGTTGCAATATATTCCATGTGTATCAATGGATCAACTATATGATGTCATGACTTTGGGGTGTCAGGCTGACATTCTATTTCAGGACCTAGTTTGCCATGTTACCCACTGGATCTATGATTCCTGTCATGATTTCTAGACCATAATTTTGCTCACTTTAGAAGCAATGCAGCATCATACTGAATATCACAATAATGCAAATTTAGTTAGTTCAATCATCAATAAGTCTCAATAATGGCTTACGTTCAAAACTCGCCTAGAAACTAAATCCTGTAACAATACAGGTGGAATTTTTCATCGCTTCTAGGAACAGCAATGCAGTTGTTAGAAGATAAGTAATAGGTTTTAGTAATTATATGCATATTAGCGCGAGTGTTGAGAGAATCTGTGTTTAAGCGACACATAACAGCCATCGAGAAAAAGAACAGCTCTGGTAGTCATGTGATAGTCAACTTGGTCAAACCCTAAGTCAAGGTGTCCTCCAGATTTTAGTTATTCATTTTCTTCTTTCTGTTTCTTTTTTCTTTAGCAATAAAGATTTCTTTGATTCTCTTCTGCATCTTCATCTCCATTTCTCTACTTAAGGGTTTCATTTCATTTTATCTGTACTTTAATTTCTAAATCTCCATCTCGATCTGATCTCAAAATTACAATTACAGTTTCAAAACTTCAATCTAGGGTTTCATTTTCATTTGGTTTTCGATTTTGAAGCTGCTGAAAAATTCGATCTATCAATCTCAGGCAATGTATCTATTAGTTGTTCATTAAACACCCAGCTCGCCTCGGAAATGTTCTTGAAGTGATTTCATAGCAGTGAAGCAGCAAGTGATTTCTTGGTCAATTCTGTCTGTTCCCCGCATTGCAATGGAAATGAGCTTGCAAGGAAGGAAAGAAATGAGGAGGTTGGTTTGGAACGGATGCTAAAGCCTAAATATGCTGGAGGGAGGAGCCTCAAGTCGATGAGGTAAGGCCTTCATTCATTTTAAGGTTACAGAAATTTTTCACCCATTTCTTGTTTCAAAGCATCTAAGATTCCAGATGAATCTACACCTATTTAATCTCATGGTAACTTCCCCCTGAATTTAATGTAAAACATGCTGTAACTTTCTCCAGTTCACGTTGGTGGTGTTCATCTATTAGTTGTGTTTTGTTTGTGTAGGCGAGGAACGGGACACGATACCTACAAGGAAACGGTTAAAGAGTTGGATAGGTTGGGTACTTGATTGCAAGTTCTTTTAAGTGAAACAAGATTTTCAACTTCCAATAATATCCCTGGGCGTGGTTGTTAGGATGGCAAGCTCTATGGAAAGGAAAGAAGAAGGGTGGGTCATTGGTGGTAAAAGGAGATGAGGAGTTGTATCAACTTTGTTTCGGATGAGAGAAAGGTTTCCTGATTTGTTCATGGAGGAGTATCATCCAGATATATACACGGTTAAATCAGGCCAGGTTAGGCATCTAGTTTTAGAGACGGTGTTTTTATGTATTTCGTCTCAGTCAGCGTGATTGTTTGTATAGTGTGTAATGATATTGCATACAGTTCTTGTTGTATACCAGAGATTCCTCGGGCATCGGCTAGTGTAATGGCATCGGGCACGGGGCTGTTTAATGGGATATGAACTCTTGGAACAGGGCAACATCGGGTTTTTGCTGTGACCAGTGAGAGCTGTGCTACTGATTTTTTGTCGAGATTTCACGATATCTGTCAAACCTACAAGGTTTGCATATGTACTTCCTGTTTGATTTCACCGTGACCAGTAGGAGTACTCTCTTTTCAAACGCAATATATTTATACCATTCTTGTTTAAATATGGCAACAGAATTATAGGAGAAGTCAGGAACCTTCTGTTTGTAAGCTTTAGGAACCCATCTTCGATGGTTGCTTCTGCAATGCTGAAGCGATACCCGCTTGATTTTACAGGGAAATATGTCTCTTCACTGTGGTTTCTATGCAAGCAGGTAATTACTATTTATGTTCATACTCCGCAATCAAAATCAAAACTCGTAATAGTAGCACATAACGTAAACATCTTATTCTTATTTAGTTTAGTGTAGCCTTTCTTTGTCTAGTTAGTAATTTGAGTATTACTAGTTCTTGTATGCTTCCTATTCAATAGCGTAGCTTTGGTTATATTCTTTCCATGCTAAAGGATTTAACTGGATTTTATGGGTTTATACATGTATGTTCTTTTCTTCTAGGAGCTGACTTTTTGTATAAATTGATGAATAACTGTCCTTTTGCGAGCATTATGATAAAAGATGAAAAAGACTAAAAGAGACTGTAAATGAATGACCACTTAAATTAACCATAGCTAATAGCTTACATTAGACCATCTATGTAAAACACAGTTTATGATGACTTTCGTGGGATCAAAGTGAAAGATACTCGATGGTTAAATACGAAAAATTAGGTTCAGAGTATGCGTCTGCATATTATTTTCTTGGTGGTTTCTTCTCTATTTGTGTTCTATCTCGTTGGTTCCAACATGTTTGTTTTCTCTTGCGTATGGCATTTTAGGATAAACACATACAACTGTAGTAAATGTTGTTGAGGGCAGCGTTTCCTTTTGGACTCAAATTGAGAAATACAACTTAGAAATCTAATGCATATAGCCATGATTCACCATGATGTGGTGGAACAAAAAAAGCAAACCATACATTTATCTAGACCTTTCCACAAAGCCATGGTACAATACGACCCTCAAATCTTGTGTTTGTCTTGTGGAGCCTTGATTCATCACTTATGCATATCTAATTCGCTGTTTGCAGCATTTAACCAAATCTCCCCAGTTGTGTTTTCCTTGAGCAGTTTGCACTTGAAGTTTTCTACATTCCAGCAGTTGTGCTACTTACTCTTCCCCGACTCAGTGAAACATTGTCGTCTCTCATCCATCGACGGTTGTACATCTGGATTTTCGATCGATTATCCTCTGTATTTGCAATTTGTTCTTTCTGTTGTTGTTGAACCTCCTCCTTTCCCTCTCCCCCTGACCTTCTGTTGACCCTCTAAACCGTTTCAACTGTTTCATTCAACCATGAAAACCTATCATCATTTCTCCAATTATTAGCCCTGTATCTCATCATCCTTGAGCCACATACCATTAAATGCTACACCATTATGTTTATGCGTAACTCCCCCGACAATCAAGGCCCTTCTTCACATTCCATGATCCTTTTCCTGATTTCGATACATCAATTTACTTGCTAGAAATGCCTATCTTTGGATACTACCATTATCCCTACCATGACAGTTCTGTATATTTCATCTTATCACACCAAACCCCTACAACATCTTGGCAATGGCAAATAGCCTAGCATTGTTGGTTGTGCTCAAGATTTAGATGATGGGGCTCATATATGGTCAAACAGCATTTGTAGTTGGTAAAATCATTTCCTCCAGAAATATTGAAATCAAGGAAGTGAAGGAAGAAATCGGAGTTATATGGAAATAGACCAAGATGGTGGAGCTAATATGTGGTCAACCGAAACCATACTTCAACAGGAAGTTGCAAACTAAACATGGAGGTAATTGATCATAACAAGGACAATGCCGAGACAATGGAGAAGTTGAAATGAATGTAGTTGACGAAAGTGTGGCTGTTTACAAAGATCTGCAAAAGGAGAGAAGGTTAAATGTTGCAAACCAGGTACTCTATTTTATTCATTTACTCTGTTTTTATTACAAATGTTGTTTTTGTCGTTCTGTCTTTCAACTTGCTATAGTTTGTCACCATAGTTTTCGTTTCATCGACTTTAGCCATGAGAATCCTTGCTTGGAAAGTGCAGCGGTTTGGTCATAGGAAATCCAGAAATCATCTTAAAGAACTCATAGGAGTAATGATGCTGAAATCATATTCTTATCAGAAACAAAACCCCGTTTCAGAAAAATGAGAAATTTCATACGACCCTATCAGTATCCAAACTACAAAATCATTAACCCTATTGGTAGGGCTGGAGGCTTAGGAACGATTGCATGGATCTAGCCATATATATCAATGGAATTTTCTTAGGAATGCTTGTGACCAGCTAAATATTGATTGGCTCCTTTTAGGGAGTTAAATCTTATCCTAGATCAATCTGAAAAGGCTGGTGGTAACATAGTCTCTCAGGCTCAACTTGACGATGTTAGGAATCTCATAGACTCTGCTGGCCTTCAAGAACTGAACTTCACGGGAAATCCCTTTACATGGACTAATAGGAGAAATGGCAATAGTCTTATTCTGGAAAGATTGGATAGAGCTTTAGGTACTGATGCTTGGTTCAGTTTTTTCCCCAATAGTCATGTTTATTGCTTAGCCCCAATTGCATAGTCTTATTGTCACGACAACATGTAGAGATACCTACCCCAGTAAGAAGCCAACAAACTTCAATGAATGTTGGTCAAGGGATCCTGGTTGTAGAGACATTGTTGAACAACATTGGAAAACTGAGGTTATAGGATCTAAAGCATTTTATGCACAAGAAATCACTTCAAAATTTTGAAGTTGCTCTTGGATCTTGGAATTCTAACGCCTTTGGTCATATTTAGTCTCAAACTCTGTACATCTCTAGTCAAATTGAAGCTCTACGTAGTAGCAGTGATATTGTGAACATTTCTGACATGGGACTTAGAGATCTAAATGAGAAGTTAGACTACTGGCAATGTATAAAAGATGGCTTCTGGAGGCAGAGAGCCAAAGATGATAGCTTAAGATTAGGTGATGGGGAAAAAAATGACGCGCTAGAGGCAATTCAGGATAAAACCGGCATTTGGCTAACTGACAGATCCGATATTGCTTCTAATGTTTTGTTGCATTTCTATGATATGATTAAGTCTTCTAATACGATTCTTGCGAGTCATGTTACTCTTTGCATTTCCGGAATCAATAACATGAATTTGATTAGAGTACCTTATTACGAGGAGGTAAGAGAAATTGCTTTCATAATGGAGCCATAGACCTCTCAAGATCCAGGTGGCTTCCCGCTTGGCTTTTATCAAAAAAATGTGGAGCCTAGTGGGTAATGATACAATTAGGATGTTCCAGTCATTTTTTCACTAAAACATTTATTTAAGAAATTCTTATCTTTAATTCCTAATGTTAATTGCCCAAAAAATGCTGCCGATTTAAGGCCGATATGCCTCTACAATGTACCTTATAAAATTATTGCTAAACCTATGGCCAATAGACTAAAGCCTCTTGTAAATAAAGTTATATCTCCGAATTCCCCCGAAATAGAAAAATGTCTGATAATATTGTGAATGCACATGAGTTGATTGACACCATGAGAAAAAACGAGTCTAAGAAGGGCCTCTTGGATGTCAAACTTGACATGTCAAAGGCCTTTGAGAAGATGGAATGAAGCGTTCTATTACTTTTTTGGAAACGTCTCGGCTTTCATGATGGCTGGTGCCAGATGGTAAATCAATGCATTTCTACTGTCTCAACTTCCATTTTACTCAATGGCTCACCAGGTAAGGTCTTTCACCTGTCTAGAGGTCTGACAGGGAGATCCCCTGTCTCCTTACCTTTCGATTTTGTCTATGGATATGCTATTCAGAGCATTGTCTCATGCCCAAGATAATCAGCTTACTCAGAGCATTAAGGTATCCAAAACTAGTATAGGTTGTGCGTTGCTTAACTGTTTTTTGCTGATGATCTTTTAATCTTCTCCACAAAAACCAATGTGACTGGACTTACAAATCTTAATAATCCTGTGTAGCTTTACTCAGAATTCAGGTCAGTCCATCAACTATGCTAAATCAGTTATAGCGTTCAGCCCTAAAACTGATACAAGACTTGATGAAAATATCACTAGTTTCCTGAATATTAGGAGAATATGTCTGCAAGACAAGTATCTAGGTGCTTCTATCCTTGTTCAGAAAAACGAAATGAAATCTTTCAAAAGCCTAATTGATAACTTTGATACTAGGTTAGATGTTTGGAAATCTAACTTCTTAAATCAGACTAGTAGAACCCAACTGACTCAGCCTGTGTTAGGTTCATGGAGCACTCATCAAATGTCTGTTTTTCGAATGCCGAAAAAACTGACAGATAGGATAGATGCAAGCCAGAGAAGGTTCTGTTGGGGTAAGGGCCAAGACAGTAAAGGTTAGTTTATGAAGGCATGGGAGGGTATTGCTTCTCCTAAAGCATTAAACATTAGAAAGTCTGAGATCCTTACAATGCCTTCCTCACAAATATCGCCTGGAAAATGCTTGACAATATGCCTTTTGGTTCAAGTTTTAAGACATAAGTATTATTACAATGCTAGTCCTCTTAGTGATGATGTTAGCACAAATTGGTTCTGGATATGGAGGGTAATTTGCAAGGGACTTGAGGTGGTAAAGAAGAATATTGGTGGGAGGTGGCTACGGTACGAACAGTAACATCTGGAAACAATGTGGGTTCCTGGCCTTGATACTAAGCTCCCAACTAGGTATGCTTCTAACCATATCCATTATAGTACTGTTGACCAATCGAATGACAAGGACACATGTAGCTGGAATTTGAACACTCTCAATGCTCTCTTTGATAGGCAAATAGTAGAACAAATTTGCTGCATTAGAATCCCAGTGCAGGGAAATGAGAGAATTAGATGGACGGGTACTAGAAATGGTACCTTTACAACTAAATCTTCCTATAACATCCTTTTAAAATCATGCTTCAAAAAAAAAAACATCCTTTTAAAAGAATCATCAAGTGGTCAGACATCCTCCAATACTAACTTCCCTTGGAAACGGTTATGGTGGCTGAACCTGCCACCTAAAGTTCTCCATTTCATGTGGAAATGTATCCACAGATGCTTCCCAACTAAAGATTCTCTAGGTAAGTTTATTCAGAATATGGACAAAGCCTGTCCTCTTTGCAAGGTTTCTGACGCATCAATACAACATCTTTTCTTATAGTGCCCTGTCTTCTAGAGTTTGGTTTGCTTTGGATACTGAATTGGCTCTTTCTACTGTGAATATTGCTTTTGATGTTCGGATTACTAAGTTTAACTTGCAGAGGAGGGATACCAAGTAAAACTAAGATTTTTGATCTTAACTATGTGGCATGCACTTCTCAATTTGAAAAGATACAGTTTCAGCCAGTTGCTTTGTTAATCAATACATGAAGATGCTACTGTTAATATGCATGTTTCTGACGAGGAGCCAAGTTGGCTTCTTCGGTTCTTCCTAGTTCTGAATTTGAAAATGTTAACTTTGATGCATCTTTTCTGAAGATTACAAAAGTTACAAGCATGGGACTTCTACTTTTGCAGGCACTTTCAATGGAGCTAGATGCAGCAAGACCAAGAACTAGATGAAGAACAGGCGCTGGTGGAGGCAATTGAATGGGCAAAGCTCAAAGGGGATTCAATGTCTGCATCCTGAAGGAGACAGTTTGAATGTGATAAAGGCTATCAATGGCTCAACCACTAGTGTTTCTTGGACTACCAGCAACATTATTCAAGATTGTTAAGTTGAAATCATTTAGGACATGTAAATGCACTTTTGTTAAGAGAACGGCAAATTCAGTTGCTGATACTCTAGATTCTTTTGGTACTTTAAAATCATACATTGGTACTTTTTTCTTGTCAAAGTCTAAAGTCAGATAAAAGTTCGAAGTTTCTAGAAGGTTTAAGGTTTTTCTTCTTTTTTTCTCAATACTTGCAAAAAAATAATCCTACTGTACGTTGTGATCTCAAATTTGATCTCAAACCCCTTAAATGCAGATTGTGAAACAATTCAGAGAGATAAATTTATGGCTCCATAACGTAGAAAGTCACATATATTAGGTTCACGAACACCTTTTATGGTGGATTGTGGATCAACAATAAAGTTGATAAAAAGTTTTTATTAAAACCAAGAAGAAAAAGCCTCGCGTGCATGCTCCTGAAAAGTATGATTGGGCTAATGCTCGAGTCCTAATTCAATTTCTACAGGTATTTTACATTTCAATATGTCAACAAAGCATTACTTGAATTCAGATAAGTTTAAAGTTGTTTGTTTGTTCAAGCATGTTGTCGAGTCCTAATTCAATTTCTACAGGTATTTTACATTTCAACATGGCAACAAAGCATCACTTGAATTCAGATAAGTTTAAAGTTGTTTGTTTGTTCAAGCATGTTGTTTGGGCTAATGACATTAATGTAAAATGTTATACTATTGATAAAATTATGAATCTCAAAATTATTAACCATCCTACCCGTGTATGCAGAGGTTAACGACTCACCATTTAGTGAGTTGGGTAAGATCTTATCCGTTTAATGGTGGGTAGGGTTATTTTTTTTCAATTACAACAAAGCATCTTTAAGCGATAAGGTAGTTGGTGTTCAAGCATGTTGAAATAGGCCATATCCTACCCACCTACCGGTTGTGCAGGCCTAATAAAAACTAAGAAAAAGCAATATGGTAAATTGGGTAGGAGAGAAGAGTGTACTTTGCTGTCACTCAGCAGATGATCAGTGCCATGCATGCATACATAGTATGGTAAAGATTATTTTCCAAAGTCAACATTATAAATGCACCGTTAATTACTATAATATAACCACATTAAAGACTGCTTTCCTAAAACAATCCAAGTTTTGACTGGCAAATGCATGAATCCATCTTAAACCATATTAAAGACAATATTATTCATAAAATAATGGGTCTTAATTAACATCCCATCACAAATAAATTATTTAAGGGGAACATTTTGGTTTAATGGATAGCAAAAACAAGATTACTTACGAAATGGAGTATTCAAATGTTAATTTTATTGTGTTCTTGGTCCTAATCCTTTTTGTTTTTATCGCTGAGACACAATCTGCGTATGGAGAAAAAGCAAGCATATTGAAAAGAGAAAAAGAAGATTTGGGACTGGAAAAACAACTAAAAATTCTAAACAAAAAGCCAATCAAAACTATAACGGTAAGGGTTTTGTAGCTCTTTTTAAATTTATTTTTTAAAGTTCATTATTTCATCTTGAGTTATTCTCAACAATAACAAAAAAAAAAAAAAAAAAAAAATCATCTGATGGGTTTCATTTCATCACATACGTACATTCTCAGACCAAATTTGGAGATACAGTAGATTGCATAGACATCTATAAGCAACCAGCATTCGATCATCCACTACTCAAAGATCATAAGATTCAAATGGCTCCAAGCTTAATTCCAGAAGAAACGGATAATCATAACATTTCGTCATCTATTTTTTGGAGTTCGAATATTGATAATGGGTTTCGGAATGAAAGATGTCCACCGGGTACAGTACCCATCCGTAGGACAAAAAAACAGGATTTAATTAATGCTCGAAAGCTTTTACATAAGACCACTCCGGTCCATCCAAACGCTTACACTCTCTCGCCTATGAACAATCGGGTAAGCATGACACTTCCTTAATTTTAAGCATAGTCGCTCTTTATTTATTGGATTTTACCGATATATACCCATGAATGATCTTATAAAGAAATATATATCCATGGATGTAATCTCGTTTTAATTTATTCAAAATTGTTTTGTTTTATACTTTTGGATTTTTTTTTCCATCTCACTTTTTTTGGATCTAGGTGAATTATTTAAGCCAGGTACCTGAAATATTCCTTCGTAAAAAGCACAAAATCCTATTCTTTTAATTAGGTATGTCAAGTCGGATGGGTCCCAATAGTATATCGTAGGAATTATAACTGGCTTTTTGCGTCGGACACTAGTCCAAAATTAGTGGAACCAAAACCGATAATGAACCCGGAAAACTATTTAAACTTCTTAATACTTTTGTTTTTTGTTTTTGAAGCATAACTTCTTAATACTTGTGTATATAGATTCATAACCTTAAGCTTATTGGTTCCTAATTTGCTAACATGGCTATTATGTAACAGAATTGGAACCGTATCGAACCATTTTTGATTTTGCTTAAAAAAAGGAAGTTTGGATTCTGTTCTGGCTAACCTGGTACCCCTAGTTTTAAGTTCTACTTTAACCCAGTAGTAAAGAGACCCTGATTAAATTGCTCGGTCGAAACTCGAAACAACCCCAAATGAATCCAAATGAGTCTAGAGAGGGAAATACCTTAACAGTACGATTTTGATCAAGTTTTCGACCTCAAGAATTATCTGAGTAATATAACCTTTTACTTTTTGAGTTTTCAGCGGCGAATAGATAAAAACATGCGTGAAAGCGAGAGCAAGGCAACTGAACAACCCATGATCCAAAACCTAATTTTGCACTCAAAACAAATCTTTTGAGATGCACATTGTTTGATTTGGATATATGCATATTGATAAAATAAATATTTACTAGACATATATTTTTTATATATTTATGAGATATGTTGGATTTTTGTTGTTTATAGGTTGTCTCTATTATAGA
The DNA here is from genome assembly GCA_023529315.1 of Papaver bracteatum. Lineage (NCBI taxonomy): Eukaryota > Viridiplantae > Streptophyta > Magnoliopsida > Ranunculales > Papaveraceae > Papaver > Papaver bracteatum. The sequence goes on from JAJJWX010001567.1 coordinate 463,370, forward strand.
ATTTAGTGAAACGAAAGCACTTTTCGGAGCTACGGCTGATATAAGTGCACATCGACTTGAACTAGAGAGCAACCAGTTCAGCACTGCACAAATTTGGATAAAAAATGGTCCGGATGAAGAAGTAAATAGCATTGAATTTGGTTGGATGGTAAGTCATCTATTTACTATAGTCGATTTATTTATCTTATCTTCTATCAATAATATATTTTTCTTATTTTCAGGTATATCCTGCACTCTTCGGTGACAACCGCACTCGATTATTTGGTTATTGGACGGTAAATTATGATACTTAGTTTTTATTTTTTGTTAATCAAGCGTTAATTTAACTTTAAATGGGGTTCTTTTAAAAATATACAAATTTTACACATTTTTTTTTTGAAACATCATGCTTTTAGTTTTAATGGCTTCAATTGTTTTGGTTTATATCATTTTCTTTTTAATAAATTTATTTTTGATCAGAGAAAATTCTCAAAAAAATATAATGATTGAATCCCGATTTCTTGCGTACCGACTAAAGAGAATATATACCTCAGTCTAATATAATTGTATGATAATTATAGGATGATATTAATGGATGGATATTCAATCCCCAATTTTCACATGCTGATTATAAGAAAGTATTTATCCTTATAGTGATTAGTTTTCAATCCTAATTTTCACATGTTGATTAAGGGGCTTTCTTATGATTTCACCATATTTTTTATCTTTAAAATTAACTTGACATATTTTATCATTTAGTAACTAATTTTTGAATCCTAAATGACAGGCTGACGGTTATAAACAAACAGGTTGCTTCAATCTGCTTTGCTCTGGGTTTGTTCAAATTCACCGTGATGTATATTTAGGTGCAATTATAGAACCACTATCAGTATATGGAAAAGATGATTGGTACGTGCCTTTTAAGGTATATCGGGTAAGTGGGAAACATTTTCATTTTAAAAGTTCGGTAAATAAATTTTGTAACGACTTAGGTTTGTGGTATCTCTTATACTTGTAATGTAAGATGTCTTTTTTGGATTGATATATTAACAGGATCCACAAACCGGTAATTGGTGGTTGATCACTAGCAAAACTATAGGATACTGGCCAAAGGAAATATTTACACATTTAACAAACAATGCTTCAATTATACGATATGGAGGGATAGCAGGGGCAACACCTCAAACGCCAAGTCCACCGATGGGAAATGGATATTTACCTCAACTCCAAGATTATTTGAAGACAGCCTATATGATGAATATGAAGTACATTAATAAAGAAGGACAAACTATTAACCTAAACCCATACGGATTACAAAACAAACATGATACATCTGTAGATTGCTATAATATTTTGTTCGCTGGTAATTTAGGAGGGGACCGGGGAATAACAATGGCGTATGGTGGACCTGGTGGTATGTGTCCTTAAAATATTAATGCGACCAAAATTATATTTAAGTTTGTAATTTTATTGTAATTGAACAATCTTGGTTGATAACCATCAGGTAGTATGATGGTTCTCATGCTCTCCCCATTGCGGAGATCGGGGTTCGAACATTCTAATCGCTAAAATACCATCAATGAGTGGATCTAAAGTAGTCTAAGACTACTGTATTAAGCTATAAAAAAATAAAAAATCTTGGTTATTTCTATGTGTTGAATACACTTGTTCCTAAATATGTTTTTAATAAAACTGTTAACAAGCTGTTTTAGGGACATGGACTCAGTTTCCAATTTCATCATGTTTTTTTAGTAAAACAGTTAACAACTGTTATACATCTTCTTGTCGGTTGTTTCTCCTAGAAAATGTATGAAAAATCCCTGGATGGTTTAACTAACTTACTTGAGTTGTTTTTCTAGCTATAGTTTTCTTTTCTGTTGCGCGCTCATTTCCATCCTTGACTATTAACCCTAACTAAACACGTTATGAAACTATATAAGAACACAAATTAAACTTTAATGAAAACACCCTTATGGGAACTACAACAAGCATGATCTCTAAACACTAGCAATATAGTTCCTTACACCCGCGAAACAGCAAGGAAAAGTAGATTATGTTTACTAAATCTCGAGGTTGTTTTGTACGAAAGGACAAGACACCAGAATAGTATCGTTACATGCATGTATCTTAGACATCTCAGCATTTATTGTCGTCACCAACTTTCATCTAACCTGTTAGAGCACTGCTCGATCGAACTCGCATGTTTTGATATCTCAATCTTATTATCAATGCTAGTTGAACAAAGCCATATCTTGATTTCTAGTCTATTAAGTCAAATCCCAGACTATGTTTAGAAATTGATAGTTGAGTATTAGACATCACCGAATAACCCTCAAAGAATGAAAATCGACAAAGACATTAAGAGAACTTCATCAACAAAGGTAGGTGAAGACCGAACCATTATATTTACTCAAAAACTTTACACTTCTATCTATATAAGAATATGTCGTACGTACTTCTAGTAGATTTACTGCTAAGAAGAAATTTTGAGTCAATCATTTCTTGTTAAACATCTCGAAATAGGATTCAAGTAATGGGATTTCATTAATTCTTAGAAATCTTAGTTGAAAATTACTGAACCAATGATATTTATATCTATGGAAAATAGGGAGATTTCAAACATCAAAAGAGAGTATTCTAGAACAACAATAATTAGGACTCAGGGTAGGTTGGAGAACCACTTGGCAAACCATAGATATTTGAAGTTCGAAATATATTAAGGTTGTGAACCCAGTCCGCAAACTATAAGGTTCTGAATGGGACAGTTCACCAACCCATTTCATGAACTGTGGTGATATGAAATAGTGAATTAGCCAATGATTCACGAACCTTAGACATCTGATTTCACGAGCTTACGAAAGGTTAAAGAGGCATAGCGCCCCGAATTCATGAATTGGCTAACGGTTCACAAACCGTTTAACCAGCGATCCCAGTAAATATTGGCAGATGCTCAATCAAAAACTTATTAAAAATATAATAAAATATGTAGCATTTTTGTGACTCTCATAAAGACCGTTTAACCAACGATCCTTGTGTATGTGCATCATGATTAGAGTCTTAAGTGTTTAAATGAACACAGTATTGCACACTTGTCCGAAAGGCGTATTTTCCAAGAACAACCATTAAACTCGGTTTCGTAATCGGACCAAAGTGTAAATTCTTATATTTTATTTCAAGACAAATTTTTCACATGCTTACTTGAAACACTAACAAGAGTTTCATCTAAACAGAGAAAGTGTTTACTTGAATCTCAAATTATTTTAGCTTGAATTCTAAGTAACCCTCAGTCTTGAACATCTATAAATACAGATACTCATTCAACTAGGAAATCAATCTCTAACACTTTGGTGTCCTAGTTGACTGCTAAAGTCGTCTTTATTGACCTAGGTTTCCTCTGAGAAACACAATTAGGTTTACCGAAAGAATTCACTTAGGGATTTGTGAAGCCAGGTATGACTATCTTTAACTTAATAGTTCGTGTATCCTGATCTTCTTCTTTTTGTTATAGAGGTTTTCGTAATCTCTTTGAGGAGCGAGATAAATAGAAATTGCAAAGTTCTCTTCGTCGTGGACTACGTGATTCCTCAAGATAGATATCTGAAAATTATTCTTAATTGATTTGTTCACAATTGTTCTTTCGAGGTGGTTAAGAACCCGGGCTTCTCAGCTTACTGACTATAAGTGTTCCAAATTTATGAGGTTTGCTAGATTTGCCTATTGCAAACAGATTTCCAAGCCTTTATCTTTGATCTAAAGGGAAATCAAATATTCTTATCTTTTAGAGGAATATTGGTATGCAAATTATTCACTTAGGTTGAAGCAACTCTTAGTTTGTAAAGGACGCCATCTAAGAGAATCAATTTCTAAGAGCTTTGCGAGGTTCAAGAGATGTAAGGAGCGCGACTGTAATTGAATTTATTGGAGGGTGAATTCGGTCTCAACTACATTTTAGTCCAAAGTGTGATAGTATTCTAGTATCTGTAGTGTCTTAATACATTTCGGTGCTCAAGTATGAACGAGTTCAGGTGTTTTTCTGCAATTGTGGTCTTCTTATAAACGAAAATTCTTATTTTTTGTGTTTATCCTTTTCCATATTATATTGTTTATATATATTTATTTATCATAGGATTTACACAAGTAGTACATATTCAATTTCTATTAGATACATCCATATTAATTGTAATCAATTATTAGACTATTGCTCGGTCGAACTCGCAAATGTTGCTATCTCAAGCTTGTTTGTCATGTTTAGTTGATCAAAACTATAAGTCTTGATTTCTAATCTACTTATAGCTATGTCTCGGATTAAGATAGGATGTGTAGTTGAGATCTAGACTTCACGATGTTCATCAATTGAAGATGAAGATCTACTGAGGAGAGCTTGAATGAACTTCATCGACAAAAGGTATGTTGAGACTAAAACTTATCTATCACTCAGAAGTCTATTCTATTCTATATCCTAATGATACTAAGTCGTATAGATATACAGACTTTTATATTATACATATTAGATATTTCAAGTTGAGTTTATCTCTCTTATCTATTTCGCAAAATATGAGTTGAAAGATTTTTGCTTTAACTGCTATTTGTAGGTGAAAATGGTTTATGCTGATTTCGGTAATCTCGGATGTGCGGATGAAAAACAATTTAAACCCTAAAAAATGTACTGCAATGGAGTACTTTAGATTCGAGAGATCAATTTGTACAAGTCCGTCCTAAACTAAGAAATGGCCGTTCCAGACTTGCTTCGGTCACAAAGTGAAGGAGAATGGGTTGGTTTTGGGGAGGGAAGCAAGGAAAGTGATGAGACCAGAATAGTTGGTTTCTGGAAGAATAGTTGTGTTACCACGACTTTTATCAGAAACGTTGGAAAGCTAACGAAATGGTAAGCTATCAAGTATTTATGAGTGTTGTATATTCCCGAATGAACTTGTTGTTCGATGTAAATAGGTAAGACCTATTTATACAAGTCGAAGTGAAACGTACTCTGATCTCATTAAGGGATGGATAAATGGGTAAGTAAATGGGAGGAGGTGATAACCGTATGCATGGAATTGATGTTCCATAAAACCGTTAACGTATGGAATTGATGTTCCATGAAACCGTTAAGGCATATAATTGATGTCGAGTGTTTCACCATTAACTCCCTATATTTATTAAACGCCTCACCCTTATGAAACTTCCTTATGACGGGCGTAGTGTACGTTGCACGATGTAAACCGCCAAACCAATACCCACAAAGGATCCCCCAATTTGTGATATGTGTTTGATGTCTCGAATGTTTTTGTGGAAAACAAGTGGCATGTCGTTGTTGCCCGGCAAGTCAAGCTTGGGTGACTTGGTAGCTTGGTGACCTTCAACGGTCGAGATTTTGCATCTTAAGAGGAAAGGTATCCATTGATCATCGCACGCTTTCGTTCGTTGGTAGCCGCATAGGGAAGGACAACATGGTGGCGCGGCTAAGTTGGCATGACATTGGGCGCATGGCGTAGCTGGCTTGGATAGGTGCGGTTTGGCCTGGCATGTGGGGCCAAGGGTTTGGCATGACCAATCTAGGTTCGTGACCAAGCTAGGGTTTTGGGCTAAAGGTCGTTTGGTAACCTTAGACGTCTAGGATTTTCTCCCGGGATTGAAGGGCAACCGTTTATTGTTGTACGCCTTCATTTTGGTAGCCGCATAGGGAAGGCCAGCATGGTGGCGTGGCTAAGTTGGTGTGGGTCCATGGTGAGGTGCTTTGGAATGGCACGGTAGGTGTGGATGGCATGGTTTTTCATTGGCACAGAGGTGCGGCTAGCATGGTTGGCATGCCTTGGCGCGGTTTGTGTGGATGGCATGGTTTTCCATTGGCACATAGGTGCGTCTAACATGGTTGTCATGCCTTAGCGCGGTGGGTGTGGATGGCATAGTTTTCCATTGACACAGAGGTGCGGATAGCATGGTTGGCATGCCTTGGCGCGATGGGTGTGGCTGGCATGGTTTTCTATTGGAACACATGGGAAGTAGGGTTTGGATATTCGTAACCCTAATTAGTATTAAAATAAAAAAGATACCCCGTTTAATTTTTCACAGATACATTAATAAATGCGCCTAATAAAATATTATTACTTAAATGCTGTGACATCACTGCCTGGCTAGGGTTTAGATTTTTATGATTTTAACCCTAAGCGAAAGACCACCATCAACATTAAGTCCCCTGCTTAGCTCGGAACATGTTCCTTGTTGCGAGGTAAGCATATGATGGTGATAGACAATGATTGAATCGAGACGTAAATAATTGCAAAGATGGTCAGGAAAATACGACTAACCTTTTTCGAGAGGTGAAGAGAGTTTTTGCTTCCAGTGTTGGCGGCCCTGTATAAGTTGTACTAGGGATGCAGACTGTGGAGTGGTGAGATGAAACTTGCCGGCTTGGTCTGGCGTACATCTCTGAGGCAAAGCAGGCGCGGTCTTGGAAGGCAAAGAATAGCGGACGGATTGGCTCGTGGGTCCAAGGGGTGGCGTGGTCTTAGGAAGGCGGGCGCGCGTGGATGACTTGGCATGATAGGGCCGCGATAATGGAGCAGGCGGCCTGGCATGATGCGGCCATGACAAGGTTAGATGTACACGAACAACTAGGCATGTTGGGGCCGCGATAATGGAGCGGATGGCTTGGTATGGTACGGACATGGCAAGGCGCGTCTCGGTGAGGTAAGGCGTGCACAAATGGCTAGGCATTTCTGGGCCGCGACAATGGAGCGAATCGCTTGGTACTGTTCGTCCATGGAAAGGCTAGGTGTACACGGACGGCTATGCGTGGTGGGGCCGCATCGAATGGAGCGGATGGCTTGGTATGCGAGGTCAAGGCATGGCGTGAGCGGTCTTAGGCGTGGAAATTGATCTTTGCGGGACCGGTTTCCTCTTTTCCTTTCTTGTCCCAAAATAAGAAATCCTTTTCTTGTCCAAACTCCCACATACCATGTACCTATAAAATGAGTGCCAGCTTCTCTTTTGTTTCACGCCTATTTATTTATCCCAGCCGTGTGGTAGTAGTAAAACAAAGCGGACAAGAAAAATCCCAGGTATGCCTTCCAATACTTTTTTTTTAAACTTTTTTTTTTCTTTCTTTTCTTTTGGTGTAAACCCTAGTTTTAGGCGTACCTTTTTGTGACCTGGTAGAAAATATTGGTGTGAATCCTAGTTGTAGGTATGTCTTGCACGAGCCCGTAGTAGTGCTTAGGCATGAATACCATAGTAATGTTGACCGCATCAACTCACTGTGCAAAGTAAGCACGCGATAGTAATTGCCGTCCCTTTACCACGGAAACCTAGGTTTTAGGGTTTACTCCTTGCTTTGGTGTGTCCGTGGGCATGGTTCTCATGGTGGGTCGCACTTCCTCGGTCGGACAATAATTCTACGCTGCAGGGTACGACCTTGAAACAAACCGGCTTGCGTCTTGGGTGAAAAAATAATTTCCGTTCACTTTCCGTAATAATTTCTCTCCGTATTGTTCCATTGTAGTTGTTTGGAAAGCGGAAGTACCATGAGAGAATCTTTGTTATCACGTCGCTTGAGAAAAATTCTGCCATACCGAAGGATGTTAGTAACTCCAAGCCAAATATGGCTGATGAATTCTTCACGATAGTCTCTGCCAGGAGAAGTCCTCTTAAGCATGTGCCACTGCTTCTGACCGGTTCAAAGAGTGAGGGAGGGGATCGGTCGGTTCCTCCCGGAAATATAATACGGTTTTGTCTTTAGAGGAAAGAGTATTCCGCCTCTCTTATTGATTTCAAAACCCTAGTGAGTCCATTAATTTCATTTGATAAATGGATGTACTTTATGATAAGTCAAGAGTGTGTAAGATCTAGTTTGACCAAGGCGCAAATCATTGATGTTGTCGCGGCTTCCGCATCACTTCAAATTAGGAAAGACATCCCGAGTTTGGTTCCTTTCATCTCTAGGTGGTGTCCAGATACTCACACGGCCATATGCAGGTGGGGGGAACTGACTATATCCTTAGAAAGTGTGGCTATCCTGCTCAATCTTCCCATGACAGGAAACCTTAACATCAAGCTGTCTGATGATGAGGAAAAAATGCGTACCTCCTTGGTTGCGAAGTCGAAAGGTATTGTCCGAAAGGAGAATGAGACAAAGTTTTTCTATGCCTGGTGGATGTCTTAATGGTTCCATGATGAGCCGGCATCAGATCATAAGAATAGTACACTCCATGTCGCGACATTCTTGGCTCTCTAGTTATCCCGGGATATTTTCGATGATGGCTCTAGTAAGAAGGAGATAAGGCTGGAACTCATCAATTTAGCTATAAAATTGGCGAAAGGAGTCATTCTCCCCATTGGCGGCTTGTTTCTCGGCTCTCTGTACTCACACTTGGATCATTTGGCTGCGGACATGCGTGCTTCAAACGGTTACATGAAAGTGGATTCGTATGTTCAATTTGCTTTTCTCCAGGCATGGCTATGGGAGCATTTTGAAAGATACGCTCTTAAACCATTGGTTTCACTTCCCGAATCTTGGGGTGGTTGGAGAATACTTCGCTGTTCGAATAGGCACCCAAGAGCTGGCTCAAACCTGGATGACTTCCTCGATAATTTGTGCACCGTTAATTTTCGTCCATGGGCCCCAGTGTGTACATCCATAGCCCAGGTTAATACCTTTGCTTCTGCTCTAAACATGCCTTTGCTTTCTGATGGTGGGAATCTGGGCGTCCGCGAGATTGTATTCATGCGAAGTTGCACGTCTGGTTATATACCGTCTTTATTTCGAGGATCATGTCAGGAAATTTCTTACAATATTGATTGGGAAGCTCGGCATATGGGTTTTGACCAAGGGGTCCCTCTTGTTCGTCAGCTGGTAGCTCCCGAGGACTCATTACTAGATGTTTTTGATGCTAGTGTTCTTGTGCCGGGAAAAATCCTAACTTTCTTGCTTTCAGAACGAAATCCTTCAACTACCTCCAAGTATAACAAATTCTGGCAGAGTGAATTCCTCGTCATCTAGGAATTTATGAAAGCCGTAGTGGAGAACACTCGTGGTAGGCCTTCTGCTGCGATTTTAGAAAAACATGCATTGTTGATGGATACTTCTTTAACCAAAATAAAATTCGTCGGTCCGGACGTGGACAGTCCCCAAGCGAAGGAGTGAAGGTCTAAGAATCGTGCATGCGGTTTCCAGAGAGATTCCACAGCTCTACCAACTTCATCCAACATGCGGGTACAATAATTTCCCTCTTGACTTCAGCTAGATAACATATATCCTTGTTTCTTTTCTGAGAATGCGTCTTTGTATCTTGTGCAGGGTTTTAGCAGCGTGAACGCCTTTTCCAAACTTGCAAGCAGTCATAAAATATTGTTTTTCGAGATGGAGAGTGGAAGTGCCGAGCCTATCCATGGTGATGGGGAATCCGATAAGGATGAAAGTTCAGAGTCTGGCGATGGCGAGAGTAGTTCTTCTGATAATAGTGCTGAATCCTCCTCTAGTCAGTCTGAAATCGAATCAGTGAGTCTTCTTCATGTTCTTATTTATCTTTCTCTTCCCATTTTTTTTTTGAAGTAAGACCCAAATCTTGATATTCTAGGAGGAAACCGTTCCTAGGAGTGACCCTGAAGTAGAAAACTGTCAGGGTAAAGGCGCAACCATACCTCTAATTGCGGAAACCGTGCCGGCTGGTGCCTTGGACATTGAAGTTCATCATCCTGAAGACCTTGTCATGACTCGAGTGGTAGAGAGTGCTCCAGGGACTGCTGGCACAATTGTAGTTAGGGATCCTTTGCCAGTTACTGATGCAGTCGCATGCACCACTTTTGTTCCTCCATATCTGGTTCCTTATCAAGTTCACGTGTTGGTTGGTGGATTCATCGTTCCATCTAAATATGCAGAGTTGTACACAAAAATATGAGAACTTTACAGACATATTGCCACAACCAAGCAAATTACTAGTCGATTTGCGCTGGTTAAGCGGGTAGAGGAAGATTTGTCTTCGATTGGCGATATGTAAAACGTGACTGGTCATACGGTTTCTGAGGATGTAATCTCGAGATGGAGGTTCCATCGTGACGTGTGCGTGGACTTCGAATTCAGTGTTCCTTGGTTCGTTGAAGGTTTCTCCGAGGTCGAAAATTCGCTGGCCGAAGAGTCGAAGGTCCCTCCGCAGACATGGTGAAGAAGCAAGAAGCGGAATTCAAGAAGTTATGCAGGAAGCTGAAGTAGAAGAGGGCGGCTCTCTATAGTACAAGGGATTCCTTTGTTAAGAGGAGAAATACGCTACTGAAGAACTTTCCTTGAATATATTTCTGTCTTTTGAACCTCCTATCTTTAGTTTTTTTTTTTTTTTGAAAGGCAAATGAGATGCCTAGTTTATGGTTTTTGATTTTCTGGTTTTCTTGGGTTGATAGATAAATGTTACCTTGACGGTTTTGGATTATTCTTTTGGAATGAAATGTTTAGGATTGTTTTTGGTTGTGACTGAAAGTGGCCCAAATATCCCAGGACAACCATGGAACTGTGTGTTGGTAGATGACATGGGATGGAACATAACATGTCTATCGGTCTTATCAATCTTGTGAAACTTGAAAAATCAAACCATGTATTTTGTCTAGGTAAGACTTACTCGGTTTCTTAGGTCTTCTGATGAAAGTAAACCTTCCGGGTGTAGGACCAAGCTTTATGAGAAACATGGCCATGGGAATTCCCCAGTCATTACTGAGTTGTCTGATAACCAAGCCGTTGATCCCTGAGAGGATCGTTTTGCTTCAATCTTCTGGGAAGTCCCCAGTCATCCCTTTTCGTGTCATGACTGATAATCGATTCGTCGGGTAACTGAGTTGGAATGATCGTCTTCCTCTACCCTCTTGATGTCTGGGTCGAAGAACGAGATCGACGGTCGAAAATTGACATTGTAACCGAAATATCGAACCTCCCACTGTGGTAGCCAATTGTTTTTAGGTGAAAATGGTTTCTGCTGATTTCGGTAATTTCGGGTGTGCGGATGAGAAACAATCTAAACCCTAAACAATGTACTGCAAGGGAGTACTTTAGATTCGAGAGACCAATCTGTACAAGTCCGACCTAAACCAAGAAATGGCCATTCCAGAGTTGCTTTGGTCACAAAGTGAAGGAGAATGGGTTAGTTTTTGGGAGGGAAGCAAGGAAAGTGATGAGACCAGAATAGTTGGTTTCTGGAATTGTGTTACCACGACTTGTATCATAAAAGTGGGAAAGCTAACGAAATGGTAAGCTAGCAAGTATTTGTGAGTGTTGTATATTCCTGAATGAACTTGTTGTTCGATGGAAATAGGTAAGACATATTTATACAAGTCTAAGTGAAACGTACTCTGGTCTTATTAAGGTATGGATAAATCAGTAAGTTAATGGAGGAGGGGATAACCGTATGCATGGAATTGATGTTCCATAAAACCGTTAACGTATGGAATTGATGTTCCATAAAACCGTTAACGCATGGAATTGATGTCGAGTGTTTCACCATTAGATCCCTATATTTACTAACCACCTCACTCTTATGACACTTCCTTATGACGGGCGTAGTATACGCCGCATGCTATAAACCGCCAAACCAATACCCAAAAGGATCCCCAGTTTGTGATATGTGTTTGATATCTCAAATGTTTTTTGTGAAAAACATGTGGCATGTCGTTGTTTCCTAGCAAGTCGATCTTGGGTGGCTTGGTAGCTTGGTGACTTTCGACGGTCGATATTTTGCATCTTAAGAGAAAAGGTAGCCGTTGATCGTTGCACGCTTTCGTTCGTTGGTGGCCGTATAAGGAAGGCCAGCATGGTGGCGCGGCTAAGTTGGCATGATATTGGCATGGCATGGTGGCGTGTATAGGTTAGCATGCCATTGGTATGGCATGGTTTGGCGTGTCCAAACTTAGTTTTTCGTGCCAAAGGTTACCATGCGTTGCCTGGTAACCTTGGATGGCTAGGATTTGCTCATATGTTTTAATGGAAAACGTTGATTGTTGCACGCCTTCGTTTTGGTAGCCACGTAGGGAAGGCCAGCATGGTGGAGCGGCTAGGGCCATGGAAGGATGCATTTGGATTGGCATGGCATGGCTAGCTTGGCTAGGTGCGGTTTGGCATGTGGGGCCAAAGGTTTGCCATGGGCGCATGCGTGGCTAGCTTGGCTAGGTGAGGTTTGTCTTGGCATGTTAGGCCAAGGGTTTTCCATGGACGCATGGCGTGGTTAGCTTGGCTAGGTGCGGTTTGGCTTGGTATGTGGGGACAAGGGTTTGCCATGGGCACATGGCGTGACTAGCTTGGCTAGCTGCGGTTTGGCTTGGCATGTGGGGCCAAGGGTTTTCCAGGGGCGCATGGCGTGACTATCTTGGCTAGGTGCGGTTTTTCTTGGCATGTGGGGCCAGGTGTTTTCCATGGGCGCATGGCGTGGCTAGCTTGGCTAGGTGCGGTTTGGCTACCAATTTTATTGCTGCAGCAAGAGATTATACTTTTTTGCCACACTCTTTTTATATTATTGTCACAGTTGTGTGGCAATTTTTATATTTTGCAGCATTAAATTATATCCTTTAGATACAGCTGAAAAGTACTATGACTAGAAGTTTTCTTTTTCAACAGCTATATTAATGGTGTGGCAATATATGGTGTAGCAATAGTTATATTTTCTTGTAGTGTAGGATTTGCTACTGGGATTGAAGGGCAACAGTTGATTGTTGCGCACCCTCGTTTTGGTAGCCGCATAGGGAAAGCCATCATGGTGGCGTGGCTAAGTTGGTGTGGGGCCATGGAGAGGTGCTTTGGCATGGCGCGGTAGGTGTGAAAGGCATGGTTTGCCATTGTCACAGGGGTGAGGATAGCATGGTTGGCATGCCTTGGCGCGGTAGGGGTGGATGGCATGGTTTTCCATTGGCACAGACGTGCGGCTAGCATGGTTGGCATGCCTTGGCACGGTTGGTGTGGCTGGGATGGTTTGCCATTGGCACAGAGGTGCGGCTATCATGGTTGGAATACCTTGGCGCGGTTGGTGTGGCTGGCATGGTTTGCCATTGGCACATAGGTGCGGCTAGCATGGTTGGCATGCCATGGCGTGGTGGGTGTGGCTGGAATGGTTTTCCTTTGGCACATAGGTGCGGCTAGCATGGTTGGAATGCCTTGGCGCGATGGGTGTGGCTGGCATGGTTTTCCATTGGCACACGTGGTAATTAGGGTTTGGCTTGTTGTAACCCTAATTAATATTAAAAGAAAAACGATACCCCATTTAATTTTTCACAAACACATTAATAAATGCGCCTAATAAAAGATTATTACTTAAATGTTGTGACGTCACTGCCTGGATTGGGTTTAGGGTTTTACGATTTTAACCCTAAGCTAAAGACCACCATCAACAACTGCGTTCATCTTATTCTTGACGAAACAATCTATTTGTTGGAAACTAAATAATAAGTCAAAAGATGATCATGTAAAAATTGCCTTGAAACATCTTACATGATTTGTGTGAGACAATCATTTGATGTCGACTCGGAAAGTTTTGTATTGATCATTCGATCATTTAAAAATTACATATAATCTAATGGTATGTGTGAGACAGCTATTGTCACCTTCTAAGGATGTTTCAATGACTGAAATGGGAGTTTAGAATAATTAACATTTGTCTGGATACAACACAGTATGAAAACTGTTTTAGTATGATTCATGTCCGAAAACCTTGTTTGCATACATGTATGCAAATGGTTTTAACTGCTAAAGTCCGGGAACCAAGATTGCATACCAGTATGCGAACGGTTCCACCTGAGTTAGGTTCGGGACTCCTGTTTGCATACCCGTTTGCAAACGGCTGGACAATACCAAAGTCCGAAACCTATAGTTTGCGTACCAGTTTGCAAATTAACTTAGTGGTTAAAGTTCTAAAATCGGTTAAGTATGTTTTCATAATCATGAAAAAATACACTTATAAATTAAGGAATGCAATATTTGCAAACCGCGGCTCAATGTTCATGAATTGATTTCGGTATAAGTACTTTGTACAATTACGAATCAATCCGATTTTGTTTCAATTGGTTCATATATATTCTATAAGATAATGAACAATTGTACAACTATATTTGAAACACAATTAGATTCATTTGATTATCTTTCATGATTTATTGATTATCATATTTGATCTAGAAGTGTTAGATAAATGCGGTTAAGACATAAGTGTTCATATGGCTAACTTCGGTTAACTCAATATACATGTTTAGGTACCGTTACCCATATCTAAAATGAAGTTATATTCCATTTGTGTGCAACAAGCTAAGACCATCAAACACTGCATAGATATTACTTTGGTTTTAAGCAAACTTAGCTTGAATCTTAAATCAGGATTTCATCTAATGGTGAATATTGAATACTTTTTTACTAAGATATCTTAGCTTTGATATTGAAATAAAACCCTAATTTGAAATACTATATAAGGGAGAACTCTAGCAACTGGAAAACCTAATCCCGACACTTTCCTGTGTTCTAGTTGCGACTAGAGTCGATTCTACTTTAACCTAGGTTTTTTTTCATGATTTACATGATCATCATATTTGATCTAGAAGTGTTAGATGAATGTGGTTAATACAAAAGTGTTCATATGGCTAACTTCGGTTAACTATTATTGAGCCATCTCAATATGCATGTTTAGGTACGGTTACCCATATCAATATGAAGGTATATTTCATTTGTGTGTAAAAAGCTATGGCCATTTAACGCTGGAGAGATTCTATTTTGGTTTTAAGCAAACTTAGCTTGAATCTTAAATCAGAATTTCATTTAACGGTGAATATTAAATGCTTTGTTACTAAACTATCTTAGCTTTGATTGAAAGCAAACCCTGATTTGAAATGCTATATAAGGGAGAACTATAGCAACTGGAAAACCTAATTTCAACACTTTTTAGTGTCCTAGTTGCGACTAAAGTCAATTCTCCTTTAACCATGTTTTTTCCAAAACCATTATAGATTAACGACTTTAAGACTTCATTTGGGATTCGTGAAGCTAGATCCAACTATTTTCTTTGTAGTTGCATATTCTGATCTTACTTGTTCTATCATATTGAGTACTATCTTTTTTGAGATTTTATCGAGATTTATCTCCGATAGGTAAGATATAAAAAGTAATCACAAAGCTCTTCGTCTCATTCTTTGTGATTCCACAATAACTTCTTCTACTATCATATAGTTAAGTTATTGTGAAGTGATTGATATTTCTAGGATACTCTACGGGAGTATAAGACCGGATTATCAATTGGTTCCTGTTCACCTTGATTTATCAAAAAACAGAACAAAAACTTCATTTGTGCTTCTGTGAGATACATATTTATTTATCAGAATAGACTTATCCGTGGGAGAAACATTTTTTTATAAGTCTTCGACTTTGGGTCGTAGTAACTCTTAGTTGTGGATTTTTGTTAAAGGGAGAGAAAAATGTGATCCGAGGAGAGCAAAAATCATAGTCGACTCACTAACTAGAACCAACTCATTATATTTTTCAAAGTTGGACAAAAATACCCATACCACTCGTACTCCTGGGAACACGTTCAACTTGAATGAAAAAGGATGAAGTTCTGGAAAATAAACCAGACAAGCAAAATTCTTAAGATGATTCGATTTAATTAGATGTAAAGACCACTCAAAGAGGATAAAACAAAACAGAAATAAGAGCAACTGAAAATTAAAAAACAAATATTCGTTGAAGCATAAACTAAAAATTCAAATTGACGAGACTGTATTAAATTAACCATGGGAAAAAAATGATTTACGCACTAGCTGTAGTCATAAATGTGATTATGGTTGGCTTGTTGTGATGAGAAGCTCTGTTATTGATCACCATCGTTGTTTTCATTTACTGTATGTATACATATTTTTACTTGTATAATATTCCGATTCATGTTGGCGAAATATCCTTTGAGTGCTGTTGACATCAAAAAGCATCGACAGATGCTTGTTCTTAGCTAAGAAGAGAACCATCAAACTTGGGTTTTCTTTCAAGTTTCATTTTGATTCCATCAATGGAATCCGAAGATTAATTAGCTTTTTACGAGAGAGAAGATGATAGAATTTTTAAACGTGTAGAAGGATTACGTGTGATATGTATGAGTACTTTAGTCCGAGTTTGAAATATATAACGAGTTAACTCTAGTTAGCAAGTTGACTACGATTTGTGCTCTCCTCAGATCACATTTTTCTTCCCCTTTAATAAAAATCTAGGTGTGGATGAGATCAGCTAAAGAAATTAAGTGCGTAGAGTCTTGCTAAGATTCGGAGGCGAAAGGAATGCGACTGTACCTTAATCGGTATAAGACTTGGTTAGGGCTCAACTATATTCCAGTCCGAAGTACTTTTAGTCGGCTAGTGTTTGTAGCGGCTTAATACAGTGTGATGTTCAAAACTGGACTAGGTCCCGCGGTTTTTCTGTATATTCGGTTTCCTCGTTAACAAAACTTCTGGTGTCTGTGTTCTTTCTTTTCCCCATTATATAATTAAAATATAACAAGTTGTGCGTAGTTACATCAATTCGTAAATCCGACCTTTGGTTGTTGGATTTAAATTGATCACTACGGGAAAAATCGTCATTGACGACACTATATCAGCGTTGTCGTACACCTACGACAACACTATTTTCTGGGTTGTGTAGGTGGGGTATTGTAGAAAGTCCAAGCTTTTCTACAATACTTGACTAAGCATTGTAAAGGGTCATGTGATTCATGGTTCGATAATATTTTTCCAAAGTTGTGATTCTCTTTCAATTTTTTTTGAAAGCCTAACACAACCCTTTCTTGTTGTTGCAGGAATATATTGGACAACAAGGGATGTGTATCGTAAAAATATGTAACACAACACTTGTATAAGTTGAAGGTCTATCTTAGACAACCTAGGATGCATATCGTAGAAATATGTAACACAACACTTGTTAAAATTGACTATCTTGGACAACGAAGAATGCGTATCGTACAAATATGTAACACAACACTTGTTAAAATTGCAGAACTATCTTCGACAAACTAGGATGTGTATCATAGAAATGTGTAACAACTCTTATTAGTATTATGAATAAGATTTGCACAACACTTGTTAGAGTCGTAGAACTATCTTGGAAAACACCTAATTTGTGTAGTTGAAACATGGAATACAACTCTTATCAGAAGTTGTGTGCATAAAACTTTTTCCAATTTTTTTTTATAGTTGAAACCGAATTGTCGTAAGTATTTCACATTGACATTAAGATGCCAGTGTAACACATTTACATTCATTCAAATGACCATTTATTTAAAAATTAGTATTCATTGTACAATTCATAACTTAATTCATCAGCTAGACACTTAACTTTAGAAAAAATATGGAAGTCTACCAGTCCTAGATAATAGGTTCTAATGTGTCTTAGATACAAGTGTAAAGAAAACCAGCAAATCCGAATCCCCACAACTTGTAGTATGCTTTTATCCCACCTTAGATAAATGCAGTTCGATTCAGATTATATTATCTAAGCAATCATCATTACCAGCAGCTTCATCTTTCCTTGTTACTCAGTGATAGAATGCAACCAATTTGATTTCAACTGGACAATCATCATTACCAGCAACATCATCTTTCCTTGGTACTTCCTGCAAATAAACAGTGATAGTTCAGATCTCGAGCATTCGAAAAATGATGCAGACAATAATTAAAACAGAGTTATAAATCTGTGTCCAGTTCAATGTAGGCTCATCAGTTTAAAAAAGTACTTGTAAGGTCATCAGTCCGACAAAGATCCTAAACCTTCACCCTGTAAATGAAAACCAAATGCCACACTTTAGCAAGGCAATACATTACATCATAAAAAATAGTTAACATGTTATAACTAGGTAATGATCTTATAGAACCTGTGTTACATCAAAACTTCTCATGAATGCTCGTGTCCCGTGTCCATAGGTCAGTATCAGACACTCCTAAGAACACTAAGTGATTAAGAGTTTATTTTTTTATTCAAACTTAGAAAATTTGCACGCAAAACTCTACCGTGGGTGTAAAATAAATGGTATGAGTTGGTAAAACCAAAGGTAGCTGCTACTTGTGTGGTTCTAATTAAAATTCAAGTTTAGCAAGCCAACCATGCACCCACCGACCAAAAGATAAATATCTGGAAAAAATCAGATCTAGCTCATTCCAGTTTCAGTAAGCAACACTAGACTTTAAGGCATGCAATAATTGACTTTCATTCATGAGAATAGAACTTCTAATATAACAGTGGAATTGTGTCATCGTTTGCATTTCTGCATTTCTTAAATCAATTGCATTTCTGCATTTTTTTACAGAATTCATAACCTTTTTATGTATACCACCCCGTATCCTAGTATTATGAATTTTTCGAATTGACGTATTGGACACACGGAAACGTTTCCGTATCCGACACCCGTGGCAGTTTTCGTGTAACACAGTATAGAACAAAAACACATCATATACACATGCACACTCATCGCATATGTTAGTGAACGATTTAAAAGAATCTCTATATACATATATCTAGCTAAGTTGCGGAGCAAGTACCTTGCATAAAGGGTTCGACAACGATCCATGTCGCCAAGTTGCAGCTCAATCTCAATATATTTTTAAAAAATATGTTATTGATACGAATAATGTTAGTTGATAAATTTGGAATACAAAACTTTCAAAATTAAACATAGTTTAAGGATCGACATAGAGTACCTTATCTTTGGGAGCCATTCCAATTGCATACTCACTACTTTTCCTGCTCATACTTCCTTACTTCTCACTCAGCTGCAATACTTCTCAACCTATATACTGAAACCACCACAAACATCATAGCAGCATCATACCCGTCAGCTCATGTCAATAGCACCACAACTACTCAATATACTCATTCAGCCACTCCATTTCGCCTCATCTGATCACTATCAAAGCCATTGCAGAAGTAATATCCAGTTTTAGTACTTATTATATTATATAAGCCTAACCAAGTCGTACCACCAATTTATTCTTCGACCTCAATAGTTCCTTTCTCTCTCACATAAATACCATCCAAAAACTTTATGATATCTTTGCTTTTCACATGTTATTTCTGTCAAGAACAAACACAGAACAATCAGAATCAACATACTTAAGAAGCTGATTTCAGTGATTTTTTAACACAGAACAATCAAAATAAACATATTTAAGAATCTGATTTCAGTGAATTCTTAAAAGCACATACCTGGTTGATCAAGGCACAAGATCTAGAGACAAGCTCAACATCATTCCCATCCAACACAAGCTCATCCTTGCCCTTCTCAGACCTGACAATACTGACTCCATTAAGCATATCGACCTTTCTCACCTATACAAGTAAACAAAATTATGTAAATAGCAAGACCAGTTGGACTCTTTTTCAAATAACCCACAATCAAAATTGCCATATAACCAACAAACTATAGAACCTTTAGTGCATATTTTATAATTACATTTCATGAAATACAAATATGTCAGTTAAGAGTTTCCAAGCTACAAATTAGATGCATTTAGTATAAAATATTTTAACAGACTCCCAAACTGAGCTTAGTCTCGTGATATATCAGTATAAAACAATCCCATTCATATTTGAAGAAAACTCACTTCTGATGTTGTTTATGGATAATCTGAGTAGCAGATTCCAAAATCACATCTTGCTTTGGCTTCAACACGAATCCAGTTTCTTTCTTTGGTATCAGTCCAATTTCAAGACTTTTAGGATCACTTAAAATCTCACTTTCAAGCACAGGAGCAATACTGAACAAGGATGAGGCCAAGATTTTGGAAATTTCCCCAATCAATATCAGATAACTTATTGGATGAAAGCCTTGCCTTGACTTTCATTTTTACATCACCAGCTGTGAATCTTAAAATTATCAATGTAAAGGAGGTATATTTCAAGATAACAATACACATAAAGGAAAACGCAAAACTTAAAAAATCCATCTAACTGAAGGATTGAACAACCCAATGATCTAAATCTTATCAAATTGAAGATTATAAACACCAGCTTTACAACTCCTTTGATAACCCAATCTAAACACAAAGAAAAAATACAGAAAGGGTAGCGAGTTTATTACCAAATCGAGCCTTTTTCTGAACTTCAAATCCATGTCTTTAATCTTCTAATCTTCAGAAATATCTTTCAACCCTTATGAATATCCATAATCATCAAGTCCATCTTCCTGTCTTGTAATTTCGGCATCAAACACAACCCAAATTATCACCATAATCTATGAACCACGAATCTCTGAGAGGGTTCTGACTTCAAACTTAGCATATGTTTGTACTATAAGTAAAAATACCACTTAATGGGCCCAATTGATACTTGTATCATCTTTTGGTCATCATCCAAGCCCGCTAACCAGTCAACCGAGGAATCCCACTAGTCTTCCTAGTATTACATAAATTCAACGATCGGTCAATGGTCAAAGTCGGTCAACTGTCAAAGTTAACGTCCGATCAAAGTCAACAGCCGGTCAATAGTCCAAGTCAACCGTCGGTCAACTATCAAAGTCCGTCGCAACCCTAGCCGATTTTCAGTCTTGTAGCCAGCAGTGCTGCTAACCAATTCCCAACCAAAAACTCTTCCGCACTACCAACCAGTCTCCACCCATATTGCCAGCCAGCCTCCATCTGCACTACCAGCCATTATGCCTGCCAATTATCAGTCCAGTCTGCCAGTATGCAGAATTTATCATGGAAGAATAAATGTGTAGTTTCATGTAGAATTGAATTCCAGAAGTTTCAGCCATGCGAATTGAATTCCAGCAGTTTCAGCCATGCGATATTGATTCCAGCAGTTTCAGCCATGCAGTTCTAATTACAGCAGTTTCATACAGAATTGAAGATGGAGGCATGAATGAGAAGTTAATGCAATTTATGTTTATAATTGAATTTAGATATTAAACTGTATAAAGAGAGAGGGCATAAATGATTATAGGAGGATGGAAGGAGAGATCAATGAAATTCCATTATCAATAAAATCACTCCCCAAGGGGATTTGCCCGTGGATATAGGAAAACAATGCCGAACCACGTTAAACTCGCATCTCTTATTTGCTTTTCAATCCATCTCCAAAACCATAAATTCACACCAAATCATCTATTCATCGTGTTACATGCCCAAAAGTAATTTTGGGTACAAACAACATGATACATCATCGAAATTGATGACACTACAAAAACATGTCTTACTTGTGAGCGTTTTTTTAAGGGGGGCGTCACAAATAAGGGTTATTTGTGAAGGTTTATTACCAACCGCCACAAATACTAAAGCAAGTCAAAGTCAGCTAAAGTCTTTTCGGTTTCAAGGGTCCGACCTAATAATTTGTGAGGGTTTGCTTGACCGAGCGCCACAAATACATGTTAGTCAAAGTCCAATAGACTTTTTTTTGTCAGATTCGGGTTTCCAACAAAACAAATCTCACTAAATCTCACCAGTTTTATAACTCCGACAGATGAAACTTTCATCAATTGTTGCAGTTCTCAAATCCGTCAAAAAAAAATTCAGAAAAGGCGGTGAATTTTTGGTGAATTTCAATCTCTCCCGCTGAAATTTTCGCCTTTCTATATTATAATTCCTTTCACTTATTTTCTTACGGATCTTGTTTTCCTCTTCTCTTTCCTGCTGTTCTTCTCCATTGAAGAAGATTGTTGAGAGGTTTGCTTCTCTTACTTTCTCTCCATCTTGTCTATCTCGTCTGTAACCATCACTACTCTTGAGTTTACTCTCATCTATTAATTGGTTTTTTTTCTTTTGCTTTGTAGGATCTAAAGGATTCAATCGAAGGTGATTTTCCCCTTTTTTTTTGTATCACTTTTAATTTTCCTTTCTTTGTTTAAGGACTGGATTTGCTTGAAGTTTTTTAGATCTGGTTAATTGGCTTAATTATTATTTCTTTGTTCTGCAGGATAATGATTAAACTTGAAGGTGAAATTTCTGCCTTTTTTTTTGTATCACTTTTAATCTATTTTTGTTTCTTTGATTAAGGACTGATTTTTCTTTTAATTGCTTTTTTTTTATTGTTTTGCAGGATCTAAAGGAGTAAACTTTCAGGTGAAATTTCCCCTTTTTTACTTTGTATTCAGTGATTAAACAAATTTAATTTGCTTTTCTTTAGTTTCAATCTCTTAGGGTTTACTGGAAAACTTAATTTTCTTTAATTTCTAAGGGTTTAATTGTGTTGGATTTCATTTTTTTTTCTTCTAATTTCTTAGGGTTTGTGTTATGGGATTTGTGGTTTAGAAACGAAATATGGATTTGGGTTTCTGTTGATGGAACTTGATATTGTGCTTTGATCTTTAAATATCTTAGATTTGATCTTTAGAATTTTTGATTGGGGTTTTAGTTTTATTTTTGTTGTACAAATATTGGGGTTTTGTGACATTTCTTAGTTTGTGATTGTCTTTGTGTTGTTGTCTCTAATTTCTGTTGAATGGGAAAGCATGAGAAAAGGCTGAAATTTCATTCATCATAACAATTATGTACGTATCATTACATGAATTGTGAAGCTACAGATTTTTCCATATAGCACCCACACCAGCTTATCTAATAAATACTTAGCTTATTGCTCATTGTTGTTCTGTTGTTTTTTTAGGGGCAATTGGAGGTTGAATTGAGCTTAAATCATACAAGGCATAGAAATATATCCCCTGTCCAAATTTCAAGGTACGTTGAAGATGTATATATCTAATTTGTTGTTTACGGTTTAGTTGGCTTGCATTTTAGACTCTTTCCATCTTTTAGTTATATGTATAAAATACGTCTAAGTACTAAAGTATGACTTTGATACCTTGTTATGTTGAGTGCCTGAACCAAGCTAAGCTCAGTGCGACACTAAGATGGGATACTCAAATTACCCATGCATTGATGGTCTTTTACAGCAAACAAAAATTGGTTTGGAATCATATAAATTTAATTTTTTTTTTGTACACATTATACTACATGAGATTTCAAATGGGGTAATCGGTTTTGTGAATATTGAAAATGCTTTTCAAACATTTGGGTTTGGTTGTCCTGCCCTAAATTAAATCCTATATTGATTTCTGGAATTAGCCAGTGACGTGGTGTAAAAATGATTCAATGAGCTATTTTTATGATACTTTGCTGTTGGTGTTCTCATAATATTTTCTGGATTCATTCTCCCCAATAATCTACAATTTAACTTTTCAACCAAAGACTTGTTTACAACACTAGGTTAATTTTATTTTCTAAAATTCCTATTTGTGGAACTGGAATTAACAAATGGTAGCTTTTACTTCCCTTATGCCTTAAATGGGATTATTTCCACTTACTTGGATACAACGTTCGCATTTTGTATCTCTGTTGACTTCTCCATAATTAGAAATAGCTTGATTCGTTTGGATTCAAAAACTTGTGAGCATGTGCTGCATTATACATTAAATCCATTATACCAGCATTTGGTTTACCGCCTTTTGCTCTGTGTGTTCTCAGCGGTATCTTTTTAAACCTTAGCTCTCATTTTGTTTTGTATTCTGCATCTTAGTCTATGATTTCAGTTGTTTCTGTAGGATTTATGCTTCTTTTTTCTGTTTGTTATGTGTTTAATTATAATAGATTGTGTGTACAAGTCATCTTATTGTTTGGATCTTGAAAAAAATATATGATTCAATCGATTATACCTTTTACAGGAACTTGCAAAAATAAATCAGTATCACTCGCCTATTTTGATTCTCATGTGATTCTTCAGTCCCTATAAATATTGATACATCTCAGTCGAATGTTATGAGGAAATTTCTACGTTTGCTAAACAAAATTTCCTATTCGTGTTTGATTATTCGGTGAGATTTTGTAATCTCATTGATAACATGTTTGGTAAACATACATTCATAGGCAAGAATGTTGTGGCTTACAGGTGATCGAGTCTTGTGGTGTGTTCAATATTATTAGTTATTTCTGCATCTTTATTAGTTTCAGTTTTGGGTTGTAGCTTTAGCCTTTTAAGTGTTTAAATTTTGCTTAGTTTCAATTTTGGGTTGTAAAATTAATTTGCCTATTAAGAGTTTAAATTATACACGGTGAACGCGATTTATGATGATCCTTGCACAAAGATAGGTGGATATAATGCTCACATCTGCCATTTGGACTCTCACATTTTGTTTAGTTACTCTAAGCTTAGTCAAGTGTTTAAAATTAATATAGTGTTTGACACGGTTACAAGTCTAGTATATAGAAGTGTACTCTCGTTGGAGGGTGAAGTTCATATCCACTACTATCACCTGTACATATGTACCTATACTTCTATTCTGTTTCTAAGCTTGTAATTATTTCCTGAGGTATCTGATGCTCTGACTAATTATAGCTGAGTGTCTCAATTTGATGGAAAAAATTGAGAAAGATTAAACAGGTCTTGCGACACAAGAGATTCACAAAATTGTTGTCCACTTGTTCTCTTCAAAGTTCTCTGATTGCTCTTTTCATCATGATGTATTGTATTTGATTGGATTATAAAGATGTACATATGCATGTTACAGTGAGTTAAATATGGTATCATGATCTTGTTTAGTTGATTTTTCTTTGTTGTGTATGGTCTTGCGATGCTATCTACTTGTTACTTAATTTTGCTTACATTTGAATGCTTAGGATATTATCGTAATCAACTTTGAAACCGATGCATATCTCTGGTTCATGCTCTATCGATATTTTATGCATGCGTCATTGGAGATACTTTATGGGGTATTTTATTTTATTCAGTTAGATTAGTCATTTTCATCTCCGAGTTACGTATTGGCTGTCATGTTTATTGTGAGTGGTTCCTTATTATGAACAAGTACAAATGACTTTACTCTAGGACTGTCAGGCCCAACTGGGGCTCCCACCTACGGGTGGTTACTCGAAAGACGTTGGCAACAAGCTGATGGATATTGGCTACTAGCCACATAAATTATTAGATTGGCAACTGGCCGTTAAGGATTTTCTCTTAGTTTTTGGCCATTTATGACGGTGTATGCTACCAAGTCCATTGTAATTTTCTGGACATTTAGGATTTTTTATTAGACTCGGACATTTTGGTTATGCTGTGTTCTAATACTAGCTTTCAAATTCATAAAGGTATCTTCATGTGCTTCTTTCATTGGAGACGTAAAGGTTTGAGTAAACACTTCACTGTTTTGGCTTGTTGGATAATTTTAACATATTATTCTTCGATAAATTAGAATGATGCACATGTAAAAAATTTTAAGCAACTGTGATATGGTGTTTACGATTGTGGTTTAGGGCATGTATGGTGTATGCTACATAGTCGATTGGAATGTTCTGGTCATTTAGGATTTCTTGGTCTTAGACTTGCATATTTGTTATGACCGTGTTGCAGTACTATCCCTGTTTTAAGATCGAACATATGTGATAAAGAGCATAAAATAAAATGGAGATTAATGACATATATATGCTTCCATTGTTTCTACTGCAAGTATGTAACTCTAGTTTTCTAATGTTCCTTTCTATTTTGATGTCAGGTACTTATGGTTGCTTGAATAAATTTTATCGATTGTATCCGTCGTTATTTTAGTTCAAGTATATTGTGATTGATAAATGGATAAGAGTTGGGTTAATTTTGGAAGATCAAGTAAGGAGTTTCATGAAGGGTTGTGTTTGTTCTTGAACTATGCGTTTGAAAATGGTTGTTACTGAAGATAACAAAGTAAAGTGTCCATGCAAGGAGTGTGCCAATGTTCATTACAAGACTAGAGATGAGATATATGATGACTTAGTTAGCTGTGGTATGTTAAGGAGCTATACAAGATGGTATCATCATGGTGAAGGGTTCATAACAACATTTCCATGTAATTTGGGGGCTGAAAATACAAATGTGGATCAGGTTATTATGGATAACAATGTCGAAGAGGTTGGAGATGACATTACGGGAATGATGCGAGATGCATATGGAATACCAATGTGTGATGATGAGGATATGGGTGATATGTTGGATGTAGAAATGAGTGGGATGCCAAGTGATAATTCAGCTGCACAGTTTTATAAGTTGCTAGAATAATCAAAGAAGCTGTTATACCCTAGATTCGATAAGATGTCGATGATGTCTTTTCTTATTAGATTTTGGAACTACAAATGCGTTGGTGGGATGTCTGACAAGTCATTCAAAGAGATGCTTCAACTCATGAGAGAATCATTTCCAGAAGGGTGCACATTGCCAGAAAATTTCACACAATGTAAAAAGGTACTATCAGATTTGGGACTGTCTTACGTTAAAATTGATGTGTGTCCCAATGATTGTATGATGTATTATAAGGAGACTGCGGATCTTGAACCTTGTACGGTTTGTAAAGCTTCTCGTTACAAAGATGGAAGATTAAAAACGCCGGCTAAAATACTTCGTCACTTTCCTTTAAAACCTCAGCTACAACGGTTGTTCATGTGTTCTAAGACTGCAGGAGATATGAGATGGCATCATGAAGGGCGTACAAATGATTGGGTATTGAGACATCCAGCTATTTCTGAAGCTTGGAGGCATTTTGATGAGTTGAATCCAACTTTTAAGGCTGATCCAAGGAATATCATATTAGGTTTGTCAACTGATGGGTTTAGTCCATATAGTTCAACGAGAAATCCGCATAGCACATGGCCTGTGGTTCTGTTACCCTATAACTTACCACCATGGTTATGCATGAAACAACCTAACATGATATTTTCTTTGCTTATACCAGGCCCGCATAGTCCAGGTAATGATATTTATATTGATTGTTATCTGTTTTGTCAATATTACATTAATATTTTGTTTTATAACCATATATTGAAATTGATCATAACCTTCTATGTCAAAATTTACAGGTAACGACATTGTTGTGTATTTGAGACCATTAATAGATGAGCTGAAGGAATTATGGGAGGAAGGGGTGGACACGTATGATTCCTCATAAAATAAAATGTTCAATCTGAAAGCGGGATTACTATGGACGATAAGTGATTATCTTGGACTTGCAATACTCTCTGGATGGAGTAACAAAGGTAAATTGGCATGTTCAATGTGTCTTGAAGAAACTCGGCACCAATGGTTGAAGAATGGAAGAAAAATAGTCTACATGGGCCATCGACGATTCTTACCGATGAATCATAGGTAATAATCTTTATACTTTAACTGATTTCCCTGTCAAAATGATTCTCTCTATTGGCACTTTCGTACTTCTTTCTGTTTGACATAAATTGCAGCCTAAACTTTCATCTTATAACTTATCTGCCCAATGGTTTTATGGCCTTTAGATTTTCATGTTGCATATATAATCTTGTCTCTTTTGATCTCTCTGTATATACTAGCTGGTTGTTCTTTTCAAACTCATCTCATTTCATCGTCAAATAATTAATCAAATTTAACTAACTAAACTGCTAACTCCTTTTTATGGGTTTGTGGGTGTTAAACCCATCAAACCCATATTTCTCATCTAAACCTTTATGTATATATTTTGTAAGTAAGTTAAGTTTGAAGTGAGCAGCGAATATTAATATAATACCTTAAACAAATAGATCCCATACGATTTTTTTTTTTAACAGTAGAGCCAGAGAGAATTATTTAGAGAGCGAGAGATTTGAAGAGAAGGTTAGGGTAGGTGAGTTTAGTTTTTCCATACCAACAGTCAAAGCTTAATCTCTGTGTTTTGATTGAATGAAGATGATGAGTTAGAGATTAGTCAACCGACAGAAACATGTTCTTCCACTTCAAACAGACTGCAGCATAACATGATCCCAAACATAACTCTGTGTTTTTTAGTTTGCTGCATGTGCTTGAGCCTTATGCTGTTCTTTTTATTTCTTCATATGCTTGTGGTCTGACAATAGTGTAGTAGTGGATTTTACTTTATTAATGATGTTTGTTTTGAAATGGCCGTGTATTTGACAGTTGATTGTCTGAATTATTATCACAGGTTTCGCACTACACTTAAGAAAGATTTTTATGGTAAAGTAGAACTGAGCCCACGTCCAAACCCATTGTTAGGGCCAGATATATTGAGCTTGCTGAAACACATTCCACACACCTTTGGAAAACAGTTTGAGGAGAATTTGAGGGAAGATCGTCCACGCAAGAGAAAATCACGAGGATCAAGTAGAGCCACAAATAATATGCCATACAATTGGAAGAAATTGAGTATTTTTTATGAACTTCCATACTGGGTTAATAATCTTCTCAAACATAACATAGATGTGATGCATACTGGAAAAAAAATTCCTGTGATAGTGTTCTGGGTACGATAATGGATATTGCTGGAAAAACTAAGGATGGCCTTAAAGCAAGATTTGATTTGCAACTCCTGAAGATTAGACCAGAACTTCATCCAAGGATGTTACCAAATGGGAAATACTTCTTGCCAGGAGCATGTTATTCCATGGATAATGCAAGAAAGACTATGTTTCTTAATGTCTTGAAGAATTTGAAGACTCCAGATGCTAACTCAGCATACATTGCGAGGTGTGTGAATGTCCAGCAACGTAAGATTTTTGATCTAAAAAGTCATGACTCACATGTGCTCATGCAACAACTTCTACCTTTGGCATTCCGAAAGACGTTACCGTCTAAGGTCAGTAAAGTGCTGATGGAGTTGAGTTCCTTTTTCCGTGAACTATGCTCCAAGGTGTCACACCCTGAAGATTTTTAAGAGTTGGAGAAGCGCATTGTTACCATTGTTTTTGAATTAGAGAGGATTTTTCCACCTTCCTTCTTGGACATTATGGTTCACTTGCCTATACATCTGGCGACAGAAGCACGTTTAGGAGGACCTGTGCAGTATCGGTGGATGTATCCCATTGAACGGTATACATTTTAAACTTCTGTTTTTTTTTTTTTTTTTTTACTTATTTCTGTTCAATAAGTTATATGCTCACTTTATTGTTGGTTTTCTGTTCACTGACTTATTATTCTTTTTTGGCAGGTATTTGTACACTTTGAAGAAATATGTAAGGAATAAAGCTCATCCAGAGGGATCTATTGCTGAAGTCTATTTGGAAGATGAATGTGTTACATTCTTGTCGAGGTACCTCAAAGATATCGAGTCAAGAACCAATAAACCACCTAGATACGTAGATGATACTCCAATTGGAAAACCTGTGAAATTTTCTTTAACTGGCGATCAAAAGAAGAAGATGCATGGCTATGTATTGTCTAATGACGATGATGTAGCTCCGTACATAACATAAGTAGCACTCTATTTACGTTTTATGTTAAGTCTTTTACTTTCTAGGCCACACCATTTAATTTATCTGCTTTGATTATATTTTTTAGGCAACATAAAACTACACTGGCTATGATGCACCCAAGACTGAGTGACCTTGAACGCCTGCTAAAGAACAAACATGAGTTTGCTGATTGGTTTAAGAATCATATTAGGTTGCTTATGAGATCTAAAGTGAGTATTGCTGAAGGATTAGATTTGCTTGTTGAAGGTCCTTTTTCAAATGCGAGAAAATTCACTGGCTATATAACACAAGGCTATAATTTCAAAGTTGTAAGTAAAGAAAATGGAGCAAAGACACAGAATAGTGGTGTGCTAGTCGATTCAACAACACCTTCTTTTAGAAATGGAGCAGCTCAGAACCCAAGCAATGTTACGGAGCGCACGTACTATGGAGTACTTACCAACATAATTTAGTTGACATATAGACAAGTTCACTCATACGTGTTGTTTGAGCGCAAATGGGATAATGTGGTGAATACTTCAGGCAGAACAAGGACTGCTGGTTCGAAGACTGATAGCTTGGGGTTCACTCTTGTGAATTTTAACCATCTCTTGGGGACGCAACGTGAGGAGCCTTATGTGTTGTCCTCTCAGTTCCAAAAAGTTTTTTATGCCCAAGACCCCGTAGAACCTGAATGGGATGTTGTGGTCAGGAATAAACCGAGGGATATTTTTGACATGGGTGATGATAATCCAGATCAACTACTGGATAACCTTCCATTTGTAAATGAAGTCAACAATGAAGAGGATGATAGTGTTGGTGTTATGAATAATGGGATTGGTGTGATAGTTGATGCTCCTACGAGAAATGGAAGTAGAGATCAGATATAGGTTGAAGAAGAAGAAGAAGAAGAGGAAGACACCGACAAATAAGTAGAGTCAGAGGAAGAGGAATTTGTCGACGGGTTTTTAGAAGATGAGAATGTTGACTATGATGTTGACAGTGGATCAGATGATGATTCTTAAACATATTACAATTTTTCATTCTTGCATTGCTTGTTCTCTTTATAGTGTTTTCTTAATATAACATTTGAATAAATAGTTCTTCTTAAATTACGTCTTTATAGAAGTTATGCTTATTTTAGTTGTCTCTAATTGTTAGATTATCAGTTAAGTATACTTACATCGTAACTTTGATATTTTTTTTAGAATGCCTCGAGGTGGAGCGGCTATGAGGTTCTTGCATGACCCATTACCAAATCAGAGGCTTGCAGTTGAAGTGGACATGGAACACCTTTGCCCTATGGGTGATAATGGTTCGTATATAACCAAATAAATCAGTCATCTAGCGAATGATGGACACAAACTACCTTGACAATAGATTACTGGAAGCGCATTCCTTCATAATTAATTGAGAATGTGGTGCTTGAAATAAAGGTACAATAACAAATGCGTGTATTTTCATATAGCCAATAAATCCGTATTTTTTCAAAAGAAATGTTCACGTCTTTTGTGGTTGTATATTTGATGTCAGCAAATATTTGAGTACCCAGAAGTGTTGGATGGCTGGATCTACACCAAGATAAATGATAGGTGGAAGGATCACAAATTTCATGTTAAAAAGGCTGCTTATACAAAATGGAAGACGGTGGAAGAACATCTTGCTAATCCACCACACGATGTTGTTGAGAGCCAGTGGAGGGTACTCGTTGAGGTTTGGAATACTGATTTGAAGAAACAAGTAAGCATTCTTACTCTTGTTTTTCATGATAAGTCTCATAATTAAGCAGGCCTGACATTATAAGATCTTATATTTGGTGCAGGAAATAAGCCAAATAAACAAAGAAAACAGGGAGAAACAAAAATTTCACCATACTACTGGATCTAAACCACATGCTAAGTGTGAAGCAGAGGTAAGTTTATGTACCACTGCTAAGTATTAAATACTCTTTCCTATGCTACAAGTTTTAGCATCTTTCAACTGAACAATGCCAACCTACCTGTAAATATAGAGAATCTGGATTTATTATAGCGAAGAGAAGTCAGTGTACACTACATTTCTGTCTCCCCTCTTTTGGAATTTACTGGAACTTTACATTGAATGAAACCATGTTATTTATGTAGCTGAATAGTGATGGATATATCTTCCTTGCTGTTAAAAATTAGAACTTGAATAGTAGAACTTAGAATTTAACTTAATCACTACGACCCTACCTTCCTTAGTTACTTTTTTTAACACTTATGTTTGTTATGTGTGATTCTTAAGTTGGAAATTCATCAATTGTATCTGAATCTCTGAGTCTGTTATGTTAGGTGATATCTAGATTTGCAATATGTTATGTACATGATTTCAAAAACTAGCACTTGATTCCCATAAGCATGATCCTGCAATATTTTCGCTGTGCTAAGCTTTTATGGTTGTGAATCTCCGAACCTTCTGTCTTCCCTTTAAGCTCCATCTGTGGCCTGACTTGGGAAGTTGTTGCTGATTTTGGGTGTTATAACTTAGTATTTGGCATGTCCCCTAGGCTATGATAGTAGTTTCATGACTGAACTAATTTCTTGCATATGATTTATTCAAACTGTCTATGTGAAATTCCATTCCTAGTTGTTGACATGACTGTCCAAGCTGAGACAATGGGTAAAGCTATGAATCTTCCCTATATCCTCCAGGATTACATGTATCCTGCGAGATTAAGTTTTTCCTCATGAATGTTTTACCTCAAGCTGATAGTCCATTTGAATTGAATGCAAACATGTTACAACTGCTTCCGATTAAGTATTCAATGAGTTTATATGTATGTTGATTTTTTTATCGAATTCTATTTATATAGCTGGGGAACAAACTAGGACGGCGTCCTAAAAGTCACGAGATCTTTGGGCCTACCCATACCAAAAAGAAAAAAACTGAAGACCCAGAAGAACTCTTGATGGATCTAGAAGCGGCTGCAGAGCTTGCATGTATTTTTGATTTATTATTAATCGATTTTGATTTTTTTTTATGTATGATGCTTACACATTTTTTCTTGAAAATGATATTTCTGTTGAAGGAAATGGAGGAAGTAGAGATCCAAGCTAGCTTACCAGGTTCTGATATTGTACTACAAGGACGACATGATGCTTTTTCCCAAGTGCGAGGACCAGATAAAAGGGGTCGTGTTCGCTGTCTAGGCAATGGTATAAATCCAAAGAACTATTTGGGAGAAGAATCATCCACCAACCCTACCAGTGACCCAAATGCTGAAATTATTAACCTTAGACAACAACTGGAGAATACTGTTGCACAACTTCAAGTAGCAATGCAACGGATAGCTGATTTGGAGGCACTACTTGCTGCGCATGATGAACTGAGAACTGCTAACACTGTTATGCCATCGAATGATGCAGAGATCAGGAGCAGTCCATGAATGGAAGATCTTGGTGTACAAATGCTCGACTGATATACTACTTATATAACTCTGGTGACTCGGGTGCTTGTTTTTTTTTTGAGTATAAGGGAATGGGATCTCTTATCTTTTTTTGTTTTCATTCCATCAGGTGTGTTCTTATGATCATGTCCCAAACTTACCACAGCCATTTGTATGTTGATAATCTTAGTTACCAGCTTTCTAAGTTAACCATATAACTGTCGGATTGTAGGTTTCTATATATAAGGTGCATCAATGTAAAACTTTGTTATGAATGGCATAAAATTTCATTTTTTGAAAAGCTTTTTAATTTTTGTGTTAATGACTTGAGATTTCTGAGTAATTCTGAGAATGTAAATCCGGTACCGAAGAACAGTAAACGGTAACCGACGACCGGTATCGATGTCCGGCAAACGTCGATAAATCCGACACCAATAATAAATATATTAGTGAGGGTTTTTAAACCGTCACAATAGAAAAATCCGGCCACGACAACGACTGCCAGAAAATTTCTAACGGTCGGTAGAAAACTATTTATGACGGTTTGACCACACGCCACAAAAAGAATGCATATTCGTGACGGTTACCAAACGTCACAAATAATACTAAACCGTCACACAAAACATTTGTGAACCCAGTAGTAACGACGGATTTCGGCCCGCCACAAAAGTTTTTTTGTGACGTTGTTTTGGCTATTTATGACGGGTTTTGTCTATTTGTGACGGTTTAAAAACCGTTACAAAAGGCCCCCTATTTTGTAGTGTGAATATGAAGCTTGGTGTCGATTCGAACTTTAGATGTTGTATAACAACATACAAACTATGAACCAAGAAGATCTGAGAGGGTTCTGACTTCAAACATAGCATGATACATCATCAAAATCTATAAGCATGAAGCTCAATGTCGATTCGAACTTCAAACTTGGTATAACGACATACAATCTATGAACCACGAAGCTCTAAGAGTGTTCTGACTTCAAACTTAACATGATTCATCTTCTAAATTGACTACTCTAAGTCAGAAACTTGGTAAGAACGACGAATCCATCCATTTACAGGTAAGATTCCTTCGAAACATTACGAAACCTTAAACAAACCCTATTTATGCATATTGTATGCATACCATACTCTGAGATCGAAACCTGGCCGCGACTGGACTACTATAAGTCAGAAAGGTAAGAACAATGAATCCATCCATTTACAGGTAAGATTCCTTCGGAATATTCTACAAAAACTTAAACAAACCCTATTTCTGCATATTGTATGCAAACCAGGCTCCGAGATCGAAATCTGGCCGCGAATTGACTACTCTAAGTCAGAAATTTGGTAAGAACGCCTAATCCATCCATTTATAGGTAAGATTCCTCCGAAATATTCTACTAAAACTTAAACAAACCTATTTCATTTACATATTGAAGATTCCTTTAGCGAAATACTAAGCTCAGATCGAAATAAATCAAATCCTCATATTATGCATGGGTTGTTTAATCCATGAATTTGTAAACAAGTTGCCACTGATGCGCGAGCGAAATTTGCAACGCTTCAATATTTCAAATATTTATTCTTGAAAATGGTACGAATTTGGATAATATATGACGAAAGATGAGTTTGCCAATGAAAGGTGTATGAATAGTGAGTGGAATTGTACGCATACTAAGCTCAGAAATCAAATCCTCGCCGTGAGTGGAGTAGTCTAAGTTAGAAACTTGGTAAGAACGACGAATCCATTCATTTACATGGAAGATTCCTTTAGAATATTCTACGAAACCTTAAACAGACCCTATTTCTGCATATTATATGCAAACCAGGCTCCGAGATCGAAACATGGACATGAGTGGACTACTCTAAGTTATAAACTTGGTAAGAACGACGAATCCATCCATTTACAGTTAAGATTCCTCCGGAATATTCTACGAAACCTCAAACAAACCATATTATGCATATTGTACGCATACCAGGCTCCGAGAAAGAAACCTGGCCGTGAGTGGACTACTGTAAGTCATAATTTATAGGTAAGATTCCTCCGAAATATTCTACTAAACCTTAAACAAACCCTATTTCTGCATATTGTACGCAAACCAGGATCCGAGATCCAAACCTTGCCGCGAGTGGACTAGTCTAAGTCAGAAACTTGGTAAGAACGATGAATGCTTCCATTTACAGGTAAGATTCCTTCTTCCTTCGGAATATTCTACAAAACCTTAAACAAACCCTATTTCTGCACATTGTATGCAAACCAGGCTCCGAGATCGAAACCTGGCCGTGAGTGGACTTGTCTAAGTCAGTATAGTGTATTGTTTTTACTATATTCAATTTTTACTGTCATTGTCACTCTTGTTGTATTTCCTTTACTAACACTAGTATTTTTCTTATAAAATAGACAGCTCAATTTGGGTTCTACGGTGTTTTAGAATAAATTCTATTGTTGGACTACAATCATATGTTTTAAATTCCAATATTTAAATGTGATTGGGATCACACCAGTTTTGGTGTGAAGGTAGAATATGGATTTACATTAGTCAATTTAAAACATCATAAGAACCAATACTGTAACGATCCATTCATTTTAGCAAACAAAGCAATTTCAGATAATCAACATAGAGATATTCTAACTACAATTGATACATCATACTCTTGTTAAATTATATCTTTAAACAATTCTAAACTTTCAAGAACCAAGATATTTACTAACACTAGTAAATGAAATTTTTCTTATGAAAAATTCTTGGATGGTTTTTCAACACAACAACCTCTCTATTTATACACAAAAATTCCCTCAAGCACTTGGTTCAACAAAACATGTTTTCTTAATTTGATGGAATATATTTGGTTGGAAACTCAATTTGGGTTTTTCAATGGGGGTGAGGTGGAAATGGATTTGGGTCTTGGGTTTTGGTTTTTGATAGAATAAATTCTATTGTTGGACTACAATCATATGTTTTAAATTCAATATTTAAATGTGATTGGGATCACATAGTGTATTGTTTTTTACATTATTGTCAATTTAAAACATCATAAGAATTTGGGTTCTGGTGTTTTAGAATAAATTCTATTGTTGGACTACAATCATATGTTTTAAATTCCAATATTTAAATGTGATCCATTCATTTCAATTTAAAAAACATCCATTCATTTTAGCAAAACAAGCGCGACAAGTTTTCTATTCTCGAGAGTCAAATATATCTAACTGGTATGTGATGGATTACAGAGAATCTTCGCGCTGTTTGCGGCTTAGTCCCTTGAGCATTATATTTTGTTTTACAACACTTAAGAAGGGTTGTCATAAAGTTAGTGTATAGTTAGTGTATTAAAGAACCACAAATTAACTTGACAGAACATGTGATAGTGTAGGATGGTTAGTGGTTTAGACTTCCACGCTTGAGATTCAGGATCGAATCCCCCAACCTCATTTTTTTCAACATTATATATTTTTACTTCAACAACACTTATAAATGTTGCTGTAGCTTTCTATTTAAAAAAAAAGAAAAAAAAATCAAAACTTGTGAACTGAAAGGGTGGTTGATGAGCTAGACTTCCATGCAGTAGGTTCATGTATGAATCTCCCCATATTTTTCATTATCATATTTTTGTGTTCTTCAACAACACTTGTGAGTATTGTGATAGGCTAAGTCACTACATATACGGAACAACGTTATTATAGCTAAATGTCGTCACAACAGTTTTTCTTAAGGAGTTGTCGTTTGTTTTCTTAGCGCAACCCCTTGTTTCCTAAGGGTTGGAAGTATGATATACGACAACTCTTCCTTTGAAACCAGTTGTAAAACATAGGACTTTGTACAATACTTAGCGAAGCGTTGTAAATCTCCAGTTCTAGATGTATATTTTTTTTGTAGTGTGATTGACACTTGGGCATTGGTCTTTGGTACCGTCCAACTTAATTATCATATCAATCGGGCTCACAAATTTCTATCTATTCGATTGGAGATTGTATTGAGAAATAGAGATATAACTCTTTGATATATTTCTTGATTGAGCTTACGACAAAGCTCTTCAATAATGTTTTTCATCAGATGCGGAGGCATGCAGAATCGACCTTGAAAATTTTGATCAGAGTACACAATTGGGAAGAAAATAATCGTGCATCAGCTTCTGGTGGTAAAATTCCCTCCCTCAATACGTATATCTTCTTGAAAATACTTCTTGTGGCTCTGGAACTCTATATATTTTTCCCGTATGTACGAGCATCAGAGTGCTGATTAATTTATTATCTTCAGCTTCCTCGTCGTCAAGTTCTTGTAACCTCCTTTGATGCATTTCTTGCTGTAATCTAAACCGATTCATAATAATATTCCTCTCTTCATTGGATCTCGCCATTAATTAGTATGAAATTTAAAATTGAGAATACAAAAAGAGAAATTGGATAAATATATCTAGAAGTAGGTGTGAGTAATTTGAAGAAGTATAAGGGCGTATATATAGGAACAAGCAGGGGGAATAGCCGTTGTAAAATAACTATCGCTAGCAATGTTATTTAAATCGAGCGATAGGTTTTATGTCGCCAGCAATATTCATTCTATCCCCAGCGATATTAATAATATCGGTAGATAGAATCTACATCGCTCCGTACGTACTTTCCCCATAGTGGTGCAATTCATTTTCCATGCCACCTGGTATGTCAAATATTTTTTAACCTTGTGCATTGGAATAGGCCTAAAAAACACTGTCATTTCCCAATCTAAAAACAACAAAGAAAAGCTTGTTTGTTTCGAGATGGCTCAGCATCCGAATCTGATTCAGTCCCAGTCAATAAAATGCCTCTGACTTAGATTTCTATACATGATTAGATTAAATTACATAGTATATGTTGTCAGTTTTGGTCAGTTGTGGAATTTAAATACACTTATAACATGATTTTTGGGTTAATTCTTCCACACCTAACTGGTGGAGAGACCTTTCTTATTTATACTGTGAGATTGAATCTCAAGTTGTTACACAAATAAATGTTGTTGAACATAACAAATTTGAATAACATGAAAATAGCTAACTTATAAGGACCTAGTTGGATGCCTACAATGATGTTCCATTATAGTCTTCACTTGACTGAGAGTCTTTAGGAAGACTCTCTGTTGTATGCTTAACACCTCCCCTCAAGTTGTACTTGAGTTGACGAATGTGCAACTTGCTTCTAATGTATTGGAACCGTGGTGAAGATATCCCTTTCGTAAATATATCAGCCAACTGGTCTTTTGAACTTATAAAACGAACTTGTAACTGCCCTTTAAACTGTTGTATGAGAAAATTGGTGTTTCTCTTCAAATTCATAGTATGAGATAGTCAAAATACCTCTTCAAAGTTTTAGTATGAGATAGTCGAAATACCTCTTCAAAGTTTTAGTTCTGTGTTGATTAACAGACACAAGGGTTATTGACCTGTGTTGGTTAACAGACATAGGTGGTATTGATCTGTTTTGGTTAACAGATATAAGTGGTAGTGATCTGTGTTGGTTAACAACAGACATAATTGGTATTGGTTCTGTGTTGATTAACAGATACAAATGGTAGTGATAATGTTGTTTAACTGATTTTGAAAGAGGGTGTTGATGGGAATTGGGATATGTACTGATGGTGTGAAAGATGGTGGAGATTTTTGTTGTAGGTAGCATAAGTGGATGACGCGAGTAGAGTATGTGATGGAACTAGCACATGGTGTAGAGTTCAAATATCTTTCAGCTGTTTTCACAAGCAGGTTAGGGGTTTACTATACCTTTTCCAACTTTGAATTGTATTGTATGGACTATGGACTTCAAAACTATGCTCCAAATTCAAATCCAATACAAACCAAATTCTCTTAAATTACTCTAATGCTAAAACAAGTTTAAATCCATACGATTCAACGACAAGAACATCGTCTCCAATTGTTTTTTTTTTTTTTTGACCGGAAAAAGCAATTGAAAGAGGGTTTGGTATGAAGAGATGGGGGATTTGAGTGTTTGGATGATGATATGAAAGTGATTGTGATGGTGGTGATCTATTGTTGGTTGTGGTGGCGGTGGCTGTTACAGCGGAAAAGTGAGGGGATCGAACCCTCCTGATACCAACTTAGAACATGATTTTTGGGTTAATTCTTCCACACCTAACTGGTGGAGAGACCTTTCTTATTTATACTGTGAGATTGAATCTCAAGTTGTTACACAGATAAATGTTGTTGAACATAACAACATTGAATAACATGAAAATAGCTAACTTATAAGGACCTAGTTGGATGCCTCCAATGATGTTCCGTTATAGTCTTCACTTGACTGAGAGTCTTTAGGAAGACTCTCTGTTGTATGCTTAACAAATACTTTCAGGGGTTTTTGTGGTTGTTGGTGTCTAGGATAATCCAGATATTTTCCTCAATGATCTTCATGATAAATATTAAATCTCTCATGAAAATGATATATAATTTAAATTGAGTGTTGATGATTTGTTTCTCACGAACATTCACATTTGCCGCCTAAGAGATTTCGCCTTTCGTCGGGTTTGAGAGTTAATGCTGCTCTATTCCTTCCCTGATGTCACACTCTTACATGATCTTAGTTTTAAGTGTTGGCTAGATTTTGATATTCGATTTATGTGTTTCTAGGAGAATGATTAATTAAAGATGGAGGTGATGATCCTTTCCCCATTTTATCGACTATGATTGTAATATGCGTTTTGTTTAGAACTTTAAATCTCTTTCTCAGCAGAAGAGATTTCCAAGCCAGTACTCTGATCCATTTCTAAACTCTCCCATAATTTTTTTTTCTGTTGTATTGCATCATTACTTAACTCGGAAAATGAGTTATTTGTCCAAATATTTTAAAAACATGGTTCTAATGGACGAGTAAAAATTAATATAGGTGAAATAGACACAAAAAATATAGCAAGAATGAAACTGGATTCATCCAGGCTTAAATTTAAAAAATAGCGAGGGTGAAACTGGATGCATCCTGTTATAAATTAAAAATAAAAAAAAATATATTTGAAAATGGGTAGTATGAAACTGTTTATATCCTGACTATTTTTACTTTCTCGTTCATTTAAACAGTATCAAATTTTACATGTCTTTTTCACCCAGAAATTGTTAATTTTAATCTTTTTAACCAATTTTGTGTACTCTTAAATCTGTCAATAAAGAAACAAAATCTTTATCTGGACTTAGGGTTGGATTCAGTGAGCTTGTTTTCATTTTGTCTTAGTCTACGTTGATCTACTCTACATTATAGGTCCAAGTCACTATCCTGTTCTGGTTTATTTGCAACATCAAGCTACTAAGCTTTCTCATTAGTTATTGGATTGGAAGGGGGACTAACTTTATTTAGTTGAACGATTTTCTGAGTTTGAAGTCTGAACAGTCATTAGAAGTCCTAAGGATAGAAAGAAAGTTCCGTTTAAGAAACATCTCCCTATTAAAATAGAGACCTTCTTTTCTTTCGGATGGGAGAAGTAAAATTCTTATATCCCAAGATGGACACGCGAGTTTATACTCCCAACGGAGCTTGAAAGGGTTTTACGCCTGATAGGGAGGTTGTCAAAAGGAATTTTAATCAAATTGGAAGTTTAATCTCTGTAAAAGCTTTGTTGTCACAGTGGGCTCTTCCAAAGTAGATTTTTTTAAGACTTGGGGTGTCTAAACGGGGACAAAAAAATTTGCGGTAAACAATTGTAATTTTCCAGGGTTCTTATTTCTGTCTAAACTGGGACAAAAATTTCTGTCTCTAATTCAAATAAAACACAGTTTTTGAGCTGTTCATCCATGATTGCAAGATCTTCATTATTCTAAATTTCTTTTTTCTTGATGCAGAATATCATCTCCAGTGCCCGTTCGAATGTTCTTCAAGTTGTGAACATTTCGCAGAACAGTAAAACAATGTTGTGAACATTTCATGTGATGACTTGCTGGATTCCAAGTACCTGCCTCTTCTTCCATTGCTTCTTGCCTTTGTTGGTTGTGTCCATTCTTCTAGGATTTTTGAAATGTAAAAATGGGGTTTTGGTACTTGTGGTGGTTAGTGTGTGTATTTATTATTCAGGGAAATGACCTGATATCTTAAAAACTAATTGTGACGGGTTGTTGTAAGTGAGAATTCTGAGAGAAATACGATTTGTAGCTATCTCACAGGTATAACTATTATGAGATGTTTCGATTGAATTCTTCCGAACAAATGTAGGTGCAACCGAATAAGTATGTGCTTTTCTTACGTGGGACCTATTGAAAGTGTGAATCTGGTATTTGACAGTATATACACAATGGTGTGAACAGAAGCAATTTTGTGTATTCTTGCAATCGTGAAACTTTTGGATTTTGATAGTGACCCTTCAAGTTTTCCAACTGGACTGCCCAATTCTTAATCATGGTTGGAATAGCCAATAGGATGCCAATGACATGGAAAGTTGTTGCTGATATGGCCTCATCCGAATCAAGATTGATTGTGGGGACGCCAGGTGGCCACTTGTGGGTCCCAATTATGAGAAAAAAACAGGTATACTCTTTCGATATTGTGCATGCTTTATAGGGCTTCGGATCCCATGTCCCCTTCTTCCCTATCTCCTCATGTCCCTCCAACAATGTGTCGACACGTGTTGCTTATTTATTTCCTTTATTTCACACGGTTAGGAGTGATTGTTATTTTGAGTAATAATAGCCGGAATATAATCACTTTCCTCAAATGGAACTAAGCACGCTCCGTGCCTAATTCTCCTTTTTCCATTGACGGGAAAATATCAAGACAGTTCATAAACTATTCAAGAGAAAAACAAAATTAATAGATTGAGAAGATATTTCGATAGTTAACAAGAATCTTTATTAAACAAGATGCATCATTTTTGCTTAGTTAGAGACTAGTAATTGTCGTCTAAGAAAAAGAAAAGAAAAAGAAATGATGAAAGCTACATTATAGATAGACTGTAATCAAGAAGATAATAATTGTATTACAGAATTGAAACCAATATATAAATTCCACAATCAAGGATCATAAGTTTGCAATATTGCACCTCTTCTCCAACAATTTATGACCCAATCGACAAGAATTTCACCCTTTTCGCTTTCTGATGCATATAACTCTGTTGGTCTCCTGCCACAAGCATATAACTCTTTTCTCCATTAACTAGCAGCCAAACATCGGAGGCTATTATCAACCGTACACGGCCGCCATGGTTAACACCTTTCAGGTAATTATTTCTATTGACTATTGTTCTTTGCTTTTCTCTATATTATCATCATCATCATTGTAAAGCAAATGGAAACTTTGATGTTTATTTTTCTATACCAGCAGCAACGACAAGGTATACAAGAAGGAAAAAGATTACCAATGCCCATCCAAGTAAGAGGAGACGACGAGCGGCCAAAGCTCACAGTATGATGCTTGGAGTAGTGTCTACTTTCCTTCACAGAACTAGCTCCCCTTTGCTTTTTAAGGGGTATAGCAAAATTATCAAGGAAACTGCTCTAGCATGGAGGATATTTAGTTGAGTAGATCTTTTTTGTACTGTCGTATTTCTCTGCTTTAGTTGAGCATGATTATGATTTGGTCGTTTTTAACATTTATGGGTTTGTTTTATGAAACAAATTTTACTGAAATGAATAAAAACTCAACTAGATATTAAGCTTGGGTTTATTTTTACTACTGCAACTCGCATTGTTTCATTTAAATTAAGAAGAGGATGGGCGTAAAATGCATATGAAAAGAAACGTAGCTTTGGAATTAGGTTCGGAGCGTGCTTAATTCCATTTAAGGAAAGTGATTATATTTCAGCTACTATTACTCAAAACAACAATCACTCCTAACCGTATGAAACAAAGGAAATAAATAAGCAACACGTGTCGACACACTATTGGAGGGACATGAGGGGATAGGGAAGAAGGGGACATCCGATCCGAAGCCGCTTTGTAGTAGTTGTAGTGCATACATATATAGAATTGTAGTACAGAGAATGACTTGTTCATACATCTAAACCTTTTGCTGCTTTTTTCTCTTCTTGTGATTTTGATTATACGAAACACTCGATCTCCATTTCTTCCTCAAGATCTAAAGATAGACTTCTTTGAGCTTTTCTTTCTCTCTTCTTCACATCAATGGCGGGTGGTAGGGAATATAGCCGTCATCGTTCTTCCGGAGCTGGTACCTAATTAAGATTCACTCTTTATTTTCTTTATTTTCCATCCTCCTTTGGTTGATGTTTAATTTCCTTGTATTTCTCTTCTTTTTCTGTTTTGCATATGAAGGACATGGAGGATGATGATGGACATGGAGGTGGTGAGTTTGGCAAA
The DNA here is from genome assembly GCA_023529315.1 of Papaver bracteatum. Taxonomy (NCBI): domain Eukaryota; kingdom Viridiplantae; phylum Streptophyta; class Magnoliopsida; order Ranunculales; family Papaveraceae; genus Papaver; species Papaver bracteatum. Next base: position 506,120 of record JAJJWX010001567.1, read on the forward strand.
GTCCGCCCCGTATTAGATTATTTGTTCAACTCAATACTAACACTTCAATTGATATAGTATCTAACTTTCAGAATGAGCCTGGAACAAACTCAAGCAACCAGTTCAAAACAACAGCAACAAGTGATCATCTCCCAAAAGACTTGGTATATATCATTTGTTGCATTTTCATGGCAGCGAGCACCACATTAACGGATGAAGTTACAAGAGCTAAAAGGCAATGTAAAGCAAGATGGAATGAGAACAATGGTGGTTAGATTGAAATTAGTCCCTCGCTAAATATACATTTTTTAGAATCTCGCTGTTTGATTGTTGTTGATTTTTTTCTCGATTTCATTTTATTGTCACAATTTCTTAGAATCTGCTACAGTTATCAAATATGTTTGAGTTGAGATTGTAATGAATATTTCTACCCTCTTAGGCATTTTCGATAGTCTTATTTGGTTATACCACTGACTCACTGAGTTGTGTGGTGTGTCCGTGTTGGAATTTGGGAGATATACGAGCATGGTTGTCTTGCTCGCATAGAGCTCCTAGGAAGCAAGACTAACTCTTAAAATCTCACAAACTCTTAATCTTATTAATCACTTCTTGCTTCTTGTTACACTTACAAATGTTGATACACATGGCTATTTATAGGCTTACAAGACTACTCTAGTTCTATCTAGAGTTTTCTTTACACTCTCATTACACTCTTATCTAAAGAGAATATTCTAGAGTATAATACCAAAGGATAAGTATGGAGAAGTTTATCCTTCACATGTCTAATTTGACTAATACTTATCTAGTCTAATACTTATCCTTCACATGTCTATTTTGACTAACCTAGATAATTCTAGATTACAAATTACAAATTATATATTATTTCCAACATCCCCTCCTAATTTGTAATCTCCTTGGTTTCGATCATCACCCGATTTTTCACTTCTCATGCTCGTGCTGTAATTTCTTTTTTTTATGTCAGTGACATTCTTTGCGCCGACATCGCCTTGCCGTCTCGTAGTCTCCAAAGCTCCTGTTTTCCATCCTCTTTTCTTCCAGCTAGCTTATCACCATGCTAGCATCCCAGTGGGTGCGTTCCCACCGTCTCGGCCTTCCAAGCCTTCATTCGGCTTTCCTATAGCCTTCACTAGGCTACTCTCGTCACGAGTAGAGGATTAGCATCTCGTGACAACATGGCTTTTCTCGTGCCATGTCCGAAAGTGCACTCTTTTCCACATTCACTCCCTTTTTTTTTTTCTTTCTTTGAGCTTCCATCATGGAGACACTTTTACATCTTCAACGATATTTTATCTCACGAGCAACATCTTTTTTTTTTTTTTTCTCAACTCTTGTTAATTCTCTTTTACGTAGTCATGGGTGATAATATGGGGTATAAAACAAATATCCAAAACTCAAAAAACTCAAACTGCACATGGTTGAGAGTCATACCTTTCATCCTCTCATCTCCTTTAGGACTCCATAAACGATTTCAATATGCGCAGATGACTTTGACGACCCATATGGATTGTACCATGTTGGAATTTTCGGAGATATACGAGCATGGTTGTCTTGCTCGCATAGAGGTCCTATGAAGCAAGACTAACTCTTAAACTCTCACAAACTCTTAATCTTATTAATCACTTCTTGCTTCTTGTTACACTTACAAATGTTGATACACATGCCTATTTATAGGCTTACAAGACTACTCTAGTTCTATATAGAGTTTTCTTTACACTCTCATTACACTCTTATCTAAAGAGAATATTCTAGAGTATAATACCAAAGGATAAGTATGGAGAAGTTTATCCTTCACATGTCTAATTTGACTAATACTTATCTAGTCTAATACTTATCCTTCACATGTCTATTTTGACTAACCTAGATAATTCTAGATTACAAATTACAAATTATATATTATTTCCAACAGTCCGGTCTCCCCACTTCATAAGCCTTGTAATCTACATGTTCCTCCTGGAAAAAAGAAGAAAGAAAGTAGTGAATTTTGGGATTTCTGTTTCCAGCTTTCTCGATTAGGGATAGATGACTTTCGGATCTTTCATCATCACCTGTATATTGAATCCACTATGGGCTGTTAAATTGGAAAAAGTACTTGGCAAACCAGCAAATTTGAGGATCGGCAAACTGACAAAACTGCCAAACAAAAAAGTCCGTTCGACTAAATCTCAGAATCTCTGCTGCTACGACGCTATATCGAAATAGCAAAAATCAATTGACAAACCTGAGGATCCGCAAACTAACAAATTTGCCAACGAAGTCTCTCTATCGCACGGCCAACTCCTTGCTGCAATACCGGTTTTCCACGGAGGCGAGTGAAGCCCATTTGGCAAGCCACGTGGCTCAGCAAATTGAGTTTGTCATGGCACCCCTTTCACAAACCAATATTTCCTCTATGTTTTCGATCAATTTTGTACGTATGCCTGTCTGATTCTAGTCTAGAGTCTTGTTTTTCATTTTTCAATTTTCGTCAAATGGAATTCGCCACCACTACCATCAGCACTACTTTCCTCAATTCACCCATTTACCTAGGCTTCTCTTAAATATAGTCTATGTTTTTATCAACCATAACCCATATAGAATACAGTAATTCATTAATCTAACCAAACAGATTCTTATACTCCATAAATCATAAAATTCAACGCAATTTTTATATGTAGGCCAAAATAATTGAATAGATTTTCAAATCCCTAAATCAGAAAAAAGAAAAAGAATAAATCATAGTTAAATTAAATTTATGTATGATTTGTGACATAATTGATGATCTTTAAGAGTACTCAATTTAATGTAATCGTGATTAAGAAAAAAGAAGATTATCTCATAACTTTTTATAGAATAATAATGCTTATGGAGTTTTAGAAAATTGATTTTAGGAAAAGAATCAAAACCTAGTTGATTTGATTCCTATTTTATATTCGAGAGAATTTTAAAAGAATAATTAGAATATATAACCTTAATAGATATTACCGTAATCATGATTTAAGAAAAATAAAATTATTTTAGAGAAAAGGTGATTTGGGTTTAGCTTGTTTTCGGAGAAAAGTAAAATTAAGGTTTATGATAGGGCAAGTTGTAAGAATAATGATAACTTAGTTTGGATTTATTTATGATTTGATTTTGGGGAAGAAGTAGGATTGTTAGAACAAAATTAAGACTTGTTTGGTAAATTTGATTTTTTGTTTGAACTTAAATTTTTGGGGCTATGGTTAATAAAAGCATGGGCTATATTTAAGAGAAGTCTTTACCTAAACCCCTTTCCTCTCCAGTCTTCTTACAACCCAACAAAGCTACTGGTAACTGATGGTGGCACTAATGACGATTTTTGTATTCCTGAAAGCTGTAACTCGTCGTGGTCAATCTTTTTCTTCTTCTTATGAATCTGTAAGTTGTCTAATCTACCCAATTTAAATTTTGGGGTTTCATTCAGTAATTTTCACTGCACCAATTACTTTTTACCTTTCAGTTCTTAGGAATTCTCAAGTTATTGTTTATTTACTACAATAGTCTGATGTGTTGTTTAGAGTTATGAATCATTAGTTGGACAAAGTGTTAAAATTATCAAATTGGGACACGATTTCTGTAAAAACCATTAGAAATTGAAATTTTTAATTCTATAACTATAAGTTATTTGTAATCAACTTGAAATTTGTAATGAAACTTGACATTATTCACATTCCATAGATCAATTTTGCAACTTCATGTTTCTGTTGTGATGTTTCCGTTATAATCTAGCTCGCAATTTGGCAAAGTTTGTTATCTAAAATTAAAAGAAGAATGACGCATGCAAAATCAATCAAAACTGAATCATCTGTTTTTTTTTTTAAAAGAAGGAAAAAGGAAGAACAATATGTATACGGACTTTAAGTGACTTACCTCCTTCATGTGAAGAACTTTGATGATCTGCCATTTCTTTTTTATTTTTATTTTTCTTGGTTTTAGTGCAGAAACTATTGTGAAGAAGAAGAAAATGTAAGGAAATCCTTACATTCATTCATACATTCTTTGTCATTAATCACTCTCACTGTTTTCTGTCAATTTGGTTTCCACTAACAAAACTCATTTTAGAGAAAAAGCCAACTTTCATAACTTATATAAGAATGCATTCATTAAATGAATCTCGATATAGATATATCGGATGCGTATGCAGTTCATCATTTGTTTTCAGTCATTTTCAACCTTTATCCTGCCCATTTCTCCTGGTAGACTTTCTCATATTGTAATTTTTATTTTCTACTACAAATTTAAATCCATACATCTTTTTTTTTATCTATAATACAATGTAGTATTGCCTGATTGAAATTATGTATACGCAGAAGGAAAAAAAAAAGATCGCACACAAGAATGAAGACAAAAACAACCAAGAGTGTAGATAGATAATAGCTCGCACGAGGATAAAAGAAACAGTGGGAGGATTATTTAGGCCGAAGAGAGTGCTCGAGTATACCTACTACATCCAGGTTATTGCCCTTACGGAAAACCTCTTTTGCCAAGATGTAAATATAAAACCGTAATTTTTCATTTTAACTAAAATTCAAGGAAAAACTGAAGCTTAAATAGGAAATAGAAGAACGATTCATACCTAATTAAGTAAGAATTACTAATTTCTCCAGATACTCACTATTTTTGATCGAAATTTATATTAAATTTTTTGGTATTTATCATTCCAAGATGCAACAGGGGATGAAGAAGATTAAAGAGAGGGTGGTGATGGTCGTTGTATAGGTAGTGAATATGAGTGGGGGTGGTGCTGAACTGGAAGGACATGGTAGAGAGTCTCTGAATTCGAAGAATATTGTGTCGCCGCTGTTTATGTGAAGAAAATGGGGTTGCTGGTGCATATGAAGAAGAGAGGCAAGTTTGAGCAAATCTATTAAGATGGTGTATCTAAATAAGATGATATCACTGGTGTTCACGTTGTATCTCATAGAGATTTTCTCTAATAAGATGTGTGGCCAACATGAATACACATATCTAATAACATTTTGGTCTAGTTTACGCCATTGATTTCAAGAAGGTAGAACTAACATAATTGAATTCAAGAAGGAGTTATGTAACAATGACCCAAAAATCATAAATCTTAAACCAGAATCTAAAATTATAAGAAGACTGACACATGCAAAATCAATCAGAACTGAATCATTTGTTGTTGTTTTTTTTTAAAAGAAGAAAAACGGAAGAACAATATATATACTGACTTTAAGCGACTTACCTCCTTCATGTGAAGAACTTTGACAATCTGCCATTTCTTTCTTCTTTCTTGCTTCTTGTATTTTTCTTGATTTTAGTGCAGAAACTATTGTGAAGAAGAACAAAAAGTAGGGAAATCCTTACATTCATTCATTCATACATTCTTTGTCATTAATCACTCTCACTGTTTTCTATCAATTTGGTTTCCACTAACAAAACTCATTTTAGAGAAAAATCCAACTTTCATAACTTATATAAGAATGCATTCATTAAATGATTCTCGATATAGATATATCAGACACGTATGCAGTTTATCGTTTGTTTTCAGTCACTTTCAACCTTTATCTTACCCATTTCTCCTAGTAGACTTTTCTCATATTGTAATTTTTATTTCTACTACAAATTTAAATCCATACATCTTTTTTTTATCTAAAATACACAGTGGTATTTCCTGATTGGAATTATGTATATGCAGAAGGAAAAAAAGAAGAAGATTGCACACAAGAATGAAGACAAAAACAACCAAGAGTGTAGAAAGATAATAGCTCTCACAAGGATAAAAGAAACAGTGGGAGACTTATTTAGGCCGAAGAGAGTGCTCGAGTATACCTACCACATCCAGGTTATTGCCCTTCCGGAAAACCTCTTTTGGCGAGATATAAATATAAAACTCTAAATTTTCAATTTAACCAAAATTCAAGGAGAACTTTGACGATATGCTATTTCTTCCCGAGGATATATACTGACTTTAAGTGACTTACCTCCTTCATGTGAAGAACTTTGACGATCTGCTATTTCTTTCTTCTTTATTTCTTCTTTGTATTTTATTTTTCTTGGTTTTAGTGTAGAAACTATTGAAGAAGAATAAGAAGAAAAAGTAGGAAAATGCTTACATTCATTCATACATGCATTCTTTGTCATTAATTCATTCTCATTGTTTTCTATCAATTTGGTTTCCACTAACAAAACTCATTTTAGAGAAAAATCCAACTTTCCTAACTTATATAGGAATGCATTCATTAAATCAATATCGATATAGATATATCGGAAGCGTATGCAGTTCATCATTTTTTTTCAGTCACTTTCAACCTTTATGTTACCCATTGTTCCATCTTGACTTTTCACATATTGTAATTTTTATTTTCTACTATAAATTTAAATCCATTCATCTTTTTTTTATCTAAAATACAATGTAGTATTTCCTGATTGAAATTATGTATACGCACAAGGAAAAAAAAAGGTTCGGACACAAGAATGAAGACAAAAACAACCAAGAGGGTAAAAAGATAATACAATAAAACTTTTTTAAAATAGTACTATTGAAATAGTACTTTGAAGGGGATTCATATCTATTGTTCCTTTAGTATTAAAGGAATTACAGTGTCTCCAATGGTGATCACCAAAGTTGAAATGCAACAATATCCAGTGATGATAGAAATATCGGAATGAACAACTCTTGCACACCGTCTTATAAAGTCGTGGATATGAATTTGAATACCAGATGCATCATCCTTTTTCACAAGAACCTATGTTCTCAAAAAAATAAGTACTACCAATTAAACTTTCTATGTTGTGATAATTGTGACTTTCGGATTTGTGGAGTGATAATTGTAATTTTTTGAATACTTAATAATGATAATTGTAAGATGTTGATCATCACATAGTGATAATTACAAATTTCTAAAAATATACTCCCTCCGTCCTAATTTACTTGCCAAAATTGAGTTTTTTTTTAGCAAATTTGTACCAAAAAAATTCTATATTTCCCACTAAAATTTTCTAATTATCAAGAAAGAAACAAAAACTAGGATATCAAAATTTGTATATGAAACAAGTAATTTGGAAAATTGATGGTGTATGTGGAAGTAATTTGAATTTCTTTCAAGTTTTTGCAAAACCCAATTTTGGCAAGTAAACCAGGACAAAGGGAGTATTGTGATTGTTGTGATTTTCTGATCATTAAGCTATATGCGACTCACCAAAGTGAAAGTTTGATATTTCACATGATGAATAAGTAATATATGGATTTCGCACATCTGACCAAAGTAAAAGTTTGATCTTTGACTAGAACGAGGACGAAAAAGATAACTTTCGCTTCAAAATGGTTATTTTGTCCGCACAATTGGTGATTTCAGTAGAACAAAGATAATAACTTCATGTGCGATACTGGAAATTCAAGTTTTTACTTCAAATAAGCCTTACTAAAATTGTTCACACACTGTGAGCAGCAACTGGTGATAATATAGAAGTTATCACTTGTAAAGGATAATCGAAGTTATCACTCGTAAAATTCAGTCGTGATTAATGAAAATGCAATTTTCATCTAGCTAGATTGACGGTGGTATTAACAAAAAAATCATGAAATTTAAGTGCATGGTCACGTGAGTGAGTTTAGGGATTTTCTTGTTACAGGAAAACCAAAAAACCGAGAGATTTAAGCATGCATGGGAGTGAATTTAGGAATTTTCTTTATACTTGGATTTTGACTTTTTCACGGTTATTTTCTTTTCATTTTTTTTTAATACGATATATACACAACTTCCCTATTATAATGCAATGATTATCATGTAATCTAGTCCTACCAAAAATTAAATATGGGTTCTACATTCAAGCTTTATTAATGATGGGTTTCGTATATAAGAAAAACTGAAAATGGGCTAGAAATATTTTTCCCCTATATTGAAGTGAAAAAAGAGTATTTACAAGATTTGGATCAAAAGTTCCCCGTGAAAAAGGAAAAAATATTTACAAGTTCACAATTTCCTCCCATTGATATAAGATTTGGTTCATAGAATAAGTCTTTGAAGATCTCAGTAGATATACTCCATAACCATATATATCTAATATAACAGCCCATACTAACTCATCCTTCGGTTTGGTCCTTCCTCCATGCATTTTACTGTTCCGTTCCAACCATATCTTCCAAGTAATTGCAAATGGCAGAAAATTCCAAACAATTTTATTTTTCTTCAAGCCATTATCCAATCTCCAACCCATCAACCGGAAGATAAAATCCATGTTTATCACTGTCCATCACCCAGTTCACATGTAGTGAAGTAGTAAAGAAATTCCACAGGAATGGAGTCCAATTGCATTAAAAAAACAGATGGTCCATTGTTTCTAAAGAATAATTATAGAGTAGACAAAGATTTGACGAAATATCAACCCTTCTACTTTGAAGCATGCTTCTTGTAGGTACAGATTCATGTAACGCATCCCAGATAATAAACAAAAACTTTGTAGGTGCAAGTTTACTTTCCGCCACTTTGTAAAACTCTCATTCTTCCTCCACTTCAGCTAGTCTTTTGTAGGTAGCTTTAGACGAAAAATCCCCCTCAATACAATCTTCATTCTGATGATGCGGAACTACATTCCTTATATCGTGTTTTAGTTCCGACAAATCAATTTTTTCAGCTGGGTCTAAAGCTCTAGAAAAATAATCAAATCCCAACCTGTGTTTGCAACCAGCAAGTTAGATATAGTTTCGTTCTTCTGTCGACTAATTCTAGAAATCCTTGGATATTTCTCCTTCAGATACTCCTTATGAATCCACCAGTCATGACAAAATCTCACTTTTCTCCCATTATTAACCTGTATAGTGACATAATCATAAAAATATTTGTTGGATTTAAGAATCTCATACTACTTGATTTTAACAGTTGCCTCATTGACTTGATGTGGAACCAAACCAGTCTCATCAGCCTTAGATTTTTCACACATGATCTTCCTCCACCAAGCTGTCTTCTCATTACAAAATCTTCCATGCCATTTATCTAGTAAAGATCTAGTTACTAGCCTAATGTTCCGGATACCCAAGCCTCCTCTACTTATTGGCTTACACACTTTATTCCATGCGACCCAGCTCATCTTCTTTTTATTCTCATCTTCTCCCCACAAGAATTTCCACATAATACTATTGAGTTTTTTCTCCACAGGCACTGGAAAGTAATACAAAGAGAGAAAGTAAGTAGCCACACTTTCTAAAAAACTCTTGATCAAATTTATCATATCATCCTTGTTTAGATATTTTTTTTTCCAAGGAGCCAATTTCTTTTGCATATTTTGTATGACCGTCGCCCATATTGCTGCAATTCTTGTGTTCGCAACTATAGGCATACCAAGATAAGTGATAAGTAAAGTATCGATTTTACATCCCAACTCCACAGCTAAATGTTGTACCAAATCATCAGAATCTATACTAGTCATAAAACTTTTCTCAAGATTCAACTTAAGACCTGTCAACATCTAAAACATCATAAGAATTATGAATATTCTACGCATCTCTACCTTACAAGCATGGAGAAGATTAGCGTATCGTCAGCAAATTGTAAATGAGAAATTGGAGTACCTTATTCTTCCACCTGAAAACTGTTGAGTCTGTTAGACTATACAACATCATTCATCAAATTAGATAAAACCTCCACCACAAACATGAACAAAAAGGGTGATAAAGGATCCCCTTGGCGAATTCCTTTAGATTGTTTATTTCTTGAAGTAGCAGCTCTATTAACTAGGATTGAGAACTGAGCACCTGTAACACACCAATGAATCCACTTGATCCATTTTTCACCAAAACCATTTTTTCTCAAAATTAAAAAATAAAGAATTCCACCTGACATTATCGAATGCTTTCTCTATATATATTTTGCAAGGAATACCAGGTTTATTTTGCTTCAAGCTGCTATGAATGCACTCATGCGCTATCAAACTACCATCTAAAATCTGTTTCTTATCAATGAAAGCTCCTTACGCATTTGAAATAAGGCTTGGCAGCACCATCTTCAATCTATCAGCAAGCAGCTTAGAGATTATCTTGTAGAAAATGCTTATAAGGCTCAAAGGTCTGAAGTTCTTAGGTGTTGCTAAATCTTCTTTCTTCGGGATAAGTTTGAAAAATGCCATGTTTAACCTCCAATCTAACCTACCTTTTGAGTAAAACTGATTAACAGCGTCTATCACATCATGTCGCATAAAACCCTTGCAAGCTTTAATAAATTCTATGTTGAACCCATATGACCCTGGTGCCTTATTAGAACCGCAATTATTCATTTCCTTCATCACTTCCTCCTCATCGAAAGATCTCTCCTTCCAATCTGATTGCATGTTATCTAATCTTCTTAAATTCATGCCATCAAAAGTAGGTGATATTGTAATATTGTAAGTAAACAGTTTAGAATAGAACTGATGAATTTTAGTTTAAATAACATCATGGTTGAATACATCAACTCCATCAACTTCCACTTTAGTGATACAGTTTCTCCTTCTATTTGCATTTACTATTCTATGGAAATAATGTGTATTTTTATCTCCCTCTTGAAAACCTGTTACTTCAGCCATATGATATGGCACCTTTGCTCTAATTAATTTAACATTATTGAGCTTGACCAACAGGCTCGCTATTTCATCATTCTGTGAATAGATAAAGCAGTTGATTCCTCCACTAAATTCAATGCATTGATTTTGATGTTTAGTTCTTCCTTTTGTAGTTTAATCTTCCCTAAAGTAGCTTTACTCCAAGGATTTATGAAGAATTCCAAGTTCTGTAGTTTTCTGAAGAGAATGTACCCAGGTGTACTAGAAAAGCTCATAGCAACCCACCATGATTCAACTAATTCAATAAAATCAGGATGCTTTATCCAATGATTTTCAATCTTGAATCTAGAAGAATTATGAATAAAATTAGTTAATTCCAACAAAATAGGGTTGTGATCAGAAATTGTTCTTACTAGCACCGTCTGAGTTGCATTACATAACTTAATATCAAAAGAAGAGTAAACTAGTGTTCTATCTTGTCTGCAAAGCAGTGGATAATCATGTTTGTTTCTCCAAGTATATATGAGCCTGTTAGAGCATTGCTCGGTTGAACCCACCAAGCATTGGTATGTCAAGTTTGGTTGTCATATTTTAGTAAACCAAAACTCATTTAAGAGTCGCTTGATTTAAATATACTAGAGTCAACTTCGTATAGGTTAGCTTGAACTTATTAGGATGAGACATTACAAGTATTGCGAAGACTTAAAGAAGTGAAGAAGTACGGAGCTACAACCACAACATCATCCTTCCACTTGAGGTTAGTGATATTTGACTTGAACTGTTTCATTCCCTAAAGTATCTTTCAAGTCGTGCATAATGAAAACATAAAACTGCGAAGCATGAACACTCTAGATAGACATAGTATTAAGGAATACAATATGAAGTTTCTTTCTTAACCAATAAACTTTGTATATAAGACAAAAACATAATCGTATGAATGCTATTGTAATTATGTATGGGTATGAGGTGAGGATTTCATCCTAGGAAACAATGTTTTTACATGTGTTTTAAGGAGGTAAGTTCATGATATGTGTTGTGAACCGAAAAGGAAATCGCCAGGCATTATTGGGGATGTTCTTCATTTCATATCTTATGAATGACCAATATGTGTGATTAGTATAACCGCTCACGAATTGTTTGTGTTCTTGGTAAAACTAATCACATGAGGCCTAACTTATGTATTGATATGACTTTTATTAGTGAAACCGATCTTAAGTAATAACCTGGGGTATGATCGGGTTGTGAGTGTCTGAACTTATTACTGGGAAAATGGGAACAAATCCTAGTAATAGGTGCAGTGCATCACAAGGGGAACCGATCCTTGTATGAGGTGCAACAAGGTTTATGGAAGAAAGGGGGACCGATCCTATGAACATGTACAATACGTTTTTGGGAAGGGGGAACCAATCCTATGGACATGTACAATGCATACAAGTTAGATACAAAATATATGTGGGGAACCGATCCTAGTACCTAGTCAGCTGTATCTTTGGTAATCTAGTGTAACTATGCATAGTACTCACATGGAAGTAGAACCGAAACTTGTTTTGGTAGAACCGTAAGCCCATGATTGGTGATTGAGTGTTACTTGATCAATCACGTAGTTCATGAAAGTCAGATGAACCAATTCTAAACTTGTTTGGAAGTGTGATAAATCGGTTTCAAGTGAGCTAGCATGGAAAAGGACTTGTAAGATTAATATGTCGACACCGTTTGAACACGGTGCATTAATGCTTATTTTACATTGTTCAAAGATATTCCTTAACGGCTAAGAAGGAAGTAGATCCCAAGATCAAATTTAAATAAGTTAAGAATCTTTTTAATTAAGGGTTTTTAATTATATATGGAAAATAAGAATTAGTAATGTGCATTTACTAGTTAAAGACTTTCCAAGGAGATTTCGATCATTAATTTGGACAGTGCATTAACATGTATTATGAAAATCGAATTTGGTGTAGTAATGAAAAATATCTTGAGTATATTTTCAGTTTTGTAAATTCCTTGGTGTCCAAACTTCCTCGTCTATAAATACTTTGAGTTTGCATTTCTAGAAAACTAATCATGCGTAACAAAAGACTTCCTATTTTGTCTTTGTTACTGGTGAAGCCGCCTATCAGAGATAAGAGTAATTTAATTAGGTAAAATCTCTTACGGACGCTCAATTTAAAGTCTTCTTTGGGATTGAAAAGCTCTAGCGCGACCCGTTGGTGGGAAACTTGATATTGCGGTTTATCTTTAGTTTTGTTATTGATTTGATTGACTAACGGTGGTTGAAAGTTGATTGCACCTAGTTTGTTTATGCTTGAGAATCTTCTCTTCTGATATAAGATTCACTCAAATTAGTTCAAGGTTTCGACAGGGATCTTTAGACTGTTGTTAGATCTAAAGACGATCTTGTGATAATGCATTGTTAACAGACTCCGTTCTGTGTGTAATTGATCACAAGAGATTCAAGTAGTTGTGTGCAGGTGTTTATTGAAGATCTAAGAAGATTTGAAGACAAAGAAGATATTTAAGATTTCTGACTTGGTTTTTATAATCTTTGATGTGCACAATACTTGTTTGGGAAAAAGAGGATCCGACTATAATTGATTTATCCTTTTGGGTATTTTGATAGAATAGTTGAGGAAGATCGACATCAATACGTTTCCTTGTGATTAAAGGTATTGATTGGCTTAATCTTAAAAATTTCCTTCGGGTGATTGAACATAAGATAGATCTTGGAACCTGGCAAAGGAGTTTATGTTAATATAAACAGAGAACCTTTGCGCAACTCATATCACTTGGTTGAAGAGATTTGATACCAAACAGATTTGTTGTTCCTTTACTGTTTGGAATACGTACCAAAGGAATTGGTCCAAGTACGTGACTTGTTTTTAGGTTGGAGGCGTGGGAATACAGATGGAACTAGGTGAACTATAGGTTTAGTTTATTGGTCTCAACTATACGAAGTTGGTTTATTTTGTATAATGGCTTAATCCTGAGAGTATTCAATTCTGGACCAGGTCCCGGGGTTTTTCTTCATTTGCGGTTTCCTCGTTAACAAAATCTTGCTGTGTCATTTACTTTATATTTACGCATTATAATTGTTTTATTATAATTATAGTGAATTGCACAAACGTTAATTCTTATTTACTTGATACGTGAATCCTATTGAGTTTGGTTAAGTCCGAAACTTTGTATCAAGTAAACACACTTTGTTGTTGTATTGTCTCGATCTCGTATCCATAGACGATCACACAAAGTGTGAACCGATTTGTTGTATTGTCTCGACTCAGTCCATAGACAATCACTTTCGGGGAAAGGAGGAAGGAAAAGTAATAGCTTGAGGTATATTTGGGTACCCTCGCCTTTTCAAAGCTGTCATTAAAAGGTAGGTCCACTAGTTCCTGTGCAACAATGAAGTTGTTTAAGAACTCCATATTTCTTAGATCTCCTCCATATTTTTTCCTCTTAGCATTACTTCGAACTGCGTTTAAATCACCCACTAGACACTAAGGGTGCACAGGAACTGAGCCGGACCATCCTGAAACCGGTGAAACCGTACCTGTTTCTCTACCGAACCGAGGAAGGGGTACTGGTACCAGTCAAAAAAAATAGGAACCGAGGCTAGGGAGGTACAAGTACAAGGTCTTATCCCAGTCCTGTACCGTCCCAGACCGACTGTGCCGAGTAGTGATAGCCGTTAGATTTAAGGTGACATACTTAACATTATACTGTACCGAGATAACAGGGTTGCAAGAAGAATTCGAAGCAACACAGAGAACATGAATCGGGGGTTTTGTACGTGGAGTGACATTGGAGCCGATCGAAGGGGTTTTGATCTAAAATTGGTGTTGAATGCGAAGAAAAATTTCTGCTGGTGGTGGATTTGACGTCTAGAAGAGCAAAGAAATAGTGGATGTATACCTAGATCTACAAATGTGAATGAGAAGGCTTGGAAGTTCGTTGGCCATTGTACAACAACTAGAAAGTGAATCACTGCTATTGATTCATTGTTTGGAGGAGGGTTCAGAGCTGATTCAGATGAAAATTAATGGGTCAGTGAAAAGAAGTAGTAACTTGGGTTTGCTGGTGATGATTTTGCTTCGATTCGTGGGTTAAATTTCATCAAGAAAACAGGGAATGGAGGAATAAATAGATGGGTTATTATCCAATTCAGATGCTGTAAATGGTTGCTGCTTGGGAGCAATTTTGCAGTTGGAGCCGGTGATGATTTAATTAGGTATTTGGTGAAGAAGTAACGAGAAACAACTGATTTGTTGTTTTGGGGATGATTGACACCATTTCGAATTAAGTGAAGAAGTCATCAATATACATGGAAGATTGAGTTAGTGCTGCTGAAATTGATTGTTGGCTGTGAATGGATCTGGTGTTTGTGTTGTGTAAGAAATTGTTGTGATGTGTTCCAATTCTTAGCCTTGACTTGGAACAAATGCTATTTACTCGACAGGAGAAAGTACCTATTGGTATCAGTACCATACGTGTACCGAATGGTACCGGAACCGAGGTACAAGGTACAGGTACCGGTCCAAAATTTTAGAACCGAGGCTAGGGAGGTACAGGTACTCGGCAATAACCGAGCCGAACCGTACCGTGTGCACCCTTACTAGACACCACACTTCCGTACACCAGTTCCTTATCTCAGCTAAGTCATTCCAAAAGTCTTCTCTCAAGTTATAATCACATGGAGAGTATGTGTCGGTCATGATAAATTTGAAACCATTGCTCCGGAATCTAAATAAAATGGAAATGGAATTGTAACCAATTTTCTTATCTCGAAACTCCAAAGCCGCATTATCCCAAATTGTAAGTAAACCACCACTATTTCCGGCTAAGCCTTGTGAAGGTATGAACTCGAAACCAAAATCTGTATCGAACCAGAGATGTCTAATAAACCAGGAACAAAATTAAATTACTCATTTTAGTTTCCAGTAGTGCACATACTAGACATTTATGAGCAGCAATTAAGTCCTTCACAACTATCTGCTTATCATAAGCGTTTAGACCTCTAATGTTCCAATTTAGAAACTTATTCTCCATTAAATGCCGCCTTCTCCCTTGAATTTACTTGTTCCACCTCAGTATTATCAGTTGAGTAGCTTGCGTCGCAGCTATACTGCACCTTTTTCCTATCCTCAATTTCTTTGTATCTATCTTTATACTAGAATAATATTTCTGCGATAATCTCCTTTTCCTGATCTTCATCCTTGGTTGTGATACCACCCAGCCTGCTGCATAGCTCAAAAGCCAATTTTGAAGTTGAGAATTTCACTACGTTGGAGTCTAACTTTTTTTTTTCTCAATACCACCTAGCTTAATGACAATTTTGTCTTCAACCACCGAAAAGAGATTATCAGATTCTGAAGAAATTGGTAAGCTGTCCAGAACAACGTCAGGTGTATTAGTAACAACACTGTATGCACCAAAATTTTCATGGATAACCATTTGAAGGTCGTCAGGTGCACAACCTGAGGAATAAAACCTTCTGGCTGCATGAAAGTCCTTTTGGACATTCTCTAAACATAAAGTCGCAGGAACACCACCTTCGCTTCTACCAATTCTAGAAGAGAGAACCCCATGGATAGCTCAAATAACTGGTAATTCAGGTTGTTTAGGAACTTTACCTTCACATCCAACCACATTTTGAATACCTGATACTTCAGCAGCTAAAACACTATCAATTCCATCCTAGATGAAACCTCTTCATCTAAAGTACTGAATCTATTGACAGTGTTGACTGAAGCCCGAAGTTGAGACATGGGAACTGCACCTACACTTCCATTTTCCTCGTCCGAATTAACAATCTCAATCTCGTTATCCTAAGTGAAATCACCTCCATTATTTCCACAATAGCCACGAAGATCAGATGTAGTGTTATGAACCTCATGACCAACACTACCAGAAGGAGAGCCGCCAAAGGTTACCGGTTTAGGCAGGGCCGGCCCTGGGCACATGCAGGCAATGCCTTGCATTGGGCCACAAAATTTTGGGGGCCACATAATACATGTACTTCACATTAAAAAAGAAATATAGAGGGTAGTTTTTTGTAACCGAAAACTTACAAAGGGTTCACTATTTTGTTTTGCAAGGGGGCACAAATTAGATTTAGTTAGACTTTATCAATTTACAAACAAAACCTGAGTTTTTGTTTTGTTTTTTTTTCCTTATAAAATATTGTTTGGGAGAAAAGAAAACGGAGGGAAACTAGGGTTTATAAATATAAGTTTGATAAAACTATTTAATTAATCAATTCAAAAAAATAAAGTAATTTTTTTATCTTTTTCTTTCTCTTATCTTGTTTACTAACTAATAGGTATTAATATTGGGTTGTCTTTGTCAAATGCATTTTCAGTTTAATTAGCTTGTAAGATTGAAATCATTTTTCAATTTTATTTCTTATAAAATCTTAGTTTGGGAAATATTCTACGAGAGAAAAAATTATGATTGCCATGTTCGGCCTAATTAACTTCAAATGAATTTGATCAGATGTGGATATGATGTCATAAAATCTTATTATTTTTTGAATAGTATATACTTAGGTTTGTAGTTATTTCGTAGGCATTAAACATTTCTTCTGCAATAAAAGAGGTTCATTTCATTCTCCATTTTAATTTTTTTCCCGGTAATCACCTTTCATTTAGTCAACCATCCCCCAATGTACTAGACGATAAGCTACATATCAAATACGTTATGTTTGCTAATATGAACTATGCATCGTTCATACATGGTTTTGTATGTGAGAAATGTTCATACACAATTAATTTTCCAGCGATTACAATTAATCCTTTTCTGGTTAATGACGTTAATCGTCTTATATATTAATTTTGTAACAAAAAATCTAAAACATGTAAAATAGGGGGCCAATTTTCTTTTTCTTGCATAGAGCCACCAATTTGTCAGGACCGGGCCTGGGTTTAGGTATCAACCTTGACTTTGGTTGGAACAACCAATTATCACGTTTTGACTCAGTTATTTCCATTCCAATCCTAACCGATTTAAAACCTGAATCAGCGGGAGGAGATGAATTTGAATTTTTCTATTTATTTTCAAACTTTGAAATCATCCTTTGAAACTCCTCTAATGTAGCATATTCTTCGGTTCAATATTGAAGTCCCATCCAATAGTAACGGCCCATCTTGAGTCTCCTTCTTCAACCACAAAAACCGCCAGAATCATCGAGAAATCTCCTTTGACGGAGATTCTGAAAATATTCTGGTTTGTAGATTGCAGTGTACTTGATGCAATGTATACTAAACCTCCTAATGATTCACCCACGGTTCTAAAAATATTATAACTCCAATTTGGACGAGGAGGAATGCCCCTCACTTTAATCCATTCGCCATATTTTGACATTGTCTGAATAGGAATTAATCTGTCTTTCTCCTTAACAGCATTATCCCTTGTCCTATGGAACAAATAATCCTCTCGAAATTGAGATAGATGAATAACAACATTGTCCACTCAAAGTTTTCTTGGCTTCCATGTAGGAAACTTCCCATATTTACAAGGAACAATATTTCCCAAAAAAATTGTGGGATTTCTAACTTAGAGAATATCTTCGTTTTTGCCAACAAAAACCTTAAACGACACTCGATAAGTTCAGAGCTAACTTTTCGATTAACCTAAAAGACTTATTTGTCAACTAAAGTCATGACAGTGCAAACAAGAAAATCCGTAGGTTAGGATTTTTTTTTTAGAGAAATTCGATCAATTGTCCAAAAATTCAAAGCCCTATCAAGGAGTGTTGACTTTCTGAGTCAAACAATTATGCATCTTTTTCTGAAATAGGGTACACTGAATTCTGATGAAAATCAGAAATCCGCAGCAATGCGGCTAAGATTTATTACATATGGAAGATGGGGTTCATTCAAGTCTCTGAACCCAGATTAAATTCAAAACACAGGGGTTTCTTTTATCTACCAATCTGTCTATCAGAGAGAAAGAGGAAGATTGATGAAAATGGAACCAGCAGCTGATAGGAAACATCATTTATTCAAGATCTTCCATGAAGAAGAACAAAACAAAAGATTGGTATTTACATGTAGCTATGTATTTTGATTTTGGGCTAAAATTTTTCCAATTTCTTTGATGCAGATAAAATGTTTGATCTGTTAGCTCTATAAAGTTGGAATGATGTTTTTTTCTGTGACCAAAACCACATACATGTCTTGAGTAGACCCATACAATGATGCATTTTCCACCCTAAAACTGTATGATATATGTATGTAATGATGATTTTCTATGCCTCATTCATTCATCTTGTGCTGTTCCTTCTTTGTTTAGAAGATCTGTTACCAAGACCACTTGAGACCGATATAGTGATGCATTTTTTACCTTTAAACTTTCGTATGATATGTAGTTAGTAAAGTTGGTAATGCTTTCCTCGGTTCATTGCAGTGTTCTGTGCTTCTTGTTTAAACTGTATGATATCAATACCATAACGTCTTGGATGGTAGCTAGTCTAATATGTATTTGAAGTAAATAAAAGAAATTTATTCAGGGGGAGCTGTGTCTTGGCAATCCAAGTTATAAAAATGTGTGGCATTGTATACTACAGAGGCAGAGTACATTGCAGCTACAGAGAGTTGCAAGGAGATGATATGGATGAAGAGGTTTGTTAGAGAACTCGGTGTGAAGCAACAAAGGTTACTGTGACAGCCAGAGTGCCATCCATCTAAGAAAGAATTTGAGTTTTCACTCAAGGTCCAAGCACATCAATATTAGGTATCAGTGGATACAAGAAGTTCTCGACGAGAAGGTCTTGTATATTGAGAATATCCATATAGATGACAACGGTTCTGATATGATGACAATGTCGCTACTAAAGTACAAGCATGTGTATTTCTGCAGCAAGGCAGGTTTGGTGATGACGAGTACCTCACCATAAGTCGTGAGGGAGAGATTGTAGGGCCAGTCCCTCCTTATGGTCCAACAAAGGTGTCCCCTTATCAAATGTGGGGAGCTAGTTAGTATTACCCTTGGTATGTTATAACAAGTGAAAGGCATTAGGAGACGATTAGAATTTCATTTCTTCTAAAACCCGTAGAGAGAAGAAGAAAGACACGAAGAAGAGAAAGAGAGTGAGGGAGAAAATTAAGCCACCTTTTTTGGTGAGATTAGTGTTATCCTGAAGAGAAGAAGAAAGGGTTCTTAGCTAAGGATATTTTTGGTTGTTGTGGTGAAGATTGATTGATCAATTTCCATATCTCTTCAAAGGGGGAAAAATCTAGGGTTTGTCAAACCCTAGTAGTAAGTATCTCATCTCTTTCTATTATCACTTGGTAGTGTATATTATCTATTTGGTGAATGAATTGTTGATCCATCCTTAGGGGTGAGTGTAATTTAGGAAAATTGGTATCCAAGTGCTATAGGCACCTTGTAGTTGTTGTTATCCCCAAATTGGGGGAATTGTGTGTAACCCATTATTGTTATAGTGGAAGATTTTCATGTAGTTTTTTACCCATCACCTTAGAGGGGTTTGTCCACGTAATTGTCGGTGTTGTATGATTGCTTCTATATTGTGTAGTTTTGTTATTTCCGAATTTGTATGTCATTGCTTGTGTAGGTTTCATATTGCGCATAGCGTCTCGGATTTCGTAAGCCTCCCCCAACAAGTGGTATCAGAGATTTTGTGTTGAGCTAATCCTGTGTAATGGCGGAAGCTAGCACTAGTAATAGAATGGTCAATTTGACCGGTGAGAACTTTGTGATATGGAAGGCGAAGATGGAGGACTGGTTATATTGTAAAGATCTCTATGGTCCAATAGAGAGTAAGGGAGTAAGGCTTGAGAAGACAAGTGAAGAAGATTGGAAAGTTACTAATCAAAAAGAAGTTAGTTTTATTCGTCAGTGGATTGATGATGGTATTTTTCATCATGTGGCTAGTGAGACACTAGCATATTCTTTGTGGACCAAGTTAGAGGAGATATATGATCAACAGTCTCCTTGTGCAAAAGCTCTTCTATTCAAAAGGCTTGGAAAGATGTCCTACAAGGAAGGAAGTTCAATGGCGCAACATTTAAATGAAGTGAAGGGTATTATGAATCAGCTTACATCTATGGAGCTGATAATTCCTGAAGAGATACAAGCTTATTTTTTGTCAAATACTTTACCAGACAGTTAGGAGCCATTGAGGAATTGTCTCAGTTATTCTTCTCCAGACAGGAAGTTGAGCATGACTGTTGCAACTAGCAGTTTTTTGAATGAAGAAGTTAGAAAAAGGTCATCAGAATCATCTCATTCAGAAGCTCTTGTTACAGAAAATAGGGGTAGAAAAAAAGACAGAAGACAAGTTGTCCGTAACAAGTCAAGGGGAAAATCAAAGTCCAGAAAGAAAGTTGAATGTTGAAACTGTCGTATGAGAGGTCATTATTGAAATGAATGCAGGAAGCCGAAGCAAGAACATAAGACGGGGAAAGGAAATGATAGACAAGACAATGGTATTGCAGCTACTGTGACAAATGATGATATCATTGTATTCTCATATTGTAATGATGTTTGTGTGAGTTTTGCAGGTTCTGATTCAGAATGGATAGTTGACTAAGGTGCATATTAGCATGCTACTCCTCATGAATATGTATTTACCTCCTACAAGGATGGTGACTTTGGGTCAGTCAGAATGGGAAACAGTGGTGTTGCGAAGATTATAGGAATGGGTGATGTGAAGGTTAAGACCAGTGTTGGCTGCACACTGGTTCTCAGAAATGTGTAATGTGCGACATGTACCAGATATTCGTTTGAATCTAATGTCACCAGGAGTGTTAGATGATGAAGGGTACAACAATCACTTGGGTGATGGAAAATGGAAGCTAAGCAAGGGATCCATGGTTATTGCAAGAGGCAAGAAGTGTAGCACAATGTACAAAACACAAGTGAAGGTGTTGAAAGGTGAGTTGAATTCTGTTGACAAAGATTCAAACTCCGAGTTGTGGCATAGAAGACTTGGTCATCTTAGTGAGAAGTGAATTCAAATCCTCACCAAAATACAAGTTTTGCCAAATGCCAAAGGTATGTAATTGGGTAAGTGTACTCATTGTTTAGTTGGTAAACAAACTAGAGTTTCTTTTCAGAAAGCTTTACCCAAGGGAAATTTTGGTATTATTGATCTTGTTCATTCTGATGTATGTGGACCTTTAAAGGTCAAAACACTTGGTGGTGCTGTTTATTTTGTTACTTTCATAGATGATGCTTCAAGGAAGGTTTGGTCATATGTAATCAAGACCAAAGATGATGTTGTTCCTGTGTTCAACATGTTTCACAGCATGGTGGAAAGAGAAACAGGTAGAACCTTGAAGTTCCTTCGTTTCGAAAACGGGGGAGAGTACATTGGACCACTTGATGTGTATTGCAAGAGGATGGGTATACGTCATGAACAATCAGTACCGAAGACTCCACAACAAAATGGTGTTGCAGAGAGGATGAACCGCACTATTCTTGAGAGAATCAGGTTCATGTTATCTCATTCCAAGTTGCAGAAGAATTTCTGGGGTGAAGTAATGAATAATGCTGTGTATTTGATCAATCGATGTCCTTCAAGACCGCTAGATGGAGAAGTAGCAAAAAAGGTATGGAGAGACAAGGAACCTACTTATGCTCACTTGAGAGTGTTTGGTTGATGGCATTTGTTCATATCCAAAAAGATCAGAGATCAAAGCTTGATGACAAAGCAAAGCAGTGTGTGTTCCTGGGCTATGAGACAGAGAAGTTTGGTTACAGATTTTGGGATCCAGTCGAGAAGAAGGTTAATTATCAGAAGTAGGGATGCAGTATTCCTTGAAGACCAGACTATTGAAGACTTTGAGAAGATTGAGATGCCAAAGCTTCAAGATGACATGACCTTGGATCCAAATCCAGTTGTTCCTTCTCTTGAACAACATGATGATGATGTTGATGGTAATGGCAATGAATATGAAGCTCATGAAGATGTTCCAGTGGGTGATGTTGAGCTAGAAGTGCAACAACAACAACCAGAAGCTGAGTTGAGAAGATCCAGCAGGACCAGATTACCTTCAACAAAGTATACACCATATGAGTATGTGATTATCACAGATGCAGGTGAACCAGAGTCTTATGAAGAAGCTCTTAGTGTTCCTGAAAGTCAGAAGTGGTTGAAATCCATGAAAGAAGGTGTTGGCTCTTTAGATGAGAATGACACTTTTGATTTGGTTGACAAGCCTGAGAACTAGAAAATTCTGAAGAACAAGTGGATGTATAGAATCAAGACCGAAGATGGTAACTCACAACCAAGGTACAAAGCACGCTTAGTTGTGAAGGGTTATGAGCAGAGAAAGGGTGTTGAATTTGACGAAATTTTCTCACCAGTGGTGAGATTTCCTTCTATTCGAGTTGTCTTGGCAATAGCTGCTAGTTTGGATCTTGAGATAGAACAAATAGATGTCAAGATAGCAGTTATTCACAGTGAGTTGGAGGAAGATGTGTATGTGGCACAACCCGAGGGTTTTGAAGTCAAAGGCAAAGAGAACATGGTATGCAAGCTAAAGAAGAGTCTATATGGTTTGAAGAAAGCTCCAAGAAGATGGTATAAGAAGTTTGAATCGTTCATGAAGGAACATGGGTACAAGAGGACGGCTTCAGATCATTGTGTATTCATTCAAAAATTTGTTGATGGTGATTTTCTTACTCTTTTGCTATATGTTGATGACATGCTTATTGTTGGCAAAGATAAGAAAAAGATTGACAGGTTGAGGTCAGATCTGAGCAAGTCTTTTGCTATGAAAGACTTGGGTGCAGAAAAGCGTATTCTTGGAATGGAGTTCACTCGTGATAGGAAAGCAAGGAAGCTGTGGTTATCACAAGAAAACTACATTGAGAAGGTGTTGCAAAGATTCAACATGGACAAGGCTTAGCCGGTAAGTTGTCCACTTGCAAACCATTTTAAGTTAACTCATGATCAATGTCCTGTGAATGATGTTGAGAAACGAAAGATGGAGAAAATTCCTTATGCGTCCGCAGTTGGTAGTTTGATGTATGCAATGGTGTGTACAAGGCCGGATATAGCTCATGTAGTTGGAGTGGTAAGCAGATTTCTATCAAATCCATCTATGGAGCATTGGGAAGCAGTGAAATGGATACTACGGTATATAAGGGGTACTTCTAATATGTGTTTGTGCTATGGAAGTGACAAGCCATAGTTAGTTGGTTACATAGATTCATATTTGGCAGGTTCTCAAGACAATCTCAAGTCGACATCAGGTTACTTATTTACCTATGCAGGGGGAGCTGTGTCTTGGCAATCCAAGTTACAAAAATGTGTGGCATTGTCTACTATAGAGGCAGAGTACATTGCAGCAACAGAGATTTGCAAGGAGATGATATGGATGAAGAGGTTTGCTAGAGAACTCGGTGTGAAGCAACAAAGGTTCATCGTTTACTGTGACAACCAGAGTGCCATCCATCTCAGCAAGAATTCGAGTTTTCACTCGAGGTCCAAGCACATCAATATTAGGTATCAGTGGATACAAGAAGTTCTCGACGAGAAGGTCTTGTATATTGAGAAGATCCATATAGATGACAACTGTTCTGATATGATGACAAAGTCGCTACCAAAATACAAGCATGTGTATTTCTGCAGCAAGGCAGGTT
This sequence comes from Papaver bracteatum, assembly GCA_023529315.1. Taxonomy (NCBI): domain Eukaryota; kingdom Viridiplantae; phylum Streptophyta; class Magnoliopsida; order Ranunculales; family Papaveraceae; genus Papaver; species Papaver bracteatum. The sequence goes on from JAJJWX010001567.1 coordinate 530,219, forward strand.
TTGTGATGATGGGTACCTCACCATAAGTCGTGATGGGGAGATTGTTGGGTCGGTCCCTCCTTATGGTCCAACAAAGGTGTCCCCTTATCAAATGGGGGGATCTAGTTAGCATTTCCATTGTTATGTTATAGCAAGTGAAAGGCATCAGGAGACGATTGGAATTTCATTTCTTCTAAAATCCATAGAGAGAAGAAGAAAGAGAGGAAGAGAGAAAGATAGTGAGGGAGAAAATTAAGCCACCTTTTTTGGTGAGATTAGTGTTATCTTGAAGAGAAGAAGAAAGGGTTCTTAGCTAAGGATCTTTTTGGTTGTTGTGGTGAAGATTGATTGATCAATTTCCACATCTCTTCAAAGGGGGGAAAATCTAGGGTTTGTCAAACCCTAGTAGTAAGTATCTCATCTCTTGCTATTATCAAATTGATAGTGTATATTATCTATTTGGTGAATGAATTGTTGATCCACCTTAGCGGTGAGTGTAATTTAGGCAAATTGGTATCCAAGTGCTATAGGCACCTTGAAGTTGTTGTTATCCCCAAATTGGGAGAATTGTGTGTAACCCATTATTGTTACAGTGGAAGATTTGCCCGTGGTTTTTTACCCTTCACCTTGGAGGGGTTTTTCCACGTAATTTCCGGTGTTGTATGATTGCTTCTATATTGCGTAGTTTTGTTATTTCCGCATTTGTATGTCATTGCTTGTGTAGGTTTCGTATTGCGCGTAGCGGCTCGGATTTCGTAAGCCTCCCCAATAACGGGAAACAAAAAATTTTCCGTGGAATGGCCCTTGAAAAGTACAGGCATCACGATTCACGGACTAAAGAATTTTACAAAGATCTATTCTTTGCCAAATGAAATGAAATTAGTCTCCATAGATAAAAAAATAGTCTCTTGTCATTACGGATGAATGTAGTCGTATCTTTTAAAGTCCGAATACTCATACCATATACATTGGTTGGCATCTCATCAAAAGATTCTTCTACTTATTATTATATTTTTGGTGGGAAGAAAAAAAAATAATCAAAAAACAAAGAAAATTACATCTACAGATTAGACTCTGACCAAATTCGAGTCCATATACAGGTAGATGTTGGACCACAGTAGAAGAAGAAACATTAATGGATTCGAAACATGCAATGCTAGGCATTAACTTTGGAATGGCGTCCTGCAAGTCATAAACTCCTTATATCATTGAAGAAGTGACATAGATTTTGTGTTTGGATGAATGATAATAAATTTGTTAAATTCTTTTACCAACTCTTTTTGCATTTGTCAACATGCGGCTAGTTCGTTGGTACGGCCATTTGCACCATGGTCTCACTGTCAGTACTGATGTCGCTATAATATTTAAATATCATCAATTAGGGATAACCTAGTGTACAAGATTTTTACTTATAGATACGGAGTCATAAACAATATCTCATTACCAAGCAAACAACTTCAATTTAGTCCCATAAAGTTGCAATATACAGTATACTCATATCGATATCAAGTTTGCAAAACACTTTCTACTCATATCAATTGATATGGAAACCAACTACAAAATTTCATTCTTGATCGATGTTTCTTGTGTTTGCATGTCTAATAGCAGGGACGGGCCTAGCAAGGGGCTGAAGGTGGCTATAGCCCGTCCCTGATTTTGGGTTAAAAAAATTTTAGTATAGAGATTTGGGTTAAATTTTATGTTTAGCCCACATGTTAGTTGTAGTTAGCCCATAATATGAGGTGATCAAAATTTAAGTCATGTTTAAAGTAAATAATTTTCTTCCACTCAATACATTTCTGCTCATATTTTCTTCTGTATAAAAATATCTTTTGGTAATCACTTTGTTTTTGTTGTTATTTTTGTTCGTTTTAACTTTTATTTCCCTCGCTATCTAGTATTTTATGGGTTGATCACTATTTGGCCACTAATTATATGATGTGTTCCAAAAAAATTTGCCGCGGCCTCCGGCCGCATTATTGATTTTTACATTCCAGCCCTACCCAAAGGTGAATCCTGGGTCCGTCCCTGACTAATAGCCGACTTTGCAAATGCGAGCTCAATCTGCGTTTGCATGTCTAAAAGCCGACTTTGCAAATGCGAGCTCAATCTGCGTTTGCATGTCTAAAAGCCGACTTTGCAAATGCGAGCTCAATCAGAGTCTGGAGTGGCCCGATTGATCCGGACATAAGCCAAGTTTCTATGGTTGTGGGTGCGCAAATGTTCCCCATGGCTTTCATGGTGGTTATCATTTTGATTACACCGGGCAACGCATAACCTTTTACAATCACCATGGGTGTCACAATGTTCATTTTCGTTTTCACCATGATGTGAGAAAGTGTCGCCATTTCGGATTCAAAAGTGTTCGAATCCATTGTTGATCGATGTATCAATCTACATGAATATTCTTTAAGGCCTGGCCCGTGGCATGAACAGGCAGATTGGTTTGTTGGAAGAACACCAAGAATTGAGTATGATAAGTTTTAGCACTCAATGTGCACAATTATTATTTTCTATATGTTTTTGTTTGTGCTTTTATTTATTTTTTATATGAGCGTGTTGTTGTTGTTTGAGATTTGCATACTTGGTGTAATTGATTTTTTAGTTGAATAAAAGCCGAGTCTTTGCTGTTTTATTTTCCTTGTTCATCTCTTAATTATAACTGTATTATTATATGTCTGCTTATGCGTACTAGTTTAATGAGAAGGATGTCAAAATCCATATAAGACAGAGGAATTTTTAGTTTATCTTATTTGGAATTTGGTATCTCCCCGGTAATCAGATTAGCAATCTTGGTATCATTAGATACTCGCCAATGGACATTGGCATCCAACAGTTAATCAGTTGATTTCGTTGTACAAAGTGGCATGGAATTCGAATCCCACACTTCCCACTTGCGTCAGGATTGTGGTGGATTTGTTTTTCCTTTCTTGGCTAGATACCTGTACTCGTAGATAGCCTTCTTATCTTATAAAAAAGAAAAAAGGTCTAAAAAAAATAATCATCCACTCGCTAGGAAGGATGTTGAAGATTATATCTTTTGAAAAAATGCTCGACGTCATTGGGGTTTTGCGCACCAATGTTCGCCCGAACTTAGCAAGGAACGTTTTCCAATTGGACTGTACGCGCTGCATGCACTACACTAAATCCCGGATTTTGTCACAGGGTATATCCGTTACTAAAAAATTTTGTAACACATATACGCCATGACAGAAACGCTGTGATATTTTTTGTTATTTTTTTTTGCAACAGTTTTATCTGTGACAAACTTTGGTTACAGTCACAGTTATAAACTGTTACATTATTTAATAGTAACAGTTAACCTAATTTTAAAATTGCAACACGTTGCACATTTGTCACAGTAATTATAACAGGTTTAATTGTTATTCTTACTTTGCAACAATTCGGTAATGACACGTGTCATACACCACCAGGTAGGCACCTATTTAGTTTCGCCACGTGTCACATTTTCTTACGATTACAATAACACATATAAGTGTTGCATATTTTTTGCAACAAATTTCTTATGGACACCTGTCATATTTTTGTCACTATTATTGTAACGTTTAAACAGTTACTCTCATTTGTAACAGCATTAAGACGATGATACGTGTTGTTTTTCTTCACAGTTTTGGTCACAATTAAATCTGTGACAATTCTTTAATTACAATTAAAAAAAATGGATAGCCCAGGTCATGATCATGTACAGGCTTCGATTCTGAGCCATGTGCCTGTAATACAATGAAACTGAAATACAGGCTTGCAACCTGTTCTTCAATGCACAATTCATATATTCTCAGTCTGCAAACCATCCACATTCCTTCCTGACTACACCATAACTTCAAAAGATGGATTAAGTTCTCTATTTTCTTCATACCTATTTCACACAAATACTTCATACTGCAATTGCTTCAAAGGCCAGCAACTATCTTACCGAGCGTTTTGCCATTTGAAGGATCAAGCCAACACTCAATACTTATGACCTGTTCAACAAACAAAATTGAGCATCATATTAGTTAATGACAGATGCTACTAGATGTAGAGCCCATATAAGTTACTTCTAAAAGTGGTGGAATATCATGATCAAGATGTTAAAGCACCACCAAGAATATAATAAATTTGTAGGGTTAACTGCATCAGAAATGGGATGTAATTGAAAATGATCACTGTCCATTGTTTCTATCCACTTACCAACCGATAGTGATATATACGCGAACTATTAAATAACAAGGACATAATAAAGAAGAAACAAAAAGTCTAAATAATCTCAGAAATACCTAGTCAAGTGGTTGTTTTTGGGTGCTAAGAACCAATTCCATCTACACAACAATAATAAAAAAAATGGCATACACCAGTTAAAATTAAAGTGAAGGCATCAAACTTATAAGTTCTATTTCCAAGAGGATAATCAGCCTTAAATCTTCTTGTTTTTAAAATGAACTTGCCGAGAGGATTATTCTCTTCACGAATCCTAACATCAAGTAGTCTGAAGTGACAAGTACCTTTACAAAACAGTTTGAAGTGAATAAGATCAACCAAATTATGCGAGATATTATTCTCTTCATGCATCCTACACAAGACAATTTGAGAGATTAGTTCACATAACAATTTTCCGACACACACAAGAATACAGAGAAAACAAAATAAAAATCTTTCTGAAACGATAATTCTACAATTTTAAGCATCCAAGTAAACTATCCATAAAATGTTTACCTTAACAAAAAGAAGAGCCAGAGTAATTAGGGCCTCCTAGACTCAAATTCAGCATTTCCACATCTTGAGGCATGACCAGGTGATACATGCTTTCTGTGTACATATTGACAAAAGAAACACTTAGAACAAGCAAGTAGATGTGCACAAGGATCATAAACTAAAACATTCACAAACTCTACTTACCCATCAGCGGGAATCCCATCAACATCAACATATCCTGGAGAATACAACCTTGTATGTGGATGATCACCGTCTTGCGCACATGGGACAGTCAATAAAGTCTTTGAATGGTCCTCTAGCCTTCACCTTGGAGTAACAGAATAATCAGCTCTCCGTCTTGGAGCAGGAAAGTTTGATCTGCAAAAATCATCACAAAATGTAACATTACAATCAGCCACTTAATAGCCATACTACTCCAAGGAGACAAAAGAGTTTAATATGTTACCTTGAACGATATCTGCCTATTGAACCAGATGGATAGCGAAGGGAGCGTGAGCGAGACAATGAACGAGAACGGGAATGCCCTGAAACATACCAGACATAAAGCACTAAGTAAGAAACTTACCAACAACAATAAAAGCAAACCGGTTTTCCTGGAGATCCATAAATAAACTACAATAAAAACTTCACCACTGGTTTCTTATCATAATAAGGTCGCCTTCTACCACCTCCATAACCTGAAGGCCCTCTGCAAGAAGAAAAGCACAAAGGTGTCAGCTACTCAAATAAAGATTTTATAGCATTTGGCATGATCCACAAGTATAGTCACTTATAGGATTGTTTCACCATGGGTACAGGTTTTTAATCATTTAGACAGAAATCTCAAAAGCACTACGTAATTGTGAAGAAAAAAGGAAAGTTAAGAGCCATAACTGACAACTCTAGCAGCTTCCTCATGAATCATACAAGATATCTACACAGAGAAAATATAGTTTTAAGTGTCAGTTTAAAAGAATATCAGTTTAACTTTACTTCCAAGAAATTAAGATATATCTTTGCTTTCTCCTTGTTTGCAAGAATCTTTTGAATTCCTTGTCAGTTGACTGGTTCTCAAAAGTACTGGCTCGTATTTGCCTGTTCAACAATAAGGTAATCTATATACTGACAATGCTCATGAGAAGAAGTGAAATAGTGAATAACACTTGAGCAACATAGGTGACCTAATCTCACAGACTAACATAGTTCTTTTATTACATATATTCGCATACGAAAACATATATTCCCTCGCGGGGATTGTTAAAACATACAACACCATATATTCCCATCAATCTCACCACAAATCACAAGATATGATATTCACATCTATCAGTTCATAATTAAAATAGACTGGTAAAACATATTAATGGCTACAAGAATATCTGCCTAAATTCCCACCTCATTTCTGTAGTGCAATCCTATGCCCTTTAGTCCTCTTCTTGAATTCCCAAACCCCTTAATTCCACACAGAAGATATAATAAAAAGAACTGTAGGTTATCAAAAATGATTGACTGTACAAATATTTCTACTTCAATTACAGCTTTCCATCTATATGTCACTTACAAAAAAATGTGATTTCATTCTGACACCCTCCATTAAAATCCCTACATCTTTACTAATTCAATCTAAAACTAATTCATAGCTAAACGTAACTATAAACTTATAAATCTCTAACACTTTGAATTCACAGTTAGATATGATAAGAGATTCAACAGACTCACCTTAGATAAGATTGAATTTTTCACTTCCCCCTTTATCTTCCTTTCACTTTATCAAGTAAGAGTTCAGGAATATAGATTCCTAACTTCTAATCTCACTATTTACTGCAAGGAACAGATGTAATTTTCTAATTTCAAAATTAATCGATCTGGTCTAGGTTTAAGGAACCGAAATTACCATCCCCTACTTCTCTACGTTTCCCCCCTTTTCAATATCATTTTCCCCCTAGTGTTTCTACAGATGTCTTCTTAAGGTAAAAGAGACACTACACGTATCAAACTTAATAGACTAGTCATGGTACACAACATTTATTATATATGAAAATGTAATCTAACTAATAGGAAACATTAAGCACTCATTACGGTTAAGCTAGTTAGTGGCTTTACATATATCACAAGAAATTCAGGCAATTCTATTGATTAGCATTATTATGTATACATATTATTATTCTTTATTTATTTTAGTCCTTACAGTCTTTTAAGTAAAGAATCCAGCACTACATAAACAAGCATACCACACTTACATTACCCTGCATCATACTGTCATCCAAGAACATTGTCGACAAAAAAATCTCTCCTAGAATTTCAATTAGAAAACATGGAACTCTTCATAAACATATCTTAACCACATTGGTTTATGCACAAAATCATTGGTAACGAAGAACTACCAACTGGTGCAGAAATCCAGATCCATGTCCATGTATCTCATGAAAAAAATTGAACATCATGCACTGACATGAGTTCCTAGGTCAAATCTATTCATCTGATATATAATATCGTCATGTTAATCATCATCATGAATTAAAGTATTCCATTCCACAATGTAGTATGTTTTTCAAAAGAAGATTCAAGCATCGACTTATTCCATTCAATTAACTCACATAAGTCAATCCAAATAACACAAAATGTAACAATGCCTAGATTAGAAAGACAATTAGATAAGATAACTGAAACCTAGTTCATCAAATCCATAGAAACAAAATTTCTGAGAAACAAGAAAAGATCTTAGATTGAATCAAGAGGATTAAATTGAAAAGTAAATACATAAACATGCAATTAAAACTTAGAACAATTGAATCTAAGTCAATTCAAAATCTATTACATTAAAATAACCAAAATCTATTACAAAGCTGAAAGCAAGACTCCAGAGCAAAACCCCTAACTTCAAAACACAGGAGAAACTTCATTAAACACATTAAACCAAAATCTAAATACACCACATGCTTCATAATTATAAAACACAATAAAAAAACACACACACACACACCAAAACCTATACCTGCAGTAAGACTACAACTTACACAAAGTTATGTTAAATAATAGATCAAAAGATCAACAAAATCAAAATTAAACAACAGTAATAATAGATAATGGTTTATACCTGAAGAAATCATCTATCAAATGAATTGATTTTGGATTTCAGGAACAAAATTAATTTTCTAGGTTTAGGATTTTTTTTGGATTTAAGAGAGTAGAGAGATTTCTGGGTTTTGATTACTAGTTAGGAAAGCTAAACAGATTTGTGGGTTTGAGAATACTGATATGGTGGCTAATGCCAGTAAAGAGAAATCTGAAAAGGACTATAAACCCATACCATCACTACCACTATCTTCATATTCGACTGCAACTTCCATGCTTTTGCAAATATGGGTATCAAAATCAAACACTGTATAAATTTCATAGATCTGAAAATGGAAAAGAAGTATGAAAATGAACGGAAAGGTTAGAAACATATCTCTTCTTCTTCGTCTTTTAACTGATGAAGCTAGGGTTCTACTTTTCCTCTTCATCTTCAAACAATTTCATGAAATTATTCAGAGAAAACATCAATAATTTCATAAAATTGAAAAGAGATTTGAAGATAAGTAAATCGAGAGCAACAACTCTACTCTGATTGAGTGTGTTATGGTTTCACCGATTGAGTGTGTTAGGGTTTTCAGAGAAAAGAGAAGAAGAGGCGGTGAGGGAGAAGCGGAGATGGATTTAGGTTTTCAGTTTCATATTCTCTCTCATCAAACTTTATATAGGCCACCCTAGTTACACTGCAGTAGAGATGGACGAATATTGGCTTCGACACCCATTTGATTGGTTTCCAAAGATTTAATGGTTAACGATCTGGCCACATGTCACGAACAAATTCATTGGATGGTTCCCTTTATTTCAAAATTAGGTAGTGCATTTTATAACTTACCGAACCATGTGACATTCATAACGCAAGGATGTATAACATTGGGCATAAAAATTAATAAATTTATGTTTATTAAGCACATCCAAATGCAGAAAATGTGAGAACTCAATGAGAATGAGAACCCAGTCGGATGAACTGAAGACGAAATATATCAGAATTGATCATCACATGTTCAAAGATTACCAGAGTTAACCCCGAGTTTCTGAATCGGATGAACTGGACACGAAATATATCAGAATTGAACATCACATGTTCAAAGATTACCAGAGTTAGACCCGAGTTTCTGATTCGGATGAACTGGACACGAAATATGTAAAAATTAAACATCAAAGGTTCAAAGATTACCAGAGTTAGACCCGAGTTTCTGATTCGGATGAACTGGAGACGAAATATATCATAATTGAACATCACACGTACAAATATTACCAGAGTTAGACCCGAGTTTCTGATTCGGATGAACTGGACACGAAATATATCAGAATTGAACATCACAGGTTCAAAGATTACCAGAGTTAGACCCGAGTTTATGATTCGGATGAACTGGACACGAAATATATCAGAATTGAACATCACAGGTTCAATGATTACCAGAGTTAGACCCGAGTTTCTGATTCGGATGAACTGGAGACGAAATATATCATAATTGAACATCACACGTACAAAGATTACCAGAGTTAGACCCGAGTTTCTGATTCGGATGAACTGGACACGAAATATATCAGAATTGAACATCACAGGTTCAAAGATTACAAGAGTTAAACCCGAGTTTCTGATTCGGATGAACTGGACACGAAATATATCAGAATTGAACATCACACGTAAAAAGATTACCAGAGTTAGACCCGAGTTTATGATTCGGATGAACTGTACACGAAATATATCAGAATTGAACATCACAGGTTCAAAGATTACCAGAGTTAGACCCGAGTTTCTGATTCGGATGAACTGGACATGAAATATATCAGAATTGAACATCACAGGTTCAAAGATTACTAGAGTTAGACATGAGTTTCTCGTTAGGGGTGATCTGCAGAGGAAATATATAAAAATTGAACATCACAAGTTCAAGGATTACTAGAGTTAGAACTGAGTTTCTCGTTCTGATGAACTGAAGACGAAATATATCAGAATTGAACATCATAGGTTCAAAGATTACTAGATTTGGACCTGAGTTTCTCGTTCGGGTGAACTGGAGACGAAATATATCATAATTGAATATCACAGGTTCAAAGATAACTAGAGTTAGACCGTAATTTCTCTTTCGGATGAACTGGAGAAGAAATATATAAGAATTGAGCATCACAGGTTCACAAATTACTAGAGTTATACCCGAGTTTCTCGTTCGGGTAAACTGAAAATGAAATATATCAGAATTGAACATCACAGGTTCAAATATTACTAGAGTTAGACCCGAGTTTCTATTTCGGATGAACTGGAGATTAAATATATCAGAATTGAACATCACAGATTCAAATATTACTAGAGTTAGACCTGAGTTTCTCTTTCGGATGAACTGAGGACGAAATATATCATAATTGAACATCACATGCTCGAAGATTACTAGAGTTAGACCTGAGTTTGTCATTCGGATAAACTGAAGATGAAATTTATCAGATTTGAACATCCCAGCTTCGAAGATTACTAGAGTTAGACCTGAGTTTCTCTTTCGGATGAACTGGAGATGAAATATAACAGAATTGACCATAACGGGTTCACAGATTACCAAAGTTAGACCTGAGTTTCTCGTTCGGATGAACTTGAGACGAAATATATCATAATTGGACATCACAGGTTCAAAGATTGCGGGAGTTAGACCAGAGTTTCTCGCCCATATGATCTGAAGAAGAAATATATCAGAATTATACATCACATGTTCAAAGATTACTAGAGTTAGACCTAAGTTTCTCGTCTGGATGATCTGAAGACGAAATATATCAGAATTGAGCATCACAAGTTCACAGATTACCAAAGTTAGACCAGAGTTTCACTTCCGGATGAACTGCAGACGAAATATATCATAATTGAGCATCACAGGTTCAAAGATTACCAAAGTTAGACCAGAGTTTCTCGCCCATATGATCTGAAGACGAAATATATATCAGAATTGAGCATCACAGCCACAGGTTCACAGATTACCAAAGTTAGACCTGAGTTTCTCGCCCATATGATCTGAAAACGAAATATATCAGAATTTGACATCACAGGTTCAAAGATTACTAGAGTTGGACCAGAGTTTCTCGCCCATATGATCTGAAGACGAAATATATCAGAATTGGACATTACATGTTCAAAGATTACTAGAGTTGGACCAGAGTTTCTCGTCCGGATGATCGGAAGACAAAATATATCAGAATTGAACATCACAGTTTCAAAGATTACTAAAGTTAGACCAGAGTTTCTCGTCCGGATGACCATACTAAAGTAATTCTTACAGATAGTAAAAATGACCATATTACCCTTATTGTAAAAAAGTGCAATAAATATTATGAAGACTGTGAAAATGACCATACTACCCTTATCATAAATAAGGAAAGTAATTCTTACAGATTGTGAAAATGACCATATTACCCTTATTGTAAAAAAGTTCAATAAATATTATGAAGACTGTGAAAATGACCATACTACCCTTATCATAAATAAGTAAAGTAATTCTTACAGATCGCGAAAATGACCATATTACCCGTATCGGAAAAAAGTGCAATAAAGATTATGGAGACAGTGAAAATGACCATACTACCCTTATCAGAAATAAGTAAAGTAATTCTTACAGATTGTGAAAATGACCATATTAGTCTTATTGGAAAAAAGTGCAATAAATATTATGAAGACTGTGAAAATGACCATACTACCCTTATCATAAATAAGTAAAGTAATTCTTACAGATTGTAAAAATGACCATATTACCCTTATTGGAAAAAAGTGCAATAAATATTATGAAGACAATGAAAATGACCATACTACCCTTATCATAAATAAGTAAAGTAATTCTTACAGATTGTGAAAATGACCATATTATCCTTATCGAAAAAAAGTGCAATAAAGTTTATGGAGACAGTGAAAATGATCATACTACCCTTATCATAAATAAGTAAAGTAATTCTTACAGATTGTGAAAATGACCATATTATCCTTATCGGAAAAAAGTGCAATAAAGATTATGGAGATAGTGAAAATGACCATACTACCCTTATCATAAATAAGTAAAGTAATTCTTACAGATTGTGAAAATGACCATATTATCCTTATCGGAAAAAAGTGCAATAAATATTATGAAGACAGTGAAAATGATTATATTACCCTTATTGTAAAAAGTGCAATAAATATTATGAAGACTGTGAAAATGACCATACTACCCTTATCATAAATAAGTAAAGTAATTTTTACAGATTGTGAAAATGACCATATTACCCTTATCGGAAAAAAGTGCAATAAAGATTATGGAGACAGTGAAAATGACCATACTACCCTTATCATAAATAAGTAAAGTAATTTTACAGATTGTGAAAATGACCATATTACCCTTATTGAAAAAAAGTGCAATAAATATCATGGAGACTGTGAAAATGACGATACTACCCTTATTGGGAATAAATAAAGTAACTGTTACAAACTGTAAAAATGACCATAATATTTAGTGCACTTATTTCCAAAAGGGTAATATGGTCATTTTCACACTCTCCATAATATTTATTGCACTTTTGTCCAATAAGGGTAATATGGTCATTTTCATATACTGTAATATTTACTATATTGATTTTTAATAAGGGTAGTTTGGTCATTTTCACAGTCTCCATAGTATTTATTGCACAAATTTCCAATAAGGGTGATATGGTCATTTTCACATTCTGTAATACTTATTTTAATTATTTTCAATAAGGGTAGTTTGGTCATTTCCCAGACTCCAAAATATTTATTGCACTTTTTTCCAAAAAGGGTAATATGGTCATTTTCACAATCAATAACATTTACTTTACTTATTTCCGATAAGGGTAATATGGTCATTTTCACAGTCTACATAATATTTATTGCACTTTTTCCCAATAAGGGTAATATGGTCATTTTCACAATCTGTAAGAATTACTTTACTTATTTATGGGTAGTATGGTCATTTTCACAGTCTCCATAATATTTGTAACACTTTTGTCCAATAAGGGTAATATGGTCATTTTCATATTTTGTAATATTTACTATATTGATTTTTAATAAGGGTAGTTTGATCATTTTCACAGTCTCCGTAATATTTATTGCACTTATTTCCAATAAGGGTAATATGGTCATTTTCACATTATGTAATATTTACTTTATTTATTTTCAATAAGGGTAGTTTGGTCATTTCCCAGACTCCATAATATTTATTGCATGTATTTCCAATAAGGGTAATATGGTCATTTTTTCAGTCTGTAATATTTATTTTACTTATTTTCGATAAAGGAACTTTGGTCATTTTCATAGTCTCCATAATATTTATTGCACTTTTTCCAATAAGGGTAATATGGTCATTTTCATAGTTTATACGAATTACTTTAATTATTTTCAATAAGGGTAGTTTGGTCATTTTCACAGTCTCCATAATATTTATTGCACTTATTTCCAATAAGGGTAATATGGTCATTTTCACAGTCTGTAATATTTATTTTCAATAAGGTTAGTTTGGTCATTTTCACTGTTTGTACAAATTACTTTACCTATTTTCGATAAGGGTAGTCTGGTCATTTTCACAGCCTTCATAATATTTATGACATTTATTTCCAATAAGGGTAATATGGTCATTTTCACAGTATGTAATATTTACTTTATTTATTTTCAATAAGGGTAGTTTGGTCATTTTCACAGTCTCCTTAATATTTATTATATTTATTTCCAATAAGGGTAATATGGTCATTTTCACAATCTGTAATATTTACTTTACTTATTTTCGATAAGGGTAGTCTGGTCATTTTTTCTTATTTTCGATAAAGTCATTTTCCTTATAATATTTATGGCACTTATTTCCATTAAGGGTAATATGGTCATTTCACAGTATGTAATATTTACTTTATTTATTTTCAATAAGGGCAGTTTGGACATTTTCACAGTCTCCCTAATATTTATTCCATTTATTTCCAATAAGGGTAATATGGTCATTTTCATAGTATGTAGTATTTACTATATTGATTTTTAATAAGGGTAGTTTGGTCATTTTCTCAATATCCATAATATTTATTGCTCTTATTTCCAATAAGGGTAATATGGTCATTTTCAAAGTGTGTAATATTACTTTACTTATTTTCAATAAGGGAAGTCTGGTCATTTTCATAGTCTCCATAACATTTATTCCACTAATTCCAACAAGGGTAATATGGTCATTTTCACAGTCTGTAATATTTAATTTACTTATTTTCGATAAGGGTAGTTTGGTCATTTTCACCGTCTCCATAATATTTATTGCACTATTTCTAATAAGGGTAATATGGTCATTTTTCCAGTCTGTAATATTTATTTTACTTATTACACTTAATTGGGTAGTCTGGTTAATTTTATAGTCTCCATAATATTTATTGCACTTATTTCCAGTAAGGGTAATATGGTCTTTTTCAAAGTGTGTAATATTTACTTTACTTATTTTCGATAACGGTAGTCTGGTCATTTTCACAGTCTCCATAAAAATTATTGCAGTTATTTCCAATATGGGTAATATGGTCATTTTCACAATTCGTAATTTTTTACTTTATTTTTTTCAATAAGGGTATTCTGGTCATTTTCACAGTCTCTATAATATTTATTGTATTTATTTCGAGTAAGGGTCATATGGTCATTTTCACGTTCTTCTGAATTTTTATTGCACTTATTCCGATAATGGTAGTATGGTCATTTTCACAGCGTTCGGAAGAACCAGAAATTTTTGTTGTGGTTTTGTCGAAAAAATCGAAAGAAAAGGTTGGTATTTGTCCAAGTCAAATGTCATACAAAGTCATGACTTGTTGACTTGGTCTTGATCCTTTTTTCTAATATTAAGAAAATTAAAAATAAATTTTGATATTTAGAAATTAAATAAAATTGTTATTTTGTATAATTGTTGCAAAAGTAGTGACAACCAAAATTTTAAGAGTGATTAATTTGGGGTTGTTTTTGATGTGGTGGAATTTTTGGGTGGAAATATCATTTTAGATTATAATTGTTGTTGTTCAAATAATTATCAACAAATATTTGTGTGACTAATAAAAGTCTTAATTATTATCACGAATACAAAATTTAATTACAGTTATAACTGTTGCAGGACTTATCACATGTATATCTGTTACTGAAAAATAAACTGTGACAAGTTACACTGTGAGAAAATCCTGGTTTTGGTGTAGTGATGTCTATGACTTGAATTGGGAGAAATAATGTGGTCGAACTCTTCGGAAAGTTGGGAGGTAAGACCTTATACGATGTTCGTTATTCTCCTCCCAACAAGAAAGCACGACCATCTTGTGATCATTGTGGCCGTGCAGGACTTACAAAAGAGAAGTGAAATAAGTTGGATGGATATTATCCCCCTTGTCAAAGGGATAATCAGCTATTCATTGTTTTTTTTTTTTTTTTAAGCATACCTATTCATTGTTACGAATCAAGGCGCGGTGGTTCGGCTTTTGGATGAATCTTTAAGTACCACTAACGTTTCGCTCCAATAATCGATAATCGCACATGAACAATATTATCGTTTGCTCTCACTCTTAATCAACTTCCAGCTTGTCATTCACTAATAATAGCAACCGCTAATCTGGATCTCTTCTTGGATCGTTGATATTGGTGCGACGAACCATATGGGTTATTCATTAAACTGTCGTCTGATCTGTAGTTAAAACTTAGTTGGTGTTGTTTTTGTTGGTTTGCTTCTGCGTTCTGCGATTTCGTTGGTTCTTGGAGGGTAGCTACTCTAATCTGTCTTCTCTAAGAACTTATGTTTTAGTGTCCTTTCATGGTTACGAATCTACTATACCCTATTTATGTTTACTGCATTTTTCTAATTACTAACTTTTTATTGGAATGACTGACCTTCTCGTTTACTCAGATCATGTCACCATTCCTACTTTTAATCGTCTAATCCATCCATGATAAATATCGAACTACGAGAGGAGGAGACTCAAGAGATTCAAGAGGGTAAAATTAACTGCTGCCAACGGCAAGATTTTGGACGGTTTGAGGGTCATGTTATTGATGGCCTAGGTCTTCTGATGGGAAAAATCTATGAGTGTGGTTAGTGGATAGAAAAATCTTAATTTACTTCACCCCATTAGCAAAATCTGCTGAACAAACCATTTTTCAAGCCAAAAGAAAGAAAAAAAAGCTGGAGTACATTTACAGGAAGAAGTCGGAAAAATCATTAAAGGCATTGCTGTTTCCTGCTATCTACTGTAATTTATTACCTAGTAGTGAACATATATAAGATTTTGTTTTTTCCGGTTTTCAGCGTATTCCTGTATCATTCTGTCCTAGATTACCCCTAGCATGTGAATGGGCAATTGCTCAGGGCCCTAATGGAGCAACTTGGATTGTAGAAGTGAAACAAACTGAAAATGGCACCTACCTCGAGGATGGCTGGGACATATTTCTGAAAGAAAATGGCTTGAGGAAGGGATATGGGTGTCCTCTGCGCAAGAAAGTCATGTACCAAGAGAAGAAGGCATCACTCCTGTACCTCCTCCACTTAGGCGCCAAAGAGAGAAACATGGAGGCCGCATGTGGAAATTCAACGAGTGGCTCTTCTAGCTAGTCAAAGTAAAAAAGATGGGTTGCAGTTTTTTTTTTTTTTTGATGGAAAGGGTTGCAGTTGCATGAACCTAATATAATAACGTGATGACTAATTTGATTAACAGTTGAATACATTAATAATAAACCATGGAGAGTAACCCAATAATGTGTGCATGACTGCATCTTGCTAGCGAGTAATCAACGCATGAATACCCAAAAACTACCAATTAACATCTATGAATGTGTTTTACCACAAATTATCTTAAAGATTACATTAGATCCATGGAGAGTAATCCATGTATTCTTCTATCCAAAGTTTATCTCTTCTAACTCTCTTAGATATACAGTCTGCTATATTATTCATATCCCTTTTAACATTAGATATACTGCCAGATCATATTGTCTAAAAAGCTTATCATTGAGTAATCAATTTATTTTATATCGGACTACAGGCCATTCAAAGTGGCAGTGCAGTACTAATTTCTTAGTGTTGCCCATTTGAGAGAGCGAGCATTGATTCCTCATAGGAAGTGTGAAAACAGTTTTGAACTATCAATAGTTATGACCATCTGTATGTGCTTGATGTCGAAAAGAGATACACCACCAGGTAGTTACATTGTGAGTAGGTGACGGTCCGTTCAAGCTCAAAAGATCATGATTTAAGGAATCCATAAACCAAATAATGATAACAATTTGCTTAATATTTTTTTTATTAAGGTCACCAGTATTATTTCCAAATCGCAAATGGGAACGTTAATTATGTAACCCTAGAATTCAAGGTCTTCACAGATACCCATGTCTATTTTATTGGTACACCTGCCCGAGATGGATTCGTTTATCAAGAATACAAAACAAAGCTAGGCTAAGTTTGCTTTTGTTAGTGGTGGTCAGGATTTTTCTGTGGGAAAGATAAATCAAAGGCTGTGGTTCTCCCTGTCACACCCTACAAGTCGCACACGTTCAAAAATTATAACCGGGAGGTTCGAACTCAGACCAATTGTGTCATAAGAGTGGCCTCTAACCATTGTTCCTCCTTGGTTGGAATTGATAGAAAAGATAAATCAACAGTGGTGGTTTGTTTAACTTAAATACCATAATTGGTCTATTAATTAGTGTTTCACTAATTGCACATAATAAATAATCTATTCATTATAAAGTGTTTTATTAATTAGTATTTCACTAATTGCTCATAATAAATGACTAATCATTTTTTAATTATAAATGTTTTCTTAATTAATTAAATAGAATATTTATTTCTATTAATAAGTAATTTTGAAAAATAATATCAATAGACATTTTCTGCGACAGTGAGTAGTAGAAGAGGTGGAGGCCGAAAGATTAGTGGTGGTTAAGGGCGGAGCCAAGCACAATTATATTTATTTTTGTCTTTTTATCCCAGAATGGGATACAAAGTCCATTTTTCACATGTATCCAGCTTGCCAAGAATTTTTTCTCCCTCTCTCCTCAAAATCCTGGCTCCGTCCCTGGTTTGAGGTGGAAGAAGTAGCGACGGTGAATGCTGGTGAGTAATGATGGACAATATTAATTTTATGTTTGTCGTTAGAACATCGATAACATCGTAGTGTGGAGGATGTGGTTGGTTATTTTTAACACTTTTGATAAAGGAAGGTACCATATATTTCAGGAATGATATCATACAAGACAATATTTTCATGATCATAGTTGGATCACCCAAATTGTACCCTTGTTATCTTTGGTACTATATCGTATAAATCATGATTTTTTAATGTCAAAATAAAATTGATTGCAATACAAAAAATACATATACACGGAATTTTTTTTAATGAAACTAATCAATTGACAAAATTTTGTTCAATCTAAACCTCATAATGGCATTTGTGATTGAAAATTAGAATTGCGTCCAACAACCTACATGGGATGGGCGGCAGTGATGGTGGCAGTGGTGGAGTCAAAAATTGACATTGAGGAGGCCTTTAAAAAAAAAACATGTAAACTTTGGTAGACTAAACCATAAATATATATGGACAAAGTATTATTTATAAAATAAACTTAAAAAAATGATGTAGTTATTAAAAATTTAAGGGGTTAGAGCCATGTTAGTCAACCCTTGGCTCCGCCACTAGGTGGTGGTGGATAAAAAAAGTGGATTCATATGGTTTTATGGTGGTGGCGGGTATTAGTGAACAAAAACATATTATGCTAATTTTGTAACGCCACAAAATGTGTAACGTTATATTATAAAGTATAAAACGTGGTTGATCATTTTAATGTTAAAATAAACTCGATAAAACACATGTCCATTTTAAAAAATTGGTGCAATCAATTGCCATGTTATGTAATAACTAAACGAACGACACAAATCAAGATCGGAACATATGAAATTATTTATTTGTTTGTACCCAAAATTACTTTTGGGCACGAAACACGATGTATGGATAGTTTCGGTGGGTTTTTAAGGTTAGGGGGCGAATCGATGAACAAAAAATGAGACACAAGTTTTAACGTGGTCCGGCATGGTTTTCCTACGTCCACGGATGAATCCCCTTGGGGAGAAATGTTTACTGATTTTTGTATTACAAAGTTTTTCTCCTATTGGATACCCCCTACATGATTTCTTCTCCTCCCCCTTTATACAGTTTGACATCTAATTTCAATTATATAAATTGCATTAACTGCTCATTCATGTCTCCATCTTTAATTATGTATGAAATTGTTGTAATTCAATTATGCATGTATGAAACTGCTACAATTAGTGCTGCATGGCTGAAACTGCTGGAATTCAATTCTGCATGCCTTCATGATGATTTATGTATAAAACTGTTGGAACCAATATTGCATGCCTCCATAATGATTTCTGGCATGAAACTGCACATTTATGCTTCATAATAAATTCTGCATGCTGGCAAACTAGACTGGTGGCTGGAAGTGCGGAAGAGTTTTTGGCTGGGAATTGGTTAGCAGCATTGCTGGATACAAGACTGAAAATTGGTTTGGGGTGCGACTGACTTCGATAGTTGACCGACGGTTGACTTTAACCATTGATCTTGATTGGATATTGACTTTGATAGTTGACCGACTTTGACCATTGACCGGTCTGTGCAGACTAGTGGGCTGCCTTGGTTGACTGGTTAGCGGGTTTGGATGAGGAACAAAAGATGGTTCAAGTGTCGGTTCTGCCCATTAATTGGATATTTTTACTTATGGTACAAACATCGCCCCTCTTAACCTCCAACTTGTTGGGGGTTAAGAAAATTTTGTTTTCCTTAGTCAATGATAAAACTTTCCCCCAAGTTTGGATTATTGATGTTGGGGCGATTGGAGAACTTCCCTTGTTGTTTGCGAAAATCACAATCAAGACGCCCCCAAATGAGGCTATTGTGATTGGGAGATCGGCGGGAAACAGTTGAGCATGAACCACTGTTGTATGCAAAATCAGTATTGAAGGATGAACTGTTCCGAAACAGAAGCGTGATGCTCAAGCGTAGTGGTATTGTGAGTGAGAGACAACTGCTGATGTTAAACTGAACTGCGGTAGTTGCGTTGGATTTGACTACGATGGACACAAAAAACTGTCCTCTACAGCAAAAATGATCTGCAGCAGCTTCGACCAGCTTAACTACAACAACAACGAGCAAGACTGCACTGCAGCAGCTGCGGTCAGCTGGACTGCAGGGATTGCGAACAGAGCTGGACTGCAGCAGCTGCGATCAGCTGGACTGCAGCAGCGATGAGAAAAGTTGCACTGCAGCAGCTGCGATCAGCTAGACTGCAGCAACTTCGAGCATAGCTGGACTGCATCAGCTGGAATGCAGCAGCATCGAGCATTGCAGCAGTTGCGATCAGCTGGAATGCAGGAGAGACGAGCCAGACTGTAGCATCTGAGGTCAGCTAGACTCCAGGAACTATGAACATAGCTGGACTGCATCAGCTGCGATCAGCTTGGATGCAGTAGAAACGAACCAAGCTACACTGCAGTAGCTGCGATCATCTGAACTGAAGGCACTGCGAGCATATCTGGACTGCATCAGCTGCGATCAGCTGGAATGTAGCAGCAACGAGCAGAGTTACACTACAACAACTACGATCAGCTGGACTGCATCAGCTGCGATCAGCTGGAATACAGTAGCAACGAATCAAAGATACACCGCAGCATCTACGATCAACTGGACTGCAGGAACTGCGAGAATAGCTGGACTGCATCAGCTGCGATCAGCTGGAATGTAGCAGGAACGAGAAGAGTTATACTGCAGCAGCTATGATCAGTTGGACTGCAGGAATTCAAAGGGAGCTGGACTGCAGTAGCTTCGATCAGCTGGACTGCAGGAATACAAACCGAGCTGGACTGCAACAGCTTTGATTAGCTGGACTGTAGAAGTTGCTAAGGGACTGGACTTAAACAGTTCGATATAGGTGTAACAGTTACAAACAAAACTAGATAGCATCAGTTGCTTCCAACTGAGTGCAACCTGACTGCATCATTTGCGTGCAACTGAGTACAGAATTCGCAGGCAACTGGACTGCATCGGTTGCGTCTAACCGATGCAGCAGTTGCTTTTGAACTGGACTATAACAATTTGATCAACTTAACTGTAGACGTTAATCATTACTGATTGTAATAATTGCGTCAAAATATTAGGGTGTATGCTCGCCCCCTCTTAATCCTGCAACTCGTTGGAGGATTAAGAAGTTTGGGTTACCTGAAGTTTCGATTTTTAGAAGCTTAATTCCGCATTGCAATTAGGTTCTATGTAACTCGCCCCCAAGTGTACGGAGTGTTACACATCTTGCCCCAAAAGAGATATTTCAGACCATTAGATGTTACATATCTCGCCCCCAAGTGATGGTCATCCACATTTACGTGATATGCAACTCGCCCCTAGAAGATAATGATTGTCATGCTGCTCAAAGCTCGCACAAGGGTGCACTGGATGCCTTGATGCATTTTGCTCGCGCATGAAATTTTGAAAATGTCTGCTATCTAGAATTCGCGCGGAGAGCCAATCCCACTATTCCATATGCGCACAGAATTGGAATGTGTGCATCTCCTCATGAGAAAATGCTCACCATATTACAGGTGTCTCACTGAACAAAAGTATGCATGATTATATGAAAAGATGCAAAAATATGTAGATTGTATACTTACCTCATTGAAAATGTTACTGCGGCTTCGTTTATGAAGTGATTAGGATGACCACTGTCTATGTTGGTGTTTTCCAGCGTCTCGTCTCGTCCTAGTAAATTTATTTATCTGTGGGACTAGAATGCACTAGTTAAGTCTAAACTGGATTGAAGATAGTTTCTACGGAACTGTATTTCAGCCGCTGCGATCAGCTGTACCGTAAAAGTTATGCATAAAGCTGGACTGAAGCAGTTGTGAGGAAAACTGAATTGAAACAGTTTTGGGGAAAATCGGAATACAGCAGTTCGACCAACTAGACTGTAGGAATTTAAAAGGACTGCGGAAGTTCGATCAACTGGCCAGCAGATGTTGCTGTGAAACTGGATTACAATAGTTCGATCAACTGACTGTAATAGTTATGTGTAAAAGGACTGCAGCAGTTCGATCAACTAGACTGCAGTATATTCGGTGGTGATTGAATGTGACCGTTTTTGGTGCTGTCATTTCAAATTTCAATTTTTTTTAATTTCCCCGAAAATTTAAATTTCGCTTTCAAGATGTTGGGAATTGACATACGATCTCAATGGGTCGAAAATCACTCAGTTCGGGTGCACGGAGAAGAAGTTTTCGAAGAATTGGTCAGTTAGTGCCTTTCTCTAGATATGTTGATGTCGTGATTTTTCCCAAAAAATATTATTCTCCAATTGTAAAATTTTACCTTCACGGCGTTGGATATTGAAATGCGATCGCAACGAGCCAAAAATCACCCAATTCGAACGTGAGACGAAGAAGATATCAACAAAACAAATTTTTTTTTTGGCCAAACCCTCGTGGGGCGTGCATATCCGCAAGGCAAGAGAAATTCGGCGGAATCATCCAAAGGCCACGGAACTAATCACCAGATAATCGCCCGGATCGCCAAATAATCACACGAATCGCCAATAATCGCACGGATCGCCAAATAATCGCACGGATCGCCAAATAATCGTCTGGATCGCCAAATAATCGCCCGGATCGCCAAATAATCTCTTTGGATCGTCATATAATCGCCAAAATGATCGCTCTGGATCGTCAAATAATTGCACGGATCGCCAAATAATCGTCTGGATCGCCAAATGATCGCTCTGATCGCCAAATGATCGCTTTGGATCGTCAAATAATCGCCAAATGCCGCTGGGTCTGGCCGCCGGCTTTGTATTTTTTTATTTGGTGACATTTTTGCGAAACAGTGATCTTTTACCTCGAACTTTTGTCACAGTTTTCCGAAACTGTTGTCTTTTCATCTCCCCTTTTGCAACAGTTCTACGAACAATGATCTTTTCCCTCAAAACCTTTGTAACATTTTGGAATTTCATGGTAGGCCGCCGGCCTTTTCTTGATTTTTTTTTTTTGAAATTTTCTGCGATGCTTGCTCAACAATGTGGCCTTTTCCTTCAATGGTTTGCCGCAACGTTTTTGGGGACTGTTGCCGTTTTACATGGACTTTCCACCACCGGTTTGCCATACTTTTGCGGCCTTATCTGGAACCTTTTGAGATGCTTTTCTAAAGGTCTTCCCAGGGTTTTCAAATGCTTAGAGATGAAGGCAATCTTGACAAACCCTGTGATCATGACAGTAGCGATTTTGACATACAACAAACTCGAATAGGTTGGTAATGCGTTATTTGAGATGCAAATTTTTTCTAAACTTTGGACTTGAACATGCTGCGGATCGAACATCCTGACAACAAACATGGTGATTTTTGTAGTGAATTAGCTGTGGTGGCTTCCAATTGCGATGCTGGACTGCAGCAGTTGCGTTTAGCTGGACTGCAGCAGTTGCGTTTAGCTGGACTACAGTAACTGTATTTAACTGGTCTGCAGCAGCTGCGATCAGCTGGACTGCAATGATTGGAAACAAAACTGGACTAAGCCATGTTGTAGATTGAACATCCAACAACAATTTTAATGATGCTTTTTTGACATCTTTCATCGTGGATCAAACGTTCTTGTGGGGGTTTCACCAATCTTAATAGTGATTTTCCGCCATGTAACGTGTAGTAGATCGAATATACTGCCAACAGTTTTGATGGTATTCCACTCCAACTTTTTATAGCGGGCTGAACATTTTGAAAATATTTTCATCAAACTTCGTAGTGATGCAATCTCAGTGGTTTCAGAAGGTAACAGTTTCAGCAAATCTCGAACCTCGAATCTGGATAGAAACATTTACGATCAACCTGACTCCATTATCCGTGATTACATGGACAGCAGCAGCTGCGATCAGCTGGACTGCACCAATTGCGAAGAGACTGGACTGCAGTAGTTATGTTCAACTGGACTGTAGCAGTGATTTTCTAGCTGTTCAAACTACTTTTTGACGGACCTGATTTGAAGTATTTTCTACAACTTTTCTCAATGGGAAAACACGATTCCTTTTCTCGTAATTCCCCTTTGTCGGCGCCAATTTTTGTACCCAAAATTACTTTTGGGCACGAAACACGATGTATGGATAGTTTTGGTGTGTTTTTAGGGTTAGGGGGCGAATCGATGAACAAAAAATGATACACAAGTTTTAACGTGGTTTGGCATGGTTTTCCTACGTCCACGGATGAATCCCCTTGGGGAGAAATGTTTACTGATTTTTGTATTACAAAGTTTTTCTCCTATTGGATACCCCGTACATGATTTCTTCTCCTCCCCCTTTATACAGTTTGACATCTAATTTCAATTATAAACATAAATTGCATTAACTGCTCATTCATGTCTCCATCTTTAATTCTGTATGAAACTGCTGGAATTCAATTCTTCATGTATGAAACTGCTACAATTAGTGCTGCATGGCTAAAACTGCTGCAATTAGTGTTGCATGGCTGAAACTGCTGGAATTCAATTCTACATGCCTTCATGATGATTTATTTATGAAACTGTTGGAATCAAAATTGCATGCCTCCATAATGATTTCTGGCATGAAACTGCATATTTATGCTTCATGATAAATTCTGCATGCTGGCAAACTGTACTGGTGGCTGGCAGTGCGGAAGAGTTTTTGGTTGGGAATTGGTTAGCAGCATTGCTGGATACAAGAATGAAAATTGACTTGGGGTGCGACTGACTTCGATAGTTAACCGGCGGTTGAATTTGACCATTGACCTTGACCGGATGTTAACTTTGATAGTTGACCGACTTTGACCATTAACCGGTCTGTGCAGCCTGGTGGGCTGCCTTGGTTGACTGGTTAGCGGTCTTGGATGAGGAACAAAATATGGTTCAAGTGTCAATTATGCCCATTAATTGGATATTTTTACTTATGGTACAAACATTATTATCGATTTTTTTAGGTAAAGAGTGGTTAGGATTTGTCCTTGGCAAAGATAAATTTACCGCTGGGGTTTGTTCAACTTAATCATTTTTAAACGTTTTATTAATTAGTGTCTCATTGATTGTTCATAATGATTAATTAAGTTTCTATTATAAATGTCCCTTTAATAATCTAACATAAATACATAATTTTATTAATTAATAATTTTACTAACAACTATATTAATTCTAATGGTGGTAGTGGAAGTAGGGTTAGTATAAGCGGTGATGAGTGTTTGTGAATGGTGGAGGCGGTAACATTACTATTGGTGGAAGAAATAGTGGCCATGGATGGTTTTTATGGTGGTGGGAGTTGGTAATAGTAGTGTATAATAATAGTTTTTGCTTTTTAGTGAGTTTTATTGACCAAATAAAAAAATAATCTTCACAAAACATGCAACATTGTATTGTGAAAGATGTTATTGGTGGTTTTTAGCACAATTGATAAGGACAAAAACCAAATACTTCGAGGATGATACCGGAACGTATAAGACAATATGATCATGACTGTTAGATCACCCGTATTATATAAAGGCAATTGGTGTACCCGCGTAAGAGAACATTACCGCTCTCTCAAGTACTATTACATTCTTTTTCCTGAAAGACCATCAATGTCGAGTTGTTTCGCGACAACTACCTACCTACAAAGACAACAACTTTCACTCAATTCCCAATACAAAACCTTATTGACCGGGAAAATGTATTTGCATTCTAAAATATTTGTTTGAAAATTATGTTTGTTCATCAAAATCATCATAAAAAACTCTAAATCATAAATCTAAATTTCTCCTATGATGTTTATAAATTATTTTTTATGTTTTAATTCTCAAATCATGCGAACTCTTGATGACAAATCAAAAATATCAAATTACTGATCAATACGTATAGGTTTCATTCACTGGGTTAGAAGGTAGAGTAGACACATATGGGTAGATCACACAAAGCATAACATGACTGAGAATACTTCAATAATTTGGTCAAGAGATAAGGTCAAAAATTTAAGATTAACTTTCTATGGGACTAATTAGATCGGCTTCGATAGGAGCTGACTAAAATATAGATTAATAATAATTTTCACGTAACACAATTGCAAAACATAGTTTGGCTAACTATGCCTATGTAAAGAGTGATCAAGATTTGTCCTTCATCAATTGCTATGTTATGTGTTAAGAAGGTGATATCTAAGATTGAGGTATGCGATAAAAATTATTGGGGAAGAGATAAGGTAAAAAATTTGGTCAAGAGATAACGTCAAAATTGGTGATATCTAACATGACTGAGAATACTTCAATAATTTGGTCAAAAGATAAGGTTAAAAATTTAAGATTAACTTTTTATAGGGATAATTAGATCGGCTTCGATAGGAGCTGACTAAAATATGGATTAATAATAATTTTCACGTAAGATAATTGCAAAACATAGTTTGGCTAACTCTACCTATGTAAAGAGTGGTCAAGATTTGTCCTTCCTCAATTGCTATGTTATGTGAGAAGAAGGTGATATCTAAGATTGAGGTATAATTCAAATCTATTAGATTCACATCATTTACAACTGGATTCCTTGAAAAAAATTGACGTGTTGTTATTATTATTACAGGCAAGGGATACATTGACCACACTTGCGCAAATAGCTCACTTCGCAAATGATTAGTGTTGCATGTACTGTCTAGAATCCAACGAGTAATTTGAGGAAACAGGGCACCAGAAGCAGTGCCCGAAGTATTTTGGATATAGTAACTTAGACCCAATGTAATACTTATATACTTTTATTTTTTAGTTTTTCCACAATCTATTTATTTAAGAAAAATGAACATTGCAAATACATAACATCAACAAAAATTAGACATATTGCGTTTGACAATAATGGATACCGATGGTCCGAAAACGATAAAAGAAATGAGTTATTATAGAATAATTGTTGGGATATACAACAGATTACTTAATACGAATGAAAGAGGTATAACTATTTCGATTCTGAAATCGCATAAAGTTCACAGTACAAGATGACATCAAGTTTAAAGTTAGTAACAAACATAATATGGCTAACTAAAATATTAAAAACTAACAAGATATATAAACTTAGAAATCCGTGGGACTTGAAGAGGATAATTTTGAAAACTACAATCTTAGAAAGCAACGATCCACAATACCATTATTTTTATTTTTATTTTAAATATTCAACGTAGAATATGTCAACGTTTAGGTAAAGGATCTATTGACAACCTATTAATTGAAATAGGATCAGGGAGTACAATATGTGTTCAAGGTTCTTTATGAGGTAATGTGTCGCCAGATTGTATTCCAAGTGAAGGTAGGAACATACAGAAGTGACAAAATGTCCAAGAATTTTGAAGTTACCAAATCCTTCGTTAAGAGGAATTGCTGGGAACAATACTTTGTTGAAGATTTAATGGCAGAGGTTCGCATATATACAATCCCTTCGAAAAGGTAATAGGTACACATTTTAAACATTGTCATCTAATGGGTGTTGAAAAATTACAGGAAAATCATATCACATTGGATAGTTTGTATCATTCGTCCGATGCAAAAAAATACTATTCTCTGCCTATTTGGAGGATCAACATCATGATCATGATAGATGAGTCACCTGGAGCGAAATAGGAGCATGTGGAACCTTTTATGGACGATATTGATTAGTTGATTTCACTGAGATGAGCACTGATGACGATATATTTCCAAAAAATATTTCAACTTCCATGTTCATGTAGAGCATTATCTCATTATAAGCAATGAACCTAAATAAAAAAGTGTCTGGAAGTTAAAATTATATTTCTTTCATTTGAGCAAATCTCCGGCGGTAAAATATTAAAGGAAAAAACAAAGAAAAAAAAGAGAGGAAAATTGGAAACATGCCAATTTTAAGATTTGGCATTTGGCACATGCAAACGTAATAGACTTGCACCATTTTAAGATTTTCTATTCAAAATGTTTCAGGATCACTTATGTTTTGTGTTGTTTGTAGTATAGGTTACCCGTGGTTTGCGGTATGTGGTTTGGTTTTAGCGTCATTGCCATGGTGCGCAGTATGCGGCTTGGTTTTGGCGTCGTTGTCATGGTGCGCAGTACGCGGCTTGGTTTTGGCGTCGTTGCCATGGTGCACAGTATGGGGCTTGGTTTTGGCGTCATTTTCATGGTGCGCAGTATGCGGCTTGGTTTTGGAATTAGGGTTCTGTGTCGAAAACCCTAATCTGGTATTTTGAAAAAAATACCCCCATTAATTATTGACACCTGAATTAAATGCTCTTAGTTAATGTGTTGTCGGTAACACTAGGTCATGGGGTTTTACGATTTTACCTCTTATCTAAAATCCACCATCGACAGGTATGTATACCATTGTTTTGGTTAAAGATGAGGTTTCTATTGAATTGAAAGTTTGAATTGCGGAATTGGGGTTTTTCATTCCCTTGAATCAATATGGGATTAATCTGATATGGTTATTTGAGTATGCCAAATACACATTAGGATTATTGGCTATTTGTTGGTTTTGAATTAATATGGTTAATATCTTCTATGTTTTTGTTGATTTTAGTTTAGTTAATGATTCGGTAAATTGGTAATGTTTTGTTTCTATAATTTCTGCATCATACTTATCAATAGCATTATCTAATTGTAGCTGTAGATGTATATAACAAAACCTATTTTTAGAAATGTATAAATATTGACTGAAATTGGTTGTGGTTGAATCAAAGTCTCAACTTTATTTGATTATTAGCTTAAATTTGAACTGTGGGGTTTACAGCAAAGCCCAAAAAATTTGTTTTCTTGGGTTTAATTGTAACTCTCGTTGCTAAGTTTAATCAGATGGTTTTCCCCATTGACAAATTTCATCTCCAATTCCCTTTACTCAACTTGTGACCAATGTGTAAGCATCGAGAAAATTAGAAGTTTAACAATAGCTATATTTAGGGTTAGTTGATTGAATGCCCTATCCATACTGTTTGGGTAAAGGCCTTATCATGAGAAATGTGGCCTTATAGCTTATACAGTATAGTGAAAATTACGGTCACAACCATTTTTTAGATTTTTTCCCATTGTGAAACCGACGCCCAGAAATCTGAAGGCACACACCCACTTTTAGAAAAAATTTATTCTCAAACCCAAAATTATGGAAATTAAGTTTTATTATGAGATTTTATATGGTCATCGTACTCTTCTTCGTTCTCCTTCTTCTCTCTTTCTCCTCCATCGTACTCTTTCTCTCTACCTCCACCACCCACTCCTTCTCTACTGCCACTGCTACCTAGGTCACCGGCACCGCCACCACTTCGAACATCGCCGCCACCCCAAAATCAAAGTACTTTGTTTGCCCAAAACAAAACCCGCCAGCAACACCAAATCACCACCACCAGATTCCATCACAACCACCTCTGTCACCACTAGAACCCCATCTATTCACTTCTTCCACCATCTGTATCTCCTCATAAATCTTAACAATCGACCATTTATTTACCTAATTGATTCGGTGAATAAATTTCTCAGTTCCGGCTCCCCTCTCTAACTGAATTTGAACATCGGTCTTTGCCATCTCCACTCACCTCCTAATTGTTGTGTATTCTTCCATCATGAAATCAATTTCAGTTCCAATCTTGGATTGTACAGGTAACCAATCAATCCACAACAAATGTCAATGATAAGAGATGAAATCCATCAATTAATCCAAAGATCCAATTATATCAATATGAATTTGATAGCCCAATTTTTCAATCAATCTTCAACCAAATCAATGGCAAGTAGTAGTAACTCAAGTTTATACATTCAACAACCTTCAATACCTCTTTTCCATGGAGAAAATTATGATTTTTTGGGCCATCAAAATGAAGACCTTGTTCATGTCACAAGATGTGTGGGAGATTGTTGAAGATGGGTATGATGAAATTGAAGCTACAACAACTCTAGAAAAAGAAAAAAAGGATTTACTTAAGGAGAGTAGGAAGAAGAATGCTAAAGCATCCATGTACATTCAACAAGGAGTTGGAGACACTATTCTACCAAGAGTAATTCATTTTCCTAAAGCTAAAGAAGCTTGGGATATTCTTCAAAAGGAGTATGGAGGTGATAAGAAGGTAAGAGAATTAAAATTACAATCATATAGAAGAGATTTTGAAAATCTAAAAATGAATGAGAATGAATGTTTGAATGAGTTTTCTTCAAGAGTTGTTGAAATTGTTAATAATATGTTGATGTGTGGAGAGAAGATGGAAGAAAGAAGAATTTGTGAGAAGATATTGAATTGTTTGCCAATTAAATTTGAACCCATTGTGGCAATTTTGGAGGAGACAAAGGATTTTGATACATTGAAGTCACAAGAATTATGGGCTTCTTTGAAGGTGTATGAACTAAGGGTGTCAAGGCATTCCGAAAAATCAATTGAAAGTGCATTTCAATCAAAATTGAGCTTGAACTCAAAAAATTCAGCAACATATAAAAATGAGTACAAGGGTGAATCAACATCAAACTTCAAAGGAAAGGGAAAATGGAAGAAAGGAGGAGCTAACTCCAACAACTACACAAAGAGTGATACTTCTCAAGTACCAAGGTGCAATTTTTGCAACAAGAATGGTCATTTGGAGAAGAATTGTTGGAACAAAGGAAAACCCCAATGTCAACATTGCAAGAAGTATGGACATTTGGAGAAGGATTGTAGGTACAAAGGTGAAGAACAAGCCGGTAGAGCCGAAGAGAAAGGAGAAAAACAAAATTTGTTTTATGCTTGTCAAAGTGCTATGGAGACTTCCAAAAGTGAAGTGTGGTTTGTAGATAGTGGTTGTACAACTCATATGTCCGGTGTGAAGAGCTTGTTTGTTGACATGGATACATCCATAAACTCTCTAGTGAAGATGGGTGACGGAAACATGGTTCAAGCTAACGGAAGAGGTACAATTTGCGTGCAAACTATCAATGGTGCAAAATACATTAGAGATGTGTTATATGTTCCGGATTTGGCACAAAATTTGCTTAGTGTTGGGCAACTTGTGGAGCTTGGTTATGCTGTCCATTTTGAAGATGGATATTGCACCATTTATGACAAGAAGAACAACAACAAGAGACAACTCATGAAGAGTATCAAGATGGAGAAAAATAGAAGCTTTCCAATTATCTTTGAAAAAGAGAAGAATGTTGCATTGAGGATGGAAACCATTGATGAAACATGGTTATGGCATAAAAGACTTGGGCATTTGAATTTCAATAGTCTCAAGTTACTTTCCAACAAGAACATGGTGCAAGGACTTCCACAACATATCAACCACAAGGATGGAGTATGTGAAGGTTGTGCACTTGGGAAACAACATCGCCAACCATTTCCAAAAGGTGTAGCATGGAGAGCAAATGAACTTCTTGGTTTGGTACATACCGATGTGTGTGGACCAATGAACACACCAACTCATGGAGGTAATATATATTTTATCTTATTTATTGATGATTTTAGTCGTATGACTTGGGTTTACTTCATGAGACAAAAATCCGAAGTTTTTAGCATCTTCAAGAAGTTCAAGAGCCTTGTTGAAAAGCAAAGTGGTCACTACATCAAAGTTTTGAGAAGTGATAGAGGCAAAGAGTACAACAACAAAGAGTTTGATAAATTTTGTGAAGATGAAGGCTTGGAAAGGCAACTAACCGTGGGTTATACTCCTCAACAAAATGGTGTTTCCGAGAGAAAGAATCAAACCGTTATGGAGATGGCGAAGTCCATGCTTCATGAGAAGGGTATGCCTAAAGTGTTTTGGGCCGAAGCCATCAACACCGCCGTCTACTTGATGAATAGGTGTCCAACAAAAGCCGTATGGGATAAAACTCCTTTTGAAGCATGGAGTGGGAGAAAGCCATCGGTAAGACATCTCAAAGTTTTTGGTAGTGTGTGTTATTCTCAAATTCCAAAGGTGAAGAGAACAAAGCTTGATGAATCAAGTGAGAAATGTGTATTTCTCGGTTATAGCCTCCAATCAAAAGGTTATAGGTTATTTAGCTTGAAGAACAACACAATGATTACAAGTCGTGATGTCTTGTTTGATGAAGGAAGTTCATGGAATTGGGAAGAAGGCAAAATTGAGAAGAGAACCATTATTGTTGATGAAGAGCAAGAAAATTCAGCAACAAATGAAGTTGAAGAAGGTGAAGAAAATGAGGAAGAACTACCTCAAACACCTCCAAATACAAGACAAGAAGCATCTCCAAGTATGTCTCCAAGTAATAGTGCGTCAACATCACCACCACCACGACCAAAGAAGATGCAACGGTTGAGTGAAGTGTATGAAAGATGTAACTTTTGTATGGTGGAACCGGAAAATTTTGAAGAAGCATCAAAAGAACCGGTTTGGATAAAAGCTATGGAAGAAGAAGTTTTTGTCATCGACGAGAACAATACATGGGAGAAAGTAGAAAGACCAAGTGACAAAGAAGTTATTGGTGTGAAGTGGATCTACAAGGTGAAGTACAATGCGGATGGATCAGTTCAAAGGCACAAAGCAAGGTTGGTGGCAAAGGGATATTCACAACAACCCGGCATCGACTACAATGAGACTTTTGCACCGGTTGCTCGTCTTGACACCATTAGAGCCGTGATTGCTATGGCTTCCCAAAAAGGTTGGTTACTTTATCAACTTGATGTCAAATCAGCATTTTTGAATGGAGAACTTCATGAAGAGGTCTATGTAGAACAACCACAAGGTTTTGTGGAGGAAGGAGAAGAAGACAAAGTTTACAAGTTGAAGAAAGCTTTGTATGGCCTCAAGCAAGCACCAAGAGCTTGGTATAGTGAGATAGATGGATACTTCAAAAGGCAAAACAAAGAAAAGCAAGAGTGAGCCTACACTATATGTGAAGACCAAAGGTACGTCTATTCTCATCGTTGCCTTGTATGTTGATGATCTTATCTTTACGGGTAATGATGTTCATATGATTGAACAATTCAAGAGAGAAATGATGATGAAATATGAGATGAGTGACATGGGTTTGCTCAAGTACTTCCTTGGTATAGAAGTTCATCAAAGTGAAGATGGAGTATTCATTTCTCAAAGTAAGTATGCCGAAAAAGTGTTGAAGAAATTTGGTATGCTTGGTTGTAACCCACATCAACACCACTTGTAGTGAATGAGAAACTCAAGAAAGATGATGGAGGAAGAAAGGTTGATGAGACTTACTATAGAGGTCTTATTGGAAACTTGTTGTATCTTACATACAAGACCCGACATCATGTTTGCTAAATGTAAGGGATAAGAAAATGGTATAGAAAAATGAAACGTGGTTTGACCGCGGCTTCTCAAAATAAGATTGGAGTTGTTCTTTCTTGATAAGAAAATGAAAGGTCTTGTAGACCTTGACACGTCACCCAATATTTTCTTAACTTCAGAGCACCAGGTCCCCTTGTTTTTTATAGAGTGTGCTACGGAGTAAACAAAACAAATGGTTAACATGGCTGAGCGTAGGCGTGCTGTCGTCAGTACCGTGATATGCCGAATTTGAGCCTTTCATCCCAAACACCAATTTGTATTTTTGTTTATCTTAACAATCCCATTGCAGCTGCGTTTAGTTTTTCTCTCTTTCTCCTCCATCTCCAGATCTGAAGTTGGCAGCGACCTGCTGCTGCTGCGATCGTCACAGGAGAGGATTATGATGCTGACAATCTCCGGCTACTGCAACAGGTTGTTGACGTGGGTGAACATAACCCCTGACGTGGTGGACATAACCCCTGCCATGGGTGAACATAACA
Source organism: Papaver bracteatum (assembly GCA_023529315.1). Lineage (NCBI taxonomy): Eukaryota > Viridiplantae > Streptophyta > Magnoliopsida > Ranunculales > Papaveraceae > Papaver > Papaver bracteatum. Next base: position 563,673 of record JAJJWX010001567.1, read on the forward strand.
TAACACCTAAAGAGGGTGAACATCTGCATTGTAGTAGGCGGCAGAATTTAAAGAGGGTGAACAGAACCTCTATTGAAGTGGGTGAGCAAAAATGTCGGGATATATGCCGAAGTGCCACGAGAATGCCGTGGGGAATTTCCACCAGGAAGGCCACCGAAATTGCCGCAGGGGTTGGCCGCCGACTTTTCCTGATATTTTTATTTTAAATTTTGGCAACACTTTCTGGAACTGTGATCTTTGCTTTCGGATTTTTGGTGACAGATTTCTCTTGGTTTGTTGTTGTTTCCTTTTAGACTTCTCGTAATAGTTCTCCATTGTGGTCTTTTCTGCGAACGCTTGGCAACAGTTTTCTGCTTTCTTCTTTTCCTTTGTATTTTTAGCAACGGTTCTCGGGACTGTTGCTGTTTCTCACAGACTTTTTACTATGGTTTTGCTGCGCTTTTGTGACCTTTTCTGGAACTTTCTGAGATGCCTTTCTGGAGGTTTTCCCTTGGGTATTCAGGCACCTTGAGATGTTGGAAACTTGACAACCTTGCGATCATGACAGTAGTGATTTTGACGTTTTACAAACTCAAACATGTAGACACTATGTTATTTGGGAATCAAATTTTTTCAACTTTGGACTTGAATATGCTGCGGCTCGAACATTCTGGCAACTATCTTAGCGATCTTTCCAATGATTCATTCTTGGTGGACTCTGACTATGAATCTGGACTGCAACAGTTGCGATCAACTGGACTGTCGTAACTGTGATTAACTGGAATACATCATCTGCGATCAGCTGGACTGTAGTGACAGAAATCAAAACTGGACCCGACCATAGCGCTAATCGAATATCTAGCAACAATTTTTATGATGTTTATAAGTCACCTTTTACCGTGGACCAAACGTCCTAGGGGCGGTTTCATCGGTCTTAATAGTGACGCAATTTCAGTGTTTTCATAAGGTAATATCTCCAGCAATTCTCGATCCACAAATATGGATTGCAGCAGTTACGATCAACTGGACTGAAATAACCGCGATTAACTGGTATGCTGCAATTGTGATCAAAACTGGGCTGCAGCAGTTACGATCAACTGGACTGCAGCAGTGATTTTTCAAGACGTTCAAACTTCTTTTTCACGGACATGATTTTGAAGCATTTTCTACAACTTTTCTCAATGGGAAAACACGATTTCTTTTATCGTATTCCCCTTAGTCGGCGCCAATGTTTCAACCCAGAAATAATTTTGGGCACGAAACACGATTGAATCGATTATTTGGTATGTTTTTAGGGTTAGGAGACGAATTGAAGAACAAATAAAGAGACGCAGTTTTCACGTAGTTCGGCATGGTTTGCCTACGTCAACGGGCGAATCCCCTTGGGGAGTGATTTTATTGAAAATTGAATTACATTCTCTTTTCCACTATTGGCTACCTCTAAATGATTTCTGCTCCTCCCTATTTATAAAGTTTAATATCTAATTTCAATATAAACTTAAAATGTCATTAACTCTCATTCATGCCTCCATCTCCAATTATGTATGTAACTTTTGGAATCAATACTGCATGTTCAATTCTGCATGAAAGTGCTGGAATCAATACTACATGCCTCCATGATGATTTCTGCATGAAACTGCACATTTATGCCTACATAATTAATTTTGCATGCTGGCAGACTATATTGATGATTGACAGGCATAATGGCTGGCAGTATGGGTGGATGCTAGATGGATGACCAAATTGACTAGATGACATGCATAATGGCTGGAAGCATGGATGGATGCTGGATGGCCGCATGGGTAGAGACTGGATGGCAACACGCCTGGCAGCACGGCTAGAAACTGGATGACAGTGTGGAAGAATACTTGGCTGGGAATTGGTTAGCAGCACTACTAGCTATAAGACTGAAAATTGGCTAGAGGTGCGACTTGCAACCTGACTTCGATAGTTGACCGATGGTTGACTTTGACTATTGACCGGGTGTTGACTTTGAACATTGACCTTGACCATTGATCGAATGTTGAATTTGACCGTTGATCGGGCGTTGACTTTGACCGTTGACCGTTCATTGAATTTATGTAATACTGGGCAGGCTAGTGGGATGATTCGGTTGACTGGTTAGCGGGCTTAGATGAGGGCCCAAAGATGATTCAAGTACCAATTAGGCCCATTATGTGGCATTTTTACTTATGGTACAAACACATACATCGTAAAAACAACATCAACAAAACAAGCATGTAAGTTAATTTAGCGACATGAATGCGAGTGTCAACAATTTTCTGTTTGCTTGTCTAAAGATAATAGGTTCATAAAACCTTTTTGTCAGAGATTTAATTTTTTAAAGAACAAAGTTACTCTCTATAAGAAGTTATTTTCCAAATTATAAGCAACAAAATATTCATGACTAAAATTTAGTCTCACCATATATGCTTTTCTAGGTTCATTTTGGTGAATTACTTGTCACCCTCATTTTTCTAGTTCCTCTAATTTAAATCAAAGTTGGTAAAACATAGGGTATGGAACCCCTGCTATTTTTTGACTCAAACAAGAATTTCAAAACAATATCCAAAGATCCCATGTGAAAAACTAATGAACCAATGATTTAAACCCAAAACGTTTTACACAATATAGAGGATAAAAATTCATACAATTTTCTTGAAGACAACATTACCTAATTCACTACTCAAAAATCATATTTGAGATCAAGACAAGTTACTTGAAGCATCTATATAAAATTCTCAAATATTTTATTTCATCCAATATCATTGCAAGTTGCGTAAGATTTAAAAATGTACATGCTTTTATGAGTTAAGTAAGATTACATACATGTTACTCAAACACTTCACCAAGTTTATAATGGAATATAACATGCTCATATTCATCAATAACTCATAGATTTCTTAAAAGCATGAAAACAACTGATATTTCAAATATTCAGAATTCAATTCATGTTATGATAAAATTTTAATATAATATTCAAACATTTTATCCATAACCTACCATTTGTATTAGTGCAATGATCAAATTCAACAAATTTCTAATATCAATCTTGTTTATAACAAGATATGCGGAAACTAAACTCTCGCTCGTTTCGGAAGTATAAAATATTTAACAAGAATTTTCTACCCAAAGTAAACTTTGAGATCGTACCAAGACCGAAAATCCTAGTGATTTGAGTATATCTCACCACCACTTTCTTTCAAACAATTTGGTTCAAACTTTGAACCATATCCTATCAAAACAAATATGGTGTAAACCAATATATACCAACCTCTCACCGTATCCATAATTCACATTAACTTAGCTTGAAAAGCATTGTTAATAACATTTTATATCCTTGCAATGCCGTGCATTAATATCAAATAACTTCATCAATAATAGTATGTTCATTTCTTGGTGAGAGTTGATATTCACATTTGTTTTGACTAGGTTTCTAATTCTTTCAGTTTTGGTTTCATATCAAATTGTATCTCATAAGTTCCAAACTTTTATGAGTCACATGTTTATTGTCATACACAATAATTTTCAATATCTTGTTTCCCAAAATTTGATTCTAAGATTGAACAATCAATTTATTCAATTTAGAATGCCATTATTTGATCACTACAATAACTACAAATAGTTCATCAACCATACCTCAATTGCTTTTAAAGATCAATTGGTTATAAACCATTGTCCACTCTTTGCACACCAACAAATAAATTAGCAACCCCATTGCTCCACACATCGATTAATAACCCGCAATTTTTATTTCATTGGGAAATAAAAACTTGCTCAAGTAGGTGAATTCTCATGCACCTGTCACAATCATTCACATGTGAGCATTCGAAACCAAAAATAAGTAAGGTAATGCACTTACATAATTACTTAAAAATAAATTAAAATATAGTACTCCAAGTTTCTCTTAAATTTCAAACAAAGATTCAAAGTTCTATAGTTATAACATCATATATTTATAACTCTCTATCAAGCATTTTATCAAACATATGTGGTCTAGTTTGATTGCTAACAATAATCTTCTTTTTCATTACCAAAACAAGAGTATGAAATACTAGAATCAAAACATGAATTTTAATATAATTTCTTACATCTCTAATCTCTAATCTCAAGTATCATGTCTCCTATTTTGACATACATACACAACAATTTCGAAATCACCATATCTCTCAAACTAAAAATCCAAACAGGAAATTTCAAAATTGGTTTTGAATATAAGTTCATGATTTACAAGTTTCATCTTACACATAAAATCAAAATATCAACACAAAGATCAGAAAACCGAAATTAATCAGGATTAAATTTCTACCCGTCAGAAATTTTCAGCAACGTTATGCAGTTTTGTAAAATACTCTAAAAATACTTTTCAAACTCCAAAAAATCTGAAATTTGACATGGAGGATCCTTATGATGTCTAGTATATCTAGTAAAAATTTCGATACCCAATTCGTTCAAGTTAAAGATATGCACATAAAATTCAACAACATGTTAAAAAATATTCGTTTATCATCAACAATATTTTCTTATGTTAAAGATTTCATAAAGAAAAATCATAACCATGTTAAAATCCTAGTCCATCAATATTAAACAAAAATTAATTTTAGGTATAAAGTAACCTAAAATCTCAAGCATCATATTCAATCGCTAAAGAAAAATTATACAAGTTATAATTCTATGAAACGAAATAAAACAATAATACTTATATATCGCGTTTCAACAATCGTTTCTTTTGATTCGTATGGTAGTATAAACCATCTTAAAATTGTTGGAATGAATTGTTGAATTATGCCTACACAACAAATAAAATCAAACACGAAACAAATAACGTTATGGCTGAGTCGCGGACTAAGTCGCTTTCTTTAAGATGTTACGCGGCTCTGCCCAAAATTGTGCAAGCTGTTCATCGTTGTCGTGCCGTCCCTAGGATAAACCATCCGAGATCTATCTCTTACACAATCGCTCTTGCACGTTGATAGGATGTGAAACTTTTACATTTCATTCTTGCTCATAAACTCTTTAGAAAAACTAATGATGATCACACACTTGTTTTTCTTTCTCACAAAAAATCATTTTCTAATAAACTCAAAAGACATAATAGAAAACTCTCACATAAAAAAAAAGGCTCCAACAACTCTCCCAATTCTTTTCATCAAAAAACTAAAACATTAAAGAACATTCATCTCTCATTTTGTTATTCCAACCAAAATTCTGATTTATAATCAAGAGTTTCAAAACATTTAAATGTCATTAAAAATGTTATTATGGTGGAGTTAACACCATTAAAAACCACAAATATGTAACGGCCAAATTTAATGTTAACAAAATTAATTTTTCTTTTATGAAAAACTTAATTGCTATTAAAAAACATTTTTATTGGGAATTCAATTTATGTTTTAAATATATAATCCCAGGAAAAAAATTGCAACATCTTTGAAGTTGGACTATTCTATGTTGATGAAGCCATATGAGGCCAAGGGTCAAGTCATTGATGATCCTAGCAAAATTTAAGAAGCAATATACTTTTTGTTTTATTTGCATTTCCCTTTCCTTAATTTCTACGCTTCCCATTTGCAGTTTACTTTTCCCTTTTTCTTTCCTTTTCCTTAAGGATCCTTCTTTACGGACCGAGGAAAACAAACTATCTCAAAACCGCCACACACAGATTTTTTTTTTCTTTTTCGTGGGTCCCAGTAGGCCCGCGCCCTCGGTAGACGTGCAGGGGGTGTGTTGTCTCTGGCGGTTTTAAGCTGATTTTTCCAGCTCGGTCCGTAAAGAATTTTTGTTTCCTTAAGAATTGTGATTTAGGGGGAAGGAATTACGTCGGGGGGGAGAAATAGGTGACTCAGCATGGTTAGGAGATAAAAATAAGCTATCCCTTATAACCCGAAATGTTAAATACTAACCCTCATCATGAGATGTATATCAAGAACCTTATTCTTCTATTCTTCTCTGAAAGCGGCAAGTAAAAAAACCCTAGGTTAGTTTCATGAATACGAAAGAAGAAAACCATCATTACCTGGATGCAGTTGAAATAGGGTCAAAATGTACTTACAATTTCGATCACATTAACTGCATCTTGAACCACTGGTAATCGAAAATTCTTTGGAATCCATCAACCTATTACCTGGATGAGTAATTTTAAAGATGTTGGATAAGAATTGTATAAAAACGGTGGTGATTTAGTGTTAACTGAAGACAATGATATGCGAAGGGATTGCGAAACATTGTAGGCTTTAAGTGATGACAAAGAAGATTGTAAGGTTCATTCGCAATGTAAGATGTGTTTCATGGAAGAAGAAACCAGCAACCATACTGTACTTCGCTGCTCTTTTGTTTATGAGGTATGGGGTTACTTTCTTAAATTTACAGGAACCGAGTATGGGAATGCCTCAACATTTTTGGATGGGGCATGTAGTTTTGTTTGAATTTCTCTTTTAATTTATTTGTGTTCCACTGTAATTTTATGCCTCCTCGGCATCTTGTTATCGATATTAACCCCCTTTAAATAATCAGTCCCAATTGATTTCTAATTTTAGGCGTTGCGTTGATGCTGGTGCTTGCAGCATGAGGATTTACTAAATTTATTTGCTTCTTTCCAGATGTTCAATCAGATTGATGGTTTTTCGCAGGCAGTTTTGATGATATCCACAGATATATAGTATCTCCACATGGGGCTCAGTTGAGAAACATGTTCTTCGTGGACAAGAATAGAAGTGTAATGAATGTGCCAGTGGTTAAATCCTATTATGGATATTGTTCTACAGTTGCATAGTTCTTCCGCATCCGCGTAAGTTAATTAATATCAATGTAGGGAAAATGAGAAAAAAAAATGAACCATGACTTACTATTGCTTGCTAATCAAGGTCCAGTGGATTGTAAAGAAACAAAATCTCCGGCGGTTTCAGTTTAACAATTCAATTTTAAATAGAAGCGTGTGCATTCTGGTTTTGAGGTCATTCCGTATCGAAGTGGTATGGTTGGTTTTGAATTCTTTCCCCCCACGTAATTCCTTCCCCCTAAATCACGATTCTTCCTTAATTCTTTTTTTTTTTGGTAGAGAAAAAACAACAAAAACAAGGAAAAGGCCAGGAGAACTAGTGATTCACTAGCCCTTCACAGATACAAGAAGAAATACAAGCTGGGATTTGAGAAGATGTCCAAACTTGTTCAACATTATGCTCTAAAGCATACGAGGCAATGTAGGGAAAATGAGAAAAAAATGAACCATGACGATTACTATTGTTTGCAAATCTACTAATCAAGGTCCAGTGGATTGTAAAGAAACTTTTGAAAATCTCCTAGTATTAGGTAGGATGTGGGCGGTTTGTTTAGTTCCTTTGGTTCATCAATTCAATTTTAAATAGAAGATTCGGATGGTTTTGAGGGATTACGGGATTGTATGCGCGTCTTGCCAAGGAACGAGATGGAAAATGAGAAAAATGAACCATGACAAAGGGGTTTACTATTGCTTGATTTGAGTAAAGATGTCAAATAGTTCAAACTATTGGCACGTTCAACACGATTGGCGGAGGAGTTCTCTCTTAAATCACGATTCTTCCTAGATCTCAGTTGAAAAAACAACTGTAATAAAAACAAGAACTTGTATTTTGTTGAAAGGCCAGAGAACTAGTGATTCACTGAAGCCCTGAAAGATTAAGTAAGAGTTGGTGTCTCGGAATTCAGACTAATTCTGGTTAAATCATACATATGCGTTGTGGGTTTGTTCGGTGTTCTTCCGCACTTTGTGCGGGCAGAAGGCTTATATGGGCTAATTCAGTAGAGTTGTGTCAATTGAAGATTGAAAATTTGTATTGATTGAGAAAAGATTGAGAAGATGGTTTCATTTCAATCAGTGTCCGTAGTGAGGTTCTTCTCCCATGTATAATTTCTTTCCCCCGTATGTGAGTAGAAATGGAATTCCGAGTTGTCCCCCGTTGTATAGCTGTTCACACCATGCTTCACTGTTTTTTGAGGGATAAGAGCTAGGGTTTTGTTTGTGGCTAAACAATTCTTAGGAGTGGACTTTTTTCGAATTTTGAAGACAATACGAGACCAAAAACAACAAAAACAAGGAAAATGGCCGGAAATATGAAAGTGAAGAGAAACAGAAGTGTAATGAATGAATCTTCTTTCAAGCGGGTGGTTAACGGACGAATTCAACTTTGTGGCTGGGGCGTGGATTCGCCTGGATTCCTACCTTTTCGTCATTCTGGCCAGCGTCTTGGATCATTGTTGACGATATACTGCGCGTCTTTTCCTTGTCTGGCGATCTCATTCATTTTGATTTCCTGCATCTCCTCTATGGATATCTTTCAATATCGTGCGGATAAGTTATGATTAATATCAATGAGAAGCTTGTTTGTTATGGGGTACAAGGTCCAGTCACCTTGATTGATTGGCAAACAAAATCTCCGTATGCCGATAGTGTTTTGTTTAACAATTAAACCAACTTCTTTTCCCCATCTCGATTATAGAAGATGTCGCCTTCTCCTATTTTTAGTCTCGACCTCCCAGTGGTATCAAGGGTTGGCTTTTGAATTTCTGGGGCACCCGCGGCTTTAATTCCTTCCCTCCTAAGGTGTTGTGTTATCCATTTGCTATCGTCCTCTTTTCCTTTAGGATTCTTTTTTTTTTGGTAGAGAAAAAACAACGTGTAAAAACAATTGGGTCCTGACAAACTGCGGGTCATCAGAGAACTAGTGATTCACTAAGCAGATATCAATGTAGGGAAAATGAGAAAAAAAAATGAACCATGACTTAAGAAGCCATTCTTTGGATGGATTCGATTAATGCCCGCGGGATCTGCTGTCCTTTGACATATCTTGTGCCACCTGTTCGTGTAGAATTCCCTGCAAACGATTCCGTTCAACATAAATATGGACCTCCTATTCATACGAGGACTTAAAACGAGGAAAGATTCACGGAGTTGCTATTAGTTGCAAGTTGGATTAATCATTCAAAGGTCCAGTGGATTGCAAACTCAATTAAAGGACATGCATTAAAGTACGAATGTATGAGATGCTTGGTTTTAAGCCCAATTCTCAACATTCCCCATACAATTATTATTAGGGTAGAATTCCTTCCCCCTAAATCGAAGGTTAACGCTCATGATTCTTCCTTAATTCATTTTTTTTTAGAAGGGCTGTTATAATTTTATCTTCTTGATCTTTGTGCACAGTCCCGCGGACCTCATGAAAAACAATCAAAAAACAAGGAAAGAAAGGCGTGATCAGGACCTCCCTGAGAACTAGTGATTCACTAGCCCGTTGAGGCCAACACAGAGCGGGATTTGAGAAGATGTCCAAACTTGTGGGGATGCTAAACATTATGAAAAACAACAAAAACAAGGAAAAGGCCAGGAGAACTAGTGTACAAGAAGGCTAGGTTTGAGAAGATGATTGTTCAACATTGAGCATACGAGGCGGGATTGTGAGCTACATCATTAGCTCCTCTCTTCACGAACTTATAACTTACTAAGCTGAAGTGTCTTGACAGATGGGTAATCTCTTCTACCAAAAATCTGATTCTCCAAGGCGTGAAAGAAGAAACACCATTCAGCACATCGACCACGTTGAGGCAATCCCCTTCAATAATGATGCGTTGAAGTTGATAACTCTGAGAAAGATGCAAACCAAGGAGAAAACTCTTGGATTATGCCACTAGGGGGATGGAAAGTTCATAAATTTTTGTAGCAGCAGCAAGGAATTGACCATCATGAGTACGAGCAACCGCGGAAGCAGAGATCTTATCCGAACCCACAACAACGTCCATATTAATCTTAACAATACCTTCAGGTAGAGCGGACCAAGTGTGTTGAACCGAGTTATTATCAACGATGTGAAGAGAAGGAAGAGAGGGATTACCGCGGTCCTCTTCGTCAAAGAAATATAAGGAGAACCAATGGACTGCATCGTTGATAACGGAAGGTATATGGGGATTGATTTTTTCAAAGTGAAGCTTATTTCTAGCCTTCCAAATTTCCCAAAGTAGCCAGGCACCAAGACACACGGAATAACCACCATCAGGAGCATCAAGCCAAGACAAAATGCATTGCTTAGTGGAGAATGAAGGGTCAGCAGGTCCTCTAAAATTGAGAGGAGAACCAAACAGGACCTCCTTAGAAAATTGGCAATGAGTAAAAAGGTGATCAATGGTTTCTTCATTGTTACCACAGAGCTGGCATTCAACAGGGAGACCATCAATGATTCTCCCAAGTTTGTGTAAAGTGCCCAGACCATTATGAAGTACACGCCAAATAAACATGTGCACCTTATGAGATAGTTTCTTTATGCTCCAGAACTTACGCCATGGAAATGAATTATCATTGAGATAAGACGACCCCCCTTTGCACTCGGATAAGAGTTTCTGAATTGACTGAGAGGTGTACTTACCGTGAGAAGTTAAGGTCCAGACCAACTTGTCACCAACCCCAGCATTTGAGATGGGAATAGCACAGATATGGGCAGTAGTGTATGGATCGAAAATCTGTCGAATAAGGTCCTCATTCCATCTTCCTTCTTCCTGGATTATGAGCTCATCAATAGTATTCACGGATAGAATTCCACCTTGAGACAGGATAGGAAGTGAACCCAGGGATCGTGGGGATCCAAGGATCAGTCCATACCTTTATGTTAGTTCCGTTGCCAACAAGCCATAAACAACATTTTTTTTTTAAAAGCTTCTGGTCTCTAATAAAGCAGACCAAGTACTAGAAAACTTTTGAGGTTTTTTAACAGACCAGAAGGAGGATCCTCTAAGGTATTTCGCATGCATAATTTTTCTCCATAAAGAGGATGGCTCATTCAGTAGCCTCCAAGCGATCTTAGCCACTAGGGCCAAATTCAGATGCTCCAAAGACCTTAAACCAAGGCCGCCCTGTTCTTTATTAATATAAAACCAATCCCACTTTATATGGTGTAACTTCCTTATATATTGAGAATGTCCCCACCAAAAGTCCCTAATTGTCTTCTCAAGTTTGCGAATAACCGCTTTAGGGACAATGTTTGTAGCCATATAATAGAGAGGGATTAAAGCCAATACTTATTGAATTAAGGTCGTTCTACCAGCATGCGAAAGGAAATGTCTTTTCCATCCTATTAATTTTGAGTCGAACTTTTCCAACTAGAAATCATAAGAGTCGACTTTGCTGCTTTTGCTCAGAATCTTGATGCCCAAATATTTGTCGTTAAGCTGCATTCTTTTAACACCCAGACGATTGACAATATCTTGTTGTCTCTCTTCCTGAACGGATTTACTGAAGTAAATGGATGATTTATTGATGTTAACTTGTTGCCCAGACCAAGAGGAGTAATCCTTAAGAATAATGGAGATTGCATTAATGGCCTTCTTATTCATAACTCCAAACATCATTACATCGTCCGCAAACATGAGATGAGTCACCGATGGTGCCCATCTATTTAATCTGTACCCTGAGTACAAACCATCCAGCTCCATTCTCATTATAATACTAGAGAGACTTTTAGAACAGAGAATAAATAGATACGGGGACAAGGGACACCCCAGTCTGATTCTCCTATTTCCTCTGAAAAAACCTTCTCGCTGACCATTAATAAGGACAGTAAAAGAAGTGGTCTGCACGCAATTCATGATCAGGGAGTGGATAAGACCGGAGATACCGAAACTATGTAACACCATACTTAAGAGATCCCAATTTACTCTATCATAGGCTTTACTCATATCTAATTTGAGTGCGAAAGAGACTAAAATAGAGGTTGATTGACCCATTGAATGAATCAATTCCTTATCCACCACAATATTATCTATAATCTTCCTTCCCGAGACGAAGGAAGATTGGTTCTTCTCAATTAACTCATCAAGAAAAGGGCTGAGTCTTTTAGTAATGATTTTTGTGATCACTTTATAGATAACATTGCATAATGCGATAGGTCTATAATCAGACGGGGAGGATGGATTTTTTACCTTGTGGACTAAGGACAGGTAGGTATGATTTAAGCCAGGGGGGAGAATCTAGAATCTGAAGCAATCTTGTATAAGACGAGTGACATCTCTACCAACAATATGCCATCCCTTTTTATAGAACAGTGCCGGAAAACCTTCCGGACCAGGAGCCTTTAGAGGTTTCATGTCCTTAATAACTTTATGAATTTCATCCGGAGTTGGCACCACTGCAAGAGACCTGCATTCATCTTTCGACAGAGAATTAACATTATCCGTGGTAAAGAGATTATGGGACACCAGGTTATCCTCCGTGAACACCTGATGGAAATGGGAAACTAATAAGTCTTTAACCTGTTCATGCTCAGATATCCAATTGCCATCAGAGTTTTTTAGGGTGATAATCCTATTTTTAGATCGTCTATGCAAAACAGATAATTACAGCTTGTAGATAGTACTGCCATCTGACGTACTCCAACTTTTTTCAATTTCCTTCAGGAATTGGGGATGATCGGTCCAGTGGTATTCAAGTTTGAAATGCCTTTTCCTCTTAGGGCCTCTTCTTAAGGTATTGAGAAGTATCAGAGTATGATCGCTACCGATTCTGGGAAAATGAAGTACAACAACATTTTCAAAAATTAACCTCCAAGAAGAACTGGTCAGAACTCTGTCGAGTCTTTCAAGTATCGGCTCTGCATTCTTAGCATATCTGCACCAGGACCGGAATAGCCTAAGTCTATCACGTCTCTATCAAGAATGAACTGCTTGAACTCACGACAAATAGTATTTGTTCGTAAGCTTCCTCCATGCTTTTCAGATGGTTTAGAAATGACATTAAGGTCTCTAAGTAAACACCATGGGTTATTATTAGAGGGGGGGGGGGGGGGTGGGGGGGGGGGTGGGGTAGACACAAAGTAGTTCCCATTGAGGAAAATAAAGATGTTGATGTATAAGGAATCTGATGAGATTTGTGGAGGAGTAGGAGACAACAAGGATAATGTTATCTTGCCAAAACAAAGCAAGGCCTCCACTTTTGCCAATGGAGGGCACAAAATGAAAATGTCGGAAGTTGAGAGAATTACAAAACCTAATGTTGTTTCTTCAGTTGAGTTTGGTTTCAGAAATAAAAAGGATAGAGGGTTTGCAAGATCGGAGAAATAAACTCAGGGTAGAAACTGTCGTGTCATTCCCCATACCATGACAGTTCCATGAGAACACTAACATGACCCTTGAGACTTTTGAAGGATAGTCGCCACATCCTTTTCTTGGGCAGAAGAAATGCAATGAGGTATTTTTTTTGGAGGATCACAATCCATGGGGGTTGAAGATCTCTTGGCACCTGAGAGTTAAGTGATTTCATTAGTGTTAATGGTATTTTGAGTCCGAGCAACTCTTTTCCAACTTTTCTTAACCAGAGGACTTGAGGTATTTATGGAAGAGGAGGGGGAAGATGGGGTCACGGAGATATGGTTGTTGAGAATCAAAGATGGAGTTGTAATGTGGGGAGATATAGGGGTTACCTGCGACTCGGGGAGATTTTGATATGGGATTTTAGGGTTGGTATTATTTTTGAGCTCATGAGACTCCAGTATTGGGTTGTTTTCTGGACTTTCCTGGGAGGTGGATATGGATTGTTTGCTGGATGATGGGTTAAGAATTGTGTTTGGGTTTCGATATTGACCCTGGTCGACATCAGTGGGGAGATAATTTGAGCCATTACTTCCTGCATCCAAGGCAATGATTTCTGGACCATTACTAGCAGTTATGAGATTATTGGATAGAGGACAATCATTAATAATTGGAGCCGTTTCATTCTCACTCGATTTTCTTGTAACGGTATTGATAGGGAAATCAATGCAGTGATTTCTGGAGTTAGGTCATGTGACATGATGTAATGATTCCTTAGATGTGGATGGATGGTTCTGCTTCTCCGGTGTCTCTTCGAGAATCTGCGTCTGACCTCCGGAAAGTTAAGAAGAAGTAGATGAAGCTGATCTGAGATTTGCTTGTATGTCCTCTGTGAATCTTGCTAGTTTGAGTTCTTTGGCTTTTTGCTCGAAACCTTGCTCCAAGTATATCTCTAAGCCTTCCAACTTTCTGGATAATATAGGGCATTGCTTCATCAAATGACCAAATAATCCAAAGTAAAAACAGAGCCTTGGGAGTTTCTCATATTTTAAATCTATCTCAACAACTTTCTTGGATGGTAAAGTAACTTTGATCTTCTGTCTAATGGACTTTATGATGTCAAGTTTAACTCTGACCCTGGCATACTTCCCCCACTTAACATACTCTCCTTGTTTGAATGGAAGAGGGGTTCCTAATCTTACAACAATGTGTTAAACTATTTTTTCATTAATATGGTTGATTGGTAAACCATGGATTTGGATAGTGAACACAACATGTTGAAAGGTGTATTCCGAAGGCAGTTTATCAGGTTCACATAATTCGAAAATAAGAAGATCATTATTGATAGACCACGGTGATCCTTATATAACTGCAAAATAATCACATCTAAGAGCAAATTTAATCGTGTAAATACCTGGACCTAAATCAGAAACGGTGATATCACCCGAAGGTCTCCAGGCTCTTTGGAGAATATTATGGAGTATGCCAAGCCCATATTGTCGACCATTGATGACCTTGGAAACTATACAGTATTTCGAGTCCGTTTTTTCTTCATTGAAATCTTCAGGGAGATCTATGGTTAAGGTGTCCTCACCATCATCATGTTCAAAAAGATTTGACATCTTTTGAACCAGTTCATCGAAGGGTTGATTTGATGAAGAAGCCATGAAAAAAGGAATGAAAAATGAGGGGGAAAAAGATGGAAGGAAAGAAAGGAGTAAACACGGGAACTAAGAATGAGAAAGAACATAAAAACTAGAAGAGAAGAATCTTGAAAATGAATCAGTACTTGACAAACATCATATGAATGAAGAGAGAGTCGTTCAAATGACGAAGATAGAGTCCTCCTAACGACGAAGAGAGATAATTGCTTCCACGGGGATTCCTTAATTCATTTGAAGAGAGAAAAATGAATAATGTTGATTTTTTGAAGAGAAGAACATAACGGTCTTTCTCTTCGTCATTTCCAGGATGATTTCTTTTCACCATTAGGGTGACTTTCTCTTCCTCGATTTGGATGATTAGTATGAGTATTCGAGTGATTCGATTATTCTTCATTAGCAATTCTTCAGGTGTGATTAAGATTTGTTTAGTGTTTTCTTTTGGTTGTTCCGCAAGATATGGATTCATCCTATGAACAACATAACCATATTGAGGTAGAAGACATTACTAATAGATTAGCTGATTTGTTGGATGAAGAACCCATTACGGTTGAAATCCCTGCAGATTTTGTTGAAGAGTCTCGAGATTCAAAATATTGTTTGGCCATTAAACTAGTGAATGGAAGATAATATAGTGTGAAGGTGTTGTATGATATGTTATTTAAAGCTTGAAAACCATCTGGTTGGATTCTTGTTTCGGAATTGGTGGCAGGGATGTATATGGTGAAATTTGAATTAAGATGTGATTTGTGCTATGTGATTGAAGGATATACGTGGAGTTTGAATGATGATCTTCTGCTAATGGATTTAGGGGATCCAAATAAACTTCCCCATGATTATCAATTCTAATTTGCATATTTTAATGTTCAAATTCATGGTTTAACCATGGCAGTGATAAATGAAAAGTCTGTTTCATTTCTTGCTAAACAGTTAGGTACTCCATATCCAATTACCAAGGGTGAATCATTGAAGTAGAAAAAATATGCTAGAGTCAGGGTTAGAATTGATATCACAAAGAAACTGCAAAAGTCTATCAATATTACTCTTCCATCCAAGAATAAGATTGAAGCACAACTAAGGTACGAGAAATTGCCAAAACTATGCTTCTTCTCTGGTTTCTTTGGTCATCTAATGAGGCAGTGTCCAATACTATCAAGGAAAAGCAAAGCCCTGGAGATCGAATATTCACAAGGGTTTTACCAGAAAATGAACGAACAAAAAACTGCTCATTATTCCGAGGAGATTAGAGCCAACTTCAGGCCAAAAACCAATTCAGTACCTGATTCCCAATCAGTCTCCGTGAACGATCGTAATCTGCTACTGAAGTTCGGATCTGAAGCGGTACCTAGTCAGCTAAGGGAAGATGAAACGAGGAAACTTCTCATTGGTAAGGAATGCAATAATAGCATCAGTTACGAAAGGCTCAATTATAATTCCACAAAGATCATGCAAGTAACGGATACTGCAGATATTACTCTTCATAAACCTTGCAGCCATAACCTAGGCATCCATATTAATGACTCCACTCATTCCCTTGCATTCAGCTCTCTTAACCAATTAAACCCTAGTCAATCCACTAATCCATTCAAAAAAATACACATCCCTCCTCCTACCCCCATATCCGACAATACCCGATCATCCATATGTCCATCACCGGAAAATCCATTTCATCCTAAACATAACTCAACCCCACTCGAAATATCCACCCAACCTATTGTACTTATTCATGAGTCAACTACCCCTACTATCCAGGTTGCGGCCCAGAAAAATGAGAGTTCTACAGCTTTATTCTCTTTCAACTCCAACCAGAAGGAACCTTCTTTTCATTCCCCATCCTCTTCATCATCTTCAAATCCAGCAAAGGCTAAGCACTGGAAACGTGCTGCTCGTAGTGGCAAGCCAAAAGTTTCTTCTAGCTCCTCAAATATTACTGGCTTTAAAAGACATGCTATTCCCATTGACTGTGACCCCTCTCATAAGTCAAAAATCTCAAGCAATTCTTCAACAAGGGTTCTGGCAGCTGATCCCCAAAAGATGCACGATCAATGTTAGTTATGTCGTGGAATTGTCGTGGGTTGGGTAATGACATGACAATTCAAACCTGAAATCATTCCTTCGTGCCTGCAATCCATCGATACTTTTTCTCTCGGAAACTATCCTCAACCAAATAAAAACTGTTCATCTTTGTAATACACTAGACTACAGGTTTCATCATATTGTGCCAGCTAATGGTAGAAGTGGAGGTTTAATGCTTTTGTGGAAATAAAATGTGGAGTTAAAAGTCTTGTCTGCTAATTCTAATTTAATTAGATGTCAAGTAGCACAACAATTAAATTTTCCTCAGTGGGAATTATTATGCTTGTACGGCCCCCCAGTTCATCATCTCAGGAATGGTTTTTGGAATGAACTTTCACATTAGTTGGCAGCTACTAGCGCTCCTCACTGCCTTATTGGGGATTTGAATGTGTTAATATCCTCGCATATGAGAAGCATGGTGGATCAAACTCTACGGATATTAGTTGTAGGGAGTTTCGATCTCTGTTGCGGGATATGGACATAATTGTTGTGGGTTTTGCTGGCCCTGCTTTCACCTGGTCTAACAATGTATCTCAAAGGCCTCTAATCTTTGAAAGATTAGATAGAGTCATGTATGACTCTTCATGGCAGATGCTCTTTACTGAAGCGGTTGTACTCCATTTACCAAGAATTTACAGTGATCATGCTCCGATCCTCTTAAATACTTTTAGAAAACAACCAAAAAGAAGGAGACAATTCAAGGTGGAAATTTACTGGACCAAGCACCCACAATTTTTGGAAGTTACAATGAAAAGTTGGGAGGATTCAAGTGGCAGTACTACTAGCAAGCTCTCATCTTTGGGAACTTGCTTGACTAAATAGAGTCGAAAGACGTCTGGCAATTTTGAGCGAGAACTCGAGAAAGAAAAAGAAAAGCTACTCGATATTCAATCTAGAGCACACCTGATGGATGTTAGAGAAGAAGAAATAATCACCTAAGAAAAGATTAAGTCTCTGATAGAGAGGGAGAGATTATTTTGGCAACATAGAAATAAGTCCCAATGGATTCCTAATAATGATAAAAATACTCAAATCTTTCATCTATCTGTGATCCATAGAAGAGCAAAAAATAGAATCAGTGCGTTGAAAAATGAGGAAGGAAACTGGATTGTTGATCCAGAGACAATAAAAAATATGTTAATTACTCACTTTCAAAGCATTTTCTCTAAAGATATTTCTTTGAATGCTAACTCTTTTAATCTGCAGAATGACGTGATAATAAGAAGGGACGATAGTGTTGATTTGGCCATAGCCCCAACAGATGATGAGGTCTCGAAAATCCTTAAGAAGATGGGTTCACTACGTGCTCCTGGTCCGGATGGGTTCCCCACCTTATTTTATAAGAAATGTTGGCATATAGTTGGGAAAGAAGTGATGACCCTGATTCAGGATTACTTTCGTTTTGCTACATTTCCACCAGGTCTAAATCATTCTCTTATTTCTCTGGTGCCTAAGGTTAAAAACCCTGAAAAGCCTGGCGATTATAGGCCCATTGCATTGTGTAATGTGATATACAAGATCGTTACCAAAATTATTACATGTCGGTTGAGCCCTCTGCTTGAATCCCTAATTGATAAATCTCAGTCCGCCTTCATCCCTGGTAGACAGATTATTGATAATGTTGTTGCCGCAAAAGAACTGGTTCACTCGATGAACAACTTCAATTCTATTCGAGGCTCTTCTGCCCTCAAGCTCGACATGAGCAAAGCTTACGATAGAGTCGACTTGGAATTCCTTAGTAATGTTCTTCATAGTTTTGGTATTCATGGTAGCATACATTCAATGATAATGAACTGCACTACTAATACCTCTTTCTCAATTAATCTTAATGGTCAGCCAGAAGGATTTATTACAAGTGAGAGGGGCATTAGACAGGTATGTCCCTTGTCGCCATACTTATTCATTATGTGCTCCCAAAGTTTATCGAATATTATGAGAAGAATGGAGAGGGATGGGCTTTACTCTGGTTACAGAATTAATAGATGGGCTCCCCCAGTCTCGCACCTTATGTTTGCCGACGACATACTACTTTTTGGGGTGCTCAATGTGAGTACAGTGAGCTCGGTATCTACTGTTATCCATGATTATTCTAAATGCTCAGGTCAGGTGGTCAATTATAACAAATCAGACATATTTTTTAGTAAGAAGGTTCCGTTAGTGAGACAAGGAGAAGTGATGGCTCAACTGGGAGTTCAAAGAATGGAGTCTGACTATAGATATTTGGGGTTCCAGATTCTGAAAGCGGGTCGAAAAATCTCTACTCATGAGTTCCTGATAGAGAAATTTGAATCGAAACTAAGGGGTTGGAAGAAACATTTTCTTTCTCATGTAGGGAGAACAACTCTTATTCAGTTTGTTCAATCTTTGATACCAGTATACACATGGCTACCAACATAATTCCGAAGACGATTATTCATAAACTGACTAGAGTTATAAGGGATTTTTGGTGGGGACATTCTAAATATACCAAGAAAATGCATTTTCTAAACTGGAACTGGTTTATCATGAGAAAAGAGCAAGGGGGATTGGGTTTGCGTGATTTAGAGCAGCTGAATTTGGCTCTTGTAGCTAAGTTGGGATGGCGCTTCCTATCCAATCCTAACTCACTTTGGGGTAAGCTATTGGCTGCAAAATACCTGCGAGATACTAGCTTCTGGAGTGCTGGAAAACCTCAAAAATGCTCATCTACGTGGTTTGCCATCCTGGAGAGTAGGAAATATCTGAAATAAGGTTGCATTTGGTTGATTGGTAATGGAAGTTCAATTAATATTTGGTTTGACCCTTGGGTTCCATCTATCATGGGATTCAAAACCTGCTATTCCCCAAGGTGGAACGAATGGTTTTACTAAAGTGAGTGACTTGATCATTGATGGTAAATGGAATTCTGTCCTATTATCTACACTGTTCGAACCTCATGTTGTTACTCGTATTAAAGACATTTACATTAACAAGGAGACCCGAACGGATAGACTGATATGGCTTCCAACTCCCCATAGTGAGTTTACTACACAATCTTTCCAAAAGTTGCTGCGTTCTAATTCTGCAGAGTCTTTTTCTCGAAACGACAGTGATTTCCCCTGGAAACTCTTTTGGAAAAGAAAATATCTGGAGCCAAATATCCATATATTCATGTGGAGAGTTTTAAGATATGGATTGGGGGTGCTGGCAAAGATCGGAAAGTACATTGAGGGTTTACCTATGGACTGTCCCTTGTGTCACAGTACAGTCGAGACTAGCGACCACGTGTTTACTCAGTGTCAGGTAACCAGAGCCATTTTATTTGCTTCTCCTTTAAATTTTAATGTCTCCTTCATTCCTGAGTGTACGGTACTTGCTTGCTGCAAGTATTGGTTGTCGAAACAAGATGGACAGAACTATTTTTGTATCGGAGCTTGCTTATGGTGGGCTATTTGGAAGGCTCGAAATAGAGCCATTTTCGAGAAAGCATCTGTTAATATTCAGTCAATAATCAAGGAGGGGCTTTATTGGTACAATTCTTATATAGAACTGCCAAATCATGACAATGATGATGTTGAATCAAATGAGGCCATGACTACATCAGCTCCTTCTCTCCGCACATGGTTATCCCCCGCCCCAAATTTCATCAAAGTAAATGTTGACGCAGCTGTCTCTTCTCACCAAGCCCATGATGCAGCTATTGCGAGAGATGAAAATGGTGTCATCCTTGGTGATGGTACAGTAACTATCAACACCACCATACCCTTGGTGGCCGAAGCGAGGAGTTTTTTTGCTGTCTTTTGAACTTGCTCAGCGCATTAACGTTCAGAATGTCATAGTGGAATGGGACTGCCAAAGAGTTGTGTTCATTCTCCAAAAGAAAATCACCTCCATCCCATGGAGAATTCGTCACTTCATCGACGAAATTGGCGCAGAGGCCAGGTTATTGAACTATGTTGAGTTCCAATTTGTTCCGAAGAGAGTCAACAATTTGGCTCATGATCTTGCGAATTATGCTAAGCTTCATAATGTCCAATCTTGGTGGACATCTTCTCAAATCCCCTTTTTTATTCTTAGACAAGACAACTTCACTTCTAGCTAGTTTTTTTTCTTCTTTTCTTCTTTGTTTTTCCCTCTGCCCAAGCAGATGTCCAAAAAATAAAATAAAAATATATGAATAATGTCACAGAAAGCCCATGTGCAGTAACAATCTAAGGCCCAAAAAACTGTCACTTACGACAAACATATTTACCTTTGTAGATTTTTTTTTCCTCAGAATTTACATTGTAGACTTGCATTCAACAGATCGGGACATTTTTTTTTTATCATCACATAGCTTTCCGGTTGGAAGCCGATGAACATAACTCCTCTCATAAAACACTGCACATAACTCCTCCCGTAAGAACCCTAATCCCTAAACCTAAAATTCTGAATCAAAGAAAGAAAAAAATACAGTTTCCTCTTTGATTATTACACTGCACAATAATCGATGAAAATTAAGGTATAGAGAGAAAGAAAAGGCAGAAACAACTGCTGCAAATTTTCATAATTTCCATTAATGATAAAAACATGCTTTTATAAGCTACATAAGCAACATAATTAACTGATGAGTTCTTTCCATTAACTCCCCTAAGCCTAATCATGCTTTTTTGCTACCCCTTATGAAAACTTGCTTCCCCTAAGTTTAGTTTCTAGATTCGCCATCGAGGCTAGTGGTTGACTAGTTGATAAACTAAAATTAATAAAACTACAACTAAGCTATCAATTCAAATGCAAATTGAAGAAACTATAAAACCATAAATGTAAATAAAATAAGATTTTGATCATCACATAGATTTAGGGGGACATGGTTGCCGAAACAACATTATTGTTAATAGTTGATGGCTAAAGAGATCATCCCATGCATAGTTACTTCTTAATTTTTGTTGACATCAACAATGGCTTGACCATGAGCTTTCTTATCCTGACATTGATCATGACACCACTCAGGATCATCCAAACATTTATCGATTTTATGCATTTGCAGGCATGATTGCAAGCACCATTCGCATTCCCTTTGATCCCCAACGACATTATTAGTAGTACTGATCAATAACATACCCATAATCAACATTGAGATCAACATAATCTGAGTGTAACCATCCATTTTATCTCTTTCTCTTTAGATATATTTGAGATATTAGCTTTGATCGATGAGGAATCTTTGTACGAAATGAACGATTTTCTGAAGTTAAAGGATATGGACAATAATTTCCTCGGTTGGAGCCTCACAAACCTTACCTTGTTTTCTCGTTCAGGGATATGGAAAATAATTTTGTGAGGCTACTTCAGGCATGTTTGGGAACCAAGGACATGGATCAGAAACCTTACCTTGTTTTTTGGACGGTTTATCATTACGCCAATAATTTAAAGAGAAGACAACAGTAAAAAAAAATCACACGTTTTCGTACAAAAAAAGAGAGGAAGAATCCTATTTTTGGGGCTTAGAAAGTCATGGTCTTTTGACCATTTTGGGGGTTTAAATGCTTTGGGGAAGCAAAAGCTAGATGGGGGAGATTCAAGTGATTTAAAAGTCTGATTTACCCTCTCCTCTAAATAAATTAAATCAATTTTTTTTAACCCTCTCCTCCCTTCATTTTCTCTATTCTCCTTCATCTTCTCAAGAATTCTCAAAAACCAAAATAAAAACCTTTTTATTCACCAATAATTCTCAAGATGGAAGCAAAAACCCACCATTTATTCTTCATCTTCTCCATTGCATATAGAGATGATAGAAAAAACCAAAACTAAGAAAACCCACCATTTTGATTGACTTAAAAATTTGATTCGATTAATTTGAGAAACAATTTTTTTTCTGAAACCGTATAACATCTCAGAGTTCACACTTTCCCAACTGTGAACCTGTATTACGGTTGGGAAAGTATACGTTTCCCAACCGTGAACCCTGAACCTACTTGTACGGTTGGGAAAGTAAGAACTCCCAACTGTAAAAGAGTGTTTACGGCTAGATTTCCTAGCGTAAGATATTCTGATAATCACATAAAAAAAATATAAACAGAGGTCTAATTTCGGTTAGGTTTTCCTCGCCGAAAATGCTTACTTTAGGCTAGGTTCTCCAGCCGTAACTTTAATTTTCAGCTTGGAAAACCTGGCCGTAACTGTTTCTGATACTTACAAAAAATTGTAGAAAAATTCCTAGCCGTAACTTGAATTTTCGGCTTGGAAAACCTAGCCATAACGGTTTTTGAGACTTACAAAAAATCCTAGCTATAACTGTTTCGGTTGGGAGTTCTTGTCGACCCAACCGCGAAATTAATCTACGGCTGGGAATTCTTCAATTCCGAGCCGTAAATTACTATTCACGGCTGAGTCGACAATATTTTTCAACCGTAATTGCAAAAAAACCCAGATTTTTCCCGATTTTTATCGGTATTGAATCAGCAAAATTATTGT
This sequence comes from Papaver bracteatum, assembly GCA_023529315.1. NCBI lineage: Eukaryota > Viridiplantae > Streptophyta > Magnoliopsida > Ranunculales > Papaveraceae > Papaver > Papaver bracteatum. The sequence goes on from JAJJWX010001567.1 coordinate 586,844, forward strand.
TAAGAATCAAATATAAGGTTCTCCTGAGTTTTTGTTTCTTCGATTTCTTCTTCTTCTTGGGTTGGTTCTTCGAAATCATAGTAAGGCTCATAAGGGTTACTTTGAGTTTGAGAAAAAATTTCATGATTTTCTGAAAAAATAGCAAAGAACTGATCGTTTGTGATGGGTATTAATATGTTATCATATTTTGAAGATGAAGGGTCACCTACATCAAAAGTTTTGCTTTCTCATTTGCAAAAAAATTCTCCATTTTTTTTTCCTCTTCTTCTTCTTCTCTTCCCTCTGATTTTCTTTTGTTTTCATTTTCATTTTCATCACTTCACTTAAAGAGATGAATTAGTCTTAATTGATTTGGTAATCATGATTAATAATGTTAATCAAGTTTATTATCTATAATCATATGGGGTCATATTAGTCATTATATGAATATATGATGAGGGGTGTCCCAATTGATATTTGATGACCATAGAAAGCCAGCAAAAAAGCTTGACTTTCTAATCCCAAAAATAGGATTTAAAAGGAAATGGTCAATGCAAATGGGAAGAAATTATGAAAAGAAAAATGCAAATATAATAAGATTTTGTTTTATTGATCATCACATTGATTTATGGTTACATGGATGGTTGCCGAAACGACATTATTGTTAATAGTTGATGGCTAATGAGATCATCCCATGCAAAGATATATCTTAATTTTTGCTGACATGAGTACGAGCTGCTTTCTCATCCTGGCAAAAGTCATGGCACCACTCAGGATCGTCCAAACATTTTTGCATGTGATACTTTTTTGTGCATGATTGCAAGCAGCCCTCGCATTCCCTTTGATCCGCAACGACATTATTAGTAGTACTGATCAACAACATACCCATAATCAACATTGAGATCAACATAAACTTATTGCAACCAGCCATTTTCTCTCTTTCTCTTTAGAAATATATCGATGTTAGCTCTTATTGATTGATGAAGAAGCTTTTACAAAGAGAGAAAATAATTAAAAAGTGCTGGTTGAGGATTAGAGGGAGACTTGCATGAAGTATTTATAGGTGTTTTGGAATATCTAATTTTGGATAAACATATTTGAATTAGTAGTTATCGAGCATTTTTTATTAGTTTGAACAAACTAACCACATATAGATATCTAAACATTATAGGCCGCATAATGATTTTGTGGTCGAGCTAATTTCCAACCGGAAGCCAATGGACATAACCCCTCTCCTCTTAAAAACACTGCATGATTTTTCAATTAAGTACCCTATAATTCTGAATCTAAGTAAGAACAAAATGGCAGTTATTTGATTACACTACACAGTAACGGATGAAAATCAAGATATAGAGAGAGAGCACGGAGGAAGAAAACGCGGAAACAACTAGAGAATTACATTGTTGCAAATTTTCATAATTTCCATAATGATAAAACATGCTTTTATAAGCTTATTAAACAACAGAAGTTCCCAACTTCGACTCCAACCATTTCATAGTCCCACTAACCGGCTAATGGTTGATTAGTTCATAAACTAATTAAAATACAACTTGGCTATCACCGAGACAACTTAATTAACAACCAAGACTAAGATTAACTGAATACTTTAAGTTTAATCAATAATCTCATGCATCAGTACTGTTGCTTCTTAATTTTTGCTGGAATCGGGAGAGTGTTTATGAGTTGCATCACAGAACCCGTTACACCACTCAGGATCACTTAGACATTTAGATTGAGGATACATTTTTAAGCAATTCCTCAAGCACTCGTCACAGTCGTCTTGAGCATTGACGATGTCATTAGTAGCACTGATCAACAACATACCCATAATAAACATTGAGATCAACATAATCTTAGTGCAACCAGCCATTTTCTCTCTTTCTCTTTAGATATATTTCTATTAGCTCTTATTGACCGACGAGGAAGCTTTTACAAATGAATAATTTTCTGAACTTAATTGGTTTGAACTGCTTAGTTTATTGTTTCAGTGATCGCATTCCTATTTATTATATATACACTGATCATACAGATAGATACATAGGAGATATTTAGTATGAAAGTTCTTACAACTTTCCTGCGTATACCAACCGCTAATGTGCATAAGCATCTATTTACTCCTCTTAATAAGAACAAAGTAATTCAATTGGGTGGTTAGATGATTAACTGAGTTGTTTCTACGAAATTTCGTCTTTCGACATTTCATTTTGTGGTCCTTAAAAAAATTGTTTTTAACTTAAACCTCCCTCAACTACAAACTCACTTTGAATAAATGAACGATGTAAAGGGAATAGGAATAAATGAACAATGTCACTGCTAGCCCACGAGCACTAATACTGTAAAGGTCGAAATTCCAACTTGAAAAAATTGGCTCTTATAAGAAAGAAATAGTTTCCATTATAGACTTGCAATCAACAACACATCGGAATCCATTTACTTTCTTCATCTTGGTTCATCTTGAGAGACCTACCTTTGATGGCGGCAATAAAAAGGAGAATTCGGAGCGTGATATTATTGAAGCATATCTTAGTAACCGTGTATATTCTCATATATTCTTCTATCTTCCGGTACATCATGTACATAACTTCCATATTTTCTAGATTAGCTTTCGGTTAACTGTATCACATCTGTATACTTATCTAGACTTAGTCTTTCTCTTATCTAGATTTAATCTTTCCTATATCAGGTTGTTATCAGTCAATGTATATCTTATGTAATCAGAATACTATATAAATGAAACTCCAAAGTCCTCACAATTTGTGTCGACTAAAGCAATCTCTTCTTCTCTAAGTTCTGGTGCTATAATTCTATTATGGTATCCTCGTTCTAGATCTTAGGGTATTCGATCCTCACAATTTTTTTTTCCTTCACCTTATAGCTAAACCAAATCGATCTTAAGTTTTTGATTTTTATCAATCATCACCATGACTAACACCATCGATCCCAGTTCATCTGAAACCACACCAAAAACCAATTCCAATCAATCTGAAACTACTCCAAAAGATACTCTCTTTTTTGTGCATCCCTCCGACAACCCGAATGCTTTTTTTTGTGAACCTTTGTTGGTAGGAGACAACTATGGAACGGGGGCTTGTAGTATCACCAAAGCCTTGAGCGCTAAAGACAAGTTTGGATTCATTGATGGATCTATTCCAGTACCAGATGTTGCTGACAAGTCCCAATACATGCTGTGGAAACGTGCAGATGACTTAGTCTCAAGCTGGATTCATCACTCCGTCATCCCTGACATCAAAGCAAGCATCTTATTTCAAAAGTCTTCTCGTGAAATATGGTTGGACCTTAAGGAGCGCTTCGCCCAGACCAGTGCACCAAAGTTGTACCAGCTCAAACAACGAATCTCAAGCATCCGCCAAGAGAATCTTACTGTCACTCAGTACTATACACTTCTGCGCTCACTATGGGATGAGATTGATTCGATCGGTCCAATACCTCACTGCATCTGCACTTCAGGTAAAACTACTCTTGAATATATGGATCAAGACCGTGCCATGGAGTTCTTACAAGGGCTCCATGATCGATATTCTGGATTACGTAGCAATATTCTCCAGAGAGATGATTTTCCATCTGTCAAAACTATACATAACCTGGTTAGGCAGGAAGAAGTACAACAAAACATACAGGTCTCTCCTATGCCTGCGATTGAAGCAGCTTCCCTCAAAACTAGTCGCTACCAGTCGTCATCTTCCTCTACCGTTGATGATGATCATAAGCGCAAGTACTACTGTGATTATTGTCACATCAGTGGTCATTCAAAGGCTCGTTGCTTCAAGCTCAATGGATATCCTCCTAAGAAGAATGGACAGAATGGACGCCCTAGTAGCAGCACTGCCCTTGCTACAGCTCCACCAACCTTTCCAGCACAAGCACCACAAACTGTTCCCCAAGCTACCACTTTTACTCCGGAGCAGTACAATGGCATTCTTGCACTTTTGCAGAATGGGTCCGGGCATGTAGCTACTCCACCTCATTTCCAAGGTATTTGTCTTTCCATAACATCTTTTATTTCTCCAAATTTACTTCCTTGGTACATCGACAGTGGTGCGACAAATCACATTTGTTGTTCCTTATCACTTTTTACTTCTTATGCTAAGGCACCCTTAGGAATTGACGTTCAACTTCCTAATGGTAGCTTGTCTAAAGTTGAGTTTATTGGGATGGTTGATTTCTCACCCACATTAAAGCTAATCAATGTTTATTTTATACCATCTTTCAAATTCAATCTTCTATCTGTCATCCAATTAACAAAGTCAGCTGCTTGTGTAGCTCGATTCTCATCTAATTCCTGTGAATTTCAGGACCCGTTGAAGACCAAGGTGATTGGTCAGGGTGATCTTATTGGTGGGCTTTATAGATTGCGTTGTGCTACTTCCCTTTCCGTTGTTCAAAATAAGCCAATTGATATTTGGCACAGTAGATTAGGACATCCAAGTTTGGCTAGGTTGCATTTTTTGGTTAATGAAATTCCATGCATTGTTTCTACTTTCAAGCACAGTTGCGATGTATGCCCCCGGGCAAAGCAATCACGTTTAAAATTTAATGCAAGTAATTCTTTTAGTTCTTACCCTTTTGAATTAATCCATTGCGATATTTGGGGTCCATTTTCGACACCCTCTTTAAGTGATTCACGTTATTTCCTAACTATTGTAGATGACTACACCCGTTGCACTTGGGTATTTCTAATGAAAACTAAGTCCGAAACACTAAAATTTCTGAAATATTTTTTCAGTCATGTTATGAATCAATATACGCAAAAAATTCGAACTATACAAACAGGTTCTCGTACCTTTATTCTTCCAACCTTACAACGTTTTCAGTCCGACAACGGGACTGAATTTTTGCAGCGCGAGTTACAAGAATGGTTCCATTTACATGGGATTATTCATCAACGCTCTTGTGTTGCAACACCACAGCAAAATAGTGTCGTGGAACGCAAGCATCGTCATCTTCTAGATGTTGCTAGAGCTTTGCGTTTTCAGGCTTCTCTACCCATTCGGTTTTGGGGTGAATGCATCCTCACTGCCGCATTTCTAATTAACAAAATGCCTACACCGTTATTAGGAAATAGGTCTCCACATGAAATTTTGCTTAAGACTCCTCCAAACTATTCTTATCTTCGTGTTTTTGGTTGCTTATGCTTCGCTCGCAACACAAATATTAAACATAAATTTGATTCACGAGCTATTCCTTGTATTTTTCTTGGTTATCCTTATGGGTACAAAGGTTATCTTGTTTACGATATCCAAACTAATAAGACATTCATTTCCAGGGATGTGATTTTCCATGAATCAGTTTTTCCATACGCTGATATCCCAGCAAACAAACCATCACCACCAACTTCTTTAACACCTTGTTTTTTTGATTCTTATTTCTCTTGTTTAGAACCTACGGTACCTATAGCTACACCAGAGCCAACCTCAGGTTCACTATTACCTACAACAAAACCAACTGCAATAGACCCCATATCAGTTCCCAGCTCGCCTGTACATCACTTTCAGGATACAAACTCCCATGTTACCCCGTCTCACAGTTCCGTAGGCTCACCAGTCCAGCCAAATTTAACTATATCTCAAAGTCATGATACTGCACCTCAAACTACACCAGTAGACTTCCAAATTCATCCGTCATCTCCTACAACCCTACCTTCTCATGACCCAACAATACACCAAAGAATTAATGATGGTAGACCAGTTCGCAGTAAAACAAAACCACCATATTTGGATGATTATGTCTGCTCCTTTGTTGGTTGCACTCAATCCAGTCCTTCACCATTAACTAATTATGTATCATTTGATGCATTTTCTAATTCTCATCAAATCTTCTTAACTAATGTTATCACCACTACTGAGCCTAAGTCTTTCAAAGAGGCGGTAAAATTACCTGTTTGGTGCACTGCAATGAAAAGGGAACACAAGGCGTTAGAAGAAAATGGCACTTGGTCTAAGACAGATCTTCCTCCTAATAAGACCGTTATCGGTTGCAAATCGGTTTATAAAATAAAATACAAAGCTGATGGCTCTATTGAACGCTATAAAGCTCGCCTCGTAGCTAAAGGTTATACCCAACAGGAAGGTGTTGATTTCCACGACACTTTTGCTCCTGTTGCTAAATTAGTCACTGTACGTGCATTATTATCTATTGCTTCCATCAATGGTTGGTCTATTTCGCAAATGGATGTTAACAATGCTTTTCTTCAGGGTGATTTATTAGAAGAAGTTTATATGCAATTACCACCAGGTTTCTCTGATCCTGGTGACAAGCGTGTATGTCATCTTCATAAATCTATTTATGGACTGAAACAGGCCTCTCGTCAATGGTTCACAAAGTTTTCCGCTGCTTTACTCGGTGAGGGATTTTCTCAATCTATAGCTGATTACTCACTTTTTACCTATAATCGTGGACCTGTTTCACTTTTTGTTCTTGTCTACGTAGATGACATTATTATTACTGGAAATTGTAACTCTGCGATTTCTTCTTTCAAAACCAAAATTGCTTCACTTTTCTCTATTAAGGATCTTGGTCGTCTCCAATATTTTTTGGGTCTCGAAGTCTCAAGATCACCTAAAGGTATTCTATTATGCCAACGCAAATATGTTTGCGACATTTTGAAAGATTTTGGTTTTTCGGATGCTCGCATTTCTGCTTTTCCTATGGAACAACACCTTAAACTTCTTCCTACAGATGGCGTTCCGCTTGATGATCCTAAAGTTTTTCGACGTCTTATTGGTCGTCTTTTATACCTCACAGTGAAACGGCCTGACATTTGTTATTCCGTTACTTATTTGAGTCAATTTATGTCTTCTCCTCGCTCTTCTCATATGGATGCAGCTACTCGCATTTTGCGATACTTAAAAGGCACAATTGGTCACGGTATTTTACTTTCCTCTTCAAGTTCTTTAACCTTAAGTGGTTTCACTGACTCTGATTGGGCTGGTTGTCCCATCACTAGGCGTTCAACTATCTGATTGGGCTGGTTGTCCCATCACTAGGCGTTCAACTACGGGTTATTTTACGATGTTAGGCGATAGCCCGATCTCGTGGAAATCTAAAAAACAACCAACTGTTTCTCGATCTTCTGCAGAGGCGGAATATCGTGCTATGGCTAATCTAACAGCTGAATTACAATGGTTATTTTACCTTTTTAAGGATTTACGCATTGTAATTTCCTCGCCAATACCAGTGTTTTGCGACAATCAAGCAGCCATACATATAGCTGAAAATCCAATTTTTCACGAACGTACGAAGCACATAGAAATTGATTGTCATTTCATTCGAGAAAGGGTATCTTCAGGTTTCATAAAACCATCTCATGTTACATCATCGAATCAGCTTGCTGACTTATTCACAAAACCTTTGGGAGCTAAATAGTTACAACGTCTCGTCAGCAAGTTGGGCCTTCAAGATGTCTCTTCCCCGGCTCCAACTTGAGGGGTGGGGGTATTGAAGCATATCTTAGTAAACGTGTATATTCTCATATATTCTTCTATCTTCCGGTACATCATGTACATAACTTCCATATTTTCTAGATTAGCTTTCGGTTAACTGTATCACATCTGTATACTTATCTAGACTTAGTCTTTCTCTTATCTAGATTTAATCTTTCCTATATCAGGTTGTTATCAGTCAATGTATATCTTATGTAATCAGAATACTATATAAATGAAACTCCAAAGTCCTCACAATTTGTGTCGACTAAAGCAATCTCTTCTTCTCTAAGTTCTGGTGCTATAATTCTATTAGATATGTTTAGAGACATGATCCAACGTATCACGAAAATCCACACCCTCTTGTTATGTAAATCCTTTGGCGACAAAACAGGCCTCATAACACTCGATAGTACCATCCTTTGGAGAACATACAGTTGGGGGGCATTAGGTGAACAAATCCTCACACCCCCATCCATACAAGTTTTTGATGATGAATACAAAATACAATCCCAAGGATGAAATATAAGAAGGGCCCCTTTTAGTAGATAGTCTCCCATCTATTCCCATCATGGCACGGATAAAACTACATATAAGACTAGTCGTGTTATCATGCACACGAGTACATACCGATAGAGTGAGCCTGCCCTGGTGAGCAATCAAATTTTACATCTCTATGAAGTGCGTGCCCATGCGCATGCCACCACTAGTTTGTAAGAGTCTGAGGCTACCTAGACGGGAAAAGCTTATCTTTGTTATTGTTCAAAATAAAAAGTTTAAAAGAAAAAAAAATAAAGATTACGTTATTGTCTATACATGCATAAACATTTGTCGGCCGACCACCCACACCGCAAAATAGCAATGACAATGACTCACATAGCAAGCGTGTCCAAGAGACTACTGTTTGTTCCAAATTATAATGCCACACACAATTTACCGTCTAAAGTTTGGCATTGAATCACAAGAAGGAATAAATTGTATATATAATTTGAGTAGAAATTAATGGTCTCACATTGAAAATTAGGCCAAAAGGTTGAATTCTAGAGCTCCTAGCCCTCCACCAATAAAAATTAAGAGTTTTGAGATTTTTTCGTGCTTATTGCCGCACACAAATCGAGGTAAGTGGTCAATGTACGAAAATTCCAAATAATCTCCCTAATTCGTTTTTCTATTATCATCTCTTTTCTTTTCTTAAACTAAATCGATTACCCTAATTCGTTTTTTTAAATCTATTACCCTAATTCGTTTTTCTATTATCATCTCTTTTCTTTTCTGAAACAGTGAGCAACCAGGACCGAGATTATCTAACAAGTAAACAAGATATATTCTCTTCAATTTTCTGGTATATAATGGAAGAATAAAACGTGCTACAGTAACAACTATGAGCTCGAAAAAAAACCCTAATCTCATTCCGTGATAGATTGGATTTTCAAATTAAGAATAGATTGATTTATCTGTATACAATTACGAGGTGCGTATTGATTTCTTCACTGATTTCTCTTCTTTCAGATTACTTTATTTAGCATTCTTTCAAACAATGGCATCTGTATAACGAACTATGTTCTTTGAATTGTTTGTCATTGTTTCAGCTCAAACTACAGTTCGAAATAGTATTGATTTTCTCATTCTATTCTTTTGTCTCACATTCTTCTTCTTCCTTCGATCTACGAAAATCTAGGGTTCACTTGATTTCGTAAGCAGACAGTACGTAATGGATAGAGTTTCATTTTATTTCATTAATCTAGGGTTTGTAGTTCTTGCGATCATGCTTCCTTATTTGATCAAACAACAAAATCTTCCTTCTGTTTAATGAAGTTGTGCCTTCCTTTATCTCCTAATGTTCTAATGGCGATGATATTTTCTTCTTAAGATGCGAAGAAAGTTATATAAAAATTTGATATATGATTTTTGAAAATAAATTCAACTCCTCGCTGTTTTTAGATTGGGATTCAAAGCTCCAGCAGTATTAGGTTGTGAAACTCAATAATAATGAGTGTTGCAGCCATATGAGAAGATGGTGATCAAGGAGTTGCAAAATATTACAAAAGTAAGGATAATATCGAAAGCACCCAATATTCGAATTCTATGCCATTAAATTTAAATGAGTCCCATTGAGATTTAGCCTTTATATCACTGTGTGTGCATTACGCCCAACTCATTATGTCATGAGTCTGACCATTTTTGATATTGTTGAATTTACCGATTTGAATTTTCTGTGTTTCTATATAATTAATCCTCTTATTCGGTTTTGGTTTTTGGCTTACAGGATCTTTATTGAAAACTTTATTTGAGGAGATACCAAGTAATTACTGTGGAGGAAATCCGCAGTATTTTCATGAGATTGGTGACGAGACAATCATAAGATGCGTGGTGGTAAGGAATTTCAATTGTTACTGTCCACCTTAATATTTGATCTCCTAATGGTGAGATGGATCGTGGAAAGGGATTTCAAGTGTGCCTGTTCATCTTGGTATTTTCTCTCCTATAAGATTGAGATGTTCTTTACATTTATTGAATCGAGCGCACTCTTCTTTTCGGGTTCAGATGCAGCAGAAAAATGCACTCCATACAAACTTGAAAGTGCCGGAGGAGGAAGTGATTTTGATCCAAAGGAAAAGTGATAACGAGGTATTGATAGTTATCATTATGTTATCTTAATTTTTAATCCTAAATTTTTGTTTTTCATGATCCAGGTAAATGTTTGGGAATATGAATTTGTTTCTACTTGATTGATTTGTACACACTTGTTGTTTTAATTTGTATAGCCCTTTGTAGTCGACCTGATGATAAATTTTTACAAGCAACTATAACCAGGTTGTACTCGACCATTCAGCTGTGAGCTCGAAAGTAAAACCCAATCTCCGTTTCTGCTGCCGATTTCTCTCTGCCTATTCTCCTACGTTTTTACAGCACAAAAAATCGTCTGCTGCCTCTTTTTTCCTCTCATAAAATGGACACTAAAGTTTTTCTTTCACTTGTTTTGATCGACTAGAAGATGAAGATTCATTTATATAGTAATGATACAATACTATATTTACATCAAAGAATTAAAAATTATTTCTATAAAAATGTCAAAAGAAAGTAACTTATATTGACTAAAATGTACAATGAATCAATCACGTAACTCTTCTTTCCCTCTTTAATTTGTTGACTCACTGTAGTGTTTGATTCAAATTTCTTTTATTTACTTTCCATATTAAGACTAGTGATTGGTGGCATTGATTGTGGGCATGAGGATTTGGTGAAGATATTATTACCCCCCCTCAAGTTGGAGAAGGAGGTGATAGTTGCCGAATGCCCAACTTGCTTACTAAACGTCGAAATTGGTCAGCTCCAAGTGGTTTGGTGAAGATGTCAGCGATCTGGTCGGCAGATCGAATGTAAGAAGTAGTAATGAGTTTCGACTGAATCTTCTCACGAATAAAGTGGTAGTCTACGTCAATATGTTTTGTACGTTCATGGAAAACCGGATTTTCAACTATATGAATGGCTGATTGATTATCACAATACACGGTGATTGGTTGAGAGAATAAAATGACGAAGTCTTTGAATAAAAAATGTAGCCATTGTAGTTCAAAGCTAAATTATCTAACATTTCGATATTCAACTTCAAAGCGGAAGACTTAGATATAGTAGGTTGTTTCTTGGATTTCCAAGAAATGGGGATATTGTCGAGCATCGTGAAATAACCCGTGGTTGAGCGTCGAGTAGTTGGACAACCCGCCCAGTCAGAATCAGTAAATACCTTAAGATGCAGGGAACTACTGGAAGAGAGAAAAAGGCCATGACCAATGGAGCCTTTTAAGTAACGAAGAATGCGTGTGACAACATCCATGTGAGCACTACGTGGAGCTTGCATAAACTGACTAAGATAATTCAAAGCTTATGTGATATCTGGAAGAGTAATTGTGAGATAAAGAAGCCTTCCTATGAGTCGTCGATAGATACTAGGATCTGGGAGAGGATTTCCATCTGTAGTGAGTAATTTAAGATGTTGTTCCATGGGGAATGGTGAAGGATGACAACCAGTTTGGCCAGAATCACGTAGAATGTCTAGGATGTATTTGCGTTGACAAAGAAAAATTCCAGAATGGGAACAAGAAACTTCAATTCCCAGGAAATATTGAAGTTTTCCCAAGTCTTTGATAGAAAAGTGAGATTCAAGACGTGTTTTGAGAGAATTAATGAAAGATTGATCATCACGGCAATGATAATATCATCGACATATACTATAACAAATGTGGTAAGAGAACCATGAATGTAATTAAAAAGAGAATAATCAGCCAAAGATTATTGAAATTCTTCCGCTTTGAGGGTCGTAGAAAATTTTGCAAACCATTGGCGGGAAGCTTGCTTGAGGCCATAAAGAGATTTATTTAAACGACATACAAGGGATTTTTCGGGTGCTGAAAAACCAGGTGGAAGGGATATATATACTTCCTCATCAAGATCACCTTGAAGAAATGCATTATTTACATCTAATTGGTGAAGACTCCAACCTTTTACGGTGGCAATAGATAATAAGACACGTACTGTTACTAGTTTAGCAACAGGGGCAAAAGTATCATGATAATCAATTCCTTTGATTTTCTTCGCAACTAATCTGGCTTTGTATCTTTCGATACTGCTATCGGATTTATATTTAATACGATATACCCATTTGCATCCAATGGATGATTTTCCAGGAGGCAAACGAGTGAGAATCCATGTTTTATTTTGTTCCAAAGCTGTAATTTCCTTCGCCATGGCATCTCGCCATAGTTCGGATTTCATAGCTTGGGTGAAAGAAGACGGTTCATCATGACTGACAACTTGAGTAAGGAAAGCCTTGTGATGAGGCTTAAATTCATCATAAGAAATATAATTCGTAAGAGGATAAGCACATGAATATTTATACTCTTGTGTTGTGCAAATAAAATCTTTTAGATAAGAAGGGGGATTACGATTACGGGTTGGTCGAGGAGAATGAGGTGTTGCAACTTCTTCATTTGAAGAAGTAGGTGAAGAGAGAATACTTGTTTCTTGTGAAGAAGGTGTATGTTCTCCATTCATGTTAAAAACTGGACTAGTTGATGATTGAGAACTGGATCCTTCATGATTAGGAAGATCTTTTAAGGTTGAAGATGGATTTTACGTAGAGGTATGAGATATATTTGGAGGATTTTGTGAAGTGTTATAGTCATCGTCGCGATAAGATGAGAAGTCCTCAAATGTAAAATCATGGAGTGATGGCGGTGGACTTATTGATTGTGATTGAAAAGGAAAAATATCCTCATGAAATGTAACATCTCGTGATGTGTATTTTCTTTTTGATTCAAGATCAAAAATTAGATATCCTTTTTGACCATAAGGATAACCAAAAAATATGTTGGGCAAAGCTCGACTATCAAATTTGTGTTTGATATGAATATTTCGGGCAAAACATAAACATCCAAACACGCGGAAGTGTTTGTATTCTGGAACTTTACCAAATAAAAGTTCATGAGGAGATTTATTGTCGAGTGCAGGTGATGGAAGTTTATTAATGACGTAAGCGGATGTTAAAATAGCTTCACCCCAGAATTCTAAAGGTAGGTTAGCATGAAATCTAATAGACCTAGCAACATTTAGAAGATGGCGGTGTTTACGTTCTACTACGCCATTTTGTTGGGGTGTTGAAACACAACTTCTTTGATGCAAAATGCCTTTAAAACTAAACCAATCTTGGAGTTCATTTTTGAGAAATTCTGTTTCATTGTCGGAATGAATAGTTTGGAGTTGTGGAATGAATAATCCACCATTGCCAGATGACACAGTTGATATTTGATGTCCGTATTGTGTAACGGTGAAATTAAAAAAATGATTTAAGTACTTATAAGTTTCATCCTTGGTTTTCATTAAGAAAATCCAAGTGCATCTTGTAAAATCATCCACAATAGTTAGAAAATATTTGGATCCATTTAGGGAGGGAGTGGAGAAAGGACCCAAAATATCACTATGTATCAATTGAAATGGACGAATCGATTTTGTAATACTTAAATTATATTTCATTCTTGATTGTTTTGCATGTGGGCAGATTTCACATTGATAATTGACATTTGATGAAATATAAGAGACATTTTTAACTAGGAATTTAATGCGATCTAAACTAGCGTGGCCCAATCGCCAGTGCCAAACATCATATGGCTTATTCTTAGAGACAAATAAACTAGTTGGAGAACTTGTAGGCCTAAGATAATAAAGTATTCCATATAAGTCACCTTTACCAATCGGCGCCATCGTCGACAGGTCCTGAAAAGTACAACATTTTTGTGAGAAGGTGATTGAACAATGAGTTGATTTTTTTAACTGAGATATAGAGGTTAGATTGAATTTGAACCGAGGTATATGATAGACCTCAATTAATTTAAAATTAGGAGAAAAGGAGATGATACCAATATTTTGTACCGAGATAAGAGTACCATCTGGTATTCGGAAAGATAAATTTGTTGGAGAAGAATGATATGATGAAAATAAACTAAGATCATTACAAATATGATGCGATGCACCACTATCAATAACCCAAGTGAAGTTATTATTATTACCTGCAAGATTTGCACTAGGAACCATTGAAGCAGATTTCTTTGAAGCAATGAATTCCTTTAAGAGATTACGTTCTTCAAGTGTGAAATCCATGGAAAATGGATCGGTTGCCGATGATGATGTTGCAGCGGTGGCATTAATCGCACCATGGTTATGAGAATGTTCTTGGCGTTCATGATGTTGTTGACTCTTGTTTTTGTTTGGGTACCCATGGATTTTCCATCATTGGTAAGCCCAATGACCATGTTTGTTGATGATCACAAAATGGTCGGCCACGTTTGTTTGATTTTCCAAAACATGGTGCTTGACGGTGGACTTAAAGAGCAGCAGATTCAATGGTTGGATTAATAACAAAATGAAGATATTGTTAGATTTTCTCTTGTCGAACCAAGTTGTAAATATCATCATGAGAATGATATGGTTTGATCATCAAAATTTGACTGCGAATAGCTGAATAACGTTCATTCAAGCCTTGGAGAAACTCCATGGCTCGGTTCCGATCTTGAATTTCAATGATCTTTTTGCCAGCATTGCATATGCATATTTCCACGGGAGTGATGGAATGTAACTCATCCCATAGAGCTTTGATTTCAGTATGATAGGTTGTTATATCCTTTTTTTCTTGTTTCAACAAAGAGATTGAATGTTTCAATTTGTATATCTGCGGTGCATTCGACTGACCAAACCGTTTTTTTAGGTTGGCCCAAATATCAACAACAGTTTTAAAATATGAGAGAGTACACTTGATTTTTCAGCGCTAGAATTCATGATCCAAATACTAACGAGATCATTGCATCTCTGCCATTTATACAATTTCGCAGGATCAGAAGGTTGTGTAATAGAAACATTAATATAACTAAGTTTATCTTTAGCATTGAGATCCAAGCTAAATCCTCTTACCCGGGTGGCGTAGTTATCACCAGTAAGTAAGGGTGAATATACAACCAGTGTAGGACTATCAGATAGATAAATTTGATAAGGATCATTTTCTTGTTGATTTTAAGTATCCATAGACATGGTTTCATAAGATGGTGTGGTTTCAGTAATTGGAGTATGAGGTGGTGTTTGATCGCCCATGATGATGAAGGGGAAGAAGACAACAGAGAAGGGATTTTGTTTTGTTTTTTTTTTTGATTCGTGGCTAGACTGATACCATCATAAAATGGACACTAAAGTTTGTATTTCACTTGTTGTGATCGACTAGAAGATGAAGATTCATTTATATAGTAATGATACAATACTATATTTACATCAAAGAATTAAAAATTATTTCTATAAAAATGTCAAAAGAAAGTAACTTATATTGACTAAAATGTACAATGAATCAATCACGTAACTCTTCTTTCCCTCTTTAATTTTTTGACTCACTATAGTTATTGATTCAAATTTCTTTTATTTACTTTCCATATTAAGACTACTGATTTGTGGCGTTGATTGTGGGCATGAGGATTTGGTGAAGATATTATTACCCCCCTTCAAGTTGGAGTAGGAGGTGACAGTTTCCGAATGCCCAACTTGCTTACTAAACGTCGAAATTGGTCATCTCCAAGTGATTTGGTGAAGATATTATTATCCTCCCTATTCTTATTTTTTTTGGTTTTTACGACAACATCCAAACCTTTTTTTATTTTCTTCTTCTTTGTTTTCTTTCCAGTTACATGCGTAGATAACAAAGGAGCTTCCCGATGCTTAGATAATTATTTAATTTAATATCTGTTGACTTATTTGGTCTTGCGGGGATTAAGTGGAACATTTAATTGAAGAAAGAATGAATCTATAAAAATACAGATTGAACAGGTTTGTATTTTGTAGTGTCTCTTAAGGTTTTGCTTTCAATATTTCTCCAATAATTAGTGTCTTGCTGCGGTTGGTGCCTTTTTTTTGTGTGTTTAAATGTTTGAAGACTGATTAGGAAACTGTTATATTTGTTAAGCACCATTTTGGTTTTATAGAGATCATAATTTTCGGATTATAGAAGAGGAAATGTGGTGTCTTGGAGTGATCTTTACTAACTTCTTTGATTGGAGTAGAGTATTGAGAAGCAATTAAAATCACTCCACGCCACCAATATCCAATTTATTCTCATTTGATATTGTTCATGTCATAAACATTTTTAGGTACAAAAACAAGTGCAACTGAGAAAAGAAGAAGTGTCAAAAAAAATTAGGGGAACTGATGAGAGGATAATCTTATCTACAGAGGTAAAGTCTAGCATCACAATGGGTTCTATATAGTGCCTATTTTCCTTTATTATTCAAATTAACATCATTCATCCTGCAATAGTGTATGCCCAACAGGCATACGGGCTCCATGGATTGCAAGTTACTATCGAATCTTTATGATACTAATTTTTCTTAAGAATTTCATTGAAGATCAAAGAATATGAAAACTCCAAGTATTATGTACTGTCAAAAACTGCGTTTGTCCGAGACGAGGTGAAGTGTTGCTTATAATTAAATCGAATCTTTATGACACTAGTTTTTCTTAAGAATTTCATTGAAGATCAAAGAATATGAAAACTCCAAGTATTATGTACTGTCAAAAACTGTGTTTGTCCGAGACGAGGTGAAGTGTTGCATATAATTAAGTCGAATCTTTATGACACTAATTTTTCTTAAGAATTTCATTGAAGATCAAAGAATATGAAAACTCCAAGTATTATGTACTGTCATTGTCAAAACTTTTCTTAAGTAATCGAATCTATATGATACTAATTTTTCTTAAGAATTTCATTTTAGATCAAAGAATATGAAAACTCCAAGTATTATGTACTGTCAAAAACTGCGTTTGTCCGAGATGAGGTAAAGTGTTGCTTATAATTAAATCGACTCTCTTAAAACATTGTTTGGTACCCCATTACGCAGATACGAAAAAAAGTTCATCATGCCCAATGGAGCAGTGCTATTGATCCAAGGTTCTCTTTTCGAGGACTTTGATGTTGATGTTCTTGTGATCTATCTTCATGTAAGTAGTATTTTAATATATACCATCTCAACATTATTATTCAAAATAAATGTTCTTATTAGGTGAATTTCTGAAGATGCATATTCTATGTATGCTCTAATGTTCTCTACTTCGGAGGGTATACAACGGCTGATACAAAGAGAAATTGGGGAATTGGTGGTTTATATTTCTATTGCCAACACATTATGAAGGTAGAATTATCTTTTATTGTTTATCAGGTTCTGTGTTATCAATACTTCTTTATATAAAGGAGAATGCATATCTTTGATGTGTCACACCAAATTCATTCTCAATAATTACGAATTATTATAGAGCCACGTCAAAGACACCATAAGAGCCACATCAGCATACAAATATATTGCCAACCAAAGCGTCTGTTGAGAAAATAGGTATGTGTTTTGGGAAAAACCCCGTTCAGGATTAACCAAAAGACACGATCGTTTGAAAGTTTATGTATATATTCTACGATTGTTTGGACCGAGAGGAAACCAACAGTTCAAAAGGACAGATAGGATGTTTTAAATGAAAAGACACTAGATCATTACATCATTTATGATTACGAAAATACGCCACTCTTGGTCATGCATAGAAAGATCGCAAAGAGACCTCTTTCTATTTGTATAAAAAGATCCCCTTCGTGGATAACCAAAGCAATAATCGAGATACAATATCTTCCTCTACAGTTTGTTAGGGTGGGATTTTGCAGAACCAATTCGAGGACGACTGTGAACCCAAAATTATATTCCCAAACAACAGGTGAGCCAATGATCTTATACTGGATTACAAGATAATGATAAGATTTACAAGATAATGATATTTAATCAAAATCGAAGAAGAAACTACATGCTAGAAGATCATCGTCGCAAAACTTAATTTCAGGTATGCGTCTGAACCTTTTAATTACAACAAATGAGAATAATTAATCATACATGGTGTCACAAATGTCTAAGAAGAAACTAATGCAAATCATCTTATTCTTCATCAATCGTCGCAAAACTATAATTTCAGGTCGTATTTTATATATCAGTGATTCCCGATCATGTGTTCTTGCAAACGAAGTTAATAACCAAATTCTTTATATAAGAGCAGTCAATAAGGTTTGGAACTTTGGCAACCACGTGCAATTGTTTGGTACGAGGAGAGAAATAATAATCTCAAATAACTAATGAACCTGAGTTCTCAATCCGTTGTTCAAATATATAGTAAAGTGCAACTGTCATTATATCGAGATCCACAATGTTATTACAGAATCTGCCGAGGAAACAGATCTAGACACACTTCGGGAATAATTCTATGTATGCTTTCACATCAATGGGAGTAAAAGTAAGCAAGAAGATCAATAATGGTCGTGGTTGTGCTCCTATTAGCCACCTACAGGAATGACGAGCACTCAAGATATCTTCTTGAAATCTAAAGGGTATGAGATTTATATTTTCTTATCGGACAATGAGAAAATTGCTAACTGCTTTTTGTTCTTTGTTGGTGATTCCGTTTTGTATCTATATGAAAACTAATATAGTATTGTGGTCATAGTTACGTGGTACGTGGACCAGCAATTATCTAATATTCGAAAAAAGAGGAAAAGAGAACTAAATCGCGGTATTCTTTTTATAGATTGTTTTACAGGGATAGGAAAGTACGAGAAGTTATTTATGGCCATTAAAGTCAGGCCTATCTCCTCACACCATCAAAACGACATCTAATTTCATCGTGATGGGCTGATAGAAAAATAGAGTGGTCATTAATTCATGACTCCATTGAGTTACAGGGTTGGCCTTAGGTGTACTCACATGAAGGATGACAGACTCGATGAGTAAAGTTAATGAGAAAGATACATCTTACGTAAAGAGCGGTGACCAAAGTGGGTGGTAATTCAAAGAAAGATAAAAATAAAAAAATCTTGAAATGAAAGAAAGAATGAACATAAGCAAACCAAATACTAAGCAAGAAAGTCGAGGACTCCTTCAAGATAATATAGAAACAGTAAAGTCATAGCATATGTTATATTATTGACTTATTATCAGTTAATCAAATTATTGTATATCATTTGATTAAATTGTTGTCTTCTTGAAAGTTTTTTCTGTGATGATTAGGGAAGTACCGACGCAGATATGGAAGACAGAGGCGTGACAATTTCTTATGCAACCAACGATTTATTCATACTAAAATCCATACTGAAGGGGGCAATAGTTTCAAAAATCATATTAATAAAAAACGAGCTACGATCTCTTTCGGGTTGACAGCGGAGCTACAGATCTTATGGCATGCATTTGAGGTTATTAGACAGTACTCACAAACCACGGGAAACGTAAAACAAATCCAGATTCACAATTAATGCACTATCCCAATCGGTTAGAAATAAATGTTCCAAGCGCTATCCCAATCGGTTGACCACTGAAACAAACATTGATGTGAAGGATTTTAGAAGAGAATACCACCAAAAAACAAGTTCATATGGAATTTATTTGAAAAACACTTGGGTGGTTCTGCATAACAGGGAAGTGGCTCTTAAATATGAAGCTCATATTAATGTCGAGCTCTGCAACGGAACAAAATCTGTGAAGTACATTTTCAAAATATGTCAACATCGTAAGATTTCTCCCCTGACCAGAAATGTGTGTTACAACAAGATTTGGTGGCATGGGATGGTGAAAAAAATTCTGTCTTACACCATTGAAGGATTGAAGGAGCTGTAATAAGGGACAAAGTTACTTCTGGAAAACCAAATATTCGTGCCAATGACAAGGACACTTTAAGACACCAGGTAAGTAATTAATTTGTTTTAACATAGGGCAGCATATGTATAGTCACAATTCTGCATTAACTCTGAGTCTGACATATCGGCTCCATAATCTCATACTTTAATCTAACTATAAATAAATAAATCAGTTTCTTAGTAAATGAAAAATAGGAAGCAATATTATGACTCTAGCCCGTGCATTTGCACGGGCTTGCACAGCCCTTGTACATGTATATTTATCTTAGTTTATGATACACGCAAGGCCCCGTTATGATCATATTAGGTATGTTTATATTGATTAGTTTTTTAGATATATTGGTTTCTATGATCTAATCATGTCGTTTGGTTGAATGTATGATGTTTCTTTTGTTAGGTGAGCATAGATGAATACTGTTTGTGGGGAGTCCAAATAATGTTAACGGAATGTACGATGCTTCAAAGTACTTCGAAACAATCTATATTATAAGAAACAGCATTGCGAGAGAGAAGCACAAAATTGTTGAGAGGTGGAAGCAGAAAAGTTTTATAAGATAGAAGTGCAAATGATAATCAATAAAACATTTTCACAATGTAAGCAATTCCATCCAAAACTTATAAGAACCATCTTCTCCTTCGTACTGAGGATAGTTCTTATAATCTACTAACTAACTGCCGCTTGGGATATCAGGGGAAGTTCTTATGGAAATAGAAGAAGATGATCAAATGAGCGAGGAATGCTTTCCAGTAAGATTTAGTCTTTTGATTAACTTCACGATAATCTGTGGTGGTATTTGAATATCTGCGTTATTTTTGTAGGTTGCGGGTCTCATTACCTATGTCACTATTGGTAGCTCTAGCGTATTAATATTTTTGAATTTTTATAGCTGCCAACCACAGCTCGGGTTTGATAAAAAAGAAGAGTACTCATATCTATCCAAGTTAAGTCATTGGATATGGACTCCGGAGAAGCAAACATCTCCGGTGCTCGAAGACTTGGTGGCTGAACAAGATTACTATTTTGAGGGAATATATAGGTGTTTACTATTTTGGGGTAATGTGGATCTATTGAGTGATATTGTTGTAAGATGATTTATCTGATGGGTAGTGTTACTCCTGTATTTCAACTACAATGCACTGAACTATACAAAAAAACTAAACAACTATAAATTATAAACTTCTGATGCCAAAGCAGTTGCAATCTCGAAACAGACGATGATGGTAAGCATCAAATATTATCGTAACTTGGGAAGCTTAGACGAAAATGAAGCCATGCCCCTTTAAATTCGCCATGGTTCTACATTTCTATTTAAATACTTATTGTTTTTTGTGAGTCGAACAAACAATGATTAGTTGAATATGGGAATCACTGTG
This sequence comes from Papaver bracteatum, assembly GCA_023529315.1. NCBI lineage: Eukaryota > Viridiplantae > Streptophyta > Magnoliopsida > Ranunculales > Papaveraceae > Papaver > Papaver bracteatum. The sequence continues at coordinate 607,877 of JAJJWX010001567.1, forward strand.
CACGCTTGGAAATTTATGTGATTCACGGGTTATTTCTATGTTTCGGAGATCTATGATATTTGGTGACCGGGTCACGATCTGCACAGAAGAGTAGCTGAGAAGCACATGACATGGTTCTCACCTTCAGCACTAGAGGTATAGTGGTAATTCTCTTGAAATTCTCTATTTTTTCCACTTCTTTTTGGTGCAATTTCTGACAATTACACGTGCTATAAATTACTTCGTATAAGAAGTGGTTTGGAAATTGTGATCCAAGTCTGGGAGATAATTGTAGACAAACTTTGTTGATTTTTTTGTTATGGTTCATTAATATAAAAATCCCACAATTGTAATTTAAATGAAAGGCTGGGTTGTACATGACTACATCTTTTGGGAAATATATATAAGCTTAACCCCGTGCAACGCATGGGAAAGACACTAGTACTCAATAAAAAAGAAAGTTCGCACACAAGAATGAAGGAAAATACAGCGAAGAGTGTAGAAGATAGTAGCTCGCACATGGATAATGTTAAACTTAAAACTTAAGGTTCAACTCAAAATTTATTGTTGTATTCATCTCCAAATTTAGGAGGTATTTATAGATAAATTTACATTTACAAATTGGAGAGATAATTGGTGTAATTGGTGGAGTGATTGTAGTGAGTGATTGGTGGAGTAATTGGATGAGTAATTGGTGGAGTAATTGGATGAGAAATTGATGGAGTAATTGATTGGGGTTGATTGGTGGAGTAATTGATTGGGGTTGATTCAACACTCTCTCTCAAGGTGGTGCATATATGTCACAGATGCCCAACTTGACAAGTGAATCATTAAATATATTATTTGATACGGCCTTAGTCAGAATATCTGCCAGCTGTTGTGTTGTTCGGACATATGGTACTTCAATAATGTTTTCTTCAAGTTTCTCATAGATGAAGTTCCCATCAATTTCCACATGCTTCGTTCGATCATGTTGCACCGGATTCTCTGCAATTTTGATTGCTGACTGATTATCACAAAACAACTTCATAGGTTTTTCAGGTGGAAAACCAAGCTCTCCCATAAGCCTTTTCAACCATAAAAATTCACAAATGCCTTTTACCATTGCCCTATATTCTGCTTCATCACTTGACAGGGAAATAACATGTTGTTTCTTAGACTTCCAAGTTACTAAGTTACCTCCGACGAAGGTAACATACCCAGATGTCGATCTTCTCCAATCGCCTTTGCCTCCCCAGTCTGAGTTGGTGTAACCTGATACAATGAGATGTCCATGTTTTGAAAACATCAACCCTCTGCCTGGTGCGGACTTCAAATATCTCAGTATCCTTATTACTGCATTCATGTGTTGTTGACCCGGATTATGCATAAATCTGCTTACAACACTTACAGCATATGCAATGTCTGGTCTTGTATGAGAAATATAAATCAAACGGCCAACTAACCTCTGGTATTGCCCCTTGTCAGCTGGTACTTGATCAGAACACTCTTCAAGACCATGATTTTGTTCCATAGGAGACCCAATCGGCTCACAACCCAGCATACCGGTTTCCTTCAACAAGTCAATCACATATTTTCTCTGAGACAAGAAAATTCCCTTTTCAGATCGTAAAACTTCAATGCCAAGAAAGTATTTAAGTCCACCCAGATCCTTCATATCAAACTCAGAATACAAACAACTCTTCATATTACTCATCTCTTCAGGGTCATTTCCTGTTACCACCATATCATCCACATAGATAATAAGTGCCGTTAAATTTTCACCAACTCTTTTTAGGAACAAGGTATGATCATCGTTACTCTATGTATACCCAAATTTCTTCATTGCTAGACGAAATCTCCCAAACCAAGCTCTGGGAGATTGCTTCAAACCATATAAGGTCTTCTTTAGCTTACAAACCATGTTAGCATCGTTCGGAGCATTATAACCTGGAGGTAATGACATGTATACTTCTTCTTGTAAATCACCATGTAAAAAAGCATTTTTTACATCATATTGTTGCAGGGGCCAGCCTAGATTTGCTGCCAAGGATAATAATACTCGAATAGTGTTGATTTTTGAAACAGGAACAAATGTCTCCTGATAATCAATACCATAAGTCTGGGTAAACCATTTAGCCACAAGTCTTGCTTTATACCTGTCAATAGAGCCATCTGGATTATGCTTGATAGTATATACCCACCTACAACCAACTGGTTTCTTTCCTTCTGGTAACATTACTATTTCTCATGTATTATTTTCTTCCAGTGCTATCATCTCCTTTTTCATCGAATCAGCCCATTTTTGATCACGTAAAGCTTCTTGTACATTTTTAGGAATGGTAGCATCTTCCATATGATTGACAAATTCTTTTCCAGCTTCTAATAATCTATGAGTAGACATGTAGTTTGCAATGGAATATTTCACCTTCCTAATTGCTTCAGGTGAAAAACTATCTGGTGGAACTCCACGATTACTTCTTTGTGGTAATTGGTACTTAACAGTTTCAAGTAACTCACAAGTATTGTCAGTATTAATCGAAGGATTTGGGTTCACCTCGAGAGTTTCAGCAAGAGGATAACTCGTTGTAGGTACTAAAGGTGAAAAAAGGACGGGGACTTCAATCACATGAGTTTCAGCAAGAGGATAACTCGTTGTAGGTACTGCTGGTGAAGAAAGGACGGGGACTTCAATCACATGAGTTTTGACCTCTTGAACTGTTTCAGTGGGTGTCATCATGGTCGCACCAATATCAGTAGAACCAGGAGTGTTACTTGAAATTTATTCACTGGACGGAAGATTTATCTCACTATTAGTTGGAAATAAATCAATCCAATTCAACTCTTCAATTTGACTCTCCCCCTGAAGAGGAGGACTGGATTCATATGTTGAATAAGACTTCTCGTGCTCGGAGAAGGTAACATCCATGCTAACATAAAATTTACGAGTAGAAGGATGATAACACTTGTAACCCTTTTGGTACGAATGATAACCAACGAAAACACAATTTAGTGCACTTGGGTCCAGCTTGGTACGCAAATGTTTTTGTATGTGAACATAAACGATACATCCAAACACTCGCGGAGGGAGTTTAAGCTGAGAAGGAATCGTCATAAACGAATCCAATTTATCCAAGGGTGTTTGAAATTTCAAAACACTAGTCGGTACACGATTAAGAAGATACACTGCATTAGTGATAGCTTCTTCCCAGAAATGTGGCCTCATGTTTGCTCCAATCAAACAAGCTCTAGTAATCTCAAGTAATTGCATGTTCTTCCTCTCCGCAACACCATTTTGTTGTGGCGTAGAAGGACAAGTAGTCTCATGAATTAAACCATGTTCCTGGAAATAACCTTGTAACACTTCATTAACATATTCACCACCATTATCAGAACGAAGAACCTTTAGAGTGGTGGAAAATTGTGTTTGAATCATCACATGAAAAGATTTGAAAATACCAGCTACATCACTTTTATTTTTCATCAAATAAAGCCAAGTCATACGCGTGCAATCATCGACAAATAGAACAAACCAACGAAATCCTGAATTACTTGTAATTCGGCAAGGCCCCCAAACATCAGAATGAACCAAAGCAAAAGGAATTAATCTTCTGCTAAAGCTATTAGGGTAAGTCGCACGGTGATTCTTTGCTAAGATGCAAGTTTCGCAACTGAAATCAGAAGGCTTGCAGTCTAAAAATAAAGTTGGAAATAAGTGTTGTAAATAACCAAAAGAAACATGACCCAACCGGTGATGCCACAATAGAATTTGATCTTCATTTGCATGAGAGGACCCCTTGGCCGACAAAGACCGTCCTTCACACACATCATCTATGTAATATAACCCTCCTTTTTTAGTACCACGCCCAATTATCTTCCCATTACTAAGATCTTGGAGAAAACAAAAGGTCGAATAGATTAATACTACGCAATTTAATTGTGCAGTCACTTGTGTTATGGACAAAAGATTATTAGAAAGAGAAGGAATCAACAGAGTATGTTCCAAAGTCAAAGAAGAATTCAACTTCACTCTCCCAATACAATATAAGGACATGAAACTCCATTGACATTATAAACCGTTGAGCATTCGGGTTTACATACATTCTCCAAAAGAGATGCTTCAAATGTCATGTGATTAGTGGCACCGGAATCAAGTACCTAACCATGATCTTTTTCTGAATTTGTAGCAAGTAAAGCCATATCGATTTTACTTGAATGATTTTAATTTTTTTAATTTTTTTTTTACAAATGAGACTAAAAAGATATAAATGAAACTGATTGTGTGCACAACTGTTTATGGGGGTCGAAAAACAAACCGGGTACATACTAGCTAGCAGCTAAAAATATGAGCAATTGAAATAGGAGGAATATGTCCTATAAGGGTAAAACGGTAAGAGTTCAAAAATCAAGTTTTCTCTCTTGCACAGAGAAATTAAGTTCGACAAATCAACCAAATATATGAAAAACAAACTTAACAGGGGTTTGCTTATAAGGAGGTTTACGAAACTTAACAAGGGTTGCTTATAAAACAACAACAAGGTGTAACAGTTGATTCTTGACGAGCAAACAATATCTTGATCAAAGATGATAACTGTTTGTAAGAAACAAAAAAAGCAGAAGACAACTTACTTAGTCCAAGATAAATGGATTAACAAGATTAAGTAGGATTTAAAAGGGACAATCATAAACTTAGCATAACAAGTTTATCATAAAATCGGTAGTACAACTTACTTGTTTCAATAAGTGTATAAAGAAAGACAAGAACCTTAAGCGTAGCGGAAGAAGGATCAATCGAAGTAACGAAGCACTCACTACTAAGAAGCACTCAACTCACCATGGAGCTCTGATACCATGTTAAACTTAAAACTTAAGGTTCAACTCATAATTTATTGTTGTATTCATCTCCAAACTTAGGAGGTATTTATAGATAAATTTACATTTACAAATTGGAGAGATAATTGGTGTAATTGGTGGAGTGATTGTAGTGAGTGATTGGTGGAGTAATTGGATGAGTAATTGGTGGAGTAATTGGATGAGCAATTGATGGAGTAATTGATTGGGGTTGATTGGTGGAGTAATTGATTGGGGTTGATTCAACAGATAAAAGAATAAAAACTTTGGTGGGGATTTATTTAGGCCGAAGAGAGTGCATGAGTTACTATGTCATCAGCAAAACGGGCATAAAACGGTAAGAATAAGAAAAAACTACCATAAGCCGAAATATTGACATCCAGGACCAGGTTATTGCCCTTTAAGATAATTTCTTTTGGCAAGAAGTAAATATGAAATTTTCCTTTTGGTCAACTAACCAAACTTGCATCACCTAAGTCCTCTCTTCTGCACCAAAATGTGTTCACCCAGAATCCCTTAATATTATTAGACTCACAATAGTAAGCAAAATAGTCTCCCAACGCGACCAATGCAATGTCTTCATTTACGGAAACCCAAATGCAAATCTAAGAAATTAAGTAAAAGGAAATACAAATGAAATAAGATTTTATATTCTTGATCGTCACATTTTACATGGTTATGCGAATCGACATATTATTGTTATTACTTGTGGTATTAACTCAAAAATCGGAACAATTACCTCATGCGTACATTTGCTTCTGAATTTTTGCTGGGATCATTAATGCTTGATGACTTGAACAAGAGATTGGTGATGATGACTTGAACAAGATAGGCCGATTCAATTTTTAGAATACAGGTTTTCCATGTGATATGCGGATCCGAGCAATCCCATAATGGACGAACTGATCCTATTTCTCTTGTCAAGTTCTCTAGCTCTGTCCAGAATCTTCATCATCTTCAGCTGATATATATGTCGGTAATTTCCTGCTTCTTGGAAAAAGAAGCAAATATCGATCGGTTTACTGAGTCATTTACATCGTTACGCAACTCCCTTGGGTGCATTGGATGGTTGTGGTTATGTCACAACACAACCTTCTAATTAATCGAAAAAGTTGAGTAATAATGATTAATAACATACCACTTGACTCAGTTGTAAGACTCTCTGTTGAAGATCCGATTACGCGCAGTACCTCCTCCTCCTACTGAACTATTCCTGTATAAAGGAAAGAAGTCATCACATGTGAGAGAGATCTGGAGTACCAATCTGGAGTAGTGTGAGTGACGATGATGCGAAGTCATGGTGTGACAGTCGATGATGTGAAACCTTTTGTGGCTAAACCAGCTTCTATGTGAGTGCAAGTATAAAGCCTATCCTATATAGTATCTATGCATACATGTATTACATATCATACACGGATTTGAGCATTATGCACTTCTAATCTAAGACTCCAGGATCATACCTTCAATGTTTTTGAAAAGACGAAAATGATTGCATTTCTTTCTTTAACCCAAGGAAGAAAAACAAAGTATAAAAGAAAAACCTGAACCGCCAAGTGGAAGCTGTCCAGCGCCATTACCTCCATCTCTGAGATAAAATGGTTGTGTGGTGTCTAAATATGTGGCAGGTAATTAATGTTTCTGATAGTGACTCTAATGAACTTTAAACAAATTATTGAATCATATGCAAGCAATGAGTGAGTGCAATTAGCTCATTTTAATATTTAATCACTGTTTTGGCAACGTAAGCCTGTAATACGGGTATTAACATCTTCTTTAATCTCAATAACCAGGTACTGTCAATATTGCTCTGATGATGTCAGAAATGGAAGGTGGATGTGCAGACTATTAAGGGAACCAATTATTCTCAAAGTCAGATCAAAAGAAAATAAAACAGAGAGTCACCAAATCAGGGTATGAAAGCAAGCGCCAAAACTATTTATCTTCAAGAACTCAAATTAACCAGGAAGTGGATAATGTTAGATTGTCAGCTTGCTTTTATCCTTTTCCTTTTTAATGAAATTCAGGCTAGAGAATGATGGGAGAAATGTCCAGATTTAAAAAAAAGTTAATCCGTGGGTTCACATAAGGATTGTTCCCCTGGGTGTACCTAAGAGGATAACATGTCCAGAAAGTAGACCTTTTCTGAACCTATAGAAACAATATGCAATATATGGGTGGCATCATTGATATTCTGTGTAGGCAAACATTTGGTAGTAAGAATCTATGTAACTTAAATTGCAATATCTGTGAAGCTGGTTTCCAGAAATGACTGTTCTATGTTGATGAAGCCGTATGAGGCCAAGGGTCGAGTCATTGATGATCCCAGCAAAAATTAAGAAGCAATATACTTATTGTTTTATTTGCATTTCCCTTTCCTTAATTTCTATGCTTCCCATTCGCAGTTTACTTTTCCCTTTTTCTTTCCTTTTCCTTAATTCATTTGAAGAGGGAAAAATGAATAATGTCATGGCAAGCCATGTGCAGTAACAATCTAAGGGCCCAAAAAACTGGCACCTACGACAAACATATTTACCATTTTTGTTTTTTTTTGTTTTTTTTCAGAATTACCATTGCAGACTTGCATTCAACAGATCGGGACGTGTGTTTTTTTTTATCATCACATAGCTTTCCGGTTGGAAGCCGATGAACATAACTCCTCTCATAAAACACTGCACAATTTTTCAAATAAGAACCTAAAATTCTGAATCAAAGACAGAAAAAAAATACAGTTTCCTCTTTGATTATTACACTGCACAATAATCGATGAAAATCAAGGTATAGAGAAAAAGAAAACGCGGAAACAACTGCTGCAAATTTTCATAATTTCCGCTAATGATAAAAACATGCTTTTATAATCTACATAAGCAACAGAAGTTTCCAAATTCGATAATCCCAATAACAGGCTAGTGGTTAACTAGTTGATAAACTAATTAATACAACTAAGCTTTCAATGCAAATGCAAATTGAAGAAACTATAAAATGATAGGGTTAAATGGCAAAATGCCCCAAAATCGACACCCCAGGTTTGAAAATGTCCCGGACGTTTGGCGAAAAATCAAAATGCCCCATTCTGTTAAGTATTCCGTTTGATAGAGTTAACTGGTCAAATGCGTAAGCATGTGGCCCGCACGTGGAAAAAAATGACATTTATATCCTTCTGGGGCATTTTGGCTTACATTCACGTCACACCTTTGCCTAAATTGGTTAGATGGCGACACGTGGAAACTAAAAAATTGGACGGCATGAGATGTATGGGTTACATTTACCGCAATTTGGATTTTTTTTTTAAAATGACCACTGTGTCCTATTAGCTAAGATCACGACACGTGTAACATCACTTCAAATTAAGACTACAGATTCCGACCGTTGTAATAACGGTCATTTTCTCACCATTATTAAATAAAAAATGCATTTACATCAGTCCTTGTTCAAATATAGAAATTTAGTGGACAAAGAAATGCATTTACATCAGTCCTTATTCAAGTTTCTCCGGATAACACAGTTCTTCCGGGCTTCAACACTTCAAAGCTGAGCTTTGCAAATTCTTTTAGGGGCGCAATAATGTTTTGTCATCCTTGAGTTGGTCAAAAAACTCTTAAATATTTCCGCACAACAGTGGGCAGATTTTCATTCAGAGGCACACTTGACTACCGCGCCAGAATCCTCCACCCTTATGATGCGGAATATTTTCATCCCTGCAATAACAGCAGCCATTGCTTTTATCTCCTGCAAGAAAAATTCATAGAGTTGCCAATAAGTAGTCATAAATCATAATAGTGACGTTCCGGTTGACAAACAAATTAATCAGCAAGAAAAATAATGCACCTAGCTGTAACAGTAAGAGGAAAATGAAACCACACAACCACATCTACATGTTAAATACAAACCTGAAATCTAGTCTCTTGGCCCCATGCGTCTGCAAAACTTGACACAACGAATCCCACTTGTAGTTGTCAGTTCCGCGCAAAACATCTCCTCTGGAGCATCAGCAACATCAGTCTTGTTAGCTGTGAAGTCGACATGGTGAAGAATGCATGTCTTAATAAGCACAAATGTAATGTGACCAGGCTCCACCAGCTTATATTTTGTACCCTATAAAATTTAGGACAAAGCAACCGAACAAAAAAGAAAGAGTACAGGAATCCAACAAAGACTCAGAAGACATCTGACTGCTCTTTTGTTGTAAAACTTCAAGGTTTCAGCTGCATACGACCTTGCTACATCATGAACTTGTTTAGATGTGTACTTCTGTTACTTTTTGGGTTTAGGAACCAGGAAATCTGGATCAGGCCTGAAGTTGTCAAGATAAAAACCAAAATCACTCTGATCAATTCAAAAGTATTTCAATTGAATTTACATAAAAGATCGAAATGTGTACGTGTCACTAACAATTCTAAGTTTAAGATCACAACCCTGATTGCCCTACGATCCTAAACAAGCTTTCACCAAGGCATTCAATACATACTTGAAAACAGAATCACTCAAAAGTCCAAAATGAGTACTGCTTAAGTTGACCATAAACGCATAAACATACCACACAAAAGGTGTGCACGCAAGAAAAAGATTGTAAACAAGCAAGGTGTACGCCACCGTTGTAAATGCATTTCTTATCACATGCAATCCCTTCACCATCATTAAATAAAAACAGTTCAATTGTAGAATTCATACCCTGTTCATTCACCAACCTTCCATAGCCATAAAAGCATCTCCACTGGTACCATCTTTACAACCAAGAAAAATACAAGTCTCTAAACCGGCCACCTATATCAGTTAACCAGAAATTCCTATCCTCACTACCCATTCTGAAACAGTTAACAAAAATGAAACAAATCAATTAAAAAATTTACAAGTCCACATACAAAGTTCATATACATTATCTAATACAAAGTACAAGGTTCTACCTCCGCAACTACTAGTTTGGGGATAAAGTAAAGCCAACAAAAACAGATAATATGCAAGCCTACAACCTACAAATTCACAACTTAATTTCTCATGCTCAAAACATTACTGTTATATCCACATCAAACTTCAGATGTTAAACTAATGCATTTCAACTTAAGAATAAGCATAGCAAAGATATGCTTTACAACCTCACTGTCTCTAAAGATTAATAATATCCACATCGCCATTTCACTATCCTGACAGCCTAATGGTCATATAGACACTTCAACAAACACATTATAGGTACCCAATAACAATCCACATTTCCTAAAATTAAATTCACCACTTACAACCATCAAAATCCATCATGCACTATTAATTTGTAGGAGCAGAAAGCACATCAACCCTTACCAAATACCCAATCTAACAGCACGTAAAATGGAACATGAGCACTCATTGGTGTAGATAATTCTTAATATATGGGATGGCATACATATGAGTTGGTAAAGAAATAAAGATGTCCCAATCACCATAAAAGCATACTGGTACAGATAAATTCCACAATATCAAATGAAGAGTGCAAATTCAAAATTAATCCCAAAGCTAGAAATGTCTGGCATCTTGGAAAGTGGACAAATTCTCACTAGGGTGCCGCAATGCTTGCAGCTATGGTTTTACAGTAATCATACCAAAATTGAGAGACTGATACACAGAATTCATAGACAAAAAGAAATTTTAATATCCCCTAAATTGAATTATCCCCTAAAAATGGAAAACCCCCAAATTATAATCCCCAAATTCGTTTTTTTCAAACCCTTTTTTTTTCCCTGAAACAAATGACCTTCATGGTGAAACACATCCTACACAAACCCTAATTTCATTTGTACTCTCTGAAAACGTAATCGCAGATACCAGTTTCACAATGTTAGGTTTCGAAAACCCTAAATCGTAAAACCCGAAACTAAATTAAGGTTAAAATTTACCTGTTCTTCACCGGGTTAAGAACAAAACTGATCCCTTATCTACTCCGGCTCACATATCTTCTCGATCTGCACTTTCAATGTTCTTACTTGTCTCTCGATCTCTCTCGCCTGTCTCTCTATTTTTCTATCTATCTCTGTTGTTTGGATTCCTGTGGCTCAAACACGATGAAGGTGAAGATAAGAATAGCCCCACCCGTACGAACCACACGCGTGGTACAAGTGTCATCCGTGGTCCACGTGTCTACAGGTTAGAAGTCACACGTGTCAGTTGTTTTCATGCCCCACGTGTGGGGTGTTATTAACCTCGAAGGGAAAAAATGAGAATTCACGTATCAGTTGACCGGTCAAAGGTAGTCAGAATGCCCCGTTTTGACCATAATAGAGAAAACTAACAGAATATGGCATTTTGATCTTTTGCCTAACATCTGGGGCATTTTCAAACCTGGGGGTCGATTTTGGGGCATTTTTTCATTTAACCCAAAATGATAAACGCAAATAAAATGATCATCACATAGATTTATGGTGACATGGTTGCTGAAACGATATTATTGTTAATAGTTGATGGCTAATGAGATCATTCCATGCAAAGATATATATTAGTCGCTTCTTAATATTTTCTGACCATTAGCTTTCTCATCATCCTGACAAAAATCATGGCACCACTCAAAAGGAATATGAATAAATGAACACAGGCCCACGAGCAGTAATACTGTAACTGCCGAAATTCCAACTTGAGAGACCAACCTTTGATGGCGGCCGGGAAAAAACTAGGTCTTCGACTTCGTAAACCCTCTTTTCCTTCTCCTTCTTCTTGTCGCTTTGCCCTTCAGATGGCTTAACAGGAGAGTCATCCACAGTAATTGTGGGAATCGACATGCTAGGTTTGGAAGCATGAGATGAGGCAATTTCCTTTAGAACATCAGCAGCTTTTTCAGGAGGAGGAGTTGGCGAACTTGAAGACTTTTTGGAGCCAGGAATATGGGTTAAGGAATCGATGTTCAATACTCTACGTCGCTTCGGGAGATCTTTAGCAGAAGGAGATCTGAGAGTAGCATCCTGAGACACGCGAAGTTAATATGACGAAGTATATAAACACGAAGTAGAAAAAATGGTAAAACAATACCTTAGCAGCAGAAGAAGGAACTTCGTGACGATCACGCTTCCTTGAGATTCTCAGAGGCACAGAAGACTGAGGTTCCACGAGGTCGTCCACTAGCCCACGAGCACTAATACTGTAAAGGTCGAAATTCCAACTTGAAAAAATTGGCTCTTATAAGAAAGAAATAGTTTCCATTATAGACTTGCAATCAACAACACATCGGAATCCATTTACTTTCTTCATCTTGGTTCATCTTGAGAGACCTACCTTTGATGGCGGCAATAAAAAGGAGAATTCGGAGCGTGATATTATTGAAGCATATCTTAGTAACCGTGTATATTCTCATATATTCTTCTATCTTCCGGTACATCATGTACATAACTTCCATATTTTCTAGATTAGCTTTCGGTTAACTGTATCACATCTGTATACTTATCTAGACTTAGTCTTTCTCTTATCTAGATTTAATCTTTCCTATATCAGGTTGTTATCAGTCAATGTATATCTTATGTAATCAGAATACTATATAAATGAAACTCCAAAGTCCTCAGAATTTGTGTCGACTAAAGCAATCTCTTCTTCTCTAAGTTCTGGTGCTATAATTCTATTATGGTATCCTCGTTCTAGATCTTAGGGTATTCGATCCTCACAATTTTTTTTTCCTTCACCTTATAGCTAAACCAAATCGATCTTAAGTTTTTGATTTTTATCAATCATCACCATGACTAACACCCTCGATCCCAGTTCATCTGAAACCACACCAAAAACCAATTCCAATCAATCTGAAACTACTCCAAAAGATACTCTCTTTTTTGTGCATCCCTCCGACAACCCGGATGCTTTTTTTTTGTGAACCTTTGTTGGTAGGAGACAACTATGGAACGTGGGCTTGTAGTATCACCAAAGCCTTGAGCGCTAAAGACAAGTTTGGATTCATTGATGGATCTATTCCAGTACCAGATGTTGCTGACAAGTCCCAATACATGCTGTGGAAACGTGCAGATGACTTAGTCTCAAGCTGGATTCATCACTCCGTCATCCCTGACATCAAAGCAAGCATCTTATTTCAAAAGTCTTCTCGTGAAATATGGTTGGACCTTAAGGAGCGCTTCGCCCAGACCAGTGCACCAAAGTTGTACCAGCTCAAACAACGAATCTCAAGCATCCGCCAAGAGAATCTTACTGTCACTCAGTACTATACACTTCTGCGCTCACTATGGGATGAGATTGATTCGATCGGTCCAATACCTCACTGCATCTGCACTTCAGGTAAAACTACTCTTGAATATATGGATCAAGACCGTGCCATGGAGTTCTTACAAGGGCTCCATGATCGATATTCTGGATTACGTAGCAATATTCTCCAGAGAGATGATTTTCCATCTGTCAAAACTATACATAACCTGGTTAGGCAGGAAGAAGTACAACAAAACATACAGGTCTCTCCTATGCCTGCGATTGAAGCAGCTTCCCTCAAAACTAGTCGCTACCAGTCGTCATCTTCCTCTACCGTTGATGATGATCATAAGCGCAAGTACTACTGTGATTATTGTCACATCAGTGGTCATTTAAAGGCTCGTTGCTTCAAGCTCAATGGATATCCTCCTAAGAAGAATGGACAGAATGGACGCCCTAGTAGCAGCACTGCCCTTGCTACAGCTCCACCAACCTTTCCAGCACAAGCACCACAAACTGTTCCCCAAGCTACCACTTTTACTCCGGAGCAGTACAATGGCATTCTTGCACTTTTGCAGAATGGGTCCGGGCATGTAGCTACTCACCTCATTTCAAGGTATTTGTCTTTCCATAACATCTTTTATTTCTCCAAATTTACTTCCTTGGTACATCGACAGTGGTGCGACAAATCACATTTGTTGTTCCTTATCACTTTTTACTTCTTATGCTAAGGCACCCTTAGGAATTGACGTTCAACTTCCTGATGGTAGCTTGTCTAAAGTTGAGTTTATTGGGATGGTTGATTTCTCACCCACATTAAAGCTACGGAATTGACCCAACCGTGAAATTAATCTACGGATGGGAATTCTTCAATTCCGAGCCGTAAATTACTATTCACGGCTGAGTCGACAATATTTTTCAACCGTAATTGCAAAAAAACCCAGATTTTTTCCGATTTTTATCGGTATTGAATCAGCAAAATTATTGTTAAGAATCAAATATAAGGTTCTCCTGAGTTTTTGTTTCTTCGATTTCTTCTTCTTCTTGGGTTGGTCCTTCGAAATCATAGTAAGGCTCATAAGGGTTACTTTGAGTTTGAGAAAAAATTTCATGATTTTCTGAAAAATTAGCAAAGAACTGATCGTTTGTGATGGGTATTAATATGTTATCATATTTTGAAGATGAAGGGTCACCTACATCAAAAGTTTTGCTTGCTCATTTGCAAAAAAAATTCTCCATTTTTTTTCCTCTTCCTCTTCTTCTCTTCCCTCTGATTTTCTTTTGTTTTCATTTTCATTTTCATCACTTCACTTAAAGAGATGAATTAGTCTTAATTGATTTGGTAATCATGATTAATAATGTTAATCAAGTTTATTATCTATAATCATATGGGGTCATATTAGTCATTATATGAATATATGATGAGGGGTGTCCCAATTGATATTTGGTGACCCTAGAAAGCCAGCAAAAAAAGCTTGACTTTCTAAGCCCAAAAATAGGATTTAAAAGGAAATGGTCAATGCAAATGGGAAGAAATTATGAAAAGAAAAATGCAAATATAATAAGATTTTGTTTTATTGATCATCACATTGATTTATGGTTACATGGATGGTTGCCGAAACGACATTATTGTTAATAGTTGATGGCTAATGAGATCATCCCATGCAAAGATATATCTTAATTTTTGCTGACATGAGTACGAGCTGCTTTCTCATCCTGGCAAAAGTCATGGCACCACTCAGGATCGTCCAAACATTTTTGCATGTGATACTTTTTTGTGCATGATTGCAAGCAGCCCTCGCATTCCCTTTGATCCGCAACGACATTATTAGTAGTACTGATCAACAACATACCCATAATCAACATTGAGATCAACATAAACTTATTGCAACCAGCCATTTTCTCTCTTTCTCTTTAGAAATATATCGATGTTAGCTCTTATTGATTGATGAAGAAGCTTTTACAAAGAGAGAAAATAATTAAAAAGTGCTGGTTGAGGATTAGAGGGAGACTTGCATGAAGTATTTATAGGTGTTTTGGAATATCTAATTTTGGATAAACATATTTGAATTAGTAGTTATCGAGCATTTTTTATTAGTTTGAACAAACTAACCACATATAGATATCTAAACATTATAGGCCGCATAATGATTTTGTGGTCGAGCTAATTTCCAACCGGAAGCCAATGGACATAACCCCTCTCCTCTTAAAAACACTGCATGATTTTTCAATTAAGTACCCTATAATTCTGAATCTAAGTAAGAACAAAATGGCAGTTATTTGATTACACTACACAGTAACGGATGAAAATCAAGATATAGAGAGAGAGAGCACGGAGGAAGAAAACGCGGAAACAACTAGAGAATTACATTGTTGCAAATTTTCATAATTTCCATAATGATAAAACATGCTTTTGTAAGCTTATTAAACAACAGAAGTTCCCAACTTCGACTCCAACCATTTCATAGTCCCACTAACCGGCTAATGGTTGATTAGTTCATAAACTAATTAAAATACAACTTGGCTATCACCGAGACAACTTAATTAACAACCAAGACTAAGATTAACTGAATACTTTAAGTTTAATCAATAATCTCATGCATCAGTACTGTTGCTTCTTAATTTTGCTGGAATCGGGAGAGTGTTTATGAGTTGCATCACAGAACCCGTTACACCACTCAGGATCACTTAGACATTTAGATTGAGGATACATTTTTAAGCAATTCCTCAAGCACTCGTCACAGTCGTCTTGAGCATTGACGATGTCATTAGTAGCACTGATCAACAACATACCCATAATAAACATTGAGATCAACATAATCTTAGTGCAACCAGCCATTTTCTCTCTTTCTCTTTAGATATATTTCTATTAGCTCTTATTGACCGACGAGGAAGCTTTTACAAATGAATAATTTTCTGAACTTAATTGGTTTGAACTGCTTAGTTTATTGTTTCAGTGATCGCATTCCTATTTATTATATATACACTGATCATACAGATAGATACATAGGAGATATTTAGTATGAAAGTTCTTACAACTTTCCTGCGTATACCAACCGCTAATGTGCATAAGCATCTATTTACTCCTCTTAATAAGAACAAAGTAATTCAATTGGGTGGTTAGATGATTAACTGAGTTGTTTCTACGAAATTTCGTCTTTCGACATTTCATTTTGTGGTCCTTAAAAAAAATTGTTTTTAACTTAAACCTCTCTCAACTACAAACTCACTTTGAATAAATGAACGATGTAAAGGGAATAGGAATAAATGAACAATGTCACTGCTAGCCCACGAGCACTAATACTGTAAAGGTCGAAATTCCAACTTGAAAAAATTGGCTCTTATAAGAAAGAAATAGTTTCCATTATAGACTTGCAATCAACAACACATCGGAATCCATTTACTTTCTTCATCTTGGTTCATCTTGAGAGACCTACCTTTGATGGCGGCAATAAAAAGGAGAATTCGGAGCGTGATATTATTGAAGCATATCTTAGTAACCGTGTATATTCTCATATATTCTTCTATCTTCCGGTACATCATGTACATAACTTCCATATTTTCTAGATTAGCTTTCGGTTAACTGTATCACATCTGTATACTTGTCTAGACTTAGTCTTTCTCTTATCTAGATTTAATCTTTCCTATATCAGGTTGTTATCAGTCAATGTATATCTTATGTAATCAGAATACTATATAAATGAAACTCCAAAGTCCTCACAATTTGTGTCGACTAAAGCAATCTCTTCTTCTCTAAGTTCTGGTGCTATAATTCTATTATGGTATCCTCGTTCTAGATCTTAGGGTATTCGATCCTCACAATTTTTTTTTCCTTCACCTTATAGCTAAACCAAATCGATCTTAAGTTTTTGATTTTTATCAATCATCACCATGACTAACACCCTCGATCCCAGTTCATCTGAAACCACACCAAAAACCAATTCCAATCAATCTGAAACTACTCCAAAAGATACTCTCTTTTTTGTGCATCCCTCCGACAACCCGAATGCTTTTTTTTTGTGAACCTTTGTTGGTAGGAGACAACTATGGAACGTGGGCTTGTAGTATCACCAAAGCCTTGAGCGCTAAAGACAAGTTTGGATTCATTGATGGATCTATTCCAGTACCAGATGTTGCTGACAAGTCCCAATACATGCTGTGGAAACGTGCAGATGACTTAGTCTCAAGCTGGATTCATCACTCCGTCATCCCTGACATCAAAGCAAGCATCTTATTTCAAAAGTCTTCTCGTGAAATATGGTTGGACCTTAAGGAGCGCTTCGCCCAGACCAGTGCACCAAAGTTGTACCAGCTCAAACAACGAATCTCAAGCATCCGCCAAGAGAATCTTACTGTCACTCAGTACTATACACTTCTGCGCTCACTATGGGATGAGATTGATTCGATCGATCCAATACCTCACTGCATCTGCACTTCAGGTAAAACTACTCTTGAATATATGGATCAAGACCGTGCCATGGAGTTCTTACAAGGGCTCCATGATCGATATTCTGGATTACGTAGCAATATTCTCCAGAGAGATGATTTTCCATCTGTCAAAACTATACATAACCTGGTTAGGAAGGAAGAAGTACAACAAAACATACAGGTCTCTCCTATGCCTGCGATTGAAGCAGCTTCCCTCAAAACTAGTCGCTACCAGTCGTCATCTTCCTCTACCGTTGATGATGATCATAAGCGCAAGTACTACTGTGATTATTGTCACATCAGTGGTCATTCAAAGGCTCGTTGCTTCAAGCTCAATGGATATCCTCCTAAGAAGAATGGACAGAATGGACGCCCTAGTAGCAGCACTGCCCTTGCTACAGCTCCACCAACCTTTCCAGCACAAGCACCACAAACTGTTCCCCAAGCTACCACTTTTACTCCGGAGCAGTACAATGGCATTCTTGCACTTTTGCAGAATGAGTCCGGGCATGTAGCTACTCCACCTCATTTCCAAGGTATTTGTCTTTCCATAACATCTTTTATTTCTCCAAATTTACTTCCTTGGTACATCGACAGTGGTGCGACAAATCACATTTGTTGTTCCTTATCACTTTTTACTTCTTATGCTAAGGCACCCTTAGGAATTGACGTTCAACTTCCTGATGGTAGCTTGTCTAAAGTTGAGTTTATTGGGATGGTTGATTTCTCACCCACATTAAAGCTAATCAATGTTTATTTTATACCATCTTTCAAATTCAATCTTCTATCTGTCATCCAATTAACAAAGTCAGCTGCTTGTGTAGCTCGATTCTCATCTAATTCCTGTGAATTTCAGGACCCGTTGAAGACCAAGGTGATTGGTCAGGTGATCTTATTGGTGGGCTTTATAGATTGCGTTGTGCTACTTCCCTTTCCGTTGTTCAAAATAAGCCAATTGATATTTGGCACAGTAGATTAGGACATCCAAGTTTGGCTAGGTTGCATTTTTTGGTTAATGAAATTCCATGCATTGTTTCTACTTTCAAGCACAGTTGCGATGTATGCCCCCGGGCAAAGCAATCACGTTTAAAATTTAATGCAAGTAATTCTTTTAGTTCTTACCCTTTTGAATTAATCCATTGCGATATTTGGGGTCCATTTTCGACACCCTCTTTAAGTGATTCACGTTATTTCCTAACTATTGTAGATGACTACACCCGTTGCACTTGGGTATTTCTAATGAAAACTAAGTCCGAAACACTAAAATTTCTGAAATATTTTTTCAGTCATGTTATGAATCAATATACGCAAAAAATTCGAACTATACAAACAGGTTCTCGTACCTTTATTCTTCCAACCTTACAACGTTTTCAGTCCGACAACGGGACTGAATTTTTGCAGCGCGAGTTACAAGAATGGTTCCATTTACATGGGATTATTCATCAACGCTCTTGTGTTGCAACACCACAGCAAAATAGTGTTGTGGAACGCAAGCATCGTCATCTTCTAGATGTTGCTAGAGCTTTGCGTTTTCAGGCTTCTCTACCCATTCGGTTTTGGGGTGAATGCATCCTCACTGCCGCATTTCTAATTAACAAAATGCCTACACCGTTATTAGGAAATAGGTCTCCACATGAAATTTTGCTTAAGACTCCTCCAAACTATTCTTATCTTCGTGTTTTTGGTTGCTTATGCTTCGCTCGCAACACAAATATTAAACATAAATTTGATTCACGAGCTATTCCTTGTATTTTTCTTGGTTATCCTTATGGGTACAAAGGTTATCTTGTTTACGATATCCAAACTAATAAGACATTCATTTCCAGGGATGTGATTTTCCATGAATCAGTTTTTCCATACGCTGATATCCCAGCAAACAAACCATCACCACCAACTTCTTTAACACCTTGTTTTTTTGATTCTTATTTCTCTTGTTTAGAACCTACGGTACCTATAGCTACACCAGAGCCAACCTCAGGTTCACTATTACCTACAACAAAACCAACTGCAATAGACCCCATATCAGTTCCCAGCTCGCCTGTACATCACTTTCAGGATACAAACTCCCATGTTACCCCGTCTCACAGTTCCGTAGGCTCACCAGTCCAGCCAAATTTAACTATATCTCAAAGTCATGATACTGCACCTCAAACTACACCAGTAGACTTCCAAATTCATCCGTCATCTCCTACAACCCTACCTTCTCATGACCCAACAATACACCAAAGAATTAATGATGGTAGACCAGTTCGCAGTAAAACAAAACCACCATATTTGGATGATTATGTCTGCTCCTTTGTTGGTTGCACTCAATCCAGTCCTTCACCATTAACTAATTATGTATCATTTGATGCATTTTCTAATTCTCATCAAATCTTCTTAACTAATGTTATCACCACTACTGAGCCTAAGTCTTTCAAAGAGGCGGTAAAATTACCTGTTTGGTGCACTGCAATGAAAAGGGAACACAAGGCGTTAGAAGAAAATGGCACTTGGTCTAAGACAGATCTTCCTCCTAATAAGACCGTTATCGGTTGCAAATCGGTTTATAAAATAAAATACAAAGCTGATGGCTCTATTGAACGCTATAAAGCTCGCCTCGTAGCTAAAGGTTATACCCAACAGGAAGGTGTTGATTTTCACGACACTTTTGCTCCTGTTGCTAAATTAGTCACTGTACGTGCATTATTATCTATTGCTTCCATCAATGGTTGGTCTATTTCACAAATGGATGTTAACAATGCTTTTCTTCAGGGTGATTTATTAGAAGAAGTTTATATGCAATTACCACCAGGTTTCTCTGATCCTGGTGACAAGCGTGTATGTCATCTTCATAAATCTATTTATGGACTGAAACAGGCCTCTCGTCAATGGTTCACAAAGTTTTCCGCTGCTTTACTCGGTGAGGGATTTTCTCAATCTATAGCTGATTACTCACTTTTTACCTATAATCGTGGACCTGTTTCACTTTTTGTTCTTGTCTACGTAGATGACATTATTATTACTGGAAATTGTAACTCTGCGATTTCTTCTTTCAAAACCAAAATTGCTTCACTTTTCTCTATTAAGGATCTTGGTCGTCTCCAATATTTTTTGGGTCTCCAAAGTCTCAAGATCACCTAAAGGTATTCTATTATGCCAACGCAAATATGTTTGCGACATTTTGAAAGATTTTGGTTTTTCGGATGCTCGCATTTCTGCTTTTCCTATGGAACAACACCTTAAACTTCTTCCTACAGATGGCGTTCCGCTTGATGATCCTAAAGTTTTTCGACGTCTTATTGGTCGTCTTTTATACCTCACAGTGAAACGGCCTGACATTTGTTATTCCGTTACTTATTTGAGTCAATTTATGTCTTCTCCTCGCTCTTCGCATATGGATGCAGCTACTCGCATTTTGCGATACTTAAAAGGCACAATTGGTCACGGTATTTTACTTTCCTCTTCAAGTTCTTTAACCTTAAGTGGTTTCACTGACTCTGATTGGGCTGGTTGTCCCATCACTAGGCGTTCAACTATCTGATTGGGCTGGTTGTCCCATCACTAGGCGTTCAACTACGGGTTATTTTACGATGTTAGGCGATAGCCCGATCTCGTGGAAATCTAAAAAACAACCAACTGTTTCTCGATCTTCTGCAGAGGCGGAATATCGTGCTATGGCTAATCTAACAGCTGAATTACAATGGTTATTTTACCTTTTTAAGGATTTACGCATTGTAATTTCCTCGCCAATACCAGTGTTTTGCGACAATCAAGCAGCCATACATATAGCTGAAAATCCAATTTTTCATTTAACGTACGAAGCACATAGAAATTGATTGTCATTTCATTCGAGAAAGGGTATCTTCAGGTTTCATAAAACCATCTCATGTTACATCATCGAATCAGCTTGCTGACTTATTCACAAAACCTTTGGGAGCTAAATAGTTACAACGTCTCGTCAGCAAGTTGGGCCTTCAAGATGTCTCTTCCCCGGCTCCAACTTGAGGGGTGGGGGTATTGAAGCATATCTTAGTAAACGTGTATATTCTCATATATTCTTCTATCTTCCGGTACATCATGTACATAACTTCCATATTTTCTAGATTAGCTTTCGGTTAACTGTATCACATCTGTATACTTATCTAGACTTAGTCTTTCTCTTATCTAGATTTAATCTTTCCTATATCAGGTTGTTATCAGTCAATGTATATCTTATGTAATCAGAATACTATATAAATGAAACTCCAAAGTCCTCACAATTTGTGTCGACTAAAGCAATCTCTTCTCTCTAAGTTCTGGTGCTATAATTCTATTAGATATGTTTAGAGACATGATCCAACGTATCACGAAAATCCACACCCTCTTGTTATGTAAATCCTTTGGCGACAAAACAGGCCTCATAACACTCGATAGTACCATCCTTTGGAGAACATACAGTTGGGGGGCATTAGGTGAACAAATCCTCACACCCCCATCCATACAAGTTTTTGATGATGAATACAAAATACAATCCCAAGGATGAAATATAAGAAGGGCCCCTTTTAGTAGATAGTCTCCCGTCTATTCCCATCATGGCACGGATAAAACTACATATAAGACTAGTTAGAAAAGAGATTTTGGTGAATATCTTACACACCTAAACAGGGTGAAGATGTTTGCATTATAAATGGTTATTACATACCCAAAATAGGTCAATCAACAATGAATGAGAATAATACAATTTAAGACAATATACTCAATCAATTTCGCTAATTGGGGCATGGATATATTCCATTAAGTGCGTCAATCTCTGTGTATCTTTATCATGCCGTAATCCTTGCCTGGTTATCAGTTGTGCTCCTTGCCTGGTTATCAGTTGTGCTAACACCTCCCCTCAAGTTGTACTTGAGTTGACGGATGTGCAACTTGCCGCGTATGATTTGAAATCTCGGAGCCGACAGACCTTTTGTAAACACATCCGCTAACCGATCACGAGAGGTGATGAACCTCACTTGAAGTTGTTTATTTGCCACCCTTTCTCTAACAAAGTGATAATCGATCTCTATATGTTTCATCCTTGCATGAAACACCGGATTCGCTGTAAGATATGTTGCACCCAAGTTGTCACACCATAAGATCGGAGTCGAATGGAGAACCCCTAACTCTTTTAGAAGAGACTGTATCCATATTAATTCGGAGGTTGCAATAGCTACCCCCCGGTACTCACTTCAAGACTTGACTTAGACACCGTTTTTTGTTTTCGTGCACTCCAGGAGATTAGATTTCCACCAAAGTATATGCAGTACCCACTGGTGGATCGTCGATAAATCTAAGTTTGCCAGCCCCTCTGCACGGAGTATGCAGAAGTGTATAGTCTTGTGTACTTCGTAAATGCAAACCATAGTTAACAGACTCTTGAGATAACGAATGATTCTCTTCACCAATTCCCAGTGTTCAATGAAAGGGTCATGCATGTACTGACATACCTTGTTAACGCTAACGTTATATCTGGTCTTGTTAAGTGCAAGTATTGAAGAGCTCCAACAACAACTGATAAAGTGGCATCGCTAAACCGCTCAGTGCCTTGCTTTTGGATCTTGGCATTAGGTGCTAATGGAGTACTTACAGGCTTGACCCCATCCAGTTTTGTGCGCTTCAAAAGATCTGTTATGTATTTTCTTTGGGTGAGCACTAACTCGCTGCCTTGCCTGAGGACTTCGACTCCCAAAAAGTATGATAAGTCACCCATGTCTTTTAATGCAAAAACATTACCGAGATCAGTGATCAGCTGTGTAATTTGAGCCGGCTGAGAACCTGTCACTATGATATCATCAACGTACACCAGAACGTACGTAATGAATTCTTTAGTCTGTAACACAAACAAGGAGTTGTCAGATATGGAACCTTTGAATCCTAGTTGCAGCAAGTAGTTACTGAGTTTCGAAAACCAGGCCCGTGGAGCCTGTTTGAGTCCATATAAAGACTTGTGCAATTTACAGACATAGTTAGGATGATTGGAATCAACGTAACCAGGCGGCTGCTGCATATATACTTCTTCTTCCAAGGTTCCATGCAAAAATGCATTCTCAACATCTAGTTGTTTAAGTTGCCAACCATTCATTATCGCAATAGACAAGACTAAGCCGAATAGTGCACGGTTTATAATCTGGGCTAAACGTCTCGCCGTAATCCACACCCTCTTCTTTGATTGAAGCCCTTAGCCACTAAGCGCGCCTTATGTCGTTCAATCGTCCCATCCTGGATTTTGTTTCACGCGATATACCCATTTGCAGCCTACCACGTTCATACCTTTTTCATATTTCACCAAGGAGTAGGTACCATTGCGAATTAGCGCATTAATTTGAACGTCCATTGCTGCCCTCCATTTTGGATTCTTAGAAGCTAATGTATAGCAGGTTGGTTCCATATAATCCTCTTCATGTAGTGGGTGTTTAGAAGCATTCAAACACAACTTGTTTATTGGCTTGGTGATGCTCGCTTTAGCCGTGTTATCATAGAATGAGTTCACGGTTTCAGGCAGTGTTGAAGGGACTGAAGAGTCCGCAGTCTGTGAGCTTCGTGACCCTGTATTATTCTCACTTGACGGACTAGCTGATGGAGTGTCCTGGGGCAACGCTGAAGTAGCAGAAGACGTTGAGTGGGCTGGAGAATGTTGCCCCATAAACGATGCTTTGATGAGGTTGGCGTGTGGCTGCGAACTTTCTTGTTGGTGATGGTTGTAATACACCTTCCATATTTTCTGTCGGAGTAGCATGACAAAAAGGAGGTGAAAGCAAAACACTAGTACTTGAAGGGACATTACCTTGAGACACGGAAGGATCTTTACGCGAGAGAGGCGAAATGGGAACGTGTTCTCCTCAAACTTCACATAGGGAGATATAGAGACGATTAGATTGCTGGTGCAGACATAAATAACCCTTATGTGCATTACTATAACCTATGAAAACACATGGAAGTGATCTAGGCCGTAGTTTATTTGCGTTGTATTGTCCGAGACAGGGGATATGCTAAACATCCAAAAACACGCAAAAATTTGTAATCTGGTTTTTTGAAATGTGGATTTCTAACGGCGTTGTGGGTTCGTCTGCAGACTTGGGCAACCTATTGATGAGATAACATGCTGTAGTGAATGCATCTGCCCAAAATTCCTTTGGCATATGAGCATGAAAGAGTAACGCTAGACCAGACTCAGTAACGTGTCTAATACGACGTTCTCGCTATGCCATTTTGAGGTGACGTATGTGGGCATGAGAAACGATGTTGGATACCTGACAATTGAGATAAGCAGTGAACTTCTTATACTCCAAGGCATTATCTGATCGAAAACTTTGATTTTATGGTCTCGTGGATGTTCTCAATTTGTTTTTTGGAAAAGAATAAATGTTTTCAAGGCATCGAAACGTGTTGTACAATAGGAAAAACCCATGTGAAATGAGAGAAAACATCCATTATAAGTAGATAGTATTTGAAACCAGACCTAGATAATTCAGGTGAAACCCAAATATCCGAAACTACAAGACTTAGTGGTTTGTCATAAACCGTATCACTTAGAGAGAAAGATAATTTCTTGCTTTTACTAAGATAGCAAGAATGATATGTAATCAAATCGTTTATTGGAAACAGAAGGGAATTTTTAAGACAAATTTGAAAAAAACAAGACGCAAAGATAGGGTGTCCTAATCGTTGATGCCATAATGGGAAGGTAGATGAAATGTTTCCCTGTAGTTGGATGGGTTTGTTTGAGCATGTCCAACACCTTCAAAAATGTATAGCCCATTCCTATTCAGTCCTCGCAGCAGAGTTGTCCCCGTTTGAATGTCCTTCACAAGAAAACACGAAGAGTGAAATTCAAAATACATCGCATTGTCTTTTAAAACCGAGTTAATGATAATAGAATTTGTCTTTAAACGGCACATGATATATGTTGTTTAAATGAAAAGCCCGAGAGTTATATGTGAAAGAGGCTGTACCAACACTAGTAATGGATAGAGCATTACCATTACCAACATGTACCATCTCAGTACCATCATATTCATGAGGGATGGTTAAATTTCGCATCAGCCTGGACGTCCGATGATGAGTTGCGCCTGTGTCCGTAACCCATCGAGTGCCACTTGGTCTACCTGGTAACGCAACATATGCAGCAAAGTGGCTTAGATTGACCTTTTGCTGGGCTTGTAACGGAACCAAAGATCTATCGGCAAGGTGATTATCTTTCTTGCAGATTTGACACTTCTCAGCATCCGGAGATTTCTGTGACTGCTGCTGACCATTACGATGTTGAGCAGAGTGATTGTAAGAAGTATTACCTCTCTGTGGGTGATTCGACCGTCGTTGCGCAGATCTTGAAGACGATGCATAGTTTGAGACGCCACATTAGCAATTGGTGCTGAATCGCAAACAAGATGTTGCTCCGGGCGCATATCAAAGGTGAGCAAATGTGCATAAAAAGTTTGTATATCCATGTCTTCGTTAGTGCTTAGTGCCGTGACAATCGTATCAATTACGATTGATTCAACCCATTAGATATAGACTGTTTCATCTCATCGTTAGTAACAACATAGCCGGTGTTGAAAGTTGATCAAATAATGATTTAGCTTCATTAAAATAAGCTTTGAGTGATTTGTTACCTTTGTTCATTGAGTGAAGTTGTTTCTTTAGATGCATCTGGTGCGCCTTTGTTTTTGGAGCAAACTCTTGCCTCCAATGCATCCCAAACTTGTTTTTTGTGTCTAGTCCTCTAACTTTGCCTAAAACTTCAGGGGGTGAGTGTTGAAATAAGCCATCCAACTAGAAGGGCATCTTGTTCTTCATGAGCAGTAAAGTCAGGGTTTATGTTTTCTGAGTTTGGGAGTGTTCTTGCTGGTTTTACTTTTGTGCCATCAATAAAGCCGGTTAATCCATGGCCTTTGAGAATCGGCTTGAACTGTGTCTGCCAAAGAAGGTAATTTGTTTCTGTAAGTTTGAGTGTTACGAGATGATGAATCTGAACACTTCTTAGCTGATTTGTTGTTGCCATGGTATTGATTTGGTTTTGTGTTTTTTGTGGTTTTAGGATTTTTGGAAGCGTAGCTTGGATCGAGTCTGATACCAAGTTAGAAAAGAGATTTTGGTGAATATCTTACACACCTAAACAGGGTGAAGATGTTTGCATTATAAATGGTTATTACATACCCAAAATAGGTCAATCAACAATGAATGAGAATAATACAATTTAAGACAATATACTCAATCAATGTCGCTAATTGGGGCATGGATATATTCCATTAAGTGCGTCAATCTCTGTGTACCGTAATCCTTGCCTGGTTATCAGTTGTGCTCCTTGCCTGGTTATCAGTTGTGCTAACAAGACTAGTCGTGTTATCATGCACACGAGTACATACCGATAGAGTGAGCCTGCCCTGGTGAGCAATCAAATTTTACATCTCTATGAAGTGCGTGCCCATGCGCATGCCACCACTAGTTTGTAAGAGTCTGAGGCTACCTAGACGGGAAAAGCTTATCTTTGTTATTGTTCAAAATAAAAAGTTTAAAAGAAAAAAAAATAAAGATTACGTTATTGTCTATACATGCATAAACATTTGTCGGCCGACCACCCACACCGCAAAATAGCAATGACAATGACTCACATAGCAAGCGTGTCCAAGAGACTACTGTTTGTTCCAAATTATAATGCCACACACAATTTACCGTCTAAAGTTTGGCATTGAATCACAAGAAGGAATAAATTGTATATATAATTTGAGTAGAAATTAATGGTCTCACATTGAAAATTAGGCCAAAAGGTTGAATTCTAGAGCTCCTGGCCCTCCACCAATAAAAATTAAGAGTTTTGAGATTTTTTCGTGCTTATTGCCGCACACAAATCGAGGTAAGTGGTCAATGTACGAAAATTCCAAATAATCTCCCTAATTCGTTTTTCTATTATCATCTCTTTTCTTTTCTTAAACTAAATCGATTACCCTAATTCGTTTTTTTAAATCTATTACCCTAATTCGTTTTTCTATTATCATCTCTTTTCTTTTAAAACAGTGAGCAACCAGACCGAGATTATATAACAAGTAAACAAGATATATTCTCTTCAATTTTCTGGTATATAATGGAAGAATAAAAGTGCTACAAGAATAACTATGAGCTCGAAAAAAAACCTAATCTCATTCCGTGATAGATTGGATTTTCAAATTAAGAATAGATTGATTTATCTGTATACAATTACGAGGTGCGTATTGATTTCTTCACTGATTTCTCTTCTTTCAGATTACTTTATTTAGCATTCTTTCAAACAATGGCATCTGTATAACGAACTATGTTCTTTGAATTGTTTGTCATTGTTTCAGCTCAAACTACAGTTCGAAATAGTATTGATTTTCTCATTCTATTCTTTTGTCTCACATTCTTCTTCTTCCTTCGATCTACGAAAATCTAGGGTTCACTTGCTTTCGTAAGCAGACAGTACGTAATGGATAGAGTTTCATTTTATTTCATTAATCTAGGGTTTGCAGTTCTTGCGATCATGCTTCCTTATTTGATCAAACAACAAAATCGTCCTTCTGTTTAATGAAGTTGTGCCTTCCTTTATCTCCTAATGTTCAAATGGCGATGATATTTTCTTCTTAAGATGCGAAGAAAGTTATATAAAAATTTGATATATGATTTTTGAAAATAAATTCAACTCCTCGCTGTTTTTAGATTGGGATTCAAAGCTCCAGCAGTATTAGGTTGTGAAACTCAATAATAATGAGTGTTGCAGCCATATGAGAAGATGGTGATCAAGGAGTTGCAAAATATTACAAAAGTAAGGATAATATCGAAAGCACCCAATATTCGAATTCTATGCCATTAAATTTAAATGAGTCCCATTGAGATTTAGCCTTTATATCACTGTGTGTGCATTACGCCCAACTCATTATGTCATGAGTCTGACCATTGTTGATATTGTTGAATTTACCGATTTGAATTTTCTGTGTTTCTATATAATTAATCCTCCTATTCGGTTTTGGTTTTTGGCTTACAGGATCTTTATTGAAAACTTTATTTGAGGAGATACCAAGTAATTACTGTGGAGGAAATCCGCAGTATTTTCATGAGATTGGTGACGAGACAATCATAAGATGCGTGGTGGTAAGGAATTTCAATTGTTACTGTCCACCTTAATATTTGATCTCCTAATGGTGAGATGGATCGTGGAAAGGGATTTCAAGTGTGCCTGTTCATCTTGGTATTTTCTCTCCTATAAGATTGAGATGTTCTTTACATTTATTGAATCGAAGCACTCTTCTTTTCGGATCGATCGTGCTAGAAAAATGCACTCCATACAAACTTGAAAGTGCCGGAGGAGGAAGTGATTTTGATCCAAAGGAAAAGTGATAACGAGGTATTGATAGTTATCATTATGTTATCTTAATTTTTAATCCTAAATTTTTGTTTTTCATGATCCAGGTAAATGTTTGGGAATATGAATTTGTTTCTACTTGATTGATTTGTACACACTTGTTGTTTTAATTTGTATAGCCCTTTGTAGTCGACCTGATGATAAATTTTTACAAGCAACTATAACCAGGTTGTACTCGACCATTCAGCGGTGAGCTCTAAAGTAAAACCCAATCTCCGGTTCTGCTGCCGATTTCTCTCTGCCTATTCTTCTACGTTTTTACAGCACAAAAAATCGTCTGCTGCCTCTTTTTTCCTCTCATAAAATGGACACTAAAGTTTTTCTTTCACTTGTTTTGATCGACTAGAAGATGAAGATTCATTTATATAGTAATGATACAATACTATATTTACATCAAAGAATTAAAAATTATTTCTATAAAAATGTCAAAAGAAAGTAACTTATATTGACTAAAATGTACAATGAATCAATCACGTAACTCTTCTTTCCCTCTTTAATTTGTTGACTCACTGTAGTGTTTGATTCAAATTTCTTTTATTTACTTTCCATATTAAGACTAGTGATTGGTGGCGTTGATTGTGGGCATGAGGATTTGGTGAAGATATTATTACCCCCCTCAAGTTGGAGAAGGAGGTGATAGTTGCCGAATGCCCAACTTGCTTACTAAACGTCGAAATTGGTCAGCTCCAAGTGGTTTGGTGAAGATGTCAGCGATCTGGTCGGCAGATCGAATGTAAGAAGTAGTAATGAGTTTGGACTGAATCTTCTCACGAATAAAGTGGCAGTCTACGTCAATATGTTTTGTACGTTCATGGAAAACCGGATTTTTAGCTATATGAATGGCTGATTGATTATCACAATACACGGTGATTGGTTGAGAGAATAAAATGACGAAGTCTTTGAATAAAAAATGTAGCCATTGTAGTTCAGCCGCTAAATTATCTAACGCTCGATATTCAGCTTCAGCGGAAGACTTAGATATAGTAGGTTGTTTCTTGGATTTCCAAGAAATGGGGATATTGTCGAGCATCGTGAAATAACCCGTGGTTGAGCGTCGAGTAGTTGGACAACCCGCCCAGTCATAATCAGTAAATACCTTAAGATGCAGGGAACTACTGGAAGAGAGAAAAAGGCCATGACCAATGGAGCCTTTTAAGTAACGAAGAATGCGCGTGACAACATCCATGTGAGCACTACGTGGAGCTTGCATAAACTGACTAAGATAATTCACAGCTTATGTGATATCTGGAAGAGTAATTGTGAGATAAAGAAGCCTTCCTATGAGTCGTCGATAGATACTAGGATCTGGGAGAGGATTTCCATCTGTAGTGAGTAATTTAAGATGTTGTTCCATGGGGAATGGTGAAGGACGAGAACCAGTTTGGCCAGAATCACGTAGAATGTCTAGGATGTATTTGCGTTGACAAAGAAAAATTCCAGAATGGGAACAAGAAACTTCAATTCCCAGGAAATATTGAAGTTTTCCCAAGTCTTTGATAGAAAAGTGAGATTCAAGACGTGTTTTGAGAGAATTAATGAAAGATTGATCATTACCGGCAATGATAATATCATCGACATATACTATAACAAATGTGGTAAGAGAACCATGAATGTAATTAAAAAGAGAATAATCAGCCAAAGATTATTGAAATTCTTCCGCTTTGAGGGTCGTAGAAAATTTTGCAAACCATTGGCGGGAAGCTTGCTTGAGGCCATAAAGAGATTTATTTAAACGACATACAAGGGATTTTTCGGGTGCTGAAAAACCAGGTGGAAGGGATATATATACTTCCTCATCAAGATCACCTTGAAGAAATTCATTATTTACATCTAATTGGTGAAGACTCCAACCTTTTACGGCGGCAATAGATAATAAGACACGTACTGTTACTAGTTTAGCAACAGGGGCAAAAGTATCATGATAATCAATTCCTTTGATTTTCTTCGCAACTAATCTGGCTTTGTATCTTTCGATACTGCTATCGGATTTATATTTAATACGATATACCCATTTGCATCCAATGGATGATTTTCCAGGAGGCAAACGAGTGAGAATCCATGTTTTATTTTGTTCCAAAGCTGTAATTTCCTTCGCCATGGCATCTCGCCATAGTTCGGATTTCATAGATTGGGTGAAAGAAGACGGTTCATCATGACTGACAACTTGAGTAAGGAAAGCCTTGTGATGAGGCTTAAATTCATCATAAGAAATATAATTCGTAAGAGGATAAGCACATGAATATTTATACTCTTGTGTTGTGCAAATAAAATCTTTTAGATAAGAAGGGGGATTACGATTACGGGTTGGTCGAGGAGAATGAGGTGCTGCAACTTCTTCATTTGAAGAAGTAGGTGAAGAGAGAATACTTGTTTCTTGTGAAGAAGGTGTATGTTCTCGATTCATGTTAAAAACTGGACTAGTTGATGATTGAGAACTGGATCCTTCATGATTAGGAAGATCTTTTAAGGTTGAAGATGGATTTTACGTAGAGGTATGAGATATATTTGGAGGATTTTGTGAAGTGTTATAGTCATCGTCGCGATAAGATGAGAAGTCCTCAAATGTAAAATCATGGAGTGATGGCGGTGGACTTATTGATTGTGATTGAAAAGGAAAAATATCCTCATGAAATGTAACATCTCGTGATGTGTATTTTCTTTTTGATTCAAGATCAAAAATTAGATATCCTTTTTGACCATAAGGATAACCAAAAAATATGTTGGGCAAAGCTCGACTATCAAATTTGTGTTTGATATGAATATTTCGGGCAAAACATAAACATCCAAACACGCGGAAGTGTTTGTATTCTGGAACTTTACCAAATAAAAGTTCATGAGGAGATTTATTGTCGAGTGCAGGTGATGGAAGTTTATTAATGACGTAAGCGGATGTTAAAATAGCTTCACCCCAGAATTCTAAAGGTAGGTTAGCATGAAATCTAATAGACCTAGCAACATTTAGAAGATGGAGGTGTTTACGTTCTACTACGCCATTTTGTTGGGGTGTTGAAACACAACTTCTTTGATGCAAAATGCCTTTAAAACTAAACCAATCTTGGAATTCCTTTTTGAGAAATTCAGTTCCATTATCGGAATGAATAGTTTGGAGTTGTGGAATGAATAAGCCACCATTGCCAGATGACACAGTTGATATTTGATGTCCGTATTGTGTAACGGTGAAATTAAAAAAATGATTTAAGTACTTATAAGTTTCATCCTTGGTTTTCATTAAGAAAATCCAAGTGCATCTTGTAAAATCATCCACAATAGTTAGAAAATATTTGGATCCATTTAGGGAGGGAGTGGAGAAAGGACCCAAAATATCACTATGTATCAATTGAAATGGACGAATCGATTTTGTAATACTTAAATTATATTTCATTCTTGATTGTTTTGCATGTGGGCAGATTTCACATTGATAATTGACATTTGATGAAATATAAGAGACATTTTTAACTAGGAATTTAATGCGATCTAAACTAGCGTGGCCCAATCGCCAGTGCCAAACATCATATGGCTTATTCTTAGAGACAAATAAACTAGTTGGAGAACTTGTAGGCCTAAGATAATAAAGTCTTCCATATAAGTCACCTTTACCAATCGGCGCCATCGTCGACAGGTCCTGAAAAGTACAACATTTTTGTGAGAAGGTGATTGAACAATGAGTAGATTTTTTTAACTGAGATATAGAGGTTAGATTGAATTTGAACCGAGGTATATGATAGACCTCAATTAATTTAAAATTAGGAGAAAAGGAGATGATACCAATATTTTGTACCGAGATAAGAGTACCATCTGGTATTCGGAAAGATAAATTTGTTGGAGAAGAATGATATGATGAAAATAAACTAAGATCATTACAAATATGATGCGATGCACCACTATCAATAACCCAAGTGAAGTTATTATTATTACCTGCAAGATTTGCACTAGGAACCATTGAAGCAGATTTCTTTGAAGCAATGAATTCCTTTAAGAGATTACATTCTTCAAGTGTGAAATCCATGGAAAATGGATCGGTTGCCGATGATGATGTTGCAGCGGTGGCATTAATCGCACCATGGTTATGAGAATGTTCTTGGCGTTCATGATGTTGTTGACTCTTGTTTTTGTTTGGGTACCCATGGATTTTCCATCATTGGTAAGCCCAATGACCATGTTTGTTACAGTGATCACAAAATGGTCGGCCACGTTTGTTTGATTTTCCAAAACATGGTGCTTGACGGTGGACTTAAAGAGCAGCAGATTCAATGGTTGGATTAATAACAAAATGAAGATATTGTTAGATTTTCTCTTGTTGAACCAAGTTGTAAATATCATCATGAGAATGATATGGTTTGATCATCAAAATTTGACTGCGAATAGCTGAATAAGGTTCATTCAAGCCTTGGAGAAACTCCATGGCTCGGTTCCGATCTTGAATTTCAATGATCTTTTTGCCAGCATTGCATATGCATATTTCCACGGGAGTGATGGAATGTAACTCATCCCATAGAGCTTCGATTTCAGTATGATAGGTTGTTATGTCCTTTTTTTCTTGTTTCAACAAAGAGATTGAATGTTTCAATTTGTATATCTGCGGTGCATTCGACTGACCAAACCGTTTTTTTAGGTTGGCCCAAATATCAACAGCAGTTTTAAAATATGAGAGAGTACACTTGATTTTTCAGCGCTAGAATTCATGATCCAAATACTAACGAGATCATTGCATCTCTGCCATTTATACAATTTCGCAGGATCAGAAGGTTGTGTAATAGAAACATTAATATAACTAAGTTTATCTTTAGCATTGAGATCCAAGCTAAATCCTCTTACCCGGGTGGCGTAGTTATCACCAGTAAGTAAGGGTGAATATACAACCAGTGTAGGACTATCAGATAGATAAATTTGATAAGGATCATTTTCTTGTTGATTTTAAGTATCCATAGACATGGTTTCATAAGATGGTGTGGTTTCAGTAATTGGAGTATGAGGTGGTGTTTGATCGCCCATGATGATGAAGGGGAAGAAGACAACAGAGAAGGGATTTTGTTTTGTTTTTTTGTTTTGTTTTTTTTTTGGATTCGTGGCTAGACTGATACCATCATAAAATGGACACTAAAGTTTGTATTTCACTTGTTATGATCGACTAGAAGATGAAGATTCATTTATATAGTAATGATACAATACTATATTTACATCAAAGAATTAAAAATTATTTCTATAAAAATGTCAAAAGAAAGTAACTTATATTGACTAAAATGTACAATGAATCAATCACGTAACTCTTCTTTCCCTCTTTAATTTTTTGACTCACTATAGTTATTGATTCAAATTTCTTTTATTTACTTTCCATATTAAGACTACTGATTTGTGGCGTTGATTGTGGGCATGAGGATTTGGTGAAGATATTATTACCCCCCCTTCAAGTTGGAGTAGGAGGTGACAGTTGCCGAATGCCCAACTTGCTTACTAAACGTCGAAATTGGTCATCTCCAAGTGATTTGGTGAAGATATTATTATCCTCCCTATTCTTATTTGTTTTTGGTTTTTACGACAACATCCAAACCTTTTTTTATTTTCTTCTTCTTTGTTTTCTTTCCAGTTACATGCGTAGATAACAAAGGAGCTTCCCGATGCTTAGATAATTATTTAATTCTAATACTGTTGACTTATTTGGATCTTGCGGGGATTAACTGGAACATTTAATTGAAGAAAGAATGAATCTATAAAAATACAGATTGAACAGGTTTGTATTTTGTAGTGTCTCTTAAGGTTTTGCTTTCAATATTTCTCCAATAATTAGTGTCTTGCTGCGGTTGGTGCCTTTTTTTTGTGTGTTTAAATGTTTGAAGACTGATTAGGAAACTGTTATATTTGTTAAGCACCATTTTGGTTTTATAGAGATCATAATTTTCGGATTATAGAAGAGGAAATGTGGTGTCTTGGAGTGATCTTTACTAACTTCTTTGATTGGAGTAGAGTATTGAGAAGCAATTAAAATCACTCCACGCCACCAATATCATATTTATTCTCATTTGATATTGTTCATGTCATAAACATTTTTAGGTACAAAAACAAGTGCAACTGAGAAAAGAAGAAGTGTCAAAAAAAAATTAGGGGAACTGATGAGAGGATAATCTTATCTACAGAGGTAAAGTCTAGCATCACAATGGGTTCTATATAGTGCCTATTTTCCTTTATTATTCAAATTAACATCATTCATCCTGCAATAGTGTATGCCCAACAGGCATACGGGCTCCATGGATTGCAAGTTACTATCGAATCTTTATGATACTAATTTTTCTTAAGAATTTCATTGAAGATCAAAGAATATGAAAACTCCAAGTATTATGTACTGTCAAAAACTGCGTTTGTCCGAGACGAGGTGAAGTGTTGCTTATAATTAAATCGAATCTTTATGACACTAGTTTTTCTTAAGAATTTCATTGAAGATCAAAGAATATGAAAACTCCAAGTATTATGTACTGTCAAAAACTGTGTTTGTCCGAGACGAGGTGAAGTGTTGCATATAATTAAGTCGAATCTTTATGACACTAATTTTTCTTAAGAATTTCATTGAAGATCAAAGAATATGAAAACTCCAAGTATTATGTACTGTCATTGTCAAAACTTTTCTTAAGTAATCGAATCTATATGATACTAATTTTTCTTAAGAATTTCATTTCAGATCAAAGAATATGAAAACTCCAAGTATTATGTACTGTCAAAAACTGCGTTTGTCCGAGATGAGGTAAAGTGTTGCTTATAATTAAATCGACTCTCTTAAAACATTGTTTGGTACCCCATTACACAGATACGAAAAAAAGTTCATCATGCCCAATGGAGCAGTGCTATTGATCCAAGGTTCTCTTTTCGAGGACTTTGATGTTGATGTTCTTGTGATCTATCTTCATGTAAGTAGTATTTTAATATATACCATCTCAACATTATTATTCAAAATAAATGTTCTTATTAGGTGAATTTCTGAAGATGCATATTCTATGTATGCTCTAATGTTCTCTACTTTCAGAGGGTATACAACGGCTGATACAGTAGAAATTGGGGAATTGGTGGTTTATATTTCTATTGCCAACACATTATGGAGGTAGAATTATCTTTTATTGTTTATCAGGTTCTGTGTTATCAATACTTCTTTATATAAAGGAGAATGCATATGCTGATGTGTCAGCACCAAATTCATTCTCAATAATTCTGAATTATTATAGAGCCACGTCAGCACACCATAAGAGCCACATCAGCATACAAATATATTGCCAACCAAAGCGTCTGTTGAGAAAATAGGTATGTGTTTTGGGAAAAAACCAGTTCAGGATTAACCAAAAGACACGATCGTTTGAAAGTTTATGTATATATTCTACGATTGTTTGGACCGAGAGGAAACCAACAGTTCAAAAGGACAGATAGGATGTTTTAAATGAAAAGACACTAGATGATTACATCATTTATGATTACGAAAATACGCCACTCTTGGTCATGCATAGAAAGATCGCAAAGAGACCTCTTTCTATTTGTATAAAAAGATCCCCTTCGTGGATAACCAAAGCAATAATCGAGATACAATATCTTCCTCTACAGTTTGTTAGGGTGGGATTTTGCAGAACCAATTCGAGGACGACTGTGAACCCAAAATTATATTCCCAAACAACAGGTGAGCCAATGATCTTATACTGGATTACAAGATAATGATATTTAATCAAAATCGAAGAAGAAACTACATGCTAGAAGATCATCGTCGCAAAACTTAATTTCAGGTATGCGTCTGAACCTTTTAATTACAACAAATGAGAATAATTAATCATACATGGTGTCACAAATGTCTAATCGTATTTTATATATCAGTGATTCCCGATCATGTGTTCTTGCAAACGAAGTTAATAACCAAATTCTTTATATAAGAGCAGTCAATAAGGTTTGGAACTTTGGCAACCACGTGCAATTGTTTGGTACGAGGAGAGAAATAATAATCTCAAATAACTAATGAACCTGAGTTCTCAATCCGTTGTTCAAATATATAGTAAAGTGCAACTGTCATTATATCGAGATCCACAATGTTATTACAGAATCTGTCGAGGAAACAGATCTAGACACACTTCGGGAATAATTCTATGTATGCTTTCACATCAATGGGAGTAAAAGTAAGCAAGAAGATCAATAATGGTCGTGGTTGTGCTCCTATTAGCCACCTACAGGAATGACGAGCACTCAAGATATCTTCTTGAAATCTAAAGGGTATGAGATTTATATTTTCTTATCGGACAATGAGAAAATTGCTAACTGCTTTTTGTTCTTTGTTGGTGATTCCGTTTTGTATCTATATGAAAACTAATATAGTATTGTGGTCATAGTTACGTGGTACGTGGACCAGCAATTATCTAATATTCGAAAAAAGAGGAAAAGAGAACTAAATCGCGGTATTCTTTTTATAGATTGTTTTACAGGGATAGGAAAGTACGAGAAGTTATTTATGGCCATTAAAGTCAGGCCTATCTCCTCATACCATCAAAACGACATCTAATTTCATCGTGATGGGCTGATAGAAAAATAGAGTGGTCATTAATTCATGACTCCATTGAGTTACAGGGTTGGCCTTAGGTGTACTCACATGAAGGATGACAGACTCGATGAGTAAAGTTAATGAGAAAGATACATCTTACGTAAAGAGCGGTGACCAAAGTGGGTGGTAATTCAAAGAAAGATAAAAATAAAAAAATCTTGAAATGAAAGAAAGAATGAACATAAGCAAACCAAATACTAAGCAAGAAAGTCGAGGACTCCTTCAAGATAATATAGAAACAGTAAAGTCATAGCATATGTTATATTATTGACTTATTATCAGTTAATCAAATTATTGTATATCATTTGATTAAATTGTTGTCTTCTTGAAAGTTTTTTCTGTGATGATTAGGGAAGTACCGACGCAGATATGGAAGACAGAGGCGTGACAATTTCTTATGCAACCAACGATTTATTCATACTAAAATCCATACTGAAGGGGGCAATAGTTTCAAAAATCATATTAATAAAAAAACGAGCTACGATCTCTTTCGGGTTGACAGCGGAGCTACAGATCTTATGGCATGCATTTGAGGTTATTAGACAGTACTCACAAACCACGGGAAACGTAAAACAAATCCAGATTCACAATTAATGCACTATCCCAATCGGTTAGAAATAAATGTTCCAAGCGCTATCCCAATCGGTTGACCACTGAAACAAACATTTGTTGGAATATTTTCAACCGCGCTACGAAGGGGGGTCCTGGGGGGCGTAGCCCCCCAGGCTGTTGCTCGCATCTCATCTATTCGTTGTTTAATTGCACTTGCTTCTATTCACAAGTTAATTATTCATCAAATGGATGTCAAAACTGCCTTCCTAAATGGAGATTTGGAAGAAGTGATATATATGGAACAACCTGAAGGTTTCATATTGCCAGTGCCAAGAAAAGAAGGTTTGCAAGTTGGTTAAATCTCTTTATGGCTTGAAGCAAGCTCCCATGCAATGGCATGAGAAGTTTGTGAAGTGATTTTGTCATATGGTTTTGTGGTGAATGATGCAGATAAATGTATCTATAGTAAGCATGATAGTTTTGGATGTGTGATTTCTTTTATATGTTGATGATATGCTTATTTTTGGATCTGACATATCTATGGTGGAAGAAACAAAGAAGTTTCTTGGCTCTAACTTTGATATGAAGGATTTAGGAGAGGCTGATGTAATCTTGGGAATTAAGATCCTAAGAAAGGGGAATGAGTTGGCTTTAACCCAATCTCATTATATTGAGAAATTTCTCAAAAGGTATGATCACTTTGATGACGATCCAAAGACCTACTCCTTTAGACCATACTATCAAGTTAAAGAAGAACACCGGTCGTACTCATGCACAACTTGAGTATTCCAGTGTCATTGGGAGTCTTATGTATGCTATGCATTGCACAAGACCGGACATAGCCCATGCGGTGGGGGTGTTATGTCGTTTTTCAAGTAATCCTGGTTCTGAACACTGGAAAGCGGTTTCCAGAGTTATGGCTTACTTGAAAGGAACAATTGATTTTGGTTTGCATTACCAAGGCTATCCATTTGTATTGGAAGGTTACAACGATGCTAACTGGAACAATGTAGAATCCAAGTCCAAGTCGACATCTGGATGGATTTTTACTTTAGGGGGTGCTGCTGTGTCTTGGAGTTCCAAGAAACAGACTTGTATATCTGATTCAACAATGTTGTCAGAATTGATAGCTTTAACGAATGCATGTAAAGAGGCAGAATGGCTTAGGGACCTTCTTATGGAAATTCCACTTTGGAAGAAGCCATCTCCAGGAGTTTTGATTAATTGTGATAATCAAGCTACAATCTATAATATCTCTAATAAGACTTATAATGGAAAGTGTAGACATGCGAGTCTCAGACACCAATTGGTTAGGCAACTACTCAAGAGGGGAGTGGTTACGGTTAACTTTATTGAATCAAAAGGAATTTGGCAGACCCATTCACAAAGAGTCTACCATATTCAGTTGCTTCAATAAAATGTAATGAAATGGGACTAAGGTCTGTGAAGGAAGGTTGATCTCCCATAGCAGAAACCCAACCTATGTTTTGAAAAGGATAAACAAGGTTCAATGTGGTACCAACAAGTTATGGTCAGAGATTATGGAGCACTAGCATAAAACTTCCCATTTCAAGTTAGTGCTGGTTTTTCTGCAAGAAAATAGGATGGATGTAAATCCTTAATGAGTCTCGTGATTAGTAAAAGGTGTCTCGCAGAAACACCTTCGAGACTTACCTATATGAGTATGGAAATGTGGGCCGTTTCCTAAGAGAAGAAGACCGTTCTCTAAAGAAGACTCATGAATAAGGATATAAGCACAAGGCCTTTATAGTGCTTGGCTACAGAACACATGTCTTATGGAATCAATATGTGTGGAGACTCCGGCTTTGTCATAAGGGATTCTTGGTTCAAGACTAGTTTCACCATAGAATATCGATAAAGCTTTGAGTTTCTTACACTAAGTGAAGGTTCAAACCCGTGAAGGTACCTATCATTTATGTATTGGTTTCAACGATGATGCTTAGTCTCAATTGTGCTAGAACTACGTTGGCTTGATCCCACTCGGGTACGTAGGCAGTCACTTCGGTGATGCAGCCGCTCCGGTTTTAAAAGTTTTTAACTTTGTTTTATGGTTTTGAAAATAAGGGGAGAATGTTGGAATATTTTCAACCGCGCTACGAAGGGGGTCCTGGGGGGCTTAGCCCCCCAGGCTGTCCAAATATGCAATTGTTTGGACAGTTGGAAAACGTTTCCAGAAAATTCTAAATTCAACAGACAGTGGCTGTTGATGAAGAGACGCATCTCTTTGTGAAGAGAAACCTGTTGGTGAAAAGACATGTCTTTTCCCAACAGATGCAAAAACTCCTATAAGTAGCATCTCCCAAACCCATTTCGAAATCATCTCTTGGAAAACCCTTTCTCTGTTTTCTCTCTTCTTCTAAAGCATCATCAGAACCTTCTTTACATGTGTTCTTGATTGGGTCAAGGGGTGCAAACCTTGAATCCAATTTTCGGTTGTAGGGCTTTCACTGTATCCTGAAGGCAGTATTTCACATACCTGTTGCAATCGCCAATTCGTTGGGAGGGTAGAAATATTTGTCTAAAAGAAATCACCAGAGCCTTGAAAGTTTTTGAGTACAACCACAAAAGATTTCTGTCATTCATCTCCATTGCAGCCCGGTAACTTTTTACAACAACATTGATGTGAAGGATTTTAGAAGAGAATACCACCAAAAAACAAGTTCATATGGAATTTATTTGAAAAACACTTGGGTGGTTCTGCATAACAGGGAAGTGGCTCTTAAATATGAAGCTCATATTAATGTCGAGCTCTGCAACGGAACAAAATCTGTGAAGTACATTTTCAAAATATGTCAACATCGTAAGATTTCTCCCCTGACCAGAAATGTGTGTTACAACAAGATTTGGTGGCATGGGATGGTGAAAAAAATTCTGTCTCACACCATTGAAGGATTGAAGGAGCTGTAATAAGGGACAAAGTTACTTCTGGAAAACCAAATATTCGTGCCAATGACAAGGACACTTTAAGACACCAGGTAAGTAATTAATTTGTTTTAACATAGGGCAGCATATGTATAGTCACAATTCTGCATTAACTCTGAGTCTGACATATCGGCTCCATAATCTCATACTTTAATCTAACTATAAATAAATAAATCAGTTTCTTAGTAAATGAAAAATAGGAAGCAATATTATGACTCTAGCCCGTGCATTTGCACGGGCTTGCACAGCCCTTGTACATGTATATTTATCTTAGTTTATGATACACGCAAGGCCCCGTTATGATCATATTAGGTATGTTTATATTGATTAGTTTTTTAGATATATTGGTTTCTATGATCTAATCATGTCGTTTGGTTGAATGTATGATGTTTCTTTTGTTAGGTGAGCATAGATGAATACTGTTTGTGGGGAGTCCAAATAATGTTAACGGAATGTACGATGCTTCAAAGTACTTCGAAACAATCTATATTATAAGAAACAGCATTGCGAGAGAGAAGCACAAAATTGTTGAGAGGTGGAAGCAGAAAAGTTTTATAAGATAGAAGTGCAAATGATAATCAATAAAACATTTTCACAATGTAAGCAATTCCATCCAAAACTTATAAGAACCATCTTCTCCTTCGTACTGAGGATAGTTCTTATAATCTACTAACTAACTGCCGCTTGGGATATCAGGGGAAGTTCTTATGGAAATAGAAGAAGATGATCAAATGAGCGAGGAATGCTTTCCAGTAAGATTTAGTCTTTTGATTAACTTCACGATAATCTGTGGTGGTATTTGAATATGTGCGTTATTTTTGTAGGTTGCGGGTCTCATTACCTATGTCACTATTGGTAGCTCTAGCGTATTAATATTTTTGAATTTTTATAGCTGCCAACCACAGCTCGGGTTTGATAAAAAGAAGAGTACTCATATCTATCCAAGTTAAGTCATTGGATATGGACTCCGGAGAAGCAAACATCTCCGGTGCTCGAAGACTTGGTGGCTGAACAAGATTACTATTTTGAGGGAATATATAGGTGTTTACTATTTTGGGGTAATGTGGATCTATTGAGTGATATTGTTGTAAGATGATTTATCTGATGGGTAGTGTTACTCCTGTATTTCAACTACAATGCACTGAACTATACAAAAAACTAAACAACTATAAATTATAAACTTCTGATGCCAAAGCAGTTGCAATCTCGAAACAGACGATGATGGTAAGCATCAAATATTATCGTAACTTGGGAAGCTTAGACGAAAATGAAGCCATGCCCCTTTAAATTCGCCATGGTTCTACATTTCTATTTAAATACTTATTGTTTTTTGTGAGTCGAACAAACAATGATTAGTTGAATATGGGAATCACTGTGCACGCTTGGAAATTTATGTGATTCACGGGTTATTTCTATGTTTCGGAGATCTATGATATTTGGTGACCGGGTCACGATCTGCACAGAAGAGTAGCTGAGAATCACATGACATGGTTCTCACCTTCAGCACTAGAGGTATAGTGGTAATTCTCTTGAAATTCTCTATTTTTTCCACTTCTTTTTGGTGCAATTTCTGACAATTACACGTGCTATAAATTACTTCGTATAAGAAGTGGTTTGGAAATTGTGATCCAAGTCTGGGAGATAATTGTAGACAAACTTTGTTGATTTTTTTGTTATGGTTCATTAATATAAAAATCCCACAATTGTAATTTAAATGAAAGGCTGGGTTCTACATGACTACATCTTTTGGGAAATATATATAAGCTTAACCCCGTGCAACGCACGGGAAAGACACTAGTACTCAATAAAAAAGAAAGTTCGCACACAAGAATGAAGGAAAATACAGCGAAGAGTGTAGAAGATAGTAGCTCGCACATGGATAATGTTAAACTTAAAACTTAAGGTTCAACTCAAAATTTATTGTTGTATTCATCTCCAAATTTAGGAGGTATTTATAGATAAATTTACATTTACAAATTGGAGAGATAATTGGTGTAATTGGTGGAGTGATTGTAGTGAGTGATTGGTGGAGTAATTGGATGAGCAATTGGTGGAGTAATTGATTGGGGTTGATTGGTGGAGTAATTGATTGGGGTTGATTCAACACTCTCCCTCAAGGTGGTGCATATATGTCACAAATGCCCAACTTGACAAGTGAATCATTAAATATATTATTTGATACGGCCTTAGTTAGAATATCTGCCAGCTGTTGTGTTGTTCGGACATATGGTACTTCAATAATGTTTTCTTCAAGTTTCTCATAGATGAATTTCCTATCAATTTCCACATGCTTCGTTCGATCATGTTGCACCGGATTCTCTGCAATTTTGATTGCTAACTGATTATCACAAAACAACTTCATAGGTTTTTCAGGTGGAAAACCAAGCTCTCCCATAAGCCTCTTCAACCATAAAAATTCACAAATGCCTTTTACCATTGCCCTATATTCTGCTTCATCACTTGACAGGGAAACAACATGTTGTTTCTTAGACTTCCAAGTTACTAAGTTACCTCCGACGAAGGTAACATACCCAGATGTCGATCTTCTCCTATCGCCTTTGCCTCCCCAGTCTGAGTCGGTGTAACCTGATACATTGAGATGTCCATGTTTTGAAAACATCAACCCTCTGCCTGGTGCGGACTTCAAATATCTCAGT
Source organism: Papaver bracteatum (assembly GCA_023529315.1). Lineage (NCBI taxonomy): Eukaryota > Viridiplantae > Streptophyta > Magnoliopsida > Ranunculales > Papaveraceae > Papaver > Papaver bracteatum. The sequence goes on from JAJJWX010001567.1 coordinate 651,336, forward strand.
ATCCTTATTACTGCATTCATGTGTTGTTGACCCGGATTATGCATAAATCTGCTTACAACACTTACAGCATATGCAATGTCAGGTCTTGTATGAGAAAGATAAATCAAACGGCCAACTAGCCTCTGGTATTGCCCCTTGTCAGCTGGTACTTGATCAGAACACTCTTCAAGACCATGATTTTGTTCCATAGGAGACCCAATCGGCTCACAACCCAGCATACCGGTTTCCTTCAACAAGTCAATCACATATTTTCGCTGAGACAAGAAAATTACCTTTCAGATCGTAAAACTTCAATGCCAAGAAAGTATTTAAGTCCACCCAGATCCTTCATATCAAACTCAGAATACAAACAACTCTTCATATTACTCAGCTCTTCAGGGTCATTTCCTGTTACCACCATATCATCCACATAGATAATAAGTGTCGTTAACTTTTCACCAACTATTTTTAGGAACAAGGTATGATCAGCGTTACTCTGTGTATACCCAAATTTCTTCATTTCTAGACGAAATCTCCTAAACCAAGCTCTGGGAGATTGCTTCAAACCATATAAGGCCTTCTTTAGCTTACAAACCATGTTAGCATCGTTCGGAGCATTATAAACTGGAGGTAATGACATGTATACTTCTTCTTGTAAATCACCATGTAAAAAAGCATTTTTTACATCATATTGTTGCAGGGGCCAGCCTAGATTTGCTGCCAAGGATAATAATACTCGAATAGTGTTGATTTTTGAAACAGGAACAAATGTCTCCTGATAATCAATATCATAAGTCTGGGTAAACCATTTAGCCACAAGTCTTGCTTTATACCTGTCAATAGAGCCATCTGGATTATGCTTGATAGTATATACCCACCTGCAACCAACTGGTTTCTTTCCTTCTGGTAACATTACTATTTCTCATGTATTATTTTCTTCCAGCGCTATCATCTCCTTTTTCATCGAATCAGCCCATTTTTGATCACGTAAAGCTTCTTGTACGTTTTTAGGAATGGTAGCATCTTCCATATGATTGACAAATTCTTTTCCAGCTTCTGATAATCTATAAGTAGACATGTAGTTTGCAATGGAATATTTCACCTTCCTAATTGCTTCAGGTGAAAAACGATCTGGTGGAACTCCACGATTACTTCTTTGTGGTAATTGGTACTTAACAGTTTCAAGTAACTCACAAGTATTGTCAGTATTAATCGAAGGATTTGGGTTCACCTCGAGAGTTTCAGCAAGAGGATAACTCGTTGTAGGTACTAAAGGTGAAGAAAGGACGGGGACTTCAATCACATGAGTTTCAGCAAGAGGATAACTCGTTGTAGGTACTGCTGGTGAAGAAAGGACGGGGACTTCAATCACATGAGTTTCGACCTCTTGAACTGTTTCAGTGGGTGTCATCATGGTCGCACCAATATCAGTAGAACCATGAGTGTTACTTGAAATTTCTTCACTGGCCGGAAGATTTATCTCACTATTAGTTGGAAATAAATCAATCCAATTCAACTCTTCAATTTTACTCTCTCCCTGAAGAGGAGGACTGGATTCATATGTTGAATAAGACTTCCCGTGCTCGGAGAAGGTAACATCCATGCTAACATAAAATTTACGAGTAGAAGGATGATAACACTTGTAACCCTTTTGGTACGAATGATAACCAACGAAAACACACTTTAGTGCACATGGGTCCAGATTGGTACGCAAATGTTTTTGTATGTGAACATAAACGATACATCCAAACACTCGCGGAGGGAGTTTAAGCTGAGAAGGAATCGTCATAAACGAAGCCAATTTATCCAAGGGTCTTTGAAATTTCAAAACACTAGTCGGTACACGATTAAGAAGATACACTCCATTAGTGATAGCTTCTTCCCAGAAATGTGGCCTCATGTTTTCTCCAATCAAACAAGCTCTAGTAATCTCAAGTAATTGCTTGTTCTTCCTCTCCGCAACACCATTTTGTTGTGGCGTAGAAGGACAAGTAGTCTCATGAATTAAACCATGTTCCTGGAAATAACCTTGTAACACTTCATTAACATATTCACCACCATTATCAGAACGAAGAACCTTTAGAGTGGTGGAAAATTGTGTTTGAATCATCACATGAAAAGATTTGAAAATACCAGCTACATCACTTTTATTTTTCATCAAATAAAGCCAAGTCATACGCGTGCAATCATCGACAAATAGAACAAACCAACGATCCTGAATTACTTGTAATTCGGCAAGGCCCCCAAACATCAGAATGAACCAAAGCAAAAGGAATTAATCTTCTGCTAAAGCTATCAGGGTAAGTCGCACGGTGATTCTTTGCTAAGATGCAAGTTTCGAATCGAAATCGAAGGCTTGCGGTCTAAAAATAAAGTTGGAAATAAGTGTTGTAAATAACCAAAAGAAACATGACCCAACCGGTGATGCCACAATAGAATTAGATCTTCATTTGCATGAGAGGACCCCTTGGCCGACAAAGACCGTCCTTCACACACATCATCTATGTAATATAACCCTCCTTTTTTAGTACCACGCCCAATTATCTTCCCATTACTAAGATCTTGGAGAAAACAAAAGGTCGAATAGATTAATACTACGCAATTAAATTGTGCAGTCACTTGTGTTACGGACAAAAGATTATTAGAAAGAGAAGGAATCAACAGAGTATGTTCCAAAGTCAAAGAAGAATTCAACTTCACTCTCCCAGTGCAGAATCTTAGGACATGAAACTCCATTGACATTATAAACCGTTGAGCATTCGGGTTTACATACATTCTCCAAAAGAGATGCTTCAAATGTCATGTGATTAGTGGCACCGGAATCAAGTACCTAACCATGATCTTTTTCTGAATTTGTAGCAAGTAAAGCCATATCGATTTTACTTGAATGATTTTATTTTTTTTTATTTTTTTTTTACAAATGAGACTAAAAAGATATAAATGAAACTGATTGTGTGCACAACTGTTTATGGGGGTCGAAAAACAAACCGGGTACATACTAGCTAGCAGCTAAAAATATGAGCAATTGAAATAGGAGGAATATGTCCTATAAGGGTAAAACGGTAAGAGTTCAAAAATCAAGTTTTCTCTCTTGCACAGAGAAATTAAGTTCGACAAATCAACCAAATATATGAAAAACAAACTTAACAGGGGTTTGCTTATAAGGAGGTTTACGAAACTTAACAAGGGTTGCTTATAAAACAACAACAAGGTGTAACAGTTGATTCTTGACGAGCAAACAATATCTTGATCAAAGATGATAACTGTTTGTAAGAAACAAAAAACAGCAGTACAACTTACTTAGTCCAAGATAAATGGATTAACAAGATTAAGTAGGATTTAAAAGGGACAATCATAAACTTAGCATAACAAGTTTATCATAAAATCGGTAGTACAACTTACTTGTTTCAATAAGTGTATAAAGAAAGACAAGAACCTTAAGCGTAGCGGAAGAAGGATCAATCGAAGTAACGAAGCACTCACTACTAAGAAGCACTCAACTCACCATGGAGCTCTGATACCATGTTAAACTTAAAACTTAAGGTTCAACTCATAATTTATTGTTGTATTCATCTCCAAACTTAGGAGGTATTTATAGATAAATTTACATTTACAAATTGGAGAGATAATTGGTGTAATTGGTGGAGTGATTGTAGTGAGTGATTGGTGGAGTAATTGGATGAGTAATTGGTGGAGTAATTGGATGGGGTTGATTGGTGGAGTAATTGATTGGGGTTGATTCAACAGATAAAAGAATAAAAACTTTGGTGGGGATTTATTTAGGCCGAAGAGAGTGCTCGAGTTACTATGTCATCAGCAAAACGGGCATTAAACGGTAAGAATAAGAAAAAACTACCATAAGCCGAAATATTGACATCCAGGACCAGGTTATTGCCCTTTAAGATAATTTCTTTTGGCAAGAAGTAAATATGAAATTTTCCTTTTGGTCAACTAACCAAACTTGCATCACCTAAGTCCTCTCTTCTGCACCAAAATGTGTTCACCCAGAATCCCTTAATATTATTAGACTCACAATAGTAAGCAAAATAGTCTCCCAATGCGACCAATGCAATGTCTTCATTTACGGAAACCCAAATGCAAATCTAAGAAATTAAGTAAAAGGAAATACAAATGAAATAAGATTTTATATTCTTGATCGTCACATTTTACATGGTTATGCGAATCGACATATTATTGTTATTACTTGTGGTATTAACTCAAAAATCGGAACAATTACCTCATGCGTACATTTGCTTCTGAATTTTTGCTGGGATCATTAATGCTTGATGACTTGAACAAGAGATTGGTGATGATGACTTGAACAAGATAGGCCGATTCAATTTTTAGAATACAGGTTTTCCATGTGATATGCGGATCCGAGCAATCCCATAATGGACGAACTGATCCTATTTCTCTTGTCAAGTTCTCTAGCTCTGTCCAGAATCTTCATCATCTTCAGCTGATATATATGTCGGTAATTTCCTGCTTCTTGGAAAAAGAAGCAAATATCGATCGGTTTACTGAGTCATTTACATCGTTACGCAACTCCCTTGGGTGCATTGGATGGTTGTGGTTATGTCACAACACAACCTTCTAATTAATCGAAAAAGTTGAGTAATAATGATTAATAACATACCACTTGACTCAGTTGTAAGACTCTCTGTTGAAGATCCGATTACGCGCATTACCTCCTCCTCCTACTGAACTATTCCTGTATAAAGGAAAGAAGTCATCACATGTGAGAGAGATCTGGAGTACCAATCTGGAGTAGTGTGAGTGACGATGATGCGAAGTCATGGTGTGACAGTCGATGATGTGAAACCTTTTGTGGCTAAACCAGCTTCTATGTGAGTGCAAGTATAAAGCCTATCCTATATAGTATCTATGCATACATGTATTACATATCATACACGGATTTGAGCATTATGCACTTCTAATCTAAGACTCCAGGATCATACCTTCAATGTTTTTGAAAAGACGAAAATGATTGCATTTCTTTCTTTAACCCAAGGAAGAAAAACAAAGTATAAAAGAAAAACCTGAACCGCCAAGTGGAAGCTGTCCAGCGCCATTACCTCCATCTCTGAGATAAAATGGTTGTGTGGTGTCTAAATATGTGGCAGGTAATTAATGTTTCTGATAGTGACTCTAATGAACTTTAAACAAATTATTGAATCATATGCAAGCAATGAGTGAGTGCAATTAGCTCATTTTAATATTTAATCACTGTTTTGGCAACGTAAGCCTGTAATACGGGTATTAACATCTTCTTTAATCTCAATAACCAGGTACTGTCAATATTGCTCTGATGATGTCAGAAATGGAAGGTGGATGTGCAGACTATTAAGGGAACCAATTATTCTCAAAGTCAGATCAAAAGAAAATAAAACAGAGAGTCACCAAATCAGGGTATGAAAGCAAGCGCCAAAACTATTTATCTTCAAGAACTCAAATTAACCAGGAAGTGGATAATGTTAGATTGTCAGCTTGCTTTTATCCTTTTCCTTTTTAATGAAATTCAGGCTAGAGAATGATGGGAGAAATGTCCAGATTTAAAAAAAAAGTTAATCCGTGGGTTCACATAAGGATTGTTCCCCTGGGTGTACCTAAGAGGATAACATGTCCAGAAAGTAGACCTTTTCTGAACCTATAGAAACAATATGCAATATATGGGTGGCATCATTGATATTCTGTGTAGGCAAACATTTGGTAGTAAGAATCTATGTAACTTAAATTGCAATATCTGTGAAGCTGGTTTCCAGAAATGACTGTTCTATGTTGATGAAGCCGTATGAGGCCAAGGGTCGAGTCATTGATGATCCCAGCAAAAATTAAGAAGCAATATACTTATTGTTTTATTTGCATTTCCCTTTCCTTAATTTCTATGCTTCCCATTCGCAGTTTACTTTTCCCTTTTTCTTTCCTTTTCCTTAATTCATTTGAAGAGGGAAAAATGAATAATGTCATGGCAAGCCATGTGCAGTAACAATCTAAGGGCCCAAAAAACTGGCACCTACGACAAACATATTTACCATTTTTGTTTTTTTTTGTTTTTTTTCAGAATTACCATTGCAGACTTGCATTCAACAGATCGGGACGTGTGTTTTTTTTATCATCACATAGCTTTCCGGTTGGAAGCCGATGAACATAACTCCTCTCATAAAACACTGCACAATTTTTCAAATAAGAACCTAAAATTCTGAATCAAAGACAGAAAAAAAATACAGTTTCCTCTTTGATTATTACACTGCACAATAATCGATGAAAATCAAGGTATAGAGAGAAAGAAAACGCGGAAACAACTGCTGCAAATTTTCATAATTTCCACTAATGATAAAAACATGCTTTTATAATCTACATAAGCAACAGAAGTTTCCAAATTCGATAATCCCAATAACAGGCTAGTGGTTAACTAGTTGATAAAATAATTAATACAACTAAGCTTTCAATGCAAATGCAAATTGAAGAAACTATAAAATGAAAGGGTTAAATGGCAAAATGCCCCAAAATCGACACCCCAGGTTTGAAAATGTCCCGGACGTTTGGCGAAAAATCAAAATGCCCCATTCTGTTAAGTATTCCGTTTGATAGAGTTAACTGGTCAAATGCGTAAGCATGTGGCCCGCACGTGGAAAAAAATGACATTTATACCCTTCTGGGGCATTTTGGCTTACATTCACGTCGCACCTTTGCCTAAATTGGTTAGATGGCGACACGTGGAAACTAAAAAATTGGACGGCATGAGATGTATGGGTTACATTTACCGCAATTTGGATTTTTTTTTAAAAATGACCACTGTGTCCTATTAGCTAAGATCACGACACGTATAACATCACTTCAAATTAAGACTACAGATTCCGACCGTTGTAATAACGGTCATTTTCTCACCATTATTAAATAAAAAATGCATTTACATCAGTCCTTGTTCAAATATAGAAATTTAGTGGACAAAGAAATGCATTTACATCAGTCCTTATTCAAGTTTCTCCGGATAACACAGTTCTTCCGGGCTTCAACACTTCAAAGCTGAGCTTTGCAAATTCTTTTAGGGGCGCAATAATGTTTTGTCATCCTTGAGTTGCTCAAAAAACTCTTAAATATTTCCGCACAACAGAGGGCAGATTTTCATTCAGAGGCACACTTGACTACCGCGCCAGAATCCTCCACCCTTATGATGCGGAATATTTTCATCCCTGCAATAACAGCAGCCATTGCTTTTATCTCCTGCAAGACAAATTCATAGAGTTGCCAATAAGTAGTCATAAATCATAATAGTGACGTTCCGGTTGACAAACAAATTAATCAGCAAGAAAAATAATGCACCTAGCTGTAACAGTAAGAGGAAAATGAAACCACACAACCACATCTACATGTTAAATACAAACCTGAAATCTAGTCTCTTGGCCCCATGCGTCTGCAAAACTTGACACAACGAATCCCACTTGTAGTTGTCAGTTCCGTGCAAAACATCTCCTCTGGAGCATCAGCAACATCAGTCTTGTTAGCTGTGAAGTCGACATGGTGAAGAATGCATGTCTTAATAAGCACAGATGTAACGTGACCAGGCTCCACCAGCTTATATTTTGTACCCTATAAAATTTAGGAAAAAGCAACCGAACAAAAAAGAAAGAGTACAGGAATCCAACAAAGACTCAGAAGACATCTGACTGCTCTTTTGTTGTAAAACTTCAAGGTTTCAGCTGCATACGGCCTTGCTACATCATGAACTTGTTTAGATGTGTACTTCTGTTCCTTTTTGGGTTTAGGAACCAGGAAATCTGGATCAGGCCTGAAGTTGTCAAGATAAAAACCAAAATCACTCTGATCAATTCAAAAGTATTTCAATTGAATTTACATAAAAGATCGAAATGTGTACGTGTCACTAACAATTCTAATTTTAAGATCACAACCCTGCTTGCCCTACGATCCTAAACAAGCTTTCACCAAGGCATTCAATACATACTTGAAAACAGAATCACTCAAAAGTCCAAAATGAGTACTGCTTAAGTTGACCATAAACGCATAAACATACCACACAAAAGGTGTGCACGCAAGAAAAAGATAGTAAACAAGCAAGGTGTACGCCACCGTTGTAAATGCATTTCTTATCACATGCAATCCCTTCACCATCATTAAATAAAAACAGTTCAAGTGTAGAATTCATACCCTGTTCATTCACCAACCTTCCATAGCCATAAAAGCATCTCCACTGGTACCATCTTTACAACCAAGAAAAATACAAGTCTCTAAACCGGCCACCTATATCAGTTAACCAGAAATTCCTATCCTCACTACCCATTCTGAAACAGTTAACAAAAATGAAACAAATCAATTAAAAAATTTACAAGTCCACATACAAAGTTCATATACATTATCTAATACAAAGTACAAGGTTCTACCTCCGCAACTACTAGTTTGGGGATAAAGTAAAGCCAACAAAAACAGATAATATGCAAGCCTACAACCTACAAATTCACAACTTAATTTCTCATGCTCAAAACATTACTGTTATATCCACATCAAACTTCAGATGTTAAACTAATGCATTTCAACTTAAGAATAAGCATAGCAAAGATATGCTTTACAACCTCACTGTCTCTAAAGATTAATAATATCCACATCGCCATTTCACTATCCTGACAGCCTAATGGTCATATAGACACTTCAACAAACACATTATAGGTACCCAATAACAATCCACATTTCCTAAAATTAAATTCACCACTTACAACCATCAAAATCCATCATGCACTATTAATTTGTAGGAGCAGAAAGCACATCAACCCTTACCAAATACCCAATCTAACAGCACATAAAATGGAACATGAGCACTCATTGGTGTAGATAATTCTTAATATATGGGATGACATACATATGAGTTGGTAAAGAAATAAAGATGTCCCAATCACCATCAAAGCATACTGGTACAGATAAATTCCACAATATCAAATGAAGAGTGCAAATTCAAAATTAATCCCAAAGCTAGAAATGTCTGGCATCTTGGAAAGTGGACAAATTCTCACTAGGGTGCCGCAATGCTTGCAGCCATGGTTTTACAGTAATCATACCAAAATTGAGAGACTGATACACAGAATTCATAGACAAAAAGAAATTTTAATATCCCCTAAATTGAATTATCCCCTAAAAATGGAAAACCCCCAAATTATAATCCCCAAATTCGTTTTTTTTCCCTGAAACAAATGACCTTCATGGTGAAACACATCCTACACAAACCCTAATTTCATTTGTACTCTCTGAAACCGTAATCGCAGATACCAGTTTCACAATGTTAGGTTTCGAAAACCCTAAATCGTAAAACCCGAAACTAAATTAAGGTTAAAATTTACCTGTTTTTCACCGGGTAAAGAACAAAACTGATCCCTTATCTACTCCGGCTCATCTATCTTCTCGATCTGCACTTTCAATGTTCTTACTTGTCTCTCGATCTCTCTCGCCTGTCTCTCTATTTTTCTATCTATCTCTGTTGTTTGGATTCCTGTGGCTCAAACACGATGAAGGTGAAGATAAGAATAGCCCCACCCGTACGAACCACACGCGTGGTACAAGTGTCATCCGTGGTCCACGTGTCTACAGGTTAGAAGTCACACGTGTCAGTTGTTTTCATGCCCCACGTGTGGGGTGTTATTAACCCCGAAGGGCAAAAATGAGAATTCACATATCAGTTGACCGGTCAAAGGTAGTCAGAATGCCCCGTTTTGACCATAATAGGGAAAACTAACAGAATATGGCATTTTGATCTTTCGCCTAACAACCGGGGAATTTTCAAACCTGGGGGGTCGATTTTGGGGCATTTTGCCATTTAACCCAAAATGATAAACGCAAATAAAATGATCATCACATAGATTTATGGTGACATGGTTGCTGAAACGATATTATTGTTAATAGTTGATGGCTAATGAGATCATTCCATGCAAAGATATATATTAGTCGCTTCTTAATATTTTCTGACCATTAGCTTTCTCATCATCCTGACAAAAATCATGGCACCACTCAAAAGGAATATGAATAAATGAACATGTGCCCACGAGCAAGATATCAGAATCGCCGAAATTCCAACTTGAGAGACCAACCTTTGATGGCTAGGAAAAAACTAGGTCTTCGATTTCGTAAACCCTCTTTTCCTTTCTCCTTCTTCTTGTCGCTTTGCCCTTCGATGGCTTAACATTGTGGAGAGTCATCCACGTGAATTGTGGGAATCGACATGCTAGGTTTGGAAGCATGAGATGAGGCAATTTCCTTTGGAACATCAGCAGCTTTTTCAGGAGGAGGAGTTGGCGAACTTGAAGACTTTTTGGAGCCAGGAATATGGGTTAAGGAACTGATGTTCAAGACTCTACGTCGCTTAGCAGAAGGAGATCTGAGAGTAGCATCCTGAGACACGCGAAGTTAATATGACGAAATATATAAACACGAAGTAGAAAAAATGGTAAAACAATACCTTAGCAGCAGAAGAAGGAACTTCGTGAAGATCACGCTTCCTTGAGATTCTCAGAGGAACAGCAGCCTGAGGTTCCACGAGGTCGTCCTCCTGCGAGATGTGATGTTAGTTACGGGAAAAGAAAGCATCAGTAGCGAAATGAAGAATGAAATACCTGATCAGAAGTAGGGTATTCAGTAGATCTTTTCCTTGATCGATCCTTAACTAAACCAGCAGGAGGACGTGGATACTGCAGTAAAATGGTGGAAGTTAGGGAACCAAATAAGGAATTTAAGAAAATTAAGTAGCGTAACGAATCATACCTCGTTGGGGATCTCAGACCAGCGAAGTCTTCCGAGCTCATATGCTGCGAGATGAGTATGCTTGGGAAGAGGACCGGTGCGAGATTTCCCATTCTCATCAAAACCCCATACTATATGGCCTTCAACAGTCACCGGAAACATCATCCAATATATCCTCATCATTGGATAAGCGAAGGGTAGCATTTCTGGAGGTGCCAAGGGGCTCAACATCAAGAAGGATAACTTTAGATGGGTCCTCCACAGGCTTTTGGGCGAGTTTAACAACCCATTATTGATATTTCCTCTGAGATAGAGTTTTATCAGTGTAATTCTCCGATAAGGAAGCAATGTTGTAATCAGCAGGATCAAATTCCTTCTCCACCAGCAGAATTTGTGACTCACCACCATCGGAACGCCTCACAAATTCGTTTGCAATGCGAATTGCATTCCCACTCAGTTGGGAGCCATTGATTTAGAAGTTGAAGAAAAGAAAGACTTGAGAAACTAAAAGATCACTGGAAAATGACGAAAATAAAGAGAAGATGAAAAGCAAGGAGAAGAAGTTGTAGAGCAGCGGCACCGGTTAAAAGGAAGACGAGGTTTGAGAAGAGTAAGAGAAGGAAAGAGAAATTGAATTATTTATAGAAAAACCAAAAGATAACCAGCAAAGGAAGTTATACGAGGAGAGGAACCGACTGTTGATGGTTACAAGAAATCGTGGGGAACAGGGGAGAGAGAAAACCAGATACGTGGAAGTTACGAATTTAGTGCAGGATTCTCTTTCCATCCTTAATTCTCGCGAATGGAATAAGAAAAGGCAAAATGTAGGTACGGAAAACCTACTCGCCACGTGGTCGAACTAAATCACGAAGTAAATCTTGAGATGATATATTATTTACTAATTCCCAGATAAATGTAAGTGACGAGTCAAATCAAGTGTCAGACTTACTTTAACGAAAATTGGATCTACGAAGTAAGATCTAAGGTCAACGAAGATGTTAATTAGCGAGATACTGATTACTTGCACATAAAGATATTTCACGAAGAAAAGTAAGGATATGTGAAGTAGAAGACACGAAATATGGATTGTTACGCAAGAAATAGGACAGCTGTCCCCGACAACAACCGAATAATTAGGCGAAAAGGAATGGAAAAGTTTATTGAAAATGGATCGAGGGAAGTAAAAAGTAGAATCATGTGGAGTGTGTGATTTCTGGCGACAAAAAATGATCTGTAACCCATTATGTAATTTTCCCTATGAATAGAGAACTTAGTCCATTGTAAAAGAGATTGGAATCTTTGAGGAGTGAGGAGGTCATTGTAAAGAAAGATAAGTTAGGGTTCTTGAGTAAGTTATTAACATTATTTGTTCCTCCATAATCATAAACTAAGTAAATCAATAAAACTTTGTTTCTCATTTTGTAGTGTGATCTTATCTTTAAGTTATCGAGATTAGTAATCGGGTGTAACTACGGATTTTCCTTAATTAGAGTAGTAGCCCTAGTTGTGCTGATAGTCCTGTGTTTTCTTGCTGCCCTGATATATCATAACAGAAACAGAGTCAGAAATTTCTTCCGCCACCAACAGATTCCTTTAGTTCTACCTACTATGGTTTTTGATGGATCTCAACATGAAGGAGATGAGTGCATGATTTGTCTTGAAGAGTTTGAAGATGGAGATTTGCTGAGCTTAATGCCGTCGTGTGGGCATTTTTCTCATGAAGATTGTCTACAACAACAATACATAATTTAACGCAACGATAATAGTTTCCCTTACTGTAGGGCAACTATTACCATGTACCCAATGGTTTAGTTCTACCTTCCTGTTTCAAGGCAACATCTAAGAATGTCAAATTGTATGACACTTATTTCTTTGATTTAGGTATCCTACTCAAAAATAATTCTTAGTTAGTATTACAAGTACTTACAAAAGTACATATACAAATATTCAAATTTACTAGTTAATAAGAGATAAAGAGAGGATGAATGTAACGGTGGGAAGTGGGATTACTCAGTTGTGTCATATTTTAGTTCATCATCAGAAGTATGTGGTATTACAAGAATTTGCACTACAAAAAAAGGTGCTATTTGTGAGGGTTTAAAAACCGTCACAAATAGGAAACAACCGTCACAAATAGCAAATTCACCGTCATAAATACTCATTTGTGACAGACGACCAACCGTCTAGACTAGTGGCGTCACAAATGTTATTGGTGACGGTTTTTCAATTTTTGTGACGGAATGACCAACCCGTCACAAATATATATTTTATCTGTGACGGTTGTTAGCCATCACCAACTCTACTACCACCGCCGGCAAATATTGTCCGGCAACGGCTACCAAGTCCGGTTAATTTATTTGTGACGGTTTTAGGACCCTCACTAATGTTTTCAGGCAGCCGTCCGTTAATTGTACCGGTGACCGGAGCTGGATTTTAGACCGGAAGAATTCTCAGTTCTAAGATTTTTCAGAACATAAATATCTATCTTAGATAGGAACTTGGGCACATTCATATATAACAAAGTTTTATAAAGTTCTCCATTGAACTTGTATTCATATATAACACAGTCTTACAAAGCTTTGAAAATTACATATATATATGCATTTTACTGTTTTAGAAACATCAGAAGTACGCCTGTGTAAAGTTTGGGACAAACTGCGAACACAAATGATGGCATGAAAACAAAAAAAAGACATCACAAATTCCATTATATTCAAAAGGAGCACCTATATATCAATCACCCATCCATATGGCATGAAAACCCAAAAAAATACCATTCCCTTATATTCAAAAAAAAAAACGAGCACCTATGTACCAGTCACCCATTCATACACCAACATCTTCCATTCATGGACTGTTCCTGATCTCCACGTCAGTCGATGGGGTAACAGTCTTGTATGTCCTGTAACATACAAACCATTTCAGCAATCATTATCATTGCAGAAAAATTCATGCTAGTTCAAGGTTTTAAGGAGGGAATAACTTAATGAAGTAACTCAGTTACCTCAATTCTGCCTCCAGCTCTGCAATCCTATCCAAGGATACCTGATAAGCTGTGTTGTTAGTTCTCGGCTCATCATTCACAAAAAGAAGTGCCTCCAATTCATCTATCCGATGCGTTGCTGCTTGAAGTTCTGAAAGAGTGTTATCCAGTTGTTTTCTAAGGTTCATAATTTCTTCATTTGGTTCAGTGGTAGGCTTGGTTGATGACCCTTCACCCCAATATTTCTGTGGTTTTATACCACTTCCTAGACAGCGAACACGACCCCCTTTATCTCGTCCTCGCACTTCTGCAAATGCATCATGTCGTCCTTGTAGCACAATCGTAGAACATGGTTGGCTAGCTTGGATCTCTACTTCCTTCATTGCCTCCTACAGAAACACCGATTTCATGGTCAAATGATTGAATAATCATATGTATAAACAAATTCAAAATTTACTAATAATAAAAATATACGACGTACAAGTTCTGCAGCCACGTCAGGTTCCATCAATACTTCATCTGGGTCTTCAGTTTTCTTTTTTTTTAGTATGGGTAACTTCAAAAACCTCGTGACGTTTAGGACGCCGTCCTAGTTTCTGCGACAGCTATTAAAAATATATTCAAGCAAAAAAAAACATCCTGGTTAGTACATAGTCACAAGTTTCCATCAATACATGGGGTAGAACGTGTCACAAGAAAAACAAATTGGATGGGAAAGTCAGGTGACCATAGTCTGCAACACCAATACTGAGAATAATGCATTAAAGCTGGCACAAAAAGATATGCAATGGCTAGAATCCAAAATGATGGATTAAGAAATATTTTTCACTTATGAAGAATCAAATAGAGATTTCCTATAGCGATTTCCTATGCCATAATATTGGCTACAGATAGCTCTGCCTGCGCCTTCTAACTAGCGCAACATATGAAAATCATCTTCAAAGAAGATTAAGGAATGAACCTAAAACTAGGCATGGAAATACAAATAAGTATACTTATGTTGAATTCCTGTATCAATCACCAAAGTTTAATCACAAACACACTCATAAAAATATTCTTTTCATGACATCCCAAAGTTTTTCATATAGAAAATGAGATGCATTACTAACAATGACATAAAAGCTTACCTCTGCTGCACACTTTGCATGTGGTTTAGAGCCGGTAGTATGGTGACCCTTTTGTTTGCTCCTGTTTTCTTTGTTCACGGCACATATTTCCTATACCAATAAAATATAAGATTATTGTGTTAGAACTGCTTAATAGAGATACTTCAACGCGTAGATCAATAAAATACAGTAATTATTAGGCTCTCAAAATTGAATCTTCTAAAAAACAATACATTGCATGAAAAATAAAAACGTGCAAACTGAATCTAGCCTAAATAACCAAGTATACAATCATTTGCAGAGGATAAACTGCTATGAATCTTCAGTTCAATAGAGCAAGGAGCTACAAAACGTAATGTCAATCTATTGAATTCAGCTGGGATAGCAAGTCTACTATCATATTTTCATATCTATGCATATCAGACCACATACGAATTGAACTAGCCATAGCATTACAAAAACTATGAACGATGTAAAATTATGGATCTAAATGTATGCCAAGTTTGGTTACGTTCCAAGCAATTAGACATAGCCAAGATTTCTTGAATAGACCATTCGTAACATCAAAAGAAAAACCCATAAAAAAATAGAAAAGAAAAAAAAAGAATATTGACACTTACTTGTTTCTTCACATCATTTTCCCAAACCTCAACAAGTATCCTCCACTGGCTCTCAACAACATTATCTGGTGGATGTGCAAGCCGTTCTTCCATATATTTCCATTTATTATACGCAGCCTTTTTAACATGAAATTTGTGATCCTTCCACCTATCATTCAACTTGGTAAGAACCCAGTACTCCAACACTTCTGGGTAGGCAAATATTTGCTGACAATTATACAACCACAAAAGATTAAAAACATTGCAGAATTTGGGAAAATCAATATAGTCAATATGGATTCAGTAATGTACCTTTATTTCAAGTATCACATTCTGAATTAACGCTGACGACATGTATTTCCGGTCTCCTATTGTCAACGGTAGTTTTTTTCCATCTTTTTCTAGATGACTTATATATTTGGTTAGGTAAGTACCTTCCTCCCCCATAGGGAACAAGTGACCCATATCCACTTCAACTTGAATTCTCTGATCTAGTTGAAGGTTTTGCAAGAACTTCATTTTCGCCGGACCTCGACCCATCCTACAATCAAAGTTACGATGATGTTAGTAAACATATATCGAATTGACACTTAAACTTAAAGTGAGAATTAGACATTTATCTCCAAAAATTAAGTAAGCAAAACTTGAGAAGAGATAATTTGAAAAGAGCACTCTATTCAACTATTATATTAATACGAATACATTAAAAGTAGAAGCTAAGATGGAATGCAAGCATACATGTTTAACAATCGTCATCTGATCCACTATCAAAATCAACATCAAGACCATCATTAAAATCTTCTGAGAACCCATCCACATATTCCTCTTCTTCTGACTCTACTTCTTTGTCGGTGTCTTCTTCTACTTCTACTTCTTCCTCTTCTGCTTCTTATTCCTCTTCTTCAACACATATTTGTCGACTGCCAGTTCTTGTAGGAGCATCAACAACAACCCCATTCCCATAATTTATAAGACCAATATTGTCATCCTCTTAATTGTTCACTACATTTCCTATTGGAAAATGATCCAGTAGTTGATCAGGATTATCATCACCCATATCAAAAATATCCCTAGGTTTAGTCCTAAGCACAACATCCCATTAAGGTTCTATAGGGTCTTCGACATAAAAAACTTGTTTGTATTAAGAGGCCAACACATAAGGCTCCTCCCGCTGTGTCCCCAAGAGATGGTTAAAGTTTACAAGCACAAACCCTAAGTTATCAGTCTTCAAAACTGAAGTCCTTGGTCTTCCTGAAGTATTCACCACGTTTTCCCAATTGCACTCAAACAGTACGTATGAGAGACCTTGTCTATATGTCAGCTCAATTATATTTGTAAGTATTCCATACTATGTGCGCTCTGTATCATTAGTTGTGCTCGGAGCTGCCCCATTCCTAAAGGAAGGTGCTGTTGAATCGACTACCACGCCACTGTTCTGCGTCTTTGCTCCATTTTCTTTACTTACAACTTTGAAATTATAACCATGTGTTGTATAACTGGTGAATTGTCTTGCAGTAGAAAATGGACCTTCAGCAACCAAATCTAATCCTTCAGAAATTCTCACTTTAGATCGAGTCATCAACCTAATATGACTTTTAAACCAATCAGCAAACTCAAGTTTGTGCTTTCGCAGCCGTTCAAGATCACTCATTCTTGGGTGAAACATAGCCAGTGTAGTTTTGTGTTGCCTAAAAAATAGATAATCAAGCAGAACAAATTAAATGGTGTCACCGAAAAAGTGTAAATAAATGTAAATGAATTGATATATTAGAAAGGGTAAATAGAATATTTCTTACGCTATGTATGGAGCTACATCATCATCATTAGACAAGATATAGTCATGCATCTTCTTCCGTTGTTCGCCAGTTAAATGAAATCTCTTAGCTTTCCCAATGGGTGTATCATCTACGTATCTAGGTGGTCTGTTGGTTCTTGACTCGATATCTTTGAGGTACCTCAACAATAATGTAACACATTCATCAGCCAAATACCCCTCAGCAATAGATCCCTCTGGCTGAGATTTATTCCTTACATATTTCTTCAAAGTGTACAAATACCTGCCAAAAAAGCAAAAGTATTTAAACATCAGGAAGAACAAGGAATAAAGGTACAATTAACTCCAAGAAATATTAAAATTCACAAAGATATAGCCTCGAACAAATATCATAAGAAATAATCAACGCGAAGAGAAGTTTAGAATGTAAACCGTTCAATAGGGTACATCTATCGATACTGCACATGTCCTCCTAAAAGTGCTTCTGTCGCCAGATGGATAGGCAAGTGAACCATAACGTCAAAGAAGGCAGGTGGAAAAATTCGTTCCAACTCACATACAATGATTACGATGCGTTTCTCTAACTCCGCAAAATATTCAGGGTGTGACACCTTTGAGCATAGTTCACGGAAAAAAGAACTCAACTCCATTAGCACTTTACTGACCTTAGACGGAAGTGTTTTTCGGAATGCCAATGGGAGCAACTGCTGCATCAGCACATGTGAATCATGACTTTTTAGTCCTAAAATTTTACGTTGCTGGACATTTACACATCTTGCAATGTATGTTGAGTAACCATCAGGAGTCTTCAAATTCTTCAACACATTAAGGAACATCGTCTTTCTTGCGTTATCCATGAAATAACATGCCCCTGGTAAGAAGTATTTCCCATTCGATAGAAGCTGAGGATGAAGTTTAGGTCTAATGTTTAGGAGTTGCATATCTAATCTCGCTTTAAGACCGTCCTTAGTTTTTCCAGGAATATCCATTATTGTACCCAGAACACTATCGCAAACATTTTTTTCTGTATGCATCACATCTATGTTGTGTTTAAGAATATTATTTTCCCAGTAAGGCAGTTCATAAAAAATACTCAACTTCTTCCAATTGATAGGCATATTACTTGAAGCTCTACTTGATCCTCGTGCTTTTATTTTGCGCGGACGATCTCCCCCCAAAATCTCCTCAAACTGTTTTCCAAATGTGTGTGGAATTTCTTTCAACAAGCTCAATATATCTAGCCCTAACAATGGGTTTGGAGGTGGGCTACGTTCTACTTTCCCATAAAAATATTTCTTAAGTGTGGTACGGAACCTAAGATAACAAACAGACAATCAACTGTCAATTACATAGACCACACATACTCTCAAAATTTGGGGAAACAAATACACAAAAACATACCGTAAACATACACAAAAAGTTAAAAACATATGGATAAGAACACATATCAATTTGAAACTGGCCCATATGGACTGTCACTGACATATAAAAGTATTCAAGAAACATAAATATTATTACCTATGACTCATTGGTAAGAATCTTCGGTGGCCCATGTAGACAGTTTTTCTTCCATTCTTCAACCACTGGTGCCGAGTTTCTTCAAGACACGTTGAACATGCCAATTTTCCTTTATTACTCCATCCTGAGAGCATTGCAAGTCCAGGGTAATCAGTTATAATGCATAGTAATCCTGCACGCAGATTGAGCATTTCATTTCTTGAGGAATCATATGTATCTAACCCTTCCTCCCATAACTCCTTGAGCTCATCTATTAACGGTCTCAAATATACGTCGATGTCGTTACCTGTATGACAAATAAGATAATGAGTTTGATATATTTGGTACCTTACTAATGCAGAACATATAACAAGTCTAAATGTATCATAACTAGAAAAAAGCAGAGACATAATTATTGAACAACTCAATACAAATCCATTTAACAAGTAGCTATGAAATCAATCCCTTAAAAACGTCATTCAAGACCTATTACCATTACTTCCAACGCTACATAAAGGAAACAAGTAGCTATTACCCACTCACGACCACCATACGGAAAGTGCCTTCATTAATATTACAAGGATTGAGATTCATACCCGTTAAACATATCGACAAGGAAAAGAGCTCAAGTGTGGGTATCTCTATTATGATCTGAATAGGCAGTAGGAATATCATTCCAAGGAAATACATTTCTTTTAGTTAAATTATCAAGCAAGTGACAACATGCTTCAAATACAAAGGCTTGTAAGAAGTTCTTAACCAAGAAAATTATCTTTAACAACGAGATTATCTACTTCTCCAAAACACATCATCATTTGTTCTAAAATGAGGAAAAATAAAATACTCAACTCGATTGACAATCTGAACATCAATTTTACATGAAAAACAATCACTTCCATTCAATAAATAACCCTAATACTTCAACCCATACAACATTCGTATTCAACATGCTAGAATTTCATAAGTAATTATAGTTTTGTACTAACTGTCAATTCAGGTATACATGAATATAAATCTAGCGCCTATGATCACCCATTCAAGCATTAATCATGATTTAATATTAAAAACATATTTGGGGAAGAACCCCAACCCCTAGACGTTTCAAATAACAACAATGAGCTCCAATGTAATTGCAAGCATATTAAGGTAGAATTAAGTAGCATATTTCGAAATACTGAGCTTAACATATGAACAACAAGGAGATAATACAGTTACAATCATGCACAATAACTAAGAGAGATCATACTAAACAGAATAATAAAAATGTAACTTTAAAATTAAATATCATTACCTGGACTATGAGGGCCTGGTATAAGCAGAGATAATATCATGTTCGGTTGTTTCATGCATAACCATGGTGGTAAGTAATATTGCAAAAGAACCACATGCCATGTGCTATGCGTATTTCTCATTGAGCTATATGGACTGAAGCCATCAGTAGATAATCCTAGTCTGATATTCCTTGAATCTGCTGCAAAAGTTGGATTCATCTCATCAAAAACCCTCCAAGCTTCAGAATCAGCTGGATGTCTCAATACCCCATCTCTTGTATGCTCTTCGTCATGCCATCTCATATCTTTTGAAGTCTTAGAACACATGTATAATCGTTGTAGCCGAGGTTTCAAAGGAAAGTAATGAAGTATCTTGGCCGGCGTTTTCAATCTTCAATCTTTGTAACGAGAAGCTTTACACACAATACAAGAATCAAGATCCGCCGTCTCCTTGTAGTACAACATACAATCATTAGGACACGGATCAATTTAGGTTTAGGACAATCCCAGTTATGATAGTATCTTCTTACATTGTGTGAAGTTCACCGGTAAAGTACACCCTTCGGGAAATGACTCTCTCATAAGTTGAAGCATCTCTTTGAACGACTTGTCAGACATCCCACCAATGCATTTGTAGTTCCAAAATCTTAGAAGAAATGACATATTTGACATTTTATCGCAGCCTGGGTATAACGGTTTCTTTGAATCTTCTAACAACTTATAAAATTGTGCAGCTGAACTATCACTCGGCATGCCATTCATTTCTGCATCTAGCATATCACTCATATCCTCATCAGCACACATTGGTAATCCATATGCATCTCACATCATCCTCGTAATGTCATCTCCAACATCTTGACCATCAGTCTCACTGATTTCCTACAAAATCACACAAACACCGATGAATATCAGCTCTGGGAAATAAAATTGTAAAATTACCATGATGATACCATAAATTTTAACGCATAACTTAAATTATAAGATTACCTGATCCACATTTGTACTTTCTGCTCCCAAATCACTTGGAAATGTTGTTCTGAAATTTTCACCATGATGATACCATAGTGTATAGCTCCTTAACATACAATAACTGACTACATCATCATATATCTCATCTCTGGTCTAGTAAACGACATTGGCGCACTCTTTTCATGGACACTTTACTTTGTTATCTTCGGTAACGAACCCATTTTCAAATGCATAGTTTAAGAACAAGCACAACCCTTCATGAAACTCCTTACTCGATTGTTGACAATTAATCCAACATTTATCCATTTTTCAGCCACAATATCCTTGAACTAAGATAATCAGTAATACCTTTAATTATGAAAGCATGGGCAAAATGTACCTGCCATCAAAGAAAGGTTTGTCAAAAATAATAAATTAAATATCGACATACAGTTGATATTAAGCATAAATGAACACGACATATCAAACTCAGTGGGGACTGCTATCCCCATTAGATCCTTACTAGCTCTGTTCCTGTACTAAAAAGAGGTTTAAGAAACAGTAACAAATAAGCATAAATGAAATGTGCAGTATGCATAAATTTTATTAAGTTAAGCATCTACAGAGGAAACTGAATGAAACCAAATGAATATGGAAACTCAGTAATAGACGTAACTTTTTTTACTTTAAGCAAACTATTCTAAATAATTAGTAAAGAAAACCCCTTAATGTCTTAAATTTTTCTGATGTCAGCAGTGTAAGTTTAGAGAAATAAGTGCAGGAACTTAATCTAAAGACAATGTAAAAATTGCTAACGATGAACTTAATATGCATCAAACAAAACTAACTAAATAAACGAGCACTGAACTGGGTTGGAGGGTGAACTCCGTCTAAAGCCAAAAGAAGTCAAGTCTAAGTTATTATCTAAGTCTAAGTCTATTAGCCCATATGCAGAACTATAGTAAAGATAAGAGGGATAAACCGCACACGGGGCACCCCAGACACAAAATATACATGCAAGAAACAAGAGTTAAAAGTTCAAATGTTAACTAACAAGCATTTGTACAGTGGTGATTACTGATTACGTACCTAAGAGAAACAAAAAAGTATACTCAAGAATTTGACAGAAATTTTTTCAGTAATCAAACACCAAATGAATGAAGTGAATTCCTGATGAAACCAAATATAGTTATCTAATCAACACTTTACTGTCTACCCAACCAACATAATGAATAGTTTCACCGGCATCTTCTAACTATGGCGAAAAACCAAAACTTAAGGTCACCAGCTTACCAGGGTACATGAATAAAAAGATTAACAAAAGCATACCTAAAGCAAATTATTTATGCTCTCAGTTTTCTATCACCCACTGAACTTACCAAATCACTAAAAGAACCTAAATCAAACTATCTTCTAAATCAAGTCCATTAAGACTTAAGTGAATGCTATAACAATTTCAAAGCAGGATTTCTATAGCTAAAAATCAAACAAAAATTATATTACTTGAAGCTACAAAAAATACATCAAATTAAATTTCTTCTCAATCAAAATCTTCACCTTAAAACACTCTGGTAGGTCTTTAAGGTACCTCCTTTAGATCCTGCATTAAAAAGAACCAAAAAATTAAAAGTAACAAAGAAAGAAAAAAAACCTAGAAATTAAAAAAGTGAAATTTTCTTTTAAGATTCGAATTTTTACCCTGGTTCCTCAAAGTTTCCTCAATTAGTTCCTGCAAAAAGAGAATCAAATAATTAAAATTAAATTTAAAATTTGGCAAAATAACAAAAACCCATTAATGGATTCACCTTAATTAACAGACTCTTGGTTCCTCAAATTAAACTTCTCTTTTTTCTGTAAAAGAAAGCAACAACGAATTAAGAGATGAACGAGAGCAGAAAAGAGACGGAAGAGAATAATAACAGAGAAGTGACGAATTGAACGAGATGGTAACATAGAAGAGGAGAGAGCAAACCTCAATTCTTCAGCGGAGAGAGAAAAAATCAGTTCTTCAACGGGGAAAACATGGGTTTTCAGTGGAGAAAAAAATTGGAAAAGAGAAAAGGTGAAAACCAGATCTGTTTGAGTTAAGCAGATAAGGTTGTGAAAAAAGAATAAAAAAAGGATTTTTTTATTTATTTTTAAGTTTAAGTGAAATTTTGGTCAAAATACACGCGGGAGAAGCAAAAAAAATGGAGCCAATTCTCAAAGTATTGGTGACGGCTGAGAATCCGTAGCCATCAATCTGCCGGAAAAAGATTTATATTGTCGGATTCACGAAACCGACAGAAAAAAACTACCCATTTTTCTAATCCTAGTATTTCCTATGGTTAGTCAACACACCCTCACAAATAGTGACTATTTGTGACGCCCTTAAAAAAAAACCCTCACAAATAGCACCTGTTTTTGTAGTGTTGATTTGTGTTCTAAGAGACGTTTTCCCTGATGTATTTCTGGCTTATCCTTTTAGTAAATATTTGCGGCCTCATCGATCCTTCAAATTTACTTTAGCAAGTTCTTGCTTCGGCATAACTTGCAATTGGTGTTATTCGTTTTCCTTTCTGGTATGTGATCCTTGTGAATTGATGTTGTTTATCTAGTTTGTTTTTTATCTTTTTATTTTCCATTTAGAAGTGATTTGTTTGTGCTTGAAGTATATATCGGCTTGCTTTCTTATTATGTTGATTACCAGTTTGAGTGTTTTCAGTTAAGAAACTCAACAAACAAAAACCTAATAAAAAACAAAGGATTATTCAAATACAATTAACATATATGTAATATTTTACATTTTGAAATGCAAAAATTATCCACGAATCACATTTATGTTTATAATGTTAAATATACAAAAGTATCACATGAATCACATATGATAAAAACATATTTTATGAGACTTATATTAGGTAACATGTTTGTTACGTTTCTCATAAAAGATGTTTATAATTAGTAATACGAGAAACCTAAGATAATATACTGGAAGTAGTACCAAAAACTTTAAAAAAATATTAATAATAGTACTTTCTCATGTTAACAGTTTGATATTTTTCACAGTTAAAGAAGAAATAAAACCAAACTGCATGCATATATGAAGAGCGAATATTATGTTTGTTTTCTATTATGTATCATTTCCTTGGATAACCAACCAAAAGAAGTGGAAATGGCTTTAAAAGAGCAAGGAAGTTGATCACTAATTAAGGAAAGACCAAAGAAAGAATTTAACTCATTCAAACCCGGCAGTTCTTAATACCATCTTGAAGAGAACAAGAATACTGAGTGAACGCAAAAATAATTTACATCTAACCCATCTATTTTACTGGAGAATCAACAAAATATCTAATGCTACCATAAAGAAACCAATTTGGCAAACCTATTTTCAGATTTTGTAAACCAAAAATGAAATGCTAAATTATTGAGGAGCTACAAAGTTTATTTATTTTGTAATCCATATGTGTTGATAGTTTTTTCACTAAAATTGACAAAGCACTACAAGAAAACATGGCTTAAGCAACTAAAATCTTAGCAAGCACCTAAAATTTTTGTCTCTTTAAGAATCAAGCTACTAAATTTGCGACCATCAAACTAACGGCTCGGTATTCATATATATCTACTAACTTGAGCGACCACATAAAGTAGTTTAGTCGGTAAAATACTTTTCCCGGTAAGAATATAACAACTAAAATTTTGGTTTGGTAGCTACCTACTTCGAGCTAGGATGACCAGCGATTCAATTAGTATTTGGTTGGTCAAACCTATCTGAGCGACTAATAGGCAGCGGCTAGGATAGTAGGTTGGTCGCTTTTTACTTCAAGCTACCATAGATCAGCGATTCAAGATCGTTTGGCTGGTAAAACCTGTCTCAGCAACCAAATTATAGCGACCACAAATTCAGAAGAGAGAACGTGAATTTTATTTTTAATCCAACGGTTGTAAATAGATATATCTTATGGTTTTAAATAAATGTGAATGTTGTTCATGGATTGAAACAGCTTCTTCCCAACCAATCCACTTCACCATTAACTGATTATCTCGGATATGAGAAAGGTCAAAAGGTCATATTTTTCAAGTTCCTTTGTCAGTCATTGAGAGATTAGATGTAAAATAGTGGATATCAATGTCACTGATTAAATATTAAGCCTGTATGCATAGTACACACTAAGGGCTGTTCAATCAATTTTGGAAGAGGCAATATTGGAAACACTATATATGCCTTAGGATTCAACTAAGTATGTGTAATTGAAAGTTCTAACACAAACCCAATATTAGTATTAACGATCGAACTAGAATACAGAAACAAATTAGAAATCAATGATATATATTGATGATTCTTTGATACCTGTACATATTTTTTGTTGATCCAAATAGGTGATTTCAATCAAAAGATAAAATTTTGCTTCAAGAAGCATTCAATGACTCGGTAAAAAGTGGATGCTCTCTATGTTCTTGTATGGAAAGCTCAGGTTGTTCAATGAATCATTCATGCTTAATTGAAGCAAAATTTTTTTTTCTTTTTGAGGTTAGTTTGTTCAAATTACGAAACCACATAATTTTCGCCAATTAACTAGATTCAATTCATCAAAATGACAAAAAAATCAAAAGAAAACTAAGAAGAATAACCAACCGCCAGAGATTTTGATTATCTATGACCATCTAACTTTATGTCTTGAACTATGTGGATGGCTTCTTGTATATCAGGAGATTTCTCTTTAAGAGTAATTAATAATTGAAACCTTATGCAAGCATACAGACCTCATGCTTCCCAAACAACACCCAAATATCAAAACCCTTCAAAATAACAAAATGTCACCTCTATTTACAAAACACACTACAAAAATCTTAGATTTTCCTTACTACATCAACACCCAATTCGAAAAGCTTGACCCTGATTACAGTGAAATGAAACTAATTTGAACGAAATCAAGTTTTTTCCGTAATTCAAAGAAAATTAAAGAGAAAACATACAAAATTCAAAGCTAACATCTAATATGAAAATACACATTCAAGTAAAAATGATTCAAAAAAACAAACAGTTGAAAGTCTAAGTAAAACTGCTCCACACAAACGAATTTGAAGAAATTAGATGAATAATCCAATTGATCATAACCTATTGAGATAAAAAGAAACCCAAAAACTCATTGGATTTTGTTCCCTGGAGAGAGGTAAATGAGTAGTCTTAAAGGTTTCAGGATTTCAACCCAAAATTTTCTGGCGGAAAATTTAAATTTGTGCGCCAAAATTGCCGCCTAATATTTTTGCTCCAAATCAATTTTTACACCGAACGAAAATTGATGTCCCACCGTTAGATAAGAGATTGATCCGTGTGAACTTTTGTGGTTCTAGTATATTCGTCCGTTCAAATACTTTAGTTCTCTATTCGCTGATTATATATCATACAGATTAGCTTCCCCATAAATTAACACTGCAGTATTTGCACCGTTGGATAAGGAGTAATCCATGTGAACTTTTGTGTTTGCATTATATGCGTCCGATCAAATAATTTTGTTTTCTATTGGCTGATTACATATCATACGGATTAGAATAATTCAGGGTTCTTTTATTATTTTCTTTTAAATAATGTTACCCAAATTCAAAAATAAAAATGTCCATACAAAATTAATTTTATTTTCTTAAATTTTCTTTACTCCCATTTAGTTAAAACTAAAAAGGAGATAGCTGATTGGGGTTCGTACTATGGCTAAAAATGAGAAGTATCTGGGAATTAAAATTCTTCAACCTGCTAATCAATGTGCTACTTATGAGTTTCTCATTGAGAAAATTGAGGAAAAGCTGGCTGGCTGGAAGCATCATAACCTCACTCATGCAGGAAGAACCCAACTGATTCAGACAGTTCTTGCTATCTTACCGGTATATTTCATGGCGACATCGATTATTCCTAAACGAGTAATTAACAGACTCACTCAAATTATTCGAAATTTTTGGTGGGGACATAGTAAGGACACAAAGAGGATGCACTTTATTAATTGGAAATGGTTTAATCTTAGCAAAGAATGTGGGGGTCTTGGTATTCGTTCTTTGGAGTGGTTAAACAAAGCCATGGTAGCAAAACTTGGATGGAGATTCCCATCGGCGGTGAGGCTCTTTGGGCACGATTGTTACGTGCAAAATATCTTCGTAATGGCTCCTTTTGGGTGGTAAAAAAGCGGATGATTCATCGAGCACGTGGAAAGCTATCTTAACTATTCGAGAAGACTTGAGAAAAGGATGTTTGTGGTCAATTGGTGATGGAAAGTCCAGATCTATCCGCAAGACCCTTGGATACCAGCCTATTCATGGCAACACCCCGAGAATGACAATCAACCCCAGGATGTTTTATCCACGGTCAATGAGTTATTACTTCCTAATGGTCTTGATCGGAACTTCCTAAAATTAACTGTCTTTTTTGCCCTGTTACAGCGACAGCTATTAAGGCTATCCATGTCCCAAAAATTGGAGGGTAGATAAGTTAATATGGAAATATACTACGACTGGGTGTTTAGCGCAAAATCGTTCAGAAGTTATTAGAAAATGATAATGGCCAATCTTCTGTTACTGTGGACGTGGAGTTTCCTTGGAAGAAGCTGTGGTCCGTGAAATATATTTCCCCAAAGATTCTTGTTTTCATATGGAGAATGGTTAATAATAGCTTGGGTTGTCGTGCTGCAATTGGACGCTTTGCTAGGCACGTTGATGTGAACTGCTGTTATTGCATTGATGAAGAGGAAAGCATTAACCATCTATTTATTCTTTGTTCCAGAACTAGAGCTATCTTGTTTGCTTCAGATCTTAATATTAGGTTTGATTCAAACCCTGTACCTTCAATTCAGAGCTTAGTTGCAGGTTGGCTCATGGCTGATAATAAACCTTCTACTATTCATAAGATTCTTCACGATGCTAGGTCGCTATTCACTGACTACTACAAGCTCAATACTGTGGACAATTTACAATCTATGAGCAGTGTAGTCACTCGACCTCATTGGATACCGCCGGAACAAGGGATAGTAAAATTGAATTTTGATGGAGCTGTACATGGTTTTGAGTCTGGAGCAGCTGTAGTAGCTAGAGATTCTTTTTCGTCTGTTCTCGCAGCCGCTTCATCTCTTCACAAACAAAATTGTCCTGTGGTGGCTGAGATATATGGAATCCAAATCTAGAGGATTGTTTTCGCTGGTGAAGGGCCAACGAAGAACCCAAATTCCGACAATTCAAAGATGAATTGTAGCGAAATTATACGAATTTATGTTCAAAATATAGGATAAAAGAAAATACATCAAGTTTGAATGAATCCGAGTGAAAATCCTTTTGAATTGAGGCGATCGCATTGAATTGCATTTTTTTGGGTGGTGATCTCCATCATCGTTGGATAATATATGGCACTGATCCGTGTGTTCTTTTGTATTTTGAAAATACATTTGAAATGATGGGTAACTGGAAAAAAAAACTATGAAATATGATTGAAACTAAGTGAGGCGACCGGAATTGGTAATATTGAGATATAGGCGGTTCAGTATTCACTTACCTTTTGTTGATGAAGTTCTCCAAAATATTCGGTTGATCTTCGTCTTCAAATGGTAGAGCGCAATGATGACTGTCGTGATCCACTTAATTTTCTTAACTACATTTATATCCTAGTCCGAGACGTATTTGGGTACCCTCATATTTTCAATTCCCATCTTCACCCACCTGAGATTAGAGAATTCGTGAATTTCACGAAATGGGCGTTGATACACATACCCCTTGGATTTTAGTTCAAGAATAGGGAAAGGGATGCATACCCGTTGGATCTGACTTTCACGAGATGGCAGTGATACGCATACCCCTTGAGCCTGAATTCGTGAATCAGAGGTATCCATACCCGGTATGCTGAATATGAAGTCTGAACCCTCCCGGAGCTTCTTGGTTCATAGTTTGTTTGTTGTTATACTGAATATGAAGTTTGAATCGACACTGAGCTTCATATTTATCGATTTCGATGATGTATCATATACTAAAGCTACTTCATGACCAGTATGACTAGTCAAAATTACTTCATGACCTATGTGACTAGTCGAAATTCAAACCGGAAACACAAAGAGAAAGCACAAAAACACAAAAAAAACACACCAATTATCGAATTTATTTTCATTTTCCCGATTCATTCTTATACATTTTTGGATTTTTTTTATATCAGAATGTCGATAACAATGTAATAAATTTATTAATATTTTTTTTGGAATTTTTTTCGTGTCGAATGTTGATAATAGAACCGAATATATGAGTTCGTATTAGCACAAAAAGAAAACATTTTCTTGATCCGTATGATAATCCCTAGTCAAATCTCTACCGTCCAAAGGTATCCCTAATCCGTATGACATTCCCTACCTAAATCTCCACCGTTCAATAAAACACCAAATGAAATTGGGGAAATAAAAATTCAAACCAACTAAGATACTTATGGTGCGAAAAATGTCTGCCAGAAAAAATTGCCGCCTAATCTACTTTATTTCAAAATGGTTGAGGGAAATTTGCCGCGTTAACAATAAAATGCATGTGTAGTCGTCCGATTGACTCATAATCCGCATAAATTCTTATGTTGTCATACTAATCGTTGGATTTGATACTTGGTTATCTATTGGTTGGGTATCCCTCATACGGATCGTCTTGGGCATCTTTTGATTTACATTTTTTCTACACGACCAAAACTAATTCCTTTATAAGCAGAACTGAAAAATATATTTTCTTTTGAACCATTTCCTTAGTGCATGTTAGTTATATCGTTTACATTTGGTCTCGTATATTCTGCAATTCACGAATTTATTCTGCAGTGAATGGCTATATCTTCCGGTACTAAAAGATGACAATCCGTATGACATTAGTTCTACCAATAGAAAAACAAAATGTAAAATCCGACGGACATTAAATCAAATGCCAAACTCATACGGATTGACCATAGAAACATGATCTTGGTGGGCACATGTGCGCAAGAGCTCTTCACCAAAGATGAGCTAAACCTCATCCATCAATTTATATTTGATCCTACGGCTGTAATTTGCTTATCCATAGTAAGCTTATAGGAAATCCTAATTCTTTTATGTCTTTTGAATTCTTTTGACTGTTAAGATGTTGAATTCCATCTAGGGCTGCACATACCCGACCCAATCCGTACCCGACCAAAAATACCCGCACCCGATTCAACCCACCTAGCCATGGATCGACTATGGGTGAGCACGCCAGAACCCACCGTATGTTGGGTCGGTTGCGGGTAGAAACTTCCGCCACCCGAACCGACCCACCCACCCGCCCGCCCCACTAGTACAATTATGATCTACAACCCCCACGCTCATCCCACTGGACTTCCACTTCATCTTCTCTCATCCTTATCAAAAAAGAATCTTCTCTCATCCTTATCTTCGCTCATTCCCCTCTTTCTTCTCTCTGTCATTCAAACTCAAAATTGTTTTCTCCGCATTTCCTGGTCAATCTGATTTCATTTTCCTATGAAGTTTGAATCGGATGTTCCAATCATTATTATCTCTTTCTATTACATTGTTCAATTTTTTTTTTTGTATCAAACCTAGATGAATACGCAGTAAGTAGTAGCAGCAACAGATCTTGTACAAGCAGCGATGATGCAAATGATATATTCGAAGTCACTCTTAGCGTTTCCGGAGATTCTGCAACTGTTCATAGTGTTAAACCTGTGGAAGGTGTTAGCAAAGACCCATATAGAAAGTACCATCAAACCTGTGGACGGCTGTTAAGAAAAGATTTGCTAATTTAATTCCATGAATGCATAGGTAAGTGACATTAATTGAAGAATATCACTGGGAGTCTGGTGACGAGTGTGCTAATTTTTTTGTTTTGTTTTTTTTTTGTTTGTGTAAAATTGTATTTCAGGGATGAAAGAAGATTCCAAAATGTTTGCTCTGGAGCTTTTTGATGCCCTCAGTGGGTTTGGGGTTTTCTGTTGTTATCTTATGGATTTAAGGCAAACCAATTTGATGGCTAAACTGTTGTTGATTAAGTTCAAGCGGCTTGGATTTTTTATGGTAAGATTCTGAGATCGTTATTAATTTCTTGAACTCGGTTTTGGTTAATTGATCTAATAATTTGCAATTGTGAAATAGGGGAATTCTTTGTATCTTGGGGTTTAATTTCTTATCTAAAATTGTGATGAATTAATTTGTCAATTTTTATTGTAGTCAGCTTTTTAATTTTCATCTGTAAGAATCTTAGGTATGTAATAATGTAAATTTTTTTTTTTTTTTTTTTTATGCTGGGTAACTCACCACCCACCCGATCCAACCCACTGTAAAGTGATTCGGGTGAAAACCGACCCATTGTTATGTTGAGTCAGTTGTGTGTGACAATTTATGTCACCCACCATTATTGGGTTGGGTGGTGGGTGAGGGCAAACCCGACCCGACCCGACCCATGTGCTGCCCTAAGTCCATCTTTCTTTAAGCAAATAATAATTCTTTTGACTGTTAAGATGTTGAATTCTTTTGAATAAAAAATAAAATAAAATAATAATAATTCTTTTCTGTCCTCTTGATTCTTATCGCATCTGTCCACTCATTTTTGAAAGGTTAAATTTTTTTTTTTTTTTTTTTGAAAGGTTAAAATTTTATTGTATGTCCACTCGTTTAGCAGGTATCTTTCCTTTTCTCTTCTTGCGCCTCCCTCTCACCATCTTTTCTTTTTCTTCTTCTTCAACTTTGCTCTATCTTAACTGGATTAAGAGTGAAGTGTCCTTGAGACTTTTTCTCTCTCTTCCTCTGCGCAACCGATTTGAGAAAAAATAAAATAAAAACCTTCGTTTGTCTTCAGATCTTGCTTGATTTGATTTAGTTGGATCAAATCGAGTAAGATCTTTGTAATTATTGTACATCTTGTTCTTTTGGGGTCTGTTGGTCCAAATCATCTGATTGTTTCAAGTGGATTGAGAGGTGCTGGTGCTGTGAATTAGTTTTTGTTGGCGGTACTTGGGCTTACAAACTTATTCCAGCCTTTCATTTGGAAAAGATCTTGATTACTTGGTTTGATTAATTAAAGTAAGTTTGTCCAGTGAACTTTGAAGAATCATGATGTTGTAGTGACAAAAGTTAAAGCAGTTCCTTTGGGATATCCGACTTTTCTTTATCATAATTGTAATTTGTTTTATCAAAGCAACGAGATGTATTTTATTCAATTTTTGAGAAAAGAAGAAGGGACGGGAAGGTAAGGGACAAGATCGCAAGACAAAAGAAAAGAGAAAGTAAAGTAAAAGTTGAAAAAGAAAGTGATGAACACTGACGAATGGATGTCAAAAACAGTGGCCGGAATAAAGTGTCGGACACTACGAGAAGCAAATTATGATCTCTTATGCTCATGCTTCACAGAAAGAAAAGAAAAGAATCATCTTTTTTGATAAAATAAAATTGTAAATTCTTTATCCTTTTCATTTATAGATGCAAATTGTAAATACCCAATATCATACTCAATATCGCGACTTATAATTAATCTTTTTGTTTCTTTAATGTCCAAATAGATTTAAATTGTAAACTGAATCTAGTTATAATAAATTAAATTTTGCATTTAATGTATTAATTTTAATTCATCGTCAAAAATGGCCTGCCGGAACATTCCTGGATGATGAAGAATTAGAGCAACTAATTTCAGACAAGTTCAAAGTCTGTACAAGCCAAAATCTGTTACTTCATTATTTTTCAGTTTGGTGGATTGAGGCTTATATCAACTTAACATATTAGTCGCTGGGATGGTTGGAAAAAGTTTAAACCAATGATATTAGTTAGAGGGACTAGCTATGAAGCGATCGGTGTTTCACTTGCTCTAGTATGTTGGTCTATCTATGAAGCGATTGGTATTTCACTTGCTCTATTATCGTTGGTCTATCTATGAAGCGATCGGCGTTTCACTTGCTCTATTATGGTTGGTCTATCTATGAAGCGATCAGCGTTTTACTCGCTATATTGTGGTTGGTCTATCTTTCAATCAATGGTTATTTTGATTGCTTCAGGGAGGTCGGTCTATCTCTAAAGCGATCATTATTTTGCTTGCTTTAGGAAGGTCGGTCTAGCTATGAAGCAATTAAGAAAATAGACGCTACATGATAGTTGGTTGATTACTAAAGCGATTGCGTAGCTGCTCTAGACTTGTACAAATCCCACCTTTTGCAACTAACGAGCGAGAGCCAAATTAAGTAGCTATAAGGGTTAGAGCGACTTAATATGGGCTTTTTGCGACCAAAACTGCTATGTTGCTCAAACCAGTTTTTCTTGTAGTGAAGGGGGAGATTATTAGAGCAATTCTCGGTCAAACTCGCAAGCATTGATATCTCAAGCTTGTTTTTCAAGTTTAGTGATCAAAACTATAAGTCTTGATTTCTAGCCTACCTATGGGTATGTCTCGGACTAGGATATTGTGTAGTTGAGATTTAGACTTCACGACGTTCATCAATTCAAGACGAAGAACTACTAAGGAGATATTGTGGAACTTCATCAACAAAAGTTATGTGGAGACTGAAACTCATATATCATTCAGAATGTCTATTTCTACTCTATCTCCTATATTGAGAAAAAAAGTCGTATACACTCTACACCAAATCCTGGTTTTAGCAACGCTTAATTTTCGGAGGTGCGCAACGTATATAGACGTTGCACACTGTGCAACGTCTATATACGTTGCGCACCAGAATATCCGTTGCACATAATATTTATATCCCATTTACTAATATTCCATTTATTTATATTAGTGGTGCAACGTATGTCAACTTTTATAACCGTTGCACAACGTGTGGGCTTTTTGTAATATTAGTATTTTTTTATTTTCTTTCTTTTTATTTTCCAAAAACATTATCTTCGTTTTCTCCTCATTTTTTCCGCTTTCTTCTGAACCTAACCTAAATCGTCTCTCTCAAAAGAAAAAAAAAACCAAGTCGTTTCTCTTCTAAATATAAATCAACCTCTTCGAAAAACCAGGTTTCCAAGAAAACAAAATCCATATCTCTTGAACCCTAATCTCATAAATCAAAACCCTAACATCATAAATCGAAACTCATATCTCTTCCAAAACGTTCTTGTTCTATGTTTTCTCTTCTAAACCTAAATCGAGATCTTTGAAATCAAAATTAGGTTTCCGGAAATCAAAATCCATCATTCCTAAACCCTAATCTCATTAGTGAAAATTCATAGAAATCGATTAGACCTGATATTTTTGGGTTTTCTCATGGAAAGATAAATCAAACTTGAGGTTTGATTTGTGGGTTTTCCTGAGAACAAACAACCACTAGCGATATTTATTGTTGTCCCTTATTCATTTGAGTTCAAGTGATGTTAGTGGTGGTATGCAGAATTTTGTTGAAGGGAGTGGAAATTTTATGGGAATTTAGTGTGGTAGTTTTGGTATGGAATAGGAAGATAAGGTTTAAAATCAGAATAAAAGTAGTAATGAAGTTCATTACAGATCTAAGTTTTGGTGAGAAAAAACCCCCTTTCCGGGGGCAAGCCTAGTTGCTCTTTGATATGAATTTTCAATAACTTGTTATCCAATTTTTTGATTCAAAGGTTTACATAGTCTAGACTACTTATTTTATGTAGATGTATTGCAGATGGAAACATGTAGCTATACGGCACTGTCTTATAATAATGGACATAATCCTTAAGAAACCATATTCAATGTGCTGAAGGAACCATATCAGGTAATTAAATTTTTCATTTGAATCAATTGGAATGGTTACTTTATTTATGGCTATATAAATGTAAAATTAGAATCTGATCATCATTCATTTAGCTGCCGATGTTATGAATATGTTACGTTGGGCTATGACTTGGCTTCTTTATGACTATGCGGTGAGTAGTTCTTGTTCCCATTGTCGTTGGATGGTACTGTACATAGACTCGTTAATGCTGTGGTTGGACTGTTGAGTTGCTTGATCTTTCTTTCACTGATGCTAAAGGTTGGTGCTTGGCCCTTTAGCCGAGATATCAGAATCCTCATTTGGTTAACACTGTCTCAAGCATGCCGATTTATTTCTCAGCAATAGGCACATGTAACTTATATTCGCGGTAAGTAAAAGTTGTGAAATGATGCGCTAAAACACAATATTTGATTCTTATATTTCATCAAAACCACACGAAATGAGGCATCAACAAAATGGCAACTTACATGACATCACATGCCAAAAGATTACTGCATAAATTTGTCTTTCATGGCATGGTAATGCGATACCGTATAATGCAGTGCAGCTGTGTAGCTGGAGGCATCCTATGCTGGACCTGTGTAGTTCACATAGGCTACCGTATATTTAGATTAATTTATTTTTCTCCTCCCGTTGTTGAATTTTTATCTTTAATCAGTTTTAGTTCCTCTAAGGAGCAATACATTACACATGCTGAAAAAGCAATTGAGGAAGTGTAGAAAGGGGCTCAACTGTTGTTTAGCCTGTAAGTTATCAAAATCATATGCCCTGTGAATAATTGAATTTGATGAGTACTACTATGTGTAAACTAATTTAATTTTTTCTTGATTGCAGATGCTGGGTAAACACGAGCTAAGCGTAGAACTATATATATATGTCATGCCGATGGGGGTAGGAGGTAACAAAAACTCCCTCTTTGAGAAGAATACCACGTTTCATCCATTAATCAGTAGCCTTGGTGGTTAAAACACCACAGACACAGTTGCTTGGAAATTGTGAAAACCCAATTTTATTTTATTTTTAAAAGACTGCTCATCTTCTTTATCCTTTAGTGTTGTACTAATACTGGTGGATTTTACTTTACTATTTTTCAGGGTACTGAAACCAGGAGGTAGATTTCTATGTATTGAGTTGAGTCACGTGGACGTCCCCATCTTTAAAAACTTGTAAGTGTCCGACTTACCTGTTAATTAAACAAGGTATAAAATATAAGAACTAGATGTATTATACCCTTTTGATAGTGTACTTGATGAGTGCCAAATATTGCATGTTCATACACCTTTTCATTGGCACTTAACTCATCTTTCGCGCTTCAAAGTCATATATTATCCCAAATTCTGCATTTTTACCATTTTCAAGAATAAATATTTGTATTAATTAATTTTGTGTTTTTAAGTACTAAATAAAGCTTGGAAGAATTGAGAAGAAAAAAGAGAAGAAAGTTGGAAGCGTTGCAACCCGCTCGCGCATCAGTGGCAACCTGTTTACAAATTCATGGGATTAAACAACCCATGATCCAAAACCCATGATCCAAAACCCAAGACACAAATCCATTTCCACCTCACCCCCATTGGATTCTTTCCAAACATCCACCTCACCCCCATTGTATTCCATTTCATCCATCAATTAAAGAAAACATCCCCATTCTCTCACTCAATCACTCCCAATTTGTTTTCCACAACCAAATATATTCCATTCAATCCATCAATTAAGAAAACATGTTTTGTTGAGTGGATGCTTTCCAAATTTCGAATCCAAGTGCTTGAGGGAATTTTGTGTATAAATAGAGAGGGTTGTTGTGTTGAAAAACCATCCAAGAATAGCTTGTTCATGTTAGTTTATCAAATTTCAATTTTGTTGTAATGTTCTTCATGTTCTAATTTCATTTACTAGGGTTTAGATGAAGCCCTAATCTCATTGGTATGTATTCATATCTTGTATCTTGTTCTTGAAAGTTTAGAATTGTTTAAAGATATAATTTAATCCAAGTTTTTCAACATCTTGCTCTCACAATGTATGCCATGTATCCATTGTAGTTAGAATATCTCTATGTTGATTATGCTAGAACTCATGCTTAACCAAATATTGATATTTAGATTAGTTGTGCTTAATTAGACAATTAATGCTTTGGAGAAATACTTTAGTTGTGATTAAATTATCCATTGGAGAAACACCTTAGTTATACGGTAGACTTGAATCTACTATAAGGACAAGAATAATATTACAAGTTGAATGCATATCATAGGTTATTGGTGGATTTGAATACCCTAGTATCCATATTATCATTGTTTACATATCTTGTTATTTGCATCTTTTACTTTTATTATTTCAGTCACTTGAAAATCATATCGTCAGATCGACAAAATCAAACCCCTTTTGGTTACTCTCTGAATCAGGATTTAGAATCAACTTCTACACTCTCCAAGTCTCTGTGGTTCGACCTGTGCTTGCCCTGTGTTGCTTGTCGACACTGTGCACTTGCAGTTTATACATAGAAGTAGGTATCTTTCCGAGCCTACCAGTACTCAAGCGAGTGTTCCATAAAAATGCTATGTAAAACCCTGACAACGCTATTCATATTTGGAAGTCAGTTACCAGTATTAGATGGTCGATTTGATTGGCGAAACATTTTAATTTGTGTTATTTGTCTCATTTTGAAAAGATTCTGTCATTTTTTTGGACCATATACATCAACTAATGGTGAAAATAAAGCAGCTCCAGATAAGATTTCTTCGTGATAACATCTTCTTCTTTCCACTTTCCCGTATTGTTGTACCTTGAAACGAGTTACTCAGCACCCAAAAATATCTGCAAAGGCACAAACTATTGATAATGTAATCTTACTAGTTGGATATGCACGATCATTGGTGCACAAGACACACCTGTTAATAATAACCTGACCCCGCTGCTAAATTAGTTGCAGTTTATACATAGAAGTAGGTATCTTTACGAGCCTACCAGTTTTCATGGATGGTGAAGACAGGGAAGAACCTGGCAGTTGAGATCGAGTCAAGAGCATGCAGGGGAAATGATGATATCTCGAGAGAATAGCTTGACAGTGATCATTAAATGAGATAACGACCACGAGGGAATGACGTTTCGGTGTTTAAAATGGAGTTGTTAGAAGCTCGATAATGGCATGCAGGAAGGAGTTTGAGCTGCAGTGTCGATGAAGGAGTTGATCTCAGTTGTCCGTGGATGATGAGGTCAGCAGTAGATAATGAAGATAGAACTTGCTGGCAATGATCACGATGGTGATGATGTATCAGAGTTTGAGATTTTGGCTGGGAGGAAGGTGCATTGAGATGTTGATGGTGATCGCTGGAGTTGATCGTGGTGATGGAGGCTGAGTTTCTGCGAAGGTATGGTGAACTTTCAGAGACAACGAAGAAAAAAAAAGAGAAAGATGACGTTGTTGGCAGTTTTTACTACTAGTATCGGTGACGAATTTAAGATGATAAACAAAGAAGAGATAGGGAAGAAGGGAGAGTTTTCTGAGTGATGGAGGTGTTGCTGTGTGGATAATCACTGTAGCATAATCATTGTAGCATCGCAACTATTCACAGTCAATTTTACACTTATTTTTGTTATTTTTGTTATTTTTGTTTTTGCTTTAAAACTTCGAAACCCTAACTACCTCTTTTGAGCTCAACAGGTGCCGGAGTAGCTGTCGTAAAGGAGAAGGAAAGGAAGCGAAAGAAGTTTTTATTTTAAATTAAAAAAAAAAAGAGTTTATTTTATTGTATTAGGATTCCTCTACTCTTGTAATTTTCTTTTTCTTTTGCACTTTATTTTGGACTTTGGACTTGGACATTCTATTTTTATTTTTATTTTTATTTTTATTTTTATTTTTAAACCCTACGGAAGGGTATTATTAAATATCAACTGTTTGCAGAGAAGGATGGTGATTACAATATCACCTCGGCCCCTTGGGTTCGTTCATGACATATGAGTCGTGGCCCGAGTCGACAACAACGGTTCATCCCCCGTCTGGAACAGGAGGTAAGTTTGTCGAAACACTCGCGAATCCCTTGTTAGCGAGTTACTGTATTCCTTCTTTTGCATATATGTTGAGGAATTGAATACGGCTGCTTTATTTTCCTAGTAAAGGGCAAGGACTGGCCATACAAGATAAGGGTTCGGATTTCATCACCGTTCTCTTCTTGCCCGCCTTAGGAAAACGATACATACGCGAACCTAAGCTTTAAAATTTGAAATAGAACAAGACCTATAAGGTAACGAGCTTAGTAGGAAAGTCGTTTGAAAAATATTGGTTACTCTTTAAGCATACTTCGAAGTTCATGACGGTTTCTGTGAGTTGAATGCGTGACTGCGCCGCCTTGTTTGCGGTGAGGCCTTGGGTATCAAAGCTCTAGCATCTTCCCTCGCCTCTATTAAATTTACTTAAAGTCGGATTGATTCCAGAGGGGTTTTCTCAGATTGTAACGAATTCCCTTTCGAAGGATTAGAAGCTAGTCTAGAAAACAATCTAAGTGGAGCCATCATGCTTTTTGTTTGCTAGAAATCAGTAGGTTTACTGTGGTGGAGTCATCCTTGTTTGTGATTGCATAGAACTTGCCTTCTAGGTGAATGGTTAACATGCTTGATGTGCTAGCTAGGCTATGATTGTGTCTTTTAGAGACCATACACGCCGACTAGTTAGAATCAGTCAAGAAGAGTTAATTGAAATACATAGTTCGATGAGACAGTCCAAACTCATCCGAAACAATGGGAGAACCAAGAACCCAGTCCGTAGTCTAAAGGACTACATGTACCCAACGAGGACAACCCAGTCCTCGTGCATTGTCTTACCAGCTATTGATGGACAATTTGAGCTAAAGGCAAGTATCCTCAATATGTTGCCTAAATTTAAAGGTGTTGAAGCTGAAAATCACTACCACCATGTGAGAGAGTTCGAGGAAATTTGTGGGACTATTCGGATCAACCAAATGACGGATGAGCACCTCAAAATGAAACTTTTTCCTTTTTCTTTGATAGACAAAGCCAAGACTTGGCTGTGTGCTCAACAGCCACAGTCATTTCATACATGGGATTCTCTTACGAAATAGTTCTTCAAAAAGTTCTTCCCAAACCATAAGACTACGACAATTCTTCAAAGTATGAATAGTTTTGTGCAATTAGAGGAGGAAACTTTGGCAAAATATTTGGAGAGATTCAATGAATTATTGCTCCAGTGTCCTCACCATGGTTTTGAAAAATGGAGACTTATGCAAATTTTGTATGAAGGCTTAGATGTCAAGAACCGAACTACAGTTGAGACCATGTGCAATGGTCAATTTATTGAAAAAACTGCTGATGAGTCTTGGGATTTCTTAATCGAAGTCGCTGAAAAGACTCAGCAGTGGGAATCCCCCCGTGAACCAAATAGGATTACCCTTGCATCCAATGTTCATAGAATTGACTCTGACTTCGAAGGAAGTGCAAAGATGGCATCCTTGGCCAGGAGAATAGAAAAGCTAGAACTAGAAAAGAATGGAAAAACTAATATCCCTACTCTCCGTAGTCAAATTGAAATGGCCACTTGTGCCGCATGCCATAGTTCAGACTATCTAGTGGACACTTGTCCAGACCTCCATGCATTTCAAGAGTCTAAAACCGAGCGAGCAAATGTTTTGTACCGAAGGCAAGAGAACAACCCATATTCTCAGACCTACAACCCAGGGTGGATAAATCACCCAAACCTTTCATGGTCTAAAGGGCCCGTCCAAGGGGGAACATCAAATAATAACCAAGGATACCCTTATCCTAGAAACCCCCAAGTGCAACCACATGTGCAGTACCCTGTAGATAAAATGCCTAGCTTCGAAGAAAGTTTCGGTTTGTTGACCCAAAATTTGGTACAACTCCAAAAGACCATAGACCAACGTTTTACAAGTCTAGAACTTAAAATGGGTCAAATTTTTGAAGCATTGAATGAAAGAGACAAAGGAAAACTCCCTAGTCAGCCCCAACAAAATCCAAAAAATGTATATCAGGCAGAAAATTCAACTCGAAATGAGGCCTCACATAATCAAGTAAATGCTGTCACCACTCTTCGTAGTGGTAAAGTTGTTGAAAACAATGTAGGTGTACCACAGTCGAGTGAGTCTACATCAGACTCACCAGTGCATAAAATCCCACAGAAAACACCTATTGTTGAAGACAAATCTGAGCAACATAAGAATTCCCATAATTCTAATGTCTCTGCACCATCTCATGTACCTGTTGCTCCATTCCCACAAAGATTGGTGCAGAAAAAAGAGAGTATACAGTACAACGAGATTTTGGAAATGTTCAAACGAGTTAACATCAACATCCCATTTCTTGATGCAATCAAGAAAGTCCCTGCTTATGCTAAATTCCTTAAGGATCTGTGCACACAAAAGCGAAAGCTTCATGTGCATAAGCGTGCTTTTCTCACTGAGCAAGTGAGTGCAATCATTCAAAGTAACACACCTCCTAAGTTTAAAGACCCAGGTAGTCCAACTATCACATGCAAAATAGGTGACCAAACGGTTAAGAAGGCGTTGCTAGACTTAGGGGAAAGTGTGAATTTACTACCATATTCAGTATATGTGCAGTTAGGTCTTGGAGAGTTGAAGGCAACACCTATAACTCTGCAATTGGCGGAAAGATCCGTCAAAGTTCCACGTGGTGTGGTAGAAGATGTTTTGATTAAGGTTGATA
This sequence comes from Papaver bracteatum, assembly GCA_023529315.1. Lineage (NCBI taxonomy): Eukaryota > Viridiplantae > Streptophyta > Magnoliopsida > Ranunculales > Papaveraceae > Papaver > Papaver bracteatum. Next base: position 692,586 of record JAJJWX010001567.1, read on the forward strand.
AGTTTTATTTTCTAGTGGACTTCATCGTCTTAGATACTCAACCTGTGCAAAACCCTGACAGTCACATTCCTGTCATTTTGGGACATTCCTTCTTAGAAACGTCCAATGCAATCATTAACTGCCGTAATGGAGTATTGAAGTTGTCATTTGGTAATATGACTGTGGAGTTGAATGTTTTCAATACTAGCCAACAACATTTAGATCTTGATGATGATAATGATGTGCATGAAATCAACATGATTGAAAGTTTGATTCAGGATTCGTTGTCTAGTAGCATGTCTGTTGACCCTTTGGATGCTTGTTTGAATAATTTTGACTTGGATTTGTTTGATGATGAATACATAAGTGAAGTGAATACTTTGCTTGAATCCATACCACTTATGGACACGACTAAGTGGAAACCTAGAGTGGAACCACTTCCACTCTTGGAATCCAAGTCTGTTCCCTCTCTTGTTGAGCCACCAAAGCTCGAACTGAAACCATTGCCTGATACTCTTAAATATGCATTTTTGGGACCTTCTAATACTTTTCCTGTAATCATTTCATCTGCCTTAGATAGAGAACAGAAAAGTAAACTTTTAGAAGTACTTACGGAGCATAAAGAAGCCTTAGGATGGACCATCTTGGACCTTAAAGGAATAATTCCCACTGATTGCATGCATCATATAAACCTTGAGGACAATGCTAAACCATCTAGGGATATGCAAAGGCGACTCAATCCCAACATGAAAGAGGCTGTTAAGAGTGAAATTATAAAACTTCTTGATGCGGGTATCATATACCCAATCTCAGATAGCAAATGGGTTAGCCCCATTTAGGTTGTACCGAGAAAATCAGGAGTTACTGTAGTTCAAAACGATAAAGATGAGTTAATCACTACTCGAGTAACCACAGGGTGGCGAATTTGCATTGATTATAGGAAGTTGAATGCAGTTACAAAGAAATATCACTTCCCTCTTCCATTCATAGATCAAATGCTTGAACGATTGTCTGGGCGTAGATTCTATTGTTTCTTGGATGGTTTTTCTGGTTACAACCAGATTCATAGTTCACCCGAAGATCAGGAAAATACTACATTTACATGTCCATTTGGAACATTTGCTTATCGCTGTATGCCCTTTGGGTTGTGCAACGCACCAGCTACATTTCAGCGTTGTATGATGAGCATTTTTTCTGATATGATAGATAACTTCCTTGAGATCTTTATGGATGATTTCTCTGTGTTTGGATTATCTTTTGATGAATGTTTGAACCATCTCACTCGCTTGCTGATTAGATGTAAGGAAAAAGATTTGGTGTTGAATTGGGAGAAATGTCATTTTATGGTGAACTCAGGCATAGTTCTAGGACACATCATCTCTGGAAAAGGCATTGAAGTAGACAAATCCAAAGTCGACCTCATTCAAAACTTGCCGCAACCTCGCTCTGTGAGGGAGGTTAGATCATTTTTAGGCCATGCTGGTTTTTACCGTAGATTCATTAAAGATTTCAGTAAGATATCAAGACCACTGTGTAATCTACTCAGTAAAGATGTTGCATTTGTGTTTGATGATACTTGTGTGCATGCTTAGGAGGAGCTCAAAACTCTTCTAACTTCAGGCTCTATAGTCCGACCTCCAGATTGGAAATTTCCATTTGAAATCATGTGTGACGCATATGATTTTGCTGTTGGAGCTGTCTTAGGTCAGCGAGTCGACAAACACCCCTATATGATCTACTATGCTAGTAAGATACTGAATGAGGCTCAAATGAACTATTCAACAACCGAAAAAGAGTGCTAGCTAGTTGTGTTTTCGCATTAGATAAGTTTAGATCTTATTTGATAGGATCTAAAATCATCATTTATACTGACCATGCCGCATTAAGATATCTTTTATCTAAAAAAGATGCCAAAGCTCGTCTAATTCGATGGATACTCTTGTTACAAGAGTGCCACCTCGAAATTCGAGATAAAAAAGGGTCAGAGAATGTTGTTGCTCATCACTTATATAGATTGAATGTCGAGTCTGCTGATGAATCAGAGATTATTAGAGAATCTTTCCCAGATGAACAACTAATGATAGTTTCTGAAATGCCATGGTTTGCCGACATCGTGAACTACCTTGCTACAGGTAGGATGCCACTTCATTGGTCTAAACAAGACCGGTCTAAGTTCTTGGCCGAAGTGAAACATTTCCTATGGGATGACCCATATCTGTTCAAATACTTCCCGACCAAATCATTAGGAAATGTGTCCCCAACTCTGAACAAAGGGATGTCATCTCTTTTTGTCATGATCAAGCATGTGGAGGCCACTTTAGTGAAAAGAAAAGCTGCTGCAAAGATCTTGCAGAGTGGTTTTCTTGGCCAACATTGTTTAAGGATAGCCATGAATTATGTATTTCTTGTGACCGGTGCCAGAAATTGGGAAGTATATCAAAACGAAACATGATGCCCCTACAACCCATTTTGATTGTTGAGCTATTTGATGTATGGGGTATTGACTTCATGGGCCCATTTCCTAACTCTGAAGGAAAGTTGTACATTCTTGTTGCTGTTGACTATGTTTCTAAGTGGGTAGAAGCAATTCCAACCAAAACTAATGACCACAAGGTGGTACTTTCGTTCTTAAAGGAAAACATATTTTCTCGATTTGGAACCCCTAGAGCTATAATCAGTGACGGTGGTTCACATTTCTGTAATAGGCCTTTTGAGTCATTAGTTCGCAAGTATGGCATAACTCATAAAGTCGCAACTCCATATCATCCATAGACCAGTGGCCAGGTAGAGGTTTCAAATAGGGAGATTAAGCACATTCTAGAAAAGACGGTTAACCCGTCTAGAAAAGATTGGTCTTTAAGATTGAATGATGCATTATGGGCTTATAGAACAGCATATAAAACCCCTATTGGCATGTCCCCTTACCGACTTGTGTATGGGAAGCCTTTCCATTTACCTGTTGAGCTTGAACATCGTGCATATTGGGCTATTAAAAAGCTTAACTTCTCTCTTGATAAGGCGGGTACACAACGGAAACTCCAACTCAATGAGTTGGAAGAGCTGAGAAATGATGCTTATGATAGTGCAAAGTTGTACAAATATAGAATGAAGGTGTTCCATGACAAGCGCATTTTGCGCAAGTCATTCACTCCAGGTCAGAAAGTTTTATTGTACAACTCACGTTTGCACCTTTTTCCAGGTAAATTACGTTCTAAATGGACAGGCCCATTCTTGGTGCGAACAATTTTCCCCCATGGGGCTGTAGAACTAGAAGATGTCACAACCAAGAATGTCTTCAAGGTCAATGGGAAGAGACTGAAGCCATTCCTTGAACCAATTCCACCTGAAATTGAAACAACTGATCTTGATGATCCGATCTATGTGGACTGAAAAGTTCACCCCCTGTACATACCACAAGATATCTTCCCTCTTTGGTTGCTTTGGACATACCCTTGTCTCTCTGGTTTGGCATCTGGTAATCTATTTCCTTTGAATCTGTTTTGTTCTCATGTTTTTTTGTTGTTTCTGTTATCTTTTGAAACATTGAGGACAATGTTAGATTTAGGTTTTGGGGAGTATTTGCATAATGACCAGCTGTGGAGCGGGTCTTTTGTAGGATCCTTTGTAGTATTTTGCATTTTTTAATGACCAGCTGTGGAGCGGGTCTTTTGTAGGATCCTTTGTAGTATTTTGCATTTTTTTATGACCAGCTGTGGAGCGGGTCTTTTGTAGGATCTTTTGTAGTCTTTTGTATTTTTTGTAGTGTGTTTTCTATGACCATTTGTGTTGGGTCTTGCAGTCTTTGTTTGTAGTAGCGGGTCTTGTTGTATTCTTTTGTTTCTATGACCAGCTATGATCTTTAGCGGTATCGATGACTTGTTGTCTTCTAATACCAATTTGTATGTAGCGGGTCTGAGAAAAAAAAAAAAAAATTGGTTACAAATTTTCATGGTTCTACGAAATTCCGAAGTTCATCATCTACAGTTGAAGACCGAAGACGAAGACATTTCTATGGATGCTCTGAAATTGGAGAAGGTTTTGTGGGTACATCTTTGGTAGGCCCTCACGAGACTACAACTCTTCCACTAGGGACACCTAGGGGTTTAAAGGCTTAGTGCATACGCTAAATGCATTCGAGAAACCAGCGAAAGTGGTATAGTTAGGATTTCTGGATTTCTGTTTCACTTGAGGACAAGTAAAATTCAGATTTGGGGGTATTTGATGAGTGCCAAATATTGCATGTTCATACACCTTTTCATTGGCACTTAACTCATCTTTCGCTCTTCAAAGTCATATATTATCCCAAATTCTGCATTTTTACCATTTTCAAGAATAAATATTTGTATTAATTAATTTTGTGTTTTTAAGTACTAAATAAAGCTTGGAAGAATTGAGAAGAAAAAAGAGAAGAAAGTTGGAAGCGTTGCAACCCGCTCGCGCATCAGTGGAAACCTGTTTACAAATTCATGGGATTAAACAACCCATGATCCAAAACCCATGATCCAAAACCCAAGACCCAAATCCATTTCCACCTCACCCCCATTGGATTCTTTCCAAACATCCACCTCACCCCCATTGTATTCCATTTCATCCATCAATTAAATAAAACATCCCCATTCTCTCACTCAATCACTCCCAATTTGTTTCCCACAACCAAATATATTTCATTCAATCCATCAATTAAGAAAACATGTTTTGTTGAGTGGATGCTTTCCAAATTTCGAATCCAAGTGCTTGAGGGAATTTTGTGTATAAATAGAGAGGGTTGTTGTGTTGAAAAAACATCCAAGAATAGCTTGTTCATGTTAGTTTATCAAATTTCAATTTTGTTGTAATGTTCTTCATGTTCTAATTTCATTTACTAGGGTTTAGATGAAGCCCTAATCTCATTGGTATGTATTCATATCTTGTATCTTGTTCTTGAAAGTTTAGAATTGTTTAAAGATATAATTTAATCCAAGTTTTTCAACATCTTACTCTCACAATGTATGCCATGTATCCATTGTAGTTAGAATATCTCTATGTTGATTATGCTACAACTCATGCTTAACCAAATATTGATCTTTAGATTAGTTGTGCTTAATTAGACAATTAATGCTTTGGAGAAATACTTTAGTTGTGATTAAATTATCCATTGGAGAAACACCTTAGTTATACGGTAGACTTGAATCTACTATAAGGACAAGAATAATATTACAAGTTGAATGCATATCATAGGTTATTGGTGGATTTGAATACCCTAGTATCCATATTATCATTGTTTACATATCTTGTTATTTGCATCTTTTAATTTTATTATTTCAGTCACTTGAAAATCATATCGTCGTATCGACAAAATCAAACCCCTTTTGGTTACTCTCGAATCAGGATTTAGAATCAACTTCTACACTCTCCAAGTTTCTGTGGTTCGACCTGTGCTTGCCCTGTGTTGCTTGTCGACACTGTGCACTTGCAGTTTATACATAGAAGTAGGTATCTTTCCGAGCCTACCAGTACTCAAGCGAGTGTTCCATAAAAATGCTATGTAAAACCCTGACAACGCTATTTATATTTGGCAGTCAGTTACCAGTATTATATGATCGACTTGATTGGCGAAACATTTTAATTTGTGTTATTTGTCTCATTTTGAAAAGATTCTGTCATTTTTTTGGACCATATACATCAACTAATGGCGAAAATAAAGCAGCTCCAGATAATATTTCTTCGTGATAACATCTTCTTCTTTCCACTTTCCCGTATTGTTGTACCTTGAACCGAGTTACTCAGCACCCAAAAATATCTGCAAAGGCACAAACTCTTGATAATGTAATCTCACTAGTTGGATATGCACGATCATTGGTGCACAAGACGCACCTGTTAATAATAACCTGACCCCGCTGCTAAATTAGTTGCCTTAAGGTTCTTGTTTGTCATTACTTTTTTCTGCCAATGCAAGTACGATTATTACTCATTTTCATTCATTCCGGCCGTAGGAGTCTGGAGTGGATGTTATTCATCATGAGGAACTGGTATGATTTACCTAAATCTGATTTTGAGATTCTCGAATATATTAGGTTCTGTGTGTTTTTTCTATAATTACGTAGGATTGTTTTGACTGCCTTGGAGGTAAGATATCTAATAGTCATCAGTGTTTTGTTTTAATATGTAGTCTATTTTCAGTGACTTGTCAATACAGAGTAGAAACTTGTCAAATTTCATGCTGCATTACCCCTGCAGGTTACAGCAGGAGGAAAATTATATAATGTTGTTGTAGACAATGAAGATACAGGTGCACAACTAATAGACAAAGGCGGACTTCGAAACAGAGTAACCATTGTACAGCTGAACAAAATCCAACACAATGTTCTTCACGCAGATGTTCAACGGGATGCTGTGAAAATGGTTAGTAACATAAACTTCTTTCCACATTCTCTTTGCTTCGTTGTACTTGAATAAAATTAGAAAACATGTCTTTTTTTTCCAGGTTGGTGATTGGAATGGACAAATTGCATTGTCTTTGGTTGTATATGATGAGGGAGTTAAGGTACAAAATCTGTTGTTATATTTGGGTATGTTACCAGGTCTTATTTACTATAGTAATGATTGATTTTTGATTGCAGGCTGCAGTAGAACATGTCTTCGGTTCAACCTTTATTTGTAGAACAAGTGATGCTGCGAAGAAGGTATACCCTTCACCAATGGATTTATATTGCATCTGTTTCCTCCCAAGGGGTCACTAGTTTAAAATTGCAAGTCAATTATGGCTACTATGACTTATTACGTACCTTTATGTGGTCCACAAGTAATGACTGTAGGTGACTTCGCGCACATTTTGATCTGATGCTTCTATTGGACAATTTTGTGTGGGTGACTGAGAAATGTAAAATTTCATGTGTTTCTCTTCAAAGCGATATATTTTGGCAAAAATGGTCTTGTGACTGGTGGTCACCGCAAGTGGGTAGTTGCTCTACTTGCACATTATCACTTTTTCTTCCTGTTCTGTAGATTTTTGTTGTTCCTTTACAACTGTTTCCGTTGTGAGGTTTATCTGTTGCAACTTGAAAACTCCACGTCATATGTTTATAATATCTGTTCTAACTTCACCTCTTATATTTGTAGGAAAGATTAGGAATTTCTAAGGATTCTTCATGCCTTGGAAGAAGCAGAATCAAAGCTTTCGTTTCATGAGAATAGATTGTTGGATATTGAAAACAAGGTTGATATTCTTTCTTCCAACTTTTACTTCTCATGGAGTCTAACAACTCTATATGTAAACGAAGAGTTCTCATGAAACCTCTTAATCAGTGCCTTGTACAATTCTAATGTTTTTTCGTGGCTGCAGATTTCCCAGCTACAACCCCTTCAGAAAAAGTTCATGAACCTTAAATCTCAGTTGGAAGTGAAGACTTGTGAACTTTCACTATTTCAAAGCAGAGCTGAGCAAAATGAGCATCACAAGGTTCTCATTTAAATTTTAAATCATTAAAAAGATCATTAGTTCAGTTTAAATACTTTCAAATGAGATAATCCTGAGTCTTTGTCGATTTATTATGTAGGTAGATGAATTAGTAAAATAGATTGAGCAGGAGCTTGAAGAAGCAAAGCACATCATAAAAGAGAAGAAACTTATGTATGACCAGTGGGTATCAACTGTGTCATCGCTAGGAAACTCTATCAAGGAACATATTAATAAGCGGGAGAGCAGACTAAGTGAGTTAGACAAAAAGATCAAGGAAACAAAACTTCTGATGCAGTCTTCTTCCAAGGATCTCAAGGTAAATGGTGGAAATTGTGGTTTGTGTTTCAATTTATTTACTTTACTGAACTTCGTCCTATGTTGAATGAAAATGTATCAGTTTCTGTTCTGTTCATGCATTACTACTTTACTGAACCTCATCCTATGATTTACCTTCTATTGTTATGTTAATGCATTATGGTAGGAATATGAAAATGAGAGAAATAGGCTTATTATGGAAAAGGAAGCTGTAATGGATAGGCTGGATATTCTTAGGCTTTTATCCTATACTTTGTATGGATACCTTCTATTGTTCTCTTCAAACAAGCACCACTTTATATTCTTGACGAGGTATTGAGAATTTATCTTCCAAAACATGAGTTTTGACAGACACCTAAAAGCTAAAATGGATAGGCTGGATATTCTTAGGCTTTTATCCTGCACTTTGTATGGATACTGATTTTCTTGAATAATAGGTTGATGCTGCGCTTGATCTCAGCCATACCCAGAATATTGGAAAAATGATACAAAGTCATTTCCCGCATTCCCAGGTTTGACAGATCTTACTGTTTCATGCGTTTTTTTATGGTAATTGTTCAGTTTTTGTTCTTAATCTATTTGTTTTTGTTGCAGTTCATTGTTGTATCCTTGAAAGAAGGATGTTCAACAATGCCAATGTCATTTTCTGTATAAAATTAGTCGACGGTGTGTCCACTGTTCAGAGAACTGTTGCTCCATGTTTTTAACTTGCTTTATGTTTTTAACTTGCTTTATGTTTTTAACTTCACGATGTTAGTTATCCATGGTACTTTAATCTACTAAGTTGTAACTGAGTTTTGCATTTTTGTCAGGAGTTTGACAGATGTGGACTTCGACAAACAAATTGTTTATCAACAATGTGATCTTGATATTGTGAAGCCACTTATATAAGAACATTTACTTGTCCTAACCTGAACTATGGTTTTAATTGGTGATATAGTTGCTTAGTATGAACATACAACGGATCTAAGTTCGTATTCGTGTTCTGTCTGGAGCCAACTCGACCTACGATTCCTATACTTTTTGTTGTTGGTGCAGATAGATTGACTTTTATATTGTATGGGTGTAAGTCAATCTATCTACTATGCTGATGTATGAATCGTTCTTGATCGATTGTGAATCTGTGATGATCAATAATTGTTCTTGAATTTTGTTGATATTAAGATTCCATCCTAAATTGGTTCTTCTAGCTACTTAATTTGTTGATATATGAATCGTTCTTGATGGATTGTAATGATCAATAATTGTTCTTGGTCGATTGCAATTCAGAAGCAGAAATATGCCGGAATATCGCCGACGGTAACTATTTTTTACCGGAAAATTAATTTGCAACGTATATAAACGTTATACAATTATACGTTGCACAAATTACAGGAAAAGAGCAACGGATGTAACTGTAACCAAATAAATAAAACGTTGACAAAATCAAAATGGGACCCACAAAAGTGTTATTCCATAAATAATATCCGTTGCAAAAATTATTTATACGTTGCACAAATAAGACAAGGTGCAACGGTTGTGCAATGTTTATAAGCGTTGCACAAATTAATTTGTGCAACGGATAATATGTGTTGCACACCAATGCGCAATGCCGTTTTGCCAACGTTTATTTCCGTTGCACAATTTATGCGCAACATTTATAAACGTCCCTAAATGGCCGTTTTGGTGTAGTAATAGTTATATAGTATTTGATTATACACATTTGATATTTTGAACTGAGTTTAACTCGCTTACATATTTCTCGAAATATGTGTTAGTAAGATTTCGCTTTAACCAAGTTCATCTTATATTCTTAACTAAAGTCAAAAGATGATCATATGAAAATCTCTTGTAATATCTCATTTGATGTAGACTCGGAATATTTCATATAGATATATGTCAATCACTTGAAAATAGCTTTGATGCTAATAGCTTGTGAAAAAAAATATTGTTATCCTCTAAGAATGTTTCCATGATTGAAATAGAGTTTAAAAACTTAACCATAATTGGATTATAGACATAGTATGCGTACTTGCATATATGTTGATCCAAGACCGGTATAGTATGCATACCCGTATGCGTACTGGCGTGGTCAGGTAAAATATGGGAGCCTTGGTATGCGTACCCGTACGCGTACTGGCGAACTCAGTTGAAGTCCAGGAAATATTGTATGCGTACCCTACACGTACTGAATTCAACTGATGTTTTGGATGTGTGATAGTATGCATACCCGTTCGCGTGATGTCGGACACAGTCCAAGTAAGTCTACTTAAGTATGCGTGCCCGTTTGCATACTTGAGTGGGATAAATTTCTAGAATAAGTTGTGCCATGAACTAATATATTTGTATAATAAGGAATGCAATCTTTTGAAAACTGTGGCTATAATGTTCATGAATTTATTCAAGTGATTCAAACCGATTTTGCTTCAATCGTGTCTTGTATACTTTTATGGGAATATAAACAATTGAACAACTCTATAACTCATTTCATTTGAGTCATTTGAACTATTTGTGGTTAAGATAAATAAGCTTGATATGAAAGTGTTCATATGGCTAATGTCGGTTAACTACTGTTGAGCCAACCTAATGTTCACGTTTAGGTACGATTATCCATATCTAAATGAAGATACATTTCATTTGTGTGTAACAAGCCAAGACCATCTAACGGTGGAGAGATATTTCTTTGGTTTCAAGCAAACTTAGCTTGCCTCTTAGATCAGGTTTCATCTAACGGTGAATATTTATTGCTTTGTTCTAAAGCTATCAAACCCTGATTTGAAGACTATATAAGGAGAACTCTAGCAGCTGGGAAACCTAATCCCCACACCTCATGTGTGATAGTAGTTGCGACTAGAGTCGATTCTCCTTTAACCTTAGGTTTATTCCAAATCCTTGTAGGTTAACGACTTAAATACTTCATTGGGATTGTGAAGCCAGACCCAACTATTTTATCAGTAGTTGCATGCTATGATCTTACTTATACTATCGTGATTGAGTATTAAATTTTTTAAGATTTTCTTGAGATTTATCTCCGATAGGTAAGATTAAAAGAAGTCACAAACATATTCTTCTCATCGTTTGTGATTCCACAATATCTTGTTTTGCTTATATACGATGAAGATTATTGTGAGGTGATTGATAATACTTGACTGTTCTTCGGGAATATAAGTATGTTTTATCATTTGGTTCATGTGCACCTTGATTTACCATAAGACGAAACTAAACTCATAGGTATTTCCGTGGGAGACAGATTTATTTATATCAATTGACTTTTCTGTGTGAGACAGATTGGTTTATCAAGTCTTCGACATAGCAACTCTTGATTATGGGTGAGATCATCTAAGAGAATTAAGTGCGTAGAATCCTGCTGGGGTTCAGAGACGTAATGAGCGCAAATGTACCTTGATCAGTGTGAGATTGGTTATGGCTCAACTACATTCCAGTCCGAAGTTTATTGGTAGTAGGCTAGTATCTGTAGCGATTTTTTTTAGTATTTACGGTTTCCTCGCTAACAAAATTTCTAGTGTCTGTGTTATTTATTTTTCGCATTATATATTTATATAATTGAAATATCACAAGTTGTACGTTAAGATCAATCAGTCCTTGAATCCGGCCTTTGGGTTGTTGATTGAATTTATTGACACTTGGATATTGGTTTTTGATACCGTCCAAGTTATTTCTCCTTCAATCGGGCTCGCAAATCCCTATTTGTTTGATTGCGTACTGAATTGAGAAATTGAGATATAACTCTTTGATGTACTTTTCTAAAGACTGAGTATGACTATCTAGTTGATTCTCTTGAAAGTATATTGGAGTTAGTCCATTCATATTTCCGAACGAAATATTGGGTGTGGTTGTTAGACCCCTGCCTTTTCAGTTACCAAACAGATTCTTCCTTTGTTTTTTGGAATACGATCCAAATGACTTGTTATTCACGTGCGTGACTCTAGAAGTCGAAGGAGCATGAATACTGAGGGAATTAAGTAGTTTGGGGTAGTCTACTTGGTCTCAACTACACTAAGTTGGTATTAGATTTTGTATAGCGGCTTAATTTTGAGAGTATTCAAAATTGTACTAGGTCCCGGGGTTTTTCTGCATTTGCAGTTTCCTCGTTAACAAAATCTTGTTGTGTCTTTTACTTTGATTTTCACATTATAATTAGTATTAAGTAAAATACACATAATACTTGATAATGATCCTATAGAGTTTGGTTATTACCGAACCTATTATCAAGTAACACACTTTGTTGTTGTATTGTATCGATATTGTATCCATAGTCAATCACAAAAGTTATCTTATTGTCGTATTGTCTCGATCTCGTATCCATAGACAATCACATGAAGTATGAACCAGATTGTTGTATTGTCTCAACTCTCTCCATAGACGATCACATTCGGAAGAGGATTTATAGGTTGAAACAAAAACATTGTGGTGTATTTGGGACCCTCGTCTTTTCAAATACAAAATCCAAACCTTCATTCTTGACACTAGATTTAGTTATGTCAGTACCAAGCCTTAATTCCATCACCCCGCTTCGAAATCCAGCACATACTAATCTTCAACCCGAGCTAATCGTCGAACTACGACAAGCAAGAACCATGTTCTCCTTTGTTTTCCTAGTGATTTCGGACCCAAATGTTTAGTATTTGTTGTCCTTATGAACTGCAAGGTATTCATGCCAACAGACGTATTCAGCACAACCACCCGAATCATCTTATCATCATATGGTGCCTGATTTGATTTTCCATGATCAAACACAAAAGCCATATCTTGACGCCTCCTTTAAGTTGATTATACTTTTGAATAGAGCAAGGTGTATCTATGCACTTCACACAATTCTTGGTTGTTGTTTTATATGAAACAATTAAGGAAATGACTTAGCTTATTATCATCACTAATTACTAATCGTTCCTTGACATTTAACTTTTCTTTGAAGAACATTCACACTTAGGGATACAGTCAGAAAGGTAGCCATGATGTTGAAAAAAATCCCCAGGAATTTGGAGGGAATTTTTTAAAATTATATACGTGTTAAGAAATAAAGATGAGCCAGGCCTGACCAAATATGAGACGGAGGGGATTTCGGGCATAAAAAAGTCAAACCTCCATCACGGAGTGTTGACATTTTGAGTCAAACAATTATGCTTTTAATTCACCAATTCTTCATTGCTGAAACAGGGTACATTGAATTCTGATGAAAATCGGAAATGCACAGCAAGGGCTTAAGATTTATTGTAGGGGAAGATGGGGTTCATTCAAGTCTCTGAACCGAGATACAATTCAAAACCCAGGGGTTTCTTTTATCTACCAATCTGTCTATCAGAGAGAGAAAGAGGAAGAGTAAAACTATCCAGGGTTTTTGATTGTTTGATGAAAATGGAACCAGCAGCTGGAAAGAAACATCATTTCTTCAAGATCTTCCATGAAGAAGAAGAAGATTGGTATGTATATGTAGCTGTGTATTTTGATTTTGGTGCTAAAATTTATTCAATTAAGTTTCTTTGATGCAGCTCAAATGTTTGATCTGTTAGCTCTATGAAGTTGGAATGATGCTCTGTGATGATGATGATTTTCCATGCTTTAAATTTATTCATCATCTTTCTGTTGCTTTCCTTGCTTAGAAGATCTGTGACCAAAAACACGTACATGACTTGAGTAGACCCATAAAATGATGCATTTTTCACCTTTAACTGTATGATATATATGTATGTAATGATGGTTTTCTATGCTTCATTTCTTCATTCATCTTGATCTTGTGTTGTTGCTTCTTTGCTTAGAAGATCTGTTACCAGAACCACTTGAGACTCAAATAGGATGAATTTTTTACCTTTAAACTGGATGATATACAGTTAGTAAAGTTGGTGATGCTTTCGTTGGTTCATCACAGTGTTCTGCGCTTCATGTTTAAACTGTATGATATCAGTACCGTAACTTCTTGGCTGGTAGCTAATCTAATTATACTAGAAGTAAATATAAGATTTTATCTTCAGTTGAATGTTTAACATATCCTATTTGGGTTCTTCATCCAATAATAATATGCCACATGATTTTCAGTACCATAACATTTAGAGAGGGAAATTGCTGCATATGAAAAGAGAGTGGGAGGCCGTGGATTTGTGTATAAAAGACTCGGTCCAGAAACTAACCATTGTCAACGACAAGATTTGTGGGCCATTTGAGGTCATGTTAGAGGTCTTCTGATGGTTAAAATCTATGAGTGTGGTTAATGGATAGGAAAATCTTAATGTATGTTACTCCCATTAGCAAAATCTTCTTAGTTAATGGATAGAAAACTCTTAATTTACTTTGCTCCCATTAGCGATATCTGCTTAACAAACCATTTTTGGGGCTAAGAGATCCAGAGTACATTCACTGGGAGAACGTTGGATGCATTATACTCTTTATTAATCCCAGTTTGAGAAGTCGCATGACTATGACAAGCATTAGTGTCAAAGACAGGCCAATAGACTTGTGAGAACTGGTAGTTATATTGATTTATGTTGCCCTTCTGTTATGGATCATGGCGCAAACAACTCCATGTTTACCTAGAATGTCCACAACTATGGCTCTCGATTGCTTCCTGGAATCAACTTAGAATCTAATCTCCAATGTATGTTGGAGTTTTGTGTTGGAATGAACGACTTAATGTTTATCACCATTGTTTGTTTCCTGCTAGCTACAATAATATGTATTACCTACTAGTTGTAAACATAAGTTTTTTTTTCCCCGGTTTTCAGTGCATTCCTCTAGCAGTGTGTCCCATATTACCAACATAATCTCCAGTATGTGAATGGGAAATTCTCCAGGGCCCTAATGGAGCATCTTAGGTTGTACAAGTGAACAAAACTAAAAATGGCACCAATCTCGAGGATGGCTGGGAAATATTTGTGCACGAGAACTACTTGAAATGGGTGTCCAAGAGAAAAGTGTTTTGCTCCTATTCCATTTCCGATTCTTGTGCCAGAAAGTTATGTACCAAAAGAAGAGTGTTTTCCTCCGGCTCCTTCTCTAATTCTTGCGCCAGAAAATGATGGACCAAAAGAAGAGTATTTTGCTCCAATTCCTTCTCAAATTCTTGTGCCAGAAAGTCATGAACCAAAATAAGAGTGTTTTGCTCCTTTTCCCTCTCCAATTCCTGCGCAAGATAGTCATGGACCAAAAGAAGAATGCTTCACTCCGGTTGCTTCTCCAATTCCTACGGAAGAGAGTCATGCACCAAAACAAGAATGCTTAACTCCTGTTGCTTCTCCACTTCCTGCGCAAGAGAGGCACATGTGGTAACATGGTGTAAAAGAGAGGCATTGTTAATCACGGTAAGAAGGATTGTTTGCATTCACCTCATAATATACCAGATTGATAATATATGTGCTTCATTTTGCAGAGATGCTTGCGTCAGCAAGAGAAGTCAAGATCAAAGTCATATCTTTCAGTTTTCCTTTCCTTTTTTCCGCAGCTGTGTGAAGGTCTCCTTTAAGAGGCGTATGGTGAGCTAATAAATCTTGTTTGATAAAGGTTTAATCCCCATTTTTTTTCTTTTTTTCTTTTCTTTAGTTAAATCGAGCATCCTACTCCATCCGAAATTAGCGTAATACATAATAATATAAGTATTGTAAACATATAGCATTACATCAACATCATCATTTTGTGAAGTCCATAAGAAAAAGTTGCAATAATCAAATTATTGTTGTAGTGGAAAATTTGGAGAAAGTAAAGAGACAAAGAGAGGTTTCTATTGATCAGGATAATAGGGTTACATGGATACAATATCCTTTATATATATGTAAAGGTAAACTCTAGGTAACTAGATGGACCGCACATCCATGGGCCATAGGCCCTATAACACTCCCCCTTGTGAGGTTCAATAACAAAACTTTATACATAGTGCTTCACATATAGTTCTTTGAATGTTGTTCTTCAAATGCCGTTCCCTCCTTGATGACTTGTGCCGAAATCAATTGCCTCATTAAAACTTTGATAAGGAAAAAATCCAGTGGGACAAAACCTTGGTATAACTCTTCACATGTATTACTTCACATGTTGTCTCGTACTTTACATGTAGTTCGTCACATGCAATACGATCTTAAAAGATCGATGAGTCTAAGTTAATTTCCTCGTAAAAACTTCGTCCGGAAAAACCCATAGGGATAAAACCTGAACTAAAGAAAAGGAGTACAATATCAAGCAAACTTAAAACATATATGGACTCAAATATGTTGCCTCATTAAAACCTTGACAAGGAAAACCCAGTGGGATAAAACCTTGACGAAGGGAAAAGAGTACAACATGACAGATGCAAGTAAAAGTGATCCGTTGCAGATGATCACTTTGCTCCGTTGAAGTTTACTGGTTGCTTACAACTCTTAAGGATGAAAATCCTCGTGGGAAAGACAATAGCCTTAGCTAGGAAATTACATTCCCGGTGTTTGTTGTTGTCTTATTAAAAACCTTGCCGAGTAACAAAACCTTGTGGGAAAAAGAAACTTCGGTGAAGGAAAATAGATCAACATACCATTAGATGCTCCCACGGATATCAAACAATTTTCATTAGTCTAATGCAGTCAAAGGAGTTTATCACACTTTACTTTGGTGACTTGAACATTTATAAAACCACCCTATTGTTGATTCTAGAAGTTACGTTGCTTAACAGACTATCATATTTCATTTCTTTGATTCGGATATTTTCAGTAATATCAACATGATCTTTATGTCTTCAACGTTCAACATATTTGATGTTTTTAGTGTTGTCTCGCTAAAAACCTTGTCGAGTAACAAAACCCTTTGGGAAAAACTATTCTCGATCGAAGGGAAAAAGAGTACAACACATCTTCGATTTCGAAGTAAAATATGTCGACATCATATCCTTGGATCCTCCCCCTGATGTCGGCATCTCTTTCTAATTACTTTCAGAGTTGTTCCAGACTGTTCCTTTAGACATGTATTTTTCGAAACTGAATATTCGTAATGACTTAGAAAATAATCTACCATATCTCCCTCTGATTACTTTCGTTGGAGAAGAGATTATTGTTCCTTCTTAATCAACAACTTTTGGATTGCACTTTCATTAGCATTCCTTTTAATGTTTTTGTAGGGATAAAACAAATTTATGTCAATGGTTACTTTTAAGTACATGATTACTTTCACTATACCATTCCAATGACCTTGCGTTGGCGCTGAGCTATATCTAGCTAACAAGTTCCTTGAGGATGAAAATTTTTATCGAGTACATTATTATACTAAGTACAACAATGCGTCTATTGTACTTAGATATGGGAATTTCATCTCCCAACACATCTTCGTCATCTTCCTTTAGACGAAATGGTCACTTACTTACATTTAAACCTCGACTAATCATGGGAGTGCTATCAGGATGCATGTCTTTGTTAAATTTCCTGGCAACTTTAGACAAATGCAAACTGGTGGGATAATATACCACAAGCTCAGTATTCGGTCGAGCTTTCCCCAGATTTTTCATCTCAAAATCGGATTTCAAATAGCTTTTAAGATCTCTTATTACATCAAGAGTACCCATCATGTCTGTACCAATGACATAGATAGCTATAATTCCAAATTAGGAACTTTCTTGTGAATACGCAAGGATAAATAACTTACTTGTATATCCCCTCCAAATCAAATAGTCACTTAGACGGGTATACCACATCCTCCTGATTGCTTGAATCTATAAGTGAGCGTTTTATCTAACTGTAAACGCACTCTGTGGTTTAGAGTCATTTGATTTGGGCAACAAAAGTCTATCAATTACTTTTGAAAATATCTTCTATCTCTTGATTCTTTCAGAGATACGTAACAACCACATACATATGCTGCATTTCAAGTCCTTTTGAAAATACCAATCTAACTAAGTAGCGGAACTCTATAACGTTCATTACAAGAGAACAATTCCAGGGCTTTGTGAGAAACCTCGCGCCACAAGGCGAGTCATTGTACTTTAAGACTACTTTCTTCTCATTATGCTTTATGACAAATTAATTATGTATGTCCAATAGGCTTTACACTTGGTTGGTCAGCACTACCACACCAAATACCCATATATTTGCCAAAGAACTAAGTTCTACCTGGATTGTGTAGGCCAAATATGTTGTTTATTTGAAACTAATAAAAATAAAGCAAGGTTCAATCTCATTTTGCTCTAATTCTGGAGCAACTATTTATAGATTATATCATCACTGTGCACGCATGATCCTTCCATTGACTCATGTGCATTCTAATAATCCGTCAGGATTTCATTGTTCTCTAGAATCATTTAAAACTTCGGAGCGTCCTCCAGTATTGATTCATGGACATAGTCAGAGAAAATCAAATGAGCTGATTTCATTAATGATACAAATTAGGTTGTGCCTTACTGAACTACTTCCTTTCTAGGTGAGCATTGATCGAACCTGGTGGTTTCTCCATCTTCATTTATGGAGCCATGGCCTCAAATACACTTCCACTAAGTGTAATTGGAACACCTTAGTCTATGATGTACCCCGTACTAAGGATTTCTAACCTTGCAGGAATATTTGCAGCTGGTATGTGTGATCTTGTCACTTTAGTGACATCAGTGTACATTCTGAAAATTGATTATTCTTTGTCACTTCACAATCATTTATGGAGTACAAGAATCAATATGAGACATAGTTGGAACACACCACGACAATTCATGTCATTTCCTTAGAAAATACTTTTTCTTATCTCCCCCTAACGACGGGAAGACTGTCTCATTAAAATGACAACCCGCAAATCTAGCGGTAAGATCGCCTGCCAAAGGTTTTAAAATGCAGATAATTGTTGGGAACTCATTTCCAACATAACTACTTAACAGTTTTGAAGACCCATCATAGTACCATGTGGAGTCGTAATTGCACATATATAGTGCAACCAAAAATGCGTAAGAACACGAATATCCGGCTTAAATCCAGTTACCAACTGGTATGCATAAAAGGTTGACTAATATTGGGTTCTAAAACGAATTAAGTAAATATGCATCAATATTGCATATTCCCCAAGCAGTTAAAGGTAGGTTTGTACGCATAACCATGCCTTAGGCACCATCTGTAACCTTTAATGATAGCCTTTGCGAGACCTTGGGGTATAGGATACTCTGCATTTGATCCTACTGAACATGCAACAACCATCAAGTCCTTTTGATGTACACTCGCTAGCATTTACAAGGGTTGGTGAGTCCTTACATGTAAAATATGTGCTAGTAGTTTTCTAAACGCAAATTTCTTTGGATCTATAATTAGTCCAAAATGTCAAAACATTCACCAGATCCATCAGTCACATCAATGGTCCGCATTCTGCATGAATATTTTTCTAAATTTCACCTTGTTATCTTTGTAATATGGATTGTTTACCATTTGCATCTTAGGATGGTCTCGATCCTGTTTTACTGAAGACTTTGTAAAATAAGTGATATGCTCTCTTACTTAAAACCATAATGGGAGGGAGAAGGAGGTTATGCATCTGGTACTTTAGAAAACACTTATTGAGAGATATGCCGTGACTTCGCATTCTGTCAATCTTTCTTCCGTTTTTGTTCACTCAAATAAATTGATGTTCGTATGAGTCCTTTCAAAACAATCATCATGTCACAACCAAAGTGGATTTATGGTTATGTCAAAGCCTTTATGAGTCAATTACCAAAATTTCATCGTCGGTGTCAATATGGATTCAATAATCCAAATACTATAGTTTCTCTAATGTCCTTCCAAATATATTAGAGACTAAAAAGATGCAATCAAATTACATTCTCATCACTGTGAGTTACCACATGATATCCACTTGCATGGGTTTCTGTGGAATTTAACAAGGTGTTATTATCTCTTAGTTCTTATAGAGCTTATGTAACTTTTAATCGTTATACCAATTAGGCAACAAAGATTGAGCATTCCTTCGCTCGGCTATTACATGTAATGATCCAATCATCACATGGTATTATATAAGGAAACAATTGAACAAGAAGTTTAATATATTTCCTTAAGATCTTCGTGTAATAAGTGGTGTGGCCTTATTACGTAACACAAGAAAAATTATCTCATTTACTTTAGAGTGTTACAGTTCATGAAGATGATATACTTTTCATCATAATGTACGAATGATCCTTTTAACTCAAGTACTTTTGAGTATATCTCAAGTGCTTTAGAGAATTTCAGTCTCATGGAAATGATATACTATTCATTCTGTAAGAGCATACAATGGATATAATTATTCGCAAAAAAAACTCTTTATTTTAGCTAATATAATATCGGTCAAACTATCATGTAGACAATAGTTTAGGATCAAATCATGCAAAATATAGAATCTAACCATACGAATTCGATTGAATAAAGATAAACAATAAGAAAAATTGGCAAAGTTCTTGTTGCCATTAATGTTGACGTCTAACTATGATATGACCTTCTCCAAGAATACAGTGAGTTCGTTTTCCTTTAAACTCCCTATAACTCTTATAGTTGACTACTAATATATGATACTTGCATTACAACACTTGTACAATTCTCAGTAAAATGCTTATACCAATATTTTCAACTCTCATTCATATGAGTCAGAATTACATCTCTGTCCCATAATAGGTAGATACATTTACTTTGTATCATTATTACTGGATCTAGAATTACATCTCTGACTCATGAAAACTTATGTGAGTTTCTTTTCACAAAAAGTGATGTTTGCTTTTAATTACAACATATCATTGTCGAAGTTATTGACTCATTATAGTCTAACAAGTGGATTACATCCCACTTAACATTCAAGTTTGGGGGAAAATGAATGCTTCGACAAACTTCCTTCAAAGCATTAGATCGTCTGAAGTTAATATGTCGCCTTGGAAATGTTGAATGACTTCCTCTTTGAAAGGTGTATCTTTACAAGTTGAAGATTTTTATGATGAAAGTATTGTACTTGTGCACACATACTTCCACATCATAGACTCTTTAATGGTGCTCAAGTACTTCTGAGTTCAAAAGGTCAAATTAGAGCCAAATTGGTTTAGTCAAAGTCTGGTCAACTATTTGGTCAAGACCCGGTCCATTAGGTTGACAAGGTCATGGCTAATGAATATAAACATATATGGTTTATTATATATGAAATATTCAGGCCTATTGATAATAAGTTTGAAACTATTAGTATATGAGCCCAAAACATATCGTTAACCCTAAAAGTTGACAAAATTCTTCTTTCAATTGTTCTGATCGACAGACAAATGTTTCGTCGTCCGATCATGATATAGTTTTTACATTAGCTTTATCACAATGTTTTGACAAACATATTAAAATTTCAAAGACATCCAACGGCTCTATAAAAATATATTTATGACACCGTATGACTATTCCGATTCACGTTTCTATGGACACAGCAGAAAATATCACGTACTTTGGAGTAGTTATCATGGTTGGATCTTTAAGAAAATTTTACAGTGCTTTAAGGAGAACAATACGTAACACATAACAAAACTACAGCATCATCTAACGGTTGTAATTCCTAAAACATACGTTTTTATACGCTGTTATAAATTAGGGTTTTCCTGAACGTACATAGATTCATTAAAATCCAGTGTTGGAGAGTGCATCTTATTCCGATTTGATTGAAATTTTAACACACACAGTAATGACTGATTGGGTTAAACATATTAAAATTTCATGACAATCTAACGGTGAAATATCTAGGTTTATAATCATACGTTTGTGGAACCCTAATATATACTACGAAAACGAAATTTCTTTGTTCAATACCTGGTAACACATCCATGATGATAAACAAATAGGATCAGAACCACACTAATCTTCAAGTAATAATCCATAACCAATCTTGAACGAAGAAATTTTTTTTACACCAGTTGGTAGAGTCGTGCATGATAACGTGTTATAGAGGAAAATATGGAGAAAGTAAAGAGACAAAGAGAGGTTTCTATTGATCAGGATAATAGGGTTACATGGATACAATATCCTTTATATATATGTAAAGGTAAACTCTAGGTAACTAGATGGACCGCACATCCATGGGCCATAGGCCCTATAACAATTATGTGTTTTCTTTTGTACTATTAAACCATGCGCATCCACTCGGTTTACTCGCTCATCCACGAATATTATACCTGTCGGGTAATGGACTAGACACGGATCCGTTTATTCGGTGGATTGAACATGTAGTACCAAATCCGCATCCACCCATCCACCGTTCATCCCAAGTATTTTCAAGAATTGGCGATGCCACCAGCCCAGCAGGTTTTAGGACCCACTATCTAGAACCGTCTAGTTGTTATTCTCGTTTTCGGTTTTATTATATATACTTGAGACATTTGCATCTCACAAATGACATACACTTGCATTATCTACCCACAGGTTCATCATTCCACACATGTTTCCAAACACAAGAGAGTATTTTAGAAGAATACATCTTTTCTGCCAAACTTTACATAAATTCCAATTTTTTATAGGAATTATTAAGTGAATATATTACGTAGATATATCTAAATCGAGCAAGAGTCTTTTTGTTTTGTAGGAGGAAAGACCGAGAGAGTGTACATTGCAGTCAATCACCAGATGGCAAAGCATCATGCATGCACCCGAGTTAAAGAGGCATGCGCAATATGGTAAAGATTATCGTGGAAAATCCACATAATAAATGCAGCATTGACTATAACCTAACCATATTAAAGACAGTAAGTTTTAATTAACAAATGCATGAATCCTTCTATACCGTATTAAAGACAATTTTCCTAAAATAATAAGTCTTAATTAACATCTTATCACAAATAATTTATTTAAGGGATCATCCTGGTTTCATGTACTGCAAAAACAAGATTACATGCGCAATGGAGTTTTCAAATGTTAATCTTATTATATTCTTGGTCCTAATTTTTTTTATTCTTATCACTGAACCACAATCCGTGTATGGAGAAAACTCACGCATGTTGAAAAGAGAAAAAGAAGATTTGGAACTGGAAAAACAACTGAAAATTCTAAACAAAAGGCCAATCAAAACTATCATGGTAAAAGTTATGTTAATTTTGCTCGTTTGCTTTCAACTTTGGTTGTTCTTAAATTTGTTGTTTGCTCATATATTTCATTGCTATGTCCTCAGACTGAATTTGGAGACACGATAGATTGTATCGATATTTATAAGCAACCTGCGTTTGATCATCCATTGCTCAAAAATCATAAAATCCAAATGGTTCCAAGTTCAATTCCAAAAAAAACAACTAATAAAAACATCTCATCATCTATTTTTGGGAGTTCATATATTGATAATGGGTTTAGAAATAAAAGATGTCCACCAGTTTCAGTACCGATCCGAAGGACAAAAAAAGAAGATTTAATCAATGCCCGAAAGCTTCAGCGTAATACCATTGCATCCCATCCAAGCGCTTACACTCTCTCTCCTATGAACAACCATGTAAGTGTTGTACTTGATTCCTTTTATGCATAGTTGCTCTTTTTATTTGTGTGAATTTTACAAACACATACCAGGGATCTTATTAAATATATATATATATATATTCATGAACATACTCTTGTTTTGATTTTTTTAAATTATTTTGTAAACATTTCTTTTTACATTATTTTTTTGGACCTAGATGACGTTTACAACATTTACCTTTCCTCATAAAAAATAAAAAAATCCGATCATTTTAATTAGGGATGTCAATTCGTCTGGGTTCCAATTGTATATATCAAATACCAGAATAGGTTATTCGAGTCGGATCCTGGTTAAAATAATGGTATTTTGAATCCGTTCGACCTCAAGAACCATCCGAGTAAGTGTACCATTTTATTTGTTGAGTTTTCTGCCGCCAATGAATAAAAACATGTGTGAAAGCCAGCGCAAGGCAGCTGAACAACCAATGACCCAAAACCTTTTTTTACTAAAAATAGATCCCTTGTGATGCACATAGTTTGATTTAGATTTTCTACCACATACCACCAGACCGAGTTGACGGGAGTTGACCATAAACAAAAACTATTAGTCATCAAGCATGATAAAATATTGTTTGGTTATTTGAGTGACAAAATAGATTTCTAAGAAAAACTTTATATGCATTTATAAGATAGTGCTGGATTTTTGGTGTTTGCAGGTTGTTTCAATTGTAGAAATTAGTGATACGAAGGCATTTTTCGGAGCTACAACTATTATGACTGTACATGAGCTTAAATTGGATAATAGCCAGTTTAGCACCGCACAAATTTGGATAAAAAATGGTCCCGATGAAGAAATAAATAGCATTGAATTTGGCTGGATGGTAAGTCATCAATTTACTGTACTCAATTTATTTATATCATCTTATATCAATAAATTTGTTTTGGTTACTTTCAGGTATACCCTGCACTCTTCGGTGATAGCCGCACTCGACTATTTGGTTATTGGACGGTAAGATTCAACCTTAACTTTTTATTTTTATTGATTTAACATATGTGGTTCTCTTTTAGAAATTAATACACAAATTTTTTGTATCCGTTAATGTTTTTGTTTTGTTTTGTTTTGAAGCATCATATCTTCGGTTCTTTTGGTGTATATCTCTCTACTAATTTAACATCCATGGTTTTCTTTTAGAAATTAATACACAAATTTTGTGTATGCTGATGTTGATGTTAACTAGTACGCTGATTTTAATGGCTTAAGATCTAACCCCAAACATACAGATTAAATCCTGAATTCTTACATAGTAATTAATTTTTTGAATCCTAAATAACAGGCTGACAATCAGAAAGAAACAGGTTGCTTCAACGTGCTTTGTCCTGGGTTTGTTCAAGTCGACCGTGACGTATCTCTTGGTGCAATTATTGGACCATTATCAGTCTATGGAAAAGATGCATGTGCTCTACATGTGAAAGTATACCGAGTAAGTGTAATATTTACATTTAAGAAACCTAGTACATAGAAATTTGTAACAATTTAATGGCATGATGTTTACATAGGTCCTTACTTATAATTTTACATGAAGAGATTTCTTAGATTGTCTCGTCATATATATATTGACAGGACCCGCAAACTGGTAACTGGTGGTTGGTCACTGACAAAACTATAGGATATTGGCCAAAAGAAATTTTTACACATTTAGCAAATAATGCTTCAATTATACGATTTGGAGGGGTAGCAGGGGCAAAACCTCAAACTCCAGCTCCGCCAATGGGAAATGGATATTTACCTCAACTTAAAAATTATTTGAAGACTGCGTATATGAGGAAAATGAAGTATATTGATGAAAAAGGACACTCTATCAACCTAAATCCCTATGGAGTACCATCCAAGA
Organism: Papaver bracteatum; assembly: GCA_023529315.1. Taxonomy (NCBI): domain Eukaryota; kingdom Viridiplantae; phylum Streptophyta; class Magnoliopsida; order Ranunculales; family Papaveraceae; genus Papaver; species Papaver bracteatum. The sequence goes on from JAJJWX010001567.1 coordinate 717,548, forward strand.
ATGATATGACACAAGATTGCTACAATATTTTGTTTGCTGGTAATGATGGATTTTTTTACGAGATAATGATGGCATATGGGGGACCTGGTGGTATTTGTACTTAAAACATTAATTAATGCCACATGAATAATATCTAAGTGCGCAATTTTCTTGTATTGAAACATTTTTGGATATTTAAAGTGTTAGTTTTTGGATATACAAATTTTCCTTGGAGAGCTTAGAGAAATATTACATGTTTACTTAAGAACTCTATTATTGGGGCTTCGAAGCATGGATTTTATTGGGATTTAATTGGGTCATAAAATAACAACTCATAAAACCCCTTAACTATCCTTTTTTGTAATGTCTAATATACCCTTAATTTGATTAGTGCTAATTAAATTGATTTAAGCTAAGTAATCAGTTTTAGTGAATCGATTAGATTAATCAAATCATTAATCTTTTGCAAATCAAAACTTGATTTTTCCGAGTTTTGAAGAAGGAAAAAAAATTTGAAAAAATTTCAAGAAAAATGATAAAACCCTTCATCACAAAATTGAAGATTACCTTATAATCAACTCCCAACATCAATTTTATTAATTCAAATTCGTCAAAAATCTGAAAATAATATGGAATTTTTTGTTGTTACGACTGGGTAAATGTGTCGACCCAGCCGTAAATACGACTCTGTGGTTGGTATATTAGGAACTCCCAGCTCTGTACACATTAAACGGATGGGAAGTTAAGAACTTTTGGCCATTATGCTTCCCAAAATAACCTGAGTTTGTATTACGGTTGGGTTTACATAATTTTTCTGTCCGTAATTAAATTTGAACGTTGAGATTTTTTTTGTTTCAACATGAATTCTTAAAACGATTGAAAATTACTAATACTTTCATTAACTAGACCACAATAAAACTCATTACATGCTTAATATATCCCCATTACAAAGTTGGTTTTAATAACATCCCTTTCGATGTATCAAGAAATATTTGATGATGGTCATTTGAGCTTCGAAGTTGAAATTATAACCTTTCCATTTTCTCCATTCCTTGTTAGCTTGAGCTACGATTTCTTCATTAGTCTCACCTTTAAGTTGAAGTTGCTTTCACATATGAAGCAAAGCGATATAATCTTCCACTTTTTTTCGCATGTCTGAAAATCAAAGATACAATTCGATCCCATCGCGGTTGTTAGTATTACTTGTTTCACTACAAAAAAATTCAAAAATATTATTCCAATAAGATTGACTAGGTACACCACCATTCCTTCATTCTTCAATCTTCCTTGGATAGCATAACATAAATTTTTGGCAAAGAGATAAGTTAACTCTTCATCCAAAGTAAAGTCGGGTTTATCCTTTGAGTACATTGCATTGAGTTTATAGGAGTTTTAGTAGAGATTATTAGTGTAGAAGGTGTGATTTTGATTTGGAATGGGGGGGTTATATGGAGATGGAGTTATTTCATGTTTAAATAAGTGATTGAACATCAAGATACTTTTGTAGATGATCTTTTTGCAGATGACTGTCTCATCTTTGCCAAAGCCACCAGTCAACAAGCTGTCAACCTTTAAAAAATATTGGATGACTATGGAAGCACATCAGGTCAGATGATAAATTTCTTCAAATCAAGTATTTTCTTCACCCCTATATCCAAAATAGTCTAGGGAAAGAGATAATAAGCATTCTTAAGGTCAAGAAGATAAGACTAGATGACAAATATCTAGGGGTCCCTTGTTTACCAATAAATCCAAGATAGTTTTCTTTGAAAACCTTATTCAGAACATGTTAGGTAGACTCAAGGGGTGGAAAGATGAGTATTTATCCCCTCCAGGTAGAGGTATCATGGCCAAAGCTTTTCTTGAGTCCTTCCCTGTCTATAACATGACCACTATCATTCTCCCTAAGGAAATAACAAAAAAGGCCACTGGTATAATTAGAGATTTCTTGTGGGGAAAAACTGGGGTCACTAAAGGTGTTTACATGAGAGGCTGGAATAAACTGAGTAAAAGTAAAGAGAAGGAGTGGGAAATGGTCTTAATGATCTAGATAAGATGAATCTATCTCTAATTTCCAAAAACGGTTGGAGACTTTTCAAACAACCAAAAATTGTTTATGCCAAAACTTTGAAGGGAAAATACTACCCCAATTCTAATCTCTTCCATGCTACTTGTAATGAGAGCTCAACATGGGCTTGGAAAGGAGTATATTCTAATGCTAATTAAGGAGCATAACATCTGGGAAATTGGTAACGGTACTAGTGTTAATATTTGGAAAGACCAGTGGATACCCAATGCCCAGGGAAATCCTATAACCATTAGAGATGGTAGCAACTCTGGTAATTTCCACCTTGTTAGCGATCTGATGATAGGAGATAATTGTAATATTCAAATCTTACATCAGATATTTGACTAGAACACCACTAAAATAATTTTGACTATTAAACCTAATTCAAACATTAACGACACCATCATATGGATTGACAACAAACAAGGAAATTTCACTAGAAAGTCTTTATATGATCTTCTAGACAACAAAACCTCTCAATGCAATGATATCCTTGCTGGTAAAATTTGAAGTATGAATGTTCTGCCAAGAATTCAATTTTTCACATGGAAAATGAAGGAAAATATTCTTCCATTTAGTGGTTGTCTTTCTGTTTTTATAAATTATATTGACCCTATCTGTGTCACGTGAAGGAAAAACATAGAAACAAGAGAACATGCTCTCATGCAATGCTCTTTTGCTTGGGCGGTGCGGGCTCAATGTTATCTTAATATGGATAATGCTACTTATGGTTTCAGTAACATTACTGATTGGTGATCTAGTTGGTTTAGAAATGACATACCCGATACTCCATTTGGCCCATGGAAAACTCTTTGTGCTACCATCTGCTGGCACATCTGGAAATCCAGATATGAAGCAGTTTTTCATAAAATAAAACCTTGTCCCCGTCGAAAAGGAAAACTCATCATAAACCACATCACCTCTAGTATGACCCTGCAAGCCAGAAACGGTTTAAACAGTCCATCTATATCTCCTAATTTTGTTGAACATGAAAAGAACATGACAATCTCTTTTGATTATTATTCTCATTAAAATAAATTCATAGGTTTAACTTGGATTGTTGTGTACTTAATATGTGACAAGGAAGAAACTATCGGAAGAAGAACCAGGGGAGCAACAACTCTAGGAAAAGAAGCATGAGACTGCTTAGCTTCTCGGGATGCTTTGGAGTGGGCGTCTCATCTGAAATGCATAAATTTCAACCTTCTTGGCACAGATCATCACATAACCAGTACTCTCAAGGAGGAAACAAAAAAACTAGTTGGAAGACCAACTTTGAAGTAGATCAGCTTCTTTTGAAAATCAAATCTTTTGAGAAAGTGAATTGTAAGGTTATTAATTCCAAAAAATTCATAGATCTTCAGAATCTAGCTAAAATGGGAAGCAATACTTGAAGTCCTCTAATGTGGGAGGCAAAGGGTATAACCAATGTAGTCAATCTCGGCCATTTCGGCCGAGCTTCCGCCAAAATTCTCGTTTTTGGCTCACAACTTAACAAGACAGCTGATTTCACCAGGATGGAAATCTAACGGAAATATCGCTTGACTCGGCCGAAATCAAGCCGATACATGTCATCCGAGATTAGGGTACTCAGTAAAAGAAAAACTCACATGGTTTGATTAAATGTAAAAAAAATTCGTGAGATGGGTTGAGACAGTCCGTATATATGATTCAAGAGAAGAAATCCATTTCTTCAATCAGGTTGTGTAACCATTTCTACCCACCCAGTTGCTGTAATTGTCGCTTTAATCATCTCTTTAGTAACCGAACTCAAAACATAACAGATGATAAACCATCTTTCACTTGAGGATATTCTTATCCAAATCACAAATTAATATCTCCAATATCCCCACTTACAAATACCATGATTGAAAAAAAAAAACAAAAAAAACAAGGTCATTTCCCAATCAAAAAAGTAAAGAAGTACAGAAACAAAAGATAGCATGTAAGTATCGCGTCGACATTCATAGCTCATCAAAAAGTATCAATATTGAACCAAAATAGAGAGATTAATTTATTGAGTGTTTAGATAACAAGAATATAATGTTTTTTGATATTTTTGGATGATTACAAATGATACTACTCATGCCTATTTATAGATTACAAAAATAAGAAGAGAACTATGCCTATGGAGGCTAACAACTATGCCTATGGAGGCTAACAACTATGCCTATGGAGGCTAACAACTAACAACTATTAATATGGAGGCTTACCTACCATGGAGGCTTCCACCAAACCAACACATGTTAATTGTCTAACATTGACTTTATTTTCTTCATTCACCTAACAACACCATAGTGGTAGGTGAAGTGGTTGGTGAAGTATAGAATTCAACACTCCCCCTCAAGCTGGTGCATATATGTCGCTCATGCCTAGCTTGCCAACAAACTTCAGAAATACCATACTTGGAACTTCTTTAGTTAAAATATCAGCTACCTTATCTTCCGATCTAATTCTAGGTAACTCCACGATCTCATTATCCAACTTTTCTTTAATGAAGAACCTATCTATATCCACATGTTTTGTGCGATCATGATGAACTGGATTTTGTGTAATATCACACGCCGATTTGTTATCACAGTACCAACGAATTGGTTTCCTGGGAGGATACCCCAATTCAGATAGCAGACGTTTTAACCACATCACTTCGCAGATACCCATCGCCATACCTCGCCATTCAGCCTCTACACTTGATCGTGAAACAACTCCTTTCTTTTTGCTTCTCCATGTAACAAGATTACCCCCAACGAAGGTAAAATATCCTGAAGTATACCTCATATCCTCGCATGACCCACCATAGTCAGAATCAGTATATGCCTCCATACTTTTGAAGTCTTGACCTTTCTTAAACAATATCCCTTTTCCTGGAGCATACTTCAGGTATCTTAGGATTCTCATTACTGCATTCATATGTGTTTCTCCAGGATTATGCATGAATTGACTAACAATACTCAATGCATATAAAAGATCGGGTCTTGTATGTTCCAAGTACATTAGTCTACCCACGAGCCTTTGGTATCTTCCTTTATCAACAGGTACTTGGTTTCCATCCGAACATAATTTCAAACCTGGCTCTACTGGTGTATCTACAGGTTGACATGCTGTCATACCTGTTTCCTCCAACAAATCAATGGCATATTTTATTTGTGACAAGAATATTCCTTTTGTTGATCGAGATACTTCAATTCCAAGGAAGTATTTTAAAGAAGCAAGATCCTTCATCTGAAATTCACTTGATATATAATTTTGGAGAGCCTTTCTTTCTTCTGGATCATTTCCTGTAATTATCAGGTCATCTACATATATGATTAAAGCTGTAATCTTACCTCGATTTCTCTTTAAGAATAAAGTATGATCTGAATTTTGCACGGCGATAACCAAATGCTCTCATAGACTTGGTAAATCTTCCAAACCACGCTCTCGGAGATTGTTTCAGACCATACAATGACTTGTTTAACCTTCAAAATTTTCCGTTATGCAACTCTGACTCCATCATTCCTGGTGGAAGCTGCATATACACTTCTTCGGACAAATCTCCATGTAAAAAGGCGTTCTTGACATCAAACTGTTGCAATGGCCAACCTAAATTTGTAGCAAGAGACAACAAGACTCGCACTGTATTCATTTTAGCTGCAGGTGCGAATGTCTCATTATAATCTACACCATAAGTCTGGCTATACCCTTTAGCAACCAATCTTGCCTTAAAGCGTTCAATTTCACCATTTTCCTTGTATTTGACTGTAAAAACCCAGCGACATCCCACGACTTTCTTTCCTTCTGGACATTCAACCATGTCCCAACTCGGACAATCAACCGCTCGCAAAGATTGCTTCTGTGAGAAGGTAAGTTGTTTTAAGGGAATATTATCTATATACCCTTACTATGGAGGTCCTTGCACAAATACCCTTATGAAGTTTACAAATACCCCTAAGCATAATACATTACTAAAATACCCTCTTTTGTTTAGTGTATATATAAAACTACTAACCACTAAAAAAAAACCTCTACTGCTAACCACCACCGATGACCACCACCACTAACCACCACCACCGACGACCACCACCAACAACCACCACCACCAACCACCACCACCACTAACCACCACCACCACCGACGATGACCACCTCCGACCACCACCACCAACCACCACCACTGTCCACCGCCACCACCAACCACCACCATTGTCCACCTCCAACCACCACCACTGTCCACCGCCACCGCCAACCACCGCCGCCGCTAACTAACACCACCATTGTCCACTACTGCATCCGCCAACAACAACCGACACCCACCGCCGCAGCCAACCACCACCACCATGTGGAGTCAACTTGCTGAAGTTTTGTCCATATCGGAGGCAACTAGATCAAGTTGTCTTCAACAATAAAGGCAACTAGCACAAAGTTGTCTTCAAAAAGTGAAAGCAACTAGCCTAAGTTGTCTCCATATATGGAATCAACTATTTCAAGTTGCCTACAATCTGTAATCAACTAGCTCAAGTTTCCTCCAAAAGTGAAAGCAACTTGGTCAAGTTGTCTTCAAAGTTGGAAGCAACTAGCACAAGTTGTCTCCAAATAGCAGAAGCAACTTGGTCAAGTTGTTTCCAACAATTCAATTCTTCAGTTCTTTATTCTTCACTGACTTGCTCATTCTCTTGTAATTCCAGCTGCAGAACTCATTCTAACAAAACCGTCCAATACTATTCCATAACAATCACCAAAGATGCACAAACCCATGATAGTTAACATCTTCAATTCCTTCATACTCATTCGGCAGCAGCAACTAAAAACAACAACACATAACTACAGTTGTTGCTACTAGAATACCACTTCCATCAGTCCATGACCTGTAAAACCTAACATGCATCTAGGTTTTGTTCTCCATAATCAACTCACCATCTACACCACAACTCAGCACATCAACACCAACCAACTGCATTCAATCACTTCATACATTCTGCAACCTCTTGATTCACGACCAACCAAAAACATCCATGAACATCAACACTTTCTGTAGTTTCTGCAGAAACTGCAATTTCGACACCATTCAACCAGCAATACCTGCTACCACCAATTCCAGCATCTTCCCTTTTACACAACACCAATACAATCCACAACTACCTCAAATCATCAAGTAACAAATTCAAACCCTCATCATTCTCGTTACCACCACCAGTTCATCCACTATCAACTCTTCTGTAGTAACACAATTATAAAATCACCACCAATTTCTCATCCACTATCACATTATAGACTCATCTTCTCTACAGTTTCAAATAATCAACTCCACCTTCTCAAATTAATATCTACCATGCATTTTCACTCATAAAAAAAGCAGTTATATAAGAACTCATAAATGTACCACTTACACAAGGGATCCTTAAGTGCGCTTAATTCCTGCACTTCAGATGAAATTCATCTACCCCAACAGCAACCAACATCTGCTACCAACTGCACTTCAGAAGCTCCATAATCCGTTGCTCTAATTCAGATTCAATAGCATTTCCACTTCAAACCATCTTCAAATCAAACACCTGTTGTACCATCCCATATGCAAACCAAAGCATTACATTCAGTTTGACCACCATTCTTCATCCCAGAACCTTCACGGATTACACCTTCCAATTTAAATTCCATACACAGCCACACGAAATAGATAACAACATCAGATTTAACCCTTTAATTCACCACATTAAAGCCATTTATCTGCCAAGACGAACCCAATTCATTACTGAGTTCTGCAATACCAGTAGAGCATCATTATTAATTCAACACAACACCATTTTTAAATTCCATCTACAAGATATAAGAGTTAATTCTTTCTCCTCATTTCTGGTGATTCAAAATCAAAACTTCTCCAGCAACTCCTCTTACATTCAAACCATCAACACAACCAACACTATCTTGAAATCCACCACCATGTCCATAACAAATCCACCTTCTCTGTAACTGTAGCTGTAACTTCCACCTAAATCAACAACAACATTACTCATAGCAGCCAACAACCAACTATATTATCACCGCCAACTGCAATTTTTCTTCTCAGACCACCAATTTCATTCTTGACAGCACTTCCCATCTTATAATTCATCATACTCGAATCCATCATCAAATCCAACCAATTCAGGATACCAAATTCGAAATCACAACAATATTACTAAAACCCATTTCGAATTGAAACCTAGAAACTTCACCCTTCAATTCCATATCGAATCTTCTTCATCTGATAACCTAACCCTATTTCTAATTCATTAATTACAGTGACAAACACCATCATTTGTTTCGATTAATATCTTTTCTGCCTAATAAAATCAAAGCTCGAGCATCATATCTCCATTTAAACTCAGAACCATTATCATAAATCTCACATTATAGATTCATCTTCTAATCATCTTATTATCATATCTCCATTTAAATACATGTTGATGGTGGTAGTGATGAAAATGGTGGCGACGGAGATGGCGGTGGTGCGAAGGTGGTGATGGTGATGCTGAAAGAGGAGTTAAGAGAAGACCATATCATTTCAGATCTGAAGTTCATAAAGAAAGGCAAAATGCTCGATAAGTTAATAAGATGATGAGGGTATTTATGGGATTACGATAGAAATTAGTAGCCTTGTTTTTGGTCAGGGGTATTAGTATAATGGATAAGGGTATTTGTGCATGACCCATGGATAGTAGGGGCATAAATAACATTCCCACTAATTTTAAACTACTTTATGAGTGTTTAAATCATTTTATAGCAATGGGTTTAGGTTACAATCGCGAAACCTAAACGAAACTGTTGAGTTTTAGCAGATTCCGGCATTGAACTTTCTATGAATACTATGCTTAGGTTTTTCGATACGACATTCAATCTAGAATGAATTCAGTGCCGGTATTAAGTTACAACTTAGATGTTAGCATGAATATAATGCCGTTTCCAAACCCTACAACTTAATGTTATGTACCGGCATAGAAATTATGTTAAATACTATGTCGGTTTTATATTACAGTATTCCTTATTGATAATTTATGTATGCCGGTAGTGGACTGAAACCTTACAGGAACATCAATGAATTTGTCACCAGTACCGGCATTAATTTTCGATTTCATTGTATGCCGGTACTATGTTACGGCATGGAACTGATTTATTTAGATAGTGTCGGTAGTAATCTTTTGGTATCCAAGAGAATTACATTTGACTACCGGCATTATCGATAGTTAATGGTCACCGCCGGAACAATGTACCGGCAAGAAAAATTTACTAAGTTTATATGTCGGGATACAAGTACCGGCGTGTTCGTTTAAGTGAGTGTATGCCGATACTATACTAAAAATGAGATGTATTATATTCATTTCGTGTGCTTATGATATAGGTCAAAAGCCAACACTAGCGGAAAAAGGCCGTTTTAAGATAGTTGAAAAGTGTCGTATTAGAGAAATAAGACACTTTGGAGTTGTCCCTGAAAGTGCCGTAGATTAAGTGTCTATTTCTGGAACGACACTTTCAGGTTGCCTCTGAATTACGATGCTTCCTAGATGCCGCTAAGCACGACATATGTATCACGTCGTTTAATTAATTTATTTAAAAAAAAACAACTCAGATCTGTCTGACTGATTTCAGCAATTCTGCGTAAGCTGAAATAATTATGATTCAGACTCAAATTGCACTAAATTGAAACTCAAATGAGAATTCAAATTCAGATGAAATCAAATAATAATTCATTTCATATAAAATGTCAATTACATTCATTAAAATTGTAAATGTAGTTCATAATCATTCAAAAAAAAATTCGTGTCCTAAAGAAAAGTGCTACAAGTCGTAAAGAAAAAACTAAATTTACAAGGATTTTATAATCAATTTTAGTGATTATGACCTGGGCACCAGCTTCCTTGTCACAAGACACAGAACTTTAAGCTCTACCGGTCCGGTCAAGGATAAGGTATTACCAGTTGCTAATGTAAGTACATGCAACAGCTACTAGCTATGGTCCTTAAATGAAGCAACATTAAAAGTTGATGGGTCTTCTAATCTGTTGCTGAAATATTCACAAACTTTTCTATGATCAACCTTTAGAAGGTCACCATCTTTGGTCGGCTGCTTCAGGAGAAGTTACCATAGGAAATGAGTAAATCAAAGCCAAATAAATAAAACACTTGATGAAACAAAGATTCACCATGCTCCAATAAATTATGAGTTGCAAATTCTACCTGAGAAAGAACAGGAGTGACGATCCAGTGCAGATTCATCGTTACTATCCATCAATATAGAAAACACAATGAGCAGTTAGAGGATGAATGAATTCGATACCAATCATATATAAGGCAACATATAGTGGAAGGTAGAAATGACAATATTATAAATAAGTAAACTTACCACCGTCATACAACTTTATTGATAATTCACATGCAAGAGGTCATGATCATCAGAATTGTAACTAAAACCAGTTCTAGCAGGAGCACCTATGTCAAAATAACGTGATCTAACCAACGGCAGAAGACATCATAAAAGTAAACTGTACATAGAAGTTACACTCAAGCACACATAATAAAAGTTACACTTAAACTCAGTATTGTGAAACTATAGGAATAGGGACATGTTATTAATCACTTAATCTTACAACATCCACAACTCTTCTGGTTCCAAGCACTTTTTGACGTCGCTTAGTCCAGCTATCGCATAACAATATAATTCCATTGATTTCCATTAGCCAAAATTTATGAAATCTCATTATCCTGCGGCTTCTCCTCTGTAATAAATCATATGTTCAGGGGTAAGTGTCAAATGATTTGCACCTGCAATGAGAAAAGAGAATTTATACATTTCTCTTAACATTTTTCTAGTATCAAAGAGCTGACGAACAAAATAAAACATTTAACTCTACCAATCATGTTGAACTCCTATTAACTCGTAGGTCATATATAACATGCAAGGTGTTCGGCCCAATGACGGGAACCACATTTAGTACCCAGGCCTCAAGGCCATGATCATTTACAGCAGCTGCAAAACTGTTCCACGATTATATACTTTAACCCTGATCAAAATAAAAAAATGGCAAGGATATAATGCAAAGAGTGAAAAAGGGTCGAAAACGAATTACCCTCCTGTTAACTCATTCCCGTACTTGCATCTACCTTGAAAAGTTCTTTCAGAGACATGTATGCATCCATTTGAATTGTTTGTAGCCTATTCGGAGAATTGTGCAGACGCGCCATAAATGATTTAATTAACAATGGTGATTCATAACATGATCCTCAAAAGAAGGCCACGTATGCTCCATTACTATTAATGCCACCAACATTTTTATACAGGTTAAGGGAATGAAACTAACCCACTTGCCCAATGGCCATCACATAATACCAACTATGGTTGTGGGTTTATAGCTTAACAAAAGGGAGTTTGCAAGGGAATTTTTTAATGAACTAGTGAAATAAAAGTGAATCACCAAGCATATGCAAGAACGGAAGGTAATTCCATCAGAAAACCAACTAGGTTTAGAAAAACTGATTCGAAAATCATAAAGCTGATAATAAATATAACTATTTAGAAGGGAAAAAAGCACCGCAGACATGGTAATGATCATCCATAAATTCAATGGGTTTTAACACACAAAACACCCAACATCTATCATGCAGAAGGAATTCAAACAATAAAATTTCAAGATAACAAAAAAAACTGAAAGAGGTAATAAAAAAATTAATTTTTTTTTAACATAACATAACAAATGAAAGAGGTAATAAAAAAATTAAGAAACGAAAAGGACTAACTAAATTTCTAGAATGTAAACTTACCAATTTCTTGTTGTATGCATCCATAGTTTGTTGTATTCAACCTTCCTTTTCTCCGGGTTGGCTACATGATGAGATTTTTCCTAATACAAACACAAAAAAGAACTACATAAAAATTATACACATAGGAATTAATTTCACATGTTGTCTGTTGATTCATGTTTTAGGAGTTACCTGATTCAGAAACTTGTCAAGTCTTCTAGCACATATAACTAAGACTATAATCTTTAGAAGAGAATCAATAGTTGTTCAATAGAACAGAAAAACGTACATCAAATTTAGTGACACAAAAGCATTGCACAAGGGTAGGAATATCTACCATAGTTTTCAAAACCATGCAGAAGAGGCATCGGTACTTAACAAACATCTTTCAACAAATATTAGGAAGAACAATGAACCCCATTGACTGCATCACATCAAGAGTTAAACAAACATCATCTTCCAACGAATGTTTGTCCACCTAACAAATGAAAAACGGTATATACCCTTGCATAGCAAGATTGTACAGAAGACACAGAACATACAGAACTTTACCCAATTCAGAAAAACAAGAATCAAGCATTACCCTGCTGGTCCATATATATATGCACAAGAATTTTTAAGCTTGCACTCAATTCGTTTTGGATGGTAATGCAAAGAACGACTCATTAAGAGATTCATGATTATTAATCAACTTAAACAAATCTAAAGAAAATGACATATGGTGTATGGATATAAAAATACAACATTTCAAGATAGAGAAATTCCTACAAGTAATACATTAAGAAGATCATATAGCAACACATGCAAAGAAACAAATACGGTGTATACCTCTCTTCACAAACAAAATCTTTGTAGCAGGCTTCCATCATCCAATGCGGGTGCCTAAGAATAGCATTTGTCCAAATGCAGACCCAAAAGAAAATTAGGAAAAGTCATGACATGCCAATTCAAGTTACTAAAGCTATACTAGTTACTCGGAAAGGGTACATAAATGCATACATAACTCAATTTAGGGTCTGGATCCTTGTTCAGCGTTCTACAACCTCGGACACCAATTACTGATGCCCCTGTAACAAAATCATATACAACAAAAGTACTAACTGGTATCGTTGAATCTCTCCGGATTGAATGCAAATAGCTATAAATATAAAATAGAAATACAAAATGTTTAAAATTAGTAGGAAAATTACCTAATGATCACCTCATACCCTCCAATGCTTAAGAATACCCGTACAACAGTAAGGTGAACCTGAGCAACAATGATTGAGAAAATTCATATATGTGCAGGTCAAATAACAATCAAATCACACGAGGATTACAAATTGAACATCAGAATCATTAAGAATACCCATATAACAAAATTTGCAGTTCAAAAACAATAATAAGAACATTAAAACCCAAAACCAACAAATACATTATCATGCTCATAATTAAAATCCAAACTTCATCATTTGAACACTAAGAAAAAAAAAATGCATAGATCATATAGTACAAAATCAGATCGGAAAATCAAACCCAAGCCACTAAATGATAGAAGAAGAAAAAGAAAACCCTAGATTTGTTTCAATATTCTACAGACGCGACTAAGAAGAAGAGAAAACATTCAACGAAAAAGAAAAAAAGAAGTGAAAACCCCTAATACCAAATCAAAATGAATCGAAAATCGATTTGCATATGGTTTTATTTGGAGTTAGATAAGGGATGGAAGAGTTACCATGAATTCGCACGAGATCTATAGAGAAGTGAGTTTGATAAGGATCGATTAAAACCAAATATGGGATTCAGGGAGAGTACAAGATAAAAAGAGAGAAAAGAGTAATCCAAAAGTGGGAGATATTTCATCTCCAACCGTCCATAATAAAAAAGAATAAATCCTAACCATAAAATTATCACAGAAAGGATACACTCGAGTTGTCGTTGTATAAGTCAACAAAAGTCCTCGTAGAATGGCGGTTTGACTTTAGTCAGAGGTAAACCGACTGCGTCGTTGAAGAAGTCAACAAAATTCTTACCACAACGACAATTTGATTTAGGTCAAGGACACTTTCCGTGTGTAGTGACATCGCCATATTTAACTTGTGTCGTTTCATAATGTCACGGATAGCCCATTTTCCATTAGTGCAAGGAAGCTAAGAAAAGAAAAAGTAAAGATGGTGTCAGTAAGAGAAGGAGGAAGGACGGTCTTGATACTTCTTAGACTCTGCCTCCCCGCGAGAAAGATGAAGGTCGCAAAAAGCATTTGGGGGCTGAGTCTAGAGGGATAACTTGGGAGAGTGGTGGTCACCGTAGTCGATTTGTAATCAATGAACCTAATACAATAGTTGAGCAGGATGAGCAAGATGAAGAGGAAAGTGAGGAGGAAGATAATGAGGTTCATCCAAGTCAAGTAGCAAGCCAAAGCGAAGTGGGTGGGCCTAGTCAACAACCAACTGAAGGCAAGGGCAAAGTAAAAGTTAAAGGTTCCTACCTTCCTCATGTTGATGACATGATACCTGACCTTGATCGTGGCAGAATTTGGGGTGAAGCTCACGATTCGAAAATTCTATTTGGCTACAAGCACACGTAGGCTCGTACTATCTATCAAACCTATGTAAGAACATTTTAGGCTTGAATGTTATCGGCAAATCAATAATAGAAGGAGATCATTGTCCGGACCTAGAATGGTCGAAGTTGCACGCTTTGACTAAAAAGTTTTCGGGTTAGGACTACAAAACTTCTGCAGAAATCTTCTATGTATCAAAATCTAGTACGGCAAAGACAATGAAGCTGACACTTCTTAAGAAGAATTTTGAAAAAACGCAGGAAAGAAGTTTGAAGGATGGATGGGACCCTATACAGATTCGTTATACAGCCATTGCATACCTTTTATTCATCTTGGGCACTAAGGTATTCCCCGACACTAGTGGAAACAGGGTTAGCGCAAGCCTCCTTCAATACTTGGATCCCTTGGAAGATGTCTGTAACTATCCTTGGGGTACCGTGGTAATGGAAAATTTAATGATGGAGATGAGAAGGGCCTTTAAGGCTATTACAAACCAATTTGTCGGGAATTTCACTCTGCTCCAGGTAATTTTGTTTTTAAATTTTATTCTTATGTATATTGTTCACATATACCCTTTTTATGAACTAAGAAACAAAATTTACCGCTTCTTATATGTATCATTCCACATTGGTATAGGTGTGGGACTATGAAGACTTCCCCACATTGTTCAAGGACTACCCCTACTTGAAGATTATAGACCCTCCTGAAACCGGAGAAGCGCCTAGAGCTAAGAGATACCAATTCAACAATACTCTGAATCCCGGTAAAAATGGTCGACTAATAGATATGAGATTGGATCTGGACATGATGCCTAGAAAAGACGTTGTGTTCGACCCTTACAAGGAGGATAGAGAAACTCGCCAAATTTTGAGGTATCCGAACGCTGCATTCTACAATGGACCGTTGTTCCACCTAAAGGATACGTTATGTTCGATCCTCTCTGTGTGATGCGGCAACTTGGTTATAAGCAATTACCTAGGTTCATGACAGCCTCTACTTCAAGGTACATTCTTCACTTGGGTGAGTGCATTACAACTACCTCAAAGTTGAGGGTAGTGTATGATCCAGTTCTAAAACCAATACATTAGAGGGATAGGGAACCAAGATGTTTGGTAGATATCAGTAACTGGGAGGTTGTGAACAACGGTGATGAAGCCGATCCCACCTACATGCATGATTACATGGGATGGTCATATCCTTTTGTTGTTCGCCCAGACAATGGCGGAGTTCCACCCCAGAAAAAACCCTCCGGTTCCAACTCCTACAGAGGCACCACCTACAATGGCCAAAGTTAATAAGACTCTTGGATTGCTAGTAAGTATTGTTAATCCATTAGTCGCTTAATGCACACATACTATTATATAATTAGCATATATATATTAATTATGTATTGGATGTATGAAACCAGCGGCGTCGGCTTGGCAAGATGAAGAAGATGTTTGGTTGCAAGTATGAGGAAGGAGAGGTGCTATCCCTTGAATAAATGAAGGAAAACGTGGAATTGCTTGATAAAATTGAAGATCCAAGTGCAAAAGATTTGTTCGGGGAAACAAGGAAGGTGTCGGTCCACAAGAATAAAAATACCAAGTGGTTAACTCTTTAGTTGTGTTTCTTTGATTGTTACGTTTTAAAAATATTATTCCAATAAGATTGACTAGGTACACCACCATTCCTTCATTCTTCAATCTTCCTTGGATAGCATAACATAAATTTTTGGCAAAGAGATAAGTTAACTCTTCATCCAAAGTAAAGTCGGGTTTATCCTTTGAGTACATTGCATTGAGTTTATAGGAGTTTTAGTAGAGATTATTAGTGTAGAAGGTGTGATTTTGATTTGGAATGGGGGGGTTATATGGAGATGGAGTTATTTCATGTTTAAATAAGTGATTGAACATCAAGATACTTTTGTAGATGATCTTTTTGCAGATGACTGTCTCATCTTTGCCAAAGCCACCAGTCAACAAGCTGTCAACCTTTAAAAAATATTGGATGACTATGGAAGCACATCAGGTCAGATGATAAATTTCTTCAAATCAAGTATTTTCTTCACCCCTATATCCAAAATAGTCTAGGGAAAGAGATAATAAGCATTCTTAAGGTCAAGAAGATAAGACTAGATGACAAATATCTAGGGGTCCCTTGTTTACCAATAAATCCAAGATAGTTTTCTTTGAAAACCTTATTCAGAACATGTTAGGTAGACTCAAGGGGTGGAAAGATGAGTATTTATCCCCTCCAGGTAGAGGTATCATGGCCAAAGCTTTTCTTGAGTCCTTCCTGTCTATAACATGACCACTATCATTCTCCCTAAGGAAATAACAAAAAAGGCCACTGGTATAATTAGAGATTTCTTGTGGGGAAAAACTGGGGTCACTAAAGGTGTTTACATGAGAGGCTGGAATAAACTGAGTAAAAGTAAAGAGAAGGAGTGGGAAATGGTCTTAATGATCTAGATAAGATGAATCTATCTCTAATTTCCAAAAACGGTTGGAGACTTTTCAAACAACCAAAAATTGTTTATGCCAAAACTTTGAAGGGAAAATATTACCCCAATTCTAATCTCTTCCATGCTACTTGTAATGAGAGCTCAACATGGGCTTGGAAAGGAGTATATTCTAATGCTAATTAAGGAGCATAACATCTGGGAAATTGGTAACGGTACTAGTGTTAATATTTGGAAAGACCAGTTGGATACCCAATGCCCAGGGAAATCCTATAACCATTAGAGATGGTAGCAACTCTGGTAATTTCCACCTTGTTAGCGATCTGATGATAGGAGATAATTGTAATATTCAAATCTTACATCAGATATTTGACTAGAACACCACTAAAATAATTTTGACTATTAAACCTAATTCAAACATTAACGACACCATCATATGGATTGACAACAAACAAGGAAATTTCACTAGAAAGTCTTTATATGATCTTCTAGACAACAAAACCTCTCAATGCAATGATATCCTTGCTGGTAAAATTTGAAGTATGAATGTTCTGCCAAGAATTCAATTTTTCACATGGAAAATGAAGGAAAATATTCTTCCATTTAGTGGTTGTCTTTCTGTTTTTATAAATTATATTGACCCTATCTGTGTCACGTGAAGGAAAAACATAGAAACAAGAGAACATGCTCTCATGCAATGCTCTTTTGCTTGGGCGGTGCGGGCTCAATGTTATCTTAATATGGATAATGCTACTTATGGTTTCAGTAACATTACTGATTGGTGCTCTAGTTGGTTTAGAAATGACATACCCGATACTCCATTTGGCCCATGGAAAACTCTTTGTGCTACCATCTGCTGGCACATCTGGAAATCCAGATATGAAGCAGTTTTTCATAAAATAAAACCTTGTCCCCGTCGAAAAGGAAAACTCATCATAAACCACATCACCTCTAGTATGACCCTGCAAGCCAGAAACGGTTTAAACAGTCCATCTATATCTCCTAATTTTGTTGAACATGAAAAGAACATGACAATCTCTTTTGATTATTATTCTCATTAAAATAAATTCATAGGTTTAACTTGGATTGTTGTGTACTTAATATGTGACAAGGAAGAAACTATCGGAAGAAGAACCAGGGGAGCAACAACTCTAGGAAAAGAAGCATGAGACTGCTTAGCTTCTCGGGATGCTTTGGAGTGGGCGTCTCATCCTGAAATGCATAAATTTCAACCTTCTTGGCACAGATCATCACATAACCAGACTCTCAAGGAGGAAACAAAAAAACTAGTTGGAAGACCAACTTTGAAGTAGATCAGACTTCTTTTGAAAATCAAATCTTTTGAGAAAGTGAATTGTAAGGTTATTAATTCCAAAAAATTCATAGATCTTCTAATCTAGCTAAAATGGGAAGCAATACTTGAAGTCCTCTAATGTGGGAGGCAAAGGGTATAACCAATGTAGTCAATCTCGGCCATTTCGGCCGAGCTTCCGCCAAAATTCTCGTTTTCGGCTCACAACTTAACAAGACAAGCTGATTTCACCAGGATGGAAATCTAACGAAATATCGCTTGACTCGGGCCGAAATCAAGCCGATACATGTCATCCGAGATTAGGGTACTCAGTAAAAGAAAAACTCACATGGTTTGATTAAATGTAAAAAAATTCGTGAGATGGGTTGAGACAGTCCAGTATATATGATTCAAGAGAAGAAATCCATTTCTTCAATCAGGTTGTGTAACCATTTCTACCCACCCAATTCTTTGTAATTGTCGCTTTAATCATCTCTTTAGTAACCGAACTCAAAACATAACAGATGATAAACCATCTTTCACTTGAGGATATTCTTATCCAAATCACAAATTAATATCTCCAATATCCCCACTTACAAATACCATGATTGAAAAAAAAAACAAAAAAAACAAGGTCATTTCCCAATCAAAAAAGTAAAGAAGTACAGAAACAAAAGATAGCATGTAAGTATCGCGTCGACATTCATAGCTCATCAAAAAGTATCAATATTGAACCAAAATAGAGAGATTAATTTATTGAGTGTTTAGATAACAAGAATACAATGTTTTTTGATATTTTTGGATGATTACAAATGATACTACTCATGCCTATTTATAGATTACAAAAATAAGAAGAGAACTATGCCTATGGAGGCTAACAACTATGCCTATGGAGGCTAACAACTATGCCTATGGAGGCTAACAACTAACAACTATTAATATGGAGGCTTACCTACCATGGAGGCTTCCACCAAACCAACACATGTTAATTGTCTAACATTGACTTTATTTTCTTCATTCACCTAACAACACCATAGTGGTAGGTGAAGTGGTTGGTGAAGTATAGAATTCAACACTCCCCCTCAAGCTGGTGCATATATGTCGCTCATGCCTAGCTTGCCAACAAACTTCAGAAATACCATACTTGGAACTGCTTTAGTTAAAATATCAGCTACCTTATCTTCCGATCTAATTCTAGGTAACTCCACGATCTCATTATCCAACTTTTCTTTAATGAAGAACCTATCTATATCCACATGTTTGTGCGATCATGATGAACTGGATTTTGTGCAATATCACACGCCGATTTGTTATCACAGTACAAACGAATTGGTTTCCTGGGAGGATACCCCAATTCAGATAGCAGACGTTTTAACCACATCACTTCGCAGATACCCATCGCCATACCTCGCCATTCAGCCCTCGCACTTGATCGTGAAACAACTCCTTTCTTTTGCTTCTCCATGTAACAAGATTACCCCCAACGAAGGTAAAATATCCTGAAGTATACCTCATATCCTCGCATGACCCACCATAGTCAGAATCAGTATATGCCTCCATACTTTTGAAGTCTTGACCTTTCTTAAACAATATCCCTTTTCCTGGAGCATACTTCAGGTATCTTAGGATTCTCATTACTGCATTCATATGTGTTTCTCCAGGATTATGCATGAATTGACTAACAATACTCAATGCATATAAAAGATCGGGTCTTGTATGTTCCAAGTACATTAGTCTACCCACGAGCCTTTGGTATCTTCCTTTATCAACGGGTACTTGGTTTCCATCCGAACATAATTTCAAACCTGGCTCTCATTGGTGTATCTCTGAGGTTGACATGCTGTCATACCTGTTTCCTCCAACAAATCAATGGCATATTTTATTTGTGACAAGAATATTCCTTTTGTTGATCGAGATACTTCAATTCCAAGGAAGTATTTTAAAGAAGCAAGATCCTTCATCTGAAATTCACTTGATATATAATTTTGGAGAGCCTTTCTTTCTTCTGGATCATTTCCTGTAATTATCAGGTCATCTACATATATGATTAAAGCTGTAATCTTACCTCGATTTCTCTTTAAGAATAAAGTATGATCTGAATTTGCCTGGCGATAACCAAATGCTCTCATAGACTTGGTAAATCTTCCAAACCACGCTCTCGGAGATTGTTTCAGACCATACAATGACTTGTTTAACCTTCAAAATTTTCCGTTATGCAACTCTGACTCCATCATTCCTGGTGGAAGCTGCATATACACTTCTTCGGACAAATCTCCATGTAAAAAGGCGTTCTTGACATCAAACTGTTGCAATGGCCAACCTAAATTTGTAGCAAGAGACAACAAGACTCGCACTGTATTCATTTTAGCTGCAGGTGCGAATGTCTCATTATAATCTACACCATAAGTCTGGCTATACCCTTTAGCAACCAATCTTGCCTTAAAGCGTTCAATTTCACCATTTTCCTTGTATTTGACTGTAAAAACCCAGCGACATCCCACGACTTTCTTTCCTTCTGGACATTCAACCATGTCCCAACTCGGACAATCAACCGCTCGCAAAGATTGCTTCTGTGAGAAGGTAAGTGGTTTTAAGGGAATATTATCTATATACCCTTACTATGGAGGTCCTTGCACAAATACCCTTATGAACTTTACAAATACCCCTAAGCATAATACATTACTAAAATACCCTCTTTTGTTTAGTGTATATATAAAACTACTAACCACTAAAAAAAAACCTCTACTGCTAACCACCACTGATGACCACCACCACTAACCACCACCACCGACGACCACCACCAACAACCACCACCACCAACCACCACCACCACTAACCACCACCACCACCGACGATGACCACCTCCGACCACCACCACCAACCACCACCACCGTCCACCGCCACCACCAACCACCACCATTGTCCACCTCCAACCACCACCACTGTCCACCGCCACCGCCAACCACCGCCGCCGCTAACTAACACCACCATTGTCCACTACTGCATCCGCCAACAACAACCGACACCCACCGCCGCAGCCAACCACCACCACCATATGGAGACAACTTGTCAAGTTTTGTCCATATCGGAGGCAACTAGATCAAGTTGTCTTCAACAATAAAGGCAACTAGCACAAAGTTGTCTTCAAAAAGTGAAAGCAACTAGCCTAAGTTGTCTCCATATATGGAATCAACTATTTCAAGTTGCCTACAATCTGTAATCAACTAGCTCAAGTTTCCTCCAAAAGTGAAAGCAACTTGGTCAAGTTGTCTTCAAAGTTGGAAGCAACTAGCACAAGTTGTCTCCAAATAGCAGAAGCAACTTGGTCAAGTTGTTTCCAACAATTCAATTCTTCAGTTCTTTATTCTTCACTGACTTGCTCATTCTCTTGTAATTCCAGCTGCAGAACTCATTCTAACAAAACCGTCCAATACTATTCCATAACAATCACCAAAGATGCACAAACCCATGATAGTTAACATCTTCAATTCCTTCATACTCATTCGGCAGCAGCAACTAAAAACAACAACACATAACTGCAATTGTTGCTACTAGAATACCACTTCCATCAGTCCATGACCTGTAAAACCTAACATGCATCTAGGTTTTGTTCTCCATAATCAACTCACCATCTACACCACAACTCAGCACATCAACACCAACCAACTGCATTCAATCACTTCATACATTCTGCAACCTCTTGATTCACGACCAACCAAAAACATCCATGAACATCAACACTTTCTGTAGTTTCTGCAGAAACTGCAATTTCGACACCATTCAACCAGCAATACCTGCTACCACCAATTCCAGCATCTTCCCTTTTACACAACACCAATACAATCCACAACTACCTCAAATCATCAAGTAACAAATTCAAACCCTCATCATTCTCGTTACCACCACCAGTTCATCCACTATCAACTCTTCTGTAGTAACACAATTATAAAATCACCACCAATTTCTCATCCACTATCACATTATAGACTCATCTTCTCTACAGTTTCAAATAATCAACTCCACCTTCTCAAATTAATATCTACCATGCATTTTCACTCATAAAAAAAGCAGTTATATAAGAACTCATAAATGTACCACTTACACAAGGGATCCTTAAGTGCGCTTAATTCCTGCACTTCAGATGAAATTCATCTACCCCAACAGCAACCAACATCTGCTACCAACTGCACTTCAGAAGCTCCATAATCCGTTGCTCTAATTCAGATTCAATAGCATTTCCACTTCAAACCATCTTCAAATCAAACACCTGTTGTACCATCCCATATGCAAACCAAAGCATTACATTCAGTTTGACCACCATTCTTCATCCCAGAACCTTCACGGATTACACCTTCCAATTTAAATTCCATACACAGCCACACGAAATAGATAACAGCATCAGATTTAACCCTTTAATTCACCACATTAAAGCCATTTATCTGCCAATTTAACCCAATTCATTACTGAGTTCTGCAATACCAGTAGAGCATCATTATTAATTCAACACAACACCATTTTTAAATTCCATCTGCAAGATATAAGAGTTAATTCTTTCTCCTCATTTCTGGTGATTCAAAATCAAAACTTCTCCAGCAACTCCTCTTACATTCAAACCATCAACACAACCAACACTATCTTGAAATCCACCACCATGTCCATAACAAATCCACCTTCTCTGTAACTGTAGCTGTAACTTCCACCTAAATCAACAACAACATTACTCATAGCAGCCAACAACCAACTATATTATCACCGCCAACTGCAATTTTTCTTCTCAGACCACCAATTTCATTCTTGACAGCACTTCCCATCTTATAATTCATCATACTCGAATCCATCATCAAATCCAACCAATTCAGGATACCAAATTCAAATCACAACAATATTACTAAAACCCATTTCGAATTGAAACCTAGAAACTTCACCCTTCAATTCCATATCGAATCTTCTTCATCTGATAACCTAACCCTATTTCTAATTCATTAATTACAGTGACAAACACCATCATTTGTTTCGATTAATATCTTTTCTGCCTAATAAAATCAAAGCTCGAGCATCATATCTCCATTTAAACTCAGAACCATTATCATAAATCTCACATTATAGATTCATCTTCTAATCATCTTATTATCATATCTCCATTTAAATACATGTTGATGGTGGTAGTGATGAAAATGGTGGCGACGGAGATGGCGGTGGTGCGAAGGTGGTGATGGTGATGCTGAAAGAGGAGTTAAGAGAAGACCATATCATTTCAGATCTGAAGTTCATAAAGAAAGGCAAAATGCTCGATAAGTTAATAAGATGATGAGGGTATTTATGGGATTACGATAGAAATTAGTAGCCTTGTTTTTGGTCAGGGGTATTAGTATAATGGATAAGGGTATTTGTGCATGACCCATGGATAGTAGGGGCATAAATAACATTCCCACTAATTTTAAACTACTTTATGAGTGTTTAAATCATTTTATAGCAATGGGTTTAGGTTACAATCGCGAAACCTAAACGAAACTGTTGAGTTTTAGCAGATTCCGGCATTGAACTTTCTATGAATACTATGCCGGTTTTCAGTTACGACATTCAATCTAGAATGAATTCAGTGCCGGTATTAAGTTACAACTTAGATGTTAGCATGAATATAATGCAGTTTCCAAACCCTACAACTTAATGTTATGTACCGGCATAGAAATTATGTTAAATACTATGTCGGTTTTATATTACAGTATTCCTTATTGATAATTTATGTATGCCGGTAGTGGACTGAAACCTTACAGGAACATCAATGAATTTGTCACCAATACCGGCATTAATTTTCGATTTCATTGTATGCCGGTACTATGTTACGGCATGGAACTGATTTATTTAGATAGTTTCGGTAGTAATCTTTTGGTATCCAAGAGAATTACATTTGACTACCGGCATTATCGATAGTTAATGGTCACCGCCGGAACAATGTACCGGCAAGAAAAATTTACTAAGTTTATATGTCGGGATACAAGTACCGGCGTGTTCGTTTAAGTGAGTGTATGCCGATACTATACTAAAAATGAGATGTATTATATTCATTTCGTGTGCTTATGATATAGGTCAAAAGCCAACACTAGCGGAAAAAGGCCGTTTTAAGATAGTTGAAAAGTTTCGTATTAGAGAAATAAGACACTTTGGAGTTGTCCCTGAAAGTGCCGTAGATTAAGTGTCTATTTCTGGAACGACACTTTCAGGTTGCCTCTGAATTACGATGCTTCCTAGATGCCGCTAAGCACGACATATGTATCACGTCGTTTAATTAATTTATTTAAAAAAACAACTCGGGGATCTGTCTGACTGATTTCAGCAATTCTGCGTAAGCTGAAATAATTATGATTCAGACTCAAATTGCACTAAATTGAAACTCAAATGAGAATTCAAATTCAGATGAAATCAAATAATAATTCATTTCATATAAAATGTCAATTACATTCATTAAAATTGTAAATGTAGTTCATAATCATTCAAAAAAAAAATCGTGTCCTAAAGAAAAGTGCTACAAGTCGTAAAGAAAAAACTAAATTTACAAGGATTTTATAATCAATTTTAGTGATTATGACCTGGGCACCAGCTTCCTTGTCACAAGACACAGAACTTTAAGCTCTACCGGTCCGGTCAAGGATAAGGTATTACCAGTTGCTAATGTAAGTACATGCAACAGCTACTAGCTATGGTCCTTAAATGAAGCAACATTAAAAGTTGATGGGTCTTCTAATCTGTTGCTGAAATATTCACAAACTTTTCTATGATCAACCTTTAGAAGGTCACCATCTCTGGTCGGCTGCTTCAGGAGAAGTTACCATAGGAAATGAGTAAATCAAAGCCAAATAAATAAAACACTTGATGAAACAAAGATTCACCATGCTCCAATAAATTATGAGTTGCAAATTCTACCAGAGAAAGAACAGGAGTGACGATCCAGTGCAGATTCATCGTTACTATCCATCAATATAGAAAACACAATGAGCAGTTAGAGGATGAATGAATTCGATACCAATCATATATAAGGCAACATATAGTGGAAGGTAGAAATGACAATATTATAAATAAGTAAACTTACCACCGTCATACAACTTTATTGATAATTCACATGCAAGAGGTCATGATCATCAGAATTGTAACTAAAACCAGTTATAGCAGGAGCACCTATGTCAAAATAACGTGATCTAACCAACGGCAGAAGACATCATAAAAGTAAACTGTACATAGAAGTTACACTCAAGCACACATAATAAAAGTTACACTTAAACTCAGTATTGTGAAACTATAGGAATAGGGACATGTTATTAATCACTTAATCTTACAACATCCACAACTCTTCTGGTTCCAAGCACTTTTTGACGTCGCTTAGTCCAGCTATCGCATAACAATATAATTCCATTGATTTCCATTAGCCAAAATTTATGAAATCTCATTATCCTGCGGCTTCTCCTCTGTAATAAATCATATGTTCAGGGGTAAGTGTCAAATGATTTGCACCTGCAATGAGAAAAGAGAATTTATACATTTCTCTTAACATTTTTCTAGTATCAAAGAGCTGAAGAACAAAATAAAACATTTAACTCTACCAATCATGTTGAACTCCTATTAACTCGTAGGTCATATATAACATGCAAGGTGTTCGGCCCAATGACGGGAACCACATTTAGTACCCAGGCCTCAAGGCCATGATCATTTACGGCAGCTGCAAAACTGTTCCACGATTATATACTTTAACCCTGATCAAAATAAAAAAATGGCAAGGATATAATGCAAAGAGTGAAAAAGGGTCGAAAACGAATTACCCTCCTGTTAACTCATTCCCGTACTTGCATCTACCTTGAAAAGTTCTTTCAGAGACATGTATGCATCCATTTGAATTGTTTGTAGCCTATTCGGAGAATTGTGCAGACGCGCCATAAATGATTTAATTAACAATGGTGATTCATAACATGATCCTCAAAAGAAGGCCACGTATGCTCCATTACTATTAATGCCACCAACATTTTTATACAGGTTAAGGGAATGAAACTAACCCACTTGCCCAATGGCCATCACATAATACCAACTATGGTTGTGGGTTTATAGCTTAACAAAAGGGAGTTTGCAAGGGAATTTTTTAATGAACTAGTGAAATAAAAGTGAATCACCAAGCATATGCAAGAACGGAAGGTAATTCCATCAGAAAACCAACTAGGTTTAGAAAAACTGATTCGAAAATCATAAAGCTGATAATAAATATAACTATTTAGAAGGGAAAAAAGCACCGCAGACATGGTAATGATCATCCATAAATTCAATGGGTTTTAACACACAAAACACCCAACATCTATCATGCAGAAGGAATTCAAACAATAAAATTTCAAGATAACAAAAAAAACTGAAAGAGGTAATAAAAAAATTAATTTTTTTAACATAACATAACAAATGAAAGAGGTAATAAAAAAATTAAGAAACGAAAAGGACTAACTAAATTTCTAGAATGTAAACTTACCAATTTCTTGTTGTATGCATCCATAGTTTGTTGTATTCAACCTTCCTTTTCTCCGGGTTGGCTACATGATGAGATTTTTCCTAATACAAACACAAAAAAGAACTACATAAAAATTATACACATAGGAATTAATTTCACATGTTGTCTGTTGATTCATGTTTTAGGAGTTACCTGATTCAGAAACTTGTCAAGTCTTCTAGCACATATAACTAAGACTATAATCTTTAGAAGAGAATCAATAGTTGTTCAATAGAACAGAAAAACGTACATCAAATTTAGTGACACAAAAGCATTGCACAAGGGTAGGAATATCTACCATAGTTTTCAAAACCATGCAGAAGAGGCATCGGTACTTAACAAACATCTTTCAACAAATATTAGGAAGAACAATGAACCCCATTGACTGCATCACATCAAGAGTTAAACAAACATCATCTTCCAACGAATGTTTGTCCACCTGACAAATGAAAAATTCCAACAATAAATGGTAAAATATACCCTTGCATAGCAAGATTGTACAGAAGACACAGAACATACAGAACTTTACCCAATTCAGAAAAACAAGAATCAAGCATTACCCTGCTGGTCCATATATATATGCACAAGAATTTTTAAGCTTGCACTCAATTCGTTTTGGATGGTAATGCAAAGAACGACTCATTAAGAGATTCATGATTATTAATCAACTTAAACAAATCTAAAGAAAATGACATATGGTGTATGGATATAAAAATACAACATTTCAAGATAGAGAAATTCCTACAAGTAATACATTAAGAAGATCATATAGCAACACATGCAAAGAAACAAATACGGTGTATACCTCTCTTCACAAACAAAATCTTTGTAGCAGGCTTCCATCATCCAATGCGGGTGCCTAAGAATAGCATTTGTCCAAATGCAGACCCAAAAGAAAATTAGGAAAAGTCATGACATGCCAATTCAAGTTACTAAAGCTATACTAGTTACTCGGAAAGGGTACATAAATGCATACATAACTCAATTTAGGGTCTGGATCCTTGTTCAGCGTTCTACAACCTCGGACACCAATTACTGATGCCCCTGTAACAAAATCATATACAACAAAAGTACTAACTGGTATCAGTGAATCTCTCCGGTACTGAATGCAAATAACTATAAATATAAAATAGAAATACAAAATGTTTAAAATTAGTAGGAAAATTACCTAATGATCACCTCATACCCTCCAATGCTTAAGAATACCCGTACAACAGTAAGGTGAACCTGAGCAACAATGATTGAGAAAATTCATATATGTGCAGGTCAAATAACAATCAAATCACACGAGGATTACAAATTGAACATCAGAATCATTAAGAATACCCATATAACAAAATTTGCAGTTCAAAAACAATAATAAGAACATTAAAACCCAAAACCAACAAATACATTATCATGCTCATAATTAAAATCCAAACTTCATCATTTGAACACTAAGAAAAAAAAATGCATAGATCATATAGTACAAAATCAGATCGGAAAATCAAACCCAAGCCACTAAATGATAGAAGAAGAAAAAGAAAACCCTAGATTTGTTTCAATATTCTACAGACGCGACTAAGAAGAAGAGAAAACATTCAACGAAAAAGAAAAAAAGAAGTGAAAACCCCTAATACCAAATCAAAATGAATCGAAAATCGATTTGCATATGGTTTTATTTGGAGTTAGATAAGGGATGGAAGAGTTACCATGAATTCGCACGAGATCTATAGAGAAGTGAGTTTGATAAGGATCGATTAAAACCAAATATGGGATTCAGGAGAGTACAAGATAAAAAGAGTACAAGATAAAAAGAGAGAAAAGAGTAATCCAAAAGTGGGAGATATTTCATCTCCAACCGTCCATAATAAAAAAGAATAAATCCTAACCATAAAATTATCACAGAAAGGATACACTCGAGTTGTCGTTGTATAAGTCAACAAAAGTCCTCGTAGAATGGCGGTTTGACTTTAGTCAGAGGTAAACCGACTGCGTCATTGAAGAAGTCAACAAAATTCTTACCACAACGACAATTTGATTTAAGTCAATGACACTTTCCGTGTGTAGTGACATCGCCATATTTAACTTGTGTCGTTTCATAATGTCTCAGATAGCCCATTTTCCACTAGTGCAAGGAAGCTAAGAAAAGAAAAAGTAAAGATGGTGTCAGTAAGAGAAGGAGGAAGGACGGTCTTGATACTTCTTAGACTCTGCCTCCCCGCGGGAAAGATGAAGGTCGCAAAAAGCATTTGGGGGCTGAGTCTAGAGGGATAACTTGGGAGAGTGGTGGTCACCGTAGTCGATTTGTAATCAATTAACCTAATAAAATAGTTGAGCACGATGAGCAAGATGAAGAGGAAAGTGAGGAGGAAGATAATGAGGTTCATCCAAGTCAAGTAGCAAGCCAAAGCGAAGTGGGTGGGCCTAGTCAACAACCAACTGAAGGCAAAGCCAAAGGCAAGGGCAAAGTAAAAGTTAAAGGTTCCTACCTTCCTCATGTTGATGACATGATACCTAACCTTGATCGTGGCAGAATTTTGGGTGAAGCTCACGATTCGAAAATTCTATTTGGCTACAAGCACTCGTAGGCTCGTACTATCTATCAAACCTATGTAAGAACATTTTAGGCTTGAATGTTATCGGCAAATCAATAATAGAAGGATATCATTGTCCGGACCTAGAATGGTCGAAGTTGCACGCTTTGACTAAAAAGTTGTCGGGTTAGGACTACAAAACTTCTGCAGAAAGCTTCTATGTATCAAAATCTAGTACGGCAAAGACAATGAAGCTGACACTTCTTAAGAAGAATTTTGAAAAAACGCAGGAAAGAAGTTTGAAGGATGGATGGGACCCTATACAGATTCGTTATACAGCCATTGCATACCTTTTATTCATCTTGGGCACTAAGGTATTCCCCGACACTAGTGGAAACAGGGTTAGCGCAAGCCTCCTTCAATACTTGGATCCCTTGGAAGATGTCTGTAACTATCCTTGGGGTACCGTGGTAATGGAAAATTTAATGATGGAGATGAGAAGGGCCTTTAAGGCTATTACAAACCAATTTGTCGGGAATTTCACTCTGCTCCAGGTAATTTTGTTTTTAAATTTTATTCTTATGTATATTGTTCACATATACCCTTTTTATGAACTAAGAAACAAAATTTACCGCTTCTTATATGTATCATTCCACATTGGTATAGGTGTGGGACTATGAAGACTTCCCCACATTGTTCAAGGACTACCCCTACTTGAAGATTATAGACCCTCCTGAACCGGAAGCGCCTAGAGCTAAGAGATACCAATTCAACAATACTCTGAATCCCGGTAAAAATGGTCGACTAATAGATATGAGATTGGATCTGGACATGATGCCTAGAAAAGACGTTGTGTTCGACCCTTACAAGGAGGATAGAGAAACTCGCCAAATTTTGAGGTATCCGAACGCTGCATTCTACAATGGACCGTTGTTCCACCTAAAGGATACGTTATGTTCGATCCTCTCTGTGTGATGCGACAACTTGGTTATAAGCAATTACCTAGGTTCATGACAGCCTCTACTTCAAGGTACATTCTTCACTTGGGTGAGTGCATTACAACTACCTCAAAGTTGAGGGTAGTGTATGATCCAGTTCTAAAACCAATACATTAGAGGGATAGGGAACCAAGATGTTTGGTAGATATCAGTAACTGGGAGGTTGTGAACAACGGTGATGAAGCCGATCCCACCTACATGCATGATTACATGGGATGGTCATATCCTTTTGTTGTTCGCCCAGACAATGGCGGAGTTCCACCCCAGAAAATACCCTCCGGTTCCAACTCCTACAGAGGCACCACCTACAATGGCCAAAGTTAATAAGACTCTTGGATTGCTAGTAAGTATTGTTAATCCATTAGTCGCTTAATGCACACATACTATTATATAATTAGCATATATATATATTAATTATGTATTGGATGTATGAAACCAGCGGCGTCGGCTTGGCAAGATGAAGAAGATGTTTGGTTGCAAGTATGAGGAAGGAGAGGTGCTATCCCTTGAATAAATGAAGGAAAACGTGGAATTGCTTGATAAAATTGAAGATCCAAGTGCAAAAGATTTGTTCGGGGAAACAAGGAAGGTGTCGGTCCACAAGAATAAAAAGACCAAGTGATTAACTCTTTAGTTGTGTTTCTTTGATTGTTACGTTTTAAAAAATTCCGAACTTGTTTTTGGATTAAATATTTAGTTGTTTGGTTTACTTTTGGTACTCTTTAACTGGATTAAGAACATTTAAGAACAATACAGTTCTTAGTTATGTTGAACATGTTTAGATTTATACTAAAATTCATGTTTTCTTTAAGTTTTCTATGGACCATAGTTGTCGTCATATAAACATTGTGGTTCCACAGCGCCGGGAATGTACCAGCATTGTCTGGATTTTCTAAAACCATATCGTAAAAATCGGATGAAAGGCACTAAGTTCCTGTGAAGAATTTGGATTGTATCGGCATTTCATTATTAATTTAAACTATGCTGGAATTCTGATTTTCTTAAACTTTGATAGTTTTTCCAGAAAACCGACTTTGATTTGGATAAAACTACAATACCGGTACTGAATTTGGAACTTAGATTATTCCGATAGTTTTTATGAATGCTCTTTTATTTCATTCCTAAGTAATCTATTACATTAGGTTTGAAACTTTAAATTAAAACATACTAACAAAAATGGAATGAAGTAATTTTGGTTAAAGATGATCTCATAATCTATTTCCATCCCTTTTCAACAATTACGGAACCTTTGATCCTTTCACAAATATCTTCGAACACATCGTCTGGAATCTCGGTATCAAGGACCAATTTCATTGGTTCATTTTCATGTTCAACATATTCCTTTTCCTTCATATAACACCCATCACACCCATCAATAGGCTCACAATGGCCCTTGTGGTTTTATCTTGCTTCGGCTAGTGAAACAGCTTTGTAAAACCATTGGAACTCTTCGCACTTTGGGTGATTCAAACACCTTAGAAACATTCTTCCATTTTCAGCATCATCAGTTTTTGCAACCCAAAACCGGCGTGTCCCATCACAGTTTTTACACTTAGAATAAATAAAAGGACAATCCAAGGCTTGATGAGAAGGTGACTTGCAAATTTGACAGCTGCAAAGATGAATCTGTAAGAGAAGATTATATTAGTGATTATTCCTAGTAGAGAAGATTATAAATGTCCAATTCATCCTTAGTAATGTTTAATATACTTACTTTGCAGGTAGAGGTTGTTGATGAATCTCCCATCACTTGTGAACCTCGAACCGTGCTAGCTTGATTTATTTTTTGATCCTTGGTTTCTTGAGAAAAGGATATTTGCTATTTGGTGGGTGCTTTGTGTACATTTATGCAAAGGAAAGGAGGGGTTTTATATAGATTGAAGCCCCAACGGTCTTATTTTTCAAAAAACTAGCCGTTTTTTTTTTAAATTCACATGGATCGGCATTGTCGCACAAACACATTCTTGGATGGTATTAACTGCCGGCGTTGTACTGTCTCGTTATAACTACGCCGGTACCATCCACATAGTCCTCAAAATCTGAACGTAAGAAAATAAATTACCGGAAAAGCCATTTAATTGTGATGCATGCCGGAAGTATGTACTGACGTACATTATCATTATTATTTCTACGCCGGCACTGGTGATTTCAAAATAAGTATCCGTTGAGATTTTTCTCTATATAGAGAGAGCTAATACTTGGACACAATATCCCAAAACGCGTGTGTTCTTTACTATATCCCTGAGACTCTAAACTTACGAAACCTTAAACCATATAAGTGTTATCAATACATAGCTTAGTATATAACCTACTCTCACATACAACAAATGGTATCATTTGACTCTGAGGAAGATTTAGCAATCACCCAAGCATGGTACGCCAAAACTCGTCCTTCAACTATAGATAACAGTACTAGGGATTCAATGTGGTTGAATATTTTTAACAAATTTACTCACGATTATGGGAATCCGAAAGGAAGAACTGCTCAACAAATCGAGCAAATGCACGACATCATCCTGGGTGGGTGCGGTGGTTGAGTATTTAAAAATCAAAGACCAGATCGCACACTCTACCCATAATAGATTGTCCCCTAAACAACTCGTAAGTATCTTTATGATTAATTCGACGCAATCCACTCTTTTCAACTTTTATGTAACAAACTAAGTTTGTGTGTTGTTTTCGTAGCATGTAGCCGTGAAAGCGCGTTACTTACAGGAAAAGGTGGAATCATTCATGTTTGACGAAACGTGAACCACATGGTAACCAAAGTCACGGAGTACCACCATCTGGGTGAATCGGAGACGGATTCTTCTTAATGTGATTGATAGGTTTAGTGGTTTTTGGTTAGGTTTTAATCGTAAGTTTTGTTAAGGTTTTGTGGGTAGATCTCTATGTAAACCCTCACGAGACTATAACTCGTCCACTAGGATCTCCTAGTGGTTTAAAGGCTTGATGCACGTGCTAAGTGCATTCATGCTTCCTGCGACAAGGATTACATCTGAAATAAAATAAAGTTCCGACACACTATGTTTAAATAATTGATCGCCGGTATTTAGTGCCGGCATCTAAATATTACACATTTGTATGCCAGGATATTGTGTCAAAATTTTATGGTTTTTGTGTAAAATAAACCTTTTCCGGCATTCTTTTTATAGGGGACACAATGTCGGTACCTTGTTTCGGCATGTCGGTGTCCGAATTATAATGCCGGCTAGTTTAAAATTCAAATTTTTGAAAGTACAACTTCATAGATTGAGTACAATAACGGCTAGATTTGGGCACCATCCTATAAATACACACGTTCTCCCTATAAAACAACACACACCTGGTTCAATATACTATCCAAAGCTAATATCATTATATACTCTTTCTAGTTATCCCTATACCTCTAAATACAAGGCAATGGCATCATTTGATTCAAATGAAGATTTGGCAATCACCAAATATTGGCACGAGGAAACTTTTTGGGGTAAGGTATTCAAAAAATATAGGCAAGATTTTGGGAATCCAAAAGGAATAAGTGTTGTACAAATTCAGGATAGGCACCAAGTCATCGAAAATGCGATACTTGGTTATTTAGCTATCCAAAAACCAATTTTCAACGCCACCAACTTTAACTTGTCTAATGAACAATTTGCAAGTATTTTTGTGGTTCATTATACATAAGTTTGATCTTCCTACTAAACACCACCAACTAAGTAAGTTTGTGTTATGTTTGTGTAGCATGAAGTATTCGAAGCGTGCTACTTGGAGGAAAAGGGGGAAGAATTCACATTCGATGCAAGTTTTAAATTCATGGAAGAAAAAATCCCGGAGTATGGCCAAGAGATGATGGAGGGTGTATATTCCTCCGATGAAGATTGATGTCTTTAGAAGTTTTAGTGTAGGTTTTGTGGGTATATCTCTATGTAAACCCTCACGAGACTATACTCATCCACTAGGGTCTCCTAGGGTTTCAAAGGCTTGATGCACATGATAAGTGCATTCGTTGTTCCTTCGACAAGCAGGATTACATTCGAAATAAATTACAGTTGCGGTATAATATGCTAACCTATTTGAATGGTGTAATACTCTATGCCGGGATGGAGTGTCAATTTTTTTATTGTTTCTAGTGTATAATAAACCTCATTCCGGCATTGAACTCTTGTACGATTTTTAGCCGGTACATAGTGCCGGAAATATTTAGAACCATTTTTCTGTGCCGGGAGCTAACATTCAATGTCTAACGGCTAATTTTTTAAAACATAAACCTTTTACGCCGGCATCAAAAGTAAGGTACTGACAATGCCGGTACAATAAAGTGGAAAATAGTCGTTGTGTATTCAATTGTTTAAAGGAACCATTAAACTTGATACCTATAAAAAAAAAAAAAAAAAATTGTGCTCCAACACATATCTCTAATGGCTAATCCATCATCAACTAACAATTTCATCATTGTCATGGAAAAAGAAAAACTTAAGAAGAACAAACTATCGACTATGATAGGAAATCATTAATCATACAACGCCAACTCAATTTCCATTATACAAGAAAAACTTAGATGGAAGGAAAGCACCACCAAGTCTATTTCCTCCATGGAATAAGAGATACTTAAAAGGAAAAGAGAAAAAGAAGAAGCAGCAAAAGAAGAAAAATATCGCAAAGAAACAAAGGAAATATACAAACATGTAAAACAAGCGAAGATAGAAACTGACGTTGAGGAAGAAACCCAATGGATTAAAAATTACTATATCGTATCGGATCTCCCGGAATATCACCGCCCTATAAACCTTTTTTGGGGTCCTGTTGTAGATGGTCCTTATATGCCGAGGTTGGTGGATGGTAAGTGCAAGAAACGCAAAATGGATTACGGGCATTACCCTGTGAATCAAACAATTACCCTCATAAAATTATGTCACAAATGCAACAAGTTTCTCGCAAGATACATAGGGAATAGGTATCAAGATCAGGCTGCATATTTGGAGTAGAGAAAATAGCCTTTTAGGCATTTCGAAGCAGCTTTGTTTTTGGAATCTCGTTCCAAAAGATGATGTTAGTTGCAATTAGCTTCAGATATTTTATTTTATGTGTAACATTCTTCTTCAAGTGTTTAATGTTAATTAGCTTTAGTTTGGGCCAGTTTGTTTGCTTTAACCTTTGGACTCAATTTAAACTCTTGGTCATAATGCCGGCATAAAATAGTCTCCATGGAACAATACCGGTACGTAATAAGAACAAACGTGTTACCTTGCACATGGTTGGTTCGAACTCCTGCAATTCAGGTGTTACCTTGCACACGGTTGGCTCACACGCCTGTTTTTGTTAGCCGCTGTGAATTCCAACTGAGCTAAAAATTTCGCAACTGCTATAAGTAGTTGCGAATTTTGGAGCAGTTGCAAAATCAGTTGTGAATTCGCAACTGCGTAAGAGCTGTTGCAAATTTTAGTTGTTATTCCGGAAAAATGGTGTATTGTTTCATGTGATTTGATTGTCCAAAAGGAAATCCTTCTTTCTTGTAAAAGCAAGGTCGCCTTTGTTGTTCCTTTGGGAATGACATTTTATGGGGGAGAGTACTTTTGAACTTGTGCTTAATCGCCATATCTTTGTGGAGAGTGCGGATGTGGAATATTTTAGGGGTTATCTTGTATCTTTATAAACTCCTTGATTAATGCATTTAGTTTCGGCTTTATGATTGCATCTAAATTTGTTGGTATGTTAATACACCTTTGGTCATGAAGTATCTCCGTGGAAATTTCATTAGGATCCCACTAATTTTTGTACCTTTGCCAATTTCATTGACAAAAAGGGGAAAAATTAATGTGTAGTTCATACTAGAAATACATATATTTTACGGATCATTATGTAAGGGGGAGTATTTTTCATATTGAGATAAAGTATTGACTAAGGGGAGTGATACATATCACCATAGAATTGTTGTCAAAGTTGTGATACAATTGAACTTTGATGTTGTGTAATAATATTATGACACTGTATAACAATGATTGAGAGAATTTGTCTTCTCATTCTTATAGCTATGGATATTTAACAAATATGAGATTAAACTTACAACCTTTGGAATCATGGAGTACTTGGAAGTGACAAAGATTTCGATTCGTGTTGAAGATGCCAAGGAGATCAAGCATGTGGATGAAGCTTCAATTTTTATTTATTTTGTAATCCATATGTATTGATAGTTTTGTCAATAAAATTGATAAAGGGTGAGATTGTTAGAGCATTGCTCGATCGAACACGCATGAGTTGCTATCTCAAGCATGTTTGTCAATGTTAGTGATCAAAACTATATATATTGATTTCTAGCCTATTTATAGATGTCTCGGAGTAGGACACAAATAGTGTAATTGAGCTTAGATCTCTCAACGTTCATCATTTGAAGACAAAAAACTACTAAGGGGAGCTTGTGGAACTTCATCAACAAAAGGTATGTGGAGACTTACACTCATCTATCACTTGGAAAGTCTATTTCTATTGTATCTCCTATATTGATACATAAGTCGTGTTACGATATAGTTTTCTATTCTACACATTTGAGATTTCGAGCTGAGTTTATCTCGCATATATATTTCTCTTAATATGTCTTGGCAAGATTTCGCTTTATCCATGTTCATATTACATTCATGATGAATGTCCGAATAAGATCATATTGAAATTTCCGAGTTACATCTAACATGGTTTGTGTGATACAATCATTTGGTGTTGCCTTGGAATGTTTCATTATGATAATTTCAATAACTTGAAAATCGCTTTGATGAAAAATAGTTTGTGAACAACAACTATATAACGTCATCTAAGAAAATTTCAATGATTGAAATTAAGAATTGATGAGATAACCATGTTTGGATATAAGCATATATAATGTATTCGCACATTAGTGTATAAATCCATAAACCTGGAACCAAGTGTATGCATATGTGTGTATACAAAATTGGTGAAGGAGACATCATAAGTATGCGTACTGGTAGAGGTTTTCGAACCGAAAATATCTGTTGTGTTTAGGAATTGCAAACTCCTAAACTAGTCACCTTAAGTATGCATACCCGTACGCATACTAGAAGAAGTTTTCGAACCAAAAATATATGTTGAGTTTGGGAATTACAAACTCCCAAACTAGTCACCTTAGCGTACCCGTACGCATACTGGCTAAAGTTTTCGAGCCGAGAATCTCTGCTGAGTTTGGAAACTCAACAAAATCAAATCAGGGATGCTTAAGTACGCATGCCCGTATGCATACTTAAGCTGGTTATTTTGTCAAATCGGTATTTTCATGAACTTAAACATTTAAATCTTAAGGAATGCAATCTTTGCAAACCGTGGCTATAATGTTCATGATTGATTCAAGTGAATCAAACCGATTTGGTTTCAATAATGTTTTTCTATGAAATTGAGCAACTCATTAACTAGTTTCATCTGAGTCATTTGAACTAGTTATGGATACGATGAATAAGGTTAATATGAGAGTAAACATAAGGCTAACCTCGGTTAACTAATTGTTGAGCCAACATGAATGTACACGTTTGGGTACGGTTACATAAACCTAAATGAGGGTACATTTCATTTGTGTGGAACAAGCTAAGTTCGATCTAACAGTTGAAAGATATTAGCTTGGTTGAATCAGGTTTTTCATCTAACAGTGAGTATTGAATGCTTTGTAACCAAGGTAACTTGGATTACAAACCCTGATTTGAAAACTATATAAAGGATAACTCTAACAACTGGGAAACCTAATCCCCACACCATATATGTGATACTAGTTGTATAGCTAGAGTCGATTCTCCTTTAACCTTAGGTTTCTTCTCGAGACCCTGTAGGTTAACGACTTGAAGACTTCATTAGTTGTGTGATATGATCTTGCTATTTCTATCGTATGAGTATAATTGTAAAATTGGCTTGAGATTTATTTTTCCGATAGGCAAGATAGAAAACTAACCACAAACATCTTCTTCTCATTGTTTGTGATTCCACAATATCTTGTTTCGTTAGTCGATTAATATTATTGTGAGGTGATTGATAATACTAGGCTGTTCTTCAGGAATATAAGTCCGGTTTATCAATTAGTTCCTGTTCACCTTGATTTATCAAAAGACGGAACAACAAATCTTAAGTATTTCTGTGGAAGACATATTTATTTAATCCTATAGATTTTTCTATGTGAGACAAATTTGTTTATCAAGTCTTCGACTTTGGGTCGTAGCAACTCTTGGTTGTGGGTGAGATCATCTAAGGGAATCAAGTACGTAGTATCCTGCTGGGATCAGAGATGTAGGGAGCACAACTGTAACTTGAATAAGTGTGAGATTGATTAGGGTTTAGCTACAGTCCAGTCCAAAGTTAATTGGTAGTAGGCTAGTGTCTGTAGCGGCTTAATACAGTATGTTGTTCCAACTAGACTAGGTCCCGAGGTTTTTCTGCATTTGAGGTTTCCTCGTTAACAAAATTCTGGTGTCTGTGTTATATCTTTTTCGCATTATATTTTTTAATATAATTGAAATATCATAGGTTGTGCGTTAAGATCAATCAATTAGAATATCCAACATTTGGTTGTTGATTTACATTGATTGACACTTGAACATTGGTCTTTGGTACCATTCAAGTTTACTCCTCTTA
The DNA here is from genome assembly GCA_023529315.1 of Papaver bracteatum. Classification (NCBI taxonomy): domain Eukaryota; kingdom Viridiplantae; phylum Streptophyta; class Magnoliopsida; order Ranunculales; family Papaveraceae; genus Papaver; species Papaver bracteatum. The sequence continues at coordinate 756,252 of JAJJWX010001567.1, forward strand.
TATTCAATCGGGATCACAGATTTCTATTTGCTGATTGCAGATTGAATTAAGAGTTAGAGATATCACACTCTTGACATACTCCATTCTAGATTGAGTTTGATTGTCTAGTTGATTCTCTAGAAAGTGTATTGGAGTAAGTTCTCTCATATTGCCAAACGAATTATTGGGTGTAATTGTTAGACCCCCGCATTTTTACCAAGTATATGAGCCGCCATTCAAAGGTAAGTCCACTAGTTCCTATGCAACAATGAAGTTGTTTAATAACTCCATATTTCTTAGATCTCTTCCAGATTTATTCCTCTCAGCATCACTTCGAACTGCGATTAAATCACCCATAAGACACTATGCTTCTGTGCACCCGTTCCTTATCTCAACTAAATAATTCCAAAAGTCTTCTCTCAAGTTATAATTACATGATGATAAATTTGAAGCCATTTCTCCGGATTATAAATAAAATGGATATGGAATTGTAACCAATTCTCTTATCTAGAAACTCCAAAGCCGCATTATCCAAAATTGTAAGTAAACCACCATTGTTTCCAGATGAACCTTGTGAAGGTATGAACGCGAAACCAAAATATGCATCAAAACAGAGATGTCTAATAAACCAAGAACAAACTAGACAATTGAGATGCAATTAAGTCTTTCACAGCTATCTGTTTATCATAAGAGTTTAACCCTCTAATGTTCCAATTTAAAAACTTATTCTCCATCAACTGCCTCCTTCTCCCTGGAATTTACTTCTTCCACCTCAGTATCATCAATTGAGTAGATTGAGTCGCAGCTATCCTGTACCTTTTTTCCAGCCTCAATTACTTTGTATGTATCTCTATACTTGAATAAGATTTCTGCGATAATCTCCTTTGCCTGATCTTCATCCTTGATTGTGATTCCACCCAGACTGCTGCATAGCTCAAAACCAATTTTTAAGTTGAGAAAATCACTTCGTTGGAGTCTATGTTTTTGTTCTGAATGTCACCTAGCTTTATGAGAATTTTGTCTTCAACCACCGAAAAGAGATTATCAGACTCTGAAGTAATTTGTAAGCTGTCCAAAACAATATTAGGTGTATTGGCAATAACACTGTCTGCACCAAAATCATGTATAACCATTTGAAGGTCGTCAGGTGCACATCTTGAGGAATAAAACCTTGTGGCTGCATGAAAGTCCTTTTGGAGATTCTCTAAACATAAAGCCGTAGGAACACCACCTTCACTTCTACCAACTTTAGAAGAGAGAACCCCAGGGCTAGCTAAAATAACTGGTAATTCAGGTTGTTTAGGAACTTCACCTTCACATCCAACCACATTCTGAATACCTGATACTTCAGTAGCCAAAACACTATAAATTACTTCCTACCTAGATGAAACCTCGTCATCTAAAGGACCGAATCTGTTGATAGTGTTGACTGAAACCCGAAGTTGAGACATGGGAACTTCACCTACACTTCCATGTTCCTCCTCCGAATTAACAATCTCAATCTCGTTAGCCTTAGTGAAATCACCTCCATTATTTCCAAAATATCCACGAAGATCAGATGTTGTTTTATGAACCTCGTGACCAACACTACCAAAAGGAGATCCGCCAAAGGTTACTGGTTTAGGTATCAACTATGACTTTGGTTGGAATAACAAATTATAATGATTTGAATCAGTTGTTTCTGTTCCAATCCTAACCGATTTAAAATCTGGGTCAGCGGGAAGAGAAAGATTTGAATTTGAATTTTTCTGTCTATTTTCGAACTCTGAAATCATCCCTTGAAACTCCTCTAATGTAGCCTTATTCTTCGGTTCAAAATTGAAGTCCCATCCAATAGTAACGGCCCATCTTTAGTATCCTTCTTCAACCACTAGCTAAAACCGCCAGAATCATCGAGAAATCTCCTTTGACGGAGATTCTGAAAAATTTCTGGTTTGCAGATTGCAGTATACTTGATGCAATTTCTACTAAACCTTCTAATGATTCACCCATGGTTCTTAAAATATTATAACTCCAATTTCGACGAGGAATGCCCTTAACTTTAATCCATTTGCCATATTTTGACATTTCCTGAATAAGAATTAATTTATCTTTCTTTTTAACAGTATTATCCCTTGTCTTGTGGAACAAATGATCTTCTCGAAATTGAGTTAGATGAACAACAACATTGTCCACTAAAAGTTTTCTTGGCCTCCATGTAGGTAACTTCCTATCTTTAGAAGGAACAATATTTCCCCAAAAAGCTGTGGGATTTCTGACTTAGAGGGTCTCTTCGTTTTTGCCAACAAAAAGCTTAAACGAGACTCGATAAGTTCAGAGCTCACTTTTCGATTAACCTCAAAGACTTGTTTGTCAACTAAAGTCATAATAGTGCAAACAAGAAAATCCGTAGGTTAGGAAAAAAAGAAGAGAAATTGGGTCAATTGTCTAAATATTCTTAAAGCATAGTTTTACTGGACGACTAAAAATTATTATGGGTGAAATGGAAGGACACACCTGGGAGCTACGTATCACTGGAACCGGATATCAATACATTTTTCGCAATGACCTTCAAGCTCGTCAACGCTATTAGACCGGTCAAGAGATGATCAAATGACAATTTAGCCGATAATATCTCGATTAGTTTAACGCGAACGTTAAATAATATAAATTAATCTAACAATGATATAAATACGAAATTAGTACAGTTAGATAGATCTCGAAAAGCTATGCGAAATGGACTACTCGGATGTATGAATCGGATACCAGACGAAGAAGAAAACATCAAGACAATATGAAGGGTAAAATTGTAATTTCTGGGAAAATGCTTTTGATGCAACAAGGACACGTTGTGTCTGCCCATATCATTTGCGAGAGTGCCTTTATTATTTTTGGTTGGTCTTATCCCCAACCGATCTAGAGGATAAGTCTTCTTCTTTCTCATTCTTTCTTATTCTCTTTTCTTTTCTCTCTTTCTTCTTCTTCCGTTTCTGTTCTTCGCCTCTGGCGATTTTGAGAGTTGATTATGAGGCCATGATATTGAAGACAAACTTAGGGGAGATATTGGAGGTTGATTACTGGTAATGGTGTTAAGATTGGTTTATCGTTGGATGAAGAAGAAATGATGAATTGATGAGAATTAAAGTTAGGGTTCCTGAGATGAAATCGATTGAAGATTTATGAAATAATGAAGATGAAATTGAGTTCTTAATAGCGAAAGAATGAAGGGATTGTTGTGTAATTGAAGTTCTGAAGAGGTTTTGATGAAGAATCAAGAGTTAGGGTTTTTGTAATTGAATTTGAGAATTCGATTAAGGGTGAATAAGGAGAAGTTAGAAGATGGGTTTGTTATTAATTGACGTTTAGTTGAAGCAATAAAGAATTCAGATGATATAAGAGATGGGTTTGGATTAATGGTGATTTAGGGTTTCATGAGATTAAACTCAGAGAAGATGGAATTGTTGTCCAAGAGGGATAATTGAAGATGGGTTTTGTGTGTTGAACGTATATAAGAAGATTTAATATCTGACTTTGATTCACAGAGAAGAATTGAAGAATTATGGTTTCATGTTCTTCCCCAATTTAAGAACTAGGGTTTTGATAATTAAACATATAATTTAGGGAGGAGATGATATGGTATTGATTGTCTGAATCAGAAGAAAGAAAGGGTTGGTTTCAATTTGGTTGAGACAAGCTGATCTGAGGTAATTGACATTCTCTGTAATTTTAGTTAAGTATTTCAGTTCAAATTATTGAATTTATGAATGTTTATGAAGATAAGAATTTGGTTGATATGGAATGGAATTAATCTGGTTATGTTGATTGAGATGAAATGAATGTAGGTAGATGTGCAAAGAGTTATATTGGTTGTGATTAATTGAACAAGGGAATGGTATCTGTGAACTGTGGAAGTGGTTGGTATGATTGCAGATTATTCTAATGTTGAGTTAAGTTGAACTACTAGTGGAGTTGGTGGTTTTGAAATGGTTGAGCTGAGTTAACTGTGGTGGTGCTGTAAGGTGCAGGGGGTGAGATGTGTAAACTCAGGAAGAGTGGTTTTTGTTGTTGGGATTGTATTTGAGAGTTCCAGAGTCGCAATTGCATATTGGTGAAGTCGGGTGTTGCTGTGTTGAGTTGCAAATGATGAATTAAATGGTGGTGTTATATGTGAGGTTATGTTTGTGATTGAGTTAGTGATTACAGTACATGGAGGAGAGATGAGATGTATTTGAAGAGGTGAAGTAGTAACAGGTGGTGTTTGGGGGGATAGATGTTGGAATTGCAGTTAAGGTTTAGATGAATGGAATGAGATGGATTTGGTAAGTTGTTGATGTTGCTTAGAGTTGGTAATGCCGAGATTAGCTTATATGAAGTTGAGTTGGTAGTTCTAGAAAATGAGAAAGCTTGGAACTGCATTTCTTGCAGGTAAGCTGTACTAGTATTTGTAATTAGATTTGAAGTTGTTTGAATGAATGAATTGTATAGTGAAACTGTTTGAACTTCTGTTCTTAAGACTTAGGCATGTTAGTCATCCTAGTCAGATTATCTGACTGCTTTTATACCTACCTGACTCAGGTTATCTGACTGAGTTGAGTTAACTCAGTAAACCTTGATTTAACTCATTGAGTTAACTCGTTTGACCTTGAATCCTTGTACTTTGACCATACTTGACCCTATACTTGACTTACGTTGACTGTTAGTTGACCTTGATCGTTAGTTCGACCGTTAGTGACTGTTAGTTGACTTTGGTGGACTTGGGCTTAGGGAAGTTTTCTTAATTAGATATTTTGGACCTCTTGTGGTCCGAATTAGACTTTGGTTCCTTCTACAAAGTTGTAGATATTCATAAGACCTATCTATGGACTATATAATCAATCTAATTTGATTAGTAAACTCTTAGTTATACTAAAGATAGAGAATAAGATACCATATTGGGCTTAGAACTATTAGATAGAATTGTATGATTCTTGTGTGAGCCTTTTGAATAAACTCTTAGAGTGCTTGTATGATTAACAACGATCGATTCAAAGGATGAACCAGTGGATCTTGGATCTCGAGGTAGGCGTGGCTTGTCATCAAAAAAAGGTGTGGGAATGCATTTGACTCTTTTGTAATCATTATTACTATTTTTATAAAAGTTTATGCTTAATAAAGTCATGCATTGTCTGTTCGTGCATTTCATGCTTTGTTTAAATTGCATTACGATAATTCTGTTGATTCTGCAAATCTTTCCATAATTTGGAAAGTACTTGTACTGTTTGCTTGAATTGTTATGGGAAATAAAGATTTCCACGTGTGGTGTATAGGATATGCTCCTTCGCATTTATATCTAGTGCTTTTAAAGTAATCAGAGTGGAAGTGGGCTTCAATATTATACATTGTTTGAAGAAGGAGTTTGTCCATATACTTGTTTGTTTATTTTCAGTGACTTGGTCACTGTTTAATGTTTCCAAATCTTGCATATGATTACTTAGAAGTTAAATGTTAATTATTCCCATTTTTAGTTTCAGAGACAGATCTGAGTTGCACAACGAAATCTCCGAGAAGTTGACTTCGTTAGTTGGTTATATTCTGTTATGTTTATTATGTTGTATATTCTATTTGTAAACCAAATGAGTATTATATATGTATCATTTGAGAGGAATTCTTATTTATATTTTTCTGAGCGGGACTAATTTTGGGTTAAGTTGTAGTAGATTTTTCTTATTTGAATGCTTAAGTGTTTGATTTAGATTCGTTAGTGCCTCTTTATTTAGTTAAATTCTTGGTCTAGTCAGCTATTAGCTTAGGGGCGCTACATTTTCAGTGAAGGCTAAAAAAAAGGTTTGCAACCGACAACAACCTGAAAGTCGGGGATTATGTGATTTTTGAACTCATTGATAGACTTCCAGATACCAAGTTTTTAATGAACTTCTACATCCGTACGTTTGGGCCCGCGGATTGTGTCCAAACAACAACAACAAAAAAATACATCCGTACGTTGGTGAGAATGATTCGGTTCATGGTACGAGTAATTAGATGGTCAACTACTTGAACAATTCCACTTAGATGTTATTATTTGGACCAGTTAGCTTGCTGCTTTAGCTTTTTTTACTGTTCTAGTTTTACTTAAAAAGTGTTTCATGAGAAGACACACGAAAACACACTCCGCAATATGGGGTTAATCAGAGGTTGTAAGGTATTACCTTACTTATTCGAAAATGATAAACCTACAGAAACTTTCTCCCGCGTGTAATCCCGCAAGAGATAGGAAAAGGGACCCACTTTCACCTTTTCCCATCTAAATGCTGAGAGGAGCGGCCCAGATTCAATTGATTCCCCTATCGGATGTTATGCGGGAGAAGTTGTCGGTGAGTCTAGCAGCCAGGGGCGGAGCTACAGGTTGACTAAACCAGGCTATAGCCCCCCTTTTCTCCTAAAACATCAACTAGTTAGTAAATTAACCCTAGAAAAAATGAATTTTATCAGGTTAGTCCACCAAGTCTAGCATCTTAGTCCACCGAACATAACTGTCCAAGCCAAAATACCATTTTTAACTTTCATAATTCATAATAAAACCGTTCTGAATTAAACGATGGAGCAAAGCATACTCATTGTATGGACAGATAAGTTGAACTTTCATCATGTGGGCATACCATATGGATAAAACAAAGGATGCAAAGTTGCCATCACTACAAGAATCCTAAAGAATTTTGTGGTTCTCATGAATTTCAAGATAACATTGAGGTTAAGATCATAGAGGAAGATGAATCTTGGGAATTGTTTACAGAACGTTAGTGATGTTCTAGATTATGCTGTGTCTAAACATATCGTCAAAGAGTGCAATGGTTTTCCAATACCACTTGTTGTTCTTGGCAGGGCATTGAGAAACAAAGACACTTTGTTATGGGAGGACACTGTCAACTAAAAGGAGTATCAGATTGAAGAAATCCTAAGGTATGAATTCTAAAGTTTTCTGCTCAATAAAATTAAGTTATGATTTCCTAAAGGAAGCACTTAGAACTAAAAACAGAGAAGGGGACAAGGAGAGTTTAGCACTTTAGCTGAAACTAAATGCATTCTAATTCACAAGATCAGGCGATCCGTGATCTTTAAAAGGTGTTGATTAATTTGTTTTTCTTTCGTGGAGTGGCCAGTCTGACGACCATGAAAGTAAGAATATTTCTTCCATAAAATGTATAACACTCTTTTTTTTTTATTCACACCAAATGTTTTCAACCCTTTTCTGCCATTAGATGGACTAGCAGTAACTAAAATCCGACGCGATTTTTTTTTTTTAGCCCACCTTTTCCAGAAACCTGGCTCCGCCACTGCTAGCAGCTCTCATTACTCATTCAAGTTTAATACACATTTTGGCATGCCCGTAATTGCAACTTGCAAGATAGTTGGCACTGGCAGGAAACATTCAAGTTAATGTATCTGTCATTAAAAACATTGTGTAAAAAGCTCTAGGAAACTCTGATCCCAGTTTTTGGCTCGATAGCATTTCTTTTATCCGGAGTTTTGTAAGAAATGGAGAACAAGATTGTTGAACCAGATTGGAAATGTTCTTTTAACTTCATTTTTTTTTTCATTTCCTTTCTGGGTTTTAAATTTCATAAGTAGATTAGATAAGTATATTTTATAATTGGGGTGATGTATCCTTGCTTCTTGGAGGGTAGCTAGTGTTCGTAACCTGTCCTCTCTAAGAGCATCCGCAGTGGGCGATTAGGACCAAAAATTTGGGTTGAGAACGAGACGTGGTGGGACGGACTATCGATTAAATCCCAGACTAAACTTAAATCCCAGACTAAATTTGGTCCGCGACCAAGATTATACCCAAATTTTAGTCGAGCGTTGATATAATGTTCGCCGCACACCAGGCATTGATATAGTGTTCGCCCCACACCAGGCGAACGTAAAGTCTACGTCCCACACCAGGCGTGCTTTATACCTCTGCCCCAAATTCTATTTTTTTTTCTTTAATGTGGGGCGTGGTTTATACCTCCGCCCCACTCATTTTTTTTAAGAAGTTTATATGGGGCATGAATTATACCAACGGCCCATTGTTTTTTTTTTTACATTTTCGGAACCAGGCGAACGTATACTTCACGCCCCACACCAGGCGAACGTATACTTCACGCCCCACACCAGGCGTTGGTATAGTTTACGTTCCACCAAAATTTAATCTTCCACCCGTAGTGTCACACACCAGACTAAATCCAAATTTTGGTCTTTTTTCTCTCTTTGATCTTTGGTTTTACTCGCACCACTGCCGTTGCTCTAAGAATTTATGTTTTACTTTTAGCGTCTTTTCATGGTTACTATACCCAATTTATGGTTACTCCATTTTTTTCTAATTAACTTTTTTATTGGAATGACTGGCCTTCTTGTTTTACTCTGATAATGTCACCATTGTTGCTTTTAATCGATTCATCGTACCACATCACCCAAACACAGAGTGAACTGCCATAAAAATCCAACAATTAGACATGCCCTTACATATAAAATAATAAATTTCCTCGAAAATATCATACTAAGGCTTCGCCAAGAAAAATCACCTTTCTTCGCCTCATGTTGCTTCGTATCCAAGCTTATTGCTTCAATTGCAGGTTGAGACAAACTACCTGTGACATTGAACATGAACTCATTTGCAGAAAACACATCATTGTGTTAAACATCTAAGTTGCCAGAATCATATTCAGATGTGCTTTTCTTTTCCCAGAAGCAGGATTTAAATACAAAGTTTCATGATTTGCCACTGTCATGATTTGCCATTGGCACAGAGGTGCGGGTAGCATGGTTGGCATGCTTTGTCACGGTCGGTGTGGCTGGCATGATTTGCCATTGGCACAGAGGTGCGGCTAGCATGGTTGGCATTCTTTGGCGCGGTTGGTGTGGCTGGCATGATTTGCCATTGGCACACGTGGGAATTAGGGTTTGTCTTGTCGTAACTCTAATTTGAAAAAGATACCCCGGTAATTATTTGAGACACATTAAAGGTTTCAGTAAATTTGCCTAATAAATGCTTGTTACTTTAAATGTTGTGACATCACTGTCTGCTAGGGTTTAGTGTTTTACGATTTTAACCCTAAGTTAAAAACCACCATCAACAGAAACGAAAAGGACTAACTAAATTTCTAGAATGTAAACTTACCAATTTCTTGTTGTATGCATCCATAGTTTGTTGTATTCAACCTTCCTTTTCTCCGGGTTGGCTACATAATGAGATTTTTCCTAATACAAACACAAAAAAGAACTACATCAAAATTATACAAATAGGAATTGATTTCACATGTTGTTTGTTGATTCATGTTTTAGGAGTTACCTAATTCAGAAACTTGTCAAGTCTTATAGCACATATAACTAAGACTATAATCTTAAGAAGAGAATCAATAGCTGTGCAACAGAATATAAAAACGTACATCAAATTTAGTGACACAAAAGCATTGTACAAGGGTAGGAATATCTACCATAGTTTTCTAAACCATGCAGAAGAGGCATCGGTACTTAACAAACATCTTTCAACAAATATTAGGAAGAACAATGAACCCCATTGACTGCATCACATCAAGAGATGAACAAACATCATCTTCCAACGAATTTTTGTCCACCTGAAAGACAACACACCTCACCAAACGTTACAAGCAATTCCAACAACAAATGGTAAAATTAACAAATGAAAAACGGTATATACCCTTGCATAGCAAGATTGTACAGAAGACACGGAACATACAGAACTTTACCAAATTCAGAAAAACAAGAATCAAGAATTACCCTGCTGGTCCATCTATATATGCACAAGAATTTTTAAGCTTGCACTCAATTCGTTTTGGATGGTAATGCAAAGAACGACTCATTAAGAGATTCATGATTATTAATCAACTTAAACAAATATAAAGAAAATGACATATGGTGTATGGCTGTAAAAATACAACATTTCAAGATAAAGAAATCCCTGCAAGTAATACATTAAGAAAATCATATAGCAACACATACAAAGCAACAAATACGGTGTATACCTCTCTTCACAAACAAAATCTTTATTGCAGGATTCCATCGTCCAATGCGGGTGCCTAAGAATAACATTTGTCCAGCTGCAGACCCAAAAGAAAATTAGGAAAAGTCATGACATGCCAATTCAAGTTACTAAAGTTATACTAGTTACTCATAAAGGGTACATAAATGCATACATAACTCAATTTAGGGTCTGGATCCTTGTTCAGCATTCTACAACCTAGGACACCAATTACTGATGCCCATGTAACAAAATCCTATACAACATAAGTACTAACTGGTATCAGTGAATCTCTCCGGTACTGAATGCAGATAACTATAAATATAAAATAGATATACAAAATGTTGAAAATTAGTAGGAAAATTACCTAATGATCACCTCATACCCTCCAATGCTTAAGAATACCCGTACAATAGTAAGGTGAACCTGAGCAACAATGATTGAGAAAATTCATATATGTGCAGGTCAAATAACAATCAAATCACACGAGGATTACAAATTGAATATCAGAATCATTAAGAATACCCATATAACAAAATTTGCAGTGCAAAAACAATACTAATAACATTAAAACCCAAAACCAACAATTACATATCATGCTCTTAATTAAAATCCAAACTTCATCATTTGAACCCTAAGAAATAAAAAAAAAAATACATAGATCATATAGTACAAAATCAGATCGGAAAATCAAACCCAATCCACTAAATGATAGAAGAAGAAAAAGAAAACCCTAGATTTGTTTCAATATTCTACAGACGTGACTAAGAAGAAGAGAAAGCATTCAACAAAAAAGAAAAAAAGAAGTGAAAACCGCTAATACCAAATCAAAATGAATCGAAAATCGATTTGCATATGGTTTTATTTGGAGTTAGATAAGGGATAGAAGAGTTACCATGAATTCGCACGAGATCTATAGAGAAGTGAGTTTGATAAGGATCGATTGAAACCAAATATGGGATTCAGGGAGAGTACAAGATAAAAAGAGAGAAAAGAGAATGAGAGGAGGAGAGCGAGGGGGCTTTCTCTCTCTGCTTTAGTATATAGATAAGGTAAATCCGAAAGTGGGAGATGTTTCATCTCCAACCATCCATAATTAAAAAGAATAAATCCTAACTATACAATTATCACAGAAAGGATACACTCGAGTTGTCGTTGTATAAGTCAACAAAATTCCTCATAGAACGGTGGTTTGACTTTAGTCAGACGTAAACCGATTACGTCGATGAAGAAGTCAACAAAAGTCTTACCACAAAGACAATTTGACTTTAGTCAAGGACACTTTCCGTGTGTAGTGACATCGCCATATTTAACTTGTGTCGTTTCATAATGTCTCAGATAGCCCATTTTCCACTAGTGGTGACTAGCTCTTGGTTCTTATAGAGCTCATTTATACTAATTAGGAAACAAAGATAAAACATTTTTTCGTTCGGCTATTATCTGTGATGATCCAATCATCGCATGGTATTACATAAGGAAATAATTCAACAAACAGTTTAATAGATTTCCTTAAGAGCTTCGCGTAATAAGTGGTGTGGCCTTATTACGTAACAAAAGAAAATTTATCTCATTTACTTTAGTGTGTTACACTTCATGAGGATGTTATACTTTTCATCATAATGTACGAATGATCCTTTTAATTCAAGTACTTATGAGTATATCTCAAGTGCTTTAGAATATTTCAGTCTCATGGAAATGATATACTTTTCATTTCTTAAGTACAAACTATGAATTTAGTTCTTCGCATAATTTTTTTTTTTAATATTTTAACTTAAAAAAAAATATTTACTAAACTACCATACAACCAATAGTCCGGGATCAAATCATACAAAATTCAATTGAATAAAGATAATTAATTAATAAAAACTTATCAAAATGTAAGTGTTTTAATTGGGCCAGTTTCTTATTGCCACTGAAGTTGACAAGCGGGGGTATGACCTTCTTTTAACTTATAATGAGTTGGCTGCTACTATATGATACCTGCATTCCATCGCTTGTACCATACTTAGTAAATGTTATACCAAATGTCCAACCCTCATTCCAATGAGTTAGAATTACGTCACTGTCTCATGCTCGTAAATACATTTACTTTGTATTGTTACTACTTGAGTCAATATTACAAGTCATTTAAATATCCAATGAACATTCAAATTTTCGGGGGAAAAATTTCATGAATGTTTCAAAAACTTTCTTTAGAGCATTCCATATTCTGAAATCAATATGTCTCCTTAAAACGTAGAAGTTATGCCTTCATCTTTTGAACAATACATCGTCATCAGTTGAAGGTTTTCATGATGGAAGTAAATACCTTGTAGACACAATTGACTTTTGTATCAGAGGATCTTTAATGGTGCTCAAGTACTTCTGAGTCCAAAAGGTCAAAATTTTATTCGAGTTGGTTTAATCAGAACCCAGTCAACGGATTGCTCAATGCCCGGTCCATTGGGTTGACTATGTCATGGTTAACAAAAGTCCACATCTATGTTCCATTATATATGAAGTGCCCAGGCCCATTGATATTAACCTTGAAACTATTAGCATATGAGCTCAAAACATATTGTTAACCTTAAAATTGGAAATTTCATCATCCAACTTTAGTGATCAGAAAACAATTGTAAACATCTCCGATGATTATGAATTTTTTACATTAACTTTATAATAATGTTTCAACAAACATAATAATATTTCAATTAAATCCAACGTTTAGATAAAATGTTATCCATGACGCCGTATGACTGTTCTAATTAGCATTTCTATGGACACCGTTGGAAATATAACGTACTTTTGAGTATTTCCATGATTGGATCTTCTTTTTTTTTTTGGAAAATCACATTTCAATTCATTCAAACAAAAATAGTGATTACATGATTGCTTAGAGCAACCGCAGTGGGCGATCAAGACCAAAAATTTGGGAAGAAATAGAGGCGTAGTGGGACGGACTAAAGATCAAATACCAGACTATAGCAAATTTCCAGACTAAATTTGGTCCCCGACTAAGACCAAAACTCAAATTTAGTCGAGCGTAGATATAGTTAACACCCCACACCGATCGCACGTAAACTCTACGCCCCACACCAGGCATGGTTTATACCCCGCCCCATTTTTTTTTCTTGTTTTTTTTTTCTAATTTATTGTGGGGCGTGGATTATACCAACGCCCCACTCAAAAATTTGCAGTGGAAATATGGGGCGTGGTTTAGACCAATGCCCCATTGTTTTTGTTTTTTTTTTTACATTTTCGCACCAGGCGAACTTATACCCTCCGCCCCATATCAGGCGAACGTATAGTTCACGCCCCACACCAGGCGTTGGTATAGTTTACGCTCCACCAAAAATTTAGTCTTCCTCCCACTGCGTCACTCAACGGACTAAACCCAAATTTAGTCTTTTTTTTTACTCTTTACTCTTTAGTCTTAGTCGCACCGCTGCAGATGCTCTTACAAGATTATCAAAAACACCAAAATACAAGATAATCAAAACCCAAATACCAATGATGACACCAATTGCAAATACATGGCGAAGAGAAAGAGCCATGCACCGCAAAGATATCCAATTTTTGTACCAGTAGTATTGACGAAACATGGTGTGAACCGGAATCAACTCCGACCATTTGAAATAATTATCTTCTTCAATAAGAGATGCTCCAAATAAAATGGAGTAATTTTCCCAAAATCTTGTAGATCCAAAAGAATCCGGATGCCCTAAATCCCTCTTGTTGAAGATGAATCCAAATTGAATCCGAGCAGAGTCATTGATGTTCTTGATGAATCGAGAATAGCAAGCCAAGAAACACCATGGAGATTTGAGAGAATCGCTATTAGAGCGAAGAGAAAATCGTCCCAAAGACAAAGAGAATATCGCCCAAATAGCGAAGAGATGTGTCCATAGACACCAAAAATAACAAAAACAAAACCTAAAACTACAAATTATACTACTTTTATTCATAAAAAAACAGAAAATCCTTGCTCAGATCTAGCCCAAAAGGACTAAATCTGAGCAAGAAGAAGAAGAATCTCTAGAGTTTTTTTTTTCTTAGGAATTTTTTACAGTATCTCACCAAGAACAATATACAAAACATACCAAAACTATAGCATAATCCAACGGTTGAAATTCTCAAAAATTAGGTTTTTCGACGCTGTTAAAAATTAGGGTTTTTCTGAACATACACAGTTTTATTAAACGTAGGTTTTAGAGGTTGCATCATATTCCGATTTGATTGAAATTTTAACAAAGTAAGTAATGACTGATTGGGTTGAATATATTAACATTTAATGAAAATCTAACGGTTACATCTCTATGTTTTATAATTATACGTTTGTGGAACCCTAATATATACTACGAAAACGAAATTTCTTTGTTCAAAAAAATACCTGGTAACGCATCCATGATGATAAAAAAATAGGATCAGAACCACGATAATATTCAAGGAATAATCCATAACTAATCTTGAGCGAAGAAAAAATAAATTGCACCAGTTGGTAGAGTCGTGCATGATAACGTGTTGTAGTAGAAAATATGGAGAAAGTAAAGAGACAAAGAGAGATTTCTATTGATCAGGATAATATGGTTACATGGATACAATATCCTTTATATATATGTAAAGGTAAACTCTAGGTAACTAGATGGACCGCACATCCATGGGCCATATGCCCTGTAACAACTTGGGGTAATTTTGGATTGTTTTTCTTTCTTTCTCTCCTTTCCTTAATCTTTGTGCAAAAATCAATTTAGACAAGTAAATTAGGATGGAGGAGTATCTTAAATGTTGAGTCTTAATTGGCGTTACAAACATAGTGTCATAAAACTATATTAAAGACTATAATTCTAAAATAATACTAAATTTTATAAGTCTTAGCTGACAAATGCATGAATCATTATAAACCACATTGAAGACTATTTTCCTAAAATAGTGGTCTTAATTAGCTTCCCATCACAATTTTTTATTTATTTAGAGAACCATTATTGGTCCATGTATTGCAAAAACAAGTTTACCTACGAGATGGAGTATTCAAATGTTAATCTTCTTCTGTTCTTGATCCTAATTCTTATTATTCTTATCAATGAAACACATTTCGTGTATGAAGAAAAAGCAAGCATATCCAAAAGAGAAAAAAGAAGATTTGGAATTGGAAAAACAATTGAAAATTCTAAACAAAAAGCCAATCAAAACTATTGCGGTAAGTGTTCTGTAAATTTTGATTTTTTTTAGAATTCCTTTACTTCATCTTGAGTCATTCTTAACAAAGAAAAAAAAAGCAAATTATCTAATAGATCTCGTTTCATCGTGTATGTACATTCTCAGACCAAGTTTGGAGATATAGTAGACTGCATAGACATCTATAAGCAACCAGCATTTGATCATCCACTACTCAAAGATCATAAGATCCAAATGGATCCAAGCTCAATTCCAGAAGAAACAACTAATACAAATATTTTATCATCTATTTTTCTAAGTTCAAATATGAGCAAAGGGCACACAAATTACTTCTTTTGTGAAAAGGGGCGGGCAGGGAACAAATTGTTAAAAAGGTGACAAAAATATGCTTTCCTCACTCGCTCGATTAGGTGAGTCAAGCCGGCCCGTTTTATTCCTAACCTACCCGGGTCCAAAAAAATTAAGTGGGTACGACACAAACAAATTCGTGTAATATAAATTGGGTACATTGGAACGACTGACTGAACAAATTGTTTTGGTACCTCTGTAATAGAGGTAGTATATATTTTATTGGGTACCTGTAAATTATGGGAAACAACCGTGCTGTTTGTTTTACACGATACCGACCAAAATATTGGATCCCCTTTAAGGTGATGATCATGAAGCCATTGATTGTCCTTGGCTATACTCCAAATGCAAAAACGCAACTTGTAATGGAATTAGAAAACTTATTCGAGCCAAAAATGGCGATAATGGTGAGAAAAGATTTCTAACATGTTCTAGCCCCATTTGTGATTACTTTGAGTGGTTCAATGATGCAATTGGTGACTCTTATCAACTTGATTTCAATGGCATCATTGTGATTGATCAATGTTACGGTTGTGGTGATGATCTATCATCACCTTAAAGGGAAGGAATTGGTGCAAACCATCAATGACCGTTTGTATATGTAGAATAATATTTGATGGCTTTATTGTATCTTTAATGCAACGGATACATGCCCATTGATGTTTTTATCCACTGATATGATTTTTCAATGACCTTTGTATGTCAATTTTGGCAATTAAATAAATTTAAATCTTAAGGTTATTGGTTACAAAATATTTTTTTTTTTTGAAGCATTTGCAGTATTAGAAAACCATCATTATGGGAAAAGAATCGCTAGGCACTTAAAACAGATCTCTTAGCTAGGATGCAAATTTTTTGGTTTTGATTTTGAAGACCATAAACAAAAAAAATCACCACTACGTTTAGTTTTTCAATTCGAAATAGATTTTTGCTAAGCAAAGTTTTCTGATACAACATTCTTTTTATTCTTCGATTTTTCATCTTCTGCCGCCCATTTACAATAGATTTTTGGTGTTTGTAGGTTGTCTCTATTGTAGAATTTAGCGGTGATACAACATTCTTTTTAAACAAAAGCATTTTTTGTTTGTGTCTCTATTGTAGAATTTAGTGAAACAAAAGCATTTTTTGGAGCTACATCTGAGATAAGTGTACATGGGCTTGAACTAGATAACAACCAATTCAGCACTGCACAAATTTGGATAAAAAATGGTCCGGATGAAGAAATAAATAGCATTGAATTTGGTTGGATGATAAGTTGCCTATTTATTACCTGACTTATTTATATTATCTTTTATCAAAAATATTCTTTTGCTTACTTTCAGGTATATCCTTCTCTCTTTGGTGATAGCCGCAGTCGATTATTTGGTTATTGGACGGTAAATTTTAACCTCAACATGTTTTTTTAAAAAAAAAAATGAAAAAAAAGCGTTAATATATATAACAAACTTTATGTATGCTTTTAGTTTTTTAGTTTTTTTTTTTTTTTTTTTTTTGAAGTAGCATCCCTTCGGTTTTTTTAGAGCAACACACCTTTAATTGTTTTGGTGTATATCAGTCTACTAATAAACTTTACCTTCGATCGAAAAATAAATAAATTAAAGAATACCCTAATGTTAGTGACTTGAGATCAAACCCCAAATTCTTGCATAGAGACTGAATCCTGACTTCTCACATAGTAATCAATTTTTTGTACCCTGAATGACAGGCTGACAATCGCAAACAAACAGGTTGCTTCAATATGCTTTGTTCTGGGTTTGTTCAAGTTCACAGGGAGGTATTTCTTGGTGCACTTATAGAATCATTATCAATCTATGGAAAAGACTCACGCGTACTGCCTGTCAAAGTATACCGAGTAAGTGTGACATTTACATTTAAGAAGTTTAACTAGTACATAGGAAAGTTGGAACAACTTAATATAGGTTTCTTACTTATAGCGTGCATGAAGATATTTTCTCATATTGGCCATCAAAAATATATTGACAGGATCCAAAAACTGGTAACTGGTGGCTGATCACTATAAAGATTATAGGATATTGGCCAAAAGAAATCTTTACACATTTAACAAACAATGCTTCAATTTTACGATATGGAGGAATAGCCGGGGCGAAACCTCAAACCCCAGCTCCGCCGATGGGAAATGGATATTTACCTCAACTTAAAGACTATAATAAGACGGCCTTTATGGCGGAAATGAAGTATGTTAATGGAAAAGGGCAGTCTGTTAACCTAAACCCGTATGGAAGACAAACCAAACAAGATGCGACACTTGATTGCTATAATATTTTATTCGCTGGTAATATAGGAGGGGAATGGGAGATAACGATGGCATTTGGGGGACCTGGTGGCATGTGTCCCTAGAACATTAATGTCCCTGAGTTTGTAATTTCTTGTAATGCAATAATTAACCTTGGTTATGTTAAGAGTTGTATTTTATTTTTTTCCAAATCACCAGAACTTAGCTAAGTTTCCTTTTTCTAGGATTTGTGAATTTTTTTTCTTTTTCTAGTTGAACTTCTGCCTCTTCAGATTCAGCATCAACTCCGGCGGCTAGTGTATTCTATTCTACCGTGTTTGATTTCGGTGGCTCATAGATTAGTTGACTCACTCAATACTGGACTAGTCCTGATTGAATGACAACCAAATTAAGTTTTCCATCACTTTCTTTCAAACCACCACAGAAAGATATTAAAGTAAGTTGTCGAGTTAAACTCAATAGTGGAGATTTTTGCGTCTGGTTTTGTCTAAATGACTTACTAATATAGCATAGAAATCCTTAGGTACTTTGCCACGCACCACTTAGGACCTGTTGTTTCTGCTTCATCATCCAAGGTGGTTGCACCCATAACTTGATCATTCGTACCATCCATATTATCAACGTTACCACCAGCATAAAACCCATTCATGGTTAACTTGCTAGACTTGATCACGCGTACAACTAGCTGACTCTCTTGAGAAGTATGGCTACTGAACTCTTTCTATCTCTCAATAACAAACCTCTGTAGTTTGTAGTGCTGAAATTAATGTTGCTTTAGTTGTTGGATGAATTTGTTGCGTGTTGACAATTCCCATTCATCTTAAATAAATCTTCTTTAATTAAAACCAACCAAAACCTTTGAGTTTTCTTACCCAAGTGCCTTTGAGATTACAATATATCCCACTCTGGTTCAAAACGTAACTGGGTTTGCTTCAAGCAAATGTTTGTGCATTGTGTATCCTCGAAAAAATTCATTTACACACCGAACTACTGAAATCTTCTTCTAACCCAATGTATTGAATTAGGGCTATTAGTAGAGAACAATTTCAATCTTACCTATTTGTCGAATTGTATCTGATCAAGTCCCTTTTTTGATTCACTAGTTATTCAAAGTAAAGACGAGGAGCTACCAAAATCTAGGTGTTTTTGGATCAGGCTTGATCTAATTGTTGGAGAAATTATTCTGCTGCAGCTCTTTCATCCAGTTGGATTATTCTCCGTTTCGGTAAATTCAAATGCTTGTTACAAATTTTATTATACTCGTGGTAGGTTAATATTCTCTGCTAGGTTCATACTTTGGATACATCACTCTTTGGATCTCTGCATAAATTTATTGGTTATCACTTATTGCTTTGAGGAGATTTGAAATATCTGTATGATGCTAAGATATTACAGCTGAGAAGATTTATTGCTTTGGATCTCTGCATAAATTTATTGGATATCACTTGTACCATTATGTAAAGCACTTGCTGAGAAGATTTGGGATATTACAGCTTTATCTTGATCAAATTGAAAGCTTGCTAACCAACTGATTGTAGTTCCTCACATCTCCATTAACAACTTTCATGAACAGATCGAAGAAAGATGATAAGGGACTTAAAAAGCTATATGTTTTGTGAATAATTAACCGTCAATGCTAGTCAATGGATGGTCAAGGTTATTATTCGAAAGAGTAAGCTAACGAATTTCTAACGGTTCTAGTTTGTCTACAACCATAATGCATCAACTGGATGTCCTACGACCCAAATCCTTATTACAAATTATGTTGTCCTTGTTACTTTACAAAATATCTCTACTTTGATTCCTTGTTTTTGTCTGGTTTAAGGAACTATGTGCAATCAGAAATTATTATATAGAAAACATTTTCAGTTTAGTTGCTTAACTTTCGATCTTCATACATTTCAGTGTGCCTGCTTGATCTTGATTTTCCAATGGCTACCGGCGTACAAGACGCACCTCATGAATCTGGTGAGAATACAAAAAAAAAAAGAAAAAGTATTCTTTGTTATTTTCTTCATCCTCTAGTTCTTGTATGTTAAGATATACTATATCATAACATATGGCTTGAATTTTAGTTTTCTTTTTTGTTTTGCTTGTGTGAGTGATAAGTGATGTATAAAAGGAATGATTAACTTACTTTTTCGTTTCGACAGGTAATTCATCACCTGTTGCAGATTTTTTCCGACATTACCGGTGGGCACTTCTGTTGGGTTTCGTAGTATTTGCTTGCTTCATTGATGCCCTAATTCATCACCATAGACAAAGAATCAGGGATTTCCTATACGGCAAACTCGTACTTCCTACCCGGATCGTCTCAGCTGAACAGGTTGGAAACGAAAATGACAAATGTGTGTTTTGCCAAATGGAGTACGAAGTTGGGGAAATTCTTAGTGACATTCCTTCCTGTGGACATTCTGCCCACAGGAGGAAGTGCCTACAGTTGGATTACATGGACAAGTACAGAAAGTATACGTGCCCTGTTTGTAAGGCACGTATTTCCCTCACCCCGCCCGTATAAATACAGTATATATAAATATTATAAGTAAATACAGTATGTACTATAATACTACAATAAAAAAGATGAAGGATAACCATCAGCACCACGGAACCAGGTACATAAGTATTCTCTTTTTTCTTTTTCTTTTTGTTACAATAACTCAAATTTCTGAATTTCACTCAACAATTTTCTACTCCTTTCAAATCAGGGTTTCAAGAACATTAAATTTCGCCACTCTACAGTAATAACAAAGATTGAATTGCATAATTGGAGAACAACTTGAAGGTATGTATACCATTGTTTTGGTTAAAGTTCAGGTTTCTATTGAATTGAAAGTTTGAATTGCAGAATTGGGTTTTTTATTCCCCTGAATCAATATTGGATTGATCTGATATGGTTATTTGACACATTAGGATTATTGGCTATTTGTTGGTTTTGAATCAATATAGTTAATATCTTCAATCTTTTTGTTGATTTTAGTTTAGTTATATTGTTAATGTTTTGTTTCTGAAATTTCTGCATCATACTTATCAATAGCATTATCTAGTTGTAGTTGTAGATGTAGATGACAAAACCCATTTTTAGGAATGAATAAATATTGGCTGAAATTGGTTATTAGCTTGAATTTGAACTGTGGGGTTTACAGCAAAGCCCCTAAATTTTGTTTTATGGGGTTGAATAGTAACTCTCGTTGCTAGGTTTAATCAGATGGTTTTCCCCAGTGACACATTTCATCTCCAATTTGATCCCTTTCCTCAATTTTTGACCAATGTGTAAGCCTTCTGTTAACTTTGTAACATCTGATTTAAATGTGTGATCCAGATATGTCTTTCCAAATGTCTCCGGGTGCTCTTATTGGATTTGTTATTGTTGGTTCATGCCTTAAAGATTTTCACTTTTGTTCTCTATGTGTTTTGCATTTTGGGTTTTGCTCAAATTATTTGAATATTCTTCATCTTGAATTTGTGGTCTGGATGTTTAAATGTGAACATTGTTCGAATTGGGTATCTAGCATTAACTGGAGCAAAAAACTGAAGTCTCTAAAACCAAACCACTGGATCAAAGATGCAAATGACAGGCACTGAGATGACCTGCTCCATAATTGATTTTTACGCTTTACTGAATGACATAGCAAGTAACTTACGGCTGCTAATAGATTTAGCCTCGTTGCAGTGTCATTAGCTGTTGGTCTTGAAATTTGTCGACAGTTGTTCTATAGTGTTCTGGTAATTGGTGGGTATAGTGAAATCTAAAGGGAGAATTCCTCTTATGAGAAAGCTTTAGGTGGATTCAGGATTTAGGGTGCTATAAAGTAGTTACATTGAAATGAAAATTCTAAGTATGGGTAAATTACGGCACCAATTATTTTGGTTATGTTTGATCTTGGAATAAGCTAGCTACTGGTAGATTGCCATGGGCATTTTAGAAGACAATCAATGCCTTTTGGTTTCCTCTTTTCATGCATTGTCCTGGATCGGCAGGTACCGGGTCACTGGTATGTGAGTATATAAATCTTATTAGTTGGTGATGAGTAAGTAAATTTGACCTTCTCCCCCGAATTTTATATCTATTTTTCTCTATATACAAAGCTTTATTTTAAGCATCAGGTTTGCCGTTTGCGTAAATGGTTGTTCTTGGTAGGCTTTGATCATTTTCCATTGTAGTCTTTATGCTAACTAGCTATAGTATGAATGCATAAAACAACTTTTATGTTGTTATCCTTGCTTCAGATGTGTTGCTTATGGGTGTGATTGTAAACTTAATCATATGTATGTCCAGGTTAAATTTATCTTGTTATTGGTATTAGACAGTTTCATTTAGGAAATGGTACAGTAAATTTCTTGATGAATATTAGTGGGAAATGCAAGTTGATGTACCAAAGTGAAGATGTCTGTATTGGTGAATTGGTTAGCTTAACTAATGGCTACAGTGACTGAAGGTTATTAGAGATCCAGGCAGTAGACTTAAAAATCATTTTTGTTTTAGACGCAGAATAGGGTCACGTGAATATCATTTAGGTCTAAATCTTGGTAAGAATATCAATTATGATGATTCATAATGAAATTTTCAGGTGAAAGAGGCAAATTGGGAGTTGTACAAGAAGCAAAAACAAGCAGAAGCAGCTTTATATGGGAAACAGAAATCAGCTGAAGCTCAAAAGCTTGCGGCTGAGGCACAGTTTTTCGCCCGACAACAAGCCGCTGATGGAGAATTATACGCGAAAAAGAAAGAAGCTGAAGGAATGGTAGCTGCAGCTGAAGCACAAGGAGTTTATGTTCGAAGACTTTTAAAAGCATTTAATGGGAACTATGCTGCACTAAGAGATTACTTGATGATTAATGGTGGAATGTTTCAACAAATTGCCTAGATTAATGCTGGTGCAGTTAAGGGTTTGCAGCCAAAGATTAGTATTTGGACTAATGGTGATGGTTCTTCGGCGGGAGCTAATGGCGTAGATGGTTCAGCTTCAGGAGCTCTGAAAGAGATCGCTGGATTATATAAGACATTGCCAAATTTGCTTCAGACTGTGGAGCAACAAACTGGAATGACTCCTCCCACATGGTTAGCTGCAAGTTCTGGTACTCCAAAGCGACTATGCTAGTTAGCTCACTAGATGCTTCCATGAAGGTACAAATATATATTCTAGGCTTTGATTTCACTATTCTTATTGGCTTCTAGGTTTTCAGATTATGATCATAGATTTAGGTTGCTCAAGACTTTAGAGGTTATTACGTTTCGTTTTTTGATGAATATGTAGGTAATGTGAAGTATATTCATCTTACTTTCTAATTTTACTGCGCGAACTTCCTTAGAGAAATAGTTTCAACATCTATATACTTAAGGAGTTTTTCTTTCTATTAAATTAGTTGTTCCGTTATAAAAGTACACATCTATTTTGCGCATCTTGGCATCCAATTGTGTTTTTCCTAACTTAATGTCCATAGCACTCACCTGTGATTGGTGCATAAAGTAGGTCAGGACAGATGCTTTCTCTAGTTGGTTAACAATTGCTGTTATAAACTGTTGAATGTATGGATACCAAGCAGATACCCGGTTGGAAATCGATGCCGAAATCAATCGGCTATCTATGAAGAACCCCAAATCTTTTGTGGCTAAACCAGCTTCTATGTGAGTACAAGTATAAAACTTATATAGTATCTATGCATACATGTATTAATTACATATCATACACGGCTTTGAGCATTATGCACTTCTAATCTAAGACTCCAGGATCATACCTACAATGTGATTGCATTTCTTTCTTTAACCCGAGCAAGGAAAACAAAGTATAAAAGAAAAACCTGAACCGCCAAGTAGAAGCTGTCCAGCGCCATTACCTCCATTTCTGAGATAAAATGGTTGCGTGGTGTCTAAATATTTGGGAGCTAACGTTTCTGATTGTGGCTCTAATGAACTTTAAACAAGGTACAAAACATTTGGTTCATCTCGAGAGACCGCGTAACAAGTTTTGCTCCATGAGCTAATCTACCATGAGAATCTACACCTTCTTGTTGTGTAAATCTAAGGCGACAAAACGAGAGCCTTGTAACCCTCGATAGTACCATCAGATTGAAACTTTAACTTGTAAACGCATTTAAATCTTACAAACAATCCATACTTTTCCTTTTACGCATATCGTTTAGCTGCTAACCTTACGGACAAGTTTATTGCATCTAAAGGTTTTTCTCAACTTAATTGCTGGTTTGAACTGCTTAATTTATTGCTTCAGTCATGTTTTATATACAGATCAGAGATGCATGGGAGATATTTAGTACGAAAGTTCTTGCGACTTTCCTTGAACATCGAAATCAAATACTAAATATGATACCTGAAACTAGGTACAGAGCAAGAATCATTTGTAGCAACATTTTTATTACCCTGGACTCCACCCCCACATGACAATTCGTGGGAGAGTAATTTTTCCAGCTTAATGATATTGTCGACGAAAGGGACTAGACGCTACCTAGCTTTGTCTTGTAAACTGAGCCAAAGTGAATTTGTTGCGGAAGACTAACTGCATGGTAGAAAAACAAAACACTAGCTAGGCAACTCTCTTGCTTTGTGTCTATTCTTTTGATGCTAGATATTACAATATTTTTCGTAGAGATACAACTCGCAAACCCATTCGGTCATCACCAAACAGAAGCCGGTAGGAACATACTATAATGCTAAAGAGGTTTCATGTTTTCCGTCGATTTACAGCCGGAAATTGAAGATTTGCCCATGGCTGCCACCGCTCAACAATTTCTTTAAGACCGAGGCTCCAGCCTTCTGGTTGGAAGCCGATGTACATAACCCCTCCTCTCTTAAAACCACCGCACAATTTTTTCAAATAAGAACCCTAAACCTAAAATTCTGAATCAAAGAAAGGAAAAAAAAAATGCAGTTCTTAGATTACACTGCAAAGAATTAATGAAAATCAAGGTATACACAGAGAGAAAGAAAACGCGGAAACAACTGCTGCAAATTTTCATAATTTCCATTAATGATAAAAACATGCTTTTACAAGCTACATAAACAACAGAAGTTTCCAAATTCGACTCCAACCATTTAATAATCCTAATGGTTGACTATTAGTTGATAAACTAATTAACTTAGTGGTTGCCGAAACGACATTATTGCTATTAGTTACTTCTTAATTTTTGCTGACATCAAAAATGGCTTGACCATTAGCTTTCTGATCATCCTGACATTGATCATGGCACCACTCAGGATCATCTAAACATTTATCAATCTTATTCATTTTCAGGCATGATTCCAAGCGCCATTCGCATTCCCTTTGATCCCCAACGACATTGATAATAGTACTGATCAATAACATATCCATAATCAACATTGAGATCAACATAAACTTAGTGCAACCAGCAATTTTCTCTCTTTCTCTTTAGATATATTGAGATATTAGCTTTGATCGATAATTTAATCTTTTACGAAACGAACGATCTTCTGAAGTTAATTGGTTTGAACTGCTTAGCTTATTGTTTTGTTTCAATGATTGCATTCTTATTTATATACAGATATTACAGATACGTATACCAACCAACCGCAATAATGTGCATAAGTATCTATTTACTCCTCTTAATAAGAACAAAGTAATTCAATTTGGTGGTTAGATAATTAACTGAGCTGTTTCTACGAAATTTCGTGTTTCAACATTACATTTTGTGGTCCTTTAAAAAAAATTGTTTTCAACTTAAACCTTACTTTTTTTTTTTTTTGATTAAGAAGAAGAACTTAAACCTTAATGGATTCAAGCTCCCTCGACTACTAACTCAAGTTGCCTCGAAAGGAACTAAATAAAATGGAAAAAATAAATAAAAATAAAGGGAACAGGAATAAATGAACAATGTCACTGCAAGCTCACGAGCAGTAATACAGTAACTGTCGAAATTCCAACTTGAAAAACATTGGCACATGCAATCAGCAACACATCGGAATGCATTTACTTTCTTCATCTTGGTTCATCTTGAGAGACCAACCTTTGATGGCGGGCAAAAGGGAGGAGAACTCGGACCATATATAACAAGTTTAGCGACATGAGCCAATGTATCATGAAATCCACACCTTGTTGTAATGTAAATCCCGTTGTCGTTCTTCATTTGGACACTTTGTCACAATGGATTTTCTTTTGAAAGCAGGTTTGGTCAGTGACAGTAATTGTACTCTTTGCAATAATATGGAGGAGACTCAAAACCACTTATTTCTTCACTGTCAGGAAACAAGGAAGCTCTGGAATTACTTTCTGTCAAGCTTTAATGTGAACTGGGTCTTCTCAAATTCGGTGAAGGAAAATTTATGGGAATGGAAGAATAGAAGAAGCAGTTCTATGGTGAAGAAAATCTGGGGATACTTCCTTTCGCACTCTGGTGGAACATTTGGAAGGAAAGAAATTGCAGACTTTACAACAACAAAAAAAAGGAATTTGGAGCAAATAATTGTGTCTGTCAAATGCACTTTGTTCAATTGGTCAAGACATACAAAACTTTTTGAAGGTTATTCTTTAAGCACTCTCATATGTAATTGGAATGCTGTTATTCATAGCAGCTAATTTGTGTTCTTTGTTTCATTCATTTCTTTGATGAGTGAAGCACTTTTTCAATATATTTTGCCCTTTTCTTTTCAAAAGAAACGCTCGATAGTACCATCAGGTTTAATATTTAACTTGTAAACCCATTTAAGTCTCACAAAAAGTGTGCTTAACAACCGAGACAAAATTTCATTATAATCCATGATTTATCTAAAGTCAATCGTGAATCATTTCAGCAATACATTAAAGAGAAGACAACACTGAAAAGAGAATCACACGTTTACATAAAAAATCATAGAAAGAAAGGAAATGGTCAATGACTCAATGTGTTAGGATAACGAACCTAAACTCGTCATAAGCCCATGGGTAGATGTAGTTGCAGAATAATCTACAACTACACCCTCAATAGAATTAGTAAAAACTCAAGAAGTTCTTGATGGTGAATGATAACTTTCTTATTAATTCTCTTAGTTGATTACATAGAATTATCAAAATGGAACTAGAATAGTTACAACTTTTTCTATTCTCTTTCCTAAGATAATTTCTTACACTCATTAAAAGAACCTCCTAAATTTTACATTTGAACTCCTATTTATAGTAAAACTTATGCAGTTGTATATGAATTGCGAAGTATCGCAATTCATCCTCGCAAAACTTCATATTTCTCTGCGCTACTTCTATCATCGTATCATTTTATAACTCTTTTCTCCTTTATTTATTACGATACTCGTGAACTATTATCTTGCGATATTCGGTACCTACATCTTGCCTCTTCTCATGTCAATTCTACGAAGAAGAAATGATCGTGAGAACATAACCGTTACTTAGTCTTTTAGAATTTGGACACGTCTTTTGTAACCGTCCTTTTCTAGTTATTCCCTTATATAACTCCTTTATATTCTCTTCCTTTTCTTCTTCTTACTTCTGCAATTTTATCTTCTGTTCATACTCTCCATTACTGTTTTCTCTGCAATTTTTTCTTCTATTATATCTTCATGAGTTCTCCAAGGTAATTTCCTTCTATCTCCGC
The DNA here is from genome assembly GCA_023529315.1 of Papaver bracteatum. Lineage (NCBI taxonomy): Eukaryota > Viridiplantae > Streptophyta > Magnoliopsida > Ranunculales > Papaveraceae > Papaver > Papaver bracteatum. The sequence goes on from JAJJWX010001567.1 coordinate 783,518, forward strand.
GCATTTCATTTGTTCTCCTCTTTAATTTCTGTATAATTTGTTATCTGATTTTGGTTTATTTCAGCAAAATAACTCCTCAGATGAAACCTCAACTAAAAAATTCAAGCCCTAATCCACGAAGAAGAAAATCTGAGAATCAAAAGGTAGTTAAAATACTTTGCTTTCTTTCCTGAACAATATATTGTTGCCTCAGTTTTTAATCTACATTTTGATTCGCAGGTTGGAGAAAAACCAAACCCTGGTAAGAGATCTCGAGTAACTAAACCCACACCATTAATTCCGATTGATGATTTCCTTCTTGAAGTTGATAAGGAATTTTCCTCTCCTCCTCGTGAAAATGCTTCTTCACACACTCCTGCCTCTACTCCATTACCTACCTTTCAATCTCCCATCAGTGTCAATTTATCAACACTTCTTCAAGATCAACCCTCGCAAAATATTTCTTCAACTTCTTCTCTTGAAAAACAACCCTCAAAATATTTCTTCAACTTCTTCTCTTGAAAAACCTATCTTGTCCCCAAATCCTTTGAGTGCTATTTCTCCAAACAATTTGCAGCTTGCTCTTATTCCTTCAAATTCTTCTCCTCTTCCTCAGGAAATTCGAGATGGAATTTATTCAACTTTCCGAATGTTATCTGAGGTTTTGACCAATACTGCGAAGTCTACTAATGTTCGTTCGCAATATGAGTTTTGCGAAGTGCTAAATAATTTCGTCAATCCAGACATTTCTTATTCACGTCAATCCTTGGAAAAAGAAATTGAATTGCTTCGCCAATCTTTGAAATCTTCCCAAGCAGAATGCGAGGATCTCCGTAAATAAAATTATCATCTTCAAAATGATTCTCTCGACTGCGCGATTCTTCGCAAAAGAAATGATGAATTGAAAGGTATGATTACTATCTTCATATTTTCCCTTTTATTTACTTATATTCTTCATATGCTTGAAACATCCATTAAAACCCATTCCCCTTTATAGAATCCATCCAGAAATGTAGAAGATTGGTACTTCACCATGAATCAGATGCAACAGAATATCGAACCAAGCATGAAAGCCTCTCAAACCAATTCTCCCATTTATCTAATCTTTACTCGTGTGCTCTTGACAACTCTGACGCTCTTTTTCAAGAGAATACTCAACTAATATATGATCCAAATTTTTTGAATGATGACATATCTCAACTTTTTTCTTCCTTAACTAAAGCTAATTTGAGAATAGAAACCTTATAAGAAGAGAACAAAACCTTATCAGAAGAGAAATGTTCGTTTTTGAATACAATGATTGTTTCTTCGCAAGAATTAAAAACTCTTCAGAATAAATGTTGCGATCAAGAAAATCTTCTTTCTTTGTTGAAAGGTGAACTTGAGGAATTAAAGAAGTCTTCAGATGCTGAAAGAAATTCTTTTGTTATTGAGAAGAATTCCCTTATTAATAAGAATATAGTCTTGAGTACTAAGAAGAATCAACTTGAAGAATATTATTCGTCATTAAAAAGTCTTAATGCCAAACTTGCGAAGGATACAAATTTTCTTCTTTCTAAAGATCAAAAGCTTCAATCTCGACTTAAAGGATTAGTTGGTGATGGTTTTGATAATGCGATGAATCAGATGAAGAACTGTTGTCTATCTTTAGCTCAATCTCTTACTTCGCAAAGAGAAGGTAGTCATTAAAATTTGACTTCCTCTGGTATATCTTTAAATTTCGTTATACTCGCAAATTTTATCCTTTGAATTTTGTTTTATTCGCAGAATCTGAGAACAACCTTCGTAATGCGAAAGCTGGATTAGAAGCCTCATGTTCCGAGCTTCGTAAGAAAAATGCTTTGCTTTCTACCCACTTAATAAACTCTCGTGACCGTGCTACTCGGAGATTCAACTATCTTACTTATTCCAAAGATATCGAAGATACCAACCATCAAAAATCTATACTTCGTGAAAGTCATCTGAAAGCTCAAGTCTTTACGAATAACATTCTCTTATCAAGAGCCTTGCCTCCTGTGAAAATTACTCCTCTGAAAATATCTGACGATGAAGTTGCTTGTGAGCCTGATAGTGATTTCGATTATGAGAGTGATGATGAAGATCTTGATGACGAGAAAGAATCTATTCCTCAAGGAGATGTTCCTGTTGCATATTCTTCAAAGGATGATATCTCGCAAAAGTCGAAAGTTGCTAATGACCCTACTCATCTTAAAGATCCAGCACAGAGTGTTGATGAAGCATGATAACATTCTTTTTTCAATTTATCATTGACTCTCCTGTCCTCCTTTCTTTTGAATTCCTTCCCTTAGTTACTGTTGGTTTTCTTTTTTGCGAACAATTCTGTTTTTTAAGAAGTACATCTGATATTTTGCGAAGATGATTTAACCTTTCTTAAGAAGTATATCTGATATTTTTCGAAGATAATTTAACCTTTCTTTAATTAAATGTTTTCCTTATTTTGCCCCATTTGATCATATGAAGGGAAATAATATATAACTCACAGATAAAGCTTAGTATCTCCTTTTCCCCCTATTATTTCTCTTTAAATGATTAAACATTGTTGGAAGTATTAGAATATCTGCCTCAATTTATCTTACGAAGTTTCAACTTGTTATGATTGTAAATAAGAAATCCTCCCTTTTAAGTATAAGAAATAAAATATATGAAATATCCTTAATAAGTATACTACATATACAATACCTTTGAAGAAGTATTAGAAGTACTAAATCCGTCAAATGAAGAGATATAAGAAGTATTAGAAGTACTCGATCCACCAAATGAAGAGATATAAGAAGTACTCAATTCACCAAATGAAGAGATATAAGAAGTATTCAATCTGTGAATAATTACGTAACATATGACGAAGTATAATTATTACTTAACCTTCACCAAATGAAATATCCGTTGAAGAAGTATAATAAATATGAGATATTCTTGAAGAATTATAAGAAGTATTCAACTTTTGGAGAAATATTCAATATATGGAGAAGTATAAGAAGTATGTAATTCTCATAAACTTTTATGAATATGAACTTATCTGTATTTGATTGCTATAAAAATCGCATCTTTTGTTAAGTCTTCGTTAAAATTCTTCAATGATGTTGTCTTCTTTGATAGGACTTCTTGTAAAAATTCTTCAATGATATTGACAGAGCTGTCTTCTCTTCAAAACTTCATGATGTATATTCTTGTAAAATTTCTTCAATGATATCGACGAAGCTGTCTTCTTTTCAGATCTTCATAATGTATATACTTGTATAATTTCTTCAATGATTTTGATGTAGTGAATTTCATTAATTTATGTGGTCTTATCATGCCTTCCTAAGTAAAGGTCTTATTTTTCCACCTCTTTTGTAGTAAATTTTTGTATTTGCGATAATATGACAAGCCTGAACATTCTTGCGAATATACAACCTCGTGACATTATCGTCTTGCGATGAAATCGCAGGACGTTTTTACACTTTCATGTAATAACCTATTGATCTCATCTTAACTTCTTTGTTTCATTCTGCGAGTTCTTTTTGTATTTTTTCCTTCTCTTTTTTTTTTTTTTTTTTTAGAATGCTCGCAGAACTTCATTTGTTGCACAAATATGACAAACCTTTATGTTTTCGCAAACAAGAAGCCTCGTGACATTTGCGTCTTATAGCACGTATTAGATCCCTAATGGAGGGTGCTGCCCTTTATCTTCCCCCTGGTTGCCCCTTCAAGGAAGCGTACATCGACCATACAAGGTTAGCTCTTCCCATCCATTACGCCAACAACTTGACTTTTGATCGCAACCTCTTATCCTTTTTGCCTATAGGGCTTATAGTTACGAGGTTGCACCCTATGGGGTATATTTGGGCCAAGGGCATCATTTTCCAAGACTTGTCAAAAATGGCAGATGTGGTTCAACCTCACCCGGCACTCTTGACTCAACCGTGTACCTTGGCGCCTTGATCGTTTTCTGCACTTCTTTGGAAAGACAGTATGCCTTAGTCGCCCAACCTAAATCCTCTTACACCGCATTTTATATTGCGTAATGTCGCTAGATTAGGTGAGAATCCAAGGTGTCTAACCCGGATAGGTACCCCATTATTGGGTTGTACCCCTAAAATTTTACCATGTAATAAGGGCCCTTGGTGGTGTTCCGGTTACCCTTAGCCACGTTTATAGGTACCCCCTTAAATGACGTACTTTAGGACTTTGCCTCTTACGAAATATAGCTTCGCGAACTAGGGTGTACGCCACAAAGGTTTTCCTGTATAAAATTTTCTGCTGCTCTCTTTCTTTTTTGGAGGTTGATCACAGATTGCGGTCTTTTATTCACAAATTAATGAAAGTTTAATCGCAATATAAATTTTCAAACTCGTAACTTTTCCCAATTTCCTGCGAGCAAACAATATTCGTAAAAATTTTCATGAGTTTTATGGATAATACCTTTTCAAATATAGTCTGTTCCAAGGTCTACCAAGCCTCAAACCCATGTCTCTCCCTTCTGGATCCATCAGCCGATAAGCTCCGCTTCCTACAACTTCTTTAATAACATATGGTCCATCCCATTTTGGTGCTAATTTTCCTCCATTTTCTTTTTGATATCGAGGTGTTTCTCGCATGACCAAATCACCTGGTTTATATTCACGTTCAATGACTCTCTTGTTGTATTCTCGAGCTAATCGTTCTGATAAATCTTCATATGGTGTAACACCTTTTCTCTTTTTTCTTCCAAATCATCCAATTCACTTAATATTACTCCCGCACTTAAATTTCTTTCCCAAGCTTCTTTCTTTGTTGTCGGAATTACAACATCTGTGGGTAATACTGCTTCTAATCCATATGTTAGACAATAAGGAGACATTCCAGTTGCTTCTCTTCTAGTTGTATTGTATGCCCAAACTGCGCTAGGTACTTGCTCGCACCATCCTTTGAGATGTCCTTATAATTTCTATTTGATTGTATCTGCGATTGTTTTATTTGTTGCTTATGCCTGTCCATTAGCTTGTGGATATAACGGAGTTGACTTCCCACATTTTATCCTAAAAGCACTGAGTAACATCTCTATGTTCTGCCCCTCAAATTGTTTTCCATTATCAGATACTAGTTGTCTTGGAACCCGTACCTGCAAATGAGGTTCTCAAATATGAATGTAAAAACATCTTTATCACGAATATCTTTATCTGCTTTTACTTCTGCGAGCTTCGTGAAATAATCTGTTGCAACTATCAAGTATCGCCTTTGTCCAGATCCAGGTATAAGTGGTCCAACAATATCCAACCCCCATTTACCAAAAGGCCAGCAGCTTGTTGAAGAAGTTAATGTTGCCCCTGGTGCATGAATTCTTTTACCATGTCGTTGACATTCCTTGCATCTTCGTAAGAACAATTTTGCGTCTGTATGCATATAAGGCCAGTAATATCCTTGTATCTTTGCTCTATATGCTAGAGATCTTCCACCACTATGATTGCCAGCTTCTCCTCCATGTAACATCTTCAATATTTTTTCTCCTTCTTCGCGAGTTAAGCACCTGAGAGGTGGTCCATTGAAAGATTTTCTATATAAAATTCCTTCTCGCAACTCATAGTTTGTTGCACGATTATTTAATTTATGTGCTTCTAGTCTGTTCTTGGATATTTCTCCTGTTGCGAGATATGCATGAATTTCTTTTCTCCAATATGCGATGTTGTTTGATAACTCTCTTTCTACTTCCATCGCAACAGCTTCCTCAATTTCTTTCTCTTTGTCCACTGATGGGTGTTGAATTGTCTGTATTTGGATATTTCTTGTATTTGTATTTGTCATCATGCTTGGAATAAATGCAAAAGCATCTGCGAGACGGTTATATTTTCTAGATATATGTCTCCATTTTAATTTTGGTATCTTCGCAGATAATTCCTCAACGAGTTTCTTGTATTTCTTCAAAGAAGATTCATTTGTGGTATATTCCCATTTAATTTGACAAATCACTAACTGCGAATCACTTGTTATCCTTATACTTTCAAGCTTCTTTTCTATTGCGATCTTTAATGCATGCACTACAGCTTCGTACTCTATTTCATTGTTCGTGGATGCAAATTCTAGTCTGAATGAGAATGTTGTTCTTTCTCCTTCTGGTGAAATCAACACGACTCCAATTCCATTTCCCTCACTATTGGATGATCAAGTCCACTAGAATTTCCCATCTATCTGGTTCTGTTAACAAGTCTTTTGGATTTCCAAATTCTTCTTCAACATCCATCATTTCCTCTACTGCTTCATCTTCTTCCAAAGGAAATTCTGCCAAAAAATCTGCGACGACTTGTGATTTTTGCGATGACAATACTTCGTATTTTATCTTGTAATGGTTTACTTGTGCATTCCACCTTTCTATTCTTCCTGACCTTTTTGTGTTCTTCATGATTGATTCAATTGGGACTTTGGTTACCACTTTTATCACATGTGCTTGAAAGTATATTCGTAACTTGAATGATGCATAAACCAGGGCTAAGATTAACTTCTCCATTTTAGAATAATTCTTCTCTGCTGCATTAAAGGTTTTACTAATGTAGTAAATGGGCCTTTCTACTCTTGCGTCTGCTCGCAACAGAACTGCACTTAGAGCATATGGATTTGTTGCGAGGTATACCAATAATTCTTCGTCTCTCTCTGGTTTCTATAGTATAGATGTATTTGCGAGGTATTCTTTGATTCCTTGAAAAGCTTTTTCACATTCATCAGTCCACTTGAATTTTGCTCCCTTCTTAAGTATGTTGAAAAAATGCTTGCACTTATCTGACATTCGCGAAATAAATCTTCCAAGTGAATCCAAGAGTCCATTTAGCTTTTGTACTTCTTTTACCGTTGCAGGTGTTGGCATGTCACGAACTGCTTGGACCTTTTCTGGATCAACTTGTATTCCCTCCTTTGATACTATGTATCCCAAGAACTTTCCAGACGAAACCCCAATTATACATTTCTCAGGATTTAATTTGATGTTGAACTTTCTCATTTGCTCAAATATTTCCTTCAAATATTGCACATGATCTTTAGCTTCCTTGCTTTTTATCAACATATCATCTACATATACCTCCAAAGTTTTATGTATCCACTTCGCGAACACTTTTTCAACCATACGTTGATATGTAGCACCCGCATTCCGCAAACCAAATGGCATCTTCACATAACAATACAAACCCCTTGGAGAAAAAAAGGCAGTATGTTCTTGATCTTCTCTGCGAGTGATATTTGATTATACCCTTTATATCCATCAAGTGAAGTGACTCTATCATGACCTGCAGCTGATTCCACCATTTGTGGTACATCTGGTAATGGAAAACTGTCTTTGGGACATGCCTTGTTTAGATCAGTGAAATCTATGCAGATTCTTATTCCTTTATTCTTTTTCGGAACAATGACCATATTCGCAATCCATTCTGGATATTTTGCTTCCCTTATGATCCCTGCATCCAACATCTTTTGTAATTCTTCTTCTATCTGTACATGATAATTTTGTGATATCTTCCTTATTCTTTGTTTGAATGGTCTTACATTTTTATCTATGTTCAATCTATGACACGCCACTGATGGATCAATTCCTGGTATCTCATCTACACTTCCTGCAAAGATATCTTTATATTCTCGCAAAATATCAATAGTTCTTTTTTATTCTTCTTCATCCATCTTAGTTCCAATTCGCAAGAATAAAGGCTCCTCTTTACTTCCCATATTTATTTCTTTAGTTGGTTCAGCTGCAACATAGCTTGGACTTTGCTCCCCCATAGGTGTTGGTTCTTTGATTATTTTTGCTGGTTCCCCTTCTTTTTATGGAATCTCATTTGGTATACCTCTCCCTTCCTTTGCTCTTATTGTATACACTTGGAATTCTTCTTCCTTTTTTGTTTCCTTCGCAAGTTTCCTATGAAGCTGTTTCTTTCTTGCTCTTCCTCTGCATTGCGTTACTTCAATTTGATAACAAAATTTTGCACTATCAAGATCTCCTTTTATTTCTTGTATTCCATTTGGTGTAGGAAATTTGATTCTCTGATGTAATGTTGAAGCAACAACTTTGATCGCATGAATCCACGGCCTTCCTATCAGCATGTTATATGGAGATTCCATATCTATCACACACAAGATTACATGTGTTTCGATTTCTCCTAGTAATATTCGCAGCGAGATTTCCCCTTTAGATTTTGTTGTAGATTTTCCTAATCCATGAATAAGACATTTTGAATTTGTGATTTCTTCATCTTTAATTCCCATCCCCTTAAGTGCATGATAGAATATGATATTAACAGAACTCCCTGTATCAACCAAAATTCGGTTTAATTTCCATTTTTCTGACTTTCTTATCTTCTAGCATGATCGGAATTGTGATCACCAATGGTGAAGTGTGGTTCAAGTCTTCATTTGGAATTTTTCTTGCTTTGAAAATGTGATTTTCCGCTTTTCCCATTCTTCTAAAGTTGTTATCTTTTCTTCCTCCATGATCTTTCTTCCTCTACAATCTCGCTTGTATATTTTTCCCTTCATATTACTATGAAATTCATCAATCATTGTCTTTGTGATCATATTACATTCTTCTTTTTTGCAATCTCCATCTACTGACTTCATTTGATCTTCAAATTTTCCACAATTCCCTCAAATTTAGGCTACCACAATTCTCAAGTCTCTGTTTCTAGCGCCAATTATGTAGTTGCAGAATAATCTACAACTACACCCTCAATAGAATTAGTAAAAACTCAAGAAGTTCTTGATGGTGAATGATAACTTTCTTATTAATTCTCTTAGTTGATTACATAGAATTATCAAAATGGAACTAGAATAGTTACAACTTTTTCTATTCTCTTTCCTAAGATAATTTCTTACACTCATTAAAAGAACCTCCTAAATTTTACATTTGAACTCCTATTTATAGTAAAACTTATGCAGCTGTATATGAATTTCGAAGTATCGCAATTCATCCTCGCAAAACTTCATATTTCTCCGCGCTACTTCTATCATCGTATCATTTTATAACTCTTTTCTCCTTTATTTATTACGATACTCGTGAACTATTATCTTGCGATATTCAGTACCTACAGTAGAAATAAGCCCATGGTTAGAACTCAACTTGAAAACCACCAACCCTAAACTCGTTATAAGCCCATGGGTAGAACCCAACTTGAAAACCGGTTGACTAGATAAGGGATCCCATTGACTTATAAACTACCCAATTAAGCCCCATCTACCAATGTGGGACTAAGGTCCCAACATCCCACCACGCTTCCAGACCCAACGTCCTCGTTGGCCCACTCTATCGACACTGACTCGACGGTAGCCCTTTCCCTTATGGCCGCTCCGCTCGACTATCAGTATTTAATGCGGTGACAACTACGCCCATACATAGGTGCCCCTGCACCTTAATCCAGACTCTAGGTCACCACTTCCGTGGAGCAGGCATGGCCGTGGTGGTTGGCTCTGATATCAAATGTTAGGGTACCAACCCTAAACTCGTCATAAGCCCATGGGTAGAACTCAACTTGAAAATCGGTTGACTAGATGAGGGATCCCATTGACCAATAAACTACCCAATTAATCCCCATCTACCAATGTGTGACTAAGTTACCAACACAATGCAAATGCAAATCGAAGAAATTAACATTATAAAAAGAGAATTCAAATAAAATAAGATTTTGTTTTATTGATCATCAGACTGATTTATGGTCAATCAAGGTTTGTGTGTTGGCTTAGTCAATTTTAGCGTGGGAGTTGTATTGGTGGATCTGCGTACTATAGGAATTTAGAAGGTCAGGGAATAAAGCTGGTTTAGATTTATCTCTCCCATTTCGTTTTCATTAGTTCAGATTTATTTCACTACGGGAAAAATAGTAATCTACAACTGTAACTTTACAACTCGTATATTTAAGGTTGTGAAAGGTGGTATGTTTGACAACTTTTGTTTGACAAAAGTTTTCAAAGTATAAAAATGTCCAACTCTTAGAACCAAAGAGGAACAAAAATTCGTGACGAGAATCAAAATCACAACGTTTTTGTGAAAAGAGTAGTAACCACCTTTAGACTTTAACAACTCATCTTGTTAAGGTAGTGAATGTACGACAACACTTATAAGGGTTGTTGAAGATAAAAAAAAAATCATTTGGAGAAATAGTGTTTGAGAGATTCTAACACAAGCCTACTAGGTGTTAGCACAAGCCCTGAACCATCCTTCCTTCCTCTCAATATTGGTAGTTTTGTCCAATTTTTTTTATTATTACTATCACGACCCTTATAAGAGTTGTAAAAAAAAAATCGAAAAAAAAATGAGGCTCAGGAGAGTTGAACCCGAGCCTCAGGTGTCCAAGTGAGGTCTTCCAACCATCCCTTCACATTTAGATATATGATTATATTTTACATCTACTTTTATATATAAGAAAATTTCAAACTGAGCCTTAAAAAAAAGACCAACAAATGCGCCACTTTGCATACTATGAAAATGACCAGAAAATTAGTAAAGTAATATTACATATTGTGAAAATGACCATATTACACTTATTAGAAATAAGTGCAATAAATATTATGGAGACTGTGAAAGTGATCAGATTACCTTATCGAAAATAAGTAAAGTAAATATTACAGACTGTGAAAATGACCATATTACCCTTATTGGAAATAAGTGCAATAAATATTATGGTCATTTTCAAAGTCCTTAATATTTAATCTACCTATTTCCTATAAGGGTAGTCTGGTCATTTTCAGAATTTCTATAATATTTATTCCACTTATTTCCAACAAGGGTAATACGTAATTTTCACAATCGGTAATATTTACTTTACTTATTACCGATAAGGGTAGTCTGGTCATTTTCACAATCTCCATAATATTTATGGCACTTTTTTCCAATAAGGGTAATACGATCATTTTAACATTATGTAATATTTACTTTATTTATATTCAATAAGGGTAGTTTGGTCATTTTCACAGTCTCCATAGTATTTATTGCACTTATTTCTAGTAAGGGTAATATGGTCATTTTCACAATCGGTAACATTTACTTTACTTTTTTCCGATAAGGGTAGTTTGGTCATTTTCAAAGTCTCCATAATATTTATTGCACTTTTTTCGAATAAGGGTAATATGGTCATTTTCACAGTCTGTAAGCATTACTTTACTTATTTCCAATAAGGGTAGTCTGGTCATTTTTCAGTCTCCATAATATTTATTGCACTTTTTTCCAATAAGGGTAATACGGTCATTTTCATAGTCTGTAAGAATTACTTTACTTATTTCAGATAAGGGTAGTTTGGTCATTTTCACAGTATCCATAATATTTATTGCATTTTTTTCCAATAAGGGTAATATGGTCATTTTCACGGTTTGTAACATTTACTTTACTTATTTCCGATAAGGGTAGTATGGTCATTTTTCAGTCTCCATAATATTTATTACACTTTTTTCCAATAAGGGTAATACGGTCATTTTCATAGTCTGTAAGAATTACTCTACTTATTTCAGATAAGGGTAGTATGGTCATTTTCACAGTCTCCATAATATTTATTGCACTTTTTTCCAATAAGGGTAATATGGTCATTTTCACGGTCTGTAACATTTACTTTACTTATTTCCGATAAGGGTAATCTGGTCATTTTTCAGTCTCCATAATATTTATTACACTTTTTTTAATAAGGGTAATACGGTCATTTTCATAGTCTGTAAGAATTACTTTACTTATTTCAGATAAGGGTAGTTTGGTCATTTTCACAGTCTCCATAATATTTATTGCACTTTTTTCCAATAAGGGTAATATGGTCATTTTCACGGTCTGTAACATTTACTTTACTTATTTCTGACAAGGGTACTATCGTCATTTTCACAGTCTCCATAATATTTATTACACTTTTTTCCAATAAGGGTAATATGGTCATTTTCACAATCGGTAACATTTACTTTACTTATTTCCGATAAGGGTAGCATGGTCATTTTTCACTGTCTCCATAATATTTATTGCACTTTTTTCCAATAAGGGTAATATGGTCACTTTCACCTGTAGTAGTCCACTCACGGCCTGGTTTCGATCTCGGACCCAGGGTTTGCATACAATATCCCAGAATATGGTTTGTTTAATGTTTCAGAGAATATCCCGAAGGAATCTTACCTGTAAATGGATGGATTCATCGTTCTTACGAAGTTTCCGACTTCGAGTAGTCCACTCCTGACCAGGTTTCGATCCCGGAGCCATGATATGCATACAATATGCCAGAATATGGTTTGTTAAATGTTTCAGGGAATATTCCGAAGGAATCTTACCTGTAAATGGATGGATTCATCGTTCTTACGAAGTTTCCGATTTATAGTAGTCCACTCACGGACAGGTTTCGATCTCGGAGCCAGGTTTTGTATACAATATGCCAGAATATGGTTTGTTTAATGTTTCGGGGAATATTCCGAAGGAATCTTATCTGTAAATGGATGGATTCATCGTTCTTACGAAGTTTCCGACTTATAATAGTCAACTCACGGCCAGGTTTCGATCTCGGAGCCAGGGTTTGCATACAATATGCCAGAATAGGGTTTGTTTAATGTTTCGGGGTATATTCCGAAGGAATCTTACCTGTAAATGGATGGATTCATCATTCTTACGAAGTTTCCGACTTATAGTAGTCCACTCCTGGCCAGGTTTCGATCCTGGAGCCATGGTATGCATAAAATATGCCAGAATATGGTTTGTTTAATGTTTCAGGGAATATTTCGAAAGAATCTTACCTGTAAATGGATGGATTCATCGTTCTTACCAAGTTTCCGACTTATAATAGTCAACTCACGGCCAGGTTTCGATCTCGGAGCCAGGGTTTGCATACAATATGCCAGAATAGGGTTTTTTTAATGTTTCGGGGTATATTCCGAAGGAATCTTACCTGTAAATGGATGGATTCATCATTCTTACGAAGTTTCCGACTTATAGTAGTTCACTCACGGCCAGGTTTCGATCCCGGAGCCATGGTATGCATAAAATATGCCAGAATATGGTTTGTTTAATGTTTCGGGGAATATTCCGAAAGAATCTTACCTGTAAATGGATGGATTCATCGTTCTTACGAAGTTTCCGACTTATAGTAGTCCACTCACGGACATGCTTCGATCTCGGAGCCAGGTTTTGTATACAATATGCCAGAATAGGATTTGTTTAAGGTTTCGGGGAATATTCTGAAGGAATCTTACCTGTAAATGGATGGATTCATCATTCTTACCAAGTTTGAAGTCTGAACCCTCTCAGAGCTTCTTAGTTCATAGTTTATGGATTTCAATGATGTATCCTGCTAAGTTTGAAGTCAGAAACCTCCCGGAGCTTCTTGGTCCAGAGTTTGTATGCCGTTATACCACATTTGAAGTTCGAATCGACATCGAGCTTCAAATTTATCGATTTCAATGATTATCCTTCTAAGTTTGAAGTCAGAAACCCTCCCGAAGCTTCTTGGTTCACAGTTTGTATGCCGTTATACCACATTTGAAGTTCGAATCAATACTAAGATTCATATTTATCGATTTCGATGATGTATCATGCTAAGTTTGAAGTCAGAACCTTCCCGAAGCTTCTTGGATTATAGTTTGTATGTTGTTATACCACATTTGAAGTTCGAATCAACACTGAGCCTCATATTTATCGATTTTGATGATGTATCCGGCTAAGTTTGAAATCAGAACCATCCTGAATTTTTATAACCTGAGTTTACCAGTGTGAACTAAAGCTACTTCATGACCTGTATGACTTGTTAAAATTACTTCATGACATATGCGACTAGTCTAAATTCAAACCGGAAACACAAAGAGAAAGCACAAAGAAACACACCAATTATCGAATTCATTTTTCATTTTCCCTATTCATTCTTATACGTTTTTTGGATTTTTTTTTTATCAGAATGTCGATAACAATGTCCTAAATTTAATAGTATTTTTTTTCGAATTTTTTTCATGTCGAATATTGATAATTAAACTAAAAACATGAGTTTGTATTAACACAAAGAGAAACAGAAACATCTCAATCTGTATGAGAATCCAAAAATAAACCTACACCGTCGGATTCTTTATGCAATCCGTATGACCTCCTTATCCACGGTCCAGAGTATTTTAACTTATGTTAAGGAGAGAGAGAAAACCTCTGCTCATTCTCCGCCTCTCATCTTCAGCTCTATCTGCAAAACCTAATTTCTCCTCTATCCCCACTCTCAGAAACTCCAATTTCATAACCCTAAATCTCAAGTTTCTTATTCGATTCACTATAAATAACTAATTTATTACCCCCAAAACTCTGTTCTGAAACTCTAATCGATCCTTGTTTCTTATTTCTATTTTCTTTTCTCTCTTTCTTCTTCTCTTCTCTGGCGATTCAGAGATGAAATCTCTATTAAGGAACTTCACTAAAATTTAGTAAAAACCAATCAATCGAGTGTGGTGTTGATGAGTTAATAGTTTGTGTTTGGTTAGAAAGTTCGATTGAGTTGAGGAGAAGTGATTCTGTGAAGAAATTAGGGTTCATGAAATCAATTTCGGGATTCAGTTAAGGGTGAAGAAGAAAGAATCAAAGGATGGCTTTGATAAATTGGAAGGTTTGATTGATGTTTTGAGGTTGAATTAGAGAATAAAATCTCTGAGACTCGAATTAGGGTTTGAGTTGGAAATTCGGATGAAGAACTAGAAGATGAATTTGAAGGTTTAAGTGACGAACTAAAGATGGGTAATGAATGAATTGAAGATTTAGAGTTTATTTGAGAATGAATTAGAGTATCTTGGATTTAGGGTTCTTGGGTCTGAAGTTTAATTGAAGAAGATGAGATCGACAGTTCAGGGATATGAAGAATTCAAGGTTGAAGATTTTAAAGAGCATGCTTCATCTGTTTCAATTTGGAATTCTCTGAGGTAATCCTTCTTTCTTCAATTGAAGTCTGTTATCTCTATTGAAGTATTGATGTGTTGTCATCTGTGGGTTTGGGTGTTATGAATGTTGTTGTTAATCTGAGTTACAAATGTTGTAATTGAGTTTGGTAGTAGTGATTGTTGATTGTGTTGTTGCAATGGTGTTTAAATTATAGATGGTTTTATGCACATTTGTTCCTAAATTATAGATGGTTTGAGTTTTTGCGGATTTATGCTTTTGTTAAAAAATTCAGTTTTATGGTTAGAAAACTCATATTTTGGTATGTTGGTTTAATTTAGTTTTGTTTTGTTCTGTAAACAGCTAAATATTCTACTTCTGTTAATATCTAAATATTAGTATCTCAAAATGCTTAAACTGGAAACTAACATTCTACCACTGTCTGTAATGATACTCATCTGTTTACTTAAACCTCTCTGGGTTTGGGTGGGTTCATTTTATTTAGTTTTTATACCGGTTTGTATCTTTCTCTATTAGATGTTTTCTTCCAATTTCATCAATTTTCATTTTCATTTTACTTTTATTTGAAATTCATTTTCTGTGAAGAATGAATTATGGGTTGATGTATGAATTACATGCTTGAGATGAGAACTGGTGCTCAAGAAGATGTAACTTATGATTATGGAGCAAGACTGTCCACTGAAGTGCCAGCATGGATCAACAGAGTTGTGTTGATGGAGGTTGATGTTGCTGTGTTGATTTGAGGAATGGATTGAACTGAGAATGAAAGAGGTGCTGCAGTGGCTTCAACTGTTATAAGACAGGGAAGCAAGGAGATAGTGATAAAAAGGAGTTGCAGTTGGAACTGACGCCATTCCATTCATAGAGAAGGAAGAATGAATGCAGCTGGTGGTTGCAGTCATGAGAAGTTGATAAAATTATAGTTGCAGGCTGGTATATGCTGTTGATGTTCAGGTGGAGCTGAAAACTCTTGCAGCTGTTGCAGGAGCCAAGGAAGGAGTTGAGAGCATGTTTGAGCTGCAACTGGAGCTGGTACGGACTCAATAGGTTGCATGCGCTGAAAGGCATTGCGCTGTAAAGTGAGCCACGTGACTGGTACTGGTAAAGGCGCTAGCTGCTAGTAAGTTGTTGTTTATTAATTCTGATTGAAGATTAGGTTTTTAGTTAGATTGAAGATCATGCGATATCCCCGTATGCATTTTCAGGAGGAAGACAAACAAATAATATTGCCAACGATCACCTTGGCACCAAATCAGGTCAGTTTAAAGCATCGACCTCTGATTGAGAACTGTTTTTGTTCTTTAATGTTTATCACTAGGTTCACTTCTAATGATCTCTGTGTACACACTTGCAGAACTATCGACGAAGATGAAGGAACATGATCACGTCATAGAACCAGAAACCAGGAAATTAAAGACAGGCAAGCTCAGCAGAAAATGCAACTGATAGCCCACTCCAGTCAGATAAATAGGTAAGATGTACAAAGTCTGTCCAGTGATTTTCTTGTTTTTGTATGCTGAAACAAAGTCTGTCCAGTGATTGTCTTGTTTCTGTATGCTGAAAGAAATCTCTCTAATGGCTATTATGTTGATATCTTCCATTTTCTAAATGTAGTAACCACATAAATGAATTATTATTTTGCTTCTTTATTCCCTTATCAAGGTAACTTGAAATTTGACTACCTGGAGAAAAATCTAATCCATTACTAACCTTTTTACTTCTTTATTTGGTAGCTTGCTAATAACACTCAAAATGGGTTGCAAAGTGAAGAGGCCTGAATCCTAATTAAAGAAAACAAGAGGCTCCGTGAACAGTAAATCTTTTGTTAGATTTTCTCACACTTACATGTCATCCAGCACATCAAATGATTAGTCTTCTCACTAAGTCCACTCCATGCTGAACATCAAATGGAGTTACGTAATAAAGTCTTACTTATGCCCTTTCAGGTGCTTGGAGTTTGAGAAGAGCGAGGAAGAGCTTAATTTCAAGGCATCTAACTTCAACTTTCCTGATATATATTTTATCAGAGTACTTCAGGAACTTAAAAAAATATCTATAAACATCTTTTTTTTAACAATCAATGCAATTTCTTTTCAGGTAGAAGGTCTCAAAAATGAACTAGATAAAGTTGAGCTCGAGTACGAACAAATGTTGGCCGATTCTAAACTGATGGATATGTTAAAGGAGGAGAAAGTGTAAATGGTAGTAGATTTTTTTTTTTCATTTGTAACTTGGGGTTAATTTTAGTTTAGATCCGCGATACGAAAGAAAAGAAGGAAAATCTCCTCATGTTTGGAGATCTCGTATCATACTTAGATTAGGAACCCCTCCTTCACGGTTGGTACATACACTACACCATATCCTGAATTTTGTAACATTTCGATTTCGGGGGTGTGCAACGGATATAGACGTTGAACCATGGTTCAACGTCTATATCCGTTGCTCCCTTTTTTATACGTTGCGCACAATAAATAGCATTGATTTATTAAATGAAATTATTGGATCAACATATTTGGAATTATTAAAACGTTGTACACGCCCGGTATTTCTGTAATATAAAGCATTTTCATGGGATTTAAGATAATCTGTTTTTTTTAGTTTTGTTATTTTTCTTTTTATTTATAAATCATTTAGAAAATCGTTTTTCTCTCTCTATTTCTTTCTTCAACTCTCAAAACCTTCGATGTGTCAAAACCTTCAGACATAGTGAAGCAGCTTCAACTCTCAAAACCCCAAGTCGTAATCAAAACCCCAATTCGTCATCAAAACACAGAGATTTGTTTAGTTAAAAATCTAGAAAACCAAATCTTAACTCATAAAACCAGATCTAAAATCTCAAAAAATTCTTTAACCTAGAAAATCAAATTTTCCTGAAATCAAAAATCGATACATCAGATAGTTGATTGCGTTGTTGATTATCATCAGGTATAAATCATTATCTACTACCGCTGTTGTTTGATTTTGATTTTGTTGAATATCTTTTGATCTATTATTTGACCTAACTTTGTGAGGTTGGGGTGTATTTTGGTTGAGTTTTGGTTTCAGTTTAACGTGTAGGTTTTAGTGATTTTATTTTGTATCACATAATTTTAAAGTAAGGGTTCGATTTTAGCTTCCGGATAACATTCTGATATACACCTACAGAAAAAAATCTAAAATTGAAGTTCAAAGTTATTATCAGTTTTCGAGATTGACCGTAATGCGTGTGTTTTTATGCTGTTACTTTATGCTTTCTCTTGTTATAGCTTAGTTGGACTTTAACCGATAATATAGATTGGAGATTTTTTAGTTGTGAGGTTAGCATTATTAGAGTTTTGTCCCATCTAAACTTGTACTCATCAATTAGAGATTTAGTTTTGGTTTGACTGTATGATATTTGTAAATCAACTATGTTATGTAAGGAAGGCATGGGATAGTTGGTTAGAGTGTTTAACTGTAATATGTGTATGGTGTATTAGATCAGTGGAATTGAAAAATTGTGCAAAGTAGGAGTTTTATACTTGTGTAAGCTTTGTAGTAAAATTTTCTATTATGTTATTTTGTGTTGGTAATGGGATGTCTTATTGACCATCATACATGTTTATGCTTCAAAAAAAAAAATCATACATGTTTAGTTTTAAGTAAGTCTTTTTTTTCTTTGGAAGCATCAATTCCATCCGTTTTTATGCTTCGCTCTGAAGCGAAACAATGTAATGATTATTCTTCCTTTCTGCAGGTTTATGCCCTCAAGTTTTAAAACTACTCAGTCAAGAAGAATTTTGTTCTGCCTTCGTTAGTGCACTGTATAGTACAGCTTCTCTTTTACTACGTGAGTGCAAGTACCTGCGTACTTTCTTATGCCATCTATAATACCACATCTGTGGCAGGCACGATTTCTTATAAATCTATGTGATGGGAGTTATAAGAAGCATTTTCACATGTGAAATAAGTTCTGAACTTTTGGATACATATTGTTGTGCCCCTTTTGTTGGATTTTTTGAGTGGATATAGAAAACAAAGTTCAACTACATAGCGTGGAGGGGGGTTTTCTATGTTTTCTTTATGCTCCTCTCAGTGGACGAGTCTTCAAGTCGGTCGGGGAAAGTTTGGTCGGTCAACCTTGAAGGTGAATTGATCTATAGCTGGCCAGTTCTCACTGCTGGACTATCTGTTATTGTTGCTCTTTCTCTATCTTTATTTATTATCTTCGAGCATATAACTGCTTATAATCATCCCGAGGTTTTTTGTGCCATAACTAATTGATGTGGTCAGCTTTTGGATATCTTTTGTTACGTTTGTTTCGGTTTCTTATTTGCTGATTTAGTTTTTCTTGACCTTAGACTAATGGTTTAATCATCATCTTACTTCAGGAACAGAAATTTCTGAATGAAATCAACCTCATGGTGCCTATTTGTGCATTAGAATCAATATGTGATCTCACAACCTTTTATTTGAGAAGCTCCTTCTAATTTTTTTATAGCATTGAAGGTGTGGGCATATTTACTGCATTTCTTTATTATGTAAAGCCATTGTTCTGTCGTCAATTTGAGATGTGCTCTTGTTTGAAACTTCAGTTTTTGTTGTATAACTGGAGGAGCATTTTTCTGTAGAAACTTTTTGCCATCATCAACTCTACGAACATACCTTAAATTATGTTAAACATCAACTTTCATTCATTAGTTGTTGTCCTCAACTTCCAATTTCATTGGCTACCTCTTCAAAGGTAATTTTGATTTACTTTTTAGTTTGTCAATTTAGTATTTTGTGGTGAAAATGATTGGGATTTTCTTTGAAGCTAATGTCTTAGATTATGGGTTTGTGTTGGTTTTGCTTAATTTGATCAGTTTGTTCATCTTTGTCTACAAGGTTGAGATGGACCATTGTTTTTTTTTGCTTTTTGAGATGATTTTTAAAATGTGATATCTAATTTTTGTGTTTCAATGGTTTTCTTAGTCTAGACTAAGTTTTTGTGGATGTATTACAGATGAAAACAGGTAGCTCTACGACATAATAGATGATAATCCGATTGAACTCAGTATGACCAATATGAAGGTGATGAGCAAACTGGTAGCAATCTCGTGCAAGTGGATGAAAATGGACACTATATTCTCAATTCAGCATTGAAGATGTTGTTGTTGTTGGTGTAGGGGGCATCTTTTTAGGACCCCTCTTTTATGCACTTCACTTCAAACAGGTTTTTTTTTCTTTTTTTCTTTTTCAATTTACCTATTGAACTTCTGGTACCAAATTTATTCACAATTTGGTTGTAAAAAAAAATCTGGGGTGGAAAGTACCATTCAATTATTTTTATTATTCCTTCTCAACAATCCTCTTTTTGTTTTTCTGTTACAGGCTCTTGGAGATTTTTTGTAGAGTATAACAGATGGACACCAAACTTAACCTTGATATAGTATGCCACTATTTCTGATCTTTACACCAAAAGCTAAAATACTTGAGTTTCCTTTGTAACGAGAACTAATTACCATGTAGTCATTATGGGTACCCATTGCATTACTAAGGAGCTGATGACTTTTCCATCTCGTGTTTCAGAGGCTTGAATTTCTCGGTGATTCTAGAAGTGCTCAGTACCTTGCGTATTTCAGTGGAAGTTGACTGATTTATTCAGACACATGACAATGACAAACAGTGGACAAACAATGGAGAATAGATTCATGCTGAGCTTAAGTTACAAAAAAAGAAGAAGATGTTTTGTTGATACGAGGTGGATCTGATAGAACCAGAAAGACTGCGAAAGTATTGGTTTAACTGAAGCTTTGGGTTAACTTTTTAGGATTGTTTTATAAACCTTTATCAAAAAAATTATTTTTTATGCTTTATACTCCTAAAATATGTAAATGCAACAGGATTGAGGTACTCATCATGCACTATATGATTAGTAAGTGTGAGGGTTGGGACTGGCTTGATGTTAAAGATATTCCAGAGAAAATGGATACTTCTACATAGAGTAAGATCCTAACTTGTATTCCTTTATACTTCTTAGACCCTAAATCAGAAGTACTTCATAACCTATTATACTGTACTTCTATATGTAACCCCCAGGTAACGTTCTTTAATGTACATACTTCATAACTTGTTATTCCCTTATCTCTACTATCAGCTTTTTAAATGGTTTATTTTTTCATCACCAGATATCCGAAACTGGATCAGAAACATTGAACATCATTCCCCTGAGTCTTTGACAATGTCAATAAGATTCACGCGAGAAACAAGGCTGGTATCGTTGAAAGTCACATGGTGAGATTTTAATGTCATTATGCTTCTTGGGATCACCTTTGTATGCTGATATTTTAATTAGTTCCATTGGTGGTTATGATTTACGACCTTTAAGTAATTGTTAGTCATGTTTTTGAACTGGGGTAAGAGTTTATTCTTAATTAAAACTGCAGACCCTTGTAATAAATATTGTTATTTTTGCTTATTCCTTTTCTAACACTTTGAGATTTTGAAGCACGTGGTTATAACTAGCATCCTTCATGACCTATTATTCCTATACCTTTTAGAGTTGATATCACCTTTATTTATTTCAAATTTGTTTTAATTTCTAATAATTACTTACAAATTTTCTTTTTCTATATTTCGGCAGTGCCCACCGCCAAAGGTCAAGCACTTGCTGACGAGTGTGGTATCAAATTATTTGAGAATGTAAGAAAAAATCTCCCTGGTGTGTACGAATCTAAATGTGGAGCACGTTTTCTTTTCCTCATAAGGTGATTCTTTTGAGCTATAACATTCTAAATTCTTTTATCTGCTTCCTTTCATGGTTCTAGGCTATCAACCTGATGCTTCCTATCATGCTGAGATGGTTTAAGAATTAGAATTGGTGTTACATCCGTAACTGTCATTCTATTAATATCCATACAGCTTATAAGGTCACTTACCAAAGATGGGACTATGTTTTCCAGGTGTTCATGTAAGATTGTATACACTGAAGAGAAGGATAACTCGAATATATCCTTAACGAGTTTCGAAACCAAAACCTAGGCCTATATATTCTGTAAGTCCTGTTGCTTATTGGAAAGAGTTGTCTATGCTCCGACCAATCGAAAACTCTGAACTTCCAGGGGTTGAATCATGAGGCATTGGTAGCGCTGGTGTCAAAAAGATTATTCAGTGTAGAGCTTATTAACAACTGAAGCTGACTGATTTATATTAACTGATGTTTGATCTTTCAAATTCAGAAATTAGGGTTCTTGAGCTAAGTTAGGTAATCTGAAATTTAGTGGTATTCTGTGTATTGTTGTTGCTTTTTTGAATCACCCCAATTAATTCTATGGGTTTTGTATCTACACTTCTAGAGTTTGAAAACCTAATTGATGAGAAATTTATGTTCTTGATGGTGATGTAAAGATGATAAATCAAATGTTCTTTATGGTGATATAAAGATGATAAATCAAATGTTCTTTATGGTGATGTAAAGATGATAAATCAAATGTTCTTTATGGTGATGTAAAGATGATAAATCAAATGTTCTTGATGATGAATATTCAGGTGCAGAAATATGCCAGAATTATTGTCGGTTTTTTTTTTTGGTACCTGTAAATAATTTTGCAACGTATATAAATGTTGCTAAAATAAGTATAATACGTTGCCTAAATTAGTGAAACCGTTGCACAAATTTAATAATCCGTTGCTCAAATAGCAAATAAAACGTTGGTAAACCGGTTGACCAACGTTTATATACGTTGCAAAAATTAATTTGTGCAACGGATTTTGGCGTTATACACAAATTTGCTACGCCATATTCCCAACAGATATATGCGTTGGTTAAACTCATTGCAACGCGTATATGCGTCGCAAATCAGCTGTTTGGTGTAGTGATAGGCAGTTGGGTCTTAACTCACCAAATTTTGTTCATCTATAAAATGTGAATATTACTAAATACTGACAAATTTTGTTCGTCTGTGATGAAGTTGGGAGATTGCAAGGCTGAGATGGTGTTTGTTGCAGCTTGGATGAAGTTTGGTGGTGTTGTTGTTGGTTCAATAGGTGCATCTCTAGAAGACTTAGCTGGACTGGCTGAGAGAGAAGTGAAGTGCAATGTTCAGGTGTATGCACTAGCCTTTGAGTGCATATATATACTGAAGTCTAGGATTCTTAGTTTGTCAAGTTTATGATATCAATCTATCGTTTTTCGTCTAAGTAACTAAATAATTTGTAGACATATAGTTTCTCTATGGTTTTGTCTATAGTTAACTGTTTGAATGATGTAACATTGGTGGTTTACATTTGAATAAATGCTGGTATTTTTAGAATGGTGCGACCAATTTCATTTTTTTTTTCACAAATGAAAAATAACCACAACTCCTATGAAAAGTTGCCAAAGAAGTGACTTGCAACTCAAACAAAAGTTGTCAAGGAGTTGTCATACAACTCTTCCCATAGTTTTCCAAGAACTGACATACAACTGTACCCACAGTTGACGACGAATGTTCTACAACACAAACAAGTGTAGTGTAAGAGTTATTTTCACAACCAGGTAAGAGTCATGTTAGGCACTAAGAGCAAATTTCGAACAACTGACAAAAGTATTGTACAAAACAAAACTACAACTATGTTTACGACTCTATCTAAAGAGTTGTATAGATTTGAGAATTTCTAAAGAGTTGGTAGCTGTAAATAATTTTGCAACGTATATAAATGTTGCTAAAATAAGTATAATACGTTGCCTAAATTAGTGAAACCGTTGCACAAATTTAATAATCCGTTGCTCAAATAGCAAATAAAACGTTGGTAAACCGGTTGACCAACGTTTATATACGTTGCAAAAATTAATTTGTGCAACGGATTTTGGCGTTGCACACAAATTTGCTACGCCATATTCCCAACGGATATATGCGTTGGTTAAACTCATTGCAACGCGTATATGCGTCGCAAATCAGCTATTTTGGTGTAGTGATAGGCAGTTGGGTCTTAACTCACCAAATTTTGTTCATCTATAAAATGTGAATATTACTAAATCTTTGACAAATTTTGTTAAATCGACGGTGAAGTTGGGAGATTGCAAATTGAGATGGTGTTTGTTGCAGCTTGGATGAAGTTTGGTGGTGTTGTTGTTGGTTCAATAGGTGCATCTATAGAAGACTTAGCTGGACTGGATGAGAGAGAAGTGAACTGCAATGTTCAGGTGTATGTACTAGCCTTTGAGTGCATATATATACTGAAGTCTAGGATTCTTAGTTTGTCAAGTTTATGATATCAATCTATCGTTTTTCGTCTAAGTAACTAAATAATTTGTAGACATATAGTTTCTCTATGGTTTTGTCTATAGTTAACTGTTTGAATGATGTAACATTGGTGGTTTACATTTGAATAAATGCTAGTATTTTTAGAATGGTGCGACCAATTTCATTTTTTTTTTCACAAATGAAAAATAACCACAACTCCTATGAAAAGTTGCCAAAGAAGTGACTTGCAACTCAAACAAAAGTTTTCAAGGAGTTGTCATACAACTCTTCCCATAGTTTTCCAAGAACTGACATACAACTGTACCCACAGTTGACGACGAATGTTCTACAACACAAACAAGTGTAGTGTAAGAGTTATTTTCACAACCTAGGTAAGAGTCATGTTAGGCACTAAGAGCAAATTTTGAACAACTGACAAAAGTATTGTACAAAACAAAACTACAACTATGTTTACGACTCTATCTAAAGAGTTGTATAGATTTGAGAATTTCTAAAGAGTTGGTACCTGTAAATAATTTTGCAACGTATATAAATGTTGCTAAAATAAGTATAATACGTTGCCTAAATTAGTGAAACCGTTGCACAAATTTAATAATCCGTTGCTCAAATAGCAAATAAAACGTTGGTAAACCGGTTGACCAACGTTTATATACGTTGCAAAAATTAATTTGTGCAACGGATTTTGGCGTTGCACACAAATTTGCTACGCCATATTCCCAACGGATATATCGTTGGTTAAACTCATTGCAACGCGTATATGCGTCGCAAATCAGCTGTTTTGGTGTAGTGATAGGCGGTTGGGTCTTAACTCACCAAATTTTGTTCATCTATAAAATGTCAATATTACTAAATCTTGACAAATTTTGTTCGTCGACAGTGAAGTTGGGAGATTGCAAGGCTGAGATGGTGTTTGTTGCAGCTTGGATGAAGTTTGGTGGTGTTGTTGTTGGTTCAATAGGTGCATCTATAGAAGACTTAGCTGTACTGGCTGAGAGAGAAGTGAACTGCAATGTTCAGGTGTATGCACTAGCCTTTGAGTGCATATATATACTGAAGTCTAGGATTCTTAGTTTGTCAAGTTTATGATATCAATCTATCGTTTTTCGTCTAAGTAACTAAATAATTTGTAGACATATAGTTTCTCTATGGTTTTGTCTATAGTTAACTGTTTGAATGATGTAACATTGGTGGTTTACATTTGAATAAATGCTGGTATTTTTAGAATGGTGCGACCAATTTCATTTTTTTTTTCACAAATGAAAAATAACCACAACTCCTATGAAAAGTTGCCAAAGAAGTGACTTGCAACTCAAACAAAAGTTGTCAAGGAGTTGTCATACAACTCTTCCCATAGTTTTCCAAGAACTGACATACAACTGTACCCATAGTTGACGATGAATGTTCTACAACACAAACAAGTGTAGTGTAAGAGTTATTTTCACAACCCAGGTAAGAGTCATGTTAGGCACTAAGAGCAAATTTCGAACAACTGACAAAAGTATTGTACAAAACAAAACTACAACTATGTTTACGACTCTATCTAAAGAGTTGTATAGATTTGAGAATTTCTAAAGAGTTGGTAGCTGTAAATAATTTTGCAACGTATATAAATGTTGCTAAAATAAGTATAATACGTTGCCTAAATTAGTGAAACCGTTGCACAAATTTAATAATCCGTTGCTCAAATAGCAAATAAAACGTTGGTAAACCGGTTGACCAACGTTTATATACGTTGCAAAAATTAATTTGTGCAACGGATTTTGGCGTTGCACACAAATTTGCTACGCCATATTCCCAACGGATATATGCGTTGGTTAAACTCATTGCAACGCGTATATGCGTCGCAAATCACTGCGTTTTGGTGTAGTGATAGGCAGTTGGGTCTTAACTCACCAAATTTTGTTCATCTATAAAATGTGAATATTACTAAATACTGACAAATTTTGTTCGTCTGACAGTGAAGTTGGGAGATTGCAAGGCTGAGATGGTGTTTGTTGCAGCTTGGATGAAGTTTGGTGGTGTTGTTGTTGGTTCAATAGGTGCATCTATAGAAGACTTGCTGACTGGCTGAGATAGAAGTGAACTGCAATGTTCAGGTGTATGCACTAGCCTTTGAGTGATATATATACTGAAGTCTAGGATTCTTAGTTTGTCAAGTTTATGATATCAATCTATCGTTTTTTCGTCTAAGTAACTAAATAATTTGTAGACATATAGTTTCTCTATGGTTTTGTCTATAGTTAACTGTTTGAATGATGTAACATTGGTGGTTTACATTTGAATAAATGCTGGTATTTTTAGAATGGTGCGACCAATTTCATTTTTTTTTTTCACAAATGAAAAATAACCACAACTCCTATGAAAAGTTGCCAAAGAAGTGACTTGCAACTCAAACAAAAGTTGTCAAGGAGTTGTCATACAACTCTTCCCATAGTTTTCCAAGAACTGACATACAACTGTACCCACAGTTGACGATGAATGTTCTACAACACAAACAAGTGTAGTGTAAGAGTTATTTTCACAACCCAGGTAAGAGTCATGTTAGGCACTAAGAGCAAATTTCGAACAACTGACAAAAGTATTGTACAAAACAAAACTACAACTATGTTTACGACTCTATCTAAAGAGTTGTATAGATTTGAGAATTTCTAAAGAGTTGGTACCTGTAAATAATTTTGCAACGTATATAAATGTTGCTAAAATAAGTATAATACGTTGCCTAAATTAGTGAAACCGTTGCACAAATTTAATAATCCGTTGCTCAAATAGCAAATAAAACGTTGGTAAACCGGTTGACCAACGTTTATATACGTTGCAAAAATTAATTTGTGCAACGGATTTTGGCGTTGCACACAAATTTGCTACGCCATATTCCCAACGGATATATGCGTTGGTTAAACTCATTGCAACGCGTATATGCGTCGCAAATCAGCTGTTTTGGTGTAGTGATAGGCAGTTGGGTCTTAACTCACCAAATTTTGTTCATCTATAAAATGTGAATATTACTAAATACTGACAAATTTTGTTCGTCTGACAGTGAAGTTGGGAGATTGCAAGGCTGAGATGGTGTTTGTTGCAGCTTGGATGAAGTTTGGTGGTGTTGTTGTTGGTTCAATAGGTGCATCTATAGAAGACTTAGCTGGACTGGCTGAGAGAGAAGTGAACTGCAATGTTCAGGTGTATGCACTAGCCTTTGAGTGCATATATATACTGAAGTCTAGGATTCTTAGTTTGTCAAGTTTATGATATCAATCTATCGTTTTTCGTCTAAGTAACTAAATAATTTGTAGACATATAGTTTCTCTATGGTTTTGTCTATAGTTAACTGTTTGAATGATGTAACATTGGTGGTTTACATTTGAATAAATGCTGGTATTTTTAGAATGGTGCGACCAATTTCATTTTTTTTTTCACAAATGAAAAATAACCACAACTCCTATGAAAAGTTGCCAAAGAAGTGACTTGCAACTCAAACAAAAGTTGTCAAGGAGTTGTCATACAACTCTTCCCATAGTTTTCCAAGAACTGACATACAACTGTACCCACAGTTGACGACGAATGTTCTACAACACAAACAAGTGTAGTGTAAGAGTTATTTTCACAACCCAGGTAAGAGTCATGTTAGGCACTAAGAGAAAATTTCGAACAACTGACAAAAGTATTGTACAAAACAAAACTACAACTATGTTTACGACTCTATCTAAAGAGTTGTATAGATTTGAGGATTTTCTACAACCCCCCCCTTATGCAACCTATGGATAAATGTACGACAACTGATTTTTGGGGTTGTAGATTACTGTTTTTCCCGTACTGTTTATGGCTTCTGAGAAAGCCATGTCTAGCTAATCCATGTTAGGGTGAAAGGATAGACTTGTAGGATATAATTTTTACTTATGTTCTATACAATGGGTTTCTAAATTATGAGCTTAATGTTTATGGTTTTGTCTCTCTATAATGTTTTTACTTTCTCAATGATTTTTGATGTCCTATGTCATGTATACTCCATCGTTAGATTAGTAAAAGAACTCGTTGAACCTTAATAATAATTGAATTATGAATTTTCTTTGATTAGTTATGCCATGTATATCAACTGCTTAAGAATTCTACTTTAAATTGAGAACAAGCGATATTTTTGATAATTCTTGTTGACAGTTCGTAAATGCAATATTCTACATGTTATTGGAATGAGAAACAAGATTCTTGTTCTCATCACCCCTTTGTTGATCAGAGAGACTGAAATTCCATTCAAGTCCAGAGGCATCATACACTGAAGATTGTATGCATTAATTTGTGTTTCTAAAAATAGATTGTTTGAAGCTGCCTTCTAGATACAGACCATATGGATGACACTCGACTACAAGAACAAATGCAAAATAAGATTCAAGAGCTCGATGTTAGTGATGTCAATTTGATATAAGAAACATTGATGGATTCGAAATATTCGTAGCTTTTGATGAGGGTTCTCTGTGTCATATATTCCTCGAGTATTTTCTGCAGGAATCAGGGTGCCGAATACCTGTATGGTTATTATTCTACATCAGAAGTCGTCGGTCATAAATCCCTTCACCTCATTGTTGAAGAGCATGACTATAAAGATGGAAAAGAAATAATCCACAAATGCATGGGGTAAAGCTGGACAGGGACCGTCATTAATAAACAAGGAAGACGATTTCAAATCATTGCATGTAATTTCCCACTTTATGATGATGATTGTGGTACATCGGTAATTTGCCTTCGGGTTGTGCAAGGCTTTGACATGTCGGCGTAAAACTATGTTATAATTTCAGGAGTTAACATTGTCTCCTACCCAACCCGGTACTTGCTACTAGAAAAGGGTCTTTGGATATTGGATATTGGATTGTGGTACTTCGGTCGTGTTTGTTAGTGTAACTTGTGACTCACGAACCTTAATTAATGAAACTCTTGTTAGATATTTTCAATAATGTTTTCCGCTACAAAGGGGGGGTCCGGGTGGGGGGTGGGGCATAGCCCCTCCTGGCTGTGTTCGATAAAATGTGAGGAAATGGGACTAAGGTCTGTGAATGAAAGTTGACCCCCATATCAGAAACCCAACCTATGTTTTGAAAAAGATAGACAAGGTTCAATGTGGTACCAACAAGTTATGGAAGTGGTCATGATGCACTAATAATTAACTTCCCATTTCAAATTAGTGCAATGGTTCTGCAATAAAATTAGGGATGGATGCAAATCCTTAATAAGTCTAACTTTTACAAGGTGTCTCGCAGAAACAACTTCGAGACTTACCTATATGAGTATGGAAAATCAGGCCGTTTCCTAAGAGAAAAAGACCGTTCTCTGAGAGACTCGTGAATAAAGGATAAGCACATGGCCATTAATGTGATGGCTACAGAACACACAATCACAGAAATCAGTATGTGTGGAGATTCCGGTTTTATCATATGGGGTACTTGGTTCAAGACTGGTTTCACCACTGAACCCCGATAAGGCTTTGAATTCCTTACACTAAGTGAAGGTTCAAATCCAAAAGATACCTATCATTTATGTGCTGATTTCTACGAAGATGCTTATTTCCAAACTAAGTGTGAACTACGATGGCTTGATCCTACTCGGGTACGTAGGCAGTCACTTAGGTGATGCATCTCCTCTGATTTAAAAGTTTTTTACTTTGTTTTATGATTTTTTTCAATTTTGAAAATAGGGGGAGATTGTTAGATATTTTCAATAATGTTTGCCGCTACAGGGGGGGGGGGGGCTAGCAGAGTGTGAGACAACGTCTCGTAGAATTTTTTTTTCTGGTTTTGAAATTCAAAACCTATTTCAGTTTCCAGAATTTTCTACAAAAACCTGTCCGTCCCCATTAGGTTTCTTCTGAAAAGACACCATTAATGGATGCCCGTTGAAAGCGTCTGTTCGTGATGAAAAGACATCACGAAAAGGCATGAATCCCTCTTTAAATAGTGAAGGCTTTCTCCCATCTCAATCATCAAAATTTCTTTCTCTCTAAGCATCTTCAAAAACAAATTACTGTGTTTTCTTGGTTGGGTAAAGGGAGTACAACTCTTGAATTCAACAACGTTGTTTGGGCTTCATTCTATCATGAAGGCAATATTTCACTGACCAATTGTACTCGCCAATTATTTGGGAAGGGTCGAAATAATTTCTGAAAATAATCGTAAGGCTTGAAGCTTGTGTTACAACATTCTTTTCAATCTCTATTTTCATCCTCTATTACCCTGTATTTTCCAACAGTTTTCAGCAATTAGTTTCATCAATGGAGGGTGAATCTTCAAACTCGAATGTTACTCCTCAATCTTTGCAAGTGATGAACCAAGCCATAACTCGATTGGAATGTTTTGATGGTGATAATTTTACTCGTTGGCAAGAGACTGTGAAGTTTTTCCTAATTACCATCAAGTTGTGGTACATACTTGAAGACGGTTTGGAAGAAATTCCTGCACCATCAGACAGAGACAATGATGATTTGAAGGCCAAAAGAAAGAAGTGTCAGGAATATGATTTTATGTGTCGTGGCAATATTCTGAATGCTCTGGGGACGAGTGCCTATAATGCCCATCGAAGTATTGCGACTGCAAAGGAATTGTGGACCAAGCTTGAGAAAAAATACAAGATTTCTGAAGAAAGCAACAATAAATTCATGATTTCCAACTTCATGGACTTCAAAATGGTTGACAGTAAGTCAATATTTTCCCAGGTCAGTGAATTATTACTCATTGTTAATCATCTTAAATATGCTAGATTTGATCTTCTGCCTACCTTTATTGTCGGAGTCATTATTGCTCGTCTTCATCCCTCTTGGTATAGTTATAAGAAGAAACTTATGCATGCCGAAACTGACTATGATTTAGAAGGTTTACAGCGTCATCTTCATGTTGAAGAAGACTCTCGGAAACGAGAAATCAAAGATAGTCAGCAAACTGAGGATCATTCTAAGGTTAATAGTGTATATTTTTCTAAGACACCAAATGCTTTGAAACCTAATAATGATACTCAGTTTAAGAAGCAACATCCCAACAAGAAGAGTAATAAGAAGGGGCCTTGCTTCTTCTGTGATAAACCCGACCATATTGCTCGTGACTGTCGTCTTAAAAAGAAACAACAGGGACAGAAAAAGGAGGCAAATATGGTCGATGACAAACTGGTTATTGTAGTGCAAGCCGCCAATGCCGTTTCTAATGATGAGGGAGGATGGTGGTACGACAGTGTTTCAACTATCCACATATGTAAGGATAGACATCTTAACAAGACAAATGAACCGGTGACTGACGAAGGAAATGAAATTACTTCTGAAAATAACTATAGCAGAGTGTGAGACAACGTCTCATAGAATTTTTTTCCTGGTTTTGAAATTCAAAACCTATTTCAGTTTCCAGAATTTTCTAAAAAAACCTGTCCGTCCCCATTAGGTTTCTTCTGAAAAGACACCATTAATGGATGCCCGTTGAAAGCGTCTGTTCGTGATGAAAAGACATCACGGAAAGGCATGAATCCCTCTTTAAATAGTGAAGGCTTTCTCCCATCTCAATCATCAAAATTTCTTTCTCTCTAAGAATCTTCAGAAACAAATTACTGTGTTTTCTTGGTTGGGTCAAGGGAGTACAACTCTTGAATTCAACAACGTTGTTTGGGCTTCATTCTATCCTAAAGTCAATAATTCACTGACCAATTGTACTCGCCAATTATTTGGGAAGGGTCGAAATAATTTCTGAAAATAATCGTAAGGCTTGAAGCTTGTGTTACAACATTCTTTTCAATCTCTGTTTTCATCCTCTATTACCCTGTATTTTCCAACAGTTTTCAGCAATTAGTTTCATCAATGGAGGGTGAATCTTCAAACTCGAATGTTACTCCTCAATCTTTGCAAGTGATGAACCAAGCCCTAAATCGATTGGAACGTTTTGATGGTGATAATTTTACTCGTTGGCAAGAGACTGTGAAGTTTTTCCTAATCACCATCAAGTTGTGGTACATACTTGAAGACGGTTTGGAAGAAATTCCTGCACCATCAGACAGAGACAATGATGATTTGAAGGCCAAAAGAAAGAAGCGTCAGGAATATGATTTTATGTGTCGTGGCAATATTCTGAATGCTTTGGGGACGAGTTCCTATAATGCCCATCGAAGTATTGCGACTGCAAAGGAATTGTGGACCAAGCTTGAGAACAAATATAAGATTTCTGAAGAAAGCAACAATAAATTCCTGATTTCCAACTTCATGGACTTCAAAATGGTTGACAGTAAGTCAATATTTTCCCAGGTCAGTGAATTATTACTCATTGTTAATCATCTTAAATATGCTAGATTTGATCTTCTGCCTACCTTTATTGTCGGAGTCATTATTTCTCGTCTTCATCCCTCTTGGTATAGTTATAAGAAGAAACTTATGCATGCCGAAACTGACTATGATTTAGAAGGTTTACAGCATCATCTTCATGTTGAAGAAGACTCTCGTAAACGAGAAATCAAATATAGTCAGCAAACTGAGGATCATTCTAAGGTTAATAGTGTATATTTTTCTAAGACACCAAATGCTTTGAAACCTAATAATGATACTCAGTTTAAGAAGCAACATCCCAACAAGAAGAGTAAGAATAAGGGGCCTTGCTTCTTCTGTGATAAACCCAGCCATATTGCTCGTGACTGTCGTCTTAAAAAGAAACAACAGGGACAAAAAAAGGAGGCAAATATGGTCGATGACAAACTGGTTATTGTAGTGCAAGCCGCCAATTCCGTTTCTAATGATGAGGGAGGATGGTGGTATGACAGTGTTTCAACTATCCACATATGTAAGGATAGACATCTTAACAAGACATATGAACCGGTGACTGACGAAGGAAATGAAATTACTTCTGCAAATAACTATCGCAGCAAATTAATTGGAAAGGGCATTGTGGAACTTCCGTTTACTTTGGGAAAGACTGTTACTCTTACTAATGTTTTACATGTACCGAATGTTGCGAAAAACCTTGTTTCCGGCGACCTTGTTATGAATGCCGGATTCAATATGACTTATGAGTCTAGTAAGTTCGTATTGTCCAAGAATGGTGTGTTTATTGGAAAAGTATATGCTTGTAATGGAATGGTTAAGGTTAATTTAATAAAAAATTAATGGTTCTTCTTATATTGTTGACTCCGTTGATTTATGGCATGGTAGATTAGGACATGTAAATTATGGTTCCCTTAGAAACATGAGAAAATTAGGATTAATTTCTGATTGCAATTTTGATAACATCTCTAAGTGTGAAATCTGTGTTTAAGCAAAAAAATACATAGAAATTCCTTTAAGTCTGTAGTTAGAAATTCTTCATTGCTTGAACTAGTACATAGTGATGTTGGTGATTTGAAAAGCCATATGACTCGTGGTGGAAACAAATACTATGTTACTTTTATTGATGATTGCACTAGATATGCTTATACTTACTTAATGAAATCTAAGGATGATGTCTTAAACATGTTTAAAATATACAAAGCAGAAGTAGAGACACAATTAGGACAGAAAATTAAGATTTTACGTTCTGATCGTGGTGGTGAGTATTTTCCTAATGAATTTAAAATATTGTCAAGAGCATGGTTTAATTCATCAATTTACTTCACCTTATGCACCTCAACAAAATGGTCTTGCTGAAAGGAAAAATAGAACTTTGGTAGAGATGGTTAATGATATGCTTATTAGTTCTAATTTGCCTAATTCTTTGTGGGGTGAAGCAATGTTATCTGCATGTTATATTTTGAACAAAGTTCCTTTGAAAAAGAAGGATATTTCTCCTTATGAATTGTGGTTTAATAGGAAACCTAATCTGACAAGACTTAAAGTTTGGGGTTGTTTAGCATATGTTAGGAAGCCTGATCCTAAAAGACCTAAATTAGGAAATAGGGATTATAAATGTGCTTTTGTAGGTTACTCACTTAACAATATTTCTTACAGATTTTTAATCCTTGACACTTTTGAGATTATAGAATCTGTAGATGTGGAATTTTTTGAGAACTTGAATAGGAATAGTTCCCAAATGAAACCCATAGAAAACCCGTTGTTACCTAGTCTAGAATCTGTAGAGACTAATGACAATGATGAACATACTTCTCCTAACCAAAACGTGGAAGATACTTCTGAAATTGTAGAAGAGATCGAACCTAGAAGAAGTAAGAGAGCAAGAAAAACAACAAGCTTTGGTCCAGAATGGGTACAATATCTTGTAGAAGGTTGTAAGAATGAAATTCTTAGTGTTACTAAATATGTTATGCATGTTGACGATGACCCTAAAACTTATGCTGAGGCTATGAGCTCCAGATACGCTATTTTCTGGAAAGAGTCTATCAATGATGAAAAGAATTCACTTTTGACTAACGGTACTTGGATATATTGTGATTTACCTCCAGGCGTAAAGCCTATTGGATGTAAATGGATATTCAAAAGAAAGATAAATGTCGATGGTAACATTGATAAGTTTAAATCCAGATTAGTTGCTAAGGGTTATAAGCAAAAACATGGAATTGATTACTTTGATACATATGCTCCTGTTGCTCGCATCTCTTCAATTCGTTTTTTAATTGCACTTGCTTCTATTCACAAGTTAATTATTCATCAAACGGATGTCAAAATTGCTTTTCTAAATGGTGATTTAGAAGAAGAGATATATATTGAACCATCAGTTACCCTCAAAACCTATAGAAGAAAACTCACAACATTAAAAAGAATTATCCCTCAACACCTGGATCTCCCCCCAACCCCAGAGTTTGCATCTTCCCCACCTGCACCCAAAGCAAGGAAATATGTATCGATGACTTCCCTCATTCCCCAATCTACTAGGCAACTTCAACCTCAACATGAAATTTCAACAAACAGAATCAGGAAGCCTCGTTCAACTAGATTTTCACACCCTTATAACACCATCCACTCTTACCCTCCCCGACCATCTTCTACACCTTTTTCACCCAATCAAACCAAACCTGGCTAGCATCTATCCCTGTAAGATGAGACTGATGAAGCTGAAGGATCAATAGATAAAGGAAAGCGAGTCATTAGAAAATACCAATGCTTGCGCCATCAATGAATCTCTTGGCATGGAACTATAAAGGCATGAACAATTCCTTGACAGTTCAAAATCTACATGAGTATTCACGTAGATTCCAACCTTCTTTAATGTTCTTATCTGAAACTTTATCCTCTGTTGCTAAAATGCGTAATGTATGTTTTATTTTGGGTTTTCATGATTGCTTTGTTATTCCATGTAATGGACGCCAAGGAGGATCATTCTTGATGTGGAAAGCCAACTTAAATGTCCAAATACTAGTAGCAAATCAAAACTGCATCCATGTTTCTGTTTTGGCTGTATCTTCCACTAACCCTTGGCTTTTCACTGGAGTTTATGCACCACCTCACCGACCGGCAAGAAAGGATTTTTGGGAGAACTTTGATATCTTAATTCCAACTAATAACCAACCTAGGCTGTTAATGGGAGATTTCAATGAAATCACCAGTCAAGAAGAGAAAAAAGGATGAGTACCAGTTAGTTCTGCACAAGCTCAACACTTACTCAACATGATTA
This sequence comes from Papaver bracteatum, assembly GCA_023529315.1. Classification (NCBI taxonomy): domain Eukaryota; kingdom Viridiplantae; phylum Streptophyta; class Magnoliopsida; order Ranunculales; family Papaveraceae; genus Papaver; species Papaver bracteatum. The sequence goes on from JAJJWX010001567.1 coordinate 819,055, forward strand.
ACCGATTGGGCCTTATTGATTTAGGGTTACAAGTAGATCCTTTCACATGGTCTAACAGGAAAACAGGAAATGATTTCATAATGGAATGACTAGACCGAGGAATGAGCAACCAACAATGGCTGACCTTAAACCAAAATTATTTCATTCTACACCTCCCCCGCATAGCTTCAGATCATGCACCTCTAGTTCTAAGTCATCACAAAATCTCAAAACCGGCTTATAGATCTTTTAGAATGGAACATTTGTGGTTCCTACATACCTATTTCAAACTCATAGTTTCCAATGCTTGGAACCAATCACAACACTATTCTCCTACTGATAACTTCCTAAGCAAGCAACAGGGTACGAATACATCCTTAAAAAAATTATATACAATTTATAAAGAAATGATCAAAATGGAAAAGATTTTCGATTTGATTCCATAGTGATTCAAAAAGAGTTTACTTTATGAAATGAACGAAATTCAACTAAAAAGTTTGTTCTTTTGTGGTCGAATGAGGTTTTGGGCATCTACGTTCTCTTATCAAAGAAGCTGAGCAGGAAGTCCAACTAGCACAACATCATTGTGCTATCTCCTCAGGCCCAATACTTTTACTCTGGCTACAAAAAGAACGAGAAACTATAAACACACATCTAGCTCTGTCACATTGCCAAGAAGTATATTGGAGACAAAGAACAAGAATGTTATGGTTGTAACAAGGAGACCTAAACACCACCTATTTTCACACTCAATCTTTAATCCATAATCTGCATAACCATATTCATCAACTCCAGTCGGAGCAAGGAAATTGGACTGAAAATAACCAACAGGTAGTTGACCTTCTAATTGGTTTTTTTGATAAACAATACAGGGTACCACCTACTACCATTGATGGGAGTCTATTTGAAGGATTCCAAACAAGATTGGCAACCGACCAGTGAAATAGTTTGATAAGTCCGGTGAATTAGGAAGAGTTTCAAACAACGTTAAAGTTCATCGGGTCGGAGCAGGAACCAGGCCCGGAAGGATTCACGGGTAAATTCTATAAAGATCTAATTGATAATACAAGTCCATATTTATTAGCCATGATAGTTGAGTTCTTCTCCACCAAACATCTCCAATACCCTCTAAATCATATCTACATCACTCTCATACCCAAAAGTCCCAACCCTACCTCTCCGTCACATTTTCGACCGATCGGTCTGTGTAACGTGGCTTATAAAATGATAGCAAATATCTTGGTGAATAGATTAAGACCTATACTCCAATTTATCATAAGCTCGTTCCAAAGTGCTTTTGTCCCAAACCGTGCAATTCATGATAGTATTTCCATAGCCGCAGAACTTTTCCACCACATTAGAACTTCGGCACCAACTAAATACCCGAAAATTGCGCTCAAATTAGACATCAAGAAGGCATATGATAGTTTGGACTAGGGATTTATTTGTGAAACTCTAACCAGAATGGGCTTTCCGAATAAATTTATTGATCTGGTCATGACATGCATCACCATGGTAACATATGCAATTAACATCAACGGAACTACTCAGGGACATATCAAGCCAACAAGGGGGTTGCGCCAAGGTGACCCATTGTCACCATACATTTTCGTCATTTGTGCTGAGATCTTGCCAACCAATCTGGTTAAACTGGAGATGCAGGGTAAGCTGAAAGACTTAAAAGTCTCAAGAAAAGGGCCTCCAATATTACACCTCATGTACGCCGATGATATACTTATCACCTGCATAGCGAAACCAGAATTCTGGGTCACACTAAAACACGTCCTATATTCCTACTCAACTTCGGAGGGACAAGATATAAACAAGGATAAATCAAGTCTAATTCATCACCCTAAATTATGGCCGGCATCAATCCAAGCATTGGAGGAAAGTTTACAATTCCCTCTCACTGACCAACCGCCGAAATATTTAGGAGTTGTCTTTAAGAATGAAAGATACTCGGCTCATATTCATGCTGATCTCTTGGAGAATGCAAAGGAAAGCCCAAGGTTGGATCACTAAATGTGTGAACCAATAAGGTAGACTGGTTTTTATTAACACATCACTTACACAAACTTCAAATCATGTTATGCAAACCCAGATGTTTCCAGAGCATGTACATAAGAAGATCGACAGAATCACCAGGAACTTCTTTTGGGGACACAACCTTCAAACTCGAAAACTACATCCAATAGGCTGGGACAAACTTGCTAGAGAAAATAAAGAATGCGGTGTGGGAATCATGTTGAGCAAAAAACATAATCAGGATTTACTACTCAAACGAGCATGGAAACTACAGTCGAACAAACAGACAATTTGGAATCAGATGTGTAAAGACGAATACCTGCACAAATCACCTTTTATGGATCATCTGAATTCGAACCCTACACCACCAACTACAAGCCCATATTGGAAAGTTTAACTAACCTCATTTCTATTTTGGAGGAAAATTGTTTCAAGATCATCGGCAATGGTCAATCAACAAACATCCACAGACATTGGATCCCAAACCAAAACTCACCTTTTACAACTCACCTTCATCAAGATGCAAAGGTGGGTTGTCTCATCAACCAAGACACCAATTCATGGAACCATGACATTATCTTTCAATCATTTGATCATTCCACAGCTTTTAAAATTATCAACATTCACCTTCCAAATATATATGTGGCTATACTCAAAAAAGGGAAATTACTCGGCAAAAACTGGTTACAAACCAATCACCAAAATAAATCCACACACAAATTCCCAACCGCTGACACCTACAACCACCAACCATAATACTGTGGAATACAAATCCATCTGGGATTTCCAAGGTCCACCAAAACTCAGACTTTTCTTGTGGAAAGTTTCTTTAGAAGGATTACCGCCATTCGATAAACTTCATCACATACACCTTACCACGAACAACCTTTTTCCAGTTTGTATACTTCACCCAGAAACGGAACAACACCTACTATTTGAGTGTGATCAAGCAACCGAGTTATGGAACCTCATCATTACCCATTTACCAAGAATCCCCAACACAAACCAAATCAGTAACCCATAAACCCTACTAAACCAAACTCCCAACAAACCAAGCAATATCAATGATCAGATCGCAACCAACATCTCACCAACAAACCAAACCAATTTTGGATTCACAGTTTGGAATATATGGCTGAATCGAAATAATTAACCAGGTGTATCAAAGGAAAAAGAAAATACCATAGAAATTGAAGAGTATAATCCTAACAATGGCAGTAGAGTACCAGTGGGCAAAACAACATATAGCTCCAATATATATGGGACAACAACCACAAGCTTATTCTAAAATTTCTACAAAAGAAACAGTGGTACATATCAAATGGGAACCACCGACATCACAATGGATAAAAATGAATTCAGATGGAGCTTCAAGGGGAAATCCGGGACCGGTAAGAGAAGGATGTATAGGGAGGATAATCACGGGCCACATCATAATGGCCATGAAAACGCCCCTAGGAATCACAACAGCATTAGCGGTAGAAGCATGGGAACTACTACTATCAACAAGAATGGAAAAACAACAACAATGGCCCATGGTATGGTTTGAACTGGATTCTATGGCTATAATACAAATCGTACAAAATAAAGGCCATGAAACACCGTGGTACCTGAAAGGAATAATACAAGAAATCCACATGCTGATGGAGACCATTCCGGAGGTTAAACTCACACATGCATACAGAGAAGCTAATCAGACGGCGGATAAATTAGCATATGAGGCAATAAAACATCAACAACAATACCCAGCTAAGTCAACTACAAGAATTTGGGATAACAATTGCCCGGAGTTCCTTTACAAAATTGTAATGGATGATAGAAATGGGGTAACTTTCACCCGCACTGTAACAACTTCTTAATCTTAAAGGTATGCATTTTTCAAGAAAAAGGCAATAAGTGGTAACTGAATACACAGATAAAACAATGTACCAAACAAGGATATTGAAATATTTTTCAAACAGTTCTGATTGGTAATGATATAATCCTATGCAAATAACAAATAGTTACTCCACTGGATTACAGCTTCAAATGTAATGAAACGGCTCCCCAAACTGTTGATAGTGACTATGAAGTTCGATTTTGAATATTTGATTGATTTCATACGAAGATATCTATTATCTCTCTCAAAATTTTAAATCAGTCTCTGAAAAATCTTCCTCTCACTCAAATGAACCCAAAATAAGTATGAACGGCGACGAAGATGTGGTGATGTTGGTATTGGTTACGGCGGCGGTGAAACGATGCCGATGGTGGTGGTGGTGGTAGTGGTGTGAAAGTGGAGGAGCGAAAAATACATAGAGAGGATTTCAGATCTCAAATGAAAAACAAAATAATTTGATGATTCTTTCTTTAAAATAATTAATGGGCATATACGAAATTTCAAAGAAAATTAATTTCCTTCTCCAATGTGAGGGGTATATACGTAATGGAAAAGGGTATTTATAAAAGACCCATGAATAATATAGGTGTTTATAACATTCCCACTTTTTTGAGACCCACTAGAACTGTCTATTGTATTGTTCTACTAGCGGATGAGTCTTCTGACACAAAACAACATTACATATACGACCTGTCTAGGGGCGCCGGGCGGGCCAATTGGTGTACCAGCCCTTGGATTCGGAGGGGGTTGGGATTTTTTAAATCCAAATGGGATCCACAAAACATCATCCCATGATCACAATTTACTGGTCCACCATTAGACTTTTCCTTACATATACGAGTTTTTTTTCCGTTTCCCAAATTTTCACAAAAGAAAAATTAAAAATCAAAAGACGTGCCAATGATTCATATACTCCCTCCGTCCTAAATTAATTGAGCTATTTGGTTTAAAATTTTATCCCATAAATAATTTAGTTATTTCACTAATTAAAGGGATATCTATAAAACTATCATTTTAATTGATTATTATTATAATAAGAAAAATGTATAATCTGATAGTCATGTTTATATTCGATACATAAATATTTTAAATGTTTTTCAATAGTATAAAGTTTGCGCAAAACCGTAATATAGTTTAAGAGATAGATCATTTATAATTTTTACTAGTTATTATCCATAAGCGTATAATTGTAAAAAATACTTAAATATACTCTCCCCTTGCTTTAAGAATTATGCAAACTACAACTAGATCAATTAATTTGGGACGGAGAAGTATATAATTGATAACTGCTAAAGGGGATACAAAAATTAATAGGGAGTACCTTTTGAGGGATATGATGGTCAGGATCGGTTTTTATTTTTTATTTTAGACTGGTATGCCTAGTAAGAAATGGCATCAACCTTTAGCAATTATAGATTTTTACTCGCTTTAGATATTTATGAATTGTAAGCGAGTAAAAATCTATAATTGCTAAAGGCTGATTCCATTTTTTACAGGGATACCATTCTATAACAAGAAATGAAAACCGATCCTGACCATAGATCTCTCAAAAGGTACTTCCTATTAATCTTTGTATCCCCTTTAACAGTTATCTAAAATTTTACCCTTTTGTCTAGTAGGAGAGAAGAGAGTGTACATTGATGTCAATGAGCAGATGATAAGCGTCATGCACGCATACACATTATGGTAACGATTATTGTCCAAAACCAACATTAAATGCACCATTAATACACCATATTAAAGACTATTTTCTTAGAAAAATCTTAATTGACAAATGCATGAATCCTTCTGAACCATATTAAAGACAATATTCCTAAAATAATGGGTCTTAATTACCATCTTATCACCAAATAAATTATTTAAGGGATCGTCTTGGATTAATGGATAGCAAAAACAAGATTACTTATGAGATGGAGTATTCAAATGCTAATCTTATTGTGTTTTTGGTCCTAATCCTTTTTACTCTTATCACCGGAACACAATCAATGTATGGAGAAAAATCAAGCATCTTGCAAAGAGAAAAAGAAGATTTTGAACTGGAACAACAACTAAAAATTCTAAACAAAAAGCCAATCAAAACTATAATAGTAAGTGTTACAATTTTTGTTTTATTTTTTTTCCTAAGTTCATTATTTCATCTTGAGTTATTCTCAACAAAAAACAAGAAAAAAATCGTCTAATGGGTTTCATTTCATCGTGTAAGTACATTCTTAGACCAAATTTGGAGATATAGTAGATTGCATCGACATCTATAAGCAACCAGCATTCGATCATCCATTACTCAAACATCATAAGATTCAGATGGCTCCAAGCTTAATTCCAGAAGAAACATTTGATGAAAACATTTCATCATCTATTTTCTGGGGTTCAAATATTGATAACGGGTTTCGGAATGAAAAATGTCCATCGGAAACTGTACCTATTCGCAGGACAAAAAAAGAAGATTTAATTAACGCCCGAAAGCTTTTACATAAGACCGTTTCGACCCCTCCAAATGCTTACACTTTCTCACCTATGAACAATCGGGTACGTATTGTGCTTCATTACTTTTATCAATAGTCGTTCATTATTTATTGGATTTACCGTATTGGATTTACCGATATATGCCCATGGATCTTATAAAGAAATAAAAAGGAGATATATATCCATGGATGTAATCTCGTATTAATTTATTCAAAATTACTTTTAATAGTTAATACACTTTGGATTTTTCTCGTTCATCTTACTTTTTTGCACCTAGGCGACGCATGTTACCTGAAAAATTCCTTCCAAAAAAGCGCATAATCCTATCTTTTTAGTAGGAATTACTGGCTAGTCCACTTTTTCATGACCCAGTTAATGGCTAGTCCACCCATGAAAAACATTTACTCTCTAGTCCAAAAACTTCGTGGAGATTATAAAGTGTATTTTCGAAATGCCTAAAACACCCTTCTAGGTCTAATTAGTATCACTACATGTAAATGTTACTAGTAGTATGTTACGAAATACTAGTAATATCAATATGGTGATACTACATATTAATATGTACTATACTAGTTGTAACTACTAGTAGTAACTAGTATAGTATACTAGTTATACTAGTTATCCTAGTATACTAGTAGTAACATATGTAGTATCAATACATAACATACTACATATCAATATGTAGTATCAATATATAATGTACTACATATCAAACATACTACATATCAATATATAACGTACTACATATCAATATTAATATGTATTATACTAGTTGTAACTACTAGTAGTAACTAGTATAACTATAACTAGTTATACTACTATATAACTAGTTATAGTTATACTAGTAGTAACTAGTATATTAGTAGTAACATATGTAGTATCAATACATAACAATTTTTTGATATGTAGTATCAATACATAACATACTACATATTAATATGTAGTATCAATATATAATTTACTACATATCAATATATAACGTACTACATATCAATATGTAGTGTCAATATATAATGTACTACATATCAATATGTAGTGTCAATATATAACATGCTACATATCAAACATACTACATATCAATATATAACGTAATACATATCAATATGTAGTGTCAATATATAACGTACTACATATCAATATGTAGTGTCAATATATAAAGTACTACATATCAAACATATACTACATATCAATATGTAGTGTCAATATATAACGTACTACATATCAATATGTAGTAGTATCAATACATAACATACTACATATCAAACATATACTACATATCAATATGTAGTGTCAATATATAACGTACTACATATCAATATGTAGTAGTATCAATACATAACATATTACTATTAGTACTAGTTACTACTAGTATACTAGTATACTACATATGTTATTACTACATACTAGTATACTACTAGTATACTAGTAGTATACATACTAGTTACTACTTGAATATGTTTGATATGTAGTACTTTATTATACATACTACTAGTAGTATACATACTAGTATACTACTAGTAGTATACTACTATACTTACTAGTTACTACTTGAATTTAAATGTAAAAAACGAACTTATAATGTTCGGGGGTATATAGGTAAATCTACTTGAATTTAAACTTTTTTGGACTAACGATTAAGAAGAAGTTTTGGCTGGACTAGCCACTAAACCGGGTCGGGTTTAGTGGACTAAACAGGAAATCCCTCATCTTTTTAATTAGGGATGTCAAGTCGTCGGATCCTGGTTCAAAATTAGTGGACCCCAAACCAATAATAAACTCGGTAAAAACATTTAAACTTCTTAATACTTGTATATATATTCATAACCTTAAACTTATTGATTCCAAAATTACTAATTTTATGTACCAGAATTGGAACCGTATCGAACAAATTTTGATTTGGCTTAAAATAATATTTTGGATTCGAATCATGTACCAGAATTTTGATTTGGCACCCAAGTTCTAACTTATTAGTTAACCCAATAATTAAGAGAGACCCTAATTAAATTGCTTCGTCGAAAACAACCCCAAGAGATTGCAAATGAGTATAGAAAGGAAATACCTTAATGTTACGATTTTGATCTACCTCAAGATTCATCTAGTAGTATACCCATTTTGAGTTTTTGATGGAAAATGGATAAAAACATGTTTGGAAGCGAGTGCAAGGCAGCTGAACAACCCATGATCCAAAACTCATTTTTGCACTAAAAACAAATCTTTTGGGATGCACATCGTTTGATTTGGATATATAGCACCACAAACCATCGAATCCATTTTTGATAGAAACAATCACCACTTAACTATAATGAGTCACTAACGTGAGACAAGATATATCGTTTGGTTATCGATCGATAAAATAGATAATTACTAAGCAATTCTTTTTATATATATTTATAAGATATGTTGGATTTTGTTGTTTGTAGGTTGTCTCTGTTATAGAATTTAGCGAAACGAAAGCATTTTTTGGAGCTACAGCTAATATAAGTGCACATGGGCTTGAACTAAATAACAACCAGTTCAGCACTGCACAAATTTGGATAAAGAATGGTCCGGATGAAGAAGTAAATAGCATTGAATTCGGTTGGATGGTAAGTCATCTATTTACTATATTCGATTTATTTATATAATCTTCTACCAATAATATTTTTCGTCTATTTTCAGGTATATCCTGCACTCTTCGGTGATAGCCGCACTCGACTATTTGGTTATTGGACAGTAAATTTTGATACTTAATTTTTACTTTTATTTTTAATTATGCATTAATTTAACTTAAATGGGTTTGTTTTTAAATAAAAATTTTTTACACATGTTTATTATTTATATTTTTAAACATCATGCCTTCAATTATTTTGTTTATATCATTTTCTTTTTAATAAATTTATCTGTGATCAGAAAAATCCTCAAAAAATATATATTGATTGAATCCCGATTTCTTGCGTATTAACAAAGGAGAATATATGCCCAAGTCTAACATAATTGTATGATAATTATATAGTGATATTAATGGAAGGATATTCAATCCCAAATTTTCACATGCTGATTGTAAGAAAGTATTGATCCTTATAGTAATTAGTGTTCAATCCTCAGTTTTAATCCTTAATTTTCATATGTTGATTAAGGAGGTTTCTTATGATTTCATAACAATTTTTCACTTTAAAATTAACTTGAAATATTTTATCATTGTAGTGACTAATTTTTGAATACTAAATGACAGGCTGATGGTTATAAACAAACAGGTTGTTTTAATCTGCTTTGCTCTGGGTTTGTTCAAGTTCACCGTGATGTATCTTTCGGTGCAGTTTTAGAACCACTATCAGTATATGGAAAAGTTGATTGGTACGTGGCTTTTAAGGTATATCGGGTAAGTGGGAAACATTTTCATTTAAAAAGTTTGATAAATAAAATTTTTAGTGACTTAAGTTTGTGGTGTTTATAAAAAATCTTATTACTCGTAACGTAAGATGTCTTTTTTGGATTCATATATTAACAGGATCCACAAACCGGGAATTGGTGGTTGATCACTAGCAACACTATAGGATACTGGCCAAAGGAAATATTTACACATTTAGCAAACAATGCTTCAATTATACGATATGGTGGGATAGCAGGGGCAACACCTCAAACGCTAAGTCCACCAATGGGAAATGGATATTTACCTCAACTCCAAGATTATTTAAAGACAGCCTATATGATGAAGATGAAATACGTTAATAAAGAAGGACAAACTGTTAACCTAAACCCATATGGAGTACAAACCAAACATGATACATCTGTAGATTGCTATAATATTTTGTTCGCTGGTAATTTAGGAGGGAACAGGGAGATAACAATGGCGTATGGGGGACCTGGTGGAATGTGTCCCTAAAATATTAATGCGACCAAAGTTATATTTAAGTTTGTAATTTTATTGTACTTGAACAATATTGGTTGAGAACCATCAGGAGGTATGATGGTTCTCATGCTCCCTCCCACTGTGGAGATCGGGGTTCGAACCTTCTAATAAATAAAAGATCATAAATAAGTGGATTTATAGTAGTCTATGACTACTGTATTAATCTATAAAAAAATAAAAAATTGATTTTTTTTTTTTTTTTGAAGCTGAAAGATTTTATTATTAGAAAGAGTGAAGAATAGATACATGACTGGCATCTATAGCCAGTTGAGAAACAATTTGAACTGTAGGATTGTTACCCCATTCAAAAGATGTTTTATCTACTCTAGCAAGTTTAGACAGAATGTTTGCTATTTTATTTCTTTCCTTTGGAACATAAATAAGCTTCCAAGAAGTAAATTTTTTAAAGAGAAGACTTATGTCCTTGATGATGTTACTAAGCCTCCAATTGACTGCTCCATGATCTTTTGTTACTGCATCGGCGACCATCTTTGCATCAAGCTCAAAAATTAATCTTTCTTCTTTAGTTCTTTATCCCACAATACTGCTTCCCAAAGTCCTAAACTTTGAGCTTGTTCCGCGTTCCTGATGTTCGTCAGATGGATGCATTTTGCTGCTTGTTGAGCTCCTGCAAAATTACGAATAATCATACCTATTCCACCTAAATTAGAAGTATGCTGAAAAGATCCATCACAATTTAAAGTTAAATAATCTAGAGGAGGTGGTATCCAGTGAACTAGTTCCATGTTTACTCTATTACCTCTAGAGTTATTAGACTTGTGTCTGCCAGCATGTTCTTCAAACAAAATATTGCAGGCGCGAACAATTTTATCATGATTTGGGTTGATGTTTTGAAAAACCTTTTCACCTCGTTGATGTACCGATACACCAGGCAATGGAGGCTCTTTTAACCATTTCAAGCTATGTAATTTGGTTGATAAACAAACTATCAAACCAACTACAGTTTCAATCTGAAAGGTTGTTGTAATTATTAGAAGTCCGCCCTATTGAAGAGAACCAAACTATCCTCGAGGTATTGCAATTTACAATAACGTGTGCCACAGATTCCTGTTGATAACCACAGAAATGATAAGAATCATCTGTATCCATTATTTATGATCCTAGAATATCTCTTGTTGGTAGCAGCCTTGAGATTGCTTTCCATAAAAACTGACAGATTCTTGGAAGCATGAGGAGCTTCCATATTGATTTATAAATCTTCTGCATTCTAGTACCTACTGATGGCTCAGTGTGAGCTTCTTCATACATTTTGCGATAGCAAAACTTGACAGTGAAGTTACCTCTTTTCTCTAGTATCCATACTAGCACTACAAAAATGTTGATTTTTAGGCACGGGCTTTTTGCCATGGATTCATATAAGTCGTGGCTATTGATGATGTATTTCCACGACCTAGCCAAAGGCGTGGAAGTATATCACTCATTTTCCATGGCTTGTAGAGTATCTGCTACGGGCTTACAATAGGTCTATATTTATATTCCATGAACGTATCTATGGCATTTTAGTCAAGACATACTAAGTCGTGGGAACTGGTGGGCTTTCCGTAGCTATGTTAGGAAGGAACTTCCATGTTTTAATTTAAAAGATAAATTAAGCCTTCCCAATCCCCACTTCTCTCTTTCTTCTTCTACTCCCACTACCTTCGACCTGAAACCACCGTAACTTAAATATTTAAGTTTTCTTTTCTTTCCTTTCATGGACGGGTACAGCGGCTACAACCAAATAAAGATGCACGAGCATGATGCAAGCAATACGGATTTACGAACTCCTCTCGGAAACTTTTACTATACTGTGATTCCCTTCGGTTTGAAGAACGCTGGCGCCACATACCAACGCGCCATGACCATCATTTTTCACGACATAATGCACAAGCAAGTTGAGGATTATGTAGATGACATAATGGTCAAGTAAAAAACTCGGGAGGCCCATACAGGGATTCTACAACAGGTGTTCGAATTATGCCTCGAATACAAGCTAAAAATGAATCCGTTAAAGTGTGCTTTCGGTGTCTCCTCGGGAAAGTTCCTAGGCTTCCAAGTAACCGCTGAGGAGATCAAAGCTGACCCAACCAAACGCAAGATATCCTGACAATGCCACCACCGTGGAACGTGAAGGAACTCCAGAGTTTCATGGGAAAAATAAACTACATCCGCCGCTTCATACCCAGATTGGCTCAACTTATTACTTCGTTTACCCCCTTACTAAAGAAAGGAGCAAGGTTTTTCTAGACCACATTACAACAGGAAGCGTTCCGGAAGATTCAACGAACGTTATCTAGATCGCTATACCTCTACACCGCTTTCAGTGACACTTCTATTGGAGCTCTCCTCACCCAAGAAGATGACGAAGGGATTGAATACCACATATATTATTTCAGTCATACTTTGAGAGATACCGAACTTAGGTATCCCAAATCAGAAAAGGCATGCCTAGCCTTGGTCTACTCCATCTAGATATTCAGACACTACCTGTTGTCCAATAAAGTGGTGCTGATATCCAAATCCGATCATGTGAAGTTTCTCCTCTCAAAACCTGCTCTGATAGGAAGGACGGCCAAATGGCTCCTCCAGATGTCAGAATTCGACATAATATGTGCTTCCCCGAGGGCCATCAAAGGACAGGCAGTTGCAGATTTGTTGGCGGCATTTCCAAGAGAAAAATGCTATAACATTACGCGAAGACCTCCATGGGGACTTTCCAGAAATCTCTTTCATCCAAGGAAACCTATCTATTATTTTTCGACGTCTCTGCCACCCCTAACAATGGCACGGGAGGAGCAGGCGTGGTTCTAGTATCCCCAACTGGTGAAGTTTTCTCACACTTCTTTAAGATAGGCTTCCCCTGCATCAACAATTTAGCAGAGTATGAAGCCTTCCTCATTGGGTTTTCCTTGGCTAAGCAAGCCGGAGCCACACATCTGGAAATAAGAGGGGACTCTAAACTACTGGTCAACCAAGTAAACGGAGTATACGCTCTGAAGGAGGTAACCATAGCCCCATATAGAGCCGAATCACAAAAACTACTGAACTACTTAGTCGAAGCAACAATATCCCATATCGGGCGCGACAACAACCAACATGCTGACTTCCTAACAACGTTAGCATCGAAACTGCGATTTGAAGGCCTTGAGGAAACTCTTACGGTGAAAAGAAGGACCGTGGCTTCAACGTGGCTTTCACAACCTGAAAAATATAAAGTTGATGACTGGAGAACACCGATTTTCCAAGAGCTTAGAAGTTCACTCTTTCAAGGAAAGGTCAGTCTTAAAACTTTGCGTGATTTCTTCATGCTTCGACGGGTACTCTATTATCAAAATCCAGATGGCTCTTTGTCAAGATGCCTCGGAGAAGAGGAAGTAAAACAACATATCAATCGCATCCATGGTGAGGTCTGCAGACATACATTGATGGTGACCCTCTATCGTCGTTTACAATGCCTTGACTATTATTGGCCGGAGATGGAGGTCCAAGCTCGGTCACTTCAAAGAACCTGTTCCAACTGTCAAGCTCCGCCGCATTAATTATAAATTTTTAACATTGGTCACACCGTGGACTGGCATAATCCATACATCAGTTACCTTCGCGACGGGATACTCCCAACCAATAAGAAGGAGGCATCCATGGTAAAACAAAGGTCCAAGAGGTTCGTATTCCACGAAGGGATCTTATATCATAAAAGCTTTGGAGGGAGTCTTCTGTGATGTTTGAACGAGGTAGAGGTCCCAATCATGTTGAAGGAGATGCAAGAAGGAGAACACCAAGGGAAGCGGAAGTTATTTATCCAAATACACGAGAAGTACTACTGGCCGACCATGGAGGACGACGCAACTGTTTTCGTATAGAGGTGCAAGGAATGTCAGGTCCACGAGAACCTTATTCATGTACCGGTAACCACCCTGCATTCAATAAGCAGTACATGGCCCTTTCATAGCTGGGGACTCGGCATCATTGGGAAGATCAACCCACCATCCTCAAAACATCACAAGTATGTAATAACAGCAACCGAATACTTTACTAAATGGGTCGAATCCATAGATTTACGAGGAACGAAGGGAACCACGATTGCGGCATTCATTAAGGAGTACATTATCCTCCATTTTGGCGTGCCTAAACATATCTTCACCGACAATGGCACCCCTTTCAAGAACATGAAAGTACGAGAGTTGCTTGAGGAATACGGGATTAAACAAGTCTTCTTCACCGTATACTAGCCTCAAGGGAACACGCATGCTGAAAGCACCAACAAAACTCTGATTCAAATCCTCAGTCGGACAGTGCACGATAATCCTCGAACATGGAATGAGCAAATGCCCATAGCACTCTGGGCGTACCGGACGTCACCAATAAGTTCCACTAGGGTCTCTCCTTATTGTTTTGTTTATGGCGCAGACGCTATCCTCCCGTCGGAAATTAAATCCCATCAGCCAGGATTGCCGAAGCAAGCGGAGTTCAATGGAACGAAGATGAAGCTTTAAGTTCCAGGGTTGCTGAATTGGACACTGTAGACTCCAGGAGGGCCAAAGAGGAAGAACACGCACAAGCATATAGAAACAGGGTTTCCATAGCATACAATAAGACTGTGAAACCTCTAATTTTTCAAATAGGAGACTTGGTACTGAAGACTGCTAAACACATCCAGCAAGACGCATCGACACCAAAATTCTCCGCAAAATGGGAAGGTCCTTATATAGTCACGAAATCATACAAAAGTGGGTACTACAAAGTCATTAAGGAGGAAGGGGGAAAACTGGAAGCGGTCATCAACGGGAAATGGCTAAAGGCATACTACGCCTGAACACCACCTTACCACACCGTATCACAAGCACGGATAGCCAGGCATCTTTCCACTTTCGTCCATACCGTGTTGAGTTTTTATTTCATTTGATTGAAGCAAATCAATAAAGTTCTCTTGTTCTTTCAAAAAAATTTTGCTCAAAACCCAGAAAGAAACCCAAACACATCACAACCACATAACTCAGAAAAGCCCGTCCAAAAGATGGTAATCTCTAGAAAGCATCATCCTCAAACGACTTTGATACCTCTCATTCTTGCTCTTCAAATTCCGGATTGACTCTTCCACCTTCTGTGACTCCACGACCAATGCTTTCTTCTCTTTCAGAATAGCTTTTGTAGAAGGGACCACTCCAGCAAGAATACCGGCCCTGTCGACCTTCACAATTTCAAGTCGATGCCGCAACCAACTAACATTGAACCTTAGAGATTCACAAGAGAAAATTAACAATAGAAACCAAAGCATACGAACAATACTGTACCACGTTCCTAGTGGAAATATGGCCATATGTATTCCATATTTTTGTGTAAATAGTTACGAATTATTTTCGCACAAGAAAACCCCCAACGTTCCGGTAGTCAGAAGAAAGGCACCTCATGCGGGTTTCGAACAACAAGCCTGCATTGGGATACTCATGGAAAGAAATTCCTAAGTCAGCGTTCTCCAGATCTGCAGCGGCTGGAAAGATCGAGCTCGAAGAAAAAGTGGTAACCAAGTCATCTTCATCAATGACGGTAACACATGCTCCAACATGATACCTCTACACAGAAGGAAAACTTCCATTATTTATCGGCAAATAAAGAAATGCATGTTTATTAATGAGAACATATCGGTATGACCTTCTTAACCCGAATAAGTCGACTCGAGGAAGATTCTCTTCTGACCGACATGATGAAAGTTGGACTTGACGAGAAGAAATCTTTGTTGAAAACTAGGAAGACGACACAACTTCACCAGGAGTAAATACAATGGAAGCCTTAAAGGAAGAAGGAGAAACGCAGGCTGAATATGAGAAACATGTCAGAATCACGGCCGAGAGACCAGCCTCAAAATAAAATGCCTCATCAAAACCCCAATGAAAGCTGAGCGGGATGGAAGGGCACGATACTTTAATGTTTGAAAAAAAAAAAGGAAAAAATTCCCCATGTGCGTCGAACAAGAAGAAATCAGACAGCACAGACAAATCATAAACGTGTCAAGCCGCATATGCATGCCTCACCTCATCAAACAGCGCCTCACCTTTCCACGGCCCCGTCCAATCCCTCGATCCATCATCGCGGCCCCACCACGCCTAGCCGTCCGTGTACATCTCGTCTTGCCAAGGCCATACTATGCGAAGCCTCCTGCTCCACTGTCGCGACCGTATCATCCACGCGCGTTTTCCTTACCAAGACCACGCCACCTCTTGGATCCTCGAGCCAAGCCGTCCACTTTCTTCGCCTTCCAAGACCGCGCCCCCTTTGCCTTGGAGATGTACGACCAGACCAAGCCAGTAACTTTCATCTCACCACTCCACGGTCTGCATTCCCAGTACAACTTACGCAGGGCCGCCAACACGGGAAGCCAAAACTCTCTTTACCACTCAAAAAGGTTAGTCGGATTCTCCTGACCATATTTGTAATGATTTACACCTCGATTCCGTCCTTGTCTATCACCATCATATGCTTACCTCGCAACAAGGCACATATTCCGAGCTAAGCAGGGGACTTAATGTTGATGGTGGTTTTTAACTTAGGGTGAAAATCATAAAACACTAAACCTTAGCAGACAGTGTTGTCACAACATTTAAAGTAACAAGCATTTACTAGGCAATTTACTGAAACCTTTAACGTGTCTCTAAATAATTACCGAGGTATATTTTTCAAATTAGTGTTACGACAAGACAAACCCTAATTCCCACGTGTGCCAATGGCAAATCATGCCAGCCACACCGACCACGCCAAATCATGCCAACCATGCTAGCCGCACCTCTGTGCCAATGACAGATGATGTCAGCCACACTGACCACTCCAAAGCATGACAACCACACTAACCTCACCTCTATTCCAATGGAAAATCATGCCAGCCACACCGACCGCGCCAAAGTATGCCAACCATGCTAGCCGCACCTCTGTGCCAATGGAAAATCATGCCATCCACACCGACCGCGCCAAAGCATGCCAACCATGCTAGCCTCACCTCTGTGCCAATGGAAAATCATGATAGCCACACTGACCACACCAAAGCATGCCAACCATGCTAGCCGCACCTCTGTGACAATGAAAAATCATGCCAGCCACACCGACCGCTCCAAAGAATGCCAACTATGCTAGCCACACGGTACCTCTATGCCAATGGCAAATAATTCCAGCCACACCGACCGATCCAAAGCATGCCAACCATGCTAGCCACACCTCCGTGCCAATGGAAAATCATGCCAGCCACACCTACCGCGCCATGCCAAACGTACATCACCATGGCCCCATGCCGCGCCACCATACTGGCCTTCACTACGCAGCTATCAAAATAATCAACGGTTGCCTTTCAATCCCAGGAGCGAATCCTGTCCGTCTAAGGTTACCAAATGACCTTTGACCCCAAAACCCTAGCTTGGTCACACACCTAGACCAAACTAGTCACGCCATACGCCTATGGAAAACCCTTGGCCCCACGTGCCAAACCAAAACCGCACCTAGCCCAAGCTAGGCGCCGCGCCATGCCAAACGCACTCTGACTTGGACCTAGCTATGCTCGTCACACCATGCCTAGCCAAATTCCCTTGCCTTGACCCTGGCCACGTCATACTCCCATGGCAAACCCCTGGCCCCACATGCCAAGCCAAAATCGCACCCATCCAAAGCTAGCCACGCCCAAGGAGAACCCTTGGCTCCAATGCCAAACCTAACCATACCCTATCCACGCCACCCTATTGGCCCTTCCCTACGCGACCACCAAAACAAAGGTGTGCAACAATCAACGGTTGCCCTTCAATCCCAGGAGAAAATCTTATCCATCCAAGGTCACCAGACGACACATGGTAACAGTTGTCCCGAAAACCTAAGTTTGGCCACACCAAACCATGCCATACCAACGGCATGCCAACCTATCCACGCCACCCTGTTGGCCTTCCCTACGCGGCCACCAAAATTAAGGCGTGCATTAGTCAACAGTTTCCCTTCAATCCCAGGAGAAAATTCTAGCCATCCAAGGTTACCAGACGACACATTGTAACCATTGGCCCGAAAGCCTAAGTTTGGCCACGCCAAACCATGCCATGCTAACGGCATGCCAACCTAGCCGCGCCATCATATTGGCCCTCACTACGTGAAGGCGTGCAACGATCAACGGTTGACCCTCCTCTCAAGATGCAAAATCTCGACCGTCGAAGGTCACCAGGCTATCAAGTTTCCCGAGATTGACTTTCCAAGCCACAAAAACATGCTACATGTTCTCCAAAAACATTTGAGATATCAACACAAACTGTGGATCCTCTTTGGGTATTGGTTTGGCGGTTTACAGCGTGCGGCGTACACTACGCCCGTCATAAGGAAGTGTCATAAGGTTGAGGCGGTTAGTAAATACGGGAAGTTATGTGTGAAACGTTCATGGGACATAAAGCACATGCGTTAACAACTTTATGGGAAATCAATTCCATAACGTTAGCAGTTTCATGAAAATTAGTTTCATGCGTTAATCACTTTATGGAACATCAATTCCATGCATACGGTTACCACCTCCTCCCATTTATTTCCCCACTCCATAATGAGACCAGGGTACATTTTTACTCCTACTTGTATAAATAGGTCTTAGTTATTTCCATTGAACAACAAGTTCATATAGGAGATACAACACTTAGAAATACATACTTTCCAGATCACCTTGTTATCTCTTTGACTTTTCTGATAACAAGTCGTAGTAACCCAACTACTCTTCCAGAATCAACTATTATGGTCTCACCACTCTCCTTACTTCCCTTCCCAAAACCAACCCATTCTCATCCACTTTGTGACTGAAGCAAGTCTGGAACGGCCATTTCTTGGTTTAGGCCGGACTTGTACAGATTGATCTCTCGAATCTAAATTACTCCCTTGCAGTACATTGTTTAGGGTTTAAATTGTTTCTCACCTGCACACCCGCAATTAAAGAAATCAGCAGAAACCATTTTCACCCATAAAAAACTACCATGTAGTTTTTTACCCAATTTATCTTTGAGGGTGAAGACAGTATATTTTTATCAAAGTCGTGTTAAGGTATTAGGATTTTTAAATCAATGCATAGATCATTTGGATTTGTTGGGAACATAATAAGGTGTCTTTTACTTGCATCAATTTCAGTTCATCCTTGTCCGGCCAATCCCTTTCAATGACCCAACGATCACAATGGGGTTGGTCTATCTCGTCTGAAGCTATTGATATTAGTTGGGTTATATCTCAGGATTCCTTATCCCCTCGCTCGGATGCCACTTTGTATAACACTATTGTTCCTTTTCTGTTATGGTCAATTTGGTTGTCCAGGAACAATCATATTATCCAGGGGAAAACTTTTAATTACATGTCGGTTATTCAAGAAGCTTGTTTCAAAGCTACTGAATAGTGTACTGCTCATTCAAATGTGTATAACAGTACCACAAGAAAATATTTAATTCATGTGGGATGGGATCCATTACCGCCAGATTATTTGAAGTGGAATTTTGATGGGGCTTCTAATTTACTTGGTATAGCAGGAATCAGTGATCTCATTAGAGATTCTGACAGAGCTTTCGTCACTGCGTTCTCCAAGCACATTTTCGAAAACAGAAATAATATGGCGGAGCTGTGGGCAGTTAAACATGGTTTTGGTGTAGCTTTAAATTTGAATCAGAAGAACATCATGGTAGAAACTGACTCTGCATATATTGTTGGTTTAGTTCAAGGTCATTTTACGGTACCTTTTGTTTTTGTTAACGTCCTTGTAGACATTAAGTTTCTGGTTAGTCATTTTGATAACTTCTATATAGTGCACAAATATAGAGAAGGTAATAGTGCTGCTGATATTTTGGCAAAAATGGCAGATAATACTGCGTGTAGTTATGAATGGTTAGACTCTTCTCCTTCTTTTTTGATTTCTGTTTTAGAGGAGGACCGTATGGGGAGGGCTTATCCCAGATTTGTTAAGCCTTGTTAGTTGTTTAATCTTACATCTTCTTATCAAAAAAAAATTAAAAAAAAATGAGTTGGAGTTCTATGGAGAAATCTTTTGTATAGTTCCTATACATCGATTCTGGTCATACAGTTATCCATTGTGTAACTATGGTTGGGAAAATTAACTATGGTTGAGGGGTGAACTTGGAAGAAAAACACAAAACTTAAGGAAACTAGACTGAGAACCGATTTTGTCCGTAAATAATTATTGACTTAAAAGTTGTTTGTATGCCACGTAAACTGCATACGTTTGGATTTTTATGACGATGCCCCTAAAATGACTATAGGTTCCAAAAATAATTATTTAGGACTAAAAAAGTCACTCCTGAGTGAAAAATCTTCATCTTTGTATACCCTTAGGTTTGGAAAGTCTAATCTGAACTAGGTTTCGTCTTTAATCCAGAAAAAATAGGATTGGGCATTCTTGATAACGTTTTGGTTTTTACTGAATCAGTTCCTCAACACCGTTTAATTGGGGGCCCTGGAAAATAATTAGGGACCTCACCAAATTTATACCCGCTCAATTTATGGTAGGAGGGTTCCAAAATGTAGTGAAAAATACTAATTTTCCTTTCATTAAGAGCGTCCACAATGAACGAGTAAAAAGTTGAGTAAACCCATATTTGATCTAAATTTCAATCACAGTGGGATGGACTAAAACTAAATTTAGTCAGATTTTCAGGAGTTTCAGAGGAAATTTGAGCGAGAGGATCGACTAAAACTAAATATAGTGGGGCGGTAGTTAATGCATCTGATGACAAGCGGTAGTTAAAAGTGCGTTCGAAAGGGGGCATAATTTATAATTCCATTTCGCAGTGAGGCGGAGAAAAATGTACGTTTCAATAGGGCGTAACTTAAAGGTTCGCCTGATGGGGATCACATTGTATCACCATCCCACATGAGGTGAATGATTTAGTTAATGCATGTGTGGGACATTTAACTTGAGCCTCATGGGACGGACTTTTAAACTTCGTTCCTCTATCGCGCGGAGACTAGAATGTTCATTTCCTTTTGGGCGTAACTTATATATTCGTCTGATATCAGACGCAGGGAACGAAAATTAAATGTACGCTCAGTTTCGGGCGACTATTAAAACTACGTCTGACTATAATTTTAGTCCTCACCATTGTGATCAAACACCCACAAAACTAGATTTTTTAGTTTTTGGTATGTTTTTTGGTTTTAGTTTAGTCGTACCATTGTGGACGCTCTAATAATCAAAATTAAAACTCTATTCACCCTTAACCCAAAACCTCCATTTCATTTCGATCTATTAACAAAGAAAACAGAATCTCTTCTCCCCCACTTTCCCTCTCTTTCAACTATCTTCTCTTCCATTAACGACACGAAGAAGAAAAAAATCAGTTACAATTAAAGGGACTTCAACCCGAAAATCCTAAAGCCCAACGATTTCTCATATGCATGTAGAGACTATGCAAAATCGTTAGGATATATGAGGAGGGAGATAACGATCCTAATTCTGATTTTTCATTTTTTTTGCTCTAAATTAGAGTCGTTACCGAAACATAGAAACATATAACGTACGATCCTTTACGAACAACTCCATTTTAAAAGTTAATGACTCTACATAAGAAAGCAAAAAACGATGCCCATTTTAAAAATTAACGAATCCATGTAAAAAGAAAGCAAAAGACGATGCTCAAGTAACATGGGTTGTCAAGAAGAGTTTTTCTACAAAATTATTAGAAGCTAACGAACATAGAGCTCTTAGAAACTAACGACCAAAGAGCTTAGAAGCTAACGACCCTTTGTTACAAAGAGCTTTGCTAGAATTGTCCATTAACGACCCTTGTTGGAGTCGTTAACTTTGACGGTCGCTAATGTAAATTTTTTTAGATGACGACCCTTGTTAGAATCGTCGGTGTTCATCATAGTTGATGGTATTTATCAATGATGTTGTAGTAAAAAGGTTCGTTGAGACTTGTGAAGGAAGATTTTTTAGACTTAATTTTTATAAATAAAAATACAAACTCAATTAAAAGTGTTGTAAAAATAAATAAATATGGAGAGACCAGGGCTAGGATTCCACCAATTTCTACATTCATATGGTTCATATATCAATTCTAAACAATAAAAGCTCAAATGATAAAGTTTTATTGACTCTAGTTCATTTCCTAAGGTAGATTTCAAAAGTAATGGGAGTAAAACTAAAGCATGGGACATCAAAACATCTAAGCTAAGCATGACCCATCAATTGTAATAACAACCATTCAATGAAACTCATAAATCAATTGAATAATAGTGCAAATAGTCATAACAAGAATTGATAGAGTTACCACATTTGTGAAACTTGGCTTCCTCCGTCGCCTCGAAGGATGGGTTTAGCTCTTCATCATAGAAACATGCTCAAAAGTTGATTTTATTGCCCAAAAGTGTTAACAAATGATGAAAAGGAGAGAAATTGAATAAACCAGGAAACTGCAACACTTCTTCGGTGTTGCAAGTCCACTGTTACAGAGATCGATATAAAGAAAGTGTCTCTGTAACTGTAGCGTATGAGACTGCTGAAGAACTGTCGCAACCACAGTAGCATGAACGACAGTCTCAGTGGGTCTTATGTTCTTCGTGTTCTTCTCTAATGGCAGCAGCAGCAATTCTATGCAACTCGATTTTCTACCCTCTGTTCTCACCCCTAATCCCCATGCCCCTTTCAGACCTCTATATAACCTATTTATATCCAATACCACTCCCAAATCCGATAATAATTGCTCCAAATCTTCTCTTATTTTCCACAAGAATATTTTCCATTATTAACTTCTTCACGCGTCTGTCAGCTGTTAAGTCTCATTTTTACCTCCCTCACGCTCCTTTTGTTGCTCAGAAAACTCCAAAATCATCACCAGCACGTTCTATAAAGAGAAAAACATGTTGTCTCCTCATGCGATAACTCAACTACCTCGTGACATAATAGCTGAAACCTGAGCCCCTGTTTCTTCTCACACGTCTGATTTCTTGTTTTAAACTCTTTCCAAACTCCTCCAATCAATGCAGAATATACTCCCATACAAATATTCTCCAAATCAGCATGTAATAACACAAACAAAATCTTGAAAATATCTTCACCTCTATTTTCTTCAAACCGAGAATATATTCCTTTTTTCTCGAAATCAAAACACTTACCAAACCTATTTTGACCTAACAGGCTGGTATTAATCCATATGAACGATTAAATCTCTCAAAATCCTACCCAAAAAATCGATCCAGAATATCTCACAGGGAACCGGAATTTCAAACAGTGAAAAAGAAGGTCGCCCATATCCTGAACTGGGGTGCGAATAGCAGTTGGCTCCCTTGGGGTGTAAAAAGAAAATAAGGTACCCCTTAGTAATTGAGTGCCCCTTAGTAATTGAGGTGTCCCTTAACCAAAGTGAGGGTGCCTTTAGTAATTTTCTCTGGGGGTCCAAATACCACTTTTTGAGCAAATTTTTTTCACACAAGTGTATTCCACCAAAAACACCTACACAAACATAAAAACACCATAATAAGTACGAAAATCGAGACTAACAATAGAGACACTGAGGACAATTCAGACACAAAAATGTGTCTATGAAATACTCCCAAACTTATTATTTTCTAGTCCCGAGCAAATCTATTCTAGAAAATAAAATGACTACACTTAGCACGTGTATCAAGCCGTTAAACCGCTAGGTGGCCCTAGCGGCTGAGTGTTGTCTCCGGAGGGTTTACCAGAGGTGTACCCACAAAACCTGTACTTCTAATTGGCCACAAGTATCAAAAGAGCTATGAGGAAATAAAAATTCTCAACCTATCTCCAAGTGACTAGAATGACAAAGAAATTAAAGGTGCCATCTCTAAAGCTGACTGAAGAAAAGGGGAGACATATCCGTAACACTGCTAGATAAAGAGATATCTACTACACAGCTAGATAAACATTGTAAGATGCGTCCGCCGATTTACAGTTGGATAAGATTAGGAGAGAGAAAAATATGAGAGGGACATATGCTACACATCTGGACTAATTACGTATGATGAGTTGAACCAGTGTTAGAAAGATCTTGTGCCAGATTGAAAGAGGACTAACAAAGCAACCAAATGTATATTTCTTCGACTCTCTCATGATGCTCAGTAGAAACAACGTTTTCTTCGGCTTCAACTGTTGATGATAAATTCATGAACCTCGTAGAACCTTGAAAATTAACTCTTTTCTTCGATTCCTCACTTGAAACTTCCTTATAGATTTCTATTTCCCTATGGCCTTATTTAAAATTTAAATTTTAAAATTTAAATTTTTTTTTTTTTTTTTTTGGTAGAGTAATAACAAGACAAAAATTTACATGGCCATCACAGAAGGAATTTAACACTTGGATTTTCGCAACTTGTAATGTCTTAGTATCATGAACTTCAACAACTTATATCGTTTGATTTTTGTTGCTCTTATAACTTCTTGTAACCCTTGATTTTGAATTATGATTTTCTATTGTTGCTTCTAAACCTTAAACGTCTTCCACTTTCTTCATAGATTTTTATGTCGCTCCGTTTGTTAATGATATTAAATTTCTACTGAGAGAGAGTTGTAATCTAGTAACTAAGACTACATTGTGAGGTTGCTTTGTCTTTCTGTCATTTACTGACCTACTTGCCTTCCCATCATGGATGGTTAGGTCCATCACGGTTACCCTCTAAAAGGAACAAGTTCTCTCCTGAATTTCAAGGATCTCAATGTCTTTTTCTCTAATGTCTCAATAGGTTGTTATCCCTAGCATTCTAATTTCTATATTTTCGGTGAGAAACAGTATGTAAACTTAGATAACCGGATACCATGTGATGCTAGAAGTTTCAAAAGTACAACTAAAAAGTTTCTCCCATACCCCCAAACTTAAGTCTAACATTGTCCTCAATGTTCTAAAGATGAAATTAAAAACATGAACAAGGAGAAACCGTTACCACTAGAAGGAGATGAGGAAAAATATTACCGTGTTTCAAGAGAAAGGTATACCTCCCAAGGAGTGCTAAGTTTAAAGTCTTCATCCAGACATCAAATACCTCAAAAAGTATCTTCACCTTCCAAAGTCATATACCAATAGCCGAAATAGTTGTGGGTCCATAAGGGAAAATAAAGCTAGCACCAATATGAGACAACCGCACTAATTCATAAAAATGAATAGAAGGAGCACATACTCATCTAAGGTTTCTGTCAAGACAACTGGGTTTATCTGGGGAAAATAATGAAGCTTCATATGTGTATCTTGATAAAGAGATTCATCTGAAATGCTGGCCTCTAAAAACTGGGTCACTTCTTGGACAGTATCAGGAGGATTGGGTTGCGGAATCTGAATAGACTAAAGTAATATCTCAGACGCACAAGGCTCGAGTCCCAAGTTAGGGAATTCAATTAGGGATACGTGACGATCAGAAGAACCATCACTACCCCCAAACATAGGGTTTTCACTACTCACAGACAAACCTCTAACTATTGCTTGTATTTATGGATCCTTGGAGTCCTTAAAATACTCAAGAGATTCTTCTAATTATTTACCCCCAAACTTAGCGTCATCATTATTCTCAGAAAGAACTAAAATTATTGCCTGGATTTCTGTGTCCGTAGAGTCTTTAAAATACTCAAGGGCTTCTTTTAAAGATTGATCACACAATTGGTCTAAGAGAATGGTTTCCTCAAATTCATCTAAAGAATCTCCCAGTAAAGTGTCATGCCAATTATCTTGAACTAAAGTGCTAATCATATTCACTTCTTTTATATCATCAGAAGTATATCTAATAACATTAAATACATTTAGTTCAATGGTCATATTACGAAAGGAAATTTTCATAAGCCCGGTCGTACAATTGATGACAGCGTTAGCTGTGGCTAAAAATGAGCGACCTAAAATCACCGGTATTTGAGCACTTGGGTCCTGAACAGGTTGGGTGTCTAGAACAAAAAAATCCAATGGATAAATAAACTTATCAACCTCAATCAGAACATCCTCTATGACACCACGAGTTACTTTGACAGACCTATCAGCTAATTGTAGTGGTATTTTAGTCGGTTTCAACTTACCAAGACCTAGCTGTGTGTATACATGATACGGGAGTAAGTTAACACTAGATCCTAAGTCAAGTAAAGCTTTATCGACCATGTGATTACCAATCACACAAGATATGGTGGGGCATCCTGGGTCCTTATACTTAGGGGGTGTTTGGTTCAAAAGAATGGAACTTACTTGACCAGCTAAAAAGGCTTTCTTTTGGACATTAAGCTTACGCTTTCGTGTACAAATATCTTTAAGGAACTTGGCATAAGAAGGCATCTGTCTAATTGCTTCTAACAATGGAATGTTAATGTTCACCTGCTTAAATGTCTCCATTATCTTGTTGAAAGTCGACTCCTTTTTTGTTGGGGCTAACAACTTTGGATATGGGGCTCTAGGCACAAAGGTAGTCCTATCAGGAATTTCTTGGGACTCCTTAGGAATTGTTTCTGTTTCCTCAGCTATGGGCTCCTCCTCTTGGGAAGTAGAAGGTTGAACTACAATATGTCCACTAGGCGTGGTTACCTTATTGTCTACCATTTTACCACTCCTAAGGGTTGTAATAGAATTCACATGATTGTACGATTTCTATCCTTTGGGGTTGGGGTCAGTATGACTAGGGAACCTTCCATATTCTCTTTCACTTATATACTTAGCTATCTAGACGACTTGAAGTTCTAATTTAGCAAGAGACTGGGAATTATTCTTAAAATTATGCTTGGTTTCCTCTTGAAAATTAACATGGATCTTTATTAACATTTCCTGACTTTGTGATATCATATCCTGGCTCTTTTTTAATATACTATGAGATTCCTCTAACTAGTCATTCTATTCTCAGAAGGGTTATGGAACTGGGATTGACCTGAAGAGTTCTTAGCATAATCAAAACCCGGGGGAGGTTGAGAATTACTAGACTGACCTGGATTCTGGCCCTTAGACCAAGAAAAATTAGGATGGTTTCTCCAACCAGGATTATAGGTCTCTGAGTATGGGTCAAACTTCTGATGGTTCTCAAATCTAGCATTGTTATAAACATCATGGGATTGCTCTTCACTAACGTGACCTTCCCAAAATGAGCTATTGGGTTCTATTCCACAACTAGAGACTTGAGAGGCTCTATTTCTATCATTAGGTTCAACAAGGGACCTATTTTTAGACTGACCCATTTCCAAAGCTTCTAACCTTCTAGACAAAGTAGTGAACTTAGCATATGACCCAAAGCTTGTATCGACCATATTGGTGTTACTTTTATTGACCAAGAGTCTCTTAGGGGGGTTGAACACAAGGTTCCCAATGTTGGGATTTTTCATCAATAACTCCTAAGAAGGTAAAAGCATTATCGACATTTTTACTAGTGAACTCACCAGCGCACATAGATTTGACCATGGCTTTGGTCGAATAGTCTAAACCATCATAAAGAATCTCTACTAGTTTAATTTTCTCAAACCCATGGTGAGGACATTCGGATAGGAGCTCATTGAATCTCTCTAAAAACCTATAAAGAGACTCTCCTTATTGTTGCATACTGGAACTAATTTTTTGCCTAAAGGATACGGTTCTATGCTTAGGGAACCAATTTAAGTAGAAAGCAGCAGTAAGTTGGTCCCATGTTTCTATAGACCCAGATGGTAGATTATTCAGCTAGGACTTGGATTTATCTCTTAAAGAAAATGGGAACATTCTAAGTTTCAAGACTTCATCAGTAAGGTCTTTAATCTTAATTGTTCCACAAATTTCTTCAAAGTCCCTAATGTGAAAGTAAGGGTTTTCATCATCTTTTCCTAAGAATATAGGGATCATCTGAAGAACACCAGGCTTCAACTCATAAGTAGCCGTAGAGGCTGGAAATTTAATGCACGATGCTTAGTTGGACCTAGTTGGGTATATGTACTCCTTCAAAGTTGTCATTTTTGGCACAGTAACAATTCTAGGGGTTAATTCCTTACTAAGACTTAAATTCTCAAAACTGAAGTTTCCAAAAACAGGGCTCTCCAAAGAAGAATCTTCGAGCTCCCTGTTTACAAAAGAAGAACTTCTAGGCTCGTCACTAATCAAACGGCCAAAAGTATCTCTTTTCCAAGCACGCTCTCTAATGGACTCGAGCGATTCTAACATACACTAACAAAAATTAAAAATTAAAAATTCTAAGGAAGGGAGGTTCTAAGAAAACACACAGCAGGATGAATCCACCAAAGCAAACCTAAATATTTATAGCAAACAAAAAGCATGATGGCTCCACTTAGATTGTTTCCAGACCAGCTTCTAATCCTTCGAAAGGAAATTCGTTACAATTTAAGCAAACCCCACTGGAATCAATCATAGTTTAAGTATGTTGAATAGAGGCGAGGGAAGCCGCGTGGAGCTTTGATACCCAAGGCCTCACCGCATTACAAGGCGGCGCAGTCACGCATTCAACTTTCAGAAACCATCATGAACTTCAAAGAATGCTCAAAAGAGTAACCAATATTTTTCGAACGACTTTCCTATTAAGCTCGTTACCCTATTGGTCTCGTTCTATTCCAAATTTTAAGGCTTAGGTTCGCGTTAAGTTTCGTTTTCCTAAGGAGGGAAAGAAGAGAATGGTGATGAAATCCGAACACTTATCTTATATGGACAGTCCTTGCCCTTTACTAGGAATTTAAAACAACCATTTTAAGTTCCTCGACATATATGCAAACGAAGGAATACAGTAACTCGCTAACAGGGGATTCGCGAGTGTTTCGACAAACTTACCTCCCGTACCAGACGGGGGATGAACCGTTGTAGTCGACTCGGGCCATGACTCTTATGTCATGTACGAACCCGAGGGGACGAGGTGATATCGTAATCACCGTCCTTCTCTGCAAATAATTTAATATTTAAACTACCCTTCCGTAGGGTTTTAAAAAAAATGTCCCAAAGTTAAAAGTCCAAAGTCCAAAAATAAAGTGAAAAAGAACAAGATAATTACAAGAATATAAGATATCCTAATACAATCTAAAAAAAATAAAAATAAAATAAACTCTCTCTTTTTTATAATAAAAAAATCTTCTTCTTTCTCTCCTTTCGATTTGCCTTTTACTCCAAGTTTTTAAGTATTCAGCAAAAGCTTTGGCAAATTTTCCTTTTGCTCCAAATTCCAAATTCTGTAAGGAAAAGACAAAAGACAAAAACTTAAATAAGAACAAAAAAAAAAATAAAAAAAAAAAATCTCTAGCCTAAAGACCGGGTCGACGGCGCCAAAAATTGATGGTATTTATCAATGATGTTGTAGTAAAAAGGTTCGCTGAGACTTGTGAAGGTATATTTTTTAGACTTAGTTTTTATAAATAAAAATACAAACTCAATTAAAAGTGTTGTAAAAATAAATAAATATGGAGAGACCGGGGCTAGGATTCCACCAATTTCTACATTCATATGGTTCATATATCAATTCTAAACAATAAAAGCTCAAATGATAAAGTTTTATTGACTCTAGTTCATTGCCTAAGGTAGATTTCAAAAGTAATGGGTGTAAAACTAAAGCATGGGACATCAAAACATCTAAGCTAAGCATGACCCATCAATTGTAATAACAACAATTCAATGAAACTCATAAATAAGTTGAATAATAGTGCAAATAGTCATAACAAGAATTGATAGAGTTACCACATTTGTGAAACTTGGCTTCCTCCGTCGCCCCGAAGGATGGGTTTAGCTCTTCATCATAGAAACACGCTCAAAAGTTGATTTCAATGCCCAAAAGTGTTAACAAATGATGAAAAGGAGAGAAATTGAATAAACCAGGAAACTGCAACACTTCTTCGGTGTTGCAAGCCCACCGTTACAGAGATCTATATAAAGAAAGTGTCGCTGTAACTGTAGCGTATGAGACTGTTGAAGACTGTCGCAATCACTGTATCATGAACGACGGTCTCAGTGGGTCTTATGTTCTTCGTGGTCTTCTCTAATGGCAGCAGCAGCAACTCTCTGCAACTCGATTTTCTACCCTCTGTTCTCACCCCTTACTCTCCATGCACCTTTCAGACCTCCCTGGAACCTATTTATATCCAACAGCTCTCCCAAATCCGACAATAATTGCTCCAAATCTTCTCTTATTTTCCACGGGAATATTTTCCATGATTAACTTCTTCACGTGTCTGTCAGCTGTTAAGTCTCATTTTTATCTCCCTCACGCTCCTTTTGTTGCTCAGAAAACTCCAAAATCATCACCAGCACGTTCTATAGAGAGCAAAACATGTTGTCTCCTCATGCGATAACTCAACTTCCTCGTGACATAATAGTAGAAACCCGAGCCCCTGTTTCTCCTCACACGTCTTCTTTCTTGTTTTAAACTCTTTCCAAACTCCTCCAATCAATGCAGAATATACTCCCATACAAATATTCTCCAAATCAGCATGTAATAAGACAAACAGAATCTTGAAAATATCTTCACCTCTATTTTCTTCAAACCGAGAATATATTCCTTTTTTCTAGAAATCAAAACTCTTACCAAACCTATTTTGACGTAACAGGATGGTATTAATCCATATGAACGATTAAATCTCTCAAAATCCTACCCAAAATCGATCCAGAATATCTCACAGGGAACCGGAATTTCAAACAATATCTTCCCGCCAAAATTCACTCAAACCGTGAAAAAGAAGTTCGCCCCCTATCCTGAACTGGGGTGCAAATAGCAGTTGGCTCCCTTGGGGTGTAAATAGTAAATAAGGTACCCCTTAGTAATTGAGTGCCCCTTAGTAATTGAGGTGTCCCTTAACCAAAGTGAGGGTGCCTTTAGTAATTTTCTCCGGGGGGTCCAAATACCACTTTTTGAGCAACTTTTTTCACACAAGCGTATTCCACCAAAAACACCTACACAAACATAAAAACACCATAATAAGTACGAAAATCGAGACTAACAATAGAGACACTGAGGACAATTCAGACACAAAAATGTATCTATCAATAGTACTATGACGACTTTTCATAATCTCAAAAATTTGCAGGTTTGAGTCGTCAACGATGGTATCAATTAATTAACGATTTTCTAAAATCGTTGGGATATACATCCCTCAAAACTGACGACTCTTTCTCTGAGTTCTGGCATAGTGTTTATGGATCGACTCTTTCTTCATTTTGAGATTTGGTTTCTTCGTTTTAATTAATGGAATCTCCATTAGCACCCTCATTTTGAGATGATGACATCTCTTTAAAAACCCTTTTTGTTTCCTAAAATTTTAATTACAAAATCTGATTTTAGTCTAACCATACTAGTTAACTTAACTTAACTAATTTTTAACACTAATCATCTAGGGGTAATTTAGCCATTAATATTTTTTTGGATAAGGGATAACCCCCAATTAGGTTTTGATGACCTTTTTTGTCCTGTAGTGTGAGACCCTTAATTATTTTCCGGGGCAACCAATTAAGCGGTGATCTTTATTTGTTGTTGTTTTGTTGCAATACTGTTGTGCAATTTTTTTTAGCATGTGCTAAAAGGTTTTATAGCATATTGTGATTCTATACAGATTTCATTTTTGTGTTCAATATCCAAACTAAATTTGGGTACAATATCAAACTAGGCAGTTTATGCATTGACTTATAATTTTACGGTTCCAAGTCTGCCGTGCAAAACATTCAAAGACACAAACAAGAAAACACAAGAATCAACTATGGTGACTTCATCATTTTTTCCGTTAAGCTAATATAGACCCAAAGTTTTATAACTCTTGCCTAAAAAATCACTTCCTAGTTACAACAAGCCTTCCAGATTCAACTAAAATTTTAAATCTTTTACCATCTACAACTGAACAAGATACAAGATTCTTGTATATGCTCGGAACATGAAAGCTTCATTCAATGTGAGAATATTACAGATATGATCTTCTGCTCGACCTTTCCATTTTATGCAACCTCTGTCGCAAATGAGTTACTCATACATAATTTCTCATACAGAGTTTCTCAACACCTATATCCTCTGATAGAAGGTAAACATGTATCTGCTTCAAAAAAACATGCTTGTTGGCTCCAGAGTCCACCCACCAATCTCACATTGGTTATTAGAATAACTTCCGACATCATTCCACTAAAATCATTCTAGTTTGTTTCAACTAATATTAGCATTAACTTTCTACTCATTAAGGTTTTTACGTTGTCTACAATTTACTGCCATAAGGCCAGGAATTTACAAACATAAAAAATCACCCTTAATTAAAGTAATTCTAGATTCAGGTTTACGAAACATTCCTTTCTTATGAAGACCACGCTTAGAGTTGCGTTCGATGTTCTCACCTTTTCCATCTTTGAAGATTTATTTCCAAACACATGCGCATATTATCCATATCCCTTGGAGATGACACCTTTATTCACAAACCATAATTTCCAAATCAGAAAGTAAAATATGAGTTTCGAAGATAACATCTAGATTTACAAACTTCGTTTGAATCACCATTTCAAAAAACTCATGGTTACTCCACAAAAACTACTTTAGTTAACAACAAATTTCTGCTAGTCAGAATTTTTTCAGGAACGTTTCTCTAATTTGTATAATATCAAAAAAATAATTTTACAACCCCAAAAATTCTGACATTTTACGTGGGAAACTATCAGGATGTATACCACGTTATGTAAAAATGGTTCATAGAAATTCCTTCTAGGTTGAGAGATAAATTCAAAACTCTACATATGATCAAAAATTCATTTTTATTTTTTCCCTCCACAATTAACATCCATGATTATTACAAACTTCTAATGTCTTAAGATTGTTGGGTGCAATAATCAAAACAATGAAAAATCAAATAAGCAAAAGTTATTGATACTTAGATCCATTGTAATGGAAGTGATGGATTTGACGAAACGAGCGAGCTCCCCAGATCTCCGCAACAACAACAAGGCAAAACTTTGGAAAAATAGAGTGAGTCACGTGTGCAACACGTTTCCCTTAAGACATTAGCACCCGGCTACACTCAAGAGTGATGCTATATCCCTCACAGGACGGATATCTCCAGGATAAAACACCCTACCGCACCTATTACTAGCATATGTATTAGATGCCCAACTTGAGCTAAGCAACTCCGAAAAAAACCTTAAGGAAAAACTCGAACGCATAAGAAAATATATAAAATATCTTCTCTTGGGGATCCCTCTAAAATATAGAGCAACCCCTTTCCCATATATTTTACAAAAGTGGTGAATTTGTTTATATAACTAACAAATACAACTTAAGAAGAAAAAATCCCCGATGTGGGACTAAAATATTTATATAGTCTCTTAAAACAACTAAAACGTGGAAACTCCACAATGTGGGACTAATAATTTTTTCATTCACAAAAGAAAACAATAAATTATAATTTTATTAAAACCTTAAAAATCATTCTTTAGTAATCGTTTTCCAACAGTAAACTCGACTCCATGCATGTTTCTCAATCTAATTCATCACTTTATCAGAAGTGTATATCGTCCCGTTTATCACATTCATAGTAGTAAATTTGTTCCTACACCACTCACCAAACCCACCAACACCACCACTTCTTTTTCTTCTTCCCTAAACCTCCAAAACTACACAATTCAACTATATCTGACAGACATACTAGACTCGTATCCGACACTCTGATAGGCACATTTATGTGTCTATTTTGATCTCAATTGTATATATTGTTAGTGCTCGATTTTGTACTTATTTGGTTATTTTATCTATTTGTAGGTATTTTTGGAGAAATAAACATGCACAGAGAAATATTGGCTCGAAAAGTGGTATTGGGACTCTCCGGAGAAAATTACTGAGGAAAACCCTCAAATGGATAAGGGGCACACAGTTGATAAGGGGTAAACCATAGTTATTTGCACCCCAATATACTATCTGCACCCAAAGTTTTATTCTCACCCCATCATACGATAGCATTACACCATTTTAAGGTATTAGCAACCTACCATAGGTGTTGCTAAACGGGGTCGCAACCGACCTTTGCCGTTGCTAAACACGGTGTCGCAATTTTTAGTAACGACATAAGCTTTGTTGCTAATATCGGTCAGCAACGGCATTTCGCAACGGCGTCTGCCGTTGCTAATTTTTTTATTCGCAACAAAGGCTGTCCGTTGAGAAATTTTTTAGCAACAGAAGAAAAAAATAGGCTTAGAACCAAGCCACAACTTGATTTTAAGCCACGACTTGATTCTAAGCCACGACTTACTTCTAAGCCACGGCTGGATTACTAAGCTATGAAACTGTGAATCCAATATAAACCGTACAAACAACATAACATACAAACCATTTCTGAAATCAAACAGACTAAGAATTCATTAACAGTTTGAAAAATTACACAATCAAATGAACTTAGAATCCATGTTATTGAAAATTTACATAATTTATAAACAATATACCAACACATAAATAACTTGAAAGCAAATCCATTCCACTTTCTTCCTTCTCCCAGCACAAAACCTTCTAACTGTATAAAGACATCAAAAGAAGAATTAGTATTAAGTTACTACCAGAAAACCATGCTTCTGAGTCCTGATAGTTATAACTTAAGAGGATTAATAAGACTAAAATATAATAACTGTACCCAAGTATATAAAATGGGTATAATCATCTTAACAAAATTTCGGAAAAGATTCGTAAAGACACATTACCTTTAGTAAATCCCATAACAATTTTTCGGTCAACGAACCCATGTCGACCTCGAGAACAAGAGTACTCTCAGTACCCCTATCAAGAACTTCACCAGAGGTATCCTTGGTAAGAGTGAAAGGTCCTCCATCTTGGGATTCCCAGACATTCTGCTCATCATCATTGTGCTTGGTGATAACAATCACGTTGTCAGCTACAAGGTATGCAGGGTAGAAAACAACACCAAACTATCCAATCATACTAAAATCAACACTAGCATCCAAATCTTCCATGAATACTTTGGTTCCAGACCTTGCAATGGTACCAAGGTTGTTCACCAAATCTGAATAATCCAATATTAATAATAGACAACAAATTAGCAATCTGACTACTTAGGTTAAGACAACAGACAAAAGAGCATAATGTAGTTGCATCTTAAAGTACTAACCTGACTTGGTCATACCAATACCACTGTAAATAAGGGTAAAGGTGTTGTTGGATTTGTCAGGGATGATGTGGATAAAGAGCTCAGGTTGAGAATCGAGCTTGCTCTTATCAGTCAAACCCTCAAATCTAATTTTGTCCAAGGCCTTCATAATAGCAAATAACAAGAGATCAGAACAATACATACACAACATAAAAAGAAAAATACAATAGAGAGAAGAATCACAGAAATGTACAAACTATACTAAGCAATTAGTTATGTTTTCAGATGATAGAAAATAAATTGACCCACATTAAACAAATCAGCTGCAACATAACCTTTACTCCCATCTCATCAAGCATAACCATATTAAACAAATCCGCTACCTTTCAGTTAAATGTCATTACCTTTGGTAACTCCCATGTTTTCTGAGAAAAAATGTTCTGCTCTTCTAGGCAGATTTGTCTTTAAAGAGCCCTATAAAGTTGAAGGAAAACGAATCAACGTTCACAACGTCACCATCTTCTAATTTCCTTCAAAAAACAAAGTATTAATCGACAGCCAATAAGATAAAATGCTAAGGGATCCAGAATATTACTGGTACAATACAAGTGCATCTATATCGTCATCTTTCCATACATGTAACTTCAAACCAAATGTAAAAATGGAACTAACATGGAATATTCTTTGGTTTATTAGCATTAAAACAGAGGTAATCTCAGATTCAAGATAAATGATTATATATACCTGGCATCTGAAATTTTGCGACAGATGACTTCATTTACTGACTTGTGACCACACAAAAGGAGCATATGGATTAACAATGTCTTGCCTCAAGTTAAAATTGGAGTTTAATGAACACATATTGACGAAGTACCTACGTGCATCAAGACTTCGGGAAGAAATGATAATCACAGACTGAAAACAGGATTTTCTCAAAAATTAAAAGAGTACATGTACAAAGATTAGGAGCACCAGCTGAGATACAAGCTTTGAGAGTTTTACTAACATATCTGTTATAAATTACTGGTGGAAAGATTTCATAACCAGCTGTTGATGGTGAATTTTAGACAAAGGGTAAATTCGTAAAACCCCAAATAACCTAATGTCACCGGTGACACATTTATTATAACATTTAATACATGTAGTCAGTAATTAATAGGGGAAATTTTTTCAAATTATGGTTACAACGAACAAAACCCTAATTCCCCTCTGTGCTAATGACAAATCATGCCAGCCACACCTAGCCCAAGCTATCCGCGCCATTCCAAACACACTCTTCCTTGGCCCTAGCTATGCTAACCACATCAAATGCACCAAAGCATGCCAACCATGCTAGCTGCACCTCCGTGCCAATGGCAAATCATGCCAGCCACACCAAACGCGCCAAAGCATGCCAACCATGCTAGCCGCATCCTTGTGCCAACGGAAAATCATGCCATCCACACCAAACACGCCAAATTATGCCGACCATGCTAGCCGCACCTCTGTGCCAATGTCAAATCATGCCAGCCATACCTAGCCCAAGCTAGTCGCGCCATGCCAAACGCACTCTGCCTTATCCCTAGCTATGCTAGCCACTTTTCTTTCCAAGCCGCTATGCCATTGGCGCATACCAAGGTAGTTCCCGCGTCCTAAGCTTGCAAACCGCGCCCTAGGCCAATATGGCTGTGTGTTCCATTGGCACATGCCAACATGCACCGCTAACCATTTTTCCAAAGCCGCTACCGCGCCCTAGGCCAATGTGGCCGTGCGTGCCATTGGCACATGCCAACATACACCGCTAGCCATTTTTCCAAAGCCGCTACCGCGCCCTAGGCCAATATGGCCGTGCGTTCCATTGGCACATTACAACACGCACGCTAGCTATTTTTCAAAGCCGCTACCGAGCCCTAGGCCAATATGGCCGTGCGTGCCATTGGCACATGCCAACACGCACGCTAGCCATTTTTCAAAGCCGCTACCGCGCCCTAGGCAAATATGTTCGTGCGTGCCATTGGCACATGCCAACACGCACGCTAGCCATTTTTCAAAGCCTCTACCGCGCCCTAGGCCAATATGGTCGTGCGTGCCATTGGAACATGCCAACACGCACTGCTAGCCACTTTCAAGGCATTCCACACATGCCACCGGCACATGCCACACACTCCCCTAGCAGCTTTGGCATTTCCACTTACACTCAAGGTGTAACTTGCGGTCAAGGCATTCCACACATGCTACTGGAACATGCCACACGCGCCACTAGCAGCTCTGGCATTACCACTTGCACTAAACGTGAAACCTACCACAAAGGCATTCCGCACATACCACACGTGCCACTAGCATCTCTGGCATTTCCACTTGCACTCAACGTGCAACCAACCACAAAGGCATTCCGCACATGCCACACGCTCCACTAGCAGCGGCACTTGCACTCAAGGTGCAACCAACTCTCGAGACATCAACACAAACTGGGGGATGCTTTCTTGGTGTTTTGGTTTGGCGGTCACATCGTGCAGCGTACACTACGCTCGCAATAAGAGTGATGTGAAAAGGAATAAAAGCGGTCAATTAAATAAGGCAGTAATGGTGAAAAACGTTTTCACCATAAACACCTGCGGTTACCACCTCCCCTATTTAATCCGTGACTTTTCTGTATTCCTTAATGAGGCCAAGGTAAGTTCAATCTCACTTGTATAAATAGGTCTCACCTATTTCTGCCAAAGGAGAAATCTTGGTCAGGCAAAAAAATACAACACTATCAGAAACCAACTTTGCTAGCTCTCCCAAAAGATTCCATCACTAGCAAGATTCCTAAGCTTCTACTTTTCTGATACAAGTCGAGATATTACCTTTCCAGAACTATCTGATCTCAACACCCTTCTTCGCTATGCTCACCAAATCAACCCCTCTCTTCCACTTTGTGACCGAAGCAAGTTTGAAACGGATATTTCTTGGTTTAGGCCGGACTTGTACAGATTGATCTCTCGAACCTAAAAGTGCTCAACGTGCAGCATATTTATTTAGGGTTTGAACTAGTTTCTCATTCACCTACCGAATTTACCGAAATCGGAAGAATAGATTTTTACCCATAAACAATTGGCGACCACAATGGGAGGATTGATCTTTCGGTTACAATATCAAATTCTAGTTTCCATACTCAAATTTTGCGCAAGCATGGTTGGTTATCAGGCCATCTCCATAAACATTGATCCCGCTCAAGATCATAATGACTCATCAATTTCTGGAAGCAATACGACCAATGAAGAGGTCCCAAAACTGGTTGACCTGATGCGAGCTCAGGAGATTCATGCCAAAAACATGGATCTAATGAAGGATGCGATTAACAACATACTCGACTTCCTCATCAGCCTAACATCGAAGCTAATTGGTTCATGTTCCCCAGGAGATCAAGATCAGGGGACTAACATCCCGAATGAGCATTCTCAAATCAATGGTTTCGTCACTGACTGGAGGCTAGTGGGCCAGTATGCGACCACGTTGGTAGAAAACTTATGTGAATTGCTACACCTCTCAAAGGACCAGCGAATAAAAACATTCTCCGCTATTAACCGAATAGCTCTAAACGCATCACTAGCTCCTGCACCCACGGGGACTCCAAGGATCCCCAGGATATCCACTAACGATATTGTTTTCACTGATGACGACATGATGGTGGAAGAAGGTCACAACCGGGCCCTGCATGTTACGGCTCTCGTCAAGAGCATAGAGTTTCGAAGAGCGCTCATTGACACGGGCGCATCTTCCAATGTCATCACCCTCAAGACACTTAAATCTGACAGGGTGCGACCTAACGATATTGTACGACAACCCACTACGATGACAGATTTCAAAGGAAACCAAACTAGCACATACAACTACATCAACTTCGAGCTGGCAGTAGGGCCAATTCAATCAAGTGTGAAGTTTGAAGTAATTGAAAAAGAACCAGATTACCACATGATACTGGGAAGACCGTGGATGCACAATCACAGAATCATTCCTTCAACATATCACCAATGCTTGAAGACAATATTGAACGGAGAAGTTGTCTGCATACCTGCGTCACTGTCACCCTATGCACCAATCTACTGCATAGAAGCAAGTGGGCCGAATGAGGGTTCAAAAGGCGTGACGACCAAGATTCACAGTTTTCTGCTACTAAAATGGATATCGCTCAGAGATAGAGACAAATTGGAGACACTCCGCAGAGGAGACCGCCTTCCCGCCATCTCCTCAGAAGAAAGACCCGCTAGTCTCCAACCTCTGGGCGTAACTCGTGCCCGCACCAAGCGAGAGTGCACCCTAACCGCAGGACGAAGCAAAAAGGGAAAAATCACATGTTACCACCGCTGTTAGCAATTAGCAGGGGAGACCATGACCCGGTCTCTCCGCCCGAAAGAATATTTTCACAATAACCAGGAGAAAGTTCCAGACGCCCCTCAGAAGCTGCAAGACGGTACCGACTTAACCACAGACGAACTCAAAACTGTCAATAAAAGGAATGAAGAATTTATGCAATTCTGATCAGTTCGGCTCTACATTCTACGGAACGCTCAAAGCTAGTCGACCTACTCAAAAAATACCGGGACATATTCGCGTGGACTTGCGAAGAAATGCATGTCTTGGATGAAAAATTGGTCACCCACCATCTGCATGTGACACCCGGATCCAAACCAGTCAAGAATCCTACAAGACAGTTCAGACACGACGTAGAAGAAAAAATCAAGGCGGAGGTTCATAAATTACTAGCTGCTGGTTTTGTCAAACCCATTCACCATCCCACCTGGTGGGCCAATATCGTTCCCGTTAAAAAGAAGAATAGCCAGATCAGGTGTTGTGTCGATTTCAGAGATCTGAACAAGTGCTCTCTTAAAGACGATTTCCCTCTCCCTAACATAGACATGATGGTAGGCGCTACCAATGGACATGGTATGTTCTCTTTTATGGATGGATATAGAAGCTACAACCAGATAAAGATGTATGAGCATGACGCGACGAAGACAGTTTTCCGAACCCCTCTCGGAAACTTCTATTACACAGTAATGCCTTTCGGCCTGAAAAACGCTGGTGCTACTTACCAACGCGCCATGACTACCATCTTCCACGATATAATGCACAAGCAAGTCGAAGATTACGTAGATGATGTGGTGGATAAATCGAAGACTCGAGAGGATCATCCGGAAATTCTACGACAAGTGTTCGAAAGATGTCGCGAATACAAGTTGAAGATGAATCTTTTGAAATGTGCCTTTGGTGTCTCTTCGTGGAAGTTCTTAGGATTCCAGGTAACGGTTGTAGGGATAAAAGTTGACCCAGTCAAAACACAAGCTATCCTGACAATTCCATTACCACGAACCGTAAGAGAGCTCAAGAGTTTCATGGGAAAGATAAACTACATTCGTCGCTTCATACCTGGGCTGGCACAGCTCATTACTGCGTTTACCCCTATGCTGATAAAAGGAGAGATATTCACATGGACTATGTCACAACAAGAAGCGTATCAGAAGATCCAGCAAACTCTATCCTCCCCGAATGTCATGAATCCTCATGTGCAAGGGAGATCACTATGTCTTTACACGGATTTTAGTGATACTTCCATTAGAGCCCTCCTCGCTCAAGAAGACGACAAAGGAGTTGAATATCCCATATACTACTTCAGTCGAATGTTAAAAGACGCTGAACTCGGATACCCCAAGGCAAAAAAGGCGTGTTTAGCATTGATTTATTCCATCCAGAAGTTCAGGAACTACCTTTTCTACAATAAGGTGGTATTAATATCCAAATCAGACCCTGTAAAGTTTCTCCTCTCGAAACCTGCCCTGATAGGGAGGCTGGATAAATGGCTCCTGCAGCTATCAGAGTTAGACATAACGTGCGCTTCCCCGAGGGCCATAAAAGGGCAGGCTATTGCAGACCTGCTAGAAATATTCCCAGGAGAAAACACTGCGGAGTTACGTGAAGATCTCCCGTGAGACCTTCCAGATATCTTCTTAGTCAAAGAAGAGGCATGGCTGTTGTTCTTCGATGGCTCTTCCACCCCCAGCACTAATACCGGAGGAGCGGGTGTGGTACTAGTATCTCCTGCTGGAGAAGTCTTCTAGCACTCTTTTAATCTAGACTTTCCATGCACCAATAACTCAGCAGAATACGAATCCTTCCTCATAGGACTATCACTAGATAAACAAGTTGGGGCCACGCATTTGGAGATAAGAGGAGATTCCAAATTACTCATAAACTAGGTAAACGGTATTTACGCATTGAAAGAACTAACGTTGGCACCATATAGGGATGAAGCACGAAAGCTACTAAATTATTTCACCGATGCAACCATCACACACATCTTCCGTAGCAGTAACAAGCATGCTGACTGCCTAGATACACTAGCATCAAAGCTACAGTTCGAAGGATCCTAGGAAACACTGATAGTAAAAAGGTGCACCATAGCTTCAACATGGCTTTCGCAACCTCGGAAAGCCGAAGACGATGACTAGAGAATTCCTATCATTCAAGAACTCAACAACTTACTTTTCCAAGGGAAGGTCGACCTCAAGACTTTACGGAATTTCTTTATGTTTCAATATGTTCAGTATTATCGAAACCCAGATATCTCTCTGTCGAGGTGTCTCGGAAAAAATGAAGCACAACAACAACTTGAACATGTCCATGCCGAAGTCTGTGGAATAACATCAGTAGTAACCCTCTACCGTCGTTTACAGCAACTTGGGTATATATACTATTGGCCGGAGATGGAAGCCCAATCTCGATTACTCCAGCAGGCGTGTCCCAGTTGCCAGGAACCCCCATGTTAGACAGAAGTCCTCAACATCAGTCGTACTGGGGACTGGCGGGAGCCATACATCAACTTCCTTCGCGACGAATTTTCCCTACTGACAAAGAAGATGCATCCAAGCTAAAATAAAAGTCCAAAAGATTTGTGTTCCATGATGGGGTTTTATATCGCAAGAGTTTCGGAGGAAGTTTACTGCGGTGTTTGGGCGATACAGAAATCCCAGTTATGTTAAGAAAAATGCACGAAGGTGAACACCAAGGGAAACATAAACTATTCATGCAGATACACGAGAGGTACTACTGTCCAACCATGGAAGACGACGCAGCTACTTTCGTTCAGAAATGTCGTGAATGCCAGATTCACGGAAACCTCATCCACGCGCCTCCAACACCCCTGCATTCGATAAGTAGCCCATGGCCCTTTTATAGCTGGGGACTTGACATCAATGGGAAGATCAACCCGCCATCCTCAAAACAGCATGAATACATAATAACCGCGACTGAGTACTTTACCAAGTGGGTTGAAGCTATCCCGCTGAAAGGAACCAATGGAGTTGCGATCGCAGCATTCATCAAGGAACACATCATCACCGACAACGGCACGCCCTTTTCTAACATGCAAGTACAAGAACTAATTGAGATCCAAAAAGTACACGACAATCCCAGGACCTGGAATGAGCAATTTAAAATGGCTCTCTGGGCATACATAGCATCTCCTAGAAGCTCGATAGGCATGTCTCCCTACTCCCTCGTCTATGGTACATACGCGATCCCACCAGCGGAAATCAAGATCACGTCTTCCAGAATCACCGCAGCAAGGACCTCAGTGGAATGAAGCCGAAACACTCAGTGCCAGAATTGCGGAACTGGATACTATAGACTCCAGAAGATACCGGGAAGAGGAACATGCACAAGAATTTAGAAACAGGATTTCCAAAGCGTACAACATCCATGTAAAACCTAGGGTTTTAAGGAAGGAGATTTAGTGCTAAAAACCGCCAAACACATCCAGCAAGATACATCGGCACCAAA
Source organism: Papaver bracteatum (assembly GCA_023529315.1). Classification (NCBI taxonomy): domain Eukaryota; kingdom Viridiplantae; phylum Streptophyta; class Magnoliopsida; order Ranunculales; family Papaveraceae; genus Papaver; species Papaver bracteatum. The sequence goes on from JAJJWX010001567.1 coordinate 862,069, forward strand.
GTTTTCTCCTAAATGGGAAGGGCCGTACATAATAACTAAGGCATATGACAGTGGTTATTACAAGATTATCAAAGACGATGGGGAAAGCTAGAGGCAGTCATCAACGGAAAGTGGCTTAAGGCATACTACACCTAATCACTTCCCTGCAACATGCTACGTTAAAAATAGAGGAGCCTTCAAACCTCGTGATACAGGTCAGAAAATACCATCTAGTAAATTATAATCCCTAAAAAACATCATCTTTAATCGACTATGATATCTTTCAGTCCTACCCTTCAAGTCTCGAGTTAACTCTTCAATCCTCTGAGAATCCATGGCCAAAGCTTTCTCCTCTTCCATCATGGCTTTTGTGGCAGGGATCACACCAGCAAGAATATCATCTCTATCGAATTTCACAATATTAAGACGATGACGCAACTAGTTGATATTAAACTCCAAGGATTCACAGGTGGACACCATGTTCTCCCACCTTTGAATGGCCAACTCTGCAGCAGCACGGATGGACATATTCTCCATCTCAGTAATCATCAACCAAAGACAGTTCACTACAGAAACCAAGGCGGACGAAAAACACTTCACTACGCTCTTGGTAGCAATATGGTCGTAAGTCTTCCATATCCTTGTGTAAAGTACCTCGAATTCTTCCGCACCAGGAAACCGCCAACATTCCGGTAATTGGAGGAGAGACACCTCATACGCGTCCCAAAAAACAAACCTGCATAGGGGTATTCATAACAAGAGATCCCTAAATCAACGTTCTCCAAGTCTGCAACAGTCAACAAGGTTGGATTTGAAGTGAGGGGAACGACTAGGCCATCCTCGTCGATAACAATAACACATGCTCCAACAGGATATCTCTTCACAAAAGGGAAATTTTCCATTCATCAAACAAGCGGTAAAGCATATGTCAATCCGCCAAAAGAAGAAGAAAACATACCGGTATGATTTTCTTAACCCGAATAACCTTAGTCGGGATGTTTTTGCAAGAGCCAGACCTCGCACCTTCACCTAGAGAATCTGGATGGTTATAGGATGATTCGTCTCTATACGACATGACAAAGAGAGAAACTCAACAAGAAGAACCCTTTCTCAAATAAGGGAGATGATGCAATTACGCTGGGTATGAATACTGAACCTTAAAAAAGGAAAGGAAGCAATGAGGGAGAGAATGCTTCCAGATTTTTAGCATTGATGATTCCCTGATTGAAGCCGCGTTTGAAAAAAGGCAAAATAAGGAAACTTTACTATCCGTCGAAACACCTAATCCCTCCTTGTCTACACCGGTACCACCAATTGCGCCAACCTCCCAATGACCGCCAAAGTCGCGCCAAGCTAGCACACTCAGCTTCCCCACCTTGCGCCGGTCCCACCAGCTAGCACGCTCAGCTTCCCAACTCGCGTACACTTCTCAATGCCGCCCAGCTTCCTGTTTCTAAATGATGCTGACTTTCCAATCGTGCCAGCCTCCCGATTTGTGCAAAACTGCCAGAGGAAAGGATTCCCAATCCTATCTATAAAAAGGTCAGACAAGCCTCCTCAATTCTCTTTACGATTTACTGCTGATAGTTTGTCACCATCTTATTCTTACCTCTCAACAAAGCTCTTGTTACGAGCTAAGTAGGAGACTTAATGTTGATGGTGGTTTTTAGATAAAGGGTAAAATCGTAAAACCCCGAATAACCCAATGTCACCGATGACACATTTATTAGAACATTTAATGCATGTAGTCAGTAATTAATAGGGGATATTTTTTCAAATTAGGGTTACAACGAACAAATATCTAATTCCCCTCCGTGCCAATGGCCAACCATGGCAGCCAAACCTAGCCCAAGCTAGCCGCGCCATGCCAAACGCACTCTTCCTTGGCCCTAGCTATGCTAACCATATCAAATTCTCCAAAGCATGACAACAATGCTAGCCACACCTCCGTGCCAATGGAAAATCATGCCAGTCACACCAAACGCGCCAAAGCATGCCGACCATGCTAGCCGCACCTCTGTGCCAATGGAAAATGATGCCATCCATACCTAGCCAAAGCTAGCCGCGCCATGCCAAACGCACTCTGCCTTGGCCCTAGCTATGCTAGCCACTTTCCTTTCCAAGCTGCTATGCCATTGGAGCATACCAAGGTAGCTCCCGCGTCCTAGGCTTGCAAACCCCGCCCTAGGCCAATATGGTTGTGCGTGACATTGGCACATGCCAACATGCACCGTTAACCATTTTTACTAAGCCGCTACCGTGCCCTAGGCCAATGTGGTCGTGCGTTCCATTGGCACATGCCAACATACACCGCTAGGAATTTTTCAAAATCCGCTACCGCGCCCTAGGCCAATATGGCCGTGCGTGCCATTTACACATGCCAACATGCACGCTAACCATTTTTCGAAGACGCTACCGCGCCCTAGGCCAATATGTCCGTGCGTTCCATTGGCACATGCCAACACGCACGCTATCCATTTTTCAAAGCCGCTACCGCGCCCTGGGACAATATGGTCGTGCGTGCCATTGGCACATGCCAACACACACGCTTTCCCTTTTTCAAAGCCGCTACCGCGCCCTAGGCCAATATGGCCATGCGTGCCATTGGCACATGCCAACACGCACTTCTAGACACTTTCAAGGTATTCCACACATGCCACTGACACATGCCACACACTCCCCTAGCGGCTTTGGCATTTCCACTTACACTCAAGGTGTAACTTGCGGTCAAGGCATTCCACACATGCCACACGCGCCACTAGGAGCTCTTGCATTACCACTTGCACTCAACGTGAAACCTACCACAAAGGACTTCCGCACATGCCACATGCGCCACTAGCATCTCTGGCATTGCCACTTGCACTCAATGTGCAACCCACCACAAAGGCATTCCGCACATGCCATTGGCACATGTCGCACATGCCACACGTGCCACTAGCAGCGCCACTTTCACTCAAGGTGCAACCAACTCTCGAGACATCAACACAAACTGGGGGATGCTTTCTTGAGGTTTTGATTTGGCGGTCACAGCGTGCAGTGTACAGTACGCTCGCAATAAGAACGGCATGAAAAGGAATAAAAGCGGTTAATTAAATAAGGCAGTAATGGTGAAAAACGTTTTCACCATAAACACATGCAGTTACCACCTCCTCTATTTAATCCGCGAATTTACTATATTCTTTAATGAGGCCAGGGTACGTTCAATCTCACTTGTATAAATAAGTCTCACCTTTTTCTGCTAAAGGAGAAGTCTTGGTCAGGCAAAAAAAATACAACACTATCAGAAAGCAACTTTGCTAGCTCTCCCAAAAGATTCCATCACTTGCAAGCTTCCTAAGCTTCTACTTTTCTGATACAAGTCGACATATTACCTTTTCAAAACTCTCTGGTCTCAACACCGTTCTTCGATATCCTCCCCAAATCAACCCCTCTCCTCCACTTTATGACCGAAGCAAGTCTGGAACGGCCATTTCTTGGTTTAGGCCGGACTTGTACAGATTGATTTCTAGAACCTAAAAGCGATCAACGTGCAACATATTTGTTTAGGGTTTGAACCAGTTTCTCACTCACCTACCGAATTTACCGAAATCGGCAAAAACGATTTTTACCCATAAACACCAGCTTTTTACCTTCCTGGAGAAAACGATAACTTAATGACACTAGTATCATGGCCATAAGAAAAAATGATTTTCAAATGATAAGAAGTTCCCATACAAGTTGTGAGCCCTGAGAAGAGTTTCTAAAATTACTTTATGCTCTAGAGGTGACAAACAAGAACATCAAACACAGATCAGTAGAGATTAACTTTATGTTTGCAATAACACATATATGCATGTACAATTGAAAACAACTGAAAATGAAGAAATGAAGTGCACCGTGGACAGAAATATACTTACTCTTGGGGTAGGTGTATTTTGAGGAAGTTCTACATTTGGCCTGGAACTAGACGAGGACGCTTACAAAAATCAAACTAGCAAGAATAACAGTAAGCCATACTGATATCAAAACCACAGGGAATAAAAATTGGAAGCATCTTTGAATATGCATCGGAAACTGTTGAAGTATCATAATTGTTCGTTGAACTGGAGCCTGAAGAAACTGCAAGCCATACTGTTGGATTCTTTGATGCTCTTCTCATTTGCAAACTCACGGGCCTACATATAAGGAAAATTATCAAAACCATTGGGTATTCATGAAAGAAAATTCCAGAAAAGTTATATATGTCCTGTAAAAAAAAATTTATTATGTTGCAAAGCATCCTATCTAGGGGAACAAACATCTGTGAAGCTCAATCTAAACTTTCATCCGTACATATGAAAAGTGTTTGTGACTTTACAGACGCCTTAAATACCAGAGCTTTTGTACCTTCTTTAACTAAACCCAAAAGAATTGGTAAGTGATCTTCAAGACACTGATGTAGATCAGACAACATTAAACATCCTGAATAAATGACAATTCCATCTCCATTCATGTATCTGTTGATCCATCAAAAAAATTTATAAAAAGAAAAGCTTGACAGGCTCAACAAACCATGTTATGTAGCCGCTTTCCTCTTTGGTTTAACAATCGTTTATGCTTGACTGGCCAGGACAACTAATCGAGTCCTAAGTCCATCAACACTCACTATTATCATCACCACCCTACAAGTCAATAACCAGAGATACGTCAACAAAAATATTCCAATCAGATAATATCTTAACAACCCACCATGGATATATCAAAAAATTACCCTCCTTGGTGAAAAGAATCACCCTCAAATCACCACCATGAAGCAAAATTAATGATTTCCATGATCACCCAAACCTTCAAAATTACAATCAACACTTGCATAATTCGCATGTCCCATCACTATAATTCATTCCAATTAACCGAACCAATTAACACAAACAAATCATTAAAGGGTTTCAATAAAAATTGTACCTGAAATTTGTTCGAATTTCCATATAATTAGTTTGACCAAATTTTACTTGAGACAAGTTATTCACCAATGAAATCGACTTGAACAATTTCAAAATTACTCAAAATTAGTATTCAATGAACACGACTGGATGATATAAACAAAGTAAAGGGGTTAGATTTAAGAAATTAAAAATTGATTACCAAAACCCATGTTTTATTTTGATGATATTTACGAGAAAAGAAAAGAAAACTTACTTTTGATAGTTAAGAAGATGAAATCCGAAATTCAAACATGATATCTGAAGTTAACCTTTGCAAAGAACCTTTAAATACATGAGATCGATCTTCTTCTCCTTTTACACGAAAATTTCAGAGACAAATACACGAAAATTTCAGAGACAAAAAATGATATCTGGAGATAGTGAAGAGAGAAATCTTGGATAAAACTTTGAAGTCTGTTGTTGTTGTTTATGTTTTTATTTTCATGATAAAAAGAAAACTAGTCGCAGTAGAAGAAGAAGAAGTTGTAGCAGCGGCAGAGACTGAGAGAGAGAAGACTAGATAAAAAGAGGTAAGTTATCTTAGAATCTAGGGGTTAAAGGAAAAGATATTTGGAGGGTGAAAATAAAAATTAGTTCAGGTGAATAATGTTTGACTTGGGCGTAAAAATATAGCATAGTGTTCTCGACCACACGCATAACTCGCATGCGTGAATACCCAGCAGTTGCTATATGCAATCCAAGTATTGAGGTTGCAAAATTAGCAACGACAGATTGTCGTTGCCGACATTCGCAACAGAAAATTAGCAACAGCGCTACCATCGTTGCTAATTCCTTAAAATGGTGTAGTGTAGGGGAACTCCACCTCTTCATGTTTAAACAGAAAAATGGCGGGAAACAAGCTGGTTGCTGCGTTATTTTCCCGTGAATATTGGGCAGAGTTTTTTTCCGATTTTCTCGCTGGATACGATTGGTCTGGGAGTGTTTTACTAAAACAGGATGGGTAGGTGCTTGTAGAATCGAAGATCAATGGTCAGATCACCGTTTTTGATTAACACAGGGGACCAGGATAAGTGAGAGATACTCGGGTTTTAAGTTAATTGATCCTATGACTTAAAAAAAGGAAGCTTTCACGACAAAATAGGGGAGGATAAAACTCGGGGTTTTGTGGTTTATTCTTGGAAGCTACATATAGAGGTGAGGTGAGATATATTCAATAGGATTTGTTTCCATAAGAGACAAGGTTATAACAGCTGCAAGAGACGCGTATAGAAGAGGAAATAATGGGTAATAAAATCCGTGACTTGGGTGAAAAGGAAGGGATATATCAGAGAGATTCTAGAGAGTTATCTCCGGCCTGTGATATATATATATATACAAGGTCTTTTTATGCCCGTGCAAAATGCACGGGCTAGTTCATCGATTTGCCTTCGAGGGATTTACAGCATCCAAACATTATGCATGCAAGACAGAATTATCATTGTCTATTGTCTGATCGTTAATTAAATGAATCAAACGAATGAAGTAAATGTATCCAAAATCATCCAAAAAAAGAGTGCAGTTAATAGATAATCGGTAAGTGGTTCTACCCGTTTAAGGAATTTAGATGATTCTTATTCTGTCCATTCAAATGATTCTTATTCCGTCCATTCTTACTTTCAATTCTACTATAAGTCTCCAGTAAAGAAGTTAAATATTAATGAAAATTCAACCATCAATTCAAACGAAAAAGGCAGATTCAAAGACTTAAATAGTTAAACCCATATGCTAATGATTATGTTTCATGAGAGGTGTTCCAAAGTAAGAATATCTACAATAAATTACATATTACTTCTACTTCCTTCGGTGCATTATTAACCTTTGATTTTTCTTTTCCTCATTTGCAATGGATCTCCAACTGAGAAGATGGACTAAAAAACTAAACGCCAAAATAAAAGGCCTGACAACTGCTAGAGCAACGTATGTATCTTCCCAGTCCCAACCACCAAACCATGCTGTAATTTCCCATACTTATCTTGTGCTGGAACCCTTGCCACTATTATGTTAGGAATGTTAAGGATACAACTGCCAAGTCTCAATCAATGGCGTAATTGTTGCTGATTCTCCTATATTACAGCTGCAAGATATTATATCTGACATGCCTTACTCAATGCCTCAATCACAGTATTCTGTTTATTCTTATTCATTGTAAATTAAACTCTATTTTAAGTAATGTAACAGTCTGTATATAAATGGTTTATCATCCACCAAGTTATGTGTGGAATTATTCACCCAAAATACTGTGTTCTGTTTTGGTATCAGCCAGAAAGATCCATATCCGCGCTTCTTCTTCTTAAAATTTTTTTTCAATGGTAGCACCATAAACCTCAACTCTTCATACCAGTCATGTTAATCAGATGATTAACATGAAACTCACAGACACCAACTATATCCTTTGGAAAACCCAGTTTATGCCACTACTGAAGGGTTATAGACTAGAAGGTTATTTAAATGGAAATTACAAAAAAAACCAGCACCAACTATTCCTGGCACAGCACCAGATTCACAAGAAACTCCAAATCCTGCATATGCCAAGTTTGAAGAACAAGATCAGATCTTCTTGGTATGGATATTATCCTCCCTTACTGAAGGAGTTCTAGGTCGAGTCTCTGGCTTAACCTCATCAAAAGAGGTCTAGGATGCTTTGGAAAAACGATATGCTCCAAAAACAAGAGCACATCTGAGAAATATAAAAAGACATCTTAATGATCTTAAGAAAGGTAACAGCTCTATGCATGAATATTTTTCAAAATCAAAACAACTGTTTGATGCTCTTGCAGCATCAGGAAGTCCACTTGAAGAGGCTGATATGCAGGAGTCCATACTCAGTGGACTGGATCAAGCATATGATGCTATTGTTACCTCTATTGGCATTGTTGAAAATATTGATATGGATGCATTCTATGCACATCTGCTCTCATATGACTTGCGACTAGAACAACAGATGGCAACACTTCAACAACCATTGGAAAACATTGCTTCCTCATCTGCTCCAAGGTCATATCAAAGGCAACAGTCAGAAAACTTCCAACCAAATCGATCTCCAAATAATCAAGGCTTTCGTAACCAAAACCAATATAATCGTCAGCCTAGGAGGGATCAAGGTAAAGGGCCATGTCGCATATGCAATCGTAAAAATCACAATGCAAGTTTCTGCTGGTTTCGCAAAGATAACGATGCACCAAAAAGAGGAGACCCAACTGCTAATCTAGCTTTACCTAGTGGTCCTGCTGATAACAATTGGGTAACTGACATAGGAGCAAATCATCACCTGACTGCACATCTCAATAATCTGAACATCCAACATGAATATGATGGAACTGAACAAGTTCGTGTGGGAAATGGAAATGCTCTACACATTGAAAATATTGGTAATGCGTCTTTTACTCATAATAATCGATCATTTCATCTCAACAATATACTTCATGTGCCTAACATAAAAACAAATCTTCTTTCTGTTTCAAAATTATGCAAAGATAACAGTGTATATTTTGAATTTCACTCCAATTTATTTGTTGTAAAGGATCTCAACACCAAAAGAGTAAGAATGGGCTCTACATATTTGACAATGTTCGAGAGATTAGCAATCCAACTCCAGCTGCTCTAGTAACCGATACTATTACATTATGGCATCAATGTCTTGGACACCCAATGCTTCGCACTGTTTTTCGAGTTATTAAAAATCTTTCCCTTCCAGTTTCAAATAAGAATTTTGAATTCTGTCACTCTTGTCATATGAGCAAGAGTCATAAACTTCCCTTTCCAGATAGTAGTACTATAATAGATAAGCCATTAAGCTTACTTGTATCTGTTTTATGGACATCTCCTTATTTATCTAGACATGGTTATCGATATTATCTTCTTCTTATGGATGTTTTCTCACATTACACATGGATTTACCCACTAACTCGCAAATCAGATGCTTTTACAGTGTTCATTCAGTTCAAAAAACTCATTGAGAATCAAACTGATCTTAAGATTAAAGTTTTTCAGTCAGACAATGGAGGAGAATTTAGAAAGTTCACTGCTTTTCTAAATAACTCAGGAGTTATTAACAGGTTTTCATGTCCTCATACATCTTTCCAAAACGATCTTGCAGAACGTAGAATTAGACATATAACATAATCAGGTTTAGCTCTTCTTTTCCATGCATCAATGTCAAAATCCTACTGGTTTGATGCTTTTTCTACTGCATGTTACCTTATCAATAGAACTCCAGCTTCAAAAACTGAGTCTAAATCTCCTTTAGAGTTTTTTGTTCAACAAGACTCCTGAATACTCCTCTCTTAGAGTTTTTGGATGTTTATGCTATCCATGTCTTAGATCATATGTCTCAAACAAACTTGAACCAAGGTCTTTACCATGTGTTTTTATAGGATACAGCAGTGCTCACAAAGGCTATTTATGTCTTCATGTTTCAACCAACAGGCTATATATTTCTCGACATGTCAGATTTGTAGAAACAAGCTTCCCATTTCTGGGCCTAAATTCTCCTAACTCCATCGAAACTACAAGGCTTTTAAGTTGATCCAACCATCACTTGAAGTTGATCAACCATCGTCATCATATGTTGAAGTTGAAACTTTAACATCTTCTCCGTTGCCTTCTAGTCTGCCAGGATTTTCATCTCTAGTCATTGATCAGCCCACCGATAACACCACAGCTGGTACTTCATCCGCAACATCTTACAGAACTATTTCTCAGTCTCAGACTCAACCACAAGTTCAGCAACATCACATGGTCACACGAGCTCGAGATAGCATTAGAAAGCCGGTGCAAAAGTTGTGTATGTATGCAACTAAATACCCACTGCAGACGACTCGTGTTGCTGCTCCAACATCTTATACCGAAGCGTCAAAAGATTCAACATGGAGACCGCCCATGGATGATGAAATTAATGCTCACATTCGCAATGGCACTTGGAGTTATGTTCCATATGAAAAATGGATGAATCTAATTGGTTCAAAATGGGTGTTTCGTGTCAAAGAAAAAGATGATGGGTCAATTGACAAACGCAAAGCTAGATTGGTTGCACAAGGTTACAATCAGCGTGAGGGACTTGATTATTATGAAACATTTAGTCAGGTGATAAAACCTAGCACAATAAGGCTTGTCCTCTCAATTGTTGTGTCTCAAAACTGGTCGATGAAGCAATTAGATGTCCAAAATTCATTTCTGCATGGTGAGTTAACTTAAGCTTTGTATATGAAGCAACCACAGGGATATATTAATCCGGACTTTCCCAATCATGTTTGCAAGCTCAACAAATCTATTTACGGGTTAAAACAAGCTCCAAGAACATGGTTCTCTAAATTAAGTACTTTTATCATTACACTGGGATTCAAAGGCTCCATCTCTGATAGCTCTCTCTTTATACAACAAGCATCACAAGGGGTTACATATGTACTCATATATGTTGATGACATTATCATCACAGGCTCGAACTCTGATCTTATAGCCAATCTTATTACTAATTTGAGCTCTGTCTTTGCAGTAAAGGATTTGGGAAACCTAAGTTACTTCTTAGGCATATAAGAAACTCATCAAGGCACTTCAGTGGTACTCAGTCAGCATAAGTATGTATTTGATCTTCTCAAACGAACAAAAATGGATGCTGCTAAACCAGTTTCTACACCGCTTCCAGTAAATGCCAACATCAGTAAACATGGAAGTGTAAAATTTGAAGACCCTACGTTGTATCGTAGTATTTGTGGAGAGTTACAATATCTTCATCTCACCAGAACAGGCATTGCAGTAGCAGTCAACAAAGTTTGTCAGTATATGCATAACCCTTTTATTGAGCATTGGGATCTTGTTAAGAGAATTTTACGATATCTCAAATATACGGTGCATTATGGTTTAGTTCTAAGTTCTTCAGCAGATAAAACACTTCATGCCTACTCAGACTCGGATTAGGATGGAAGTTTATATGATAGAAGATCAACTAGTGGCTATGGTATTTACTTTGGCAGTAATCTTATTTCGTGGAGTGCACGCAAGCAAAAAATGGTCTATAAATCAAGTACGGAGGCTGAATACAGGGGCATAGCCATAGCAACATTAGAATTAATATGGCTTCAGTCTCTTTTGCATGAACTGGGCATTACAGTACAAACTCCAACGTTGTGGTGTGACAATCTAGGTGCAACTTATCTGACATCAAATACGGTCTTTCATGCACGGATGAAACACATTGAAATAGATTATCATTTTTTACGAGAAATAGTTGCAAACAAAAGGCTACTGGTAAAGTTCATTTCATCAAAAGATCAAATAGCTGACATTTTTACAAAGGGTCTTGCTTCTGTCAGATTTGAATTTCTCAGAGACAAGTTGTGCATTCGACCGCTCATGCACAACTTGAGGGGGGATGTTAGGAATGTTAAGGATACAACTGCCAAGTCTCAATCAATGGCGTAATTTTTACTGATTCTCCTATATTACATCTGCAAGATATTATCTCTGACATTCCTTACTCAATGCCTCAATCACAGTATTCTGTTTATTCTTATTCATTGAAAATTAAATTCTATTTTAAGTAATGTAACAGTCTGTATATAAATGGTTTATCATCCACCAAGTTGTGTGTGGAATTATTCACCCAAAATACTGTGTTCTGTTTGTTCGAAGCACGGAATCAGTTTCTTGTGAATGCCCTTCTTTTTCTTTTTCTCTTTAGGAAATTTCACCTCCTCAATCACAACATGATTGTTTCCTTTTGTCCTTTGCGGTACCTAAGAACACAGAATATTCATTTCCTCGACAACAACCTACAATCTCTTAGGAAGCGCCATTTGGTTCGACCGTAGTTGGGTCATTATATAGTTACAACCTTAGTTTCTAGTCGTTTACGGATAAGGAATATTGTATTTCTGCGCATCCACAACACAAAAGTAAGAGTGGAAAACATAAATTGTCTGGTTACTGGCAACATACAAACATGTTGTATTTCATTAGATTGGCAAATGTATAAACGTTCTGAGTTATCATCATTCTTAAGATGCCATCAGTTGACCTTGATTCTTATCGACAAAACAACTCATTGAAGTATTTTATCTCAACGCCATGAAACAACCGGACGTCAAGTGGGAAAACCAAAAATTCTAATGAAACCCGTATTGTCTACTATATGCTTATTTTGTACCTGTAGTTGAATCATGATTTGGTTTAACATATGTTTCATTCTAATCAATTGAATTCCCAAAGAAAACTCTTTCTTACAGTTGCTATCGGTGGCCATGAATTATTTCTGCAACCATCTTCCAGTAGCACATAAATGATTGTTTCTGTGACATAGTAAAATGTTTCCTTAAGTAATGGTTAGTTTTGTGTACTATAATTATTAGGGAAAATGTTCTTACCAATTTTTTAATTCACCTTATTCTCTGGATCTTCTAAGTCTTCGTAAATGTAAATCTCCGTTATAAAGTTTCAACTTTCAAACGGTTCAGTGCTTGATTTGAATACGCCCGTTAACATTGGATTTCAAGAGAAATCAGCTTCTGCAGGGGCATGTAGATTTTCTCTGAAGCTGTGTATATGCAACAGTTTGTTTTTGTTGAAAAACATTAGTGTCCACGAAAAGAAGCATCTTCACCCATTCCTGTAATCCTGTCATCAGGTTATTTGCAATGATTCGAATCCCTAGGGGATTCCAACATCGATAAAAAAATTATTCGGGAAAAGAAGTAGCATGCGATGTCTTGCGAAGTATGCACACTGATGCCATTTCGGCAAAATTTATAAAAGAGAAACATAAACGAAAGACGGGCGGAGATTAAGAAATTTGAAAAGAGAAGGAAAAGGTTACGTACATGCGTGATGTTTTCAGAAATTTGCATAAATGTTTCTGGATTACTTGAATCATACCTGAGAGAGAATGAGAAAGTGTGTATCAGGTTATTTCATTATCAACTTACTGGTATAAGTGAAAAAAATTTCTTTTCTAAGACCCTATTAAGACCAATAATCATATGAAAGAAAAAAATTGTACTCGAATCCAGAAACATTATATATTGACATGAAACATAATAAATCACCCAGCATTATCGGATAATATCTGACAATTCAGATCTTAATCATGTTTTGGACTGGATGATTCTTGAATAGAGATGATGGAGGAAATTTTAAACAGGCAACAACTAAAAACCAACACAAATAAACAAACACAATTTTTCAATTAAAGGCATGAATTTGTTACCTCTGAGAAACCAAAGAGCGGCTACATTAGAGATCCTAAATGGAAAGATATTCGACATTCGTTATTCAAGAGTTGTAACTGAAAGAGAAATCTTAAAATGGAGAAGTATAAACCCAAAAGACAGACCCTATCATATAGGTTTAGTTAACCACTAAAGTCGTGTCTTTTCGACTTTTCATACTTAAACAAACATACGCATCTCATCGGAAATCATTACATCCAAACAAATTGATTTCCCCATGTGGCAACGTAAATTTTGAAAAAAAATGAGGGTTAATGTGGTGCTGACACATCAGCATAAATATTCTCCTTTATATAATAAGGAATTGATATATAAGTTGTTCCGAGTCCAACATGAGGTGTCTAGAGTTGGGGGAAGTTATGAGAGGCTGCAAATACGAGAAGAAGAAGTGCAAAGAAGTTTCTCTGCCGCTGCTGAAGAAGAAGCCGAAGAAAAAAGGCATGTCAAGGTCAGTCGCATAGAACTGTAGTATATCAACGGCAGAAGTAAAACAGTCGCATCCAGCAGTCTCATTATCTCTGTAGTCTTTGTAACATTCAATCTGCAACAACTATAAACGTTGCAGTTGAGCTGCTTTTATTCTTTTTCTCATATTTCTTCAATAAAAACATCTTTTGATCCATGATTTATTCTTTTGAGCATGTATTCAGCATGAAGAGCTAAACCCAAACACTGGGATGATGGAGGAAGCCTAATATCATACATGGGTAATTATATTTAATTCTTATATGAATTTTGCACTATTAAAATTGATTATGATTTTTCTTAATTAGTTGTCATCTCGTTTGATGGGTCATGCTTGCTTAGATTTTTTGATGTACATGCTTAGGATTTACAGCTAATATTTTGAGAATCTTCCTTGCAAAATAAGAGTCTATGTCATTATTTATTGTGCTATAATTGTTAAAAGGTATTTATCATTTTAAGCACAATTATAGAAAATTAAATGTATATCCAATCATTTTAGTCACCATTATGCAAACCACCCCAAAGAATACATAATACTTTATGTAGCCATATTTTGGTTTATGCATCGACTAATTTTCTGTTGTCATTAGTATAAAATAGGGTTTGGACAAGTTTGCCTTTGTTAGTGGTGGTCAGGATTTATCTGGACAAAGATAAATCAAGGGCTGTGGTTCTCCTGACCACCCCCTACATCTCGCACGTGTGGCGTTAATTCCAATATTATGAATACTCAAGTCAGGATATGGAAATTCAAAAATTATAACCGGGAGGTTTGAACTCATGACCTATTGTGTCATAAGAGTGGCCTCTAACCAATGTTCCATCTTGGTTGGAATTGATAGAAAATATAAATCAACAATGGTGGTTTGTTCAACTTAAATACCATAATTGTTTTATTAATTAGTGTTTCACTAATTGCACATAATAAATAATCTATTCATTATAAAGTGTTTCACTAATTTCTCATAATAAATGACTAATCATTTTTTAATTAAACTCATTTATGAAAAGGGGCCATAAAGGCTTTTATTAAGGAGCGAAAACAAATAAGAGTTTACATAGATTTGGCAGGGAGACGCGCGACAAGTTGCGCCCCGATGCCACTTTGAATGATAATGCCTAACCTAAGGAAAAGAAAATTGCCTAAGTTATTGTTGACATCGTGACTCGCCATGCAGTTTTTCAATCTTTTCAAGAGTGCTACCGTGTCATCACTTAGCTCCCCAAGAGTGATAAAGGCTAAGACACCAAAACTGTAACCATTGTTTGAGCATAGGTCGGCGTATTTGGTGCGTTTGCGTGTGATTGCAGCGGAGATAGCGTGGCCTGGTGTGAATGTCCGATTCCCCCCTTTGGAGAAAGGTGAAACGCCGGTGACATCTAAGCAAATATACTTTCCATTTTCCCAATTATATATCATAAGATCTTCCGGTTTAAGGGTAAAGCCCAATGATGCTTCTTTCCTTGCGAAGATACCTGCTTTATAGCACAGTTCAGCAAACAGGTCCCGAACCATATCATGGCGATATTTGATCCCTACTTCGCTAGCACAATGAATGGCGTGGTCTCCGAACCGATCCATGACACGGTTACAACATGAACAAATGTTGTCCTCTGCAAAAAGCGGTATACCAAGGCGATACTGTAACACCGATCTGAAATGTCTAGAACCTAAGGCCTGGTTCAAACCCCGGATGGGAAGTGCTTTTAAGTAATCTTGAGCATCCGGTTTCTTGTTGCACTGCCACAAGATTGAGTCGCGCTCAGACATAACGAAGCTAGATGGTATATCCTTCATAATAGCCTCATAATAACGAGTAGCCAGTAAATGCATGGGCTGTGGGGCGACTTCGTTAATATTGAAAGATGAAGGAGTTAAACCACATACTTGTATGTATTGATCCAGCACGGTCTGAAAATGCGGGCTAAGTCCAGGGTTTTCATGTAGGATTTGACTCCGCAGGTGCTGTGTTTGGTAGCAAGAAGCCAAATAACCATAATGGATGGTGTCTTGTAAGGTATACACCCCTAGTCCACCTGATTTGATTGGGAGAGTGGCGATGCGCTGCTGCAACTGACCAAAACCTGGTCCATCACTTGTAACCAGGTACTGCAGGAATCGAAAGAGGGCTTCATCATATCGCTGCTGTCCCGCTTGCAGGCATTAAGGCCTAGTTGTACGCGTTGAGAAATCTAACTTTGAGACTCCAGCGCAATTACGGAGGAGAAGAAGCTCAGCTTGGGGATCTTTAAGCTTATTTACACATTCCATTAGACGCAGAGTTTTGTCAATCCTATATTGGATGATGTTAATGCAATATTCGTCATTCAAACTCGCTGGTCTTCCAAGTATACGAACACCAGTTGTAGGCTTGCTTATGACAGCAGGGAAAAGATCCATGCAGCGATGGTCTTGGCATGGCCAAAAGATCTCTGTCTTATGTAAATTTAGTTGGAGATCCCGAGCAGGCCCTTCCTCACGTATGATCTGAATATCCTTAGCAACCTCTGTCGACTTCCCAGCTAATGTACCATCATCTAGATACCAGCCATTCAAATCCAGTTCACAATTCGCTGCGATTTTGCATATCACCGGGTGCAAAACCAAAGAGAATAGAAGAGGACCCAGTGGGTTTCCCTGTTGGACTCCATGTGAAGATGTCAGAGAATGCTCATTGTACTAAACCTCGCCGGTTGTGCATAGCAGAACTCGACCCAGTTAGCAATACTAGGACATTGTACTCGGACTTCTAGAATCAGAACTGTGAGGCTAACTACATTGAATGCATTAGTAAAGTCGACTAAGAGCATAGTCATGTCATTACGAGAACCTTTGAGTTCGAGCAACCTATTCACTGAGTGTAATATACCTTCTCCGCCATAAGGTATGCCGACGCCGAACTGATGACTGCCTAGATATCTTGTCATATCCTTAAGCACAGCGGTTGCTGCTAGCTTAGAGCACAACTGTCTCCATATTGTACCTACCGCTATCGGCCTTATACTGCCATCAGGCTTGAGGAGCGGTGTTAGTGGGGCACTGGCGATGAATTCGCCGAGAGCTCTAGGGCATTTGGCGTCGAGCCATAGGTTGAAAACACCGGTGATAGACGACAGTAGATTATCGACAACCGCCGCAGCCGCTCCACTGGTTGCATCAAGCAAATGCTGTGCACGGAGGTCGTCTCTCCCACAAGAGGTTCCCTTCGGAAAGATGCGTAAGGATTTAACTACTTCTTGCATATCCACATTGACAGCGGCAACATTAGGGGGGTCTGCAGGTATGGCAGGAGGTGGAGAGGAAGGATCTCTAGTAAAAGCAATGATTTCACTTTTCCTCTTACCCAAAACCTTGGCATATTCTCTGACTTGTTTTTTGGTTTCTTTGGTTGGTGGCCTACCTTTGGCCTTCCCTTTATTCTGTTTTTTCACATTTTCCGATGTGTGCGGATAAACGATTAGTCACATGTCATCCCAAGAGATTTGTCTTTCGAGATTGTTCATGTTCCGGTACCTCTCGATAATGACTCTTCCCAATTTCATTATCACCAAACTCTTCTCCGACATCGCCCTTTGGAGGAGGAACAAAACTTTAGTATTGCCAATGTGGATCTATATCGCTTAAAGGGATTATTCCATGTTCATACTTATATATCATGTGGAGACAAGGGAGCCCCACTTACTTCATCATGTTGCAAACACATACCTCTTCCGGCTTGGTTCCCCATATGAGGATCAAATTCACCTCAACCAATAACCTCTTAATGCAAGCATGCGAAACATTATAGTGGAGTCCCTTGAAAAACCGAAGGTCCTCCATTTTCACGATGTTACCACCTTTGTCTACAATCTTTTTGTACTTCATGATGCGGATTTTTTGAAACTTCTCTTTAATTCTATCAATCTCACGGTTGAAGTAAACCTCCATAGCGTTAAACACAACCACAAAATTATCAACACATCCAAAGAGATTTTTCTTCAACCGGTGGTGATCCGTTTCTACCAAACTTGTTGCTTGATTCCCAAAGTGTTTATGGTGGTTGGTAAAAGCATAAACAAAGCGCTCTTTGTGCGGTTCCAACCATTGCTCGACCACATACGTTACAATATCTTCAGGATATTCGGGGCTAGAACAATGCTCAATAAATTCGGCAAGATTTAGATTATACTCTTCTTCAGTGAGATACCAAGTCAAAGCCTCCCATTCCCCGGAGAAACCAACCCATTTAGCATGATTTATGGTGTATTATTCATCGAATGCCTCTTTTGCATCAGCTTGTTCATCTTCCGGTAGCTTACTAATCTCTTCGAATGCTTTTCTCTTAGTTGGACAAAGTTGAGGATTTCACCTATTCATCACATTGCACCATATATGAAATGTACAAAGCATATTATGTGCCAATGGGAAGACTCTCTCTATTACATTCATCAATGATACTTGATTGTCCGTCACTATAACCCCGGGGATGTCATCATCTCGGTAGATCGCCTTCAATTGTTGGAGCGCACACCTATAACTTGGTTCTTGCTCGTCCTTTAGAAAACAAAAAGCAATGGTAAAAGGTGACTTTGTTGACGTACGGACAACAATGTTCAACAATGGCATCTCGTATTTGTTTGTCTTGTAAGTGCAATCCATTATAAGAACTTCATGGAAGGATTGAGCCAGTTGAACTCTCTTCGGATGAGCAATGAAGAGATGAGTTTTTTATTCACCCGGACCTACCTTCTTTTGAACCGCGTAGCCTTTCTCTTCAGCCAACATAAACAATTTTTGCATGACTTTTCTATCCTTCCATTCATTCCTTTTAATTGTCTCAATTGCATTGTAAATGGTGTAAGGGGATGATACGTTATCCTTGTTATCATCCTTTCATAAGCGAAGCATACCAAGTGGTGAAATACGCAATCTTCTATATTAGATATTTTATCCTTTTCTTGAGGAGTTAGCCTTGCGGACATTGCATGTCCTTCAAGATACTCCGGACGAGTGTGGTTGTGATTACCTACCACCTTATCCATCGATAGAACCCATCCTTTCCTTAGTTTTGAGTAACTAAAAACTAGCTTGAACAGACATTTAATTTTCTTTGAGCACGCTGTGTTCTTCCTCGTGGTCTTTACTTTATACACATAACCCTTCCTCTTGTGGCTAGCATCCGGATCTTAATGCGTGTCGTAGATGCTCAAATTAAATTACTTATTTCCACACAATTATCTGGTAATATAATGGAAGTAAGGATCATTCCCAAGAAGAGCAGGGAGATTTAGTTGTCAAAAAATGTCACAATGGGGGGTTTTGTTTTTGATTTTAGAAAAAGTAAATAACAAAGCAATTGAAAATAATAAATTTGCAAGCAATGGAGAGAAATATGATCAGGGAATCCTTCTTCGTTACTAAACCATCATCAAGTTATTATATTCATCCATTAATACTATTAATCACAAATTATTACCAACCGTGGAATAACAGCTAGCTCAGTGCTATCCCCTAAATTCCTTATATCACTGAGTACGGAAGCTCTCCAATACCAGATTTTATTCGTCTAAACCACCTAGTAGTAGCTCACTCAAGGTGTAATTTCTCCGAATGCTTTATCTTTTGTGAATTATAGACTGATCCTAGTAGTTAGACTCTTAGCTCAAAGTCCACTTTCTAGTGTTGTTTATACACACAATCTCTACACAAAATCCCTCTGCAAGGTCTTGTGTTCTCTACTTTTGTATGAATTATTCGACTATTACTTATCTCCTAACTCAATACTAGCATTTGATTGAATCAACAAATAAGTTCAGTTGGCCACCTAAACAATCTATCAATTAATCATAAATATTCTAATTAGTATAAACAATCAATAATATGTGAAGAACTTCAAAATAGATTTATATAATAACTCAAATCATTGTCTAGAACTTAGAATTCATCCTCAATCACTAAGAAATTTAGCAACTCATGGTACTAACAAAACCCATGAGTTTCATATAAGAAAATAGTAAAGAAATAGTTACGGTGATGAAGAGTGCTCCAAAACCCTAGCTTTTCTCCCTTGTATTCTTCTCTCCAAAACTTGATTAGAAATTATAAGATTCATTCCCAAAAATATTAGAAGTTCTCTTTATATAGGTGTCCCAATTGTAGTTGTGCCCGTTCTCGAATCCCGTGTCGAATGGTTGCCAAACCTAGCCAAAATAGCATAAGCTGGTCACGGCCAAGTATGGGTCGTGTAAAGAATGGCTACAGCCCATTGGGCTTGCGCTAAAGTGCAGCAGATCCAGCCCACTTCATTTGTCTTTAGCTCTTCTTATTTTCCACGGACAAACATCCCTCCGTGAGCGAAAATATCTGCTGGATTTTATTCACTTCATAAGACTCTCGGATAGACATGCCTCCGTGAAAATTCTTAATTCCCCTGAGTTTGGATTTCTCCCGTCAGACCTCTCACAGACACATAACCCATCGTGAGCGATAATTTCTGCTGGGTTTTCTTTTCCGGCCAGAAACTCATGGGAAGTTTGGTAATCGTGAAAAACATTTTTACCTGGATTTTCAACTTAAACTGATAACTCTCGCGTATACCAGGCTATACGTGAAAAATATTTCTTCTGATCTTCTTCTTTCCCTTCAATAATCTTTGGTCACAGACTCGAGTTCTCATCAACCATCAACTATGCCAGCAGTTTCCTTATTCACTTCCATCGATAATGGCAGCATGAACCCCTACAGCTGTCCAACTTCATCCATCGCTGCCAAGTTCCAACTCATTCTCGACCCTCATCTCATCATCGACTCCATTGGAAGCAACATTCACACATCAACACCTCCATCACTCGGAAAACTCTCCCTTCTTCCCTATCTCTTCTTTGTTTATCATCTCAAATTTGTCACCGATACTAATAGTAGAAACTGCCAGCAACGTCATCTTTCTCTCTTTTGTTTCGTTGTCTCTGAAAGTTCACCATACCTTCGCAGAAGCCTCCATCACCACGATCAAGTCCAGCGATCACCGTCAACATCTCAATCCACCTTCCTCCCAGCCAAAATATCCAACTCTTATACATCATCACCATCGGGATCATTGCCAGCAAGTTCTATCTTCGTTATCTACTGATGACCTCATCATCCACGGACAACTGAGATCAACTCCTTCATCGACACTGCAGCTCCGAACTCCTTCCTGCATGCCATTATCGAGCTTCTAACAACTCCATTTTAAACACCGACAACGTCATTCCCTGTGGTCGTTATCTGCCGGAATGATCACTGTCAAGCTATTCTCTCGAGCTATCATCATTTCCCCTGCATGATCTTGACTCGAGCTCAACTGCCAGGTTCTTCCCTGTCGTCACCATCCATGCAAACTCATACAACTCCATAACTTCCATGCATGCGAAACGGATGTTAAAGAGGATGAAATGCCCCTGAGTAAAACAACCGAGTGCCTTCAACACTGTTTGAATTTTAGATGTCCCCAAATGATTCCAGCGTCTTCCTTTAGCACCTCTCATATAACTGTCAGTTTTCGGGAACCGACAAGCTTAATTTCTCGTTTCTCCCATAACTTCTTCATACGACATCGGATCGAATCCATTCTTTTGCCATTGGCTTCGTCTTTTCATCCTCTTCGAGATAATATCAAGAAATCCTTGATTTGAACGAGTTACACTTGGTCTTTGGCCCTTCTCCGTTTGCGGCTAACTTCTTTTATTGCACAATTAAGTGCCAATTCACTTCTTTTTGGATGATTCACCTAGCAAAACACAAATAAAAGAAAACAAACGTAATATAAAATAATTTGCAAGAATATCTAGCAATTACTAGCATGGATTCGACACTAAATATGTGCAAAATATGCACTTAAAAAATTCCCCCACACTTGTCTTTTGTTAGTCCTCGTGCAATCTATCTAAAATACAACAACTCCATGTCGCCGAGGATATGGTTACTCTTAGCATGAATAACAAGCCTTTAAACCCCTAGGTGTCCCTAGTGGACGAGTTATAGTCTCGTGAGGGCTTACTAGAGATATACCCACAAAACCTACTCCAACTTCAAAGCGTTCCAGCTTCCCAAGCATCCAAAGAGCTATGAGGACATAGAATTTATGCATGCTAGTAATAAGAAGTTATAAATACCAAAGAACATATTCATTCTTTAATCTTGAGTGAGAAATAACCATACCATAATGAGAGAAACACATGTTTGAGAACGATCAATAAGCATTTCACCTCGACTTCTGCCTCACTTAAAAGGATTTTATGATAATTGCACTCAATAAGATGGATTTTTTATGGGTCTCACATGTGTGTAGGTAGGAATGAAGAGAGAATCCTACACATGTTAAATGGTGAAAAAGGTAACCTTCCGAATTATTTCTGGAGACTCCACAAAATCGTGGAAAACAAAAATATTTTTCTGATGATCTCTAAGAAAGGAAATCAACCACTATAGCAAGGGTGAGAGTACTTACCACCTTCACATCTGATTGCAATGATGAAAACACCACTCTCACAGCATCCAATAGAAACGTCTTCCTTCCTTATGCTCGTCTTCTTCATCTTGGTCTTCGGTCTTCAACTGTTGATGATAAACTCTTGAACTTGTAGAACTTCGACAATTTATAACTCTTTTCCTCAATTTCCTTGTTGCTTGAAACTTCTTTATATATTTTTCTTCCACATGGCCTTATTGAAAAAATAACAACCTAATTGCAAATCTCTTTGTAAATATATATATATATATATATTATGGTATAAAGAGGTTGCAACTAAAACAATAAATATGAAATAGAATTAACATGGCCATGAAATAAGTACGTTACCACTTTGATTTTCACAACTTGTAATGCCTTTCGTATCATAAACTTCAATAACTCTCATCTTTTGATTTTCTTCACTCTTGTAATTAAGTCTTCATACTTTGATATAAAATTCCGCTCCTTATGTGTAAGTCTTCAACATGTATATAAAAATCTGCTCATTGTATGTTGCTTTACTTGGATATGAAATTTGCTCTTCCTTGTATTGTTGCTTGTAAACCTCAAACGTCTTCAACTTCCTTGTAGATATTGATGTCGCTCTATTGTTGGTGATGATGTGTTTCTATGGACATGTTGTTGGCGAGAGAGAGAATGGTGCCTGCAAATCAAACTACAATAAGGTGGTTTTCGTCTATATACGTCACCCTTATGATTGAAAAAATTAGCACTCAAGAGATCAAAAATAGTGCTTCTATTGGTGGGAGGTTGGGTAGCTCACCATTCTACCCGGAATTAACGTACGGTGACACACACTCAAAAGAAAGCTCTTTAGTCAGGTACAAAGAAAATTTGGTCTGGTGCCTTGGTTGATATGAAAATAGGTAGTCTCCACTAATGATTGATCAATAACTCTAATAATGCATTTCTCCATGCTCCTAATTTGCATCACCGGCATGATTAAATCCATTATTTAACACTCCAGTTCGTAAGAATATTCGAATGTAGTTCTCTAACACTTCCAAATTCAGTTATGTCGGTCAGAATCTCTATGTAAACATACCTAGAAGTATGCTAGTGACTCTAAAATCTCTACAAGTTGAAGGTTTTTTATGCAAAATTTTTGAAAAATCTATATGCAAAATACTCCCCCACACTCAAACTTCACATTGTCCTCAATGTGTAAAACCGAAAGTTCTGAATTCTGACATAACAGCATATAAAACGCAAAACTATGCAAATTGGTAAGGAATTTGGAAAAACTACATTTCACAAAAGTTGTTCATCTACGTGTTTTCTACAAAGTTTTAAAATGTCACGGTGTTTCAATAAAAAGTCTGACAGTTATGGTCTCTGATCTGAACTACGCGCAGTCTGAATTTTTTCTGACGAAAAGGTATTCATCATAATTGTCTTCTAAATAGATTACAGACTCAATGAAATTAAAAATGGGGATGCAAACATGATATGAAAACAATATAAACAAAAATAAATAAAAAATAGAATAGTTTAAGATACAAAACCTATGGGTTGCCTCCCATTTAGCGCTTGGTTTAAAGTCGTCAGCCCGACTTGGCATTGTCCTTATTACTCCTCCAGAGGGAGTAAATCTTTAAGATCTATCTCATCCACATTCACATAAGCGATATTTTCATAATATGGCTTCAATCTATGGCCGTTGACCTTATAATTAGTCCCATCTCTAAGACTAGTGATATCAACTGCACCATGAGAATAAACATTAGTAACAACATATTGTCCAATCCATCTGGACCTTAGCTTACCAGGAAATAACTTAAAACGAGAATGAAATAAAAGAACTTTCTGTCCCACAACAAAATTCTTCCGAGAAATCATCTTGTCATGGAAAAGCTTAGCCTTTTCCTTATATATACGAGAACTCTCGTAAGCATCATTACATATCTCCTATAGCTCATTGATTTGTAGTTGCCTATGTTTCCCCGCTTTATCATACTCCATGTTGCACATATTTACCGCCCAATAAGCTCAAGTTCAACTGGGAGATGACAAGCTTTGCCATAGACCAACCGATATGGAGACATACCAATCGGTGTCTTATATGCTGTTCTATACGCCCAAAGTGCATCGTTGAGTCTATAACTCCAATCCTTCCGTGTATTATTAACGGTTTTCTCAAGGATGGACTTAATCTCATGATTTGAAATTTTAGGTTGCCCACTAGTTTGTGGGTGATACGGCGTACCAATCTTGTGTGTAATGTTGTACTTCTTGAGAAGAGCATGGAAGGATTTCTTGAAGTGCGAGCCTCCATCACTGATAACCACTCTTGGTGTACCATGTCTAGAGAAAATATATTCCTTCACAAACTCACAAACAACTTGAGAATCATTAGTAGGGGTGGCTTTAGCTTCCACCCATTTTGAAACATAATCCACAACAAGAAGTATATAAAATTTCCCATTCGAATTGACAAAAGGACCCATAAAATGAATTCCCCACACATCAAATATCTCAACAATGAGAATTGGTGTGAGTGGCATTTGATTTCGAGCACCTAGATTGCCCGTTCGTTGAAATCCATCACAATATTTGCAAAAATTATATGCATCCTCAAAGAAGGTAGGCCAATAAAAGCCACTCTCAATAACTTTGAGAGCGGTACGTTTAGCACCAAAGTGACCACCACAGGCATAAGAATGACAAAAAGATAGAATTGACTGAAATTCAGAGTTTGGTACGCACCTGCGGATAATTTGATCAACACCATATTTCCACAAGTAGGGCTCATCCCACACATACTTCTTGTATATCTTCTTAAGCTTAAGCTTTTGAAAATTAGACATTGTACTAGGTACTTTCCTTGTAACCAAGTAGTTCACTATATCATCATACCAAGGTTTTGAATCTTCAATTGAGAAGAGTTGTTCGTCTGGAAAACGATCCTGTAATGGGAGTTCTTCTTCGGAAACAACAAGTCTACTAAGATGATCAGCAACAGTATTTTCAACACCTCTCTTATCTTTGATTTCATAATCAAATTCTTGCAACAACAATATCCACCGTATAAGTCTTGTCTTAGCTTCTTTCTTCTTAAGTAGGTACCTAAGTGTTGCATGATCAGAATACACAACCACTTTTGCACCCATCAAATATGATTTAAATTTTTCAAGTGCAAACACTATAGCCAAAAACTCCTTTTCGATGGTAGAATAGTTAATTTGAGCATCATTTAGGTTCCTAGATGCATAATAAATCACATGTGACCTCTTGTCTACTTTTTGACCCAAAACAGCTCCGACTGCATAATCACTTGCATCACACATTAAATCGAACGACAAATTCTAGTCAGGTGACTTAATAATTGGTGCAATAGTCAACAATTCCTTCAATTTATTAAAGGCATCCTTGCACTCCTGGTCGAAGTTAAAGGAAACCTCCTTTTGCAACAATTTGCACATCGACATTGAGATTTTGGAGAAATCTTTGATAAACCTCCTATAAAAACCTGCATGACCAAGAAACGAGCGAATTTCCCTCACCGAAGTGGGGTATTGTAAGTTCCTAATCAAGTCTATCTTTGACTTGTCCACTTCGAGCCCTTTAGAGGAAACGATGTGGCCAAGTACAATTCCATGGTCTACCATAAAGAGACATTTCTCCCAGTTTAAAACCAAATTAGTGTCTATGCATCTTTTAAGCACAAGTTCAAGATTATTTAAGCAAATATCAAATGAATCGCCATAAACACTAAAGTCGTCCATAAATACCTCAATGATGTTCTCCACGTAATCATAAAATATACTAACCATACATCTCTGAAAAGTGGCAGGCGCATTGCAAATACCAAATGGAATTCTTCTATATGCAAATGTACCGAAAGGACAAGTAAAAGTTGTCTTCTCTTGATCCTATGGTGCAATAACAATTTGATTGTAGCCCGAATAACCATCCAAAAAGAAATAATATAAATGTCCCGCTAACCTCTCTAACATCTAATCAATGAAATGCAAAGGAAAGTGATCCTTGCGGGTAGCCGAATTGAGCTTTCTGTAGTCTATGCACACTCGCCATCCTGTTTGAACTCTTGTAGGAATGAGTTCATCATCTTGATTTCTAATAACAGTGACACCCGATTTCTTAGGCACCACTTGCACTGGACTAACCCACTTGCTGTCAGAAATTGGGTAAATCACCCCCACACTCAGTAATTTGAGGATCTCTTTCTTCACGACCTCCATCATTGGGGGGTTAAGCATACGCTGAGCATCACGTACTAGCTTTACATCATCTTCCATAAGGATTCTATGCATGCATGTGGATGGACTAATGCCTTTGATATTAGCAATTGTCCAACCAATAGCCGTTTTGTGCTCTTTCAGAACCCGAAGAAGGCGTTCTTCTTGTATTGATGTGAGATTCTTTGCAATAATGACTGGAAGCTCTTCCCCATCACCCAAGTAAGCATATTTTAAGTGATCAGGTAGAGGTTTCAGATTTAATTTAGGTGCCTGCACAACAGAAGGTAAAGGAACTGCATCAGTAATAGGTAAAGAGATATATGAAATATTACATGTTTTAAATTCTTGTGATGACGTTAAAGCACCACATGTCTCAACAAATTCCTTGGGAATATCAACGTCCAAGTTAGGCATGCCATGGACATCCAAATCAATGCTATTTTGTAGCACAGATTCTAGTTCATCTTCTTTGTTCAAATCAAACATTTGTTGTGCTAATGAACCAATAACATCAACAGAGAAAGCGGAGTGCACATCACTAGGATAACGCATAGATTCAAAAAATTTGAAGCGTATAACCTCCTTATCAAATTCCATAGTGAGTGTACCATTGTCCACATCAATATTCGTCTTTGCTGTTTTCATAAACGGTCTCCCAAGAAGTAACGAAGTAGATGAACAATTATCTCCATTATGCATATCCACAATATAAAAATCAATCGGAAAGATTAACTGATTCACTTGAACTAACACGTCCTCCATGACTCCTTTAGGATATATATTGTACTTGTTTGCCAATTGAATAATAATCTTCGCCTCTTTCAAAGTTCCAAGATTCAAAGAATCATAAACATCGGCTGACATAACACTTATGGATGCTCCCAAATCAAGCAAAGCACGCTCGAATCATCGTTTACCAATAGTAATTGGCACTGTGAAGCCACCAGGATCTTCACACTTTGCAGGCATCTTCTTCAATAGCATAGCTGTTGCACTTTCGCCCACCTGAGTAATTTCATTAGCAATCAACCTATCCTTCCTTGTACATAAATCCTTCAAAACCTTAGCAAACATGGGTACGGTTCTAATGGCCTCAATAAATGGGATGTTGATTTGTATCTTGCTGAAAATATCCATGATCTCCTTATCTTGAGCTTGCTTCTTTGATTTGGCAAAACGACTAGGGAAAGGAGCTGGTGTGGTAAAGGTGGGAACCGTGTCCTTAGGTTGGCCGGTTGATGTTAGCTTTTCCTTTGGGACGGTTTCCTCCTCTACTTACTTTTCGATGTCGTTATTAACCACTTCTTGTTGTTTGGCTCTTCCGTTTGTTTCCTACTTCTTAGAGTTACTGCATTAACGTGCTCTCTTGGGTTCACAAAAGGTTGTGATGGAAACTTTGTCGAAGCTTGTGCTTTCATTTGATTCATATCTGTCGCCAATTGCCCAATCTGTACTTGAAAGTCTTTAACGGAAGCAACATTCTTTTGTTGATATAGTAGCTTTTGTTGAAATATCACCTTTTTCTCTTTGGACGTTTCATCTTGCTTTAACATCATAGATTTCATCATCTCTTCTAAACTAGAGCTTTGATTATGTTGTTGAGGTTGTGGATGAAATTGTTGTTGAAAACCACCATGCCTCGCATAAGGATTAGGAGCTGCAGCTTACTTATTGGCATAACTGAAATTAGGATGATCTTTCCAACCTGGATTATAAGTATTAGAATATGGATCATACCTTGGCCTAGGATTAGGTAATAAATCATTAACCTCGGCCTCTTATTCATATGATGGAGCTACTACAGAAGCTATGCGATGAATCTCCTTCTCAATTGTACTTAAACAATGCTCTGTATTCGGAGACTCC
This sequence comes from Papaver bracteatum, assembly GCA_023529315.1. Classification (NCBI taxonomy): domain Eukaryota; kingdom Viridiplantae; phylum Streptophyta; class Magnoliopsida; order Ranunculales; family Papaveraceae; genus Papaver; species Papaver bracteatum. The sequence continues at coordinate 890,235 of JAJJWX010001567.1, forward strand.
CCCATCTCGCTAACTCTTCTAACATTTGAGTCATGTCTTGTATAAAACTGTTGAGCATTTGAGGCCATACTCTCAATCAAACTAGTTATTTGCGATATTGTCTTCTCAGTGAGTGAACCACCGGCTGCTGCATCAATCAGATTCCTCTGTTCCGGAAGTAATCCTTCGTAGAAGTATTGAATAGTGTTGAGGATATATTATGGTATGGGCAGCTTGCCAGCAACTTCTTATACCTCTCCCAATATTCATATAAAGACTCCCCAGACATTTGTAGAATACCACTAATCTCCTTACAAACAGATGCCTCTTTGGAAGTAGGAAAATATTTCTCCATAAATATCTTTTTCATCTCATTCCATGTTGTAACACTCCCTGGAGGAATACAATACAACCATTCTTCTACTAAGTCTGTCAATGAGAATGGAAAGGCTTGTAGCATAGCCATATCTCTATCTGTGGTTGTATGCCTCAGACTTGTCATCTTGTGTTTAAATACTTGAAGATGATGGTTCGGATCTTCACCAGGATGTCCCTTGAACTTCGGGAGATGATGAAGTAGATTCGACTTCAGCTCCACTGGTTCAGTGATTGTAATTCACAGTGGTTGCGAATCTCAGCATGGAGATGTCAACTCTCCTAACTTTCTTTCCGGAGGTGGAGGTGGTGGTGGATTATTGTTACCGCCTACCATTGTTGATGTAGAAGGTTCTTCTTGCAACTTTGGACGTGCTTGTAGTACCATTCCCTTGCGAGTTTGAATTCCACACCTTTGGTAATTCCAATCCTTCGATGCCAGAGATTAAGTACCTAAAACAAAATTCTCAAAAGCTAAATCAAAAACTAAAAACAAAAAAAAAAACAACTAAAGCAACCGACTGCTCCCCAGTAGCGGCGCCAAAATTTAATGCGTGTCGTAGATGCTCAAATTAAATTACTTATTTCCACACAATTAACTGGTAATATAATGGAAGTAAGGATCGTTCCCACGAAGAGAAGGGAGATTTAGTTATCAAAAAATGTCATAATGGGGGGTTTTGTTTTTGATTTTAGAACAAAGTAAATAACAAAGCAATTGAAAATAATAAAGTTGCAAGAAATGGAGAGAAATATGATCAGGGAATCCTTCTTCGTTACTAAACCCTCATCAAGTTATTATATTCATCCATTAATACTATTGATCACAAATTATTACCAACCGTGGAATAACAGCTAGCTCAGTGCTATCCCCTAAATTCCTTATATCACTGAGTACAGAATCTCTCCAATACCGGATTCTATTCGTCTAAACCACCTAGTAGTAGCTCATTCAAGGTGTCATTTCTCCAAATGCTTTATCTTTTGTGAATTATAGATTGATCCTAGTAGTTAGACTCTTATCTCAAGGTCCACTTTCTAGTGTTGTTTATACACTCAATCGCTACACAGAATCCCTCTGCAAGGTCTTGTGTTCTCTACTTTTGTATGAATTATTTGACTATTACTTATCTCCTAACTCAATACTAGCATTTGATTGAATCAACAAATTAGTTCAGTTGGCCAACGAAACAATCTATCAATTAATCATAAATATTCTAATTAGTATAAACAATCAATAATATGTGAAGAACTTCAAAATAGATTTATATAATAACTCAAATCATTGTCTAGAACTTAGAATTAATCCCCAATCAATAAGAAGTTTAGCTACTCATGGTACTCACCAAACCCATGAGTTTCATATAAGAAAATAGTAAAGAAATAGTTACGGTGATGAAGAGTGCTCCAAAACCCTAGCTTTTCTCCCTTGTATTCTTCTTTCCAAAACTTGATTAGAAATTATAAGATTCATTCCCAAAAATATTAGAAGTTCTCTTTATATAGGTGTCCCAATTGTAGTTGTTCCCGTGCTCGAATCCCGTGTCGAATGGTTGCCAAAACTAGCAAAAATAGCATAAGCTGGTCACGGCCAAGTCTGGGTCGTGTAAAGAATGGCTACAGACCATTGGGCTTGCGCTAAAGTGCAGCAGATCCGGCCCACTTCATTTGTCTTCAGCTCTTCTTATTTTCCACGGACAAACATCCCTCCGTGAGAAAAATATCTGCTGGATTTTATTCACTTCATCAGATTCTCGGATAGACATGCCTCCGTGAAAATTCTTAATTCCCCTGAGTTTGGATTTCTCCCGTCAGACCTCTCACGGACACATAACCCATCGTGAGCGATAATTTCTGCTGGGTTTTCTTTTCCGGACAGAAACTCACGGGAAGTCTGGTAATCGTGAAAAACATTTTTACCTGGATTTTCAACTTAAACTGATAAATCTCGAGTTCTCATCAACGATCAACTCTGCCAGCAGTTGCCTTCTTCACTTCCATCGATAATGGCATCATAAACCCATACAGCTGTCTAACTTCATCCATCGCTGCCAAGTTCCAACTCATTCTCGACCCTCATCTCATCATCGACTCCATTGGAAGCAACATCCACACAGCAACACCTCCATCACTCGGAAAACTCTCCCTTCTTCCCTATCTCTTCTTTGTTTATCATCTCAAATTCGTCACCGTTACTAGTAGTAGAAACTGCCAGCAACGTCATCTTTCTCTTTTTTTTTTCGTTGTCTCTGATAGTTCACCATACCTTCATAGAAACTCAGCCTCCATCACCACGATCAACTCCAGCGATCACCGTCAACATCTCAATCCACCTTCCTCCCAGCCAAAATCTCCAACTCTGATACATCATCACCATCGTGATCATTGCCAGCAAGTTCTATCTTCATTATCTACTGCTTATCAAGATTGAATCAAAACAAAGAGTTTCATTGAATGAGTTTTCATTTAGATAACATTAATACAATGTTTTTGATATTTTTGGATATATTACAAATGATACTACAAATGCCTATTTATAGGCTTACAAAGAGAAGAAGAGAACTATGCCTATGGAGGCTAACAACTATGCCTTTGGAGGCTAACAACTATGCTTATGGAGGCTAACAACTATGCCTTTGGAGGCTAAAAACTATTCCTATGGAGGCTAACCTTATATTCTTTGTTTCTAGAATAATCTACATGTTTAGAACATGTTTAGAGGTAATTCTAACACTCCCCCTCAAGCTGGTGCATATATGTCGCTCATGCCTAGCTTGCCAACAAACTTCAGAAATATTTTACTTGGAACTGCTTTAGTTAGAATATCAGCTACCTGTTCTTCCGATCTAATTCTAGGTAAATCCACGATCCCATTATCCAACTTCTCTTTAATGAAGAACCTATCTATATCCACATGTTTTGTGCGATCATGATGAACTGGATTGTGTGCAATATCACACGCCGCTTTGTTATCGCAGTACAAATGAATTGGTTTCCTAGGAGGATACCCCAATTCAGTTAGAAGACGTTTTAACCATATAACTTCGCAGATACCCAGCGCCATACCTCGCCATTCAGCCTCTGCACTTGATCGTGAAACAACTCCTTGTTTTTTGCTTCTCCATGTAACAAGATTACCCCCAACGAAGGTAAAATATCCTAAAGTAGACCTCATATCATCACATGACCCACCATAGTCAGAATCAGTATATGCCTCCATACTTTTGAAGTCTTGACCTTTCTTAAACAAGATCCCTTTTCCTGGAGCAGACTTCAGGAATCTTAGGATTCGCATTACCGCATTCATATGTGTTTCCCCAGGATTATGCATGAATTGACTAACAATACTCAATGCATATGCAAGATCGGGTCTTGTATGTGCCAAGTACATTAGTCTACCCACGAGCCTTTGGTATCTTCCTTTATCAACAGGTACTTGGTTGCCATCCGAACATAATTTCAAACCTGGCTCAAATGGTGTATCTACAGGTTGACATGCTGTCATACCTGTTTCCTCCAACAAATCAAGGGCATATTTTCTTTGTGACAAGAATATTCCTTCTGTTGATCGAGATACTTCAATTCCAAGGAAGTATTTTAAAGAAGCAAGATCCTTCATCTGAAATTCACTTGATAGATAATTTTGGAGAGCCTTTCTTTCTTCTGGATCATCTCCTGTAACTATCATGTCATCTACATATATGATTAAAGTCGTAATCTTACCTCGATTTTTCTTTAAGAATAAAGTATGATCTGAATTTGCCTGACGATAACCAAATGCTCTCATAGACTTGGTAAATCTTCCAAACCACGCTCTCGGAGATTGTTTCAGACCATACAATGACTTGTTTAACCTGCAAATTTTTCCGTTATGCAACTCTGACTCCATCATTCCTGGTGGAAGCTGCATATACACTTCTTCGGACAAATCTCCATGTAAAAAGGCGTTCTTGACATCAAACTGTTGCAATGGCCAACCCAAATTTGCAGCAAGAGACAACAAGACTCGCACTGTATTCATTTTAGCTACAGGTGCGAATGTCTCATTATAATCTACACCATAAGTCTGGCTATACCCTTTAGCAACCAATCTTGCCTTAAAGCGTTTAATTTCACCATTTGCCTTGTATTTGACTGTAAAAACCCAGCGACATCCCACGACTTTCTTTCCTTCTGGACATTCAACCATGTCCCAAGTATTATTTTCTTGTAAGGATTTCATCTCATCGATCATAGCTTCCTCCATTTCGAATCGAGATAATGCTTCTGACGTTGTTAGGAATAACTACAGTAGATAATTGATTCACAAATGACTTATTTGATTCGGTCAGACGGTGATTAGAGATATAATTACTCATGGGATATTTATCTTTTGATGAAATATCAGGTTCATACATAGATTTAGGGATACCTCTATTCCGACGTTCTGGCAATTGTTTCTTTGCAGGTTCAAGAACATCTTCAGCGAACGGTTGGATTGGGGTTGGTGATCTATCATTATCTTCTTCAACTTCATCTGCATTATCTTCTGATCTATATGCATTATCTTCTTCAACTTCATTTATAGCTTCAATTTCATTATCTGTGTTAATTTCTTCCCCACTAACTTTCTGTTCTTTTGGAATTTCAAGAACAACATCTTCTTCGATTATGTCTTCTTCATAGTCAAGAGTCTGAATTTATTTTTCATACTCCCCCTGAAGTTCAGACTTCGAGTAATACATCACGTGTTCGTGAAACTTAACATCCAATGTGATGTACATTCGTTTAGTTGGAGGATGGTAGCACCTATATCCTTTCTGACTTGCAGCATATCCTACGAAGACACATCTTAAAGCTCGGGGAGATAACTTGCTCCGTTGGTTCTTGTGTAAGTGCACAAATACTACACAACCAAATATGCGTGGAGGAAAGTTTGGAACTGTTGGTGAAACTGTTGCCTCACTGAGAGCTTGAAAAGGTGTACGAAAAATGATAGTCTTTGGAAGGTGTACGGTTGATCACATATCTTTGCAGAGGCAAGAGCTTCACCCCAATAAGTTAACGGCATATGAGCTGATATTAATGAAGCGCGCACAACTTAAAGCAAGTGACGGTTTTCCTTTCAGCTACCCCATTCTGTTGAGGAGTATTAGGACAAGTTGTCTGATGAACAATACCACATTCTTTTAAATAATTTGAAAATCAGTACTTAAATATTCGCCTCCGTTGTCACTTCGAAGAACTTGAATCTTTGTATTGTATTGTGTGTTGACTATTTTGTGAAACCTCTGAAATAAATTATTCACTTCATATTTTGATTTCATCAAGCAAACCCATGTCATCCTAGTGCAATCATCAATAAAGGTGACGAACCATCGTGCGCTTCCAAGAGTGTTAACTTTAGACGGCCCCCAAACATCAGAATGAATAATCATGAATGGAATAGGACTTTTATTTAAACTTGATGGAAACGAAGTACGATGGCTTTTAGCTAGTTCACATTCTTCACATTGAAAACTAGAAACATCAATCTTTGAAAATAGACTAGGAAATAGCTTTCTTAAGTAGCCAAAAGAAGCATGCCCTAACCGTCTATGCCATAACCAAATTTGTGATTTCTCCTTCTCCCCCTAAGTACCATTCACAACTAAAGCGTTAGATAATCTTTTCGAAATTTTTGACTCCAAATCTAGATAGTATAGCTTTCCTCTTCTAACCCCAGATCCAATCGTCCGCCGTGTTCGAATGTCCTTAAACACACAAGAATTAGGCCAAAAGATAACAACACAATTTAAGACTTTAGTAATTTGGGAAACTGATAATAGATTATAATTTAGAGAGGGAACGACTAAAACAGAATCTAGAATCAATGTATCCGTAAGATTTAATGATTGTTCTCCAATTACTGGAGCCAAAGATCCATCTGCTGTGCAAACGGAGTTGTGTATGGATGTTTTAAGAGGAGAAACCTGTCCTGAATAAAAAGTCATATGGTCGTGCAACCCGAATCAATTATCCATGAGCTATTAGGAACAACTTGCGAAATATTAAAAACCTTACCATTGGTTGTTTCCATAGCGGAGGTTAGATTACTAACCACATGTCTTCAGCTTGGAATTCTTTTCTTGGGATCGCATTTATCCCACCAATCTGGATACCCGATAATCTTAAAGCAGTTGTCTTTGGTATGACCACGTTTACTACAATGAGTGCAAGTGACAGACTTATGTTTAATGTTGTATTGACGACGGGTTGCCATTGCAGAAGTTTCAACACTAGATACAAGGATCCTTCTCCTTGCTCTGATACCATATCAAGATTGAATCAAAACAAAGAGTTTCATTGAATGAGTTTTCATTTAGATAACATTAATACAATGTTTTTGATATTTTTGGATATATTACAAATGATACTACAAATTCCTATTTATAGGCTTACAAAGAGAAGAAGAGAACTATGCCTATGGAGGCTAACAACTATGCCTTTGGAGGCTAACAACTATGCTTATGGAGGCTAACAACTATGCCTTTGGAGGCTATCAACTATGCCTTTGGAGGCTAACAACTATTCCTATGGAGGCTAACCTTATATTCTTTGTTTCTAGAATAATCTACATGTTTAGAACATGTTTAGAGGTAATTATAACACTGCTGACCTCATCATCCACGGACAACTGAGATCAACTCCTTCATCGACACTGCAGCTCCGAACTCCTTCCTGCATGCCATTATCTAGCTTCTAACAACTCCATTTTAAACACCGGCAACGTCATTCCCTGTGGTCGTTATCTGCCGGAATGATCACTGTCAAGCTATTCTCTCGAGCTATCATCATTTCCCCTGCATGCTCTTGACTCGAGATCAACTGCCAGGTTCTTCCCTGTCGTCACCAGCCATGCAAACTCATACAACTCCATAACTTCCATGCATGCGAAACGGATGTTAAAGAGGATGAAGTGCCCCTGAGTAAAACAACCGGGTGCCTTCAACACTGTTTGAATTTTAGATGTCCCCAAATGATTCCAGCGTCTTCCTTTAGCACCTCTCATATAACTGTCAGTTTTCGGAACCGACAAGCTTAATTTCTCGTTTCGCCCATAACTTCTTCATACGACATCGGATCGAATCCATTCTTTCGCCATTGGCTTCGTATTTTCGTCCTCTTCGAGATAATATCAAGAAATCCTTGATTTGAACGAGTTACACTTGGTCTTTGGCCCTCCTCCGCTTGCAGCTAACTTCTTTTATTGCACAATTAAGTGGCAATTCACTTCTTTTTGGATGATTCACCTAGCAAAACACAAATAAAAGAAAACAAACGTAATATACAATAATTTGCAAGAATATATATCAATTACTAGCATGGATTTGACACTAAATATGTGCAAAATATGCACTTAACAGATCTCCACTTCTCTCACAAACCATTTCAAGACGAGTTTTGCTTTCTTTTCCATTCAAAACTAATACCACTAGGGCAAATATCAACATAGGTGACATTTCAAAACTGTCACTGTATCGATTCCATGGCGGTTCAGGTGAAATTTGAAAGTGTCACCAATGTCGATGTCACCGTAGGGGTTATCTTATACTAACGCTTATGAACTGTCACATAACTGTCACCAATTAGCCTTCAAAACTGTCATGAAGTATATTAAACCGTCATTGTAACAGACATCCACGACGGTTTTTTATTGAGAACGCCACCTTAACGATGTTATGGTGACTGTTTTCCCCACAAACCGTCATTATAATGTTGAAAAGCATCAGCATAAATAATATTTCTAACGGTTTTCTTATACAACCGTCAATTTATGTACATTTTGATGACGTTTTTCTGCTTTACAAACGGTCACTTTAACATTATTACGGTGACTATTCTATAAAAAATTGTCATGGCATCTGTTGATAGGTGACGTTGTCCTTCCATAACTGTCATAATTGATGGGTTCTGTAAGTGTGTGACATTTAAATATATTTTTTTACATTTTGATGTCAACCGAATGTTTCATTTAATTTGAAATAAATGAAGACTTACTGAAAATTTTAACAAACAGTACATGAATCAGTGATGGTAGACTGGTAGCAGTGAAATTGTTTTGGGAAGAAGAAGAGAAAGAAAGAGAATGGACTACCAAAAAAAAAAAAAAAAAGGTAAAGGATATTAATCAATTAAAAGGTGCTGTACTAAAAAGTCCTTAGCCTGAAAGAATGTTTGCAACACTTCGTGAACATGCCTTTAAAGGTCGACTCACGTGGAAGAATTTTTTAAAAGATGCAATATTTTTTTTTCTTGTGTTCAACGTTATCGCCGGACCTATGGATGAGAATTTTCCTTGAATGGCCGACCATTAGTAGACGTACAGCAACTTTAACAGCTCCCACCGAAAAGGCCTGACTACAGCAGTTCTGGACATACCGCGTCCAAAACAACCCAAAAACAAGATTCCATTTTCCTCTCAAATTTTTTGTTTTTTTTTTTCCGGTGGGCCCCGCGGGGAACAACAGGGGATCCCGCCATGTTTTTAAACTTGTCCCTGGTTGTTTTAAAATTGTTTACTTTTCGCGGCATGCGAAAAGTTTTTGGACTATTATTATCTTTTTCTGAATTCCTATTCAAATAATGTGCATTATCCACTTTATGACTCAAGCAAAAAGGAAGCTTGAACCTTTTGACTTTCTCCCCTCTTGGATTCTTCAAGATTCGTTGTGTTTGCCAACACACCTTCATGCCCACCTACCTCAACCGCACCGACGACAACTGCACAGACGACCGTATCCAGCTTGTTTGCTTCCTTTGTAGTACTAAAAGCGGTAGGATTACCAGCCTTTCCAACCTTGAGCAAAACCTGTTCTTCCTTACTCACAACAGTAACACAAAAAATGAATTATCAAACGAAAATTAGTCAAAAATTATCGATAAGCAATACGGTAAATTATTGCAATTTTCGTTTCAGCTCATTACTAACTCACTGAGTCGCCTGAGTCACACCCACATTCTTTCTCTTTGAAATTTGCATCTTCAAATCAAATATTATCGATATGAACTATGAAGTCTAACAAAGATTTTTAATCTTTGTAGACAAAAATCAACCACTATCACAGACCCATTTATTCAAATCGAAAATGAAACAAACCCATATCACGATCTAATTAATCAACCAAGAATCAAAATCACAAATCCTTTCTTCAAGGGATAAACCCGTATCAAGATATAATCACAAAATGAATTACTAACAAACATCCATAATTGAAGATTTTAATGAAGAAAAAATCGATATAAAAGAGAATTTGGTTATCAAAATAAGAGATGGTAAAATGGGTTGTCAGGAACGTAACTTGGAACTTTCTTTTTCACCCTTCCAATTGCACTTTTCGGAGTTAGAGAGGAAGAGGAGATATGAAACAGATGGAGATAGAAAAACAGGGAGGAGGAGCCGGACTGTCGGAGAGATTGTGATGGTTTGTAACTTTGTCGATGAGTGGAGGAGGATTGAGAGAAGAATTAAGAATTAAAGAATTAAAGAGAATTGGACGGACCATACTTTGTTTGATCCACTTGTTGACACCCCATTTCCGCACATTTCATAGAAAATATCATTCTTATACTTCGGAGCAGAATACAAGAGAAATTCTTTGTGGAGCAATTAAGGATTTCCATATCCTTTAAATCAAGCCCATAAGTTCAACCAATCAAGCCCACAAGCTCTCAAGCCCACAAGCTCTACCAATCAAGCCCACCAGCTCTACCAATCAAATCCACAAGCACGGCTCCTACCCATTTTATCATCCTTCCAAACCTGGGAAGTCTTGCTTTCATGTTAAAGAGGGGAAAAATGCAAAGCCAATGGTGAAAGAACGGAGTCATTCTGAATCCGTATGAAAAGGTTATGAGCAAAACAAGAACTTAGAAGACGTTAAGGGACGACCACTTTTCGTCTTCCCCTTATCAACACCAAGACATTGATTAGTGACTGATTTTAACAAATGGAATCAACTTTTCTTTGTCAAAAGAACAAGTGCGGGAGGAAGAAGAAAAATAAAAAAGAAAAAAGGACAAGTGGGACCCACACCTTTTGACAAAGAAGAAGGAAAGAAAAAAAAGGACGATCAATTATTCGAATTTCAACGATTTGGCTGCGGTTTTTGCGGGGGATTGAAGAATTCGTTGCCTATAAAAGGCAGTGTAAATCGATCATTCGAAATGATTTTGTCTCACGGAAACCTCTTCCGATATATAATTTCCTCTCACGAAAACCTCTTCCAACACCATTTTGCTCGCTACTTTGCCTAAGAGAGAAAACACTCTTTATTTCTCCTCACATGTTCTAAATCTCTATGTATTTTGTGATTTAGTAAAAGAGAAATCAAGTTTCTTTCTTACATAATAGTTATTATTATCCTATACATTTCTAGTTTATTTCCAGAAAACCCCCAAAAAAATAAATAAAATAGAAGTATCAAATCAAGTATCGTCTTTAAGTTCTTAAAAGATTAGCATTAAATTGCTAGTACTTTAATTACTTTCTACGCATACTTAATGAAGCGAGAAATCATCGTAAGAATCCTATCAAGTTTCGGTATCATATTTCAGGTATACTAATTGTTTATCTTTTTGGTAATTATGTAGTTATACGGGAACAAAATGGTTTTTCCATTTCGTAGTAACACCGCAGCTACTCTTTACATGCACTATATAAAAATAATTTGTTTTTTTTTAGTAATCTTACAAGTGGGATAAATCAAAGTGTGGGTATAAAGCGGAATTCCCTCCCACATTAGATCCATTGCTAAGAAAGTAATAAATAAAGCAGGTCACTATTCAAATCATTGTGCACTATTCGGTCACTATTCAATTTACTATTCAATCACTATTTAATCACTATTCATCAATATGCATCACTATTTGTTTTTATTAACAATATAATTATAAACATTTTCCCCTTTAATCATGAAGTAGAGGCCAATCTTACGATTGGGCGGCTGATGGGTGCCTAACACCTTCCCATCCCGTACTAGAATCTCCTTACCCAGACTCTCTGATAGCAGACCAAAAACATGAAAGTCATAACTGGTTTTGTTTTCCTCAAAAGAATTCAAACTAGTTAAAAGGGTCCTGACTCCCCTTAGTCGAGTGGCGACTTCAAAACATCTCTTTTCCTTGCAGAGTTGGGCCCCCCCTTTACTAACAAACTAGTAAGAAATTATCTCCAGCGGACAGACATTAAACATCCACGAACGGATGAGAACATGGACCTCGCCCCATAACAATTATGGACAAAGGAAATAGACCGGCACTCGACTCGTTCTAGGAGACCCGCGATTTCTATAGTGGCGACTCTGCCGGGGACATAGAATAGACCGACACCTCGACCCGTACTAGGCGATCCCTCGATTTCTACAGTGGCGACTTCACTGGGGAAAAACAAGAGATTCGACTTGAAAAATGATTAAAGGGAAATTTTATAATATTTTCTTTATACTGATATCATATTTCAGATTTTGTGATTTCAGGCACTTATACAAGCGTAAGCAACCTTAACGCGAGGGGGGGCTTACACTCGTACTTGGCATCGGTCGGAGGAAGGAAGACTGGTCAATATGGATGATTCACAACATGGGAAAGGGGAAGCCAACAATACTAACATCCTCACCTCAAAGATAAAACAAATCATTGAGGAAAAACTCGCCAATTTCTTTAAGAAGCTGCAAGATGAGGCTAGAAATGACGGAAAAGGCTCAGATTCTCATCAACATACAAATGGCTCTGGATCCAAGGACGATCATCAACCAAAAGATCAAAACAAAAACGGGGAATCCAGAGGTACAGGCGACAATGAAGAAATTCCAACACCAAACATGGAGAGCTTGGAATTCGAGCATTTCAAAGAACATGTAATGAAGAGGCTGTCAATAATCGAGGACAACACCAGCGTGGATGGTGAAGTATGGTACACTCCGCCAAGTGGATACTTGCCTGAAGGTTTCAAATTTCCAAAAATAGAAAAATATAATGTCATGGGACCCCCGGGGTCTCACATTAAACTGTATCTCCAATACCTAAAGCCCCAAGGTTTAACTGACGACTGGCTGCTAAACTTGTTCCACCAAAGCTTGACTGGGTTAGCCCTTGATTGGTACCAACATGCAGAGAAATCAAAAATCTCTACATGGCCACTCATGATTAATTCATTCGTCGAACATTTTACAAAAAATACAGATCACTCTATGGCCAGCTTGAGTCCCTTCGACAAGGGGCACATGAAGGTTTCGTCGACTAGATGAGTCGGTGGGAAAAGAAAGTGTTCGAAATGTTCGAACGACCATCAGAAGAGGCGCAACTAAAAATGCTAATGAAAAATCTCTCAATGTCTTACATGGTATTCATCAAGATAACTGCACTGAAAATCTGTCCGATTTTCGAAGGAAAGGAGAAAGCATCGAGGATGCAATGAAGGACGGCGTATACTCCGGATTCAATATAGGGCAAAGCTCGACAAAAAAGAAGGAAATTAATTATGTCAACCCAACTGTTGCAACACCTACTTACATCGAATTGCAGTGGAAAGCACCTATCACCAATGCATTCCGCCAAGACAAAGGACAACAATATGTCGAGAAAAGGTGGAGCCGGAATCGAGTATTTTATGATCTGGACGGAGAAATGAGTGACTACCTTCCTAGGCTAGTTAAGGAAAAATTAATTCAACTCCGAGATCCTAAGCATGTACCTAATCCCAAACCTCGGGGTTACGATGAGTCAAAGACATGCGGCTACCATCAGAGTGTAGGACATGATACCAATTCATGTTTCGTCCTGAAACATCTTATCCAAGATTTGCTGGACAACGGCAAGATAATCATCGAGGGAGCGTCAAAGCAACCTAATATAAAACAAAATCCACTTCCAGCGCATCAAGGAAATCAGGGAATCAACTTCATTGAGGAAGATGACGGTGAAATACGTCAACCATCTCTAATATCGGACCGTACGACAAAAGAGAAGGACCAAACAAATGAAGCCTCCAGAGTCGTTGCTGAGAACAAAATGGAATCTGCAAAGAGTGCCCCAGACGCCAACATCCGTATGATGAATAAAAAACCATTGTTCACCATTGTAAGTAGCGGGAAAGTCGTATATTAAAGAAAGCCTATCAGAAAAATGCGAAGAGATACAACATCAAACAAGGGGAGGAAGACAGTTCAAGCCTCTCAACTTCCGAAACGAAAATCCAGGTGTCCTAGCAAGGGGAAATCCGATTCGGATCAGGCCAAACAATCAACATGAAGCTATAAAGGAAGACAACTTACTCATTGAGCAGTTGCGAAGAACAAAAGCGGATATTTCAATTTGGGGATTGTTAGAAGCATCGATCAGTCACCGCCAGGCTCTACAAGAGGCACTAAGTTTGATGCATGTTCCCACAGGAATCACTCCCAATGAACTGGTACACCTAATCGACCGAGCTGCAAGACCAGGTGCGATTACTTTTACAGATGACGACCTGCCACCGGAGGGGAAGGACCACAACAAAGGTCTTTACATTACCATTGGTTGGGAAAATATGATCATACCTTTTGTCTTCATGGATAATGGTGCTGGCGTCAATATATGCACATTGAAAGCGGCTAAAAAGATGGGGGTCGACATGAGACGTATCACTAAAGCCGATGAATCATCCTTGACAGTCCGAGCATTTAACAATGGTAAGAAAACATGAATCGGTGAACTGACCATCGAAATATGGGTTGGTCCATTAAAAACCTATGCTACCTTCCTGGTAATGGACATCTCTGCAAGCTTCAACCTCCTTCTAGGTCGTCCATGGATGCACAAGAATGGAATAGGTGCATCCTCTCTTCATCAGAAAGCCAGATTCTGGAAGGGAAATGAGCTAATTACCGTGCATGGAGATGATGAGGAAAATGAAATAAGGTCCCACCAGATCTCAGTGAACATGATCCCGAGAAATTCATAACTACGCAGAGAGAGATCCGACATGAGAACAAAGCTGGAGCATCAATTCATCACGCCTGTACGGGTCAATTTAAATATCGAAATCGAAATATTCCGAAAATGCTACAGAAAAGCAAGTTCTTTCCGGGAATGGGTCTGGGGCTCCGACAACAAGGGCCCACACAACCAATAACAATACCTGGGAGAAAGGCGTTTGATACGGCAGGATTGGGATATCAGTCGATCTATCAAGACTCTACGACATTCGGGAAAAGGCAAGAAGATCAAGGAATCGATTGGAGCCGTCAACCGTCCTTCCAAAAGTGGTTCATCCGTAAGGGAGGAGAAAAGGTTCCAACACCAAACACACTAGCAAAGATCACACCGGTGATAACAAGAAGGAGTTCTGATCAAAGAAAAGAAACCGAAGAACCCGCCTATGAAGGGGTAAGTCATCTTTTTTCTCTATCTCCCTCTGACAGCGCAGGCGAACCCAACGGACATAAAGGGGAGGATGGAAGACAATTGGAAGTTCTAGAACAAGAGGAGAGTACAACGAGCTCAACCCCGGGAACTGAAAGGGAAATACAAGAATGCATGGTCATTGCATGCTCAGAGTTGCAATCTCGTAGAAGGAGGAAAACCCCTGTCTATAATGGTAAAGGCTCCCCCATCGAACACCTCAAGTCATTCTCCTGGTACATGAAGCCATTGAAGATGCACGAAGAGGACTTGAAACAATACTTCGGCGAAAGCTTAACTGGGAGCGCGTCAATATGGTTTTCAACTAATGACCGAGTTCTGCGAGCAGCATGGCCAGAAACGATCAATGCTTTCATCGAATATTTTTCAAAAATTCGACCAGAGATGATCAATCAAAACCTGGAACAACACCTCGAAAAACATAGAGAGAGATTTTGGAGGACCAATGCCAGAAGGAGGAGTCAATCATCTAATAGAAGAGTCTGCATGATAATTCCCAATGAATGCTGATCAAATCAAGAGGTACTACGCCTAACCAACGGCGACATTCCAGCATGCCTAATCCATGCATCTCCTCAAAAGATCAACTGGTTTGTCAACACTCATGATTTTTATCATCGTTTTCTACGCTATCAATCTTGTTTTCAAAAAAAAAAAAAAAAAATCGGAGAGTTTATGAATGATGTAAAGCTTAGGATTTGGGTATGGTGTTATGAGCAACCAGATAGGCAGCTGAGACAAACTCTCCAAATCAAAATTTCAGTTTTGTAAATTTTTAAGTTTTTTATTTTGTTTTCAAAAAATAAAAATAAAAATAAAATAAATGCTGATGATGAAAGCCCTAGGATGATACTGTGCCTTGCACACGTACCAAATAGGCAACTGAGGCAAACGTTTCTTGAGTTATTTTAAGCCTAATCATGTTCTAACCATGCTTTAAGCTTATTGTGAACGACGAGTTATCTGAATTAAGGCTTCTCCACCGGAGTCAGTGATCTGCACAGTCAGTGCAAGTCAAACCAAAGAACAAAAGCACCACCAGAAAGAAAATATTTCATTCACAAATGAAGGAATTACAGAATCTTCGTCTACAACAATGAAAAGCATGAACTCTTCCTTATCTGAAGGATACATGATCAGATCGAGAAAAAAAAAAGAAGCAACAACAATAAGAAATAAGCAAAAGAACAGAAAAAAAAAGAACAACAACAAGAAATAAAAAAAATGATCTGACGGCAAACCAAAGAAGAAGAAATGAAAAATAAATAAGGAAAGCTGGTGATTTTATCTGAGTCTAGACCAAGATCCAACTTCTTCACCATTTACCATTGATCGAAACCAATGTGTAATAGTGGTAAAAGTGTCCATGTGACACACTAGATCTAGACATCTTCATCACAGGCAGATCATCCATACTTGTCAAAATACATCTAAATATAAATCCGATTTCAACTTTGAAATCTGGATTTATCTTTGTATGTATTTTGAAACTGCATATGGAACGATCTTGCATCTTCCCCTAAATCATCAGATCTTCATCTTCGAGCCGAACATTAATCCGGATCTCAAGATGCACTACCATCAAGTACAGAAAAGAGAAGATTCATACAGATCTATACTGAGATTCCACCAAAATCTCACTTCAGTTATCATTACTTTCAGCCGCTCAAACGCATCTCGCATACTCCACTAGTAAATGATTACTATGGCGATGAACCAAACAAGCAGAAAGTAGAAGAACATGAAGACGGTGATAAAAAAAAGAAAGATCACAGTCCAGATCCGGCACATACAAGAAGGATCTGATGAAAAGATGGAGGAAAGAGGCAGATTTGCAGAGCAGAAAAAAAAAAGAGGAAGAAAGAGAAACTGATGGTCGAAGAAGAAGAAGGCGAGGAATTTAAAGCAAAGGATTAGGGCTCCATCAAACTGCTATTCGGGAAAACCGAAATGAAACCCGTAACCCGTTGGGCTTCTTCAACCCATTAGGGTCATTCATCCGATCCGCTAGCCCCTTTTCCCTGTTCAAAAAAAAAAAAAAAAAAAAAAAAAAAAAAAAAAAAAAAAAAAAACAAAAAAAAAAAAAAAAAATGCGTCTACCTCGTAAAGAAGTCGAAGCGTAGATAATTCTTGAAAGAGTATCAATACGTGCCTGCCTCCCCTGTGGATTCTCTACTGACTTCATCATATCTCAACATGATACCATACATCTCATTCACCACCGATGTCAACTGGCGGCCACGGCTATCCACCAAACGGAGCAAGTATTCTTGAAGAGGTCTGGAAGCCTGAAGCGAGTGGTAGGCTCGGAAAGATACCTACTATTGTGTATACTGCAAGTGCACAGTGTCGACAAGCAACACAGGGAAAGCACAGGTTGAACCAAAGAGACTTGGAGAGTGTAGAAGTTGATTCTAAATCCTAACTTAGAACTGATTCAGAGAGTAACCAAAAGGGGTTTGATTTTGTCGATACGACGAGATATTGGCAAAGACTTAAATCGAAAGTAATTTGAATTAAAATATGCAATTAAATCAAGGTGTAAATATTGAGAATATGGATACTAGGGTATTCAAATCCACCACTAACCTATGATATGCATTCAACTTGTAATATTATTCTTGTCCTCACAGCATATTCAAGTCTACCGTATATCTAAGGTGTTTCTCCGATGGATAATTTAATCACAACTAAAGTATTTCTCCAAAGCATTAACTGTCTAATTAAAGCACAACTAATCTGAGGATCAATATTTGGTTAAGCATGAGTTGTAGCATAATCAACATAGAGATATTCTAACTACAATGGATACATGGCATACATTGTGAGAACAAGATGTTGACAAACTTGGATTAAATTATATCTTTAAACAATTCTAAACTTTCAAGAACAAGATACAAGATATGAATACATACCAATGAGTTACGGCTTCATTTAAACCCTAGCAAATGAAATTAGAACATGAAGAACATTACAACAAAATTGAAATTTGATAAACTAACATGAACAAGCTATTCTTGGATGAGTTTTCAACACAACAACCCTCTCTATTTATACACAAAAATTCTCTCAAACTTGGGATCCGAATTTCACTGTAGCAACCACTCAACAATTAAACAAAACATGTTTTCTTAATTGATGGATATAATGGAATACAATTGGGGTGAGGTGGATGTTTTGGAAAGAATCCAATGGGGGTGAGGTGGATGTTTTGGAAAGAATCCAATGGGAGTGAGGTGGAAATGGATTTGGGTCTTGGGTTTTGGATCATGGGTTGTTTAATCCCATGAATTTGTAAACAGGTTGCCACTGATGCGCGAGCGGGTTGCAACGCTTCCAACTTTCTTCTCTTTTGTCTTCTCAATTCTTCCAAGCTTTATTTAGTACTTAAAAACACAAAATTAATTAATACCAATATTTATTCTTGAAAATGGTAAAAATGCAGAATTTGGGATAATATATGACTTTGAAGCGCGAAAGATGAGTTAAGTGCCAATGAAAAGGTGTATGAATATGAAATATTTGGCAATCATCAGCGAGAAAGGAGTCAATAAAAAGTATTAAGTCATTAAGTCAAGAAGAGCAGAGTAACAGCGGTACCTCGGGAATATCATCCGGGAGAGGTAAACCAATAATATCTTCACGGTCAACAGGGCCACCTGCAATTGGAACCACATTTGAAGTCCCCAAGATAGGTATTTGAAAATCCCATGTTGGAAGAAGATGACCGAAGCACGTTAGTGGAACTTGTTGAGAAGAAGCATTGCTGGAAGATCCCATCAATAATGGACGAGGGGAAAAACCCGGATCACCCACTACAAGATTCTCTCGGCAAGATTGGATAGCAAGAGGTGGACCTAAAGAAACCGATCTCCAATATGATTCAAAATTCATTCCCCGATCAACGGAATCTTCATAGGAACGTTGCGGTTGACGTGAAATCTCGTCCATATCACTAAACGATGCATAAGGAAAACATGTAACATTGGGAGGAGGAAAACGGGGTGTAGCGTCTGGTTGACTAATTTGTCTCCCAAATCTGTCACCAAGATACCAAGCACAGTAATCCGGGCCACGTAACAAGTACCGAAGCATGCTAGACGACATGGCATGAATGGCTCTTTGATCACGCCGAATCAGATAATCCTTCCAAGGGTCCCAACAAATCTGCGATCAAAATGGAGGTATATATATATATTAATAATAATTAAAAAAAAATAAAAAAAATAAAGGGTTTCTTACAGATTCAACTGTCTCCCCCTCCAAACAAAGGCGCGTATATGCAGTCGAGTGCCTTCGAAGTGCACCTTTCCATCTAGACATTCGAGGAAATGTTTGACTATTGGAGAAGCTTGCATCAAAAGGAGGGCGACTAAGAGTAAAATATTCGTAACACCAATACTGTTACAAAGAAAGAATATGGGTGTTAAAAAAGGGGGTCCAAAATCGTTCAACCTAAAGCAAGGAAAATGTACTCACATTCAAGATGGGCCATAATCCACATAAGGCTTTTGTTTGAAGGCGTGTTGCTCGAGACAGATAGGTGTAAAGTCGCGCCATCGCACAACTTCCCCAATCGTAAAAATTCACCAATTCAAGGTCAGAAAATGCTTCCAAGTAACCAGATTTGATATAGCCACCAGAAGAGTCAAGGAAAGTATGACCCGCAACAAAGATCAAGAAAGCTCTGGTAACATTAATAACTTTAGCATCATATTTTGAAGCGTCGGCAGTGAGATCCAGCTCAGGGACCGAGAAACTCGTCTTCAAGCCTGCTAAGCTGACATACCAATTTTTAGGGAAGATATCCCCACAATGTGGTCCCAACAGGTTTCGGACATTCTCCTCTGTCACGTTTTCGCCCATCGGGACGGGAGCTCCTACCCCCACACGGATGCCAGTAATCATGTAGAAATCCAGAGGAGTGATGGTTAACTCACAATGTGGCAGGTGAAATGAATTAGTATCACCCCACCATATTTCTGCCACGATTAAAGCATTCTCGCCATCATGGAACGGTTCCAAAGCTTCAATAAAGTCGTACCAACCAATCTGTTTTACAAGATCACGTACACCTTTGTATCGTCTCAACATCAGCCACCATTCTACTATACCAGTGGTCCCTCCGCGAATACGCGCCCAAGCGTAATTCTATGAAAGAAAGCAGTGGTTGAGAAATAATGAAAGGAAACTTGGAAAACAAAGAAGAAAATTTCGATCAACAAGGAAACTTATAGGGTCTTCCCGGATTCTTGCAGAAACGTGATCATCCACATCGTTTAAAACCCCAACTCTTCGTCTTCTACGCAGCATAGGCAAAGTTGGAGGATCAGGAATAATGATAGCCATCCGCCTAGATGACATATTGAAGAAAAGAAAAGGAGTTTCTTACCTAAAGAAAGGTCTTTCTCCCCTATCTTATAAATAATAAAAAAAAAGGGGTAATTACTTCCTCAAGAAGTTTTTGAAAAAAAAAATACTTTATCAGAATCGTCTCGTGAAAGAAAAGCAAGTCATGTCAGGACAAAGTGTGGAACGGAAGCCAATAAGATGCACTTTCAGAATGTGAACGAAACCG
This sequence comes from Papaver bracteatum, assembly GCA_023529315.1. NCBI lineage: Eukaryota > Viridiplantae > Streptophyta > Magnoliopsida > Ranunculales > Papaveraceae > Papaver > Papaver bracteatum. The sequence continues at coordinate 910,588 of JAJJWX010001567.1, forward strand.
ACAAGCTCAACTGGGGCAGACCCAGCCAACGTTAGTATATTTCTTCATCAACCTATTCAACTATTTCAATCGTCTCGAACAAAGGGAAATCCAACTGAATCAACCGCAAAGGTTCAAAAATCAAGAAAATGGAGCTGACAAGCTTAACTGCGGCAAACTCGGCCAACGTCAGAATTTCTTCATCAACTCATCAAAATCACCTCTTGGAAAAGATAAGGTGCGAAAGGGTGTTCAGGGCTTTGTTCGTTAACCGAAAACGGTTACTCTCAAAGAGGGGAAACTGTTGACACCCCATTTTCGCACCTTCCATAGAAAATATCATTCTTATACTTCGGAGCAGAATACAAGAGAAATTCTTTGTGGAGCAATTAAGGATTTTCATATCCTTTAAATCAAGCCCATAAGTTCAACCAATCAAGCGCACAAGCTCTCAAGATCACAAGCTCTCAAGCCCACAAGCTCTACCAATCAAGCCCACCAGCTCTACCAATCCAGCCCACAAGCACGGCTCCTACCCATTTTATCATCCTTCCAAACCTGGGAAGTCTTGCTTTCACGTTAAAGAGGGGAAAAATGCAAATCCAATGGTGAAAGAACGGAGTCATTCTGAATCTGTATGAAAAATTTATGAGCAAAACAAGAACTCAGAAGACGTTAAGGGACGACCACTTTTCGTCTTCCCCTTATCAACACCAAGACATTGATTAGTGACTGATTTCAACAAATGGAATCAACTTTTCTTTGTCAAAAGAACAAGTGCCGGAGGAAGAAGAAAAATAAAAAAGAAAAAAGGACAAGTGGGACCCACACCTTTTGACAAAGAAGAAGGAAAGAAAAAAAAGGACGATCAATTAGTCGAATTTCAACGATTTGGATGCGGTTTTTGCGGGGGATTGAAGAATTCGCTGCCTATAAAAGGAAGTGTAAATCGATCATTCGAAATGATTTTCTCTCACGGAAACCTCTTCCGATATATAATTTCCTCTCACGAAAACCTCTTCCAACACCATTTTGCTCGCTACTCTACCTAAGAGAGAAAACACTCTTTATTTCTCCTCACATGTTCTAAATCTCTATGTATTTTGTGATTTAGTAAAAGAGAAATCAAGTTTCTTTCTTACATAATAGTTATTATTATCCTATACATTTCTAGTTTATTTTAAAACCCCCAAAAAATAAATAAAATAGAAGTATCAAATCAAGTATCGTCTTTAAGTTCTTAAAAGATTAGCATTAAATTGCTAGTACTTTAATTACTTTTCGCATACTTAACAGAAGCGAGAAATCATCGTAAGAATCCTATCAAGTTTCAGTATCATATTTCAGGTATACTAATTGTTTATCTTTTTGGTAATTATGTAGTTATCCGGGAACGGAATGGTTTTTCCATTTCGTAGTAACACCGCAGCTACTCTTTACATGCACTATATAAAAATAATTTGTTTTTTTTAGTAATCTTACAAGTGGGATAAATCAAAGTGTGGGTATAAAGCGGAATTCCCTCCCACATTAGATCCATTGCTAAGAAAGTAATAAATAAAGCAGGTCACTATTCAAATCATTGTGCACTATTCGGTCACTATTCAATTTACTATTCAGTCATTATTTAATCACTATTCGTCACTATGCATCACTATTTGTTTTTATTAACAATATAATTATAAACATTTTCCCCTTTAATCATGAAGTAGAGGCCAATCTTACGATTGGGCGGCTGATGGGTGCCTAACACCTTCCCATCCCGTACTAGAATCTCCTTACCCGGACTCTCTGATAGCAGACCAAAAACATGAAAGTCATAACTGGTTTTGTTTTCCTCAAAAGAATTCAAACTTGTTAAAAGGGTCCTGACTCCCCTTAGTCGGGTGGCGACTTCAAAACATCTCTTTTCCTTGCAGAGTTGGGCTCCCCCTTTACTAACAAACTATTAAGAAATTATCTCTGGCAGACCCTGTACATTAAACATCCACGAACGGATGAGAACATGGACCTCGCCCCATAACAATTATGGACAAAGGAAATAGACCGGCACTCGACTCGTGCTAGGCGACCCGCGATTTCTATAGTGGCGACTCTGCCGGGGACATAGAATAGACCGGCACCTCGACCCGTGCTAGGCGATCCCTCGATTTCTACACCACTCATACGGATTAAGAAAATAATCTGACGGTTGACATTGTATTTGTCATGGTCATACGGATTGAGAGCATTTGTGTTTCTCTTTGTGCTACTACGACCTCATGTATTCGGTTTGTTATCAACCTTCGACATGAAAAAAAAATCCAAAAAAAATATTAATAAATTTAGGACATTGTTATCGACATTCTGATATAAAAATATCCAAAAAATGTATAAGAATGAATCGGGAAACTGAAAAATGAATTCGATAATTGGTGTGTTTCTGAGTGCTTTCTCTTTGTGCTTCCGGTTTGGATTTCGACTAGCCGCATAGGTCATGAAGTAATTTTGAAAAGTCATACAGATCATGAAGTAGCTTTAGTTCACACTAATTCCAGATTCATCTGATATATGGATATTGAGAAAACACAACGAACAATTGGATGTCCAGGATTTTTAACTCAGTCTCAATTTATCAATATTTCACGTAGCAAATGGGACCCGATCTTACTGAAATTGTTACGGTACTTCCACCATACAACGGAGTCTCACATATAGAAATTTCAGCATGATCCAACCACTAGATCGCAAGATATCATTAGAAGAAGAACAGACGCGTCGATGAGTGGAGGAGGAAGATAGGGAGAAACGGATAAAAATTGATTTGAGAATGAGAAACAAATGCTTAAAAAAAAAGTGGTATAACGGTATACAAACTATGAACCCAGAAGCTTCATGAGGGTTCAAACTTCAAACTTAACATGATACATCATCTAAATCAATAAATATGAAACTCAGTGATTCATCATATGACTTCAAACGTATCATGATATATCATTGAAATCGATAAAAATGAAGCTCATAGTCGATTCGAACTTCAAATATGGAATAACGGCATAGAAAATATGAACCAAGAAGCTCTTGGAGGGTTCTGACTTAAAATAGTGATTTAGTTACCACTGGGTACATTGTCATTTATTAATTTTGAAACATGAAAGCACAATATGCAGCGATTTAGATAGGAAAATGTCATATATATTGTGAGGGTTAGTCACCTAAACCGTCACTAATCATTACAAGCTATTGTGACATGTATTACCGAAACCGTCATTACATGAGCTATTGTGACAGTGTATACCCAACTGTCAGTATATATCAAATATATGTGACAGTTCAAAAGTGTCGCCGTAGGATACCTTTATGATGACGTTTTATAGCAATAAACGTCATAATAAGCAGTTTCCGTGACAGTTTAGTCAACCGCCACGACTTGTAGCGACAATCAATGACGGTCACCTCTAGGAACCGTCAGCTATAGTTAACCAGCAATGTATTTTGACACTTTTTGGTAAAACCGTCATGGTAGAAAATTCCAAACCGTCACCAAATCCAACATTTGTCCTAGTGTACGCACATGGCTCTCTTGGCATGCTTTCTAGCCCAATTCTTCGCATCAATAGGTTGATCAAATACCAAATCATTGACATAGTGATGGGATGTATCTTCGTACAACATACCAACTGGAGAAGGTTGATCATCCATTGGTATAGGTTGGCATTCAAATTTAACAAGAAATGGAACAACATCAATTGAAATCACAAACGAGTTCGGTAAGCACAGAATTTAACCGCGTAAACCGAACTCCAGGTTCGGTTAACAAAGCAAGATGACATGTAACCGAGCATATAAAGTATATGTAGTTCGGTTACAATTTATTTTACCTAGGTCACCGAATAAAACTCTGGAACTATTCATTTTTTTGGGTTTCATAAGTTCGGTTAGGTATGCTATTGGGATCAAGTTTGAGAAATGACCGAACCTATTAAACTTAGTGTACTCTTATATTTTGCACAGTTCGGTTAGATAGTGGCTTTACATGAAGTGTGCGAACAAACCGAACTTTGTATGCTAAGTTTAATCTTAGTTTTACATCAAGTTCGGTTGATTAATAGTTGCAAAGCAACCGACTTTGTACATTAAGTTAAATCTTAAATTTAAGTTAAGTTCGGTTAGTTCATTGATTGCGAACCAACCGAACGTTTTAACTTATTTTACCTCAAGTTCGGTTAGTTCATTGGTTGCGAAACAATCGAACATTACTCTGGAATCCATAAAACTTCCATCAATACAGAGTTCAGTTACCTGCGTGTTTGTCTAAAGTAACCAAACTACACTTCCAGATGAGTTCGGTTAGCTGTTCTTCACCTTTCGTAAATGAACTACTTATAAAATTTACATTTGGTTTGAAAATTTGGAGCAACTCAACCAACATTAGCTAAGTTTGGAGCATACCTGGATACCCAAATGCTTTTCCTCCGGTTGTGGTTGATAAAATCCATCATTTTCATCTTGAGATTGAGTTTGTGGAAGAATACATTCACCATCTAAGAAATCACTCATATCCGGATCATTGTGATGATTAAAAAATACTCTAGGAGATGATGGAGATGAAGAATCAGATGAGCTTTCATCACTTGAATTCCCAAACTGAATGTGAAAAAATATTTATTTTCCATGGTTTTCTCCTTCTTCTTCTCTAACTTTATTCTCTACAAAATTCAATTTCTTTTTTAATAACTCATCTTTTAATCTAATCTCACTAATCAGTTTTTTCTTAATCATTTCAATAATGATTTCACTAATCAAAACCATAAAATAACTAAAAGGGTATTTTAGGTAATACAAAAAAACTTAGATAAGGGCACCCCTACCCAAAATGAGACAATGGTCCCCAAAAAAAACAAGGGTCCCCAAAATAACGTTCGAAAACAATGGAATGAACCCTAGCCCAAAGGAGCCCCAAGTGGAAACAACTAATCTCATTCTCACGAACCCTAAACCAACCCCAGCAGTGTCCTGATGCCTCCGTCAATTATTCTGATCTCTTCAACCAAATCCCCAATGCACGCTGCTATCATTTACAATCAAAGATTTTCACGAGAACCGTCGCAACTTCAATCATCATAAAACAAGTACCTTTGCAAATGAATCAGTGATTTCGATCAATATTTGATTGCAAACAGAAGAAAAAATAGGATTGAAAAGAAACATAAAAAAAAAACATCAATCAACTGAAAAAGAGCTCCCATCTCCACCACCTCAACCAAAAATAAAAGATTGGAAGCCTATAAGATCCAGAACTTCCATTAGATCTGGCCAAGAACACCCAAAACAGACAAGATTTGACTGCAACCCCAACTTTGCACCACCTGAAACATCCTCTGCACCACCATCTTCAAGATTCACATCCAACAAACACCATTGAAACCGCTTAAGAAAGGTAGGATAGATTTACACATAGGCTTTGCTCGATTGAGAAACTGAGAAACAAAGCAAAGAGATTAGGAGTACAAAGGTTTTTGGATTTAAGATCCTATGCAACATAAAAATGTTGGATTTGAAAAAAGATTAGGTCGGAGAATAATGAATGGGACTGAAAAAACAGAGGTTTGAGTTAAAATTAAAATAGAAAAGTCTCCCAACATCACAAATCCAAACAAAACAAAAAATAAGAGAGAAATCCTTGCTCGGATCTAGTCCTGAGACTAAATCCGAGCAAGAAACAGCAGCCGCCGGGTGAAAAGACTAAGGTTTTCTTTTTCTTTTTCAATAGAGAGAGAAAAAAAGAAGAGAGAGAGTGCTAAATAAAAAGGCTTCACTTCGTTTTTTCTATTTTCCACTCTCATCCAAATTCCTAAAATATTTTTTACTTTTAATTCTACTTTTTCTTATTTACCACTTACAAAAGTCAAATAAGATTTGACTATATCTATCACCATCTTCCCCATCAATCTCTCTTTTCCTTGAAAATCCATCAATAAAAACACTGATCGTATTACCAATCATTTCTAAAAAGCATATATACTTGATCATATTTTGCCTATAATCATTCCCGAAATTTACATACACTTGATCATATTTTTCCTATAATCATTGCCGAAATTTAAGCATGCAATAATAAATCGAATTAGCAAACGATTAAAGGAGTTTATTGATCCTTGTAAGAAGAAGACAAGTTGGCCAGTGGCCACCACAATTTTCAGTCATTAGATTTGGGGAAACGACAAACTAATCTTAAAGATACAAACTCTAAAACAAAAATGAAACTAGGGCAAAATTTGTATCTTTAATCTTGTTACGCCGTACAAAAATGTCAGGTAAACATAATTTTGTTTAAGGATCAAAAATTAAAAATTTGAGATAAAAAATTAAAATCAAAACCTCACGTTACAAAATCATAATAGGCTTAGTTTTATATCTATTTGGATTTTGGTACTTGCTTTAACATTCCCAACTTTTACGGAAGCATCTTTTTGATACAAAATCAAAAATTAGAAGAAAAACTAAATCCATGTGAAGGTAGTTATCGGTAAGAAAAACATGGAGTAGAAGAACGATGAAGAGATGGAGTAGAAGAAGGTGGCTCGTGATAGATTAGTGTATAACTTAGGGTTTTTTTTTTTTAGAGTTTATTAATTGGGGCGGATCTTTATTGGGTGTAAATAAATAGTCAAAATGATACTAGTATTTAGGATATATGAAAACGTATATGGGTGGAAAATAGGATAAATGAGGGTGATAATTAATGAAAGTGACAAATAGGGAAAGTGGGGTGGCAAATAAGTGGAGCAAAAAAAATAATCAATTCTATATGTTTCTAATCTATTTGTTCTGAACCATAGGTTATTTCTTCCATCGTGAAATAGCTAGCTAGGCTCCTAGTCTTATTGACTAATGGTATCGCGCTCATGCGTCCACAATGAACGCGCACTTCATATAGAATTCGAATGCACATAACAACATCTCGTTGAAGAAGTTTAAACTCAAACAAACAGAACTTCCTGGTAAGTAGGAATTGAATTCTTCATTCACGTATTTCATTATTTCCTAAATTGTAGCAATCAGTTAGGAGTACTGTTAGTTGTTGTACCACCTGTGTTGTGGGAATGAGTAATGGGTCAGTAACTTAGTTTCTTCAAATCGTGTTTTAGTGATTGTTATGCTGTTAGTGGGTAGTAGTAATGTGTACAGATCTTCACCTATATAATGGTGGTATGATTTCTTATCTTAATTAATCGAATTCAGTGATTCTACAAGTTGTAGTAGAAGCATATCTTTGTCTCCAGTTTCTTTGTGCATTAAGTGTTTGTTATTTTGTCTGTGTGAAAACTGTGCAAGTTGTAGCATAGTTGTTCACTAGTCTGATTCAATCTTTGATCCTTAGAAAAGTACTCTGATTTCTAACATTTGGTATCAGAGCTAGGTTATTTGTGTCTGTTTTGAGTGTTTGAAAGTAGTAATCATGAATGCTTCAAGTCTTCCACTTCCAAAGTTCTGTGGTAAGAACTTTCAGCAATGGGTCATCCAAATGACATCCTTGTTTGGTTTTTTGGAGTTGACAGAAATTGTGGAGAATGGTTTTGATGAACCAGCAGCAGGAGCAGTACTCACTCAAGCATAGAAAGACACATTGAAGGATTGCAGAAAGAAAGACAAGAAGACACTGTATTACATGTACGCTACGGTGGACGAAGAGGTAATGAAGAAGATCCAGCATGCAACTACGACAAAGAAAGCCTGGGATAAGTTGCAGACTTCTTACAAAGGTGATGACAAGGTGAAGAATGTGAGGTTACAGATCGCACGAGGTGAATTCGAGACTCTCCATATGAATAATTCTGAAAAAATTTCTGATTATTTTTCTAGAGTTCAATCTATTGTTAATCAATTGAGAGATAACGGTAAGGTGTTAGATGATTTGCGTATTGTTCAAAAGATTATGCGTTCTCTACCAGCCCGTTTTGATTATGTTGTCGCTGCAATTGAGGAAGGAAAAGACCTGGAAACTATGACAGTTGATGGTCTAATGAGTTCGTTGTGTGCTCATGAATATAGAATGGACTTGAGATCTGCTGCAGGGTCTATAGAACAGGATTTTCAAAGCAATGTTTCTATGATGGAGAAGGGCAGTTCTAGCGGAGAGGTGGAAGCCAAGGCATCTAAGCCTAAAGGAAGGTATGATAAATCTAAAGTAAGATGTTATCATTGCAAGAAACCTGGTCATTATAGAAAAGAGTGTAAACTTCTTCATGTTAAATTCAATTCTGAGCATGCTAATATTGTTCAGGATGGTGTAGAAGAAAAGGAAACTCTGTTGTTAGCTTGTAGTGTTTATGAAGAGGCGGAACTCAACAAGTGGTATTTGGATACGGGGTGCAGTAACCATATGTGTGGTAAGAAAGAACAATTTTACCATCTAGACGAATCAGTTCGTGGTGATGTGAGTTTTGGGAATAATACCAAGGTTCAAATCATGGGAAAAGGTAAAATTCTTATTCGCTTAAAGAATGGTTCTCATGGGTATATATCTGATGTTTACTATGTTCCTAGTTTACATTGGAATCTATTAAGTTTGGGTCAACTTTGTGAGAGGGGATTCAAAATTATGATTGAGGATGGTGTATGCAGGATTGAGAACAAGAAAAAGGAATTGGTTGCTTATGTTAACATGACTAAAAATCGTATGTTTCCACTGAATTTACATGTTGAGTTTGTCAAAGATGAAGCTGAGGGCTGTTTAGTTGAAGATAAGAAGCATATGGGTTTTGAAGACTTGGTTACTGAAGATTCAGAGTTAGTCACAGAACCGGAGACTCCTTCTATAGTACAACCAGCACCACAATGCCTCTCAACTGGGACTACTGCTATGTCCAATGATAGTGATGTTTCTGACGAGGATGTTGTAAATTTTGCTTTATTTGAAGATTGTGATCCTCTTACCTTTGAAGATGCTTCTAAAGATGATCGGTGGGTTCTAGCTATGGATGATGAAATTAATTCCATAGAGAAGAACGATACTTGGGAGCTAACCAGTTTACCTGAAGGGAAGAAGGATATTGGAGTCAAATGGGTTTTCAAAACCAAGTACAAGGCAGATGGACAAGTCGACAAATTGAAGGCTCGGCTGGTCGTGAAGGGCTATAAGCAAAAACCAGGTATCGATTATTATGAAGTTTTTGCACCAGTAGCTAGACTTGATACTATTCGTATGGTTATTGCTTTAGCTGCACAAAACAAGTGGAAATTACATCAAATGGATGTAAAATCTGCTTTTCTTAATGGAGTTCTTGAAGAGGAGGTTTATGTACAACAACCTCCTGGTTATGTGAAGAAAGGAGATGAGGACAAGGTTCTCAGGCTCAAGAAGGGATTGTATGGGTTGAAACAAGCGTCGAGGGCATGGTACACTCGCATCGATTCATATTTTCTTGAAAATGGCTTTGAAAAGTGTTCGTATGAGCATACTTTGTATGTCAAGCATAATTCGCAGGGAGATATACTTATTGTATGTTTATATGTGGATGATTTGATATTCACAGGGAATGATCCTACAATGTTTGCTGATTTTAGGGAGGCTATGACTAACAAATTTGAAATGAAAGATTTGGGTTTAATGTCATATTTCCTTGGACTTGAAGTCTTGCAAACAAGTGATGGAGTGTTTGTCTCTTAGAAGAAGTATGTTGCTGATATCTTGAAACAGTTCAAGATGGAATCATGCAACCCAATCAAGACTCCGGTTGAAACAAGGTTTTGTTTGTCTGCTGTTGGTAATAGTGAACTTGTTAATCCTTCTTATTATCGAAGCTTAGTGGGTAGTCTTCGTTATTTGGCTTCTACAAGACCTGATATTGTTTATGGAGTTGGAATTATAAGTAGGTTCATGGGAACTCCTAGTCAAGTTCATTTGCAGGCAGCAAAAAGGATTTTGCGGTACGTCAACGGTACACAAAATCATGGAATTTTCTATTCATCTGTTAGTAATTATGGTTTAGTCGGCTATACAGATAGCGACTGGGCAGGTGATGCGAATGATAGGAAGAGTACTTCTGGATTCGTTTTTCATATGGGTTCGGGTGTGTTTTCTTGGTCTTCAAAGAAACAACAAGTTGTTGCTCTTTCGACTGCCGAAGCAGAGTATATTGCAGCTTCTTCTAGTGCTTGTCAAGATGTTTGGTTACGTCGGTTACTTGAAGAGTTGGATCAGATGCAAGAGTCTCCAACAACTATTTTTTGTGATAACAAATCAGCCATTGATTTAACAAAAAACCCTGTTTTTCATGGGAGGGCCAAGCATATCGACATCAAGGTACATTTTATTCGTGACTTGGTGAAAGATGGAGAAATTGAAGTGAGGTTTTGCAAGTATGAAGATCAAGTTGCTGATATATTGACAAAGCCATTGAAAGCTGAGACGTTTTACAAGTTAAAGAAGATGATGGGAGTTGATAGTTATGATAGTTTGAGTTTAAGGGAGGCTGAAGAAGTTTAAACTCAAACAAACAGAACTTCCTGGTAAGTAGGAATTGAATTCTTCATTCACGTATTTCATTATTTCCTAAATTGTAGCAATCAGTTAGGAGTACTGTTAGTTGTTGTACCACCTGTGTTGTGGGAATGAGTAATGGGTCAGTAATTTAGTTTCTTCAAATCGTGTTTTAGTGATTGTTATGCTGTTAGTGGGTAGTAGTAATGTGTACAGATCTTCACCTATATAATGGTGGTCTGATTTCTTATCTTAATTAATCGAATTCAGTGATTCTACAAGTTGTAGTAGAAGCATATCTTTGTCTCCAGTTTCTTTGTGCATTAAGTGTTTGTTATTTTGTCTGTGTGAAAACTGTGCAAGTTGTAGCATAGTTGTTCACTACTCTGATTCAATCTTTGATCCTTAGAAAAGTACTCTGATTTCTAACACTCGTGTGGAAAATAACTTTCCCACCGAAAGGCCTTGAGTTTTATGTCGATGATAAGTTCTTCAATCTTCCTTTTTTTGCTTTTGAAGGTTGGACTATTCGTCTCAAGCCAGTAAAGCGTTGCAGAGACACGATCGCGCATTTCCTTACCACGAAGTGATACACAAGAAGTTCACCAGTTCACAATCCTAGGGGAGCGTTACATGCCTGTTACCTCCAGCACCAAAGTAAGTCTCACTTGCTTAGAGAAAGAGCAATTCATGAAGATATGCTCATTAGGTCAGATGTGGTCTGATGCTAATAGTCGGAGATGGCCAGTGCCACGAGAACATTAGAAAAAAGGTTCATTGATACCACACCTCCTCGGAAAAATGCCAAAATCGCATGTAGTCTGCTAATTTCTGCTTCCACTACTAAAAGGGATAACAAAAATCAGATGAAAACAAAACTGCATCCGAACAGTTTTATCTTTTAGCAGGTAAACCCATGTAGAAAGTTGACAGATTGGAAGATTTTTGGGCTGCTAGAAATCAAGAGAAGATGGCGGTGTCCTCAATTCAATTATGGGAAGGTTTACCATGGTGGAGGGTTTTAGTGAAAAGAGCGCGAAAATCAGCATTTAGATCACAAAAAGAACAGCAAAAGGAGAACATGCGGATCTTATCCCTGTACCAAACAATGTGGACGTGCCGGAGTGGTTATCGGGCATGACTAGAAATCATGTGGGCTCTGCCAGCGCCGGTTCGAATCCTGCCGTTCACGTTTTTTTATTGTTATTATTGTTTAATTATTGTGCATTTCATCTGTCCAGTGTTCGTTTCCTTGGATGCCCATTTTCATTATTATTTTTTATTTCTCTCGGCATCTTTCTATTGCTTCCAAAATTTTCGTCTACGCCATCTCAGTTCAGGTGTCTTCAAGGCACAAGTTTACAGATTATCTACGGCATCAGTTTTGAATATTCATCTCATCGAAAGTTAGGACTTTATCGCAAGTTAGGGACGTCATATAGGCGTATCAAACTTTTCCAGTGATGTGGGACAGGTATCAGACCATCATTTACATTTTACAAGTTTAAAGTCATTCACAAAGACTCTTAGCAACAAGCTGAGCCAGGGGAAATGGACGATGCATGGAATAAGTTGACCGCAGTTCGTAGCATATATTTCATATCTCTATGGTGTCTAATGTTCATACAAATTCTGTACAAAGTATAAGCATGCATATATTAGGACTAATAGCAGAACAGCAGGTAGAAGTACTGACAGTATGATCATTGGTTTTTGCAAAAGAAAACCAATCACATCTTAATTCCGTAGGTAATAGAGATTCATTCGGACGCAACAAATATAGGTAGAGAGCTTAAATATCAAATGCAAAAATGATTTTTTTTTTTATTTTTTTTTTTCAAAACTCAAAACTAGCAACTTTCAGGATCATTTTAATCTACGAGTCTTAAGAGATAAAGCATGCTACTGAAAGACATAATTAAGTGAGCCAGATAAAAATAAAACTCGAATACAAATCTAACTATGTACATGTATATTTAAACCCCAACAATTGAACTAGCTTTATTGAACCAAACTTTAACAAATCTTCTGCAAGTGAAACCAATGAAATCAAGCTTACAGCAATTGCTTAGTTTAGAACCCAAATACCAAGCAGAGATAATAACACAAAAAATGGAAAATAAAAACAAAAAAATATAAAATAAAATAATTACAACGAGAAAACCTATAATAATTTTTGTTATTATTGACCCTATTTTTTCCGCTCCACTCCACAAATTTCCCTTTTCTACTACTTCTACCTCTATAGAATTTGTTGTGGAATTTTTTCCTTTTCCATCTTCATGAATCGCATTGAAACTCCTTCTTCTTTTACTCATAATGATATAATCATTATTAAGAGAGAATTTCGATCGGTAATTGCGATTAGTATTAGTCAATGAACATTCTTGGTATCCAAATGAGAGGTTTGGGTGATGGACACGTGTCTTGATCTTTGTTATTGTTGGACTCGAACTGAAGAGAAGAAGAGAATGAAAAAGACCGAATAGGTAGGTGAAGAACTGCCATTTTTTCTTACTTCAAAAATTTAGGGTTCCTGATTGAAAAATTACGTTGCGTTTGTAATGTCTTTCGTCCGGAATCAGAATGACACTGGTTTTATTGGGTCTTAAAAAAGTTGCTGGACTGGAGGCATCCAAGGTCCCATCGCCATATGTCGATAGTAAATCGAAGAATCGCATATGGTACCGTTAGCAGTACAGTGAATTTGTTGGGGAAATTGGATCGCTTTGATACCAATTGTGGGGGTTCAGAGCCATCTATGTGCTAATACTGCGGAAACAAAATAGCTAACAAGAAACACTTGATCTCTTGGATTGCTCCATGAACCTCACTATGATCTAGGATAAGAAGAAGAGAAAGAGAACCACATAGATGCAAGCCATAAACCAAGAAACAAGAAGTAAAGTACTCACGGATTTAACGTGGTTCAACAATATACACAATGTATGTAATATTGTCTACATCCACCAAACGTCTACTACCTCTTTATTCATTATAGAATCACCACTGAGAATTACACAACTGATTGACTATTTTAATCCATCGACTGACCACAACGTGACCGAACACAAGAACTATCACAAGCACCCTATAAGATCCAAAGTAGTGTCTTCACCCATACAAGATAACGTTTACCACATTATCTGGCACAACAAGATGATCTTCTCTGCACACCCTGATATAGATTACCATGGACTCCTTTAGCTCAACACCAATAATCTAATCCAGCACCACCAAGATGATCTTCTCATCAACAAGATGTCTTACCAACATCTCCACACGAATACTCCATAACGACATATCTTCCAACATCGATAAGTATCCCATAAGCACCATAATGATGTACTCCTTCCACCATTAGGTCTCTCACATAACCACCTCAATAGGTGGGATGAATCCCTCACATCTCTATGAGATTTACATTGAGGATTCCATGACTAAAATACTTAGCCTAGTCCTCCTTATATAGGAGTTACAAACTTGGTTCCCAAGGAAACCATGGTAAATTAGGAAACCCATCTTATATATGGAAGTTGTCCTAAACTAGCTATGTTTCCCTAATAGAGCCTTTCCGGAACCTCCTATAATTTATCCATCTTCTTTGACCTAAACTAGGAAACCACCGTTTCCATACAATTCTCCACCTCGGATCATGCATTCATGCATGAGACGATCAACTGTTATCCCTCCATCTTCTGAACATCGATTGCACCATCACTGGTTGCCTACATATCCTCAATAGGAATCAAACCGAAATGTAGTTCACCCAAATTGTTCCATAGAACCTCCACCAGAAAAGAGCAAACCAAACTTGATCATCACCAACTCAGACTTAATAATCCAACCTACTAGTGATTATACAAATCTCCACCAAAGTGAAAAATTCCTGACCATCTCAACAACCATCATCATATGATCACCCGTTATGCAACATCTTGAGAAAATACACCTTACTCCTTTATGTTCACAACTCCACATTGATTGGCATCATTATAGGTGTATTGCTTGCCAACTCAATCAGATCATACACGATCATTGTCCATATGCTACCAATCGAAATTAGTTACAGTCATTATGCGCCCTTGAGCCTTCGCTACCTTTTGAAACTTTCTCCACCATGAGCACAGCTCCATCTCGGCCTACCTTGCTCCACCTAAGTTAATGCTCCTCTATTCTGAACCACTAACTCCAAGTTACGCACCACATCCGTTAGGGTTGACATCCATAACTACTCGATGAAAAAATGAAACTACCACAGTAGCCTCCATGCGTCTGCATAAGCATTACCTTAACAGAACCATAATCTCAAATATTTGTCTCTAAACTCCAGCTGAGTTAATTGCTTCTGCAAACAACTAATCACACACTTGCTCCTTTCCACGAGCATGTCCACGAAAGCGAGTTAACGAGATACTTTGTGTTAGTTTGTAATAAACCAACCTCCATGTTAGCTTCGAAGAAACTAACCATCTTGTATGTACCAAAGCATATTGAGCATGGCTCTAACTGCGCACCAAATACAACCAATCCACAGATAATTGCCAGTGCGTGCCAATATCGATCTCATCTCTATGAATCTTGCTTTACAAGCCTATCTCCGATTGGATCATGATTCTACGACCATATTTCCCCAATTGAGTTTTACTCTTCAAAAAGCTCATCATATCTTCAACCATTGCATACATACCAAACATGTGTCCAGCTGCACAAAGACTTCAACAACTGACACACCAATATTTTTACTACGTCACTTCAGCAACCTCAACGGGCTTTGACAATAATGTCCCTTTTACAGGCATAATTGTCAAGATAGTCTTTTATCAATTTCTTAAGCAAGCATGCAGTTTCGACTTCATGACAGTCAAACCACAACATAGTCAGACTCGGATAGAACTGTGACCATTGTCGAAGAATTCACTGTTACCCTTGTAACACTACATAATGTCACACATTCTCTCTTGTGCATATCCCTTTCCTAATCTTGCTCCAAACGTACACCAACGTTGCGAAATCAGATAATCCGTCCTTCAAACAAAGACCTAATTACACCCAGCCATAATCTGAAACCTTTGGCAACTTCCTCAAGCTCCAAGCAATTCAAGACGCTGTTGTGTTTATCTTCTCATTCTATGTAGAGAAAATAACTTGACGGAAACTATATCGTTTCTTAACCAAATTTCTCTAAAGAAATCTTTACCTTCATCTCTACAGGCTCTGTCACTATTGAACTCAACTTCAATAACTGTAGCATACAAGCAAACCCCCAAATATTATCATTGCTATAACGTAGCTCTCTCCAACAAAAAGTATCACGCCGATCATCAGGAAATCAAATAACCAATGCATAATAAAAGGTTGATGGAAAAACATGCCGAAATTATAGCCTACTCAAATTCATGCACCATGTTTTCTCCAAGTAGTATGCGCTAACTTTAATAGCCACACCACCACAAATAATCAGCAGTATTGTATCTTTATTCTTTAAACTCTTGAAGTGTCCAAGCGATACCTTTTTAATTCCTCACAACGGGTCTTTACCAAAATAGGAAAGTATACGCAACACAAATAGACCAACATGTTTTTCCAAACGGTCTTGCACTTCAACTAGCTCCGATCGACTTCAAATGGTGTAAAACCAAAAAATAACTCTTCGACTGAACCTCATCGGCAAGAATCAAAAGATCACAAACTATCTAGCTTCTCCATCGGAAACAGTACGAGAGAAACTCCAGAAAAAACATTGTTCTAGCCGAGACAATGCCATACTCAACACAGACAAACAAACCCTACAAAATTGTGTTGAAAACTTCTTCTTATACAATAAGAAACCATAGCTCCACCACAACTAATATCATATCTCATCCAACGATCAAGTCTTGCAAATATTTGTAGCCACATGCTTCAAATACTAAGACTGAATAACAAACTCTTCACTTCTGGAACATATCAAACCCTGGCCAATGGTTAACACTTCCAAAATCGAAACCTACTACGAGATTTTCCCAAATCCTTATTGCAACAAACAACTAAGGCATAACGCG
This sequence comes from Papaver bracteatum, assembly GCA_023529315.1. NCBI lineage: Eukaryota > Viridiplantae > Streptophyta > Magnoliopsida > Ranunculales > Papaveraceae > Papaver > Papaver bracteatum. The sequence goes on from JAJJWX010001567.1 coordinate 927,076, forward strand.
TATGAATCCATCTTCACATTCTTCAACTTCAGGTTAAAGAAAAAAATAACAACAACATGATCCAACTGATAACGATTGATATAACCAAATTATTGTTTCCCATGGTTTGAAAACAACAATGAGACTTTGACATGCGAATATTACATCTTCACTTCTACCAACATACAAACCAATATTTGTATCCCAACTACAATATTCTTGCCTTCTTGTGTCTTGGCAAGCAAACACCGATTAATTGAAAACCATATCTACGTAGGTCTTTCAAATAGTTCACAAGAATATAGTATGAAGTATAGAGAATAAATAAACTTACTTGAAGCCATGCATAGGGTTTACGCTCCAATAAGTATCAATGTCAAATCTCCAATATAGATCACCATAAACATCAAGACCATACATCTTGACCATTTCGAATGCATATCACCTGATATAATCCCATTCCTTTAGAAGTACGCTTTACTTTGCTTTGTTCCAAAAAATGATGAAATCAAATCCTACACATACATGATAACATCAAAACTCTGCACCTTCGGAAGCTATAACATCAAATTCTCATATACTTGATGAAACCAAATCCTTTGTCTTCAAAATTTTCTGCTACCGGAAAACCCAAAACTTATCTCTTCAAATCTTCTATCCAACCTGACATCTCTGATACCAATTGTTGGGGCAATTGGATCGCTCTGATACCAATTGTTGGGGTTCAGAGACATATACGTGCTAATACCGCGGAAACAAAATAGCTAACAAGAAACACTTGATCTCTTGGATTGCTCCATGAACCTCACTATGATCTAGGATAAGAAGAAGAGAAATAGAACCACATAGATGCAAGCCATAAACAAAGAAACAAGAAGTAAAGTACTCACGGATTTAACGTGGTTCAACAATATACACAATGTATGTAATATTGTCTACATCCACCAAACGGCTACGACCTCTTTATTCATTATAGAATCACCACTGAGAATTACACAACCGATTGACTATTTCAATCCATCGACTCACCACAACGTGACCGAACACAAGAAATCTAACAAGCACCCTATAAGATCCAAAGTAGTGTCTTCACCCATACAAGATAACGTTTACCACATTATCTGCCACAACAAGATGATCTTGTATGCACACCCTGATATAGATTACCATGGACGCCTTTAGCTCAACACCAATAATCTAATCCAGCACCACCAAGATGATCTTCTCCTCAACAAGATGTCTTACCAACATCTCCACACGAATACTCCATAACGACATATCTTCCAACATCGATAAGTATCCCATAAGCACCATAATGATGTACTCCTTCCACCATTAGGTCTCTCACATAACCACCTCAATAGGTGGGATGAATCCCTCACATCTCTATGAGATTTACATTGAGGATTCCATGACTAAAATACTTAGCCTAGTCCTCCTTATATAGGAGTTACAAACTTGGTTCCCAAGGAAACCATGGTCAATTAGGAAACCCATCTTATATATGGAAGTTGTCCTAAACTAGCTATGTTTCCCTAACGGAGCCTTTCCGGAATCTCCTAGAATTTATCCATCTTCTTTGACCTAAACTAGGAAACCACCGTTTCCCTACAATTCCCATCGCCTTCTGTTCCAAATTCCGAGGGTATCGCCGATGGTGTAAAATACAAGACAAAGTTGGAAGTTTGCTTTACGGTATGTAAGCGCACTTGGTGTGACATTTAAATGGGTTAACAAGTTAAAGTTCAAAACTATTTTGCATTACACAGCTCATCCTGTCGCCAAAGGATTTATACAACAAGAAGGTGTGGAATTTCATGATACGTTGGCACTTGCTAGCAAACTTGTTACTGGAACGACGCTAATTATGAGCAGTGGAAGTGCATGCTCAGATGCTAATTGTCGGTGGGAGCCAATGTCAAGGACATTTTTAGACGTGTAATCGGAAAAATTTGTAGAAAAGGTTCATTGCAGTGACACTGTTACTGCGCTCATGGGTTTGCAGTGACATTAATGTTCATTTTTTTCTTTTAGTTCCTTTTAAGGCAACCTAGAGTTAGCAGTCGAGTGACTAGAATTCAATAAGGTTTAAGTAAACAACGAAATTATTAAGGACCGCAAAATGTAATGCTCAAACACGAAATTTCATAGAAATTAAAGAACTCGGATATCTAACCACCAAATTGAATTCTGTTGTTCTTATTAGCAGCAAAACGATCTACTCACACGGTGATTCTCTTGAAAGGAAATGCACATGACTGGTTGGTGTACGTAGGAAAGTTATAAGAGCTTTCGTACTAAATATCTCTCCTATGTATCTGTCTGTCATATGTGTATATAAGTAGGAATGCGATCACTGAAACAACAAACTAATCAGTTCTAAACAATTAAGTTCAGAAAATCTTTAGAAGCAGCAATGGATATTTACATTAGTGGTTGGTGTAGGTTATATAATGCAATCAGTGGCACAAGATGGATTACTATACCTCCTCCTCCTACTATAACTATTGCTGATGATAAGTTGGATTACTAGATACATAAATCATCAGGAATAGTTACGTAGGAGGAGGAGGAGGTAATTGGATCGGTCGGATCTTCAACAGAGAGTCTTACAACTGAGTCAAGTTGTATCTCATTAGTCATTACATTATTACTCAACTTTTTCGATTAATAAGAAGGTTGTGTTATGACATGCCACAACCATCCAATGCACCGAAGGGAGTTTCGTAACAATGTAATGACTCAGCAAACCGATCCATATTTGCTTCTTGTTCCAAGAAGCAGGAAATTACTGACAACTTTATTGGAATATATGGCAAGTCAGTAACAAGATACCAAGTCAATAACAAGATTGGAAGACCAAGTCAGTAACAATATTGTGTAATCTAGTTAGATAAGTGATAAGTTTAATCTAGCTAGTCCTAGGTTTACTGATTCCTATTACTCCTATAAATAGGAAACATAATGTAAGTGTAAAATTATCTCAGTACTACTGATGATCAATATAATTCACCCCTAGAGGGCTTTATCGTAGGTTGAGTGACCGAACCACTTTAATCTCTTTATCTCTCTTTTATTATCTCTGATCCTTACTCTTATCATAAATCTAATATGGTACAGAGCAGGAAAAGATCTAATTTTTTTTTTAGTGATAACTAATGCTTCCGCTTCCGTTTTTGATGATGTTATTTATTGATTTTTTTTTCTTCTTTCATCCATTATTGAAGTTAACAGAGTCAAAACCAATCATATTCTGGGTAGCATCGTCATCTATTTGTTCTTCTCATATCAAAATCTATGGCAACTTTAGAGATCCTATTTTGGAAGAAGCCATCTCGGAGGTCTTGATTAATTGTGAATCGGGGATATGATCTATAACGTCTTTAACAAGACTTATAATTTAGTCTTCAAGGCAGTAAGTCAATTACTCAAGAAAGGAGTAAGTTTTCAGAAAATTGATTTGAGTTCAAAGGAATTTATTTCAATGAAGTATATAGAAATGGGACTGTCTCGTGAAGGAAGGTTTTCAAAACCCAACCTATGTTTTGAAAAAGATAAACAAGGTTCAATGTGGTACCAACAAGTTATGGCTGTAGATTATTATAAAACTTCATTTCTCTTAAGAAAATGGATGGATGAATCATCTAAAAGGTGTCTCCATTCGAGACTTACCATTTGAGTATGGACATGTTTCCTAAGAGAAGAAGATTTCTAAAGAAGACTCATGAATAAGGATATAAGCACAGGCCTTTTATCAATGATTTATGGAATCAATATTCTGTTTATCATAAGGGATTCTTTTCAAGTCAAGGTTTCACGAAAATCGATAAGGCTTTTTTCTTCTAAGTGAAGGTTCAAATTACCTATCATTTATGTTGACAACATGACCATTATCTCATATGTGCTTGAAACGTTGATTTGATTCATATCAGTACGTCATTTCATTGATGATCAAATCATTTTTTTTATAAGTTTTATTTTATTTTATGTTTTTGGTTTTTGAAAATAGGGGGGATATTTTCAATAACTTAGAAAATAAAATTGGTCGTTTTTGGTTTGTCACTATGATGGGGAAGTGTTTTTTGTTGGATAAACATAATCGTCTAAAAGAAATCACCCGAGCCTTGAAAGCTTTTGAGTACAACAACAATTTCTTTTAGTGTTATCATCCTCTGTTTTATACCCAAAATTTCCAACATTCTTGAAGATCGATTGTTGTCTTTGACATTAACATAAATATAATCATCTTTGTTTCCTTTCGATTTTGTTATCGTCTAAATTCTAAACTAAGGTTTTCTTAATGAAACCAAGTTTCAAATTTTTATCAGTTCGACATGGCCACTTCTGTCGATCAAATTGGAGACACTTATGTGTTCTTATTTTATTTTATTTCGAAATCTTCATGTTCCATTCTAGGATTTCGTATACTTCCAAAAGATTCCTATGGAAACGAAATCCCAGAATATCTTGCAATTCTAGCAAAAAAATTTAGTTCCGATATATTTTGCTTCCATTATGGGAATGTATATATGTCGTCATTTGTTTTGACTACAAGTATTTTTTATATTTTCGTTGTCTGTTACCAAAATACTCGGTAGTTCACATATTTGGCATCCGCAAATGATTCCTTTTATTCACTGCATTTTTGTGTTCATCAAATGATGCCGTTTATTCACTGCATTTTTGTGTTCATCCAAGATGTAGTTTTTTAACTCATTAAGCAACAACCCACTGTGTTGTTTCTAAAACTAATTTGTTATTCTCTCTCTCAACACCATGAGTTTCTTCTCATAGTTTATGACTATGGGTATCGAACATGGGTATAATTGTTCTATTTCATATCAAAAATCATAATTATGGTTTTTGTTTTATATCAAAATCAATATCTCAATCAGGGGTTTTTTCATCTAAATCAAGTCTATATTTATTAGTTTGACACGATCTTGCTGTCAATGTATCATCGATGTTCTTGTTTCGGTGATTTTCCGAATATCACAGATTCACAGTATTTCCGGTAATATTCCATGTCTCCGGAATATTTGTTCTTGATGCTTTCCTTAATCTCATCATTTCATATGACATGTTTTCTTGAAATACTGTATATCAGAAGCCAATTATCAAACCAAGCCTATCACCGTCATTTAGCTCATTAAACCTTTTTTTTTTATCCCATTAGCCAATTCAGCCAATTTTCAACACAAACCATTATATTATGTTGCTGGGAAGATCAGTTTCGCTTTTCGTATGTCACTTTTGTTCAAGTGTCTATGTGATGGACGATAAGTGCTTGTGAAGTTCGTATGTCTAGACGAAGTGAAGAAGATGATAAAGATTGTTTTGTGGTCGCCTTCTTCAACAACAGTTCAAGTTGAACACTTCAAATCTTTCCGTGTCCAACTTGAGGGGGGTATTGGAATATATGGCAAGTCAGTAACAAGATACCAAGTCAATAACAAGATTGGAAGACCAAGTCAGTAACAATATTGTGTAATCTAGTTAGTTAAGTGGTAAGTTTAATCTAGCTAGTCTTAGGTTTACTGATTCATATTACTCCTATAAATAGGAAACATAATGTAAGTGTAAAATTATCTCAGTACTACTGATGATCAATATAATTCACCCCTAGAGGGTTTTATCAGTGGACGTAGGTCGAGTGACCGAACCACTTTAATCTCTTTGTCTCTCTTTTATTATCTCTGATCCTTACTCTTATCATAAATCTAATAAACTTATATATCAGCTGAATATGAAGAAGATTTTGGGCAGAGCTAGAGAACTTGACAAGAGAAGTAGGATCAGCTAGTCCATTAAGGGATTGCTCGGATCGGCCTAACTTGGTCAAGTCATCATGCAATAATGATCCCAGAAAAAACTCAGAAGCAAAACTGACGCACGCATGAGATGATTGTTCCAATTTTTGAGTTAATTAATACCATCAACTAATAACAATAATATGTTGATTCGCATAACCATGTAAACATCAATCAATGTGATGATCAAGAATATAAAATCTTGTTTCATTTGTACTTCGGGTTTCCGTAAATGAAGACATTGCATTTGTCGCGTTGGGAGACTACGTACTTTCCTTACTATTGTGAGTCTAATAATATTAAGAGATTCTGGGTGAACACATTTTGGTGCAGAAGAGAGGACTTAGGAGACCTCAAGTTTGGCTAGTTGACCAGAAGGAAAATTTTATATTTACTTCTTGCCAAAAGAAATTTTCTTAAAGGGCAATAACCTGGTCCTGGATGTCAATATTTCGTCTTATGGTAGTTTTTCTTTTTCTTACCGTTTTATGCCCGTTTTGCTGATGCCATAGTGTCGTAGGTACACTAACTCGAGCACTCTCTTCGGCCTAAATAAATCCCAACCAAAGTTTTTATTCTTTTATCCATGTGCTAGCTACTATCTTCTACACTCTTGGTCGTTTTTTCCTTCATTCTTGTATGCGAACTTTCTTTTTTATTGAGTATTTATTCCTTCTTGTGATTCAATGCCAAACTTTAGACGGTAAATTGTGCGTGTGGCATTATAATTTGCAACAAACAGTAGTCTCTTGGACACGCTTGTTATGTGAGTCGTTGTCATTGCTATTTTGCGATGTGGGTGGGGACATTATTGTGTTAAGGAAAATTTGGCCAACAAATGTTTATGCATGTATAAACAATAACGTAATCTCTTCTTTTCAATTTTTTATTTATTTTTATATGAACAATAACAAAGATAAGCTTTTCCCGTCTAGGTAGCCTCAGACTCTTACAAACTAGTGGTGGCATGCGCATGAGTCCATGCTGAGCACGCACTTCATAGAGATGTAAAATTTGATTTCTCACTAGTGCAGGCTCACTGTGTCGTTATGTACACGTGTGCATGATAGCACAACTCTAGACTTATGTGTAGTTTTATCCGCACCATGATGTGGTGGAATAGGCGGGAGACTATCTACTAAAAGGGGCCCTTCTTATATTTCATCCTTGGGATTGTATTTTGTATGCATTATCAAAAACTTGTATGGATGGGGTGTGAGGACTTGTTCACCTAATGCCTCCCAACTGTATGTTCTCCAAAGGATGGTACTATCGAGTGTTACGAGACTTGTTTTGTCGCCAAAGGATTTACATAACAAGAGGGTGTGGATTTTCATGATACATTGGATCATGTTGCTAAACATATCACGGTCCGAATTATCCTTTTTGTAGAATATGTCTTGAATTATTAACACTTTAATAATTGCTACTTAGTGTTATCTGTTGCTGTCGGGAAGCACTCAATGTAAGCTGTAGTGGAGCACTTTCGGTGGAAACTGGTGGAGCACTTTGTGAGCTAGTGGAGCTAGCCGAAAGGTGGACAGTGGAGCACATGTTAATGGTGATATATGTCGACATATATCACTTCTTACAAGCTATATATAAGGACTTCTTTCATTCATTGTAAAGCATCCCAAAAAAAATCAGAAGCAGTCAGTGAGAAACAAAAACTTAGAGAAGTAGTAGTGTATGAGAGATAGAGAGAGTAAGGCCTTATTCTTGAGAGAGGAGTTTATATCATACTCTTGTAACCTTGTTCAAATCATAGTGCAACGTTATCTTCGTCTTCCAAAGTGGATGTAGATCATCTTGATCGAACCACTATAAATCCTTGTGTTATGTGTGTGCTTCTTTTACATTTGTTTTCATTTCTATTTCAATTCTTGATTGATTGTGCTTAGAAGAGCCATTGGTCATAACACTTTTTATTGCGGCCATCAAAGATTGGTCTCTCAAGATGAACCAAGATGAAGAAAGTAAATGCATTCTGATGTGCTGTTGATTGCAAGTCTTAATGCAAACTATATCTTTCTTATAAGTGCAATTTTTTTTAAGTTGGAATTTCGACCCTTACAGTATTGTTGCTCGTGGGCTTGCAGTGACATTTTTCATTTATTCCTCTTTCGCTTCTCTTTCATTCATTTTATTTAGTTCCTTTTGAGGCAACTTTTAGTAGTAGTTGAGGTAGCTTGAATCCGATAAGGTTTAAGTTAAAAACATTTTTTTTTAAAGGACCACAAAATGTAATGTTGAAACACGAAATTTCGTAGAAACAACTCAGTTATCTAACCACCAAATTGAATTACTTTGTTCTTATTAAGAAGAGTAAATAGATACTTCCGCACATTAGCGGTTGGTATACGAAAGAAAGTTGTAAGAACTTTCGTACTATATCTCCTGTGTATCTATCTGTATGATCAGTGTATATAAATTGGAACGTGATCACTGAAACAATAAACTAAGTAGTTCAAACCAATTAAGTTCAGAAAATCCTTCATTTGTAGAAGCTTCCTCATCGATCAATAAGAGCTCATATCAGAAAGAGAGAAAATGGCTGGTTGCACAAAGATTATGTTGATCTCAATGTTTATTATGGGTATGTTGTTGATCAGTGCTACTAATAATATTGTCGATGCTCAAGACGACTGCGATGAGTGCTTGAGGAATTGCTTAAAAATGTATCCTGAATCTAAATGTCTAAGTGATCCTGAGTGGTGTAACGGGTTCTGTGATGCAACTCAGAAACACTCTCCTGATTCCTGCAAAAATTAAAAAGCAATAGTACTGATGCATGGGATTATTCTCAAACTATTCAGTTAATCTAAGACTTGGTTATTAATTAAGTTGTCTCGTTTATAGCTTAGTTGTAGTATAATTAGTTTATGAACTAGTTAACCACTAGCCTGTTAGTGGGAGTGTGGGACTATAAATTATGAAATGTTTGGAGTCGAAGTTGGAAACTTATGTTGTTTATGTAGCTTGTGAAAGCATGTTTTTATCATTAATGGAAACTATGAAAATTTGCACCAGCAATGTAATTCTCTAGTTTTTCCGCGTTTTCTTCCTCTCTGCTTTTTATCTCCATACCTTGATTTTCATCAATTATTGTGCAGTGTAATCAAAGAACTGCCATTTTGTTCTTACTTTGATGCTGAATTTTAGGTTTAGGTTCTTAATTGAAAACTTGTGCAGTGTTTTTAAGAGGAGAGGACTTATGTTCATCATTGAAAAATTATGCAGTCTTCAGCAACAAAATCACTTTGGCTCAGTTACAAGACAACGTTAGGTAGTGTCTTGATCCTTTTACCATTACTTTTTACATAAGCTGGAAAAATTACTCTCCTGAATTGTCATGTGGTGGTGGAGTCAAGGCTTGTCCGCATCTGAAATTCTGCCATTTCATAGCCTTTTTAGAAGCTTTTGAAGGTGAAACTCGTTTTCATGTTATTGATTTGGTAGTATGGAACAAGTTACACTATGGACGGGCCTAATGCAAGCCTTAATTACCATTAGGACCTGATGGTTCTTCAGGTTTTCTATCAGTCTTCAGTAATTTTGTATTTCATTTTTTTCATCAAAAAAGAAAAAACAACTAATAATGCGCCTTAACAAGAAGTTGGCTGGAAATTAGCTCAACCCCAAAATCGTTTTGCGACCTATGATGTTTAGATGTTTATATTTGGTTAGTATGTTCAAACTAATCAAAATTAGATTTTACTAATCAGGTACAAATTATAACTGCTCTATAACTAATTCAAATATGTTTGTTAGAACTATCCAAAATTAGATATTCCAAACACCTATAAAAACTTCATGCAAGTCTCCCTCTTATCCTCAACCAGCACTTTTTAATTATTTTCTCTCTTTGTAAAAGCTTCTTCATCAATCAATAAGAGCTAACATCGATATATATCTAAAGAGAAAGAGAGAAAATGGCTGGTTGCACTAAGTTTATGTTGATCTTGTGAGAACAATGAAGTTGTATTAATTCATGTTAAAGAAAACAAGAAAAGGGAAGGATGCTTTTATAGACAAGCATCAGTACAAAGAAAACAGAACAACAGGCTGTTCTGATAAAGACAGTTAGATGAGCTGTCAAAATACACATGGCATTACAATACTGGACAGATTAACTAGTTATAGAAGTAACGGCTAGGATGTGTTCTGACAGCCCCCCTCAAACTGTGCAGGCTGATAGTGCAAAAGTTTGACTCTGAGTTTGAGAAACAAATGCTTAGACAAGCCCTTTGTAAAAAGATCAGCAGTTTGTTCTAAAGTAGGAATATACTTAACCTGCAGAAAACCAATCATTACCAGACTACGAACTGTATGGTAATCAACTTCGATATGCTTGGTTCTGGCATGACATACTGGATTATTGGCTAAGCTCCCTGCACCCATATTATCACAGTAGACCACACAAGGAGTCTGAAGAAGAACACCCAACTCATCCAAGATATAAGAGACCCAGCAAGACCTCGAAGAAGCCACAGCCTAATGCTTTATATTGACTTCAGAGAAGATTGAGAAACTGTCGGTTGTTTCTTTGAAGACCATGCTACCAAATTATCACCAAGATAAACACAATATCCGGCAGTAGACTTTCTAGAATCTGGGCAGCCAGCCCAATCACTATCACTGTAAGCAGTAATAGTAGAACAACTCGTTCCATTTAAAGAGAGACCAATACCCAAAGACCCTTTGATATATCTTAAAATACGCTTAGCAAGCTGTAAGTGAACATCTATGGGTTGATGCATGAATTGAGCCACATAATTTACAGCAAAACTAATATCAGGCCGTGTAAGAGTAAGATATTGCAAAGCTCCCACTATACTCCTATACAAAACAGGATCATCCAATAAAATACCATCAAATAAAGAAGCCCTTCTGCCTGAAGCAACTGGAGTCTTACAAGGCTTAGAATCAATCATATCAAACCTTTTGAGAAGTTCCAGGGAATACTTATTCTGAGTAAGAAGAAGAGTGTGTGTAGAAGTATTTAGAGTTGCTTCTATACCCAAAAAATAAGAGAGCTGGCCAAGATCCTTCATAGCAAAAGCTGATTGTAAAGTTGCAATAAATGAAGATATGGCAGAATCAGAATTCCCAACTAAGATTATATCATCAACATAAACCAGCAATATCATCTTCACACCTGACTTACTATGATAGAACATGGAATGATCACACATAGATTGAGTAAAGTCATGAGCAAGTAAAAATTTGCTGAATTTATCAAACCATGCCCTAGGGGCTTGTTTAAGTCCATAGAGAGACTTCTGCAAATGACAAACATAAGAAGGATGCTCTTGAGAGACAAAGCCAGGAGGTTGCATCATATAGACATCTTCACTCAAATCTCCATGCAAAAATGCATTTGAGACATCAAGTTGTCTCATAGACCAGTTATGATGTAAAGCGAGGCTTAATACAACTCTAATAGTACTAGCTTTCACCACAGGACTAAAAGTCTCTGTATAATCTATGCCATCCATTTGAGAGTACCCTTGAGCTACTAGCCTAGCTTTGTGTCGTTCAATGGTGCCATCAGCCTTCAATTTGGTCTTATAAACCCATTTACACCCAAGAACATTCATCCAAGGTTCATAAGGAACTTCTCTCCAAGTGTCATTTTCAAACAAAGCAGTGTACTCATTTTTCATAGCTTGAACCCAAACTGGTCTTTTTGCAGCTTGTTTAAAGGTTTTAGGTTCAGCTAAAGACTCCAAAATAGCAGTAAATGCTTGTGGAATGGGATGTTTAACATGAACATGAGCTACAAAATTAGAATCCAAAGGTTTTGGTTTTGAAATACCAGATTTGGATCGTGTATGAATAGAAGTAGGAGCATTAGATAATAAAGATTCTGAAGATGGTGGCAAAATAGAAGTACCTGAAACTGCTGATGAATCAGAAGAACTAACAGCCGGAGAAGTAGATGTTGTAGTAGATGAAGACACTATAGATTGTTGTTGAAGAGAAGTATCACTTGAAGGCAATGAAGCAGCAGGCAGAATAGTATGAACTCTTGAGGAATTAGCATATGGAAACACTGTTTCATTAAACACAACATGCACTGTGGTGTAGACTCTCTGAGTTACAGGATCAAAACACCTATAGCCCTTATGAAAAGGACTATATCCAAGAAAAATACAAGCAACAGACTTTGGACTCAACTTGTCATGTCTGGTAGGCACGATATTGGGAAAACATAAGCATCCAAATACCTTGAGAAAGGTATAATCAGGTTGTTTATCAAATAAAACTTCATAAGGACACTTATACTTCAGAACTTTAGTGGGAGTCCTATTAATCAAATAAGTAGCAGTCAAGAAACTGTCAAACCAGAATTTTTTTGGAAGAGAAGCAGCAAATGACAATGTATTCCCCATCTCAGTCACATGCCTATGTTTCCTTTCAGCTGCTCCATTTTGTTGATGCACATTAGGACAAGAAATTCGCACAGAAATCCCATTGGAGTCCAAAAATTCTCTAAAATTCCCTTTAACAAGTTCATAAGCACCATCAGTTTGAAACTCTTTAATTCTTGAATCTAATAAATTTTCCATTGATGATTTAAACAGTTTGAAACAATTAAGACTATCAGTTCTAGTCTTCATCGGATAAATCCAAGTAAATTTACTGTAATCATCTAGAAACAAAATGTAATATCTATATCCTAGAGTAGATACTATGGGTGCAGGACCCCATATATCACAATGAACCAAAGCCAAAGGCTTACAGGATATAGAATCTGAAACTGAAAAAGGCTGACACTTGCTTTTGCCTAGCTGACAAGGTGAACAAACAATAGACAGGTCCTTAGTTGTTATTCTAATAGCTTCAGTAGAATGAAGTTGCTGAACAATCTTTTCTGCAGGATGCCCCAATCTTTGATGCCACAAATCTGCAGAAGCTGAGACTGAAGAAGTGAAGGCCACCTTATTTGTTGAATGAAGTAAGTGCTTAGTTGTTGAGGAAAGTAGTTGATGCAGAGAGGAATGCATAGGATACAGATTGTTGTGCATCAATCCTCTAGCCAATACTTGTTTATTGAGAATAGACTTGATTTCATATCCCCATGGGAAAAATTCAAAAGAGCATTCATTATCAGCAGTAAATCTGGCTATGGAAAGTAAATTGTGCTTGATATTGGGAACAAATAGAATTTTATCTAATAAAAAGGACTTAGAACTATGAGTGGGTATGATATGAGTATTACCAGTGAGAGTAATGGGAAGTAACTTACCATCACCCACCATAACTTGCTCATCACCAGTAAAGTCTTCCTGAGCAGTTAAAATGGTAGAGTCATTTGTCATGTGACTAGTAGCACCTGAATCAGGAATCCAAACAGGTCCATGTTCATTAGAGCACCAATATCCTGTAGAAGAATTACTTTCACCAAGACCAGAAGTAGGAGAAGTATATGATGTTGATGCCATAGAAGTAGTAGGTGGAGGAATTTCCATGCCAACAAAAGCTCTTTGCAAGGCAGTAGTTGTTCCATTCTTTGAGACAGAGTAACGATATCTACATCTATTGGCAAAATGACCAGTCTGATTGCAAATTTGGCACGGTATTTCTTCATTAACTTGTTTCTGTGTAGGATTAAATTCTCCTTTTTTAAACGAATGACCACCATTTCCAACAGAAAAAGAAGAAGAATTCCCAGATGAATTCTTACCAGAAAATTTACTAGGGAAATTCTTGTTAGACGTGCCTGAAGAACTTGAAGAAGATCCAAATGAATTCTGAGAATTAGAAAACTTACGAACAAAAAATGCCGAATTAGTTGGATCGGGAACAAGAGAAGAGAAAGAATCTTGATCTTGCTCTTTAAGCCATTGCTCGTGATGAATTAACCGAGATCTGAGTTCAGCAAAACAAAGAGGAGTCTCTCGGTTCTGCATCGTAATGACAAAATGAGAATAATCTCTTCCCAAACCAGAGAGTGTGTGCATCACCAAGTCTTCATCAAGAACAGGTTCACCGATTTCAGCCAACGAATCAGAAATATTCTTGATTTGATGTAAAAAATCAAACACTGTAGAATTTCCTCGACGAATAGAATGTAACTGAGACCGAAGTTGAGACTTGCGTGCAAAAAATTGCTGAGTGAAAATTTTGTTCAGATGAAGCCACTTCTCACGAGCAGTAGATTTACCTAATAATTCTGAGGCAAGCGAAGGTAAAATTGTAGCATTGATACAAGATCCAACGAAGTGATCCATAGACCTCCAATCCATATACAATGGATTGACAATTTGCACATTATTCTGATATAGAAACGGAGGTTGTGATTGAATAGTGCCATCAACAAATCCATAAAGATTAGATCCAATGAAAACAGAGGATAATTGATCTTTCCAAACCAAAAAATTTGTTCCATCAAGTTTAACAGAAACGAAATTAGAGATGTTCTGAAACGGAAAAGATGTAACATTGAAAGGATTATGTTGTTGTGATAGAGGTGGAGGTGTATTTGCTGTTTGATTTCTTGATGGTGGTGGCGGTGGTGATTGTAAAGGAGGAAAATTTGTGGTATTATTAAGAACTGAGTTATTCATGGCGGTGGTGTGAGTAGCAGCAGCGGAAGAAGAATTGTTTGTTGTTCTAGGCATTTCTAAAAGAAAAAAAAAAAATTAGGGTTGTAAGGATCGATTGTTTCAGATTTTGATGTTGGAAGTTGGTGTTCCACTCTTGGTATCTGATACCATGTGAGAACAATGAAGTTGTATTAATTCATGTTAAAGAAAACAAGAAAAGGGAAGGATGCTTTTATAGACAAGCATCAGTACAAAGAAAACAGAACAACAGGCTGTTCTGATAAAGACAGTTAGATGAGCTGTCAAAATACACATGGCATTACAATACTGGACAGATTAACTAGTTATAGAAGTAACGGCTAGGATGTGTTCTGACAGATCTCAATGTTGATTATGGGTATGTTGTTGATCAGTACAACTAATAATGTCGTTGCGGATCAAAGGGAATGCGAGGGCTGCTTGCAATCATGCACAAAAAAGTATAACATGCAAAAATGTTTGGATGATCCTGAGTGGTGCCATGATTTTTGCCAGGATGAGAACGCAGCTCGTACTCATGTCAGCAAAAATTAAGATATATCTTTGCATGGAATGATCTCATTAGCCATCAACTATTAACAATAATGTCGTTTCGTCAACCATCAATGTAACCATAAATCAATTTGATGATCAATAAAACAAAATCTTATTATATTTGCATTTTTCTTTTCATAATTTCTTCGCATTTGCATTGACCATTGACCATTTCCTTTTTTTGTTTTTTTTGTACGAAAACGTGTGATTTTTTTTTTTTACTGTTGTCATCTCTTTAAATTATTGCGGTAATGATAAACCGTCCAAAAAACAAGGTAAGGTTATTAGTAGCTAAAGGATATGGACAAAGGCAAAGCATGGATTATAATGAAATTTTCTCTCGGTTGTTAAGCACACTTTTTGTGAGACTTATGGGTTTACAAGTTAAAGTTCAACCCCATTGTACTATCGAGCGTTACAACTTACAAGGTTCGTTTTGTCGCCAAAAGAATTTACACGACAACAAGGTGTGGATTTTCATGATACATTGGCTCCTTTTGCCCGGCAAGAAAGTAAATGCATTCCGATGTGTTGTTGATTGCTATTCTTATATGTGCCAATGTTTTTCAAGTTGGAATTTTGACAGTTACAGTATTAGTGCTCGTGCCCTTGCAGTGACATTGTTCATTTATTCCTATTCCTATTCGTATTCACTTTACTTTTTTTTTTTTTCCTTCTTCATTTTGATTTAATTCCTTTTGCTGCAACTTGAGTTAGTAGTCGAGGGAGCTTGAATCCAATAAAGGTTTAAGTTTCAAAAAAATTATTTCAAGGACCACAATATTTATGAAACACGAAATTTCGTAGAAAGAACTCACCAGTTAATTATCTAACCACCAAACTGAATTACTTTGTTCTTATTAAGAGGAGTAAGTAAATACATATTTAAGTAGGAAAGTTGTAAGAAGTTTCGTATTAAATATCTCCTACGTATCTATCTGTAATATATGTATATAAATAGCCATGCAATCATGGAAACAATAAGCTAAGCAGTTCGGTTAGGACCAATGGCTCTTCCAAGCACAATCAATAGAGAATTGTAATAGAAATCAAATCAAAAGTAAAACAGGCACACACACACAACACAAGGATTTATAGTGGTTCGATCAAGATGATCTACATCCACTTTGGAAGACGACGATAACGTTGCACTATGATTTGAACAAGATTACAAGAGTATAAACTCCCCTCAAGAACAAGACTTTATCTGTCTCTTACTCTCTCTATTAGCATACACTACTCTTTATGTTTTGCTTCTCACTTAATTTCTGATGCATTTACAAGGGAACTAATGAAGGCTTATATAGGTTAGAAGAGGTGATATATGTCGACACACATAAGAGTGCTCCAGTGCCTTGAGTGCTCCACTAGCTGCCTTGAGTGCTCCACTAGCTTTGAGTGATCCACTAGCTTTGAGTGCTCCACTAGCTTTGAGTTCTCCACAAGCTCACCATAGTGATCCACCGATGAGTGCTCCACTACCTAACACGATGAGTGCTCCCATTCAAGACACATACTACAAATCTCCACCTTGACTTGAATACCGTCACCACTTATCATCATCATCTTCGCTCAGCCCCTCAAGGGCTCTCAACACCTGTTGACACCAACCAAGTCCAAGCAGTGCTTGAACTTGATACTTGGAACTGGCTTCGTCACCATGTCCGCAGGGTTATCCGCTGTAGGAACCTTTAGCATCGCTATCCTACCTTCCTCAACTGCATCCTTGATAAAATGATACCTGACATCGATGTGCTTCGTTCTCTCATGATACATCTGGTTCTTGGTCAAGTGAATGGCACTTTGACTGTCACAGAACAAAGTTGCATTCTCTTGCTTGAAACCCAAATCATCAACCAAACCCATCAACCATATACCTTCCTTCACTGCTTCCGCGGCTGCCATGTACTCTGCCTCAGTTGTAGACAGTGCAACTGTGATTTGCAAAACCGACCTCCAACTGATAGTACTACCACAAAATGTAAAAGTATAACCTGTCAATGACCTTCTTCTATCAAGATCACCTGCATAATCAGAATCAACATAACCCATAACATTCGTCGAATCACCATAGTGTTTATCAAACACTAAACCAACAATTGTACTTCCCCTTAGATACTTCAAAATCCACTTTACAGCTTGCCAATGAGCCTTCCCGGGACTTCTCATGTATCTACTTACCACACTCACAGCTTGTGCGATATCCGGCCTTGTACAAGCCATAACATAAATGATTCTACCAACTGCGCTTGCGTATGGAACTCGAGACATATACTCTGCCTCATCTGCAGTTTGAGGTGATTGCTTTCTAGAAAGTTTAAAATGAGCTTCCAAAGGAGTGCTTAATGGTTTTGCATCTTTCATACCAAACCGCTCCAACACCTTCTCGATGTAAGCCTTCTGGGACAAATTCAACTTGCCTTCAGCTTGGTTTCTATGAATCTCCATGCCTAATATCTTCTTTGATGCGCCCAAATCATTCATCTCAAACTCACTACTCAACTGCACCTTCAGCTTTTGTATCTCTGACATGTCTTTGCAAGCAATCAACATATCATCAACATACAAGAGTAAATACATAAATGAACCATCTTGGAGTTTCATGTGATATACACAACTATCATACTTACTCCTGTCATAGACATTTGCCACCATAAACGTATCAAAATGTTTATACCACTGCCTTGGAGATTGATTCAAACCATACAAAGATTTCTTCAACAAACATACATGGTCTTCTTTGTCAGGAACTTCAAACCCTTTTGGTTGTTCCATATAAATACGCTCTTCCAAATTACCATAAAGGAAAGCCATCTTAACATATAGTTGTTCCAATTCTAGATCTTTCAAAGCAACTATAGCAAGCAATGTTCAAATAGAACTATGTTTAACAACAGGAGAGAATACCTCATTGTAGTCAATGCCTTCTCTTTGCGTAAACCCCTTTTCCACAAGCCTTACATTTTACCTTGTTCCTTCACCATCTGAAGTACCTTGTTTCTTCTTGAAGACCCATTTGCTTCCAACAATCTTCTGCCCTTCTGGTCTTGCAACTATCTCCCAAGTGTCATTCTTGTCAAGAGACTCAATTTCTTAAATTGCAGATGCTCCCCATTATGCTGATTCTTCACCACCGATTTCTTATTCATAGGTTCTTGGATCATCCCTATCTATGCTCTCACCCACTGCAAGTGCATACGCAACCAAGTCAGCATGGACATATATCTGAGGTGGTCTAACTTGCCTCCTTTCTCTGTCTCTTACAAGATTGTATTGATGACCTTATGCTTCTTCTTCCTGGGCAGGTTCTTGCACAATATCTTGATCATCATCATCATTAGAAACAACAGTCTCATTGCTTCCTTGAACTTGCACCTCAAGTTCCACCTTGTCACCAAGATCCACCTTATCACTAACACCCTCTTCATCTCTTCCATCTAGTTCTTCATTCATTGGCTTCAACATCGATTGCTCATCAAATTTCACATCTCTGCTGATAAGAAACTTGTTTGATCTTTCTGCAGGACACCATAACCTGTATCCTTTCATGCCCTTTGCATACCCAAGAAATATACACTTCTTTGCTCTAGGCTCTAACTTCCCCTCATTCACATGAGCATAGGCTGGACATCCAAAAATCTTCAAGTCTTCACAGTTGGCATGCGAACCTGTCCAAACTTCATTTGGAGTCTTGCACTCAATGGAAGTCGATGGAGATCTGTTCACTAAATAAGATGATATGTTTTCAGCTTGTGCCCAAAACTGCTTTGGTAACCCGGCATTGGAGAGCATGCACCGTGCCTTCTCCATTATGGTTTTGTTCATCCTTTCTGCAACACCATTTTGCTGTGGTGCTTTTCTGACTGTGTGGTGTCTCACAATCCCTTGCTCCTTGCAGAACTCATTGAACTCACCCCCAAAAAATTCCAAACCATTGTCTTTCCTCAAGCACTTGATTTTTCTTCCGGTTTGCTTCTCAACCATAGTCTTCCATTGCTTGAACTTGACAAAAGTTTCATCTTTGTGTTTAAGTATGAATACCCATTCTTTCCTTGAGAAATCATCAATGAACGTCAGCATATATCTACCATCACCATGTGAATCGACCCGAGAAGGACCCCAAAGATCAGAATGAATATAATACAGAATACCCTTGGTGTTATGAATAGTTGTACTAAACTTGACTATACACTGCTTTCCAAAGACACAATGTTCACAGAAATCAAGCTTGCCAGTTTTATGACCACAAAGCAATCCCTGCTTGCTCAAAACAGCCAATCCCCCCTCGCTCATATGCCCTAGCCGCATATGCCATAACTTGGTAGTATCATCATCATAACTTGAAGAACATACAGCTGCATCACCTGTCACAGTAGTACCTTGCAGCGTATAAATACCATTAATTCTCTCGCCCTTCATAATTGTAAGACTTCCTCTTGAGACACGAATAACTCCACCTTCACCTTGATACTTGCAGCCATTTGAATCATGCGTACCCAAAGAAATAAGATTTCTTCTCAGGTCCGGAACATGCCTAACCTTAGTTAAAGTCCTCACTATACCATCATACATCTTAATTTGAATTGTACCTACACCCACCACTTTACAAGTGACATTGTTTCCCATAAGAACTTTAACACCTTATCTAGCTTGATAAGTAGTAAACCACTCTTTATGAGGACACATGTGAAAAGGACACCCCGAATCAAGAATCCACCCATTCTCTGAGCTTTCGGTATGAACTGTAAGAACCGTTCCATCATCACTTTCTGCTTCAACATTTGTTGCGGTGCCTTGGTTGGTATTCTTCTCGACATTCTTCAATTTTGGACAATCCTTCTTGAAATGCCCCTTTTCCTTACAATCAAAGCAATAGAATTTACCGGATTTTGATTTAGACCTTGACTTTGATCTACTCCTATCAAATCCGCCCTTTTGGTTTCCTCTTCCTCTAACAAACAACCCATCTCCTGAATTATATTTACCATCGATACCCATCTTCTTCAACTCCTTAGAGTTCAAAGCCGCTTTAACATCTTCCATGGAAATTGTAGTTTTTCCATACATTACGGTATCAACAAAATTTTCATAAGATGGTGGTAAGGAACAAAGCAAACCCAAAGCTTGGTCTTCATCTTCAATTTTGACCTCAATATTTGCCAAATCCAAGAGAATTTTATTATATTCATCAATATGATCTATAATAGACATTCCTTCATGCATTCTAAGAGTATGTAATTTCTTCTTAAGATATAAACGATTAGTTACGGATTTAGTCATATACCTCTTCTCCAACTTGTTCCATAGCCCGTCCGTTGTCGTTTCCGCCGCCACTTCTCTCAAGACCTCGTTGCTCAAACACAATAAAATTAATCCATGTGCTTTCTCCAAGATCTCATCCTTTGCATCATCCGACAATGTTGTTACTAGAGCGGTTTTCCCCTTCAAAGTTTTCACCAAACCTTGTTGCACCAAAACAACCCTCATCTTTATCCTCCATAAATTGAAATCATTCCTTCCATCAAATTTCTCAATCTCATACTTTGCCGCCATTGTAGATCGCTTCCACACGGAGCTCTGATACCAATTTGTTATGACCAATGGCTCTTCCAAGCACAATCAATAGAGAATTGAAATAGAAATGAAATCAAAAGTAAAACAGGAACACACACAACACAAGGATTTATAGTGGTTCGATCAAGATGATCTACATCCACTTTGGAAGACGACGATAGCGTTGCACTATGATTTGAACAAGATTACAAGAGTATAAACTCCTCTCAAGAACAAGACTTTCTCTGTCTCTTACTCTCTCTATTAGCATACACTAATCTTTATGTTTTGCTTCTCACTTAATTTCTGATGCATTTACAAGGGAACTAATGAAGGCTTATATAGGTTAGAAGAGGTGATATATGTCGACACACATAAGAGTGCTCCACTAGCTGCCTTGAGTGCTCCACTAGCTCACCATAGTGATCCACCGATGAGTGCTCCACTGCCTCACACGATGAGTGCTCCCATTCAAGACACATACTACAAGTTCAAACCAATTAACTTCAGAAAATCGAAGAAGCTTACAAAAGAAAGCAGGGAACAAAGAAACAAGGAGACCCAAAGAAGGGAGGATTACATTATTTTTGCGGAGTAAAAAAAAAAATTTCAGAAAATCGTTCATTTCGTAAAAGATTACATTATCGACCAAGGCTAATATCTCAAATATATCTAAAGAGAGAGAGAGAGAAAAAATGGCTGGTTACACTAAGATTATGTTGATCTCAATGTTGATTATGGGTATGTTATTGGTCAGTACTACTAATAATGTCGTTGGGGATCAAAGGGAATGCGAATGGTGCTTGCAATTATGCCTGCAAATGCATAAGATCGATAAATGTTTAGATGATCCTGGGTGGTGTCATGATCAATGTCAGGATAAGAAAGCTCTCATGGTCAAGCCATTGTTGATGTCAACAAAAATTAAGAAGTAACTATGCATGGGATGATCTCTTTAGCCATCAACTATTAACAATAATATCGTTTCGGCAACCATGTCCCCATAAATCTATGTGATGATCAAAATCTTATTTTATTTACATTTATCGTTGTATAGTTTCTTCAATTTGCATTTGCATTGATAGCTTAGTTTTAGTTTATTAATTAGTTTATCAACTAGTCAACCACTAGCCTGTTAGTGGGATTATCGAATGGTTGGAATCGAATTTGGAAACTTCTGTTGCTTATGTAGCTTATAAAAGCATGTTTTTATCAATAATGGAAATTATGAAAATTGATAAAAACATGCAGAAGTTGTTTCCGCGTTTTCTTTCTCTCTATACCTTGATTTTCACCAATTAATAATCAAAGAGGAAACTGCATTTTTTTCTTTCTTTAATTCAGAATTTTAGGTTTAGGGTTCTTATTTGAAAATTTGTGCAGTGTTTTATGAGAGGAGTTATGTTCATCGGCTTCCAACCGGAAAGCTATGTGATGATAAAAAAAAAAAACGTCCCGATCTGTTGAATGCAAGTCTACAATGGTAATTCTGAAAAAGAAAAAAAAAACAATGGTAAATATGTTTGTCGGAAGTGCCAGTTTTTTGGGCCCTTAGATTGTTACTGCACATGGGCTTGCCGTGACATTATTCATTTTTCCCTCTTCAAATGAATTAAGGAAAAGGAAAGAAAAAGGGGAAAGTAAACTGCAAATGGGAAGCGTAGAAATTAAGGAAACGGAAATGCAAATAAAACAGTAAGTATATTGCTTCTTAATTTTTGCTGGGATCATCAATGACTCGACCCTTGGCCTCATACGGCTTCATCAACATAGAACAGTCATTTCTGGAGACCAGCTTCACAGATATTGCAATTTAAGTTACACAGATTCTTACTACCAAATGTTTGCCTATACAGAATATCAATGATGCCACCCATATATTGCATATTGATTCTAAAGGTTCAGAAAAGGTCTACTTTCTGGACATGTTATCCTCTTAGGTACACCCAGTGGAACAATCCTTGTGTGAACCCACACATTAACTTTTTTTTCATCTGGACATTTCTCCCATCATTCTCGTAGCCTGAATTTCATTAAAGGGGAAAGGGATAAAAGCAAGCTGACAATCTAAGATTATCCAATTCCTGGTTAACTTGAGTTCTTGAAGATATATAGTTATGATGCCTGCCTTCATACCCTGATTTGGCGACTCTCTGATTCATCGTCTTTTGATCTTACTTTGACAATAATTGGTTCCCTTCATAGTCTGCACACCCACCTTCCATTTCTGACATCATCAGAGCAATATTGACCGTACCTGGTTACTGAGATTAAAGAAGATGTTAATACCCATATTACAGGCTTACATTGCCAAAACAGTGATTAACTATTAAAATGAGCTAATTGCACTCACTCATTGCTTGCTTATGTTTGTTATTTTACTCATATTACTATCGATAATGAAAGCCAACATCCATTCAAAATGATTGTATGTTAACTATAGAAGCATGACTATCATTTTACTCATACAACCATGGATAGTGAAAGCCTACATCCGTTCAAAACTGACTATCTGTTAAACTATAAAAGTTACCTGAGCTGTGATAAGAATAGGATCGTTAAAAGTGACAGATAGAATAACAACCAACGTTTCTTGGAGGCGAACCCCTACCCTCCATTTATAATACTGTTAAAATACATGATTCTACGTATCACTAAATAATGTAGACGTGCAAACAGAGTAATCAAAATGAACTAAAAAAAAATGCAAAACAATAACACAACTATATAGGTAACCATAGGAATGTTAATTCAATAATTTTTTTAAAGTTCATTAGAGCCACAATCAGAAACATTAGCTCCCACATATTTAGACACCACAAAACCATTTTATCTCAGAAATGGAGGTAATGGCTCTGGACAACTTCCACTTGGCGGTTCAGGTTTTTCTTTTATACTTTGTTATTCTTCCTAGGGTTAAAGAAAGAAATGCAATCATTTTCGGCTTTTCGAAAATATTGAAGGTATGATCCTGGAGTCTTAGATTAGAAGTGCATAATGCTCAAATCCGTGTATGATATGTAATACATGTATGCATAGATACTATATAGAATGGGTTTTCTTATCTACATCTACAACTACAACTAGATAATGCTATGAAATAACAGAAACAAAACATTACCAATATACTGAATCATGAACTAAACTAAAATCAACAAAGAGATTGAAGATATTAACCATATTGATTCAAAACCAACAAATAGCCAGTAATCCTAATGTGTTTTTGGCATACTCAAATAACCATATCAGATCAATCCCATATTGATTCAGAGGAATAAAAAACCCCAATTCTGCAATTCAAACTTTCAATTCAATAGAAACCTGATCTTTAACCAAAACAATGGTATACATACCTTGAAGTTAATTCAATCTTTGTTATTACTGTAGAGTGGCGAAATTTAGTGTTCTTGAAACCCTAATTTGAAAGGAGTAGAAAATTGTTGAGTGAATTTCAGAAATTTGAGTTATTGTAATAAAAAAAGAAAAGAAAAAAAGGAGAATACTTATGTACCTGGTTCAGTGGTGCTGATGGTTACCATAGTGGTGGTGCTCGTGATGATGGTAGTCCTGGTTGGTGGTGGTGAAGAACAGAAGAATTGACAGAGTCCCAAAATGGTCAAGCAAGTGAAAAAAATGACCCAACACTGTCCATTGATCCAATCGTCACAACTATTCAATTATGTGATATACAAACAATTTCTGCTTTCTAAAAGTTAATGAATTCAAAATGTTCAGAATAGAATGAGATACGTCCGTATTCAAAATGCATGGAAAGAAAAAGAACCGACTGAGGATTCATTCTGATTTACGGTATCGTACGCAACATTTGGAGGAAAGATTCATTCTTAATTATGAGATCGCATGCAGTTGTGTCATTGAACGACACCGTCCGGCAACATGAGACAATTAGTCCAAACTACCTATATTTACAAGCAGACATCCATGCATATTTGAATATGATTTTTAGATAATATGTATTGATTCATGGTATTGTTAGCCTAAGATTATATATAGCTTCAAAATTAGTTCTTTGCCAAGGATTACATGGTTTTCTTCTACAATAACATTTGCGAAACCAAAATTCGTCTAATTATATGTCTAAACTACATGGTCTCGCCGGTGCGTATGCACCGGGTTGGGGGCTTGTATATATATATACTGTAATTTACTTATATTTTATATACTAATAATACTTATATACTATATTTATACGGGCGGGGTGAGGGAAATACGTGCCTTACAAACAGGGCACGTATACTTTCTGTACTTGTCCATGTAATCCAACTGTAGGCACTTCCTGTGGGCAGAATGTCCACAGGAAGGAATGTCACTAAAAATTTCCCCAACTTCGTACTCCATTTGGCAAAACACACATTTGTCATTTTCGTTTCCAACCTGTTCAGCTGAGAGGATTCGGGTAGGAAGTACGAGTTTGCCGTATAGGAAATCCCTAATTCTGTGTCTATGGTGATGAATTAGAGCAGCAATGAAGCAAGCAAATACTACGAAACCCAACAGAAGTGCCCACCAGTAATGTCGGAAAAAATCTGCAACAGGTGTCGAAACGAAAAAGTAAGTTAATCATTCCTTTTATACATCACTTATCACTCACACAAGCAAAACAAAAAAGAACACTAAAATTCAAGCCATAATTGTGTACTCAAGGTCTTGGGCCTTGAGTCTGTTTTCTTTTGTTTTGGTTTTGGGCGACATTTGCTCCCTATGATTTTATACACATATGATGAGGGTTCATGGCAGTGGGTTCTTGGATGGGTTAAGCAGCAAAATGCCCCAAAATCGATCCCTTGGTTGTGAAAATGCCCCAGACGTTAGGGAAAAGATTAAAATGCCCCGAAATCTTATCAAAATGCCCAACCGTTACTTTTGCCGTTAGAGATGGTTAAGTGGTCAAATTAGCACGCATATGGTCCCGCACGTGTGAAAAGATGATATTTATACCCTTATAACAAATAAGCTGACATAAAGGGGACTAAGGCTGCACAAGAACCGGTTGAGAGTACCCGGACCGGCTTGGAACCGAAAATATCGAACCGGAACCGGTCTAGCCGGTACAGACACCCGTACTGGAAATTGAGAACCGCTCTAGACCGTACAAAAAACGAACCTCAGGTTACAAAATAATTCTTCCTCACCATCTACACAACCGACCGTACAAAAAAGATAGCTAAGAAATGGCAAATCTGGGACTTGCTGCCTTTTGCAATTTGGTAGATCATTTGGTTAGAAAGAAACAACAGAATTTTCTGGGGAAAATATAAATCTACAGAGACTATCATCGATGATGTCAAGTGCTTAATATACAACTGGTCGGTAGCTATAAATTTGCAGATCTTTCATGATCTTTCTATTGATCTGGTGATTAGGAACTGGCATGCTGCCATAATGTAACTTATCCTAGCTTTGCTAGTTTGTTTTCCGTGGTGTTTTCACTTTTTGTGAAAATCACTATTTTTCTTCAATAAACTTTTCCCTTTTTGAGTCAAAAAAAATCTACACAACCGACCATATTCTTCTACACCATCCCCGCTTAGTGATCCCAACAATCACTCATATTTTATTCAATATTTCCTACTAATATTTGTTTTTGTTTTTTTTCTTCTAGTTAATCTTGTGAAAGATCACTATTGTTTTCTGCTTCCATCATTTACGGTTACCATTATATTTTCCGTCTTATTCTTTTGATTGATCTGATTTTTTTACCTAGATGGTTCTACCATCCACGCACAAGTAAGCGTTAAGTGATAGAAATAGATGATACAGACTAATATGCAATCAATCAAAAATTCCTTTTGCTGAATAGTTGGGTAGCGTAAGTTGAGTTACTATAATATAAAAATCCGAGTACTAGATTTGAACGGCAAAATCACCAGGTAGATATCGAAAGTTATTACAACTAATTTTTCATTTGTGATAAACTAAAATATTTTTGAAGAAATTTGTAAAATCATATCTCTATTAAATTCAACTGGTTTTCAACATGAAGAAATTTTAAAAAATGGTTATCGAAACTCACCACTGTCACCAGTTCCTGAATCCGAAACATGATTTGTTCTTTCTGTGTTGTTCGCCATAACGTGGGATTGAAGAGAGAGATTAAGATCAGTGAAGCAGAATTAATGGATGTTATAAAATTTATATGTTGATCAAAATTTTCCTTTACACTGTACTGTAATGTAATGATGTTGAAGACTACGCAGTTGCAGATAGTTTAAAAGAAAAGAAAATAGCCCTATTATGTAATGCCTAGTATTATTAGTAAGGAAATAGTTCATTACTACACTCTATTAGTCATTTAAAAAGAAACAGACGCAAAACCAATCTCCACTATATTAACATCTTCTTTTTTTTGGTGGATTGACAATCAGATGAACTGTCAACAGATTGAATTTATAACACGTCAGTGGAATCTGACAAGATTTCAGAAAAGCTTCCCTTGAGATGCATTCTTAAAGTATGTAGATTAAAAGAGACAAAGGGTCTTAACAAGGAGCATACCATAAAAAGAAAAAGAAAAAGAAATAAAACAGACGAGCAAGTAAGTACATTAAATGATGATTAATTTCCCTTCTCTTTACAAAAGTTTTCATTTCTTTTAATTGACCGATGAGTTGTTGAAGGCCAAAGCTTGTTTTAATAAACCGATGATGCATTTCTTAAATGGAAGAGACAAAGGGTCGACTTAAGTCTTAACAAGGAGTATACCATAAAAAGAAAAAGAAAAAGAAAGAAAACGGACGAGCAACGAAGGCTTAAAAGAAACGTCATGCCAATCCTGCATTAGAGCATTAAATTTAAAAGAGACTGTGTGAACTTGATAGCCCAAGGGAAGAGCAAAATTTTGGCTTGACAATTAACCCATCAGCAGAAGTGTTTCCAAATAGATTTCACACTCAAATAGTGACCCAAGAGTGATTGTTTCTTTCCAGCCAAATGGATCTCACAATCAAAACTCTGATCAGATTCCAAATATCCTTAAAACTCTTTCAAAGCTTGTATTGGATCATCGGGCAAATTTTAAATGTTACCTTGGATGCCAATACTATGTAGTTGGGTAATCCATGTGGAATTTGGTTCGTAACTGCCATTCTCTTTAAAAAAGTTTTCATTTCTTTTAATAGGCCGATGAGTTGTTGAAGGCCAAAGCTTGGGATGAAAAGTCTTGGAATATCTTAGTTGTTTAACTGGCTTTCATTTTGATTATGGACACATCATATGTAAATATTTCTCTCGACTCTTGCATATAAGCTTTTTTCCGGACCAAAGTTTTTTGTTTGTTTGTTTTATGGTTCACGTCAAGGTTGCTGCAATAATGAACGCACATGAAAGAGCCGGTGAAACCAACTGATACATGTATATATAATATTTAACTTTCACAAAAAGTGTCTCATAGTGTAATTCATTCGCTCCATTACATTGAACAGTAAAACATTATTGCAGGTGTCAAAATTGGACTAAGCATAGAAAGCTAAATAGCAATGATTTAATAAAATGAAATTATTGGAGCAACGTATTGGAAATTATTAAAACGTTCCACAACATTGGAATTTATGTAATATTTGTTATTGTCATGGGCTTTTAATAAAACTTTTTATTAATCTGCAGATTTTCTTTTGTTTATTTTTTCTTTTAATTTATAAAAGGAAAGATGTTCTTGAGTGTCGGATGGGGTTTGGATCCGCATGACTGCTTTATTTATATTAGTAAAACCGGTGCCACGATGGGAGGGCCGACCGAAGATGAATCTGAAGATGGGGTTTGTCCGCGATTACTTTCGCTTTGTTTATGGAAAAATGATACTTTCGCTCCATTATGGAAAAAATGATACTTTCACCTCGTTTCAGAAAAAGTGATACTTTCACATCGTCTCAGGATATTTTTTATGGAACGGGGCGAAAGTATCACTTTTCCCTAAACAGAGAGAAAGTACCACTTTTCCTGAAACGGAGCGAAAGTATCATTTTTCCCGAAATTGAATGTGAAAGTATCACTTTTTCTGAAACGGAAAATTAGTCGATCCATAAACCAAAATATGGTTGCATGATGTGTTATGCATCCTTTGTGGTGGTTTGCATACTGGCTATGGAATTGTGCCTAAAATGAAAATATCACTTTTCTTGAAACGGAAGGAGTACATCGTTTTATTAGTTACTAGCCATTAACCCGTGCCGTTACTGATGTTGGTTCATTTTTAATATATCGTATAATTTGTGTCATGAATACGTATCAACTCCTTATGATTTAATATGTGTTTGTCATAAAAATAGTTTGGATTTTCCTCTCTTTTTTTCTTTGTTTTTTCTTTTAATATTTTACCGCCGGAG
This sequence comes from Papaver bracteatum, assembly GCA_023529315.1. Classification (NCBI taxonomy): domain Eukaryota; kingdom Viridiplantae; phylum Streptophyta; class Magnoliopsida; order Ranunculales; family Papaveraceae; genus Papaver; species Papaver bracteatum. Next base: position 955,885 of record JAJJWX010001567.1, read on the forward strand.
ATTTGCTCAAACGAAAGAAATATAATCTTAATTTCCAGACACTTTTTTATTTAGGTTCATTGCTTATAATGAGATAATGCTCTACATGAAGATGAAAGTTTAAATATTTTTTTGGAAATATGTCGTCAGCATCGCTCATCTCAGTGAAATCAACTAATCAATATCGTCCATAAAAGTCTCCACATGTTCCTATTTCTCTCCAGCTGACTCATCTATCATGGTCATGTTGCCGATCCTCCAAATAGGCAGAGAATAGTTTTTTTTTTTGTTGCATCGAACGAATGATACAAACTATCCAATATGACATGATTTTCCTGTAATTTTTCAACTCCCATTATATGACAATGTTTAAAATGTGTACCCATTACCTTTTCGAAGGGATTGTATATATGCGAACCTCTGCCATTAAATCTTCAACAAAGTATTGTGCTCAACAATTTGTCTTAACGAAGGCTTTGGTAACTTCAAAAGTATTGGAAATTTTGTCACTTTCGTATGTTCTTACCTTCACTTGGAATACAATCTGGCGACACATTACCTCATAAAGAACCTTGAACACATATTGTACTCCCTGATCCTATTTCAAATTAATAGGTTGTCAATAGATCCTTTATCAAAAGTTGACATATTCTACGTTGAATATTTGTATAAAAAACGGTATTGTGGATCGTTGCTTTCTAAGATTGTAGTTTTCAAAATTGGCCTCTTCAAGTCCCACGGCTTTCTAAGTTTATATATCTTGTTTGTTTTTAACATTTTAGTTAGCCATATTTTGTTTGTTACTAACTTTAAACTTGATGTCATCTTCTACTGTGAACTTTATGTGATTTCAGAATCGAAATAATTATACCTCTTTCATTCGTATCAAATAATCCATTGTATATCCCAATAATTCTTCTACAACAATTATTTATTTATTTTTTTCTGTTTCCGGACCATCAGTAGCCATTATTGTCAAACACAATCTATCTAATTTTTGTTGATGTTATGTATTTGCAATGTTCTTTTTTCTTAAATAAATATATTGTGGAAAAACTAAAAAAAAACATAATTATTACATCGGGTCAAAGTTATTATATCCAAAATACTTCGGACACTGCTTCTGGTGCCTTGTTTCCTCAAATTCCTCGTTACATTCTAGACAGTACATGCATCACCAATCATTTGCGAAGTGGGCTATTTGCGCAAGTGTGGTCAATGTAAATGTATCCGTTTCCTGTAATAATAATAATAACACGTCAATTTTTTTCAAGGCATCCAGTTGTAAATGGTATGAATCTAATAGATTTGAATTATACCTCAATCTTAGATATCACCTTCTTCTCACATAACATAGCAATTGAGGAAAGACAAATCTTGACCACTCTTTACATAGGCAGAGATAGCCAAACTATGTTTTGCAATTATCTTACGTGAAAATTATTATCAATCCATATTTTATTTAGTCAGCTCTTATCGAAGCCGATCTAATTAGTCATATAGAAAGTTAATCTTAAATTTTTGACCTTATCTCTTGACCAAATTATTGAAGTATTCTCAGTCATGTTCTGCTTTGTGTGATCTACCCATCTGTGTCTACTCTACCTTCTAACCCAGTGAATGAAACCTATACATATTGATCAGTAATTTGATATTGTTGATTTGTCATCAATAGGTCGCATGATTTGAGAATGTAAAATATAAAAAAAAATTCTATAAACATCGGAGGTGAAATTTAGATTCATGATTTAGAGTTTTTTATGATGATTTTGATGAACAAACATAATTTTCAAACAAATATTTTAGAATGCAAATACATTTTCCCGGTTATAAGGTTTTATATCAAGAATTGAGCGAAAGTTGTTGTCTTTGTAGTTAGTTGTCGCGAAACAACTCGACATTGATGGTCTTTCAGGAAAAAGAATGTAATAGTACTTGAGAGAGCGATGATGTTCTCTTACGCTGGTACACCAATTGCCTTTATATAATACGGGTGATCGAACAGTCGTGATCATATTGTCTTATACGTTCCGGTATCATCCTCGAAATATTTGGTTTTTGTTCTTATCAATCGTTCTAAAAACAACCAATTACATCTTTCACAATACAATGTTTCATGTTTTGTGAAGATTATTTTTTTACTTGGTCAATAAAACTCACTAAAAAGCAAACACTATTATTACCAACATCCACCACCATAAAAACCATCCACCGCCACTATTTCTTCCACCAATAGTAATGTTACCGCCTCCACTATTCACAAACACCCGCCACCGCTTATACTCACCATTAGAATTAATATAGTTTTTAGTAAAATTATTTATTAATAAAATTATGTATTTATGTTAGATTATTAAAGGAACATTTATAATAGAAATTTAATTAATCATTATGAACAATCAATGAGACACTAATTAATAAAACATTTAAAAATGGTTAAGTTGAACAAACTCTAGTGGTAAATTTATCTTTGCCAAGGTCAAATCCTAACCACTCTTTACACAAACAAATCGATAATAAATAATTTCATATGTTCTGATCTTGATTCGTGCCATTTGTTTAGTTATTACATAACATGACAATTGATTGCACCAATTTTTTTAAATGGACATGCGTTTTATTGAGTTTATTTTAACATTAAAATGATCAACCATTTTTTATACTTTATAATATAACGTTACACATTTTTTGGCGTTACGAAATTAGCATAATATGTTTTTTCTCACCAATACCCGCCACCACCATAAAACCATATGAATCCACTTTTTTTATCCACCACCACCTAGTGGCGGAGCCAAGGGTTGACTAACCTGGCTTTAACCCCTTAAATTTTTAATAACTACATAATTATTTTAGTTTATTTTATAAATAGTACTTTGTTCATATATATTTATGGTTTAGTCCACCAAAGTTTACATGTTTTTTATAAATAAAAAAAAAGGCCTCCTCAATGTCAATTTTTGACTCCACCACCGGCACCATCGCTGCCGCCCATCCCATATAGGTTGTTGGATGCAATTCTAATTTTCAATCACAAATGCTATGTATGTGGTTTAGATTGAACAAAATTTCGTCAATTAATTAGTTTCATTATTTATTTTTCCGTATATATATTCTTTTTTGTAATTCAATCAATTTTATTTTAACATTAAAAAATCAAGATTTATACGATATAGTACCAAAGATAACAGGGGCACCATTTGGGTGATCCAACTACGATCATGAAAATATTATCTTGTATGATATCATCCCTGAAATAAGTGTTAAAAACAACCAACCACATCTTCCACACTACGATGTTATCGATGTGGTAACAACAACATAAAATTAATATTATTCATCACTACACACCAACATTCACCGTCACTACTTCTTCCACCATAAACCAGGGGCTGAGTCAGGATTTTTAGGAGAGAGGGAGAACAAATTCTTGGCAAGTTGGATACATGTTAAAAATGGACTTTGTATCCCATTTTACGATAAAAGAACAAAAATAAATACTATAATTGTGCTTGACTCCGCCTTTAACCACCACTAATCTTTCGGCCTCCACCTCTTCTACTACTAATTATCGCAGAAAATGTCTATTGATATTATTTATCAAAATTACTTATTAATAGAAATAAATATTATATTTAATTAAGAAAACATTTATAATTAAATTACATAATAATATAATAATAATAATAAAGTCCTCGTGTTGATTGCCTTTTTGGGCGCAACTTGTTGCGTGGCTCCCAACCAAATCTTTGTAAATTCACTTTCAGATTGTTTAATAAATGCCTCTGTGGCTCCTTTTCATAATAATAATAAATGAGTGGAACCAGGCGAGAGAGAAACTCACGCCCAGGAGAGAGAAACTCCGGCGAAAACCAGGCGACTAAAAACCTGGTTAATCTTTTCTGTTATTATAACACAATTTTCACGTCCTAACACCTTCAGATCCTTTCACGCCGCACAGTGGTGATCTCGCCTGCTTTTTGCGATTCGTTTGAGGTAAGTCCCCGTGTTTTTCATCAAGTTTTTCCTACTTCTGCAAAACGGTTAGTGCAGTTCCTCCATTGGTTCTGCGATGCCAAGAACCAGGCGTGCTTCTTCTTCCCAGGATATAGCAGTTTCATCATCAGATGATGATGAACCTGACATTGACAGAAGGGTTAATTCAGTGGAAGATACAATGGCTCATTGTCCCTTTAAGAACTTTGATGGTTGTAAAGATTGCCAAGGTCGTGGATATGCCAAAACCTCTATTATGTGTCACATCAAGGATCAACACTGGCCTACTCAAACTAGGTTAATGGCCTGTAAAGAATGGATACAAGTTCATGTGGGTGTGTACCATGCTTGGGAAAATTTATTAACTCTGCTGGAAATGTGGCTCTGCTGTGACTGTATGAAAGTGCAATATTGGAAGCGCCCTTGTCATCCACATGGTGGTAACATACTTATTGGTCCTTTCAATCGCAGGTCTGCTGATTTTCTCATCCATGGTATCCCTAAACCACAGGCAGTTTCTTCACCAGTGGCTAATGCAGACCCTTCAGCGTCTAATGAGGAACCAATGACCCTGTCTTTATACTTGCTTCATTTGGTTTATCAAACGAACATCAAAACTACTGCCAGTATACCACCTCTGTGTATGTTAAGATTTTCACGAGCACTGAAAGCAGCACTCTATAGGGTGATTGCTCACCCCAGGGATTTGGTTCCGTGGCTTCATCTGCTGCTGCTTCCTGTATGCACTCTGAACTTGTACGTCCCTAATAATGCCAGTGAAGCGCGTTCCAGCACTAGGAAAAAACTGCAAATTGCAGCCATCAATAATGCACTTGCGGAATGGGGATCACCTAACGGTTGTTACACCATTGTCCAACTCCTGTTGGCCCGAGCACGTCAAGACCAACAGCAGAAACAATATACCAATAGGCCCAAGCGCAAGAAACCCAAAACTAATGTAGAGGCATGTCAGAAAAAGCTGGAAGAAGGACATTATACTGCTGCAATCGGGATTTTCTCTTCTGGCGGTGTTGCAGAGCCAACGCCTGAGACCCTAGCCGAACTACCGCGGCTAAGTACCAAGAAGATTGTAAGAAAAGGGCTAGGAATATTGTTGAAAAGGGCGAGACAAGTGAACGGGATATGAAGAAAAAATGACCTATGTTACACTCTCAACCTAGTCCAATTGATATGACTGCCCCTCCTGTTGAGAAAAGGTTCCTGGAAGAGCTACCTCCTTACATTAGAGATTATTTCATAACCACCAATGACGTCTCTGCGGATGGTAATTGCGGTTTCCACGTTGTCGTACAACAACTATGGCCTTTCACTCAAGGTGCCAATCTATATAATGATAATCAAATCACTTATGTCCGTCAAAGGTTGTTGATGAAGACAAGGGAGAAATCGGAATTTTACAAGACAATGTTGTCCGATGGGGATGCTAATCTCAATGTGAAGTTTGTTATCTATCAAATCCGTCTCCACGGGGGAAATCCAATCACAAGGGATCATTGGATAAGCATGCCGATATGTGGGAACTTAAAAAATTTCATACCATTCTAGATACCCCTCTTCAGCAGTATTTGGCTCACCATAACAATCTTCTAACTCTTTAACTGGAATAAGATAATCCTCAGAGTTGTTCCATTGGTCAACATATGGAGCAGGATCGTATTTTGGAACAAAATTCTTTTCGGTGTTCTTAGTTCCCCGCTTCGTCACCTTGAATTTGAATTTTTCCGCTGCTGGGACACTTTGGACACAAGATAATTATCTCATTAATCTTCGAGGATTATACATTATACAACCGCTAGGATAAAACAACGGGCCATTATATCTCGAAATAGGTGAGAAATCAACGGGCTCAACATCTTCCTATTCTTCATCTGATTGAATCTTGTATATGGATGGAAAACCACATCTCCAAGCGTTGCATTATCTAATTTCTCTCTCAACCTCAACAACTTATTTTTCTTACCCTTCAATTGGGAGTCCAAAAATTCATATTTACTAGATGTAGACTTCCCATAAGGCCAAAGAGTGTGAGCATAAGACAATTTCAGTTTTGGGAAGTGGTCGTACACCCAAACCTATGAAAAGAAACCATAAATATGATTTAACGGGACAATTTCACTTAGCAGATATATCTTGGAAAACAAAAGGATAATTTAACGGGGTACCTGAACAAGGGTGTATAAGCCTCCAAAATATAAACACTTAAGCCTCGAAGCTTTTCTGAGCTCCGCTTGGATGAACGATAGAACCGCAATTCCCCAAGAATAGATGTTCACCTCATCAAGGGGGTCCAATAGATGGAGGTAATGGGAATTTACCACATGACCTGAAGTTTCGGGGAAGAAAATGGTTCCTAGTTGATATAACAAATAAGAAGTAACATGGTGTTTAATCTTCTCCTCTGTCATGACCAACTTTCCGTTGGTAACCAAATCTTTCGTCCCTCCGAACTCCTTTAACAAGACTTTCAACATGATCTTTTTCAACTTCTTCTTGTAAGACCGATCTGGGTTGAACTCATTATACTCATCACCTTCATCAGGCTCTTTTGCAGCTCGTCTAAACTCACAATGTGCCTTGTTAGCGCTCCATCCTAGACACCTCTCCACCAACTTTTCAAGATGCTCATAACTCATGGAGGGATCGTACCCATCTCGAACACTTGTTCCGGTAATTGGTAGGCATGTCATTCGAAAACAATCATCCGGAGTTATTGTCATCTCGCCAAACGGTATATGAAAGGTATCCGTCTCAGGATAAACCCTCTCGTCAAATGCGGAAACAGTGACAGCATCAAATTTTTGGTGCGCATGTTGTATCGCGTACCATAGCACACAATCAAATACGGCCAACCTGACCTCATCACACTCATTCACTATATCCAATTTCTTGTTCTTTTGACATTTCAAAACACGAACAGCATTATTATGATCCTACAAATACAACATCATATCTTATATACTAATATATACCGAAAAATATATGTCAAAATAAAATAAAAATGACAAATAAATATTCATGTATAAGTTTCAATACTTTTGTAGCATAAATCTTGGCAGCTCATGAGTTTTTGTAGCTAATCAATACCTCTCCTCCATCTCTTGGAGTACCATAAGTTGGGTTCTTTGGCGGCAAACACAAATTATCATCAGGAATGTATGCATATCTAGCACAAGGATTTTTAGGGGTATTTCTAGGTTTTTTTACTATTTCTACTTGTTCATCTTCCTCTTCCTCCTCTTCCCCCTCTGATTCATCATCTTCATTATCTCCATCTTCTTCATTGTCATCATTGTCATCTCCTTGTTCATTTCCATTTCCTCCTTCTTCGGGTGGTTCCTCTTCTCCACCTTGATTATGTTCTTCAGTACTCATGTCTTCCACAATCTCTTGATTAACTTGTTGTATAACATTGTCAACATTATATCTATTGACATCATCTTGGATGACAACAACCGGTGATGAACCACCTCCATGCTTAACATATTTGGTTCCACGCTTATTGAAACCTAAGTGTTTTTGGCCTCGAGGAGTGGGAGTTCTAAGTTATTCCAGTGAAGGTTGGTTTGATTTTGTTCCTCTGCCCCCAATCAAGAAAACAAAAGATATTAGCTTCACCTATAAATGATTGTCTAAATCATAATTCTGTTACAGGGTAGAGTTCGGTTGGTACAACTATTTTTCTAAACAACCGAACTCAAAATTATATTAAATTAGGGAAGAGTTCGGTTTGGACAATTTCTTGCGAACAAAACGAACTCAACATGTATGGAATTAGCAATGAGTTCGGTTAGTAGTTGGCTAAACAAAAAATTGCGAACCAACCGAACAGAATTCATAAAGTTCAATTAAATGAGAATTCAACATAGTGGGAAAATAAGAGCAGTTCGGTTACATTGGTTTTTTTTTTTGTTTTCTTTGTAATGTTTTGAGTTCGGTTGTGAAATAGTTTTAAAAAATTATGCGAACTAACCGAAAATATTTGACAAAGTTCGGTTAACTGAGAACTCAAAATAGTGAGTAAATTAGTTGAGTTCGGTTGCAAAGTGAAATTATTTTTATTTGGTAAAATGGGAAGAGTTTGGTTAGCAGATGCTTTTCGAAAAATAAGAGAAATAACCAAACTGATGAGTTCGGTTACATAATGTTCAATCCTATTCAACCGAACTGTTCTTCGTGTTCTTCCTTTCAAGAAGTTCGGTTACCAAACCAGGGTTTTGGTGTAACGACTCCTAACTGAACCAAGCACTGTTACTTACATTCAAACCCTATTTTGATGATTTCTATTCAATTAAACGAACCAAAATCAAATTAAAACTAATGGGTTTGGTTAAAAATACCTGCGGATCTTTCCCAAGACCACTTCAGGTTGAATCTCCAATTCACCTTCCGGTTCCACTTCTTTGTGAATCTCCAATGAACTTTTCTGATTTGGTAAATGTCCTAATGGGGGACCTTTTCCTGTGACTCGTTTAGTTTGCTTTTGAAGCACCATTATTATACTCGATTGATTAATCGACAATGAAAATTTTATGAATCGACGATTAATCGATGAAAACGATGTTGAAATGGGAAAGAAGAGGAGAACAGGAGGTAGGAAAGGAGAACAAACTGTTCTTTTTTTGTTTTTGGGTGCAGGTGGGTTAGAAATCTTTTATGTATTAGATTAAGTTAATTACGGTTATTAGGTTAGGGTTAATTGCAATTAGGGTAAAGGGCAAATTAGTAATCTAACAGTTTTTAGGACATCCCTTAACAATATTAAGGTCGGGTGCCTAAAACACCATGGCCCCCCCAAAAAAAGCAGGGTCCCCAAAATAACGTTCTTGTTTTAGGGCTTATATTCTATATGTGGGCTTAATATGTATGCGGGCTTTCACAATTGTTTGTGAGTAGCAATTTTATCTGTATTAAGGGTTTGTACTTTGTACTAATTTTTTAATATATAAACTTATTTACCGATGAAAAATAAAAATAAAAAAATAACCTATGGGTCAAGTAAGACCCATGGCCATGCTGATGCTGCTTTGACGCTTTATTGGCAATCATGAACACACCTCCTCTTAAAAAATTTGTGCAATTTTTCTTTTTATAGGTCATTCTTTTCTTTCCTTTTTCTCAATTAGCCCTGAATGACAATTCTTCGACTACCTATTCGATCTTCTCCACTCTCTACTCCTAATTTCCCAACTTCCACGGCATCCACAAAAATCATGACACGTGCTTATCACCCAAACATCCCATTTTCATACCAATATTGTCCATTAGCTACTATTAAGTACCAATTTAAATTTAGATGTCACTGTAATGTAGTAATAAAGATGTCAGATGATGATACCAAAGATATGAGTTTGAGTCTTGCCAGGAAAGCATTTGAAGATGGAAAAGAAAAAAATTCAAAAACGAATTATGAGGATAAACAGTTAAATGAATATGTGAAGATCAGTATACTAGAGGTAAAATCTAATGGTCATCATGATGAAGGAAAGTTGTGGAGTCAAGTGGTAAAAGTTTTTTAGAAAAATCGTAGGGTCAAAAATAGCAAGGAATCTTAGAGCAACTCCAATGGGCACATCAAACATATTGGTTTAACGATTATACATCTACAGTTGGACTAGCAAACCACTAAAATGTATCACTTTTGTTATAGGGAGGGATTATTTGGATCAAGGGAGTGCGAAAATCGTATTCAACTCACCCAATTCGACGGATTCAAAACCTACCTATGAGTCGGACAGCTCTACCCTTGCATAAAACCACGTTTCAAGAAAACCTATATCATAGTATCCTCTTGCTTCTTCTTTCCATCAGGTGCGGAAAAAAAAAAACATAAACCCTAGAATTGTTTTCCATAACCTCTCTAAAATTCTTAAACCCATCATCTTTCCATATATGATTCTCCTTAAAATTCTTAAAACAAGGTAATCCATGTATTAGTGTTCGAGAAACATGATTCACCTTTTTTTTCCTTGTGTATTATTGGGGTTTAATTCATGGTTTTCTCTTCCTTCCATATACGGATAAGAGTATCAATCTGTAAAACCTGGGTTTGTTTATACCAGTGGAAAAGAAATAAGAGATTCACGTTCATAATTCAAAATCCGAATTACGATTTCTCTTCCATATGAAATGAGGTGAAATGCAGAATTTCACTGTCAACAAAGTGGTGGTGAAGTAGAAACTTTCACTAGCACCAGAGTGATGGTGAAATGTGAAATTTTACTACCATTTAGCCTTATTGATTTGAATGGGTAGATCGATCTTCAGTTCTCAAATAAATCCAATCCCCTTATTTTTGGTATCCTCCGAACATACTGAATTCTAACTTCATGAATGGGACATGGATAGGCATAGAGGTTGGCGGAATAAGAAAAGTTGCAAGTTTTTCAATTATTGATGATACGAAAGTACCATAACTTGAACAAATCTTTGAATTAGTACAATATATAAACCTTGTTTTAGAGATATCTTTGTTTTAGGTTTCTTTGAAAATTCATGTTTAAGGATAGTATTCTTGTTTTTTACTGAGACTAGTATTCTGCAAGGTTACTTCATCATTCTCGGTTATCAAGACATCAAGAAAGTTAATAGTTTGAATCGACATTAAAGAACGAGAATAAACAAGTTTTGTGGATTTTTTATTTCTCTTTCACTAGGAAAAATGAGAAGGCTAAAGACTACAGAGGCTATGCCGTGACGGCATGACTAATTTCTTGTTTACTGATGAGTGCTTGATCATTGCGTAATTATCGCATCAATTTTTAATTGTTTTTTTATTATTTTGTTAAGGTTTGATTGTCGTGTTTTAGGTTTTCCGAATCAGAGTTCGTCGATGAACTGAAACAAGTGTTTTTGCTACATACGTCATGCGAAATTAGAGTTGCATGCGTTATATTTCACCATCACCAAAATGATAGTGAAATGTTATATTTCACTATCGCTTATGTGGTAGTGAAGTATTACATTCCACCTCCACCTGCATAGTAGAGAAAATTCGGTATTCACTTTCGTATTGTGAACGTGGATGATTTATTCCTCTTCTACTGGTATGAAAGAACCAAGGTTTTAGAGATAATTTTTTTATATAAATACACATAGAGAATCTGTATTTAATCTTGGATACCTCAGATTTTTCATTTCCATAATTCTCCGATTGGTGATGAAGTGTTCAAAACCTTTATGGTTTTACATTAAATGAATCACAGAAGAAATTGGGGTTAGGGTTTATGAGTGTTCATCGTTCTTAGTTGGAAGCAGGAATAAAAAAGAAGAAGGTTGGTCTCTTGATTTGGAACTAGTAGGGATTTTGTGCGAGGGTATTTTTGTTCGAGTCATAGGAAAGTATTGACCAGGGCTTATCAAGTGATTTGAGTACGATTTTATCACTCCCTTGATCCAAAGGCCCTCTCCCTATAACCAAAGTGAAATGGATGAGCAAACCCTCAAATAAAAGGTTTTGTACATCGTCTCTCTGATTGAGTCGATCGATTCAATCTGAGATGACCAGTTTAAACTGAAAAATCTGGGGCATACTGATTCGAGACAAGTAACTTTCCATCTTGAGCCGGTCGGTTTATACTGAGCTGACAACGGCCAGTTATATCCAACGGTTATGAATCCTCTTCCTATAAATTGAGTTGATTTCAACACTAATGGCAAATAATGCAAGCATTCATCGAAAGATAAACAAAACACTGAAAAATCATCCATAAATACCTCTAAGAATAATTCTACCATGTCAGAAAATATGCTCATCATACAACGCTGAAAAGTCGCAGGGGAATTACATAGCCCGGAAGGCATGCGTCAATATGCAAAGGTACTAAAGGGACATGTAAAAGTGGTTTTATCTTGGACTTCTAGGGAAACAACAATATGATTATAACCAGAGTATCCATCTAAGAATCAATAGTGAACATGACCTGATAATTTCTATAGCATTTGTTCGATGAAGGGAAGGGCAGGAGCGGACTAGGTAGGCCAGGAGCGATGTGATTGGTCAAGGACAAAGATTGGTCGTCGGTCCACATAATGGAACCTAATTGGTCACCCAAAATTGAATCTAAGCCGTCCAATTTGGTGCGGTCACGCCCACTAATTAAAACCCTTTTTGAATGACCATGATTATTTGAAGACCGTCACGGGAAGTCTTGGCCGAATTAAAATCCTTTTTGAACCGTTCGACTAGCCTAGTTTGGCTAGCTATTTTGAATGTAGCATGCAGGCTATGAGAGATCTGATTGGCCGAAAAAATAAAGGGCATGCACGTGATTATCATGACCTAGGAGCGGACCAAGCTTCCTAAATCTACCGACCAAGTCGTACGGCCGTGATCGTTTTAAGACTGCCATGGACGGTCTAGCTTCAATTTCTTATATAAACAAGCCGCTCAACTAGCCTACTTTGGCCAATGATTTGGAGTGAAGCAGGCAGGCTAGGAGTGACGTAATTGGTCGAGATAATAGGTGGGTGATCGGTCATCGCCATATTGTCATATTTTTCGAGTTTGTAAGGGATTAGGTTAGCTAACGGATCTTGCCAAGTCTTGTGGTCATGATCAATTTGCGACCACCTTGGACGTCCAAGATCTATTTTCTTAAGAATTTAAGTGCATCGACCATCCTACTTCCATCTTTAATTAAAAGTGGATCTTATAAGTTTAGAGAGATTTGATTGGTCGATGGGAAAGATGGGCTGATGGACAAAAATATGAGGCAAGGCCGATCGATAAGGGAAGGCGCCATCTAGGGCAAACTGACCGGCCAAATGGCGCGGTCACGCTCCCTTTTTCCACTGCCCAATATAGTCACGGTTTCTCTTTTCTTCCCATTTTCAACTTTTGGTAGAATTCTATTCCTACTAGCTCCATGATGGACCGGTTTCCCATCTTGCATAGGTTAAGTCTCGACAAATAGGGATCGAGATATTGTGCAGGCTCCAGTTTTTGGAAAAACCCTAATTTTTACGAGCTGACACAAAATTAGTTTAAAACTTGAAATTTTGAAAATTTGCGCGAAATCAATCAATTTAGATGAATTTTGTATGTTAACACAAAATTATTAATCTCTTACTCTTATGAGTAGCGCAGTTCACATCTTGCGCTTTGATCAGGTACCTTCATGCATATCTTAATTCAGACACTTCGGGAAATTAATGTCACTCAGCTAAGAATGAACATTAATCGTTATATCACTTCAAAATTGAGAGTTCATCTAAGAACATGGCATATAATAGATACTCAGCAGGTTCTACCGGAAACTTATCCTAATGTCTCCTTGCCAAGACTGGTCACTTCGTGGTTTTCCTATTAGTAATCACCCTTGCGCATGATCTATTTGTTGCAATAATGCAACTAGGAGCTTAAATACTCATTATAATCTATACTGGTGAACAATTCATCTAGGAGCTTGAGTTTAGTACAACAAAATTTATAGAATACGTGGGATTGTTGCAACATGCACCAATATTATTTTAATAAATTTTGTATATAGAGATATTGAATTACTCAGTACATATGTAAGCAAAGAGGCATAGACACTCATCATCTTTAAATGGCTCTCATTTTTTACAGAACGAATGAACATAAATATAAGGTTTTATGGTTTTAACCCTGAACTAAAAACCACCATCAACATTAAGTCCCCTGCTTATCATGTAACAGTGATATTGTTGCAAGATAAGCACTAGATGGTGACAGGCGGAAAATAAAATTAACAAGATGAAGTAGATAGATATCACTAGAGAGATATCAGTTGGCTTGAACTTCCTTGGAAGTCGTACTAGTGAAGTATCTATTGAAAAAACGGGGGTATAACAACCATACCTAATGTTTTGTTTAAGAAATATGTATGGACTAACTCAAATATACTTCCAAGAGAATCAACTAGACAGTCAGACTCAATCAAGGAAAATACATTCCAAGAGTTATATCTCTGTTTCTTAATGTATTCATTAAATCAAACAGATAAAAATTCCGCGAGCATGATTATTATGAGAAATAACTTGAATGGTACCAAAGACCAATGTTCAAGTGTCGATCAATTTATATCAATAACAAAAGGTTGGATTATCTAATTGATTGAACTATGCAAAACATGTGATATTTTAATTAGATAAAAAAAAATATAATGCGAAAAAGAAATAACACAGACACCAGAAATTTTGTTAACGAGAAAACCGAAAATGCAGATAAATCCCAGGACCTAGTCCATATTTGAACACCACACTGTATCCTAGCAGGACTCTCACATTGATTAAGGTACAATCGCATTCCTTACGTATCTGAATCCTTGTAGGACTCTACGCACTTGATTCCCTTAGCTGATCTCACCCACAACTAAGAGTTTCTACGACCCAAAGTCTAAGACTTGATAAACAAATATGTCTCACACAGAAAAGTCTATTGAATAGATAAATCTATCTCCCACAGAAATACCTATGATTTTTTGTTCCATGTTTTGATAAATCAAGGTGAACAGGAACCAATTGATACAATGGACTTATACACCCGAATAACAGCTTAGTAATATCAATCGCCTCACAATGATCCTAACCGTATGGAAGCGGAACAAGATATTGTGGAATCACAAACGATGAAACGAACATGTTTGTGGCTACTTTTTATCTTACCTATCGGAGATTGAATCTCGAGCAAATCTTAGAGAAGATAATACTCAATATGATATAACAAAGTAAGATCAAACCACGCAACTACATAGCAAATAGTTGGGTCTGGCTAAAGAATCCCAATGAAGTCTTTAAGTCGTAAACCTATAATGGTTTTAGAAAAACCTATGTTAAAGGAGAATCGACTCTAGTCGCAACTAGTATCACACAGGAGGTGTGGGGATTAGGTTTCCCAGTTACTAGAGTTCTTCCTTATATAGTCTTCAAATCAGGGTTCACAATCAATGCTACCGTGGTAACAAAGCATTCAATATTCACCGTTAGATGAAAATCTGATGAGATTCAAGCTAATATCTTTAAACCGTTAGATCGAACTTATCTTGTTACACACAAATGAAATGTGCCTTCATTTATACATGGGTAACTGTACCTAAACGTGTACACTTGGTTGTCTCAACAATAGTTAACCGAAGTTAGACATATGAACACTTTCATATCAACCTTGTTCATATTAATCACAACTAGTTTAAATGACTCAAATGAAACTAGTTATAGAGTTGTTCGATTGTTTATATTCTCATAGAAGCATACAAGACACAATCGAAGCCAAAATCGATTTTGATTCACTCGAATTAATTCATGAACATTATAGTCATGGTTTGCAAAAGATTGTATTCCTTATTATATAAATGTATTTGTTCACGAATAAACCGATTTTAGAACTTAACCTACTCATACCTAGAGTTCCGGAATTGGTCTTATCCACCAGTATGCGAATGGTACGCATACTGTCGTTCATGACCAACCTCAGTTGAATTCCAGGACTTGAACTGTTACTCCGATATGCATACGGGTATGCATACTAAGTTCTCGGACTTCAACTGTTAAACCAGTACGTATACGGGTATGCATACTATGGTTCCCGAACTTGGAATAACTTGCAATAGTTAGCATACAAGTACGCATATTTTGCTATATCCATTCAATGGTAATTGTTCTAAACTCCATCTTAATCATTGAAACAATTTTAGAAGATGGCTGTATTACACAAACTATTAGCTTCAAAGAAATTTTCAATAGATTTATATGAAACATTCCGAGTCTATAACAAATAACTGTCTCACACAAATCAAGGAAGATATTACCAGGTGACTTTCACGTGATCATCTTTTGACTTTCGTCAAGAATAAAGATGAACTTGGTTAAAGCGAAAGCTTACCAATACATATTTCGAAAAATATGTAAGCGAGTTAAACTCAGCTCGAAATATCAAATTTGTATAAAGTGAAGTCTATACAGCTATATGACTTTTGTCTCAATAGGAGATATAATAGAAATAAACTTCTGAATGATAGATATGTTCAAGTATCCACATACCTTTTATTGATGAAGCTCCACAAGATCCTCTTAGTAGTTCTTAGTCTTCAATCGATGAACGTCGTGAATTATAAATCTCAACTACACATTCTATCCTAATCTGAGACATAGCTATAAGTAGACTAAAAATCAAGACTTATAGTTTTGACAAGTAAACTTGACAAACAAGCTTGAGATAGAAATGCTTGCGAGTTAGAATGAGAAGTGCTCTAACAACTATCAATCATGGGCCACTAACAAATTATTGCTCTCACTCATCGAACATCAATGGTAGGAAGAAAGAAAGCGAGCATGTTTGGTTAAGGCCTTGGAGCTCAACCGGGTTACCCCAATCCCATACGTGAGAGCGAGAGAAATAAGCCCTTTGCGGACATAGAAATTCATCGGGTATAAAGGGAGCTTTTGTTATTTCCAGTATTGCACGAACAACATGACCAACCCCATCATTGTGTATGCAACTGCCATCATAAAGGTAAGTTCACCCCGTCTTCGTCTTTTTTTTTCATGTTTTATTGCTAGTCGTACTAACTTATCAACTCCATTAGAATCTAGAAGTATCTATTCCAATAATATTGTGTGTGATAGCAGCTAGTTGAGTTTTTCCAGTGGCAGCAGGATGAGTATCAGCAGCAAGGCCAACGGAAAGAAGAACATAGCAGACGGAGATCGAGGTAGGTACTCTTCTTCTTGGTGTGTTTTTATTTTCAAGGTATAAACCCTAGTTGTATTTTATCTGTGAGTGTAATATCCATGATCAGTTGATAGAAATTGAAAATTTAGCTCGGTATGAATGACTTTCTTTGTTAGCAGCGGTAGAGTTAGCATCGACGACAATAAAGCAATCTCCAACAGTTAGGATCAGCAGCAAGGAAAGAAAGGATAACTCATGGTAGGAACCCACCTTTTTTTTTTTTTTTTTTTTTTTGCACAGGTGTAGAGATACTGAATTACTCAGTACATATGTAAGCATAGAGGCATATGCACCCATTAGCTTTAAATGACTCTACTTCTTTACAGAATGAAGAAACGAAAATATAGGTTTTACGGTTTTAACCATGAACTAAAAACCACCATCAACAACATGATAAAGCAAACTAAGTTTAACAGATTATCTCGAATCTTATCAAAATAAAATCATATGTACCTGTATGAATTTGTCCCTCCTTTGTTATTTCATAGTGCACTTCTAGGAGACATAATTGAGGTCCCTCCATAAGGGTACCCTCCATCAGAGGCGTAACTTGAACATTTATGAGGATATCCAGAGTAACTTCCACCACCTTGTATACCACAAAAAATATATCCTCGTCTTCCACCATCCATTCTCATATTATAACCACCATTTTAACCATCATTACTCCCATCTTGTCGTACAACTCTCATAAACCTCAACTACATTGTCATTAGACTCACGTAACCTCTTATGCATTACATTATCTATAGCTTCCTCGTAATCAAAAGTGATAAAAACAAAACCCATAGGTATATGTGTTTTAATATCATACATAATAACAACTGAAA
This sequence comes from Papaver bracteatum, assembly GCA_023529315.1. NCBI lineage: Eukaryota > Viridiplantae > Streptophyta > Magnoliopsida > Ranunculales > Papaveraceae > Papaver > Papaver bracteatum. Next base: position 973,402 of record JAJJWX010001567.1, read on the forward strand.
AAGAGGAGGTCTAACAACCATACCCAATATTTCGTTTGGAAATATGAATAGACAAACTCCAATATACTTCAAGAGAATCAACTAGACAGTTAGACTCAATCTAGAGAAAAGTATATCAAAGATTTTTGTATCTCTGTTTCACAATATAATCATCAAATCAAATAGATAAAAATCCACGAGCCTGATTATTATGTGAAACAACTTGAACGGTACCAAAGACAAATGTTCAAGTGTCAATCAATTTAAACCAACAACCAAAGGTTGGATTATCTAATTGATCGATCTTAATGCAAAACCTGTGATATTTCAATTAGATAACAAAATATAATGCGGAAAATAAATAACACAGACACCATAAGTTTTGTTAACGAGGAAACTGCAGATGAAGAAAAACCCCTGGACCTAGTCCAGATTTGAACACCACATTGTATCAAACCGCTTCAGACACTAGCCTACTACCAATGAACTTCGGACTAGACTATAGTTGAAACTTAATCAATCTCACACTGATTCAAGTTACAATTGCGCTCCTTACGTCTCTGATCCCAATAGGATACTACGCACTTGATTCCCTTAGATGATCTCACCCACAACTAAGAGTTTCTACGACCCAAAGTAGAAGACTTGATAAACAAATATACAAGTTATTAAAAGCATGAAGCAAAGTGTGAAGCATTTTTTATTTTCAGGAAGCGATGCGTATTTCGAAACACGAAGCATTTCTTCATGTTTGATGTTTGAAGAGGATGTTTTATTATTAATAAATTAGTTATAAATAAATTATATCAGATTAAATCTCGAGACAATCTTAAAGAAGATAGTACTCAAACACGATAAAAACAACAATATCAGATCACACAACTATAGATAAAATAGTTGGGACGGGCTTCACACTAGTGGAAAAAAGTCTATCTAGGACATAATGAAACGACACAGTGCAGAAGTTGCGAAACCGCCACATATCAAACACGTCGCTGACTAAGGTCAAGTTATAGTTGTGGTTGGACTTCAGTTGACTTCTACAATGACACTATGGTATTTGTCTCTGACTAAAGTCAAGTTATTGTAGTGGTTGGAATTTTGTTGACTTGTACAAGGACAGGCAGAGTAGTGTCGTTTCGCTGGCACAATCGTGTGGTTAGGATTAGTTTCTTTATTGGAACGGCTGAGATAAAGCAAGAGAACTTCGTCATTATCGAGTAAATTATTTTTCTATTTCCTTCATCTCTCACTTCACTCATCTATATCTTTCTGTCTCTCTCTTTAGCTCTCAACGAAGCACCACACAGCAAAGAAAAATATTAATCACAGAATGAACCGTTTTTTATGAAATCTGAAAAATCAAAACCTTTTTCACCGAAATCCCACCACCATCCAACCATTTTATCTGATGTTCTTAGAAAAATTTCTTAAAAACCCACCTTCGTTAAACCTTGAAGACAAAAAAAAGGTAAAATTATTGTTTGTAATTTCAAAGTTAGATACTAACCATACAAATCACAAAAGGAAAAAAAGACTTCATTTTTTTTCTTATTCTTCTTCAATTCGTTTATAGAAGAAAGAAATGGTTATTTTTCTTCTTCTTCTATCAAGGAAACAATTTGGGTGGTGCTGAAAAGGTCTTTGTTTCGGAACTCCAGATTTATATGTTTTTCATAGAACGAAGTATATTTTCGTTTCTCAAGAAGGAAGAAGAAGATTTGTGAGAAAATTTCTCTTGTAAACCCTAATCCACGTCTGATTTTGATTTTTTAAGTTTGATTTTGATTTTTTAAGTTGATTTAATATTTGGTTTTTTTTGTTATTCGACTATTTCCAGTGTGATTCCACATAAGACCAAGCGAGGCTGTTGTAGTTTCTTGAGTCTAGGCTTATGAGGGTATCCCAGCACCATACGACAAAATTAAGAGGTGGTTATGCCTGATGCTCTCAAGTAAGATTTGGTTCCTGATTTTCATATTATTTTAGGGTTTTATTTGATGGGTTACAAATGTGTATCTGAATCGTTTTTTAGTTTCTAGATGAGAATAATTTTTTTATTTCATATCATTTTTTGGTTCAATTTTATTTTTCTGGTGAAAGATTTATTTTGATAACTCATTCTGTTGTCTGGGTGGATACATGAATAGAGCTTGGCCTGGTGTTGGAGAAGCTCAGAAAGGTAGCATTAAGAATAAGATTCATGGGTAAATTCTCTAACTCCACTAATCTATTGCTCGATTTCGTATTTAAGGAAATGTGCACTGAAAATGGGATTCTGGTTAACTTTTTGTTGTATGTTTATTTTGGGCATGATGGTGACAAACCAAGGATCGTTGATGTGAAATTGTATCCAGAAAATATGGTGATAACTTCAAATTTAAGATTCCTACTTATATTTTTGTGATAATGCTTTGCAGCTTGATCAACTCAGGAGAGTTTTCCATAAATTTTTATGTTAATCCTAGTAGGTGTAGCGTTCGATCTATTTTCTAACCAACCACATGATCTTTGGTTTAATCCCACTATGTCAAGTTTTTGATAACATTATCTTAGTAGGTTAAGTAAGTGTTCAATATATTTTATTATAGGGTTGTTGTTTGTTCTTTTGGTTTACGAGCACTGCTTTGTTGGTTTCCCTGAACTGGTGAATCAAGTATCTATTTAAGTTTCAATTTGTTTAAGTATCTTGATCCAGCTTTTTAATTTATGGCTTACTAAACTTTTCTTAAAAAAGAGCTGAATTATTGGATAATTACAGAAAAGATGAACCTGATGTTGATGTTGCTGAAGGGCGGTCCAGCCTCGCCAAGAAGTTTGTTGAGGATCTTCCTTATAAACTTACGCCTAGTCATCTAAATGCAATCTCAGAAATTATTCGGGATCTGAAGCGTCCAGTTCCTATGAACTGGCGTGTACAGGTGTTGTACCTGACAACTCTTTATTGTATCTTTTATTTGCTAAAATGTTGGGATTAGTTGCTTAGTTCTCTTGAAAATCCCTTAGCCTGAACATGCACAATTGCACATAGACTTGTGAAACTCCGTATCTATCGTGGGATATATAACATGCAATACTCATCTTTTTGTATCTGAAATGGTCATGGTATTCCAGGGAGAAGTTGGATGTGGAAAAACTATGGTTACTTTTTTGTCATGCATGGAGGTTGTTAGTTCTGGTTTTCAGGTTAGTTGCAGTAACCCCTTTTTGTATTATAGAATTGTGGATCATTCTTAATAAGATTTTGCATAAATACAATGATGTGTTTTACATTCATCTCGAATCTTGCTACTGTAAACATTTCGTCCAACTTTAAAGGAATGAGTGTGAGTTGTATGTATTTTTTCCTAACCGCAGTAAGCTTTCATGGTTCCAACTGAAATGCTCGCAATATAGCACCATGAGCACTTACTTAAGTTGCTTGAGAACGTTTAGGACTAGTCTAAACCTTCAGTTTCTCTTCTAACTGGTTCTAACACAGCAAGACAATCGAAGATAATTCGTCAAGTATGGATAAATTTCTTATTTTTTTGTCGGGATATCGCACATAGTCTGAAGTTCTTATATCCTACAGGGTCTCCAAAATGGATATATCTCTTTCGTAATTGGGACTCAACAGTCTATTTGCTGACAAAGTGGAATTTTCAGCTTTACGTGTTGCTATAGTAGATGAGCAACACCTTTTTGGTGTGATCTAGAGAGGAACCTTCACTAGTAAGGTGAGACCTTTTAATGTAGCATGATAATGTAATATAACTGTATTAACTTCTTAACTGATATTTATATATCCTTGCCTATTGTAAGTTAGGCAATGTTGGCAGCTTTTGAAACGCTCTCATGGAGGCTCAGATAACTATCGAGGTTATTATCTGGATAAAAATAATAATTTCTTCTGACTGTTAATAGTTGTATCGGGTTGATTCACGGTCAAAAGTTAAATAGATGGACTGGTTCATGTGTTACAATGTCTTGATTATCTTCATTTTATTCTTTCGGTTGTAATCCTTCATTGTGGAGTTTAATAGATCTTCTAAATTCTGCAGTTATATACAGGATTAGGAAACCTAAAGATGGGCGGGAGCACGGCTTGTTTACCCAAAGGTGAAGTCTACATGGCCCTTCATGTTCTTGCCATGTCTTCCACACCTATTCCAAGATCACTTGCGTTGGCATTATATGGAGACATGTCTCTCACCCAAGTACGTATATTTTCCTCATTGATAGATTTATCTACTGGATTAATAAATTATACGAATCATCTGATGGTAACTTCTTTATTGTTTGATAACAGATTACAGATTTTCCTCCTGAGAGAATACCAGTAGAGACGTTTGTTTTGCAAGGGAAGTAACTGGCTGCTAATCTTGTTGGCAAAATGAAATTGTAACCCTGGATCTGTATTGTTTTCTTCATTTAAAAGCTTACTGAATATCAACATATACGTGTATTTATTTGCATGCTAGGTTTTTCTTGTGAAGGTCGAGTCATTTAGTTTTCTTTCCTGAGGTTTTATAAATTTTGCATATAGGTTTATCCCCGTACTTTAATCACTTTTACTGAGGTTATTCAAGTTAAGGATAGAGAACACCATTCTTTTTCCTGTTCTGATTTTAGATTTGTATGTCAGTTTATGTTTTTAGTTTTTAGGGTTCTCTTTGTTCTCTTTGTTGTTCTATTTATTTTAAAATATAAATATGAATGGATGGGAATCATATTCTTAAGTGTTTTAGAAAACATTTGGTATATTGAAGTGTTCACGGAGAATAAATTTTAATTCCATTCATCATGTTGAATTTTTTAGTTTGTTCACATCTTATAGAATTAAAACTAATGCAATAACTATACAGGGCTTGAACCACTAATCCTGAAGTTTTATAAATTTTGCATATAGGTTTATCCCCGTACTTTAATCACTTTTACTAAGTTATTCAAGTTAAGGATAGAGAGCACCATTCTTTTTCCTGTTCTGGTTTCAGTTTATGTTTTCAGTTTTTAGGGTTCTCTTTGTTCTCTTTGTTGTTCTATTTATTTTAAAAGATAAATATGAATGGATGGGAATCTGATTCTTAAGTGTTTTAGAAAACATTTGGTACATTGAAGAGTTCACGAAGAATAAATTTTAATTCCATTCATCCTGTTGAATTTTTTAGTTTGTTCACATCTTATAGAATGAAAACTAATGCAATAACTATACATGGGTTGAACCACTAATCTTGATGGATTTAATGTTGGTATTGGAGTGTGTTGGTGGTGCTGTTAGGCAAGTGATATTGCCGTTATTGTCAGTGGTGGTGTTTGGGGTGTTGGTGGCGTGACTTGGTATTTGTGTTTGTACTATTGGACTGCATGTGACTTGAAAATGGTGTGAGCTTCTCCCTTTTCCCCTTTCACTTACAGTTGGACTCATTTGCACTTGTTGTTATGCCATAAACGAATTTTCTGATTTAGGTTGTACACGGGGATGTACGTACATGGAAAATTATTTTGTTATTGAATTGAAATCCATTAGCAAGTCTTGTTTCACATGTTACCATCACCTTGGACTTCCCCTTGTGCATTTGTAAGATATTGGTAGTTTTTATGAGTAGTTGTAACCATGTTCCCTTTTATTATGTTGTTGCATTTTGATGTGTAGAAATACATACCATGGTCAGGCTGTGGGAGTTCGCGAGAAATTCACTTTTTTTTTTTCATGTTGTCAAAATCTAACTGTGTTGATAGCCTTCTTCTAGCTACAAAACTGGTTTTAATGTCATTTAATTATGTTAATGAGATGTGCCTATCTGGAATTTAGCTATATAGCGAGAACCAATTTTTTTGGGTAGTTGTATTTTCTAAGTCTTGTTATTTTTCGTGAAGCATTGCAGTCAGTTGAATATGAGTTGAATTATTTTCGTGAGGTGACATAAACTGATGTAAATTGTCATTTATGGAAGGAGTGGGAAAAGACTACCTGCACGAAGAACTTATATATTTCCAGTCCAGATAAACGAAAACAACTTTTTCACCACAATTGTCAGCAGATCCTCCAGAAGAAAAGGAAAATGAGGAAGATGAATGAAGGTGAATCTTTCTTAATCGCTAATCAAGTTTCGATGTTTTCTTATTGTCCTTAGTATGCTAGTTTCCAGTAGCCTTATAACTTTGTATAACTTACACCTAATATTAGTTGTACAATATATGGACCCTTATAGTTTGAATCATTAACATGGTTTTAGTTGTAACATACCACTTCTCTAAGTTTCCCTCTCATCATAATAACTATTTTCCGCTGCTGGGTCATAAGATTTAAGATGCTATAAAGCACATGATTGCTGCAGCTAATTCTCTGTTGGGTGCTTTTTCCTATTAGCTTAACCGTCCTTTTACTAGTTAGGTTCAATTGTTGTGATGTTGATGTTGAATTAGAGAAGAAAATTGTGAGACCTATCTATTGTCATGAAGTTATTTTGTTGTGCTATTATTCAAATGCCATCATACAGTTTGAAGTTCATTTTGGTTCAACTTTGAAACTTTATTTTTGATGCAGGTGCACTGATGTCAGGGTTGATGATAAGATCTCTGTTGCTACTGGATAGGAAATATTGGAAAGGGTTTCTTCTGCAGTTCTGCTCTCAAGCAAGATGGTGCCAAGGTTTCATAATGACTGAAATTTTGGTTGAAATTTTTAGAACTTGTATCCACATCTCTTTAAGAAACCTTGAACTTTTTAATTAGAAGTTGAATCCTCCTATTTTTTTGTGAGTTTGGACTAAATTTATGAGTACAATTCAATATAATAGAGTTGTCATTTTGTATTAGTTGAATCTGGTTTTATATGGAATTTGAATTTGAATTGTCATTTGAGTTTTAGTATTTTAATATTAATTTGAATTTGAATTTGAATGTAATTTGAGTTTCAGTTCACTGTAATTTGAATTTGAATCAGAATCAGAATTCTTTCAACCCAGTCAGAATGATAGCAGTTAGCCAGCCAGATCTGACATATGTTTTCAATATTAAAATAAATCAAATATACAACATTATACAGATGTCGTTCTTAGCGGCAATCTGAAAGCATCGTAATTTAGGGGCACCTTGAAAGTGTCGTTTCAGAAAAAGACATTGAATCTACGACACTTTCAGTAGCACTCTGAGAGTGTCTTTTTAACCTCTGAAAATACACTATTGGACTATCTTAAAATGGCTATTTTCCACTAGTGTCACAATCCCAATGAAGTCTTTAAGTCGTTAACCTACGGGGTTTCGTGAAAAACCTAAGGTAAAAGGAGAATCGACTCTAGCTTATACAAATAGTATCACACAAAATGTTTAGGGATTAGTTTTCCCAGTTGCTAGAACTTTAACCACTCAAGTATGCAAAGGGGTACACATACTTAGTACACTTCCAAATCCCAGCAGAAATTCCCGGACTTATACCGTATGCAAGTATGTGTACCGATACATGTACTTGGTAAACGAAATTTCACAACTACAAGTACGCATACGGGTATGATACTTTAGTTCTGATCATGGATCACATACATGAAAGAATGCACACTATGTTAATAATCCAATGATGGTTAAGTATTCAAATATCTTATTTCAATCATTAAAACTTTCTTAGAGGATGACAATACCCTTTTCACACACTATTAACATCAAAGCAATTTTCAAGTTATTGAAATAACCATAACGAAACATTCCAAGTCTACACCAAATGATTGTATCACACAAGCCAGGTAGGATGTTACTCGGCGATTTTCACATGATCATCATTTGATTTTCGTCAAGAATATAAGATAAACTTGGTTGAAGCGAAAGCTTACCAACACATATTCCGAGAAATATGTAAGCGAGTTAAACTCAGCTCGAAATCTCAAATGTATATAATCGACAACTATATAGTAATACGAATTTTGTATCAATATAGGAGATAGAGTAGAAATATACTTTCAAAGTGATGGATGAGTTTTAGTCTTCACATACTATTTGTTGATAAAGTTCCACAAGATATCCTTAGTAGTTCTTCGTCTTCAATTGATGAACGCCGTGAAGTCTAATACTCAACTACACAATCTATCCTACTCCGATACATAATTATAAGTAGACTAGAATTCAAGATTTATAGTTTTGATCACTAACATTGAAAAACAAGCTTGAGATAGCAACGCTTGCGAGTCCGACCGAGCATTGCTCTATACCTTTGTCAATTTTAGTGATAAAACTATCAACACATATGGATTACAAAATAAATAAACTTTGTAGCTTCTCATCCAATTGCTTGATCTCCTTGGTTCTTCAACATTAATCGAAATATTTGTCACTTCCAAGTACTCCAATGAATCCAAATGTGTTAAATTCTTCATTATTGTTGTTGAATATCCGTAGATATAATAATGAGAAAACAGTTGGTCTCAATCATTGTTATACAGTGTCATAGAATCATTATACAGCATCAAAGTCCAATCGTATCACAACTTGGACAACAATACTATGGTGGTATATATCACTCCCCCTTAGTCAATACTTCATCTCAACATGAAAACCACTCCCCCTTACATAATGATCTGTAAACCATATGTAGTTGTAGTGTGAACTACATATTAATTCTCCCCTTTTTTGTCAATATAAATTGGCAAAGGTACGAAAACCAGTGGAATCCTCATGAAATTTTCATAGAGATACTTCATGACCAAAAGAGAACAACATACCAACTTGTTTAGATGCCATCAAATAGACGAAACTAAATGCATTCATCAAGGAGTTTATAAAGATACAAGATAACCCCTATAATATTCCACAACCGCACTCTCCACAAAGATTTGGCAATTAAGCACAAGTTCAATTAAGAACTCTCCCCAAAAAAATGTCATTCCCGAAGAAACAACAAGAGCGACTTTACTTTTACATAAAAAGAGAGATTTCTTTGAACAATAACAAATCAATTTCTATCCACAAATATCAATTGAATTAACCACAAGGAAAATCATCAATTCAATTGGTCATTCCCAACATAAGATAACTTACGGAGCAACACAGTATATGCACAAAGATGTGGATCATGGAAAGACCAATATTGCGGAATAATCAAAGATTCATTCTATTTTTCAACACTATTTTCATATTGACATATAATAAACTTAATCTTTGTAGACAAAAGTTCATCCTTTCTTCTATGAATATTTGCATAATGACATAAAAGGATTAACTTTTGAAGTCAAAAGTGCATTTTATATATTATCAATACTTTCATATTGACACACAATAGAGTTAACTTTTGAACAAATATGGGACAGTCAAGGTTCATGGACGTAAACAACAATTCCGATAACAATTTGCAATATATAAAACCATAAAGATTAATACTGCAAAGGTCATCTTCCAAATAAACTTTAGAATTTAAGTAAATAAATCTAACAATATTGCAAGATGAAAACATCGGCAATAGCTATGTGTACTCACAATAATGGCTATTCCAAACCCGAGTTATCCTTCAAAAAAACACAAAAATAAATTCTCATAAGAAGTTTCCTAGACAAAGAATTAAAAACTAAATAACTCTAATACCAAAAGAAACTGATCACAAACTGAAATCAGCATTCATGTACGGAAGCTTCATGGGTTTTAAGACCTTCAAGCTTGTGACGGATGGTATTTACTTCATCTTTAGACACGATATTATTCTTGAAACGATTCTCAACATGTGTCTTCATGAAAGAAGGTCAGAGTTAACATTTTTCAACTCAGTTCTTAACATGTCAAGATTTTTTAAGGTATAAATAAGAAGCAGTTTTGCATCATTAAACTGACGGATTAAACTAGTTAAAGAGTTGTTCAATTGCTATATTATCATAGAAGTATACAAGAACACAATTGATGAAAAATCGGTTTGATTCACTCGAATAAATTCATGAAAATTATAACCACGGTTTGCAAAGAATGTACTGCTTAATATATAAATGTATTAGTTCATGAGCCAACCGATTTTAGAAATTTAACCATTCAAGTATGCAAACGGGTACGCATACTTAAGTGGCCTGCGTTTGGGTTCGCAGGTATCCGAACGGTTATGCATATTCAGTACACTTCCAAATCCCATAAGAAATTCTCGGACCTATACCTTACGCAAGTATGCGTACCAGTATGTGTACTTGGTGCACGAAATTTCACAACTACAAGTACGCATACGGGTATGCATACTTTAGTTCCTGTCATGGATCACATACATGCAATAATGAACACTATGTTTATAATCCAATGATGTTTAAGTATTCTAAACTCTTATTTTAATCATTGAAACTTTCTTAGAGGATGACAAAAGCCGTTTTCACACACTATTAGCATCAGAGCAATTTTCAAGTTATTGAAATAATCATAACAAAATATTCCAAGTCTATACCAAATGATTGTATCACAAAAATCACGTAAGATGTTACTCGGAGATTTTCACATGATCATCTCTTGACTTTCGTCTAGAATATAAGATGAACTTGGTTAAAACAGAAGCGTTTTAACACATATTCCGAGAAATATGTAAGCAAGTTAAATTCATCTCGAAATCTCAAATGTGTATAATCGACAACTATATAGTAATACGACTTTTGTCTCAATATAGGAGATAGAGTAGAAATATACTTTCCAAGTGATAGATGAGTTTTAGTCTCCACATGCCCTTTGTTGATGAAGCTCCACAAGCTCGCCTTAGTAGTTATTCTTATTCAATCGATGAACGTCGTGAAGTCTAATGCTAAACTACACAATCTATCCTAGTCCGAGACATTACTATAAGTATACTAGAAATCAAGACTTATAGTTTTGATCACTAACATTGACAAATAAGCTTGAAACAGAAATGCTTGCTAGTTCGACCGAGCAATGCTCTCTCTCTTTGTCAATTTTAGTGATAAAACTATCAACACATATGGATTAAAAACTAAATAAACTTTGTAGCTTCTCATCCAAATGCTTGATCTCATTGATTCTTCAACATTAATCGAAATCTTCGTCACTTCCAAGTACTCCAATGATTCCAAATGTGTTGAATTCTACATCATTGTTGTTGAAGATCTGTAGCTATAACAATGAGAAAACAGTTTCTTTCAATCATTGTTATACAGTGCCATAGTATCATTATACAACATCAAAGTCCAATCCTATCACAACTTGGACAACAATACTATTGTGGTATATATCACTCCCCCTTAGTCAATACTTCATCTCAACATGAAAACCACTCCCCCTTACATAATGATCTGTAAACCATATGTATTTGTATTGTGAACTACATATTAATTCTCCCCCTTTTTGTCAATATAAATTGGCGAAGGTACGAAAACCAGTGGAATCATCATGAAATTTTCATAGAGATACTTCATGACCAAAAGAGAATAACATACCAACTTTTTTATATGCCATCAAATATCCGAAACTAAATGCATTCATCAAGGAGTTTATAAAGATACAAGATAACCCCTACAATATTCCACAGCCACACTCTCCACAAATATTTGGCAATTAAGCACAAGCTCAATTAAGAACTCTCCCCATAAAATGTAGTTCAGTGTAACCTGACAATCTATCTTTCACATAAAAGTGAACTTGTACTTCAGTGTAACCGGACAATCTATCTTTTGCATTCCTGAAGATTGTATCACATCTCCCGTAGATTTTTTGTTCATTCATACAATGAAATCGCAGAGATTCTGCTATGTTCATTCACACATGTAGCTTCCAATCATCGTATGTATCTGATCTCCTTGTGCAACATGAGGTTTTATCTATTTCGTGTTGTATGTGTTCTATTTTGTGTTGGATACAATGTTCCATCGTAGTGTTCAATCTGGAAAAAAATTATTTCCAACGGAGTACCTTTTCATCAATGAGTATAATGGATTTTCGTACTCCGAAAGAAGTGAATCTTCATGCATAGAATTTAAAATTTAATTCATAAGAAAATCTGAAACAAATAAAGATCTAAGACTGTTAACATGTTCTCCATCTAAGTCACAATAGACATGAAAACAAACATAACTAAATTAAAACATTCTCCACATAAATATTGGAGAAACCATCTCGAAAAAATCAGTCCTTGAGGAAATCAGCATTTCGGTAAGTAGTTCAGAATTCCTTATTAACATTTTGACCTCTTTATGTCTAAAAGAGATTGCGAGGCTTCAATTCTGATCGCGTAACTTGAAAAATAAGGCAAAGTAATCAAAACGTGTATCAAAAAGATGAAGATCTTCCCCGGTTAATACGAAAGAGTCTTAATTTTTGGTACTAACATGTTTATCCAAATCGGGAATTCTACACTGTGATAGATAGTTAATGTAGTAAAAATTATTACAATCCTTATGTTATTGACCTTCTCCGTTTCGCATGGTTTCCAGTTTTGAAGAATCATGCTTCCGTTAACCGTATTGCCAAAAAAAAAAAAGATTGCTACTTCAAAAATAAAAATAAATAAATGACTGCAAATATATGTAAGATAAATTAGGGTTGTTGCTAAGACTTCCCACTACAGAATCTTCTCAAAGATTCAAGAATTAGTTACCTCTTTTCTCCTCGCCTTGTTCTTTCTGTATGAAGATCGTATTCATCGACAAAAACCTGTTCACTGCATATATGTATAGAGTCTGGTATCTTTGTTGACATTAAGATGATTTGGTCCGTTATAAAAACTATATAGGGTTGACGAAATGCATCGGAATTCATCAACACTTTTGAGCAGAATTAATGGAGATGAATAGCTAGATGTTTATGTCTACGAAAAGCCATTTTTATAAATTCATGAAACGGGACGCGCGGACACTACAAAATTCTCAAAAAACTGGTACATAGTATTTTGTGTATTTTCCTAAAAATTAGAAAATAATGTATGTGTATGGGTGTTGTGCTCAAAAGGTTATTAAACACATGGCACAATCAAATTGCATACATGCCCAACCAAGGGAAGTGTTTAGGATTGATCTAAATGTTTGAATTTTAAAGGAAAAGTGTTATGTGTATAGAAACATTTTGTACGAAAAGCCATTTTTGAAGAGACATGCAGTAAGGAGGAATTGGGTGGTTTCATCATAACACCCTTTCGTTTAAATGTCTCTTACACTGATTACGCGTAAGGATATAGCTGATTTTCATTCGGTGGAGTTTTACATATTTTGGTGTTAGTAATAATGCAGAAAGACGTCTTCTTGCAAAATCGGCTTAAAAATGAATATAATACCAAGTGTCTCAATAATTTTATTTTCATAGAACTATGTACTTATCCTCTTGAGCGGTTCTGGTATGAAAAGCCATGAACTCTGAAAAGACACTACGTAGTTTTGTGCCATAAGTTTCAAAAACCATGTAAAGGTGAAAAGATTTTTAAAATGGTTTTAACCAAAGAGTTTCCAACCGGACAATCTATCTTTTGCATTCCTGAAAAGACACTATGTAGTTTTGTGCCATAAGAACTCTCCCCATAAAATTTCAATCCCGAAAAAAGAACAAGAGCGACCTTACTTTTACATGAAAAGAAAGATTTCTTTGGACAATAACAAATCAATTTCTATCCAAAAATCTCAATTGAATTAAACACAAGTAAAATCATCAATTTAATTGGTTATGCTCAACATAAGAGAACTTACGGAGCAACACAGTATGTGCACAAAGATGTGGATCATGGAAAGACCAATACTGCGGAATAATCAAAGATTTATTTTATTTTTCACCACAATTTTCATAATGACATATAATAGACTTAATCTATGTAGACAAAAGTTCATCCTTTTTTCTATCAATATTTGCATAATGACATAAAAGGCTTAACTTTTGAAGTCAAAATTTCATTCTATATATTATCAATACTTTCATATTGACATACAATAGAGTTAACTTTTGAACAAATATGGGACAGTCAAGGTTCACGGACGTAAACAACATATCCCATAATAATTTGCAATATATAAAACCATAAAGATTAATATTGCAAATATTATCTTCTAAATAAACTTTAGAATTTAAGTAAATAAATCTAAAAACATTGTAAGATGAAAACATCGACAATAGCTATGTGTACTCACAATAATGGCTATTCCAAACCCTTGTTATCCTTCTTAAAAACACAAGAATAAATTCTCATAAGAAGTTTCCTAGACAAAGAATTAAAAACTAAATAACTCTAATACCAAAAGAAACTGATCACAAACTCAAATCAACATTCATGTAGGAAGCTTCATGGGTTTTAATACCTTCAAGCTTGTGACGGATGGTATTTACTTCATCTTTGGACACGGTATTCTTCTTGAGATGATTCTCAACATGTGTCTTCATGAAAGCGAGGTCAGAGTTAACCTTTTTCAACTCAGTTCTTAACATGTCAAGATTTTTTAAGGTATTAACAAGAAGAACTTTTCCATCATTAAACTGACGGATGAAACTAGTTAAAGAGTTGTTCAATTGCTATATTATCATAGAAGTATACAAGAACACAATTGATGCAAAATCTGTTTGATTTACTCGAATAAATTCATGAACATTATAGCCACGGTTTGCAAATAATTTACTCCTTAATATATAAATGTATTAGTTCATGAGCCAACCAATTTTAGAACTTTAGCCATTCAAGTATGCAAACGGGTACGCATACTATAGTAGACGGTCTGAGTTTGGGTTCGCCAGTATGCGAACTGTTACGCATACTTATTACACTTCCAAATCCCAGAAGAAATTCTCGGACCTATACCTTACGCAAGTATGCGTACCAGTATGTGTGCTTGGTGCACGAAATTTCACAATTACAAGTACGCATACGGGTATGCATACTTTAGTTCCTGTCATGGATCACATACATGCAAGAATGCACACTATGTTTATAATCCAATGATGTTTAAGTATTCTAAACTCTTATTTCAATCATTTAAACTTTATTAGGGGATTACAACAGCCGTTTTCACACACTATTAGCATCAAAGAAATTTTCAAGTTATTGAAATAATCATAACAAAATATTCCAAGTCTATACCAAATGATTGTATCACAGAAATCACGTAAGATGTTAGTTGGAGATTTTCACATGATCATCTCTTGACTTTCGTCTATAATATAAGATGAACTTGGTTGAAGCGATAGATGAGTTTCAATTTCGAGAAATATGTAAGAAAGTTAAACTCATCTCGAAATCTCAAATGTGTATAATCGACAACTATATAGTAATACGACTTTTGTCTCAATATTGGATATAGAGTAGAAATATACTTTCCAAGTGATAGATGAGTTTTAGTCTCCACATGCCCTTTATTGATGAAGTTCCACAAGCTCGCCTTAGTAGTTCTTCTTATTCAATTGATGAACGTCGTGAAGTCTAATGCTCAACTACACAATCTATCCTAGTCCGAGACATTAATATAAGTAGACTAGAAATCAAGACTTATAGTTTTGATCACTAACATTGACAAACAAGCTTGAGATAGCAACGCTTGCGAGTTCGACCGAGCAGTGCTCTCTCCCTTTGTCAATTTTAGTGATAAAACTATCAACACATATGGATTACAAAATAAATAAACTTTATAGCTTCTCATCCAAATGCTTGATCTCCTTGATTCTTCATCATTAATCGAAATCTTCGTCACTTCCAAGTACTCCAATGATTCCAAATGTGTTGAATTCTGCATCATTGTTGTTGAAGATCTGTAGCTATAACAATGAGAAAACAGTTTCTTTCAATCATTGTTATACAATGTCATAGTATCATTATACAACATCAAAGTCCAATCGTATCACAACTTGGACAACAATACTATGGTGGTATATATCACTCCCCCTTAGTCAATACTTCATCTCAACCTGAAAACCACTCCCCCTTACATAATGATCTGTAAACCATATGTATTTGTAGTGTGAACTACATATTAATTCTCCCCCTTTTTGTCAATATAAATTGGCAAAGGTACGAAAACCAGTGGAATCCTCATGAAATATTCATAGAGATACTTCATGACCAAAAGATAACAACATACCAAATTGTTTAGATGCCATCAAATATCCGAAACTAAATGCATTCATTAAGGAGTTTATAAAGTTACAAGATAACCCCTACAATATTCCACAACCACACTCTCCACAAAGATTTGGCAATTAAGCACAAGTTCAATTAAGAACTCTCCCCATAAAATGTCATTCCCGAAAAAAGAACAAGAGCGACCTTACTTTTACATGAAAAGAAATATTTCTTTGGACAATAACAAATCAATTTCTATCCAAAAATCTCAATTGAATTAAACACAAGGAAAATCATCAATTTAATTGGTTATGCTCAACATAAGAGAACTTACGGAGCAACAAAGTATATGCACAAAGATGTGGATCATGGAAAGACCAATACTGCGGAATAATCAAAGATTTATTTTATTTTTCACCACAATTTGCATAATGACATATAATAGACTTAATCTTTGTAGACAAAAGTTCATCCTTTTTTCTATCAATATTTGCATAATGACATAAAAGGATTAACTTTTGAAGTCAAAATTTCATTCTATATATTATCAATACTTTCATATTGACATACAATAGAGTTAACTTTTGAACAAATATGGGACAATCAAGGTTCACGGACGTAAACAACATATCCCATAATAATTTGCAATATATAAAACCATAAAGATTAATACTGCAAAGATTATCTTCCAAATAAACTTTAGAATTTAAGTAAATAAATATAAAAACATTGTAAGATGAAAACATCGACAATAGCTATGTGTACTCACAATAATGGCTATTCCAAACCCTTGTTATCCTTCTTAAAAACACAAGAATAAATTCTCATAAGAAGTTTCCTAGACAAAGAATTAAAAACTAAATAACTTTAATACCAAAATAAACTAATCACAAACTCAAATCAACATTCATGTACGGAAGCTTCATGGGTTTTAACACCTTCAAGCTTGTGACGGATGGTATTTACTTCATATTTGGACACGGTATTCTTCTTGAGATGATTCTCAACATTTGTCTTCATGAAAGCAAGGTCAGAGTTAACCTTTTTCAACTCAGTTCTTAACATGTCAAGATTTTTTAAGGTATTAACAAGAAGCAGTTTTGCATCATTAAACTAACGGATGAAACTAGTAAAAGAGTTCTTCAATTGCTATATTATCATAGAAGTATACAAGAACACAATGGATGCAAAATCGGTTTGATTCACTCGAATAAATTCATGAACATTATAGCCACGGTTTGCAAAGAATGTACTCCTTAATATATAAATGTATTAGTTCATGAGCCAACCGATTTTAGAACTTTAACCATTCAAGTATGCAAACGGGTACGCATACTTAAGTAGACGGCCTGAGTTTGGGTTCTCCATGCGAACGGTTACGCATACTTATTACACTTCTAAATCCCAGAAGAAATTCTCGGAACTATACCTTACGCAAGTATGCGTACCAGTATGTGTACTTGGTGCACGAAATTTATAAACTACAAGTACGCATACGGGTATGCATACTTTAGTTCCTGTCATCGATCATATACATGCAAGAATGCACACTATGTTTATAATCCAATGATGTTTAAGTATTCTAAACTCTTATTTCAATCATTGAAACTTTATTAGAGGATGACAAAATCCGTTTTCACACACTATTAGCATTAAAGCAATTTTCAAGTTATTGAAATAATCATAACGAAACATTCCAAGTCTATACCAAATGATTGTATCACAGAAACCATGTAAGATGTTTCTCGGAGATTTTTACATGATCATCTTTTGACTTTCCTCTAGAATATAAGATGAACTTGGTTGAAGCGAAAGCTTACCAACACATATTCTGAGAAATATGTAAGCAAGTTAAACTCAGCTCGAAATCTCAAATGTGTATAATCGACAACTGTATAGTAATACGACTTTTTCTCAATATAGGAGATAGAGTAGAAATAGACTTTCCAAGTGATAGATGAGTTTTAGTCTCCACATACCCTTTGTTGATGAAGTTACACAAGCTCGCCTTAGTAGTTCTTCTTATTCAACTGATGAACGTCGTGAAGTTTAATGCTCAACTTCACAATCTATCCTAGTCCGAGACATTACTATAACTAGACTAGAAATCAAGACTTATAGTTTTGATAACTAACATTGACACACAAGTTTGAGATAGCAACGCTTGCGAGTTCAACCGAGTAGTGCTCTAACAACAACATTAGTAATTCTACCAAACTTAAAAGCTTTAAATTCTTTCTCAATCAAGGTAGGAGATAAACCACCTACAAAATCCTCTTTATCGTTAAATGACCATAATTACCGTTACTCGTCTTATTATAATTCTCACCCTTTTGAGTGCAAGGATTATAATGCTCACATCCTAGCATTACTTTTTGATGCGTGTCGTGAGTGAATAATGGAAACAAGGATCGATCCCACGAAGAGCAGGGAGTTTTTAGTTGTCAAATGTCACAAATAAGGGGATTTTGTTTATAGGTTGCAAATAAAGCAAATAAATTAAGATGTAACCAAGGATGAATAGTATGACCGAGGAGTCCTTCTTCGTTACCAAACAATCGTCAAAGTAATATAAGTATTTATTCGTCATTAATCATAGATTATCACCAACCGTAGGGTAACATATATGATTAGAAACCTCAAAGACTCCTAATATCACCGAATAACACGTACTCTATGCTATCAAATTGTATCCGTCTGAGCCATCTTGAGGTATGCTTACAAGACGTAACTCAATCAAATGATTTAGGGTTTATGAATCTAGGTTCGGTCCAAATATTTAAACTCGGTATAATCCGTTCAATTACTAATATTGTTTCTACACGTGATTTATCCACACAATCCCTTTGCAAGGTATCACGTTTTCTACTCGTGTAAAAGTGATTGAGGTTGAGGTTGAGAAAATATATAACTCCTAGCAATTGAATTCCGTGCGCACATTCCAACTTTAAGCACACTTCTTCATCGATTTCCAACATCCATTTACCATACTGGAAATTCCACTTTGCTTGTGGCTTACGATTTTTTTTTATTAATTTACATGGGAAGTGTCCTAAGGAGTTTTTGGGATTACAATGAGTTTTTGGAATTACTACGTGGCGATCTTAATTTAGATCTTAACATGCATTACACGGACCCCATTTTTTTTAGTATGCCTCAAAAGTTAAAATTGGATTCCAAAGCAGAGCACGAGGTTTTTAACCATAAATTCCACCGGTTCGATTTCTCTTTCTCATGCGATTTTTTTTCCGTTTTCTATTTAAAATATACGAACAACTCAAAAAATTACAACTCTGAAACACTATCATCCGGTAGGAAATTGGTTGGAAGCCTAGCAACAAGCTGAGATCCAACTCCTTTATGAATGACTACACATAACCTATGAAAACGAAATTCACCAACTCGAACATTCGCATCATGGCTAGCAATATAATTGCGCAAGCGCTTCAAAAAAACTACAGTATCATCACCCAACTCTACCAAAGTGCTAAAGGTAAGAACCCCAAAACCATAACCTTGAAACGCGTATTCTTGCGAGTAACAACATTCTTAATATCCAGAACCGGGGTAAAGGTACGAATTCCACGACCAGTAAAAGGTGAAACACCAGTCATATCTAGACAAACATCATGCCCGTTATCCTAATTATAAACAAATATATCCGCTGGTCTCAGAGCAATACAGTTATTCGCAAGGAAACCTAAGTCCACATCTTTCCTAGCCAACACTCCTGCACGATAACACATGTCTGCAATAATGTCATGCACCAAATCGTGTCTAAGCTTAAGCCTAACTTCATTCGCACAATGCAAGGCATGATCCCCAAAGACATCCATATCTCTTTTGTAAAAGGGACAAGTACCATCTGTTTCGAATAAGGGAATCCCTAATCTGCAATGAATAATAATACTAAATTTCCTAGATCCAATAAGTTGATTGAGCCCCAGAAATAGAATTTCCATAAGGAAATCCCAGGCATTTATTTTTTTTTGGTTACACTGCCATAATACTAAATCACGCTCCGTCATAGAATAATTGGTGGGAATGTTCTTCTTTACAACATCAAAGTAAATTATTTCCAGGGAGTTCATGGAATGGGTGGAAAAAATTACTAGTTCTAATAGGAGAAACAATCCCACACAAATAGTTAAGAGATTCCAAAGCTTGCTAGAAAGAATGGCCAATACCAGTGATGCATGTGCGTCCGTTTCAAAATAGTGGACTGCAATTCTAGGGTCTATAAACAAGACGCAAGAAAACAATAATGCTTAGTGTCCTGCATAGTATATACCCCCATGCCGCCCAGTTTGAATGGCAAGGTATAGAGTCTCTGTTGAAGAAGCCCATAACCAGGCCCATCACCTGTGATAATGTGTTTAAGGAATTGAAACAAACGAGCATCAAATAATTCTTGAGATTCTTGTATAAATTCAGTTCTAGTAGTTCTCAGAGTAAAGTAAAATCGAGACACACCCGAACAATTCCTACACAAGAGTAGTTCACATTGAGGGTCTTCTAGTTTCTCTATCACATCAATAAGAGCCATAGTCTTGTGCACCCTGCCATCAACCAAGTCTTCATTGAATTGGGTATCAAGGATGACCGGTCAACCCAAAAGTTTCACACCCTTGTACTACAAGCTTCCATACCCATCATAAACACTCTTTACTCTTCATCTTCCCACATAAATTCATTTTTCTTCTGCTTTTTGTTGGTTTTTGGAAACTAACTTCATATAGTTAATCTCCGAAACTTAATTCACATGGGAAGTGTCCTAATTAGGTCCCCGATTAGAAAAAAAAATACTGACAATCAACCAAACTATCACTACTTCTCTATCCAATGATATTATTATCCCCATTAACAAAATCTACGTGTTGGAGACAGTTACTAACAAAAATCTCTTTAGAAAGATTCATCTCTTGTGCCCAAGAGATATTCCAAAAAAGCGCAGTTGCTTCAGCACCAACCGCATCTTAAATCAGTCCAAAGTATAAACTACAACCTTTTATCCTTTCCGCAATATCACACCAAATGAAACCCATACCCATATTAAAGTCTTTAAAAGAACCATCAACATAAATAAAATGATTCACATCTTTACAGACTATCTTAAACGCTTTTCTAGTAACCTGAGTAACCAAAGGAGAGAACATATAAATGTTTATCATTCTTCTTACATCCAAAATAGTATTAAGCATATCAATGTTTACTTTTTTAAAAACAACATCACATCTCATCTTCCATATGCACCACATTACTATAACACCATTGCTAGGCCAGATCGCAGCAACAGAAGAGACTTCTAAATCTTTATCAAACCAATACAATAAGACATCTTCTGGACAATTTGAATCGACTGAAACTAAATACTGCAGAGATAAACCAAACTAGATATGCAATACAATAGAACATTTAAAGAACAAGTGAGAGATCGACTCTTCATCATCCTTACACAACGGACAAATTTTATCTATATAAGGATTATAGAACTTCAGCAAGACATTTACAGGCAACAATTGTGCAAAAAATTTCCACATAAAGAAATTAATCTTCGGAAGACAATCTAAATTCCACAATATTCTCCAGAAAAAAGCTTCATCCATACAAACACTTTCATTTGTAAATACTTTATAAGATGATATTATTGTATAATTATCATTCCTAGTATGAGCCCACATTATCCTATCATTTTCCCCTGGAGTTAACCTAATAGTACAAATTTTTTTGACTTAAACCTGAGTAAATAATGCATTCAACAAACCCAAGTTCCAGCAACTATTGTGAACATCAATAAGATCACTGACCAAGAAAAAATCCTTATGACAAGGATTAACAGAAACAAGAGAAGGAGTTTCAAAAGGAATCCAGTTTGAGAGCTATATATTAGTAAATGAGCCACTATTAATTTTTATAACTATATTGGACTTAGTGAAACCTAAACTATTTAATATACAATTTCCAAATCCGCGAGGAAGAATCAGCTATCTTGTTAATTTCTAATAAATTCTGATTCGGATAATATTTATTCTTCAAAAAACTAGTTAATAAAACATCAGGATTCTGCAGTAATCTTCATCCCAATTTAGCAATGAAAACCCTATTTGTAGCATCAGTATTCCTAATTCCCAACCCACCACATAGTTTAGACTTGCCTATATCTCTTTTTCAATAAGTCCTTTGAATATAATCAATCTTAAAAGTTACCTTCTTAGGAAGCGGAAAACACGCCATATGATACACAACAAGGATAGACAAAACATGTTTAGTCACAACAGTTATGCCAGCAACATTAAATTTTGTTATTATTACAATAATTTTAATCTAGAATAAATTTTATCAATTAAGAATTGAAAAGTTTTAAACTTACCAACATCCATCCACCACAGTGAAAATTTCACTTTGCTTTAGCTTCCCAATCAATGTTTTAGCCTGACGTTTTTAAGGGCGATTCCAAAAGAATTAGGAGCGACACAAAAATACAAAATAGGTTAAAAATACTTATATGTCCCTTCATAATCGGTAGTTTAGTTTTTTTATATCTACCGATTGCAAAATCTCATTTTTTGGGAAACTCTATATTCCATAGTTATATGAACTATTTTGACTACCCATTATAGGCTAAACCAAATTAGAAAAATAGAGGATTTTTGTAAAATGTCATTTTGGGGCAACTCTATATTCGGTAGTCATATGAACTATCTTGACTACCAATTATGGTAGGATTTAGGCAAAGAGAGCCACTGTATAATCGGAAGTCAGGATATTACTACCGATTATAGGCTCAACCAAAATTCAAAAAATAGAGAATTTTTGCAAAATCTCATTTTGGGGATACTCTATATTTGGGAGTTAAATAATCTAAATTCTCTACCGATTATGGTAGCATTTTTGCCAAAGGTCTACTTTAATCGGGAGTCAAGATAACTTCATTTACGTGGGGTTATTCAATTGGGATTTTCAGAGATATCGAAAGAATTTTTTTGTTAGAGATTTGGGAAGACTCTCAATAAATCTATTGATTTTGGGTGACTCTCCGAGTGATTTTTAGGAAATCTCAGTGAGTCATTGGGACAAATATATAGAAATTTTATCTTTTACATACTTCAAATTGAAAGGAAAAACAATTCAAAAATCATTGTATAAAACTAATATATAATATATAATATATAATAAATAATTCATATAATTATTTATGAATTATTATAATATATAATAAGGAGCCTAGCTTGTTAGGCTTCCAGCTAGTTTCATGTAATAATATTAAATAATTTTATTTATTATAATATAAAAAAATGGAAGAATATAATCAATGAAAAATTGTAAATTTAGAAACCGTGACTATTTAGTCAACTGAAAATTAAACCAAATTGAACGTGAACATAATGCATGGGTTGAGATCTCACATAATGTGGAATTTTTGGAAAATAATTGTTTTTTTTTTTATATGTGGATGAAATTTATTATAGCTTATTTGTTTTTTTATTTTATTTTTTTGAATATCCTAAAGTCTCTACAAATATCACCTATTTTGGAGAGACTTTGGTTAAGCCTTTTATGGTATATTTTCACTTAAAAGTCTCTAAGAGCAGCTGCAGCGGGGCGATCATAACTAAAGAGCAAAGAGCAAAAAAAAAGACCAAAATTTGGGTTTAGTCCGTGTTGCAACGCAGTGGAGGGAGAGTAAAATTTGGTCAGGCGCAACTTTAAGTTACGCCTGAATCAGGCGTAAGAGGGAGGTTCCGCCCCATTTTCATTTTTTTTTGTAGGGCGTAACTTTGAGTTCCTATCGACTTTCAGAAAGTCACTATCCAATAACAAAAACTTTCATAGATTTACAAAGACTCCCTATCGACTAACAAGATATTTGGAATGTCTCCAAAATTCCTTATAAATCTCAATTGACTAACCCCTGTTACTTTATATTCGGAAGTTATATAAACTAAATTGACTCCCAATTGTGGATTAGCTTCCCGATTGTAAAGTTATCTACCGATTGTAAAGTTATCTACCGATTGTAAATGCTAGTTTGGCCATTAAAAAAAATAGGAGATAGGGGATGGTGGCTACATTTTGAACTTTTTTTGTTTTTGTGTCTCCCCTAATTTTTTTTTGGAGTAACCCCTAAAAATGCTAGGTTTTTTTAGGTCATTCGCTCTATAATATTCAAAATACATGTGACCTTTTCCCTTGTTGACTAGGAAATATCTAGAGAAAGAAACCTCTAGATATGACCGGCTATGCTAGAGCAAGAAGACTCTAGAGAATTATGGACTAGTCAAACTTTCTTGGTGTACGGACTAGCCTAGGTCTCTCTAGACTTTACTTTGTCTAGAAAGTTATTTACCTTTCCTTAATCTACTTGACTAATCTAGATTTTTCTAGATTTACTTAATCACAAATTAACTAATATTTTTAACACCCCCACTTAATTTGTGATGTTAAGCTTGTCTCTAAAACGATTGAATTTATCCACCGTGACTGTTTTTGTGAAAATGTCCGCATTTTGATCTTGTGTCAGACAGAATTGGAGCTCAATTTCCTTGTTTTCGACCAGTTCTCTAATGAAGTGGTGTCGTAGATCTATGTACTTCGTCCGTCCGTGGAAGACTGGATTTTTTGTCATTGCAATTGTAGAAATATTGTCACAGCAGATAGCCGTCGGCTGCTTTTGCCTTTGTTGTAGGTCGGTCATTATTCTTCTCAACCATACTGCTTCACATGCTGCACTTGTTGATGCTATGTACTCTGTTTCGGCTGACGATAGTTCCACCGTACTTTGTTTTTTAGAACTCCAAGAGATAACTTTTGTTCCCATATAGAAAAATAGCCTGATGTGCTCTTTCGGTCTTCAATAGAGCTTGCCCAATAGCTATCTGTGAAGCCAATTAAATCATTATCTTTTTCTTTTGTATACTTGATGCCAAAATTCTTTGCTCCCTTGATATACCGAAGAATTCTCTTTGCGGAAGCATAGTGTGACTTGCTTGGCTCGCTCATAAACCGAGAAACAATGCTGGTTGCATTGACGATGTCTGGCCTTGTATTTGTTAAGTAGATCAGTGAGCCGACTAGACTTATGAATAAGGTTGGATCGACCTTTGTCACTCCATCATTTTTTACCAACTTCTCATTGGTATCCATTGGAGTTGCAATTGGTTTGCAATCCATCATGTTGAACCTTTTTAGTAAGTCTTCTCCATATTTTTCTTGGGAAATGAATATTTCTTCTGGAGATTGTTTTACTTGAATCCCAAGAAAATATCGCATAAGTCCTAAGTCTGTCATCTCATATTCTTTCATCATCTCCTTCTTAAATTTTTCTGCCATCTCTTGTTTTGTGCTGACATAAATTAAATCATCAACATAGATACATACGATTAGGAAATCCGTACCTTGTTTTCTTATGTAGAGGGATGGCTCACTTGGACTTTTCTCAAATCCATTATCTCGGAAATACTTGCCGATTTTGCTGTTCCATGCACGTGGTGCTTTCTTTAGGCCATATAGTGCTTTGCGGAGACGATAGATCATTTTTTGTTTTCCTTTCCAGACGTATCCTTGAGGTTGTTCCACATACACCTCTTCTTCAAGTTCTCCATTTAGGAACGCCGACTTTACGTCCAATTGGTAGACCTTCATTTTTAGTTGAGCTTCCAAGGATAACACCATCCAGATTGTTTCCATGCGAGCGACTGGGGCGAATGTCTCATTGTAGTTAATTCCTGGTTGCTGGGAAATTGAACCGTCTTCATTATATTTTGTCTTGAAGACCCATTTCAGACCAATTATTTCTTTGTCAATTCACTGATTAACAAGCTCCCATGTCTTATTTTTCTCGATTACTCGCATTTCTTCATCCATGGCATGTCTCCATTTTTCTTCTTTTGCCGCTTCCTCATATTTGTGAGGTTCTAGTGCTATAAATGCACAATTAGATGTATTATAAATATCTACTAGGGAAATCACCCTTCTAGGTGTGGCACTTGCTTATGATGAACTTGGGATTTGTTGTGCTGGACTTGGAGATCTCGGGCTAGCTGGTGGAGTACTTTCCTCCTGACGCGGCTGATCTGGCTCGTCTTCAATGAGTAGTGGCAACTCGTGGTTGTCTGTTTCATCATTCCAATCCCATGATTGGAATTCATCAAAGATAACATCTCTTGAAATTACCAGTTCCTTTGTGTCAGGATTTATAAGTTTTGAATTCATCAAAGACAACATCTCTTGAAATTAACAGTTCCTTTGTGTCAGGATTTATAAGTTGAGTTAATTTGTAAAAGGGTCGCATCTTTTTGGCTATATTAGGGTCTGGGTCGTAGAAGTTGTAGTTGATGCGTTTGGGTCGAAGACTAACTTTGACTGCCTAACATTTTTACCAGAATACCCTTATAAAATTGTTTAAGGACATAATATCCTAACATCGTTAAGAAACTAACTGGGTCTAACAGATCCGATCCATTTATAAACGGACCCATATTTTTCCCGTGAATTGGTTTGTAGGGTATATATTCCAGCTATAAGAGAACCCAAAGTTTTAGGTTTTGGTTTATCTTCTTTGTTAGAACGGCTGCTACTGCGACTGCGATTCATAATTGAAAGATAGATATTCCAATTGAAGAGAATAGTTAGGGATTACATTTATTATCAGTACTTCATAATTTCCCCTTTACCAAAAACAGGTATACAATAATTTCATCCCTCTGTGATTTGTGTTTAAATTCTAGGATTTCTATAATGTTAATTTATTAAATCTACTATCAGATTTGAAAAGTGAATTAGTGGAAATGATTCTTGATATGATCAATATAGTTGGTGACATGTGTATTATTCCATTCTCTTTGTTTAGATCCCATCTCCTTTGTAGAAGTTCCGTAGAATGGCTGGGTGTTTATATAATTGTCGGTTTTAATAATGAAATAATGGTGTTGTATGATTGTATATAGCTTTGTAGATTCCATTTTTTTTTGTATTTCTTTAATGATTCACATGGTAGTTTTCTAATTGTGTAAGGAAATAGTAAGTACTTTGTCGAAATTGATAGGTGTAATGTGTTGAAATATACGGTCCCATGCTTTGTATTCTTCCCATGACTTGATGTTTCCTCCTCCCACGTGTTGTCTTCTCCCTCGAGCTGCTCACCTATGCCCATATCTCCTCGCCCACGCCTCCATGCCTCCACGTGCTGTCTCCTCGCCCACGCCTCCACACCTCCATGTGCTGATGTCTTTTTCCCACGAGCTTGCTGTCTTCTCCTCCCACGCCTTGTTGTCCTCTTCGTCTATATAAGAGTCTGTTTGTAATCTTGTTGATAGAACACTTGAACATAATGTAATCCAACACAGAACAATCGAATACAATGTAAACCATTACCGTTCTCACCTGTGCCATGGCTATCCATTTCATAATGAATTAAATTTGTTTGGTTGTAGGATGGGTGGGGGACCAATTGTAGAAAGAAGAAAGGGAGTATTAATTCTGGTGACTCTTCAGAGAGTGAAGAGGTACATATACCTAATTATAAAGTAGAAAAATGCAATGGTAAGTGTGTTGCTGGTGAGGATTCTGATAAGGAAGAGGTTTTTGGGGATGATGTTGGTGTGGACTACTCTCTGTTTGAGAATACAGGAACTGGTGCAACTGATGTGAATGTTGAATCTGGAGAAGGTGATGCTTGCCATGTAACTAAATCTGGTGTTGGAGAAGTAGATTGGAGCATCTACCTTGGTTTGAGGAGCAATGAAGATTGGCTAACTGAGCAGGAAGAGGAAGAGGAAATAAAACATGTTAAAAGACATGTCAACATTAATGATGTAGATCCTGAAGATGGGTATCATTCAGACTTTTCAAGCTCAAGTGAAGATTCAATCCCAAGTGATGTAGACGATGAGGATGATGATATAGGAAATAAGATTTTGGATGAAGCAGATGGGGGTGATAATTACGCTGAATTCATTAGTCTAACAACAAATTGCTTGGAAAGCAGCCAAATCTTACAATGAAATTGATTATAATCAAGCAATTAAGGATTTAGGTGAAACAAAGATGCAAGCAAGATAATGGCTGGAGAAACATGACTTATCTCAGTGGACAAGATGTAAGTTTGACAAGACAAGCAAGTGTGAGAATGTAACTAACAACTTCAGTGAGTCCTGGAATAGTTGGATTCATGACTTGAGGGCATTACCCATATGCAAGTTTGTTCGGCAGTACCAAATTCTGATCATGAGGTTGATGCATGACAGGAAAGAAGTTGCGCTAAGTGAACAATGGAACCCAGATGGGTTGGTTCCAAAGGAAGAAAAAAGATTAGAGAGGCATAGAAATAGGCAACATTTGTTTACTTGCTACCCTTCTACTAATACTAAGTGGCTAGTGGAAAGTGATAATGATATGTCTTACAAGGTTGATTTGGATAAAAAGAGTTGTGCATGTGGGGCATGGGAGGTTGGTGGAATTCCGTGTGTTCATGTGATGGTTTTTATCTTCCCTATGGGTCATGATGATAACAGGTAACAGACAATTCATAATCAAGTGTTTCGACTGTTGTGTTTCAAATTTAGGATGTCTAATTTCGAATATTGTGTTTGAAAAATAACCTACAAATTGCATGTGCAGATATGTAGATAAGTTTTACGCTGTTGAAACATATATGAAGATGTATGCAGGGAGTGTTGAAGCATTGGATCCCATTGAAACATGGCCGCATGTGAGTTTCTCATTCAACAATAGGTTTGTAATTTTTTTGTATTTGTAGTTGCTAATTTTATGACCTTGTTAAATGTAGAATGAGTACATTGTGAAGCCACCAAGACTAGTACGGCCAGCTGGTAGGCCAAGAACCCAGAGGATCAAGGGTAGAGATGAGCCTGGATACGAAAACAGGAATGCACATAGATGCGGGAGGTGTGGAATCTATGGGAATCATAGAACTACTTGCAAGGGAGCTCCAGATGGATGTGAATCTTCTACTGGTAAGTTCATGTTACACTTGTACTACTAACTTATTTTCTAACATTTGAATTGGTCACTCACTTGATTTTGTTTGTTGTTGGTGAATCACAGGTATTCACATATACCATGCTCCACATATTAGAAAGCCACCAATTACAATTACTGGAACTGGTGAACATGTGGACTATAGCATGCCAGTAAGATCCACTGCAGGGATTAGGACAACTGGTTTTCATGGTAGTAGTGTTGGTGCAAGTGAAAGTGGTGGTGGAAATGTAACAGTTGATGTAACTATAACTGGTGATGATGCAATTGGTGCTTCTACTCAGCCTGCCAGAGGGGGTACTACCAGGAGAAGAGGAAGAGCTGGTGATGCTAGAGGAAGAAGAGGTGGTGATGAGGGAAAGAATGGTGGGGCTTCTTCTCAATCTGCTAGAGTTGAAGGCCAATATTATCCAGGGACTCAGCCTGCCAGAGGAAGAGGTAGGGGAAGAACTGGTGTAAGGATGCGTGGTGCAGGTTTTGGTGTAGGACAATATTATCCAGTTGAAAACATAGGAAGAAGGGCTTCAAGGATGGAGCACTTGTTGTTTGGAGATGCTGGTGTTGCTGCCGAACAACAGCAACCAACTGCAGGAGAACCACAACAACCAACTGCAGAACCACATCGTCCACCTGCCAAGAGAGTGAAAACTGGCCCTCAAGTAGTGCAATGGAGGTACTAATTTACATGGCACTGAAGTTATAATTCTTCACATTCTGCTTTTTTAGTTGAATACAATTTTTTTGGTTTGGAGATGCCACTTTTATTGGTATTGTTGTTTGGAGATGCCACTTTTTTGCTTGAATGATAGTGACATTCAGTAATTTTACTTAAACAATTTCCATTGATGAACACAACTTTTGTATAAGGGGCAGTGACATTCTCTATGTATTTGAATTGCATCCATTCATTCACTTGTGTTGTACTGATCTAATCTCAGACATCATATTTTCACACGAGTAAACAGTGTAACACGGGTGACCCATGGGTCTAACGGTAACTGATTGCTTAACTTGGTCAAGCCGGGCGTTATTTTGACCATAATTGAAATGTCAACTAATAGTTGACTTGACGGTCAACTGTTAGTCTTCGACCCAAACACATTAACTACAACTTCTACGACCCAGACCCTAATATATCCAAAAAGATGCGACCCTTTTACAAATTAATTCTTATAAGTTTATATGCTTTAGACTCTCCGCTGTACCCGATGAATATTAACTTTTCTCCTCTTTCATCGAACTTTTCTCTATGTTGGGATGGAATATGTGAGTATGCTACACAACCAAAAATTATGAAAGAAGTTACCTCGGGCTTTTTCTTAAACCAAGCTTCATATGGAGTTTTGTTGAGAACTTCTTTTGTTGGCGAACGATTAAGGATGTAAACCGCCGTGTTGACTGCTTCAGCCCAGTAAGTGTTGGGTAGCTTCCTTGCTTTTAGCATGCTGCGAGCCATTTCTACGATCGTACGATTTTTCCTTTCCGCGACGCCGTTTTGTTGTGGAGCGTATCGAACTGTAAGCTCCTTCTTAATTCCATTTTCTTTACATTAGTTGATAAATTTAGTTGAAGTAAATTCTCCACCACAGTCTATACGGAAAACCTTCAATTGATGGCCACTTTGCTTCTATGCAAACGCCTTGAACTCTAGGAATTTAGTGAATGCCTCGGACTTTTGCTCGAGAATATACACCCACATCATCCTGGTATAGTCGTCCACGAATAAGAGAAAATACCTTCTGTTGTTGAGTGAGGTTGTTCTTGTCAGACTGCATATGTGACAGACCAGTGAATTTACCCTCGAACGGGTTGACTTTCAACCCGATCAACAGAGCAAACCCCCCGATATGTCACTCAGAAGTAAAAATAAAATAAATATAAAATATACCATGGATATAAATTTACATTCATTTTAAATGTGAGCAAGAATGGATACAAGGTCAATGACAAGAATGAAAAAGAATTAAGAAAAAACTGCTTCATTGGAAATCATTTTGGATACTGGATACTTTGCAATTGAACAGCAGTTTAGACCACTTAATTAATTTATGTAAGAACACACGAAGCTATTCATACTTTTGTAAAGTCAAAGAAAACAAAAGCAACACGGTATAATGCCAATAAACGATTCAAAATGCTTAAAGGGAGGTTATATTAAACTAGATTAAACAATTGTACTATTAAAAAATAAATACATTTCTCAAACACATTTTTAACACCTGTATTGTTACTACTAGCAATGATTCTTAATTTAAATCAATGACACCTTTCTCTTTTACTGATATAATCAAAATTAACTAATTAATACAAGTAATATAGTTAAACGCATTTGATATTCAGTTCATGCAGACAGTTCTCGCCATAGTGCAGACAAATTCAGAAGCGATAGTTCAAGAGGGAAATACGATAGATGCCAAATACACTTAAACAAAAACGAGCCAACAGCCATACTAGCCTTGCATAAGTTGAGAACTTACAGAAAAGTAAAATATTTAAATATGCTAATATACGAATAAGAGGAGATATGCGATACACCAAGAACTAAACAGCAAAATAAGTTTATCTATATGCGCCAAAAATTAGACATGCAGTTTGCGGCATAACCAAGTTTTTCATTACAAACCATGCAAAGACTTCCTACTTGGTCCCATTATATATACAACAACAAAACACATGAAGATAGCATGGGACAACAACGAAATAAAACTACCCAGATAACCCCGTGATATACACATTATATACAAGCAAAAATACCAACTTTTGCTCAAGCTCCTGGCTGCAAGCTCTTCCCAAGCTTACTGCCTCAACCTCGCCTCGTACTCTGTGGGGGGAAAAACAAAACAAAACGGGGTGAGCGAATGCCCAGTAGGGGTAACGAAATATCGTACCAACGACAGATGAAATGAAAATCAAGCTAAAAGAGTTGAGCATCTAAAATCCAGAAGCATAAATATAAAGCTTGACAATTTCCAATTCATTTAAAATACTAGAAATGAAATAACCGTCAACCGGTGGTAAAAAAAAAATCCATGTTGCTACTAGTGAGGACCAAACTCTAATGTTAGGATAGTCAGGACCAAACTCTAATGTTAGGATAGTCAGGATATCAGCCACCGTCCCGGACGGTCTTCCGCGGGTAGCCACATTTGTGGGATGCCCCTATGGGCCTAACAAACTCACCTGTAGCCTTCCATAAACCATCAAAACATGCTCAACAAACGATTTCGGCAAACACAGTAAACTCCAAAGTGAAATGGTAATTCGGATCTCCAATGACCATTACAGCAAGTACATCTTTCCACGATACAAAGTAAGGTCATAAAATAAATCATCTCATGGAATTTGTTAAATGCATAAACAATTAATGACAAAGCAGGTGGATGATTTATAACACAAAGAAAACAAAGTAATGAATTGCAAGTACTGTGAAAGCATCAACAATTCAAACAATATAAGACTAATCAAATAAAAGAGCACAACCCAAAAAGAAAATAAGCTAGTGGAGTGAATTTGATAAATAAAGCAGCACATGTTTGAAATGTGTATCCAACCAAATGAAACAAGTTTGAACTGTTGATTAACAGAAAGATAAAAATGGCAACGCACTTTCCAACTTAAACAAACAAGGGACTATACAGGACCCATTCCTTCCATTTTCTTAAGCTTTTTTTTTTTTTTTTTTTTTTAAATCCAAGACTGCATGCAAATAATGCAAGTTAAAAGAAAAGAAAACTTAAGGGAGCCACAACTAAAAATTTCCAGTATTTAGAAAACTCTGTGCTTTGCATGAAAGAAATATCAAGTATAGTAAGGAAAAATAAAGATTTTAAGTCACAGATCATCCATAGAAAAGCACCACCAAGAGATTTATGCCATAAGTTATGAAGGAATGAGGTTTTTGTTCAAATTCAAATGCGCATTTCGTTGGGACATTTTTGCAAACATTTGACGGGCTAGTTAAGAAATTCAAACACGACTTGGTTATTGATGGAAATCAAAACTTGGATGGCTAAATATACTTTTAAAATTTTAGTAAAACAATTTGTGACATTAGAAATTTCCCACAGTTTACTGGCAAGGATCATACACAATATTAAAAATAGGGTTCCAAACCAAATCTTAGTTATGCAAAAATAATCAAAAATAATTCGAAAGAAGTTCATGCACTAAAGTTAGGAATTGAAAGTATCTCAAATACTCAAATGAAATCAGAGCCAAACCAATTATAACAATGAAAATGAAATCACTTTCTCAAACACAGATTCACATAAATGGAAGCATAAAATTAAGAGAAACAATTCAAATTCTAGTTATGAGAAAGAAAAGAAAAATATCAAAAATGAAGAATTTGGAGAAAACCCCCCTACCTGTGCTTGTCAAATTCGTAAACTTGGGATGATGTGGGTTGCATCAAAATTTTCCTTCACAAATCAAAACTTTCATTGTCTGCTTGAGATGGTTGGGAGCAAACATAGTATTTTAGAAGAAAGGAATAGAAAATAAAAACTGAGTTTTGTCTCTACAAATGTTACTTATGGTGGAAAGATCGAACTACCCCTGGCTGCTAATGCCCACCACGTGCTCTTCATGCGATAAATTTTCTAGAGAACTCCACAAATGTATTCTATGAACCATGTACTCAAAATTACTAAGGGCCGATCCATTAAGTTTGAAACATTCGTTCTAAAATTTAGGGACACTTACCACGACTATACGCACCCTGTATTAAGATTGCACGTGCACATACGGTTCTAACTTCCCACTCAAATGGGTTGGGTTCGAATCCAAAGCTAAAATGAGATTTTAGTGTCATTACACCATATATCGGCGTGCACCAATTCGAGGGTCCTTTTTGCTCGCCCCGATTTTTTGGTAAATGGAAGTCTATGACATTTCCAAATAATACAACCTTCACATACTTTATCTCCACCTCTAATATTAGGAAGACCGATTACCATGTTCTTTGATTTTAGAACCTTCAAGGATCTGTAGTTGAGATGCCTGTATCTCAAATGCCATACCTTGCATTCATCGATATGATCGGTACTCATTGCACAATTTCCAATTGATGGCATAGATAGGGAAAAGACAAAAATTTCCGTCATTTTTACCTTTGCCACCAATTGCTTATTAATTTTATCATAAATTGTGCATTCTCCGTCTTCAAAATGTAGTGAGTACCCTTTTCGTATAAGTTGTCAAACACTTAATAAATTTTGAGCTAGGCCAGGAACATAAAGAACATCAGATATGTATCGAGTTTTACCTGACCTTGTACATACGGATATGACTCCTCTTCCTTCTACATTCTGATACTTTCCATCTCCGAGTTTGACTGGTGGAATCTCTTGCTCCTCCAACTTCACGAAATATTCTTTATTTCCTGTCATATGCTACTGCATCCACTGTCGACGTACCATATACCTTGCACATCTTGTTGCGAGGTGAG
This sequence comes from Papaver bracteatum, assembly GCA_023529315.1. Classification (NCBI taxonomy): domain Eukaryota; kingdom Viridiplantae; phylum Streptophyta; class Magnoliopsida; order Ranunculales; family Papaveraceae; genus Papaver; species Papaver bracteatum. Next base: position 1,007,793 of record JAJJWX010001567.1, read on the forward strand.
GCAGGAATAAAATACTTGATTTTGAGAAAAAAAAATCTCGGAATAGTTGGCTTCATTATTTTTAAACCAACAATCCTTTTCCATGTGATTTAATTTATCACACTTTGTGCACTTGTACTTGCAATTTTCAGTTGGATGGGAAAACTTTTTGCAAACATTGCATCGGAGATTTGAGGAGTAATTTTTCCCGTACCTTTGATTCTTTTTTCCGCGGTAGAAATTTCTGGGCCCTTGATTTGATGTCGACCCTTTCTCGTATTGCGAGTTTGATGACGATCCCCCTATGGAGCTTTCTTTACTGGCTTCCATATTTTTCTTTTCACTGAAATTTATTTTTGATTGGAACGCCTGCTCCAACGGTTGCTCCGCGAACCTATTTATTCTTTTTTCATGCGCCTCTAGTGAACCCATTAGTTCATGTACAGAGTGAGTCGATAAATTTTTTGACTCCTCAATGGCAGCGACAATATGATCGAACTTGAAAGGTAAGCTTCTTAAAATCTTTTCTACAACTCTTTTATTTTCTGTGGTATCTCCATAACTACTGATTTGATTTACTATTCCAGTAACTCTTGAAAAGAAGTTTTGGATAGTTTCATTTTCTTTCATGAGTAAATTATCAAAATCTCGCCATAAATTTTGTAGTTTAATGGAGATTACCTTTTCTGATCCTTGAATGCTACTTTGAGGATATTCCATGCCTCTTTGAAGTTTTTGCCACCGAAATTTGAGGAAAAATAGCTTTGCTTACCCCTTGTTGTACAAATAGTAGTGATTTAGCATCCTTCTTCTTATTTTCCTTATACTCCTTTTTCTGTGCGTCAGTCCATGATGCCAGAACTGCTGCCGACTCAGGTACCAAGTAACCATCTTCCACAAAATACAATAGGTCTTGTGAAATGAATAATGTCTTCATTTGTAGACTCCAATAATCATAACTCTCACCATCAAAAATTGGAATTAAACTTTGGGCATAATTGAAACCTTGAATACTTGCGTGGGTAGAGTTTTAGGATTATCGGGATAGATTTGCTCTGATACCAAATTTGTTGGCGCAATACGGAAGTGTGATGGGTTTATGGAAATGGATTAGGAAATGAATTTAGGAAAAGAGGTTGGTTTAAGAAAAGTGAGGCTTTGATTATGGAAATAAAAATGTTTACAAGGGAATTGTAGTGTAGCACTTTGGCTCACTTAACTTACAAAGAGGCACTTTGGCTCTCACTCTAACTTCTAGCTCTCACTCCTACTGACTTCTTCACTCACTTTGTTTTTTTGGATGCTTGAGTTTTCGATGGTTCAAAATGATCCCATCTACTACCTATTTATAGTTGGTGAGTGACCGACCAACACTCTTCTAGCTTGCTCTAGAATATTCAAAATACATGTGACCATTTCCCTTGTTGACTAAGAAATGTCTAGAGAAAGAAACCTCTAGATATGACCGGCTATGCTAGAGCAAGAAGACTCTAGAGAATTATGGACTAGTCCAACTTTCTTGGTGTACGGACTAGCCTAGGTCTCTCTAGACTTTACTTTGTCTAGAAAGTTATTTACCTTTCCTTAATCTACTTGACTAATCTAGATTTTTATAGATTTACTTAATCACAAATTAACTAATATTTTTAACAATATATACTACCTCTATCCACAAAAAGGAGGTCTTTCACTTTTTCAATTTTCCTAGGTATAGGCAAAATTTGAAAAATGAAACACCACTTTTTATAGGCCAGAGCGAGTATGAAATTGTGATAGATGAACATATTTGGTCTTATGCATTTATCGTGGAATTGTAGATGCTGAGCTGTGATGGACTCATTGATGTTCCAATACTCGTTCAAGTCCCAGCACAGTTGCAACAGCAAAGCATGCCCAGTAAACAAAGAAGAACATGTCGAAGTCAGACAGGAGAGAATGACCTCTTTGATGTACCCTTACTAGTTTCCACAAGTAAACTGAAAAGTGCGACCAATAAAGGAAGAAGAAAAATAACGCGTCATCCAGGAACCGGCGACCTCTTTGACGTACCCATACTCACTACGACAAGTAAACTGAAAAGCCTCTTTGATATACCCTTACCAACCGCCTCATGTGAACTGGGTAACTTGTTTGACGTACCCTTAAGAAGTAATTATAGTGCTCCTGTTATGCCAATTGGTAACAACGCTTGTGGAATTGTCTGGTAATTATTCAGAAACTGAACTTATCTTTTATCAAATCTTTTCTTGAGTTTGGACATTTGATTATAACTGGAATTAGTTTTTGTTTTGTTTCTATATATAGTTCAGCAGTGAACTCGGAAACAAATGAACCAGGTAACCTCTTTGACGTGCCGTTAACAAGTGCCTCAAGCATACAAGGAAACCTCTTTGAAGCACCATTACCAAGTACGCCAAGTGGAATTGTCCGGTAAGAATTTATCTTTTGTCGAATCATGTCGGAAGTTTGAAAATAGGGAAAATGGGGAATATGCCCAAAATCCAGTGTCATCTTGGGGATATGCCCCAACATTCCAGTTTTTGGTAATATATCCCAGCCGTCTAAATTTTCATCCAAGGATGTTAAGAAGTCAGTCTTGCACACACGTGAGTTAACACGTGCGACAAAAATACATACACACCCTTCTATTTCATGTGTAAACGAAATCCAAATGGATACAATCCAACCATCTTCTTCATCGTCTTGTTCCCAGTATTGACTGCCGATCTAAAGAAAAACAAAGAAGATTTAAGAGCCGATCATTTTCAGAAATTATTTTTGTACGAGCTTGACTTGTTTTTGTGATCATTTTCATAAATTGTTTGGCAGATGGAATGCATATAGAGGATATAGCACAAAATCAAAAGATCTGTTGTTTATTGTCAAGAGCTCTTTACATTTTAAAAAAAGTTTTACCAATTCCATACGTACTTGGATGTGTTCTTAGCATCAAACAAAAACGAAGGTGTATGTGATTTTAAGATCAAACAAACCTGTAATCAGATATCTTGTTTGATCTCTCGCGGGAATTCAGATAATCTCTTTGCTGAGGTAATAGTTGTACGAATTGTGATAATTTTGGTTCGGTTGGATTGCAAAAAAAATAAAATGGGGAAGAAACTTGGTTGTTGTGATTGATCCCATAAGCTATGAAAATTGAAAATTAAGAGATGATTTAGAGTTTGAGATGGTTTAGAAAACTTGGGTTGTTGCCTAATTCTAGATGGGTTGGTTCCAAAGGCAGAAAAAAGATTAGAGATGCATAGAAATAGGCAACATTTGTTTACTTGCTACCCTTCTTCTAATACTAAGTGGCTAGTGGAAAGTGATAATGATATGTCTTACAAGGTTGATTTGGATAAAAAGAGTTGTGCATGTGGGGCATGGGAGGTTGGTGGAATTCCGTGTGTTCATGTGATGGTTGTTATCTTCCCTATGGGTCATGATGATAACAGGTAACAGACAATTCATAATCAAGTGTTTCGACTGTTGTGTTTCAAATTTAGGATGTCTAATTTCGAATATTGTGTTTGAAAAATAACCTACAAATTGCATGTGCAGATATGTAGATAAGTTTTACGCTGTTGAAACATATATGAAGATGTATGCAGGGAGTGTTGAAGCATTGGATCCCATTGAAACATGGCCGCCTGTGAGTTTCTCATTCAACAATAGGTTTGTAATTTTTTTGTATTTGTAGTTGCTAATTTTATGACCTTGTTAAATTTAGAATGAGTACATTGTGAAGCCACCAAGACTAGTACGGCCAGCTGGTAGGCCAAGAACCCAGAGGATCAAGGGTAGAGATGAGCCTGGATACGAAAACAGGAATGCACATAGATGCGGGAGGTGTGGAATCTATGGGAATCATAGAACTACTTGCAAGGGAGCTCCAGATGGATGTGAATCTTCTACTGGTAAGTTCATGTTACACTTGTACTACTAACTTATTTTCTAACATTTGAATTACTCACTCACTTGATTTTGTTTGTTGTTGGTGAATCGCAGGTATTCACATATACCATGCTCCACATATTAGAAAGCCACCAATTACAATTACTGGAACTGATGAACATGTGGACTATAGCAGGCCAGTAAGATCCACTGCAGGTATTAGGACAACTGGTTTTCATGGTAGTAGTGTTGGTGCTAGTGGAAGTGGTGGTGGAAATGTAACAGTTGATGTAACTATAACTGGTGATGATGCAATTGGTGCTTCTACTCAGCCTGCCAGAGGGGGTACTACAAGGAGAAGAGGAAGAGCTGGTGATGCTAGAGGAAGAAGAGGTGGTGATGAGGGAAAGAATGGTGGGGATTCTTCTCAGTCTGCTAGAGTTGAAGGCCAATATTATCCAGGGACTCAGCCTGCCAGAGGAAGAGGTAGGGGAAGAACTGGTGTAAGGATGCGTGGTGCAGGTTTTGGTGTAGGAAAATATTATCCAGTTGAAAACATAGGAAGAAGGGCTTCAAGGATGGAGCACTTGTTGTTTGGAGATCTTCGGTGTTGCCGCGAACAACAAAGCAACCAACCGGCAGGAGAACCACAACAACCAACTGCAGAACCACATCGTCCACCTGCCAAGAGAATGAAAACTGGCCCTCAAGTAGTGCAATGGAGGTACTAATTTACATGGCACTGAAGTTATAATTCTTCACATTCTGCTTTTTTAGTTGAATACAATTTTTTTGGTTTGGAGATGCCACTTTTATTGGTATTGTTGTTTGGAGATGCCACTTTTTTGCTTGAATGATAGTGACATTCAGTAATTTTACTTAAACAATTTCCATTGATGAACACAACTTTTGTATAAGGGGCAGTGACATTCTCTATGTATTTGAATTGCATCCATTCATTCACTTGTGTTGTACTGATCTAATCTCAGACATCATATTTTCACACGAGTAAACAGTGTAACACGGGTGACCCATGGGTCTAACGGTAACTGATTGCTTAACTTGGTCAAGACGGGCGTTATTTTGACCATAATTGAAATGTCAACTAACAGTTGACTTGACGGTCAACTGTTAGTCTTCGACCCAAAGGAAGAAGAAAAAATAACACGTCATCCAGGACCCGGCGACCTCTTTGACGTACCCATACTCACTACGACAAGTAAACTGAAAAGCCTCTTTGATATACCCTTACCAACCGCCTCATGTGAACTAGGTAACTTGTTTGACGTACCCTTAAGAAGTAATTATAGTGCTCCTGTTATGCCAATTGGTCACAACGCTTGTGGAATTGTCTGGTAATTATTCAGAAACTGAACTTATCTTTTATCAAATCTTTTCTTGAGTTTGGACATTTGATTATAACTGGAATTAGTTTTTGTTTTATTTCTATATATAGTTCAGCAGTGAACTCGGAAACAAATGAACCAGGTAACCTCTTTGACGTGCCGTTAATAAGTGCCTCAAGCATACAAGGAAACCTCTTTGAAGCGCCATTACCAAGTACGCCAAGTGGAATTGTCCGGTTAGAATTTATCTTTTGTCGAATCATGTCGGAAGTTTGAAAATAGGGAAAATGGGGAATATGCCCAAAATCCAATGTCATCTTGGGGATATGCCCCAACATTCCAGTTTTTGGTAATATACCCCAGCCGTCTAAATTTTCATCCAAGGATGTTAAGAAGTCAGTCTTGCACACACGTGAGTTAACACGTGCGACGAAAAAGACATACACACCCTTCTATTTCATGTGTAAACGAAATCCAAATGGATACAATCCAACCATCTTCTTCATCGTCTTGTTCCCAGTATTGACTGCCGATCTAAAGAAAAACAAAGAAGATTTAAGAGCCGATCATTTTCAGAAATTGTTTTTGTACGAGCTTGACTTGTTTTTGTGATCATTTTCAGAAATTGTTTGGCAGATGGAATGCATATAGAGGAGATAGCACAAAGTCAAAAGATCTGTTGTTTATTGTCAAGAGCTCTTTACATTTTAAAAACAGTTTTACCAATTCCATACGTACTTGGATGTGTTCTTAGCATCAAACAAAAACGAAGGTGTATGTGATTTTAAGATCAAACAAACCTGTAATCAGATATCTTGTTTGATCTCTCGCGGGAATTCAGATAATCTCATTGCTGAGGTAATAGTTGTACGAATTGTGATAATTTTGGTTCGGTTGGATTGCAAAAAAAAAAAAATGGGGAAGAAACTTGGTTGTTGTGATTGATCCCTTAAGCTATGAAAATTGAAAATTAAGAGATGATTTAGAGTTTGAGATGGTTTAGAAAACTTGGGTTGTTGCCTAATTCGATTTTATAGGAACTAATGCTGCGAATCTGGAGATTTTGACATCAAATCGGCCCAGATGTGAATATGTTGCCGTTGATTTTAAGTGATTGATGGAGGAAATGGAGAGTATTTAAGGGTCTGATAATGACTAGAAATCAAATTAAGAATGTATAGGAAAATGGGTACACAAAAGTTAAAATTTTGGGTGAGATTTGGTCAAGTAAAATCAGTGAAGAAATTGAATTGTTTCTGCTGATTAGCCATGGATGGCTGCAGAAGAGGGTTCTTTGGAAATGAAAGAGAAATAATGAAGATGAGGGAGAAACTGTCTTTCTGGGGTTTTTTTTACAACACGTGTCATATGCAAAAATTATTTTGACCGGTCAATAATGATATTTTGACTTTCTAACTCTGGTGGATGGAAAATTTGGGACATATTCCCAAAATGACATTGGATTGTGGGGCATATTCCTAATTTTTCCTTGAAAATATGAATATTACTGGAATTAACTTCTTTCCTTTTCCTTTTTTTTCCCACTTTTTTATAGACTAGCAATGAATTCAGAAACAAATAAACCCGGAAACCTCTATGATGTGCCGTTAACAAGTGCCTCAAGCGAACATGGTAACCTCTTTGGCGTGCCGTTAGCAATTACGTCAAGTGGAGTTGTCCGGTAAGAATTTACTTTATGTCGAATCATGTAAGTTTGAAGATTAAGACTATAAGTTATAACTGGAACTAACTTCATTTTTTCCTTTTGTTTGTTACAGCTTGGCAATGCATTCAGAAACAAATGAACTTGTAAACCTCTATGACGTGCCCTTAACAAGTGCCTCAAGTGAATGTGGTACACTCTTTGACGTGCCGTTAGAAAGTGCGTCAATTGAAATTGTCCGGTAAGAATTTATTTTTTGTCTAATCATGTCTTAAGTTTGAAGATTAAGATTATAAGCTATAACTGGAATGAACTTCTTTTCTTCCTTTTGTTTGTTACAGCTTGGCAATGAATTCAGAAACAAATGAACTCGAATACCTCTATGATGTGCCCTTAACAAGTGCCTCAAGTGAATGTGGTAACCTCTTTGACGTGCCGTTAGCAAGTGCGTCAATTGAAATTGTCCGGTAAGAATATCTTTTTTCGAATCATATCTAAACTCTTAAGTTTGAAGATTTAGATTATAAGTTATACAACTGGAATTAACCTTTTTTTTTTCACTTTTTGTAGCTTGGCAATGAATTCAGAAACAAATGAACTTGAAAATCTCTATGAGGTTCCGTTAACAAGTGCATCAATTAAGTGAACGTGGTAACCTCTTTGACGTTCCATTAGCAAGTACGTCAAGTGGAGTTGTCCGGTAAGAATTTATCTTTCGTCGAATCCTGTCTTAAGTTTGAAGATATGATCATAAGTTGGAACTGGAATTTTAATTTTTTCCGATTTGTTTTCTTTATAGTTTGGCAATAAATTCAGAAACAAATGAATTTGAAAACCTCTATGATGTGCCCTTATTAATAAGTGCCTCAAATGGACTGGCCAACCTCTATCACCCGGTTGGTTTCCTTAAACCCTAATCCAGTCATCCTCATTCTCTTTCAGTTTTATATAATTGTAAAGAAAATCAAATTTCTTTTCTTCAATGGTTTTTTATGAAGCAGTTCTACTTGCATGTTTGGATATCTTGTTGAAACCACTCATAATTGTTTTTATATTGTTGTTGATCTTGATTTGGTATATTTAGATTGGTTTTCATCACTGCATTTGGGAATGTCTTATGTATGATGTTTTTGGTGTACATTTGGAAGTGCACAAAAATGGCGTGAATGTAGAGTAGGTATGTGTTTATTGAGATGGGTTTTTGGTGTTTGTCAAGTTTTTGTGATTAGATAAGAAATGATGTGATTTTTCAGTATTATCATGGCTGTAATGGGTGTTTGAATGCTATTTGTGATATTGTGTTGTGTATATGTGGATTCATGTTCAGGTACAATCATTACCTGTTGAAGACACTTCTTCTATGGATTTCAGTAACATTGTGAATCCAGATCAAGGAGCTTATATGCAAAATCCAAATCATGGAGTCGGAGGAGCTTACATGCAAGATGGAAATTTCAGTAGACCAGGAACTATTGTGAACCATGCTAAGGTTGCTACTCTTATGCAAAGAGTGTTTGTGTGTCTGAACCATGGCCAGATACTTTACCATTTCATATGTGTAAGTCGTGTTTTGACTTTGTGAATTGATGCACTTGCTGATGATGGCAGAGATTACAAGGCGAACTAACTAAGTTAGGGCTTAGAATCAAAGCTCATGAGGAGAATCTGAGATTCGTCAAGAAAGAAACAGACAATGTAGATGAATCTATTCTTGATTTAGAAGGTATTTTTTAATATCTGCTGGTACTTGTTATGGTATAATAGTAGTTGTGTTACAAAGGTTAGGGTTGTTTAATTTGGTGTGAAAACTGGTAAAACTACCGACTAAGCCAGCATCGCTGATGTTCCATTAGTGAGGTGAAAAAACGAACCACTGAATTTTTGCTAATTGGCCAGTTGATAGTCACGTTGGCATGATAGAATGATTTTAATATCTAAAATAGTCTTAGTGCCGATCTTAAAAAACAACACCGAGAAAAGATCATTTTGGTGCTAATATATATCAACTATTTTCCCAGTTAGTCTCGCAAAGCATCGGTGTAAGAATGAGGTTACCACAGGAATTGATAACTCAACCCACGTTCAGACTGAGGAATACACAGTTCAGCAGATATTGCGGCAGGTGAAATCTGCAGCTGGTGTAATATGTCAGCTGAAAATTAACCATGCAACTCAGGTATCAAATCTGCCCTTAACCAAAGATGTGCTGGGTATTGTAGCTACTCCCGGCCATGTGGATGATGATAACCTTAGCAGGTAATAATTGTTATCTTATACTAGGTCATTGAACAATTCCACCTGTATGAATCCTCCTCGGTTGTGCTTGACATGATATTTTTTATTTTTAACTTTCTATGCGCAGACTTTTCTCGGAGTTCTTAGGATTAAGAAAGATGATGGCAAATACGCATGACCTATGAGGGTGTTAAATCTATCGAAACATATGAAATGGATGGAAAAATCAGTAAGGCTTCTGGTCTACATGGTATTGGATCATCAATTGGAAAACCCGTGGATGGAAGATTTGAAGTCATATGTCTTGAAGGTTTAAGGCAAGTCTATTACTTTCATAGTCTGGACAAATATATCTGAGAGCTGTCCTAACGATGCCTTTCTTTTCTTGTGCAGACCCTATGTCGGTGATATAGTTTCTGATGACTCACAACGGAAGCTTTCCCTAGCAAAACCAAGATTACCAAATGGGGAGTGTCCTTCTGGTTTTCTTGGCTTTGCTGTGCATATGATCAATTTGGACTGTTCATACTTGTTTTATTTAACAGCCAGCGGTCTTGGTCTTCGAGAGACCTTATTCTATAGCCTTTTCTCTCGCCTCCAAGTATATAGAACTCAAGCAGATATGTTACTTGCCGTTCCATTTATATGTGATGGATCCCTATCTCTGGATGGTGGGATTTGATAGAAATGGAATGCATCGAAGCTCTGATACCATGTTAGAAATAGCCATGGCACAGGTGAGAACGGTAATGGACTACATTGTATTCACTTGTTATATGTTACATGTACACTATGATTCCTATTTATAGGAATGACTAGATGATTAGTAAACCTAAACCCTAGAAGATAATAGCATGACAATAATGACTTGGTTACATATTTGACTTGACTAGCATGAGAATAATGACTTGGTTACAGATTTACTAGCATATATAATTGACTAGGCATATCTAGCCGCAATACTTGAATTACTAGATGTTCTAGATCTTCCAAGCAACTTTTCTGCTAACTTGATTCACATTATATAGTGCCATATTCCAACACCCCCCCCTCAAGTTGAACACGGATAGAAATGTAGTGTACAACTTGAACGATCATTAAAAGAGGTGCAGCTGTTGTGTGAACTACAGGTGTTGGTGGGTGAACTACAGGTGCTAGTAATGAAGCATGACAGGCGGATTGTAGCACACGGATTTCTGCATGCGGATTGTGGCCTACGGATTGGTACCCATGCAGAAAGGGTTACACTGAATGAGTGGCACGGAAGCCACGGATGCACACTGGCGGATACTGAGTAGTACGGAAACCACAGATACACTGACACTGGGTGGTATGGACTGACATACGGATGCACACTGACGGATACTGAGTGGTACGGAAACCACGGATTCACGGATGGACACGGGTAGCGATGACAACACTGATTCTTGAGGTTGTTGTCGAAGTTCGAGTTCTTCAGGGAGGCTGACTTTTCTGATGGTACAAACACTAGAGGTCTAGGTGATGTTGCTTTTACTAGGTCTTGCAAAGATAGGGGAGCCAGTGACGACAATCTGAGGACTAGGTGGTGGGGATGGTACTACCCCTTGTAAGGGTCGGGGAACGTGCTCTGACTTTCTACCATTGTATGGGATTGAAGCTACCATTGAATGGTGACTACGAGATAATGGTGACTACGAGATAACTGTTGAACAACGAATGGCATGGCAGTGTTGGTAACTCTCGGTGATGCATATCGGAGGGACATAGCACAGCCATTAGTGATCATTTGGGACTGTGATGATGAACTAAATGATGATGTCGGACGAGTGTTGCAGTGAATGAATATGGAGCTGACTTGATCACGATGAGAACAGCTCGAGTTTGTGGTTTTAATTGCATGGAAGATGAAGCTGTTGGCTGACGACGAGGTATCCAGTGATGGAGAAGCATGCATGGCAGTGTAGGACGACGAGAGAGTTGTTGAGTGAATCTGTGGGATTAATACCACACGCATAATCAAGTGCAGATTGAAGTGTACTCACTGGAGTTGTTGTCACAGGAGATGTCACTGGATTTGTTATTGGAACATTGACTGGATGGAAACTCAGGATGATGTTCACGATATCATGGCAGTTCAGAGATGCTCGAGAACGAAGACGCTGGTTCTCAACGGAGTAGTTGGCTGGAATGATGGTGTAGCTGCCAACTTTGATGGAACTCGAGCTTGGTGATAACTGCAACGGTTGCACTTTGGAAGAGCAAAGATGGTTCTCGGGCTTAGCTGAGACAGGAGATTGTACGACCGTCTTTGGACTCTCTAGAGACGGCTGGTTCGGTGGAGGAGTTTGAATCATTTCCGTAGGTGGAATTGGTGAACTGATTGGGTCACTTGGTGGTGGTGGGTTCGGCTGGAGATAAACACATGGATATGTTGGTTCTGGTTATGGTTGGTTCTTGTTGATAAACAAGACAGCATGGAGACAAGACAACATGGAGGTGTTGGTCCTCTCAAGTTTGCTTGGGAATTGTTTTGTCGAAATACTTATGGAAAACAGGGTAATGGTGCTGATGGGTTGATCGGTTCATGCATGGTCAGAGAACGGAGTTGGAGCTGATGATGAGTGATGGGGCTGTGATGAGCCGTTGGTAGTGGTTGATGGAGCTATCGGCCATGAAGATGGAGCTTCTCAGAGCTCGGGCTGTGAATCAAAAACAATAGAAGATGATGGTTCCGGGATTAAGACCAGCTGGGATTAAGACAGGGATGGAACGATGAGATGAGTACGTGAACAAACACCGACGACCATGTGGGATTAAGACCAACTGGGATTAACACATGGATGGAACGATGAGATGAGGTTCCGGGAACGATGAGACATAACAGTAACGATGGAACGTGATGACAACGGAGCTGGAGAAAATTCAGGTGACCGATGGAGTTGCTGCTGTTATACAGGAGTTGTCATTAAGACCAACTAAGACCAACTGAGCTCGAGAACTAACTAAGTCGAGCACAGAGATGACATCTCATACATTATACAGGAATGGAAATGCATCGAAGCTCTGATACCATGATAGAAATTGAGATGAAACTTCGGAGCTCTGATACCATGATAGAAATGGAAATGCATCGAAGCTCTGATACCATGTTAGAAATAGCCATGACACAGGTGAGAATGGTAATGGACTACATTGTATTCACTTGTTATATGTTACATGTACACTATGATTCCTATTTATAGGAATGACTAGATGATTAGTAAACCTAAACCCTAGAAGATAATAGCATGACAATAATGACTTGGTTACATATTTGACTTGACTAGCATGAGAATAATGACTTGGTTACAGATTTACTAGCATATATAATTGACTAGGCATATCTAGCCGCAATACTTGAATTACTAGATGTTCTAGATTTTCCAAGCAACTTTTCTGCTAACTTGATTCACATTATATAGTGCCATATTCCAACAGGATTATTAGGAGTGTTCCTGGTATGTTGGTCCTTGGTGATAGGTACGCACTAAGTCCATTAAACAACAAATAAAGAGAATGTTTTCGCCCACGTAGCCAGTATAGTTTTTGTTATGCTATTCTAGTGGTAACTTTGTTCTGTAAATTCCCTGAGTTTGCATAACTGCTTAGTTGTTGAGATCTTAGACTGAAAGACATCTTGGAATCTGTTATCTGGTTCCAGGAAAGATGTAGAGGTTAGATTTCCACTTACTCCTCCAACAAAGAAAATGGCTTTAAACGACATGGTTACTGAAGAAAAGTTGAAGCTTAAGAAATGGGAAAAGGAAAGAATTTTGGAAGATCTTCAAAGAGAACAACAGTTATATGCCCTTGTGAAACAAAGTTTTGAATCCAAAAGGAAAGAATTTATTAAAAATGTCTGGCCGAAAGCTCATCCTATGTAACTCAGGTATGGCATTTTGATCCCCTTCTTAGTTTTATAATTGTAGAGATGAAACTGTTTTTGTTCCCTTTTTGTTGGGTCAGCTAGAAAGTGATTTGTTAGGCTGTATTTTTAAAATGTTAGGTCCGGTGAACCCAAACTAGTTTTCACTAGGGAAGTCCTGTTTACATGCTTAACTGAAGTAAAGTAAATATTACAGACTTTGAAAATGACCATATTACCCTTATTGGAAATAAGTGCAATAAATATTAGGGAGATTGTGAAAATGACCAGACTACCCTTATCGAAAATAAGTAAAATAAATATTACAGACTTTGAAAATGACCATATTACAACTATTGGAAATAAGTGAAATAAATATTAGGGAGACTGTGAAAATGACCAAACCACCCTTATGGAAAATATTACATACTGAAAATGTCCATATTACCCTTACTGAAAATAAATGTCATAAATATTATGGAGACTGTGAAAATGACCAAACTACCCTTATCGAAAATAAGTAAAGTAATTCTTACAGACTGTGAAAATGACCATATTACCCCTATTGGAAAAAAGTGCAATAAATATTATAGAGACTGTGAAAATGACCAGACTACCCTTATGGAAAATAAGTAAAATAAATATTACAAACTGTGAAAATGACCATATTACCCTTATTGGAAATAATTGCCAAAAATATTATGGAGACTGTGAAAATGACCAGACTACCCTGTATTTTCACAATCTGTATAATATTTATTACACTTATTTCCAGTAAGGGTAATATGGTCATTTTGAAAGTGTGCAATATTTACTTTATTTATTTTTAATAAGGGTAGTCTGGTCATTTTCACAGTTTCCATAATATTTATTCCACTTATTTCCCACAAGGGTAATAGGGTCATTTTCACAGTCTGTAACAGTTACTTTATTTATATCAGATAAGGGTAGTATGGTCATTTTCATTGTCTCCATAATATTTATTGCACATTTTTCCAATAAGGGTAATATGATCATTTTCACAGTCTGTAAGAATTACTTTACTTATTTTCGATAAGGGTAGTCTGGTCATTTTTCACAGTTTCCATAATATTTATTGCACTTTTTTTCCAATGGGGGTAATATGGTTATTTTCACAGTCTGTAAGAATTACTTTACTTATTTTCGATAAGGGTAGTTTGGTCATTTTTACAATTGGAAATATTTACTTTATTTATTTTTCAATAAGGGTAGTTTGGTCATTTTCACAATCTCCATAATATTTATTGCACTTATTTCTAACAAGGGTAATATGATCCTTTTCACAGTATGTAACAGTTACTTTATTTATATCTGATAAGGGTAGTATGGTCATTTTCACAGTCTCCATGATATTTATTGCACTTTTTTCCAATAAGGGTAATATGGTCATTTTCACAATCTGTAACATTTACTTTACTTTTTTCTGATAGGATAGTATGGTCATTTTCACTGTCTCCATAATATTTATTGCACTTTTTTTTTCCAATAAGGGTAATATGGTCATCTTCACTGTCTGTTACATTTACTTAACTTATTTCTGATAAGGGTAGTATGGTCATTTTCACAGTCTCCATGATATTTATTGCACTTTTTTTTCCAATAAGGGTAATATGATCATTTTCAAAATCTGTAACATTTACTTTACTAATTCCTGATAAGGCTAGTATGGTCATTTTCACTGTCTCCATAATATTTATTGCACTTTTTTTTTCCAATAAGGGTAATATGGTCATTTTCACTGTATGTTACATTTACTTTATTTATTTCCGATAAGGGTAGTATAGTCATTTTCACAGTCTCCATGATATTTATTGCACTTTTTCCAATAAGGGTAATATGGTCATTTTCACAACTGGTAACATTTAATTTACTTATTTCCGATAAGGGTATTATGGTCATTTTAACAGTCTCCATAATATTTATTGCACTTATTTCCAATAAGGGTAATATGGTCATTTTTACAGTATGTAATATTTACTTTACTTATTTTCAATAAGGGTAGTCTGGTCATTTTTCACAGTTTCCATAATATTTATTGCACTTTTTTTCCAATAAGGATAATATGGTCATTTTCACAGTCTGTAAGAATTACTTACTTATTTCTGATAAGGGTAGTATGGTCATTTTCATAGTCTCCATAATATTTATTTCACTTTTTTTTTCCAATAAGCGTAATATGGCCATTTTTACAGTCTGTATGAATTACTTTAATTATTTTCGATAAGGGTAGTATAGTCATTTTCACAGTCTGCATAATATTTATTGCACTTTTATCAATAAAGGTAAAATGGTCATTTTGATAGTCTGTAACATTTACTTTACTTATTTCCGATAAGGGTAGTGTGGTCATTTTCATAGTCTTCATAATATTTATTGCACTATTTTTTCCAATAAGGGGTAATATGGTCATTTTCACAATCGGAAACATTTACTTTACTTATTTCCGATCAGGGTAGTATGGAAATTTTCAACATCTCCATAATATTTATTGCACTTTGAACCCGTGATGTTCAATTCTGATATATTTCGTCCTCAATTCATCCGAAAGAGAAACTCAGGTTTAACTCTGGTAATATTGAACACGTGATGTTCTATTCTGATATATTTCGTCCTCAGTTCATCCGAAAGAGAAACTCAGGTCTAACTCTGGTAATCTTTGAACCCGTGATGTTCAATTCTGATATATTTCATCCTCGGTTCATCCGAAAGAGAAACTCAGGTCTAACTATGGTAATCTTTGAACCTGTGATGTTCAATTCTGATATATTTCGTATCCAGTTCGTCCGAACGAGAAACTCAGGTCTAACTCCAGTATTCTTTGAAGCTGTGATGTTCAATTCTGATATATTTCGTCCTCAGTTCATCCGAACGAGAAACTCATGTCTAACTTTGTTAATCTTTGAACCTGTGATGTTCAAGTCTAATATATTTCGTCTCCAGTTCATCCGAACGAGAAACTTAGGTCTAACTCTGGTAATGTTTGAAACTATGATGTTCAATTCTGATATATTTCGTCCTCGGTTCATCCGAAAGAGAAACTCAGGTCTAACTCTGGTAATCTTTGAACCCGTGATGTTCAATTCTGATACATTTCGTCTCCAGTTCATCCGAAAGAGAAACTCAAGTCTAACTCTAGTAATCTTTGAACCTGTGATGCTCAATTCTATTATATTTCGTCTCCAGTTCATCCGAACGAGAAACTCATGTCTAACTCCAGTAATATTTGAACATGTGATGTTCAATTCTGATATATTTCGTTCTCATTTCATCCGAACGAGAAACACAGGTCTAACTCTGGTAATCTTTGAACCTGTGATGTTCAATTATGATATATTTCGTCTCCAGTTCATCCGAACGAGAAACTCAGGTCTAACTCTGGTAATCTTTGAACCCGTGATGCTCAATTCTGATATATTTCGTCTCCAGTTCATCCGAACGAGAAACTCAGGTCTAACTCCAGTAATATTTGAACATGTGATGTTCAATTCTGGTATATTTCATTCTCAGTTCATCCGAAGAAGAAATTCAGGTCTAACTCTGGTAATGTTTGAACGTGTGATGTTCAATTCTGATATATTCCATCTCCAGTTCATCCGAACGAGAAACTCAGGTCTAACTCTGGTAATGTTTGAACCTTTGATGTTCAATTATGATATATTTCGTCATCGGTTCATCCGAACGAGAAACCCAGGTCTAACTCTGGTAATTTTTGAACCTGTGATGTTCAATTCTGATATATTTCGTCCTTAGTTCTTCCGAACGAGAAACTCAGGTCTAACTCTGGAAATCTTTGAACCTGTTGTGATGTTCAATTCTGATATATTTCGTCTTCAGTTCATCCGAACTTCATCTCTGAACCTAATTCTGATATATTTCGTCTCTAGTTCATCCGAACGAGAAACTCCGGTCTAACTCTAGTAATCTTTGAACCTGTGATGTTCAATTCTGATATATTTAGTCTTCCGTTCATCCTAACTTTATCTCTGAACCTAATTCTGATATATTTCGTCTCCAGTTCATCCGAACGAGAAATTCCGGTCTAACTCTAGTAATCTTTGAACCTGTGATGTTCAATTATGATATATTTCGTCTCCAGTTCATCCGAACGAGAAACTCAGGTCTAACTCTAGTAATCTTTGAACCTGTGATGTTCAATTCTAATATATTTCGTCTCCAGTTCATCCGAACGAGAAACTCATGTCTAACTCTGGTAATGTTTGAAACTGTGATGTTTAATTCTGATATATTTCGTCCTCGGTTCATCCGAAAGAGAAACTCAGGTCTAACTCTGGTAATCTTTGAACCCGTGATGTTCAATTCTGATATATTTCGTCCTCAGTTCATCCGAAAGAGAAAATCAGGTCTAACTCTAGTAATCTTTGAACCTGTTATGTTCAATTCTGATATATTTCATTCCCAGTTCATCCGAAAGAGAAACTCAGGTCTAACTCTTGTAATCTTTGAACCCGTGATGTTCAATTCTGATATATTTCGTCTCCAGTTCATCCGAAAGAGAAACTCAAGTCTAACTCTAGTAATCTTTGAACCCGTGATGTTCAATTCTAATATATTTCGTCTCCAGTTCATCCGAACGAGAAACTCATGTCTAACTCTAGTAATCTTTCAACGTGTGATGTTCATTTCTGATATATTTTGTTTGCAGTTCATCCGAACGAGAAACTCAGGTATAACTCTGGTAATCTTTGAACCTGTGATGTTTAATTATGATATATTTCGTCTCCAGTTCATCCGAACGAGAAACTCAGGTCTAACTCTGGTAATGTTTGAACCTTTGATGTTCAATTATGATATATTTCGTCATCGGTTCATCCGAACGAGAAACTCATGTCTAACTCTAGTAATTTTTGAACTGTGATGTTCAATTTGATATATTTCGTCTTAGTTCATCCGAACGAGAAACTCATGTCTAACTCTAGTAATCTTTGAACCGTGTGATGTTCAATTCTGATATATTTCATCTCTTAGTTCATCCGAACGAGAAACTCAGGTCTAACCAAACTTTGAAGTAATAATTTGAACTCTAGTTCATGATGTTCAATTCTCGATATATTTCGTCTCTAGTTCATCCGAACGAGAAACTTAGGTCTAACTCTAGTAATCTTTGAACCCGTGATGTTCAATTTCGATATATTTAATCTCCAAGTTCATCCGAACGAGAAAATCAGGTCTAACTCTAGTAATCTTTGAACCTGTGATGTTCAATTCTGATATATTTCGTCTCTAGTTCATCCGAACGAGAAACTCATGTCTAACTCTAGTAATCTTTGAACCCGTGATGTTCAATTCTGATATATTTCGTCTCCAGTTCATCCGAACGAGAAACTCAGGTCTAACTCTAGTAATCTTTGAACCCGTGATGTTCAATTCTGATATATATTTCGTCTCCAATTCATCCGAAAGAGAAACTCATGTCTAACTCTAGTAATCTTTGAACCCGTGATGTTCAATTCTGATATATTTCGTCCTCAGTTCATCCGAAAGAGAAACTCATGTCTAACTCTAGTAATCTTTGAACCGGTGATGTTCAATTCTGATATATTTCGTCCTCAGTTCATCCGAAAGAGAAACTCAAGTCTAACTCTAGTAATCTTTGAACCGGTGATGTTCAATTCAGATATATTTCATCTCCAGTTCATCCGAAAGAGAAACTTAGGTCTAACTCTAGTAATCTTTGAACCCGTGATGTTCAATTATGATATATTTCATCCCTAGTTCATCCGAACGAGAAACTCATGTCTAACTCTAGTAATCTTGAACACGTGATGTTCAATTTCGATATATTTCATCTCCTTGGTTCATCCGAACGAGAAACTCGTGTCTAACTTTAGTAATTTTTGAACCCGTGATGTTCAATTCGATATATTTCTGGTCCTTAGTTCATCCGAACGAGAAACTCAGGTCTAACTCTAGTAATCTTTGAACCTGTGATGTTCAATTCTGATATATTTCGTCTTCAGTTCATCCGAACGAGAATCTCATGTCTAACTCTAGATAATATTTGAACCCGTGATGTTCAATCCGATCGAAATATTTCAACTCTAGTATCATTTGAAAGAGATGTTCAATGTCGAATATTTAGTAATCTTTGAACCCGTGATGTTCAATTCAAATATATTTCATCTCCATTTCATCCGAACGAGAAACTAGGTCTAACTCTAGTAATCTTTGAACCCGTGATGTTCAATTCTGATATATTTCGTCTTCAGTTCATCCGAAGAGAAACTAAAGTCTAACTCTAGTAATCTTTGAACCTGTGATGTTCAATTCTGATATATTTAGTATCAAATTAATCAGAAAAATAAACTCAGGTCTAACTCTAGTAATGTTTGAACCCGTGATGTTCAATTCTGATATATATTTCGTCTCCAGTTCATCCGAAAGAGAAACTCATATCTAACTCTGGTAATCTTTGAACACGTGATGTTCAATTCTGATATATTTCGTCTCCAGTTCATCCGAAAGAGAAACTCAAGTCTAACTTTAGTAATCTTTGAACCCGTGATGTTCAATTCTGATATATTTCGTCTCCAGTTCATCCGAACGAGAAACTCATGTCTAACTCTGGTAATGTTTGAACCCGTGATGTTCAATTCTGATATATTTCATCCGAAAGAGAAACTCAGGTCTAACTCTAGTAATCTTTGAACCCGTGATGTTCAATTATGATATATTTCATCCCAGTTCATCCGAACGAGAAACTCAGGTCTAACTCTAGTAATCTTTGAACACGTGATGTTCAATTTCGATATATTTCGTCTCCAGTTCATCCGAAAGAGAAACTCATGTCTAACTCTAGTAATCTTTGAACCCGTGATGTTCAATTTTGATATATTTCATCTCCAGTTCATCCGAACGAGAAACTCATGTCTAACTCTAGTAATCTTTGAACATGTGATGTTCAATTCTCGATATATTTCATCCTCCTAGTTCATCCGAACGAGAAACTCATGTCTAATCTAGTAATATTTGACCTGTGATGTTCAATTATAATATATATAGTATCCAGTTCATCCGAACGAGAAACTCATGTCTAACTCTAGTAATCTTTGAACCCGTGATGTTCAATTATGATATATTTCATCTCCAGTTCATCCGAACGAGAAACTCAGGTCTAACTCTGGTAATATTTGAACCCGTGATGCTCAATTCTGATATATTTCGTCTCCAGTTCATCCGAACGAGAAACTCATGTCTAACTCTAGTAATATTTGAACCTGTGATGTTCAATTCTGATATATTTCGTCCTCATTTCATCCGAACAAGAAACTCATGTCTAACTCTAGTAATATTTGAACCTGTGATGTTCAATTATGATATATTTCGTATCCAGTTCATCCGAAAGAGAAAATCAGGTCTAACTCTAGTAATCTTTGAACCCGTGATGCTCAATTCTGATATATTTCGTCTCCAGTTCATCCGAATGAGAAACTCAGGTCTAACTCTAGTAATCTTTGAACCTGTGATGTTCAATTCTGATATATTTCATTCTCAGTTCATCCGAAGAAGAAACTCAGGTCTAACTCTGGTAATGTTTGAACGTGTGATGTTCAATTCTGATATATTTCATCTCCAGTTCATCCGAAAGAGAAACTCAGGTCCAACTCTAGTAATCTTTGAACCTTTGATGTTCAATTCTGATATATTTCGTCATCGGTTCATCCGAACGAGAAACCCAGGTCTAACTCTAGTAATTTTTGAACTTGTGATGTTCAATTCTGATATATTTCGTCCTTACTTCATCCGAACGAGAAACTAAGGTCTAACTCTGAAAATCTTTGAACATGTGATGTTCAATTCTGATATATTTCATCTCTAGTTCATCCGAACGAGAAATTCAGGTATAACTCTAGTAATCTTTGAACCTGTGATGTTCAATTATGATATATTTCGTCTCCAGTTCATCCGAACGAGAAACTCATGTCTAACTCTAGTAATCTTTGAACCCGTGATGTTCAATTCTGATATATTTTGTCTCCAGTTCATCCGAACGAGAAACTCATGTCTAACTCTAGTAATCTTTGAACCCGTGATGTTCAATTATGATATATTTTGTCTCCATTTCATCCGAACGAGAAACTCGGGTCTAACTCTAGTAATGTTTGAACGTGTGATGTTCAATTATCGATATATTTAGTCTCCAGTTCATCCAAACGAGAAACTCATGTCTAACTCTAGTAATCTTTGAACATGTGATGTTCAATTTCGATATATTTCATCTCCAAGCTCATCCGAAAGAGAAACTCAAGTCTAACTCTGGTAATTTTTGAACTTGTGATGTTCAATTCTGATATATTTCGTCCTTAGTTCATCCGAACGAGAAACTCAGATCTAACTCTGGAAATCTTTGAACCTGTTGTGATGTTCAATTCTGATATATTTCATCTTAAGTTCATCCGAAAGAAAAAATCAGGTCTAACTCTGGTAATCTTTGAACCTGTTGTTCAAATCGATATATTTCGTCTCTAGTTCATCCGAACGAGAAACTCATGTCTAACTCTAGTAATCTTTGAACCCGTGATGTTCAATTTCGATATATTTAGTTCATCCGAAAGAGAAACTCATCCTAACTCTAGTAATCTTTGAACCTGTGATGTTCATTTTGGATATATTTAGTCTCCAGTTCATCCGAACGAGAAACTCATGTCTAACTCTAGTAATCTTTGAACCTTAGATGTTCAGTTCTGATATATTTCGTCTCTAATTAATCCGAACGAGAAACTCAGGTCTAACTCTAGTAATCTTTGAACCCGTGATGTTCAATTCTGATATATTTAGTCTCCAGTTCATCCGAACGGGAAACTCATCCTAACTCTTAATCTTTGAACTGTGATGTTCAATTATGATATATTTCGTCTCTCAATTCATCCGAACGAGAAACTCTGTGTCTAACTCTAGTAATCTTTGAACCCGTGATGTTCAATTCTGATATATTTCGTCCCTAGCCTCATCCGAAAGAGAAACTCATGTCTAACTCTAGTAATCTTTGAACCCGTGATGTTCAATTCTGATATATTTCTTATTCAGCTCATCCGAACGAGAAAATCAGATCTAACTCTAGTAATCTTTGAACCTGTGATGTTCAATTCTGATATATTTCGTCTTCAATTCATCCGAAGGCGAAACTCAGGTTTAACTCTAGTAATCTTTGTACCTGTGATGTTCAATTCTGATATATTTCGTCCTTGGTTCATCCGAAAGAGAAACTCAAGTCTAACTCTAGTAATCTTTGAACCCGTGATGTTCAATTCTCGATATATTTCGTCTCCAAGTTCATCCGAACGAGAAACTCATGTCTAACTTCCTAGTAATCTTTGAACCCGTGATGTTCAATTTCGATATATTTCGTCTTCTTGGTTCATCCGAACGAGAAACTCAGGTCTAACTCTAGTAATCTTTGAACCCGTGATGTTCAATTTCGATATATTTATCTCCAGTTCATCCGAACGAGAAACTCAAGTCTAACTCTTGTAATCTTTGAACCCGTGATGTTCAATTTCGATATATTTAGTCTTCATCCGTTCATCCGAACTTCTAGTAAGAACCCGTGAAATATTTCGTCTCTAGTTCATCCGAACGAGAAACTCGGTTTGAACTCTAGTAATCTTTGAACCCGTGATATTTTCGATCATATTTAGTCGAAGAATATTTCATCTCTGAACCTAATTCTAATATATTTCATCTCCATTTCATCCGAACGAGAAATTCCGGTCTAACTCAAGTAATCTTTGAACCTGTGATGTTCAATTCTGATATATTTCGTCTCCAGTTCATCCGAAAGAGAAACTCAGATCTAACTCTAGTAATCTTTGAACCTGTGATGTTCAGTTCTAATATATTTCGTCTCCAGTTCATCAGAACGAGAAACTCAGGTCTAACTCTGGTAATGTTTGAAACTGTGATGTTCAATTCTGATATATTTGGTCCTCGGTTCATCCGAAAGAGAAACTCATGTCTAACTCTTGTAATCTTTGAACCCATGATGTTCAATTCTGATATATTTCATCCGAAATGAATACTCAGGTCTAACTCTGGTAATCTTTGAACCCGTGATGTTCAATTATGATATATTTCATCCCCAGTTCATCCGAAAGAGAAACTCATATCTAACTCTGGTAATCTTTGAACACGTGATGTTCAATTCTGATATATTTCGTCTCCAGTTCATCCGAACGAGAAACTCAAGTCTAACTCTAGTAATCTTTGAACATGTGATGTTCAATTCTGATATATTTCGTCTTCAGTTCATCCGAACGAGAAACTCATGTCTAACTCTAGTAATATTTGAACCTGTGATGTTCAATTTTGATATATTTCGTCCTCCGCTCATCCGAACAAGAAACTCATGTCTAACTCTAGTAATCTTTGAACCCGTGATGTTCAATTATGATATATTTTGTATCCAGTTCATCCGAACGAGAAACTCAGGTCTAACTCTAGTAATCTTTGAACCCGTGATGTTCAATTATGATATATTTCATCTCCAGT
Source organism: Papaver bracteatum (assembly GCA_023529315.1). NCBI lineage: Eukaryota > Viridiplantae > Streptophyta > Magnoliopsida > Ranunculales > Papaveraceae > Papaver > Papaver bracteatum. Next base: position 1,031,323 of record JAJJWX010001567.1, read on the forward strand.
TCATCCGAACAAGAAACTCAAGTCTAACTTTAGTAATCTTTGAACCTGTGATGTTCAATTCTATTATATTTCGTCTCCAGTTCATCCGAACGAGAAACTCATGTCTAACTCTAGTAATATTTGAACCCGTGATGTTCAATTCTGATATATTTCGTCCTCAGTTCATCCGAACAAGAAACTCAGGTCTAACTCTAGTAATATTTGAACCCGTGATGTTCAATTATGATATATTTCGTAGTCAGTTCATTCGAACGAGAAACTCGGGTCCAACTCTAGTAATCTTTGAACCCGTGATGTTCAATTCTGATATATTTCGTCTCCAGTTCATCCGAATGAGAAACTAGGGTCCAACTCTAGTAATCTTTGAACCCGTGATGTTCAATTTTGATATATTTCATTCCTCGCTCATCCGAAAGAGAAACTCAGGTTTAACTCTGGTAATGTTTGAACGTGTGATGTTCAATTCTTATATATTTCATCTCCAGTTCATCCGAAAGAGAAACTCAGGTCCAACTCTGGTAATGTTCGAACCTTTGATGTTCAATTCTGATATATTTCGTCATCGGTTCATCCGAACGAGAAACCCAGGTCTAACTCTAGTAATTTTTGAACTTGTGATGTTCAATTCTGATATATTTCGTCCTTAGTTCATCCGAACGAGAAACTAAGGTCTAACTCTGGAAATCTTTGAAGCTGTTGTGATGTTCAATTCTGATATATTTCATCTTCAGTTCATCCGAACGAGAAACTCAGGTATAACTTTGGTAATCTTTGAACATGTGATGTTCAATTATGTTATATTTCGTCTCCAGTTCATCCGAACGAGAAACTCAGGTCTAACTCTGGTAATCTTTGAACCCGTGATGCTCAATTTCGATATATTTCGTCTCCAGCTCATCCGAACGAGAAACTCGTGTCTAACTCCAGTAATCTTTGAACCTGTGATGTTCAATTATGATATATTTCATTCTCAGTTCATCCGAAGAAGAAACTCAGGTCTAACTCTGGTAATGTTTGAACGTGTGATGTTAAATTCTGATATATTTAATCTACTGTTCATCCAAACGAGAAACTCAGGTCTAACTCTGGTAATGTTTGAACATGTGATGTTCAATTCTGATATATTTCGTCCTCGGTTCATCCGAAAGAGAAACCCAAGTCTAACTCTAGTAATTTTTGAACTTGTGATGTTCAATTTCGATATATTTCGTCCTTAGTTCATCCGAACGAGAAACTCATGTCTAACTCTAGTAATCTTTGGAACCCGTGATGTTCAATTCTGATATATTTCATCTTAAGTTCATCCGAACTTCATCTCTGAACCTAATTCTAATATATTTCGTCTCTAGTTCATCCGAACGAGAAACTCCGGTCTAACTCTAGTAATCTTTGAACCAGTGATGTTCAATTCTGATATATTTAGTCTTCCGTTCATCCATCGAGAAACTTTAATCTAGTAATCTTTGAACCGTGATGTTCAATTCTCGATATATTTCGTCTCCAGTTCATCCAAAAAGAGAAACTCGTGTCTAACTCTAGTAATCTTTGAACCTGTGATGTTCAATTATGATATATTTCGTCTGCAGTTCATCCAAACGAGAAACTCATGTCTAACTCTAGTAATCTTTGAACATGTGATGTTCAATTCTAATATATTTCGTCTCCAGTTCATCCGAACGAGAAACACAGGTCTAACTCTAGTAATATTTGAAACTGTGATGTTCAATTCTGATATATTTCGTCCTCGTTTCATCCGAAAGAGAAACTCAGGTCTAAATCTGGTAAACGTTGAACCCGAAATGTTCAATTATGATATATTTCGTCTCCAGTTCATCCGAAAGAGAAACTCAGGTCTAACTCTGGTAATCTTTGAACCCGTGATGTTCAATTCTGATATATTTCGTCTCCATTTCATCCGAAAGAGAAACTCATGTCTAACTCTAGTAATCTTTGAACCCGTGATGTTCAATTCGATATATTTCTTCTCTCAGTTCATCCGAAGAAGAAACTCAGGTCTAACTCTGGTAATGTTTGAACGTATGATGTTCAATTCTGATATATTTCATCTCCAGTTCATCCGAACGAGAAACTTAGGTCTAACTATGGTAATGTTTGAACTGTGATGTTCAATTATGATATATTTCATCCTAGGTTCATCCGAACGAGAAACCCAGGTCTAACTCTGGTAATTTTTGAACCTGTGATGTTCAATTCTGATATATTTCGTCCTCAGTTCATCTGAACGAGAAACTCGAGTCAAACTCTAGTAATCTTTGAACCCGTGATGTTCAATTATGATATATTTCGTCTTCAGTTCATCAGAACGAGAAACTAAGGTCCAACTCTAGTAATCTTTGAACCCGTGATGTTCAATTCTGATATATTTCATCTTCAGTTCATCCGAAAGAGAAACTCCGGTCTAACTCTAGTATCTTTGAACATGTGATGTTCAATTCTGATATATTTCATCTCCAAATCATCCGAACGAGAAACTCAGGTCTAACTCTAGTAATCTTTGAACCTGTGATGTTCAATTCTGATATATTTCGTCTCCATTTCATCCGAACGAGAAACTCATGTCTAACTCTAGTAATATTTGAACCCGTGATGTTCAATTCTGATATATTTCGTCTTAAGCTCATCCGAAAGAGAAACGTGTCTAACTCTAGTAATATTTGAACCTGTGATGTTCAATTATGATATATTTCGTCTCCAGTTCATCCGAACGAGAAACTCATGTCTAACTCTAGTAATATTTGAAACCGTGATGTTCAATTCTGATATATTTAGTCTCCGTTCATCCGAACGAGAAACTCGTGTCTAACTCTCTAGTAATATTTGAACCTGTGATGTTCAATTATGATATATTTGATCCTCCAGATGTTCATCCGAAAGAGAAACTTAGGTCTAACTCTAGTAATCTTTGAACCCGTGATGTTCAATTTCGATATATTTCGTCTCTAGTTCATCCGAAAGAGAAACTCATGTCTAACTCTAGTAATCTTTGAACCTGTGATGTTCAATTCTGATATATTTAGTCTCCAGTTCATCCGAAAGAGAAACTCATGTCTAACTCTAGTAATCTTTGAACCCGTGATGTTCAATTATGATATATTTCGTCTCCAGTTCATCCGAACGAGAAACTCAGGTTTAACTCTAGTAATCTTTGAACCTGTGATGTTCAATTATGATATATTTCGTCCTCGGTTCATCCGAAAGAGAAACCCAGGTCTAACTCTAGTAATCTTTGAACCCGTGATGTTCAATTCTGATATATTTCGTCTCCGCCATCCGAATGAGAAACTCGTGTCTAACTCTAGTAATCTTTGAACCCGTGATGTTCAATTTTGATATATTTCGTCTCCAGTTCATCCGAAAGAGAAACTCATGTCTAACTCTAGTAATCTTTGAACCTGTGATGTTCAATTCTCGATATATTTCGTCTCCGCTCATCCGAAAGAGAAACTCATGTCTAACTCTAGTAATCTTTGAACATGTGATGTTCAATTCTGATATATTTCGTATCCAGTTCATCCGAAAGAGAAACTCATGTCTAACTCTAGTAATCTTTGAACTTGTGATGTTCAATTATGATATATTTCATCTCCAGCCATCCGAACGAGAAACTCGTGTCAAAAACTCTAGTAATCTTTGAACCGGTGATGTTCAATTCTGATATTTTCGTCTCAAGTTCATCCGAAAGAGAAGCTCAGGTCTAACTCTTGTTATCTTTGAACCGGCGATGTTCAATTTTGATATATTTCGTTTCCAGTTCATCCGAAAGAGAAACTCACGTCAAACTCTAGTAATATTTGAACCCGTGATGTTCAATTCTGATATATTTCATCTCCAGTTCATCCGAACGAGAAACTCATGTCTAACTCTAGTAATCTTTGAACATGTGATGTTCAATTATGATATATTTCGTCTCCAGTTCATCCGAACGAGAAACTCATGTCTAACTCTAGTAATCTTTGAACCTCTGATGTTCAATTCTGATATATTTCATCTCAGTTCATCCGAAAGAGAAACTCATGTCTAACTCTAGTAATCTTTGAAACCGTGATGTTCAATTTCGATATATTTCGTCCTCAGTTCATCAAAAAGAGAAACTCAGGTCTAACTCTAGTAATCTTTTGAACCTCGTGATGTTCAATTTCGATATATTTCATCTCAAGTTCATCCGAAAGAGAAACTCATGTCTAACTCTAGTAATATTTGAACCCGTGATGTTCAATTTCGATATATTTAGTCTCCAGTTCATCCGAAGAGAAACTCATGTCTAACTCTAGTAATCTTTGAACCCGTGATGTTCAATTCGATATATTTTGTCTCCAATTCATCCGAACGAGAAACTTAGGTCTAACTCTAGTAATATTTGAACCCGTGATGTTCAATTTCGATATATTTCGTCTAAGTTCATCCGAAAGAGAAACTCATGTCTAACTCTAGTAATCTTTGAACCCGTGATGTTCAATTCGATATATTTCGTCCCGGCTCATCCGAAAGAGAAACTTAGGTCTAACTCTAGTAATCTTTGAACCGGTGATGTTCAATTATGATATATTTCATCTCCAGTTCATCCGAAAGAGAAACTCAGGTATAACTCTAGTAATCTTTGAACCCGTGATGTTCAATTCTGATATATTTCGTCTCTAGTTCATCCGAAAGAGAAACTCATGTCTAACTCCAGTAATATTTGAACCGGTGATGCTCAATTATGATATATTTCGTCCTCAGTTCATCCGAACGAGAAACTCAGGTCTAACTCTGGTAATCTTTGAACCTCGTGATGTTCAATTATGATATATTTAGTCTCCAAGCTCATCCAAACGAGAAACTCATGTCTAAACTCTAGTAATCTTTGAACCCGTGATGTTCAATTATGATATATTTCGTCCTCAAGTTCATCCGAAAGAGAAACTCATGTCTAACTCTAGTAATCTTTGAACCCGTGATGTTCAATTCGATATATTTCGTCTCCAGTTCATCCGAAAGAGAAACTCGTGTCTAACTCTAGTAATATTTGAACCCGTGATGTTCAATTTCGATATATTTCATTCTCCATTTCATCCGAAAGAGAAACTCATGTCTAACTCTAGTAATCTTTGAACCCGTGATGTTCAATTTCGATATATTTCATCTCCAGCTCATCCGAAAGAGAAACTCAGTCTAACTCTAGTAATCTTTGAACCCGTGATGTTCAATTCCGATATATTTCGTCTCCAGTTCATCCGAAAGAGAAACTCATGTCTAACTCTAGTAATCTTTGAACCCGTGATGTTCAATTCTGATATATTTCGTCTCCAGTTCATCCGAAAGAGAAACTCAGGTCTAACTCTAGTAATCTTTGAACCCGTGATGTTCAATTCTAATATATTTCATCTCAAGTTAATCCGAAAGAGAAACTCAGGTCTAACTCTAGTAATCTTTGAACCCGTGATGTTCAATTCTGATATATTTCGTCTCAAGTTCATCCGAAAGAGAAACTCAAGTCTAACTCTAGTAATATTTGAACCCGTGATGTTCAATTTTGATATATTTCATCTCCAGTTCATCCGAATACGAGAAACTCAGGTCTAACTCTAGTAATCTTTGAACCGATGATGTTCAATTTCGAAATATTTCGTCTCCAGTTCATCCGAACGAGAAACTCGTGTCTAACTCGGTAATCTTTGAACCCGTGATGTTCAATTATGATATATTTCATCTCCGAAAGAGAAACTCATCCGAACTTTGAGAAACTCAGGTCTAACTCTGGTAATATTTGAACCCGTGATGTTCAATTTGATATATTTCGTCTCCAGCTCATCCGAACGAGAAACTCGTGTCTAACTCTAGTAATCTTTGAACATGTGATGTTCAATTATGATATATTTAATTCTCGTTCATCCGAACGAGAAACTCATGTCTAACTCTAGTAATGTTTGAACCCGTGATGTTCAATTATGATATATTTTGTCTCCGGGGCTCATCCGAACGAGAAACTCAAGTCTAACTCTAGTAATCTTTGAACCTCGTGATGTTCAATTTCGATATATTTCATTCTCTCGTTCATCCGAAGAGAAACTCAAGTCTAACTCTAGTAATCTTTGAACCTGGGATGTTCAATTCTGATATATTTCATCTCCAATTCATCCGAAAGAGAAACTCAGGTTTAACTCTAGTAATCTTTGATCCTGGGATGTTCAATTCCGATATATTTCGTCCTCATGTTCATCCGAAAGAGAAACTCAGGTCTAACTCTAGTAATCTTTGAACCGGTAATGTTCAATTCTGATATATTTCGTCTCTAGTTCATCCGAAAGAGAAACTCAGGTCTAACTCTAGTAATCTTTGAACCGGTGATGTTTAATTCTGATATATTTCATCCAAGTTCATCCGAAAGAGAAACTCATGTCTAACTCTAGTAATATTTAAAACCGTGATGTTCAATTATGATATATTTCGTCTTCAGTTCATCCGAAAGAGAAACTCAGGTCTAACTCTAGTAATATTTGAACCCGTGATGTTCAAATCTAATATATTTCGTCCTCAGTTCCTCCGAACGAGAAACTCAGGTCTAACTCTAGTAATATTTGAACCCGTGATGTTCAATTTTGATATATTTCGTCTCCAGTTCATCCGAACGAGAAACTCAGGTCCAACTCTAGTAATCTTTGAACCTGTGATGTTCAATTATGATATATTTTTGTCTTCAGTTCATCCGAACGAGAAACTCATGTCTAACTCTTGTAATCTTTGAACCTCTGATGTTCAATTCTGATATATTTCGTCTCCAGTACATCCGAACGAGAAACTCAGGTCTAACTCTAGTAATCTTTGAACCTGTGATGTTCAATTCTCGATATATTTCATCTCCAGCTCATCCGAACGAGAAACTCAAGTCTAACTCTAGTAATGTTTGAACGTGATGTTCAATTCTCGATATATTTCGTCTCCATCATCCGAACGAGAAACTCAAGTCTAACTCTAGTAATCTTTGAACCCGTGATGTTCAATTCGATATATTTCGTCTCCAGTTCATCCGAACGAGAAAGAAACTCGGGAAATGTCTAACTCTGTGATAATTTTTGAACATGTGATGTTCAATTCTGATATATTTTTTCTCAAGTTCATCCTAACCATAAACTCAAGTCTATCTCTAGTAATCTTTGAACCCGTGATGTTAAATTTTGATATATTTTGTCCCCAGTTCATCCTAACCAGGAACTCAGATCTAACTCTAGTAATATTTGAACCCGTGATGTTCAATTCTGATATATTTCGTCTCCAGTTCATCCGAACGAGAAACTTAGGTCTAACTCTAGTAATCTTTGAACCCGTGATGTTCAATTCTGATATATTTTGTCCCTATTTCATCCGAAAGAGAAACTCAGGTCTAACTCTCGGTAATCATTGAACCCGTGATGTTCAATTTCGATATATTTCGTCTCCTCACTTCATCCGAACGAGAAACTCAGGTCTAACTGTAGTAATCTTTGAACCTGTGATGTACAATTTCGACAAATTTCATATCCAGTTCATCCGAATGATAAACTCAGGTCGAACTCTTGTAATATTTGAACCTGTGATGTTCAATTCTCGATATATTTTATCCCGCTCATCCGAACGAGAAACTCGTGTCTAACTCTAGTAATCTTTGAACATGTGATGTTCAATTATGATATATTTCGTCTTCCAGCTCATCCGAACGAGAAACTCATGTCTAACTCTAGTAATCTTTGAACCCGTGATGTTCAATTTCGATATATTTCGTCTCCAGCTCATCCGAACGAGAAACTGAGGTCTAACTCTAGTAATCTTTGAACCCGTGATGTTCAATTCTGATATATTTCATTCTCCAATTCATCCGAAAGAGAAACTCATGTCTAACTCTAGTAATCTTTGAACCCGTTGTGATGTTCAATTCTCGATATATTTCATCTCCATTTCATCCGAACGAGAAACTCATGTCTAACTCTAGTAATGTTTGAACATGTGATGTTCAATTCTGATATATTTCGTCTCCAGTTCATCCGAACGAGAAACTCATGTCTAACTCTAGTAATCTTTGAACATGTGATGTTCAATTCTGATATATTTCGTCCTCCAGCTCATCCGAAAGAGAAACTCAATGTCTAACTCTAGTAATCTTTGAACCCGTGATGTTCAATTTCGATATATTTCGTCCTCATCATCCGAAACGAGAAACTCATGTCTAACTCTAGTAATATTTGAACCGTGATGTTCAATTCGATATATTTCGTCTCTATTTCATCCGAACGAGAAACTCTTGTCTAACTCTAGTAATCTTTGAACCCGTGATGTTCAATTATGATATATTTAGTTTCTCGTTCATCCGAAAGAGAAACAGGTCTAAATCTAGTAATATTTGAACCCGTGATGTTCAATTTGATATATTTGTCTCATCATCCGAAAGAGAAACTCCGTCTAACTCTAGTAATCTTTGAACCTGTGATGTTCAATTCTAATATATTTCGTCTCCAGTTCATCCGAAAGAGAAACTCAGGTCTAACTCTAGTAATCTTTGAACCTGTGATGTTCAGTTCTGACATATTTCGTCTGCAAGCTCATCCGAACGAGAAACTTAAGTCTAACTCTAGTAATCTTTGAACCCGTGATGTTCAATTATGATATATTTCATCTCCGCTCATCCGAAAGAGAAACTCAGGTCTAACTCTAGTAATCTTTGAACCCGTGATGTTCAATTATGATATATTTCGTCCTCAGTTCATCCGAAAGAGAAACTCAGGTCTAACTCTAGTAATCTTTGAACCCGTGATGTTCAATTATGATATATTTCGTCTCCAGTTCATCCGAAAGAGAAACTCATGTCTAACTCTAGTAATCTTTGAACCGGTGATGTTCAATTTCGATATATTTCGTCGCCAGTTCATCTGAAAGAGAAACTGAGGTCTAACTCAAGTAATCTTTGAACCCGTGATGTTCAATTCTCGATATATTTAGTCTCCAGCTCATCCGAAAGAGAAACTCGTGTCTAACTCTAGTAATCTTTGAACGTGTGATGTTCAATTTCGATATATTTCATCTCCAGCTCATCCGAACGAGAAACTCGTGTCTAACTCTAGTAATATTTGAACTGTTGTGTTGTTCAGTTCTGATATATTTCGTCCACAGTTCACCCGAAAGAGAAACTCAAGTCTAACTCTGGTTATCTTTGAACCGGTGATGTTCAATTCTTATATATTTCGTCTCTAGTTCATCCGAAAGAGAAACTCGGGTCTAACTCTAGTAAAATTTGAAACGGTGATGTTCAATTCTGATATATTAGTCTCCATTTCATCGAACGAGAAACTCAGTCTAACTTAGTAATCTTTGAACCCGTGATGTTCAATTCTGATATATTTCGTCTCCAGTTCATCCGAACGAGAAACTCAGGTCTAACTCTAGTAATCTTTGAACCCGTGATGTTCAATTCTGATATATTTCGTCCCCAGTTCATCCTAAAGAGAAACTCAGGTCTAACTCTGGTAATCTTTGAACCCGTGATGTTCAATTCTGATATATTTCATCTCAAGTTCATCCGAAAGAGAAACTCATGTCTAACTCTAGTAATATTTGAACCTGTGATGTTCAATTCTAATATATTTCGTCTAAAGTTCATCCGAACGAGAAACTCAAGTCTAACTCTAGTAATATTTGAACCTGTGATGTTCAATTTTGATATATTTCGTCCTCAGTTCATCCGAACGAGAAACTCATGTCTAACTCTAGTAATCTTTGAACCGGTGATGTTCAATTATGATATTTTTCGTCTCCAGTTCATCCGAACGAGAAACTTAGGTCTAACTCTAGTAATCTTTGAACCCGTGATGTTCAATTCTGATATATTTCGTCCTAAGTTCATCCGAAAGAGAAACTCAGGTCTAACTCTAGTAATCTTTGAACCCGAGATTTTCAATTCTGATATATTTCGTCCTCAGTTCATCCGAAAGAGAAAATCAGGTCTAACTCTAGTAATCTTTGAACCCGTGATGTTCAATTATGATATATTTCGTCTCCAGTTCATCCGAAAGAGAAACTCATTTCCAACTCTAGTAATCTTTGAACCCGTGTGATGTTCAATTCTCGATATATTTCGTCTCTCTAGTTCATCCGAAAGAGAAACTCAAGTCTAACTCGTAGTAATCTTTGAACCCGTGATGTTCAATTATGATATATTTCGTCTCCGCTCATCCGAACGAGAAACTCAAAATGTCTAACTCTAGTAATCTTTGAACCTGTGATGTTCAATTATGATATATTTCGCCTCCAGTTCATCCAAACGAGAAACTCAGGTCTAACTCTAGTAATCTTTGAACCTATGATGTTCAATTATGATATATTTCGTATGCAGTTCATCCGAACGAGAAACTCAGGTCTAACTCTAGTAATCTTTGAACATCTAATGTTCAATTATGATATATTTCGTCTCCAGTTCATCCGAACGAGAAACTCAGGTCTAACTCTAGTAATCTTTGAACCCGTGATGTTCAATTCTGATATATTTCATCTCCAGTTCATCCGAAGAGAAACTCAGGTCTAACTCTGGTAATGTTCAATTATGATATATTTCATCTCCAGTTCATCCGAACGAGAAACTCAGGTCTAACTCTAGTAATGTTTGAACCTGTGATGTTCAATTATGATATATTTCGTCTCCAGTTCATCCGAACGAGAAACTCATGTCTAACTCTAGTAATTTTTGAACCCGTGATGTTCAATTATGATATATTTCGTCATCCGAACGAGAAACTTCATCCGAAAGAGAAACTCATGAAACTTAGTGTCTAACTCTAGTAATCTTTGAACCCGTGATGTTCAATTCTGATATATTTCGTCTCCAGTTCATCCGAAAGAGAAACTCATGTCTAACTCTAGTAATCTTTGAACGCGTGATGTTCAGTTCTGATATATTTCGTCTCCAGTTCATCCGAAAGAGAAACTCAAGTCTAACTCTAGTAATCTTTGAACCGGTGATGTTCAATTCTAATATATTTCGTCTCCAGTTTATCCGAACGAGAAACTCATGTCTAACTCTGGTAATCTTTGAACCTGTGATGTTCAATTATGATATATCTCGTCTCCAGTTCATCCGAACGAAAAACTCAGGTCAAAATCTGGTAATCTTTGAACCCGTGATGCTCAATTCTGATATATTTCGTCTCAAGTTCATCCGAACGAGAAACTCAGGTCTAACTCTAGTAATCTTTGAACCTGTGATGTTCAATTCTGATATATTATGTCTGCAGTTCATCCGGACGAGAAACTCAGGTCTAACTCTAGTAATCTTTGAACCGTGTGATGTTCAATTTGATATATTTAGTCTCCAGTTCATCCGAACGAGAAACTCTGGGTCTAACTCTAGTAATCTTTGAACCCGTGATGTTCAATTATGATATATTTCATCTCCAGTTCATCCGAAAGAGAAACCCAGGTCTAACTCTAGTAATCTTTGAACCCGTGATGTTCAATTCTGATATATTTCGTCCTTAGTTCATCCGAATGAGAAACTCAAGTCTAACTCTGGAAATCTTTGAACCTGTTGTGATGTTCAATTCTGATATATTTCGTCATCAGTTCATCCAAAAGAAAAAATCAGGTCTAACTCTGGTAATCTTTGAACCCGTCTATGATGTTTGAATTCTGATATATTTCGTCTCCATTTCATCCGAAGAGAAACTCATGTCTAACTCTAGTAATCTTTGAACCTGTGATGTTCGATATATTTTCGATAATATTTCGTCGATATATTTCCATCTCCATCCGAAAGAGAAACTCATGTCTAACTCTAGTAATCTTTGAACCTCGTGATGTTCAATTATGATATATTTCATCTCCAGTTCATCCGAACGAGAAACTCATGTCTAACTCTAGTAATCTTTGAACCTGTGATGTTCAATTTGATATATTTCGTCTCCAGCTCATCCGAACGAGAAACTCAGGTCTAACTCTAGTAATCTTTGAACCCGTGATGTTCAATTATGATATATTTCGTCCTCGGTTCATCCGAACGAGAAACTTAGGTCTAACTCTAGTAATCTTTGAACCCGTGATGTTCAATTCTGATATATTTCGTCCTCAGTTCATCCGAAAGAGAAACTCAGGTCTAACTCTGGTAATCTTTGAACCCGTGATGTTCAATTCTGATATATTTCGTCTCCAGTTCATCCGAAAGAGAAACTCATGTCTAACTCTAGTAATCTTTGAACCCGTGATGTTCAATTCAGATATATTTCGTCTCCAGTTCATCCGAAAGAGAAACTCAAGTCTAACTCTAGTAATATTTGAACATGTGATGTTCAATTATGATATATTTCGTCCTCCAGTTCATCCGAACGAGAAACCCAGGTCTAACTCTAGTAATCTTTGAACATGTGATGTTCAATTATGATATATTTCGTCTCCAGTTCATCCAAACGAGAAACTCAGGTCTAACTCTGGTAATCTTTGAACCCGTGATGTTCAATTATGATATATTTCGTCTCAAGTTCATCCGAACGAGAAACTCAGGTCTAACTCTAGTAATCTTTGAACCCGTGATGTTCAATTCTGATATATTTTGTCTTCAGTTCATCCGAACGAGAAACTCAGGTCTAACTTCAGTAATCTTTGAACCCGTGATGTTCAATTCTGATATATCTCATTCTCAGTTCATCCGAAGAAGAAACTCATGTCTAACTCTGGTAATGTTTGAACGTGTGATGTTCAATTCTGATATATTTCATCTCCAGTTCATCCGAACGAGAAACTCAGGTCTAACTCTGGAAATGTTTAAACCTGTGATGTTCAATTCTGATATATTTCGTCCTCGGTTCATGCGAACGAGAAACCCAGGTCTAACTATGGTAATTTTTGAACCAGTGATGTTCAATTCTGATATATTTCGTCCTCAGTTCATCCGAACGAGAAACTCGTGTCTAACTCTAGTAATCTTTGAACCCGTGATGTTCAATTCTCGATATATTTCATCCCATATTTCTCCTCATCCGAAAGAGAAACTCAGGTCTAACTCTAGTAATCTTTGAACCCGTGATGTTCAATTCTGATATATTTCGTCTCCAGTTCATCCGAAAGAGAAACTCAAGTCTAACTCTAGTAATCTTTGAACCCGTGATGTTCAATTCTGATATATTTCGTCTCCAGTTCATCCGAACGAGAAACTCATGTCTAACTCTAGTAATATTTGAACATGTGATGTTCAATTCTGATATATTTCGTCTCCAGTTCATCCGAACGAGAAACTCAGGTCTAACTCTAGTAATCTTTGAACCCGTGATGTTCAATTATGATATATTTCGTCTCCAGTTCATCCGAACGAGAAACTCAGGTCTAACTCTAGTAATCTTTGAACCTGTGATGTTCAATTTCGATATATTTCGTCTCCAGTTCATCCGAACGAGAAACTCAGGTCTAACTCTAGTAATATTTGAACCCGTGATGTTCAATTCTGATATATTTAATTCTCAGTTCTTCCGAACGAGAAACTCAAGTCTAACTCTAGTAATCTTTGAACGTGTGATGTTCAATTATGATATATTTCATCTCCAGTTCATCCGAAAAAGAAACTCAAGTCTAACTCTAGTAATGTTTGAACCGGTGATGTTCAATTCTGATATATTTCGTCTCCATTTCATCCGAAAGAGAAACTCATGTCTAACTCTAGTAATCTTTGAACCCGTGATGTTCAATTCTGATATATTTCGTCTCCAGTTCATCCGAACGAGAAACTCAAGTCTAACTCTAGTAATCTTTGAACCTGTGATGTTCAATTCTGATATATTTCATTCTCAGTTCATCCGAAGAAGAAACTCAGGTCTAACTCTAGTAATCTTTGAACCTGTGATGTTCAATTATGATATATTTCATCTCCAGTTCATCCGAACGAGAAACTCAGGTCTAACTCTAGTAATATTTGAACCCGTGATGTTCAATTCTGATATATTTCGTCTCCAGTTCATCGGAACGAGAAACTCAGGTCTAACTCTAGTAATCTTTGAACCCGTGATGTTCAATTTCGATATATTTCGTCTCCATTCATCCGAACGAGAAACTCGTGTCTAACTCTAGTAATCTTTGAACCCGTGATGTTCAATTTCGATATATTTCGTCCTCCAGTTCATCCGAAAGAGAAACTCATGTCTAACTCTAGTAATCTTTGAACCTGTGATGTTCAATTATGATATATTTCGTCTCTAGTTCATCCGAAAGAGAAACTCATGTCTAACTCTAGTAATATTTGAACCTGTGATGTTCAATTCTGATATATTTTGTCTCCAGTTCATCCGAACGAGAAACTCATGTCTAACTCTAGTAATATTTGAACCCGTGATGTTCAATTTTGATATATTTCGTCTCCAGTTCATCCGAACGAGAAACTCATGTCTAACTCTAGTAATCTTTGAACCCCGTGATGTTCAATTCTGATATATTTCGTCTCCAAAGTTCATCCGAACGAGAAACTCAGGTCTAACTCTAAGTAATCTTTGAACCCGTGATGTTCAATTATGATATATTTCGTCTCCAGTTCATCCGAAAGAGAAACTCATGTCTAACTCTAGTAATCTTTGAAACCGTGATGTTCAATTTTGATATATTTCATTCTCAGTTCATCCGAACGAGAAACTCATGTCTAACTCTAGTAATCTTTGAACATGTGATGTTCAATTCTGATATATTTCATCTCCAGTTCATCCGAAAGAGAAACTCAGGTCTAACTCTAGTAATATTTGAACCGGTGATGTTCAATTCTGATATATTTCGTCTCCAGTTCATCCGAAAGAGAAACTCAGGTCTAACTCTAGTAATCTTTGAACCTGTGATGTTCAATTATGATATATTTCGTCTCCAGTTCATCCGAAAGAGAAACTCATGTCTAACTCTAGTAATCTTTGAACTTGTGATGTTCAATTCGGATATATTTCGTCTCCAGTTCATCCGATGGAGAAACTCAGGTCTAAGTCTAGTAATCTTTTAACTTGTGATGTTCAATTTTGATATATTTCGTGTGCCGTTCATATGAAGGTGAAAATCAGGTCTAACTCTAGTAATCTTTGAACCCGTGATGTTCAATTCTGATATATTTCATCTCCAGTTCATCCGAACGAGAAACTCAGGTCTAACTCTAGTAATCTTTCAACGTGTGATGTTCAATTCTGATATATTTCGTCCTAAGTTCATCCGAAAGAGAAACTCATGTATAACTCTAGTAATCTTTGAACCCGTGATGTTCAATTATGATATATTTCTTTCTCAGTTCATCCGAAAGAGAAACTCGGGTCTAACTCTAGTAATCTTTGAACCCGTGATGTTCAATTCTGATATATTTCGTCTCCAGTTCATCCGAAAGAGAAACTCAAGTCTAACTCCAGTAATCTTTGAACCGGTGATGCTCAATCCTGATATATTTCGTCCTTAGTTCATCCGAACGAGAAACCCAGGTCTAACTCTAGTAATCTTTGAACCCGTGATGTTCAATTATGATATATTTCGTCTCCAGTTCATCCGAACGAGAAACTCAGGTATAACTCTAGTAATCTTTGAACCCGTGATGTTCAATTCTGATATATTTCGTCTCCAGTTCATCCGAAAGAGAAAGAAACTCTAGTAATCTTTGAACTCTTCGTGATGTTCAATTCTGATATATTTCGTCTCCAGTTCATCCGAAAGAGAAACTCGAGTCTAACTCTAGTAATCTTTGAACCCGTGATGTTCAATTCTGATATATTTCGTCTCCAGTTCATCCGAACGAGAAACTCATGTCTAACTCTAGTAATCTTTGAACATGTGATGTTCAATTTTGATATATTTCGTCTCCAGTTCATCCGAAAGAGAAACTGTGTCTAACTCTAGTAATCTTTGAACCTATTGTGATGTTCAATTTCGATATATTTCATCTCCATTCATCCGAAAGAGAAACTCAGTCTAACTCTAGTAATCTTTGAACCCGTGATGTTCAATTCGATATATTTCGTCTCTATTTCATCTGAACGAGAAACTCATGTCTAACTCTAGTAATCTTTGAACCCGTGATGTTCAATTATGATATATTTAGTCTACTTCATCCGAAAGAGAAACTCAGGTCTAACTCTAGTAATCTTTGAACCTGTGATGTTCAATTCTGATATATTTCGTCTCTAGTTCATCCGAACGAGAAACTCAGTTCTAACTCTAGTAATATTTGAACCTGTGATGTTCAATTATGATATATTTCGTCTCCATTTCATCCGAACGAGAAACTCATGTCTAGAACTAGTAATCTTTGAACATGTGATGTTCGATTATGATATATTTCGTCTCCAGTTCATCCGAACGAGAAACTCGTGTCTAACTCTAGTAATCTTTGAACCTGTGATGTTCAATTCTGATATATTTCATTCTCAGTTCATCCGAAGATGAAACTCAGGTTTAACTCTGGTAATGTTCAATTCTGATATATTTCATCTCCAGTTCATCCGAACGAGAAACTCAGTTCAAACTCTGGTAATGCTTGAACCTGTGATGTTCAATTCTGATATATTTCGTCCTTGGTTCATCCGAAAGAGAAACTCATGTCTAACTCTGGTAATTTTTGAACCGTGATGTTCAATTATGATATATTTCGTCCCCGTTCATCCGAAAGAGAAACTCGTGTCTAACTCTAGAAATCTTTGAACCTATTGATGTTCAATTCTCGATATATTTCATCTTCAGTTCATCGAAAGAGAAACTTCTAATCTAGTAATCTTTGAACCCGTGATGTTCAATTCGATATATTTCGTCTCTATTTCATCCGAACGAGAAACTCCAGGTCTAACTATAGTAATCTTTGAACCTGTGATGTTCAATTATGATATATTTTGTCCTCAGTTCATCCGAAAGAGAAACTCAGATATAACTTTAATAATCTTTGAACCGGTGATGTTCAATTCTGATATATTTCGTCTCCAGTTCATCCGAAAGAGAAACTCCGATCTAACTCTAGTAATATTTGAACCTGTGATGTTCAATTCTAATATATTTCGTCTCCAGTTCATCCGAACGAGAAACTCAGGTCTAACTCTAGTAATCTTTGAACCTGTGATGTTCAATTCTAATATATTTCGTCTCCAGTTCAACCGAACGAGAAACTTAAGTCTAACTCTGGTAATGTTTGAAACTGTGATGTTCAATTCTGATATATTTCGTCCTCGGTTCATCCTAAAGAGAAACT
This sequence comes from Papaver bracteatum, assembly GCA_023529315.1. Lineage (NCBI taxonomy): Eukaryota > Viridiplantae > Streptophyta > Magnoliopsida > Ranunculales > Papaveraceae > Papaver > Papaver bracteatum. The sequence continues at coordinate 1,048,517 of JAJJWX010001567.1, forward strand.
CAGGTCTAACTCTGGTAATCTTTGAACCCGTGATGTTCAATTATGATATATTTCGTCTCGTTCATCCGAAAGAGAAACTCAGGTCTAACTCTAGTAATCTTTGAACCCGTGATATTCAATTCTAATATATTTCGTCTCTAGTTCATCCGAAAGAGAAACTCATGTCTAACTCTAGTAATCTTTGAACCCGTGATGTTCAATTTCGATATATTTAGTCTTCATCCGAAAGAGAAACCAAGTGTCTAACTTTAGTAATCTTTGAAACCTGATGTTCGATATATTTCGTCTCCAGTTCATCCGAAAGAGAAACTCCGTGTCTAACTCTTGTAATCTTTGAACCGGCGATGTTCAATTTTGATATATTTCGTTTCCAGTTCATCCGAAAATGAAACTCACGTCAAACTCTAGTAATATTTGAACCCGTGATGTTCAAATCTGATATATTTCGTCCTCAGTTCAACCGAAAGAGAAACTCAGGTCTAACTCTAGTAATCTTTGAACTGGTGATGTTCAATTATGATATATTTCGTCTCCAGTTCATCCGAACGAGAAACTCAGGTCTAACTCTAGTAATCTTTGAACTCGTGATGTTCAATTCTGATATATTTCGTCTCCAGTTCATCCGAACGAGAAACTCATGTCTAACTCTAGTAATATTTGAACCCGTGATGTTCAATTTCGATATATTTCATTCTCAGTTCATCCGAAGAGAAACTCAGGTTAACTCTAGTAATCTTTGAACGTGTGATGTTCAATTTGATATATTTCATCTCCAGTTCATCCGAACGAGAAACTCGTGTCTAACTCTAGTAATCTTTGAACCCGTCGTGATGTTCAATTTGATATATTTCGTCTCCAGCTCATCCGAAAGAGAAACTTCAGTAATCTTTGATGTGATGTTCAATTTGATATATTTCGTCTCTAGTTCATCCGAAAGAGAAACTCATGTCTAACTCTAGTAATCTTTGAACCGTGATGTTCAATTCGATATATTTAGTCTCCAGTTCATCCGAAAGAGAAACTCTTTAGTAATCTTTGAACCTCGTGATGTTCAATTTTGATATATTTTGTCTCCATTCATCCGAACGAGAAACTCGTGTCTAACTCTAGTAATCTTTGAACCTGTGATGTTCAATTCTGATATATTTCGTCTCCAGTTCATCCGAAAACGAGAAACTCATGTCTAACTCTAGTAATCTTTGAACCCGTGATGTTCAATTCTGATATATTTCGTCTCCAGTTCATCCGAACGAGAAACTCAGGTCTAAATCTAGTAATGTTTGAACATGTGATGTTCAATTCTGATATATTTCATCTCCATTTCATCCAAACGAGAAACTCAGGTCTAACTCTAGTAATCTTTAAACCCGTGATGTTCAATTCTGATATATTTCGTCTCCAGTTCATCCGAAAGAGAAACTCAGGTCTAACTTTAGTAATATTTGAACCCGTGATGTTCAATTCTGATATATTTCGTCCTCAGTTCATCCGAAAGAGAAACTCAGGTCTAACTCTAGTAATCTTTGAACCCGTGATGTTCAATTCTGATATATTTCATCCCCAGTTCATCCTAAAGAGAAACTCAGGTCTAACTCTAGTAATCTTTGAACCCGTGATGTTCAATTATGATATATTTCATCTCCAGTTCATCCGAAAGAGAAACTCAGGTCTAACTCTAGTAATCTTTGAACCTATGATGTTCAATTTTGATATATTTCGTCTCCAGTTCATCCGAAAGAGAAACTCAGGTCTAACTCTAGTAATCTTTGAACCGGTGATGTTCAATTATGATATATTTCATCTCCAGTTCATCTGAAAGAGAAACTCATGTCTAACTCTAGTAATGTTTGAACATGTGATGTTCAATTATGATATATTTCATCTCCAGTTCATCCGAAAGAGAAACTCATGTCTAACTCTGGCAATTTTTGAATCCGTGATGTTCAATTCTGATATATTTCGTCCTCAGTTCATCCGAAAGAGAAACTCAGGTCTAACTCTGGTAATATTTGAACCCGTGATGTTCAATTATGATATATTTCATCCCCAGTTCATCCGAAAGAGAAACTCAAGTATAACTCTAGTAATCTTTGAACCCGTGATGTTCAATTATGATATATTTCGTCTCCAGTTCATCCGAAAGAGAAACTCAAGTCTAACTCTAGTAATATTTGAACCCGTGATGTTCAAATCTGATATATTTAGTCATCAGTTCATCCGAATACGAGAAACGCATGTCTAACTCTAGTAATCTTTGAACCGTGATGTTCAATTTTGATATATTTCATCGCCAGTTCATCCGAACGAGAAACTCAGGTCTAACTCTGGTAATCTTTGAACCCGTGATGTTCAATTATGATATATTTCGTCTCCAGTTCATCCGAACGAGAAACTCAGGTCTAACTCTAGTAATCTTTGAACCCGTGATGTTCAATTATGATATATTTCATCTCCAGTTCATCCGAACGAGAAACTCAGGTCTAACTCTAGTAATCTTTGAACCTATGAAGTTCAATTGTGATATATTTCGTCTCCAGTTCATCCGAAAGAGAAACTCAGGTCTAACTCTAGTAATCTTTGAACGTGTGATGTTCAATTCTGATATATTTCGTCTCCAGTTCATCCGAACGAGAAACTCAAGTCTAACTCTAGTAATCTTTGAACCTGTGATGTTCAATTCTGATATATTTCATTCTCAGTTCATCCGAAAACGAGAAACTCAGGTCTAACTCTAGTAATATTTGAACCTGTGATGTTCAATTCTGATATATTTCATCTCCATTTCATCCAAACGAGAAACTCAAGTCTAACTCTGGTAATGTTTGAACCCGTGATGTTTAATTCTGATATATTTCGTCTCCAGTTCATCCGAAAGAGAAACTCAGGTCTAACTTTAGTAATCTTTGAACCCGTGATGTTCAATTCTGATATATTTCTTCCTCAGTTCATCCGAAAGAGAAACTCATGTCTAACTCTAGTAATCTTTGAACCCGTGATGTTCAATTCTGATATATTTCATCTCCCAGTTCATCCTAAAGAGAAACTCAGGTCTAACTCTGGTAATCTTTGAACCCGTGATGTTCAATTATGATATATTTTGTCTCCAGTTCATCCGAAAGAGAAACTCAAGTCTAACTCTAGTAATCTTTGAACCTATGATGTTCAATTCTGATATATTTCGTCTCCAGTTCATCCGAACGAGAAACTCATGTCTAACTCTAGTAATATTTGAACATGTGATGTTCAATTCTGATATATTTCGTCTCCAGTTCATCCGAACGAGAAACTCAGGTCTAACTCTAGTAATCTTTGAACCTATGATGTTCAATTATGATATATTTCGTCTCCAGTTCATCCGAAAGAGAAACTCATGTCTAACTCTAGTAATATTTGAACCCGTGATGTTCAATTTTGATATATTTCGTCTCCAGTTCATCCGAACGAGAAACTCAAGTCTAACTCTAGTAATCTTTGAACCTGTGATGTTCAATTCTGATATATTTAGTCTCCAGTTCATCCGAAAAATAAACTCAGGTCTAACTCTAGTAATGTTTGAATCTGTCATGTTCAATTCTGATATATTACGTCTCCAGTTAATCCAGACGAGAAACTCTGGTCTAACTCTAGTAATCTTTGAAACTGTGATGTTCAATTCTGATATATTTCTTCCCCAGTTCATCCGAACGAGAAACTCATGTCTAACTCTAGTAATCTTTGAACATGTGATGTTCAATTATGATATATTTCGTCCTCATTTCATCCGAACGAGAAAATCAAGCCTAACTCTAGTAATATTTGAACTTGTGATATTCAATTCTGATATATTTCGTCTTCAGTTCATCTGAAAGAAATTCATCTAGTAATCTTTGAACCTGATGTTCAATTTCGATATATTTCGTCTCTAGTTCATCCGAACGAGAAACTCGTGTATAACTCTAGTAATCTTTGAACCCGTGATGTTCAATTTCGATATATTTCGTCTCCAGTTCATCCGAAGAGAAACTCGTGTCTAACTATAGTAATCTTTGAAATTGTGATGTTCAATTCTGATATATTTCGTATCATGTACATCCGAAAGAGAAACTCATGTCTAACTCTGGTAATCTTTGAACCAGTGATGTTTAATTCTGATATAATTTATCTTCAGTTCACCCGAAAGAGAAACTCATGTCTAACTTCAGTAATCTTTGAACCTCGTGATGTTCAATTTGATATATTTCGTCTCTATTTCATCCGAACGAGAAACTGTGTCTAACTCTAGTAATCTTTGAACCTGTGATGTTCAATTTTGATATATTTAGTCTTCTAGTTCATCCGAACGAGAAACTCTTTAATCTAATCTTTGAACCCGTGATGTTCAATTATGATATATTTCGTCTCCAGTTCATCCGAACGAGAAACTCGGGTCTAACTCTAGTAATCTTTGAACCCGTGATGTTCAATTCTGATATATTTCGTCTCCAGTTCATCCGAACGAGAAACTCATGTCTAACTCTAGTAATCTTTGAACCCGTGATGTTCAATTCTGATATATTTCGTCCCAAGTTCATCCGAAAGAGAAACTCAAGTCTAACTCTAGTAATCTTTGAACTCGTGATGTTCAATTCTGATATATTTCGTCTCCAGTTCATCCGAAAGAGAAACTCATGTCTAACTCTAGTAATCTTTGAACCCGTGATGTTCAATTATGATATATTTCGTCCTCAGTTCATCCGAAAGAGAAACTCAGGTCTAACTCTAGTAATCTTTGAACCCGTGATGTTCAATTCTGATATATTTCGTCTCCAGTTCATCCGAACGAGAAACTCATGTCTAACTCTAGTAATATTTGAACATGTGATGTTCAATTCTGATATATTTCATTCTCAGTTCATCCGAAAGAGAAACTCAGGTTTAACTCTAGTAATCTTTGAACATGTGATGTTCAATTTTGATATATTTCATCTCCAGTTCATCCAAAAGAGAAACTCAGGTCTAACTCTAGTAATCTTTGAACATGTGATGTTCAATTCTGATATATTTCGTCTCCAGTTCATCCGAAAGAGAAAAACATGTCTAACTCTAGTAATATTTGAACCTGTGATGTTCAATTCTCGATATATTTTGATCTCTAGTTCATCCGAACGAGAAACTCAGGTCTAACTCTAGTAATCTTTGAACCCGTGATGTTCAATTTCGATATATTTAGTCTTCATTTCAAAGAGAAACTTTAGTAATCTTTGAACCTATGATGTTTCAATTATGATATATTTCGTCTCCAGTTCATCCGAAAGAGAAACTCGGTCTAACTCTAGTAATCTTTGAACCTGTGATGTTCAATTATGATATATTTCGTCTCCAGTTCATCCGAACGAGAAACTCAGGTCTAACTCTAGTAATCTTTGAACCTGTGATGTTCAATTCTGATATATTTCGTCTCCAGTTCATCCGAACGAGAAACTCAGGTCTAACTCTAGTAATCTTTGAACCCGTGATGTTCAATTATGATATATTTCATCCCCAGTTCATCCGAAAGAGAAACTCATGTCTAACTCTAGTAATCTTTGAACCTGTGATGTTCAATTATGATATATTTCGTCTCCATTTCATCCGAACGAGAAACTCAAGTCTAACTCTAGTAATCTTTGAACCTGTGATGTTCAATTCTGATATATTTCGTCTCCAGTTCATCCGAAAGAGAAACTCATGTCTAACTCTAGTAATCTTTGAACCGGTGATGTTCAATTCTGATATATTTCGTCCTCAGTTCATCCGAAAGAGAAACTCATGTCTAACTCTAGTAATCTTTGAACCGGTGATGTTCAATTCTGATATATTTCGTGTCCAGTTCATCCGAAAGAGAAACTCTGTTATAACTCTAGTAATCTTTAAACCAGTGATGTTCAATTATGATATATTTCGTCTACAGTTCATCCGAACGAGAAAATCAGGTCCAACTCTAGTAATCTTTGAACCTGTGATGTTCAATTCTGATATATTTCGTCTCCAGTTCATCCGAACGAGAAACTCAAGTCTAACTCTAGTAATCTTTGAACCCGTGATGTTCAATTCGATATATTTTAGTCTTCAGTTCATCCGAAAGAGAAACTCGTCTAACTCTAGTAATCTTTGAACCATGTGATGTTCAATTTCGATATATTTCGTCTCCAGTTCATCCGAACGAGAAACTCGTGTCTAACTCTAGTAATCTTTGAACCGTGATGTTCAATTTGATATATTTCGTCTCCTAGTTCATCCGAAAGAGAAACTCGTGTCTAACTCTAGTAATCTTTGAACCCGTGATGTTCAATTCGATATATTTCATTCTCAGTTCATCCGAAGAGAAACTCATGTGTCTAACTCTAGTAATCTTTGAACATGTGATGTTCAATTCTGATATATTTCATCTCCATTTCATCCAAACGAGAAACTCAAGTCTAACTCTAGTAATCTTTGAACCGTGATGTTCAATTATGATATATTTCGTCTCCAGTTCATGCCAAAGAGAAACTCAGGTCTAACTCTAGTAATCTTTGAACCCGTGATGTTCAATTATGATATATTTCGTCTCCAGTTCATCCGAAAGAGAAACTCAGGTCTAACTCTAGTAATCTTTGAACCCGTGATGTTCAATTCTGATATATTTCGTCTCCAGTTCATCCGAAAGAGAAACTCATGTCTAACTCTAGTAATCTTTGAACCCGTGATGTTCAATTTCGATATTTAATCCGAACGAGAAACTCATCCTAACTTTATCTTTGAAACGGTGATGTTCAATTTCGATATATTTCGTCCCCAGTTCATCCGAACGAGAAACTGAGGTCTAACTCTAGTAATCTTTGAACCGGTGATGTTCAATTCTGATATATTTCGTCTCCAGTTCATCCGAACGAGAAACTCATGTCTAACTCTAGTAATCTTTGAACCTGTGATGTTCAATTTTGGTATATTTCGTCTCCAGTTCATCCGAAAGAGAAACTCATGTCTAACTCTAGTAATCTTTGAACCTGTGATGTTCAATTATGATATATTTCGTCTCCAGTTCATCCGAAAGAGAAACTCATGTCTAACTCTAGTAATCTTTGAACATGTGATGTTCAATTATGATATATTTCGTCTCCAGTTCATCCGAACGAGAAACTCAAGTCTAACTCTAGTAATCTTTGAACCTGTGATGTTCAATTATGATATATTTCTCCTCTAGTTCATCCGAAGGGGAAACTCAGGTCTAACTCTAGTAATCTTTGAACGTGTGATGTTCAATTCTGATATATTTTGTTTGCAGTTCATCCGAAAGAGAAAGTCAGGTCTAACTCTAGTAATCTTTGTACCTGTGATGTTCAATTCTGATATATTTGGTATGCAGTTCATCCGAACGAGAAACTCATGTCTAACTCTAGTAATCTTTGATCATGTGATGTTCAATTTTCGATATATTTCGTCTCTTAGTTCATCCGAACGAGAAACTCAGGTCTAACTCTAGTAATCTTTGAACGTGATGTTCAATGTTGTGATGTTCAATTTGATATATCTTCCGAAAGAGTTCTCATGTCTAATCTAGTAATCTTTCATCTGTGATGTTCAATTCGATATAACTAGTTCATCCGAACGAGAAACTCGGTCTAACTCTAGTAATCTTTGAACCTGTGATGTTCAATTTGATATATTTAGTCTCCAAGTTCATCCGAAAGAGAAACTCATGTCTAACTCTAGTAATCTTTGAAACTGTGATGTTCAATTTGGATATATTTCGTCTCCAGTTCATCCGAAAGAGAAACTCAGGTCTAACTCTAGTAATCTTTGAACCTGTGATGTTCAATTCTGATATATTTCGTCTCCAGTTCATCCGAACGAGAAACTCAGGTCTAACTCTAGTAATCTTTGAACCCGTGATGTTCAATTCTGATATATTTCGTCTTCAATTCATCCGAACGAGAAACTTAGGGCTAACTCTAGTAATCTTTAAACCTGTGATGTTCAATTATGATATATTTCATCTCCATTTCATCCGAACGAGAAACTCAAGTCTAACTCTAGTAATCTTTGAACATGTGATGTTCAATTATGATATATCTGGTATCCAGTTCATCCGAACGAGAAACTCAGGTCTAACTCTAGTAATCTTTGAACATGTGATGTTCAATTCTGATATATTTCGTCCCTAGTTCATCCCAACGAGAAACTCAGGTCTAACTCTAGTAATCTTTGAACCCGTGATGTTCAATTATGATATATTTCATCCCCAGTTCATCCGAAAGAGAAACTCATATCTAACTCTAGTAATCTTTGAACCCGTGATGTTCAATTCTGTTATATTTCATTCTCCAGTTCATCCGAACGAGAAACTCAGGTCTAACTCTAGTAATCTTTGAACCTGTGATGTTCAATTCTGATATATTTCATCTCAAGTTAATCCGAACGAGAAACTTAGGTCGTACTCTAGTAATCTTTGAACCGGTGATGTTCAATTCTAATATATTTCGTCTCCAGTTCATCCGAAAGAGAAACTCAATTCGAACTCTAGTAATCTTTGAACCCGTGATGTTCAATTTTGATATATTTCGTCTCCAGTTCATCCGAACGAGAAACTCATGTCTAACTCTAGTAATCTTTGAACCCGTGATGTTCAATTCTGATATATTTCATTCTCAGTTCATCCGAAGAGAAACTCAGGTCTAACTCTAGTCCTCTATGAACCTGTGATGTTCAATTTCGACATATTTCGTCTCTAGTTCATTCGAACGAGAAACTCAGTTCTAACTCTAGTAATCTTGGAACATTTGATGTTCAATTATGATATATTTCGTCTCCATTTCATCCGAACGATAAACTCATGTATAAATCTAGTAATCTTTGAACATGTGATGTTCAATTATGATATATTTCGTCTAAAGTTCATCCGAACGAGAAACTCATGTCTAACTCTAGTAATCTTTGAACCTGTGATGTTCAATTTCGATATATTTCGTCTCCAGTTCATCCGAAAGAGAAACTCAAGTCTAACTCTAGTAATATTTGAACCCGTGATGTTCAAATCTGATATATTTCGTCTCCAGTTCATCCGAACGAGAAACTCATGTCTAACTCTAGTAATCTTTGAACCTGTGATGTTCAATTTTGATATATTTCGTCCCCATTTCATCCGAAAGAGAAACTCAGGTATAACTCTAGTAATCTTTGAACCCGTGATGTTCAATTATGATATATTTCGTCTCCAGTTCATCCGAACGAGAAACTCTGTCTAACTCTAGTAATCTTTGAACCCGTGATGTTCAATTATGATATATTTCCTAGTCAGTTCATCTGAACGAGAAACTCGGGTCCAACTCTAGTAATCTTTGAACCCGTGATGTTCAATTCTGATATATATTTAGTCTCCAGTTCATCCGAACGAGAAACTAGGGTCCAACTCTAGTAATCTTTGAACATGTGATGTTCAATTCTGATATATTTCATCTCCAGTTCATCCGAACGAGAAACTAAGGTCCAATTCTAGTAATCTTTGAACATGTGATGTTCAATTCTGATATATTTCTTCTCCAGTTCATCCGAACGAGAAACTCATGTCTAACTCTAGTAATCTTTGAACATGTGATGTTCAATTATGATATATTTCGTCCCCATTTCATCCGAACGAGAAACTCAAGTCTAACTCTAGTAATCTTTGAACCTGTGATGTTCAATTTCGATATATATTTCATCTCCAGTTCATCCGAAAGAGAAACTCATGTCTAACTCTAGTAATCTTTGAACTGGTGATGTTCAATTCTGATATATTTCGTCCTCAGTTCATCCGAAAGAGAAACTCATGTCTAACTCTGGTAATCTTTGAACCCGTGATGTTCAATTCTGATATATTTCATCCCAGTTCATCCGAAAGAGAAACTCAGGTCTAACTCTAGTAATCTTTGAACCCGTGATGTTCAATTCTGATATATTTCGTCTCCAGTTCATCCGAACGAGAAACTCAGGTCTAACTCTAGTAATCTTTGAACCCGTGATGTTCAATTCTGATATATTTTGTCTCCAGTTCATCCGAAAGAGAAACTCATGTCTAACTCTAGTAATCTTTGAACCCGTGATGTTCAATTTTGATATATTTCGTCTCCAGTTCATCCGAACGAGAAACTCAGGTCTAACTCTAGTAATCTTTGAACCCGTGATGTTCAATTCTGATATATTTCATGCTCAGTTCATCCGAAGAGAAACTCAGTGTCTAACTCTAGTAATCTTTGAACGTGATGTTCAATTCTGATATATTTCATCTCCAGTTCATCTGAACGAGAAACTCATGTCTAACTCTAGTAATCTTTGAACCTGTGATGTTCAATTATGATATATTTCGTCTCTAGTTCATCCGAACGAGAAACTCAGGTCTAACTCTAGTAATCTTTGAACCTGTGATGTTTAATTCTGATATATTTCGTCCTTAGTTCATCCGAACGAGAAACTCAGATCTAACTCTGGAAATCTTTGAACCTGTTGTGATGTTCAATTCTGATATATTTCGTCTCATCCGAACGAGATGTGTCTAACTAGTCATCTTTGAACGTGATGTCAATTTCGATATATTTCGTCTCTAGTTCATCCGAACGAGAAACGGTCTAACTCTAGTAATCTTTGAACCTGTGATGTTCAATTATGATATATTTCGTCTCCAGTTCATCCGAACGAGAAACTCATGTCTAACTCTAGTAATCTTTGAACCTGTGATGTTCAATTCTGATATATTTCGTCTCCAGTTCATCCGAACGAGAAACTTAGGTCTAACTCTAGTAATCTTTGCAACTGTGATGTTCAATTCTGATATATTTCGTCCTCGGTTCATCCGAAAGAGAAACTCAGGTCTAACTCTAGTAATCTTTGAACCCGTGATGTTCAATTCTGATATATTTCGTCCTCAGTTCATCCGAAAGAGAAACTCAGGTCTAACTCTAGTAATCTTTGAACCCGTGATGTTCAATTCTGATATATTTCGTCTCCAGTTCATCCGAAAGAGAAACTCAAGTCTAACTCTAGTAATATTTGAACCGGTGATTCTCAATCCTGATATATTTCGTCCTCAGTTCATCCGAACGAGAAACCCAGGTCTAACTCTAGTAATCTTTGAACATGTGATATTCAATTATGATATATTTCGTCTCCAGTTCATCCGAACGAGAAACTCAGGTCTAACTCTAGTAATCTTTGAACCCGTGATGTTCAATTTCGATATATTTCGTCTCCAGTTCATCCGAACGAGAAACTCGTGTCTAACTCTAGTAATCTTTGAACCCGTGATGTTCAATTTCGATATATTCATTCTCAATTCATCCGAAGAAGAAACTCATGTCTAACTAGTAATCTTTGAAACATGTGATGTTCAATTTGATATATTTCATCTCCAGTTCATCCGAACGAGAAACTCAGGTCTAACTCTAGTAATCTTTGAACCCGTGATGTTCAATTTGATATATTTCGTCCCAGGTTCATCCGAAAGAGAAACCAGTGTCTAACTCTAGTAATTTTTGAACCGTGATGTTCAATTTCGATATATTTCGTCTCCAGTTCATCCGAACGAGAAACTCAGTGTCTAACTCTAGAAATCTTTGAACCTATTGTGATGTTCAATTATGATATATTTCATCTTCATCCGAACGAGAATCCATGAACTAGTAATCTTTGAACCTGTGATGTTCAATTCTGATATATTTCGTCTCTATTTCATCCGAACGAGAAACTCCGGTCTAACTATAGTAATCTTTGAACCTGTGATGTTCAATTTTGATATATTTAGTCTTCAGTTCATCCGAACTTTATCTCTGAACCTAATTCTGATATATTTCGTCTCCAGTTAATCCGAACGAGAAACTCATGTCTAACTCTAGTAATATTTGAACCTGTGATGTTCAATTCTGATATATTTCGTCTCCAGTTCATCCGAACGAGAAACTCATGTCTAACTCTAGTAATCTTTGAACCTGTGATGTTCAATTCTGATATATTTCGTCTCCAGTTCATCCGAACGAGAAACTTAAGTCTAACTCTAGTAATGTTTGAACCTGTGATGTTCAATTCTGATATATTTCGTCTCCTCGTTTCATCCGAAAGAGAAACTCCGTGTGTCTAACTCTAGTAATCTTTGAACCCGTGATGTTCAATTATGATATATTTCGTCCTCAGTTCATCCCAACGAGAAACTCAGGTCTAACTCTAGTAATCTTTAAACATGTGATGTTCAATTATGATATATTTCGTCTCTAGTTCATCCGAACGAGAAACTCAGGTCTAACTCTAGTAATCTTTGAACCCGTGATGTTCAATTCTGATATATTTAGTCATCCGAAAGAGAAACAGTTCATCCGAACTTGAATCTGATGAACCTAATTCTGATATATTTCGTCTCCAGTTCATCCGAACGAGAAACTCCGGTCTAACGCAAGTAATCTTTGAACCTGTGATGTTCAATTTGATATATTTCGTCTCCAGTTCATCCGAACGAGAAACTCATGTCTAACTCTAGTAATATTTGAACCTGTGATGTTCAATTTCGATATATTTCGTCCTCGTTCATCCGAACGAGAAACTCGTGTCTAACTCTAGTAATCTTTGAACTCGTGATGTTCAATTATGATATATTTCGTCTCAGTTCATCCGAACGAGAAACTTGTGTCTAACTCTAGTAATCTTTGAACTCGTGATGTTCAATTTCGATATATTTCGTCTCAGTTCATCCGAACGAGAAACTCAGTGTCTAACTCTAGTAATCTTTGAACCGTGATGTTCAATTTCGATATATTTCATTCTCAGTTCATCCGAAAGAGAAACTCGTGTCTAACTCTAGTAATGTTTGAACGTGTGATGTTCAATTTCGATATATTTCATCTCCAGTTCATCCAAACGAGAAACTCGGGTCTAACTCTAGTAATCTTTGAACCCGTGATGTTCAATTCTGATATATTTTTCAGTTCATCGAACGAGAAACTTCTAATCTAGTAATCTTTGAACCTGAAGATATATTTCGTCTCTAGTTCATCCGAACGAGAAACTCGGTCTAACTCTAGTAATCTTTGAACCCGTGATGTTCAATTTGATATATTTTAGTCTTCAGTTCATCCAAAGAGAAACTCATGTTATAGTAATCTTTTGAACCTGTGATGTTCAATTCTGATATATTACGTCTCCAGTTAATCCGAACGAGAAACTCAGGTCTAACTCTAGTAATCTTTGAACCTGTGATGTTCACTTCGGATATATTTCGTCTCCAGTTAATCCGAACGAGAAACTCAGGTCTAACTCTAGTAATCTTTGAACCTGTGATGTTCAATTCTGATATATTTCGTCTCCAGTTAATCCGAACGAGAAACTCAGGTCTAAATCTAGTAATCTTTGAACGTGTGATGTTCAGTTCTGATATATTTCATCTCCATTTCATCCAAACGAGAAACTCAAGTCTAACTCTGGTAATGTTTGAAACTGTGATGTTCAATTCTGATATATTTCGTCTCCAGTTCATCCGAAAGAGAAACTCAGGTCCAACTCTAGTAATATTTGAACCCGTGATGTTCAATTCTGATATATTTCGTCCTCAGTTCATCCGAAAGAGAAAATCAGGTCTAACTCTAGTAATCTTTGAACCCGTGATGTTCAATTCTGATATATTTCATCCCCAGTTCATCCTAAAGAGAAACTCAGGTCTAACTATGGTAATCTTTGAACCCGTGATGTTCAATTCTGATATATTTTCTCCTCAGGTCATCCGAAAGAGAAACTAAGGTCTAACTCTAGTAATCTTTGAACCTATGATGTTCAATTTTAATATATTTCGTCTCCAGTTCATCCAAACGAGAAACTCGTGTCTAACTCTAGTAATCTTTGAACCTGTGATGTTCAATTTGATATATTTCATTCTCAGTTCATCCGAAGAGAAAATCAGTCTAACTCTGGTAATGTTTGAACGTGTGATGTTCAATTATGATATATTTCATCTCCAGTTCATCCGAACGAGAAACCCAGGTCTAACTCTGGCAATTTTTGAACCCGTGATGTTCAATTCTGATATATTTCGTCCTCAGTTCATCCGAAAGGAAAACTCAGGTCTAACTCTGGTAATCTTTGAACCCGTGATGTTCAATTCTGATATATTTCAACCCCAGTTCATCCGAAAGAGAAACTCATGTCTAACTCTAGTAATCTTTGAACGCGTGATGTTCAATTCTGATATATTTCGTCTTCAATTCATCCGAAAGAGAAACTCAAGTCTAACTCTAGTAATATTTGAACCAGTGATGTTCAATTCTGATATATTTCGTCTCCAGTTCATCCGAACGAGAAACTCATGTCTAACTCTAGTAATCTTTGAACCTGTGATGTTCAATTTTGATATATTTCGTCCTCAGTTCATCCGAACGAGAAACTCAAGTCTAACTCTAGTAATCTTTGAACATGTGATGTTCAATTATGATATATTTCGTCTCCAGTTCATCCGAACGAGAAACTCAGGTCTAACTCTAGTAATCTTTGAACCCGTGATGTTCAATTATGATATATTTCATCTCCAGTTCATCCGAACGAGAAACTCATGTCTAACTCTAGTAATCTTTGAACCCGTGATGTTCAATTCTGATATATTTCGTCTCCAGTTCATCCGAACGAGAAACTCAGGTCTAAATCTAGTAATCTTTGAACGTGTGATGTTCAATTCTGATATATTTCGTCTCCAGTTCATCCGAACGAGAAACTCAGGTCTAACTCTAGTAATCTTTGAACCTGTGATGTTCAATTATGATATATTTCATTCTCAGTTCATCCGAAGAAGAAACTCAGGTCTAACTCTGGTAATGTTTGAACGTGTGATGTTCAATTCTGATATATTTCATCTCCATTTCATCCAAACGAGAAACTCAAGTCTAACTCTGGTAATGTTTGAAACTGTGATGTTCAATTCTGATATATTTCGTCCTCGGTTCATCCGAAAGAGAAACTCAGGTCTAACTTTAGTAATATTTGAACCCGTGATGTTCAATTTGATATATTTCTTCCTCAGTTCATCCGAAAGAGAAACTCGGTCTAACTCTAGTAATCTTTGAACCCGTGATGTTCAATTTCGATATATTTCATCTCAGCTCATCCGAAAGAGAAACTTTGGTCTAACTCTAGTAATCTTTGAACCCGTGATGTTCAATTCTGATATATTTCTTCTCCAGTTCATCCGAAAGAGAAACTCAAGTCTAACTCTAGTAATCTTTGAACCTGTGATGTTCAATTCTAATATATTTCGTCTCCAGTTCATCCGAACGAGAAACTCATGTCTAACTCTAGTAATA
The DNA here is from genome assembly GCA_023529315.1 of Papaver bracteatum. Classification (NCBI taxonomy): domain Eukaryota; kingdom Viridiplantae; phylum Streptophyta; class Magnoliopsida; order Ranunculales; family Papaveraceae; genus Papaver; species Papaver bracteatum. The sequence goes on from JAJJWX010001567.1 coordinate 1,063,801, forward strand.
TTTGAACCGGTGATGTTCAATTCTGATATATTTCGTCCTCAGTTCATCCGAACGAGAAACTCAGGTCTAACTCTGGTAATCTTTGAACCTGTGATGTTCAATTATGATATATTTCGTCTCCAGTTCATCCGAACGAGAAACTCAGGTCTAACTCTAGTAATATTTGAACATGTGATGTTCAATTATGATATATTTCGTCTCCAGTTCATCCGAACGAGAAACTCAGGTCTAACTCTAGTAATCTTTGAACCTGTGATGTTCAATTCTGATATATTTCATTCTCAGTTCATCCGAAGAAGAAACTCAGGTCTAACTCTGGTAATGTTTGAACGTGTGATGTTCAATTCTGATATATTTCATCTCCAGTTCATCCAAACGAGAAACTCAAGTCTAACTCTAGTAATGTTTGAACCTGTGATGTTCAATTCTGATATATTTCGTCCTCGGTTCATCCGAACGAGAAACCCAGGTCTAACTCTGGTAATTTTTGAACCTGTGATGTTCAATTCTGATATATTTCGTCCTTAGTTCATCCGAACGAGAAACTCAGGTCTAACTCTAGTAATCTTTGAACCTGTGATGTTCAATTCTGATATATTTAGTCTTCAGTTCATCCGAACGAGAAACTCATGTCTAACTCTAGTAATCTTTGAACCTATGAATTTCAATTCTGATATTTTTCGCCTCGAGTTCATCCGAACGAGAAACTCAGGTTTAACTCTAGTAATCTTTGAACATGTGGTGTTCAATTCTGATATATTTCGTCTGTAGTTCATCCGAACGAGAAACTCAGGTCTAACTCTAGTAATCTTTGAACATGTGATGTTCAATTCTGATATATTTCGTATTCAGTTCATCCGAACGAGAAACTCAGGTCTAACTATGGAAATCTTTGAACCTATTGTGATGTTCAATTCTGATATATTTCATCTTCAGTTCATCCGAAAGAGAAACTCAGGTCTAACTCTAGTAATCTTTGAACATGTGATGTTCAATTATATTTATTTGTCTCTATTTCATCCGAACGAGAAACTCAGGTCTAACTCTAGTAATCTTTGAACCTGTGATGTTCAATTCTGATATATTTAGTCTTCAGTTCATCCGAACTTTAAGAGAAATTTGATATATTTCGTCTCCAATCTCGAAGTAATAAGTCTAACTCTAGTAATATTTGAATCTGTGATGTTCAATTCTGATATATTTCGTCTCCAGTTCATCCGAACGAGAAACTCAGGTCTAACTCTAGTAATCTTTGAACCTGTGATGTTCAATTCTAATATATTTCGTCTCCAGTTCATCCGAACGAGAAACTTAAGTCTAACTCTGGTAATGTTTGAAACTGTGATGTTCAATTCTGAAATATTTCGTCCTCGGTTCATCCGAAAGAGAAACTCAGGTCTAACTCTAGTAATCTTTGAACATGCGATGTTCAATTATGATATATTTCGTCTCCAGTTCATCCGAAAGAGAAAAACGGGTCCAACTCTAGTAATCTTTGAACCTATGAGGTTCAATTCTGATATATTTCGTCTCCAGTTCATCCGAAAGAGAAAATCAGGTCTAACTCTAGTAATCTTTGAACATGTGATGTTCAATTATGATATATTTCATTCTCAGTTCATCCGAAGAAGAAACTCAGGTTTAACTCTGGTAATGTTTGAACGTGTGATGTTCAATTCTGATATATTTCATCTCCAGTTCATCCAAACGAGAAACTCAGGTCTAACTCTGGTAATGTTTGAACCTGTTGTGATGTTCAATTATGATATGTTTCGTCTTCAGTTGATCCGAACTTCATCTCTGAACCTAATTCTGATATATTTCGTCTCTAGTTCATCCGAACGAGAAACTCCGGTCTAACTCTAGTAATCTTTGAACCTGTGATGTTCAATTCTGATATATTTAGTCTTCAGTTCATCCGAACTTTATCTCTGAACCTAATTCTGATATATTTCGTCTCCAGTTCATCCGAACGAGAAACTCCGGTCTAACTCTAGTAATCTTTGAACCTGTGATGTTCAATTCTGATATATTTCGTCTCCAGTTCATCCGAACGAGAAACTCAAGTCTAACTCTAGTAATCTTTGAACCTGTGATGTTCAATTCTAATATATTTCGTCTCCAGTTAATCCGAACGAGAAACTCAGGTCTAAATCTAGTAATCTTTGAACCCGTGATGTTCAATTCTGATATATTTCATTTTCAGTTCATCCGAAGAAGAAACTCATGTCTAACTCTGGTAATGTTTGAACGTGTGATGTTCAATTATGATATATTTCATCTCCATTTCATCCAAACGAGAAACTCAAGTCTAACTCTGGTAATGTTTGAAACTGTGATGTTCAATTCTGATATATTTCGTCCCCGGTTCATCCAAAAGTGAAACTCAGGTCTAACTTTGGTAATATTTGAACCCGTGATGTTCAATTCTGATATATTTCGTCCTCAGTTCATCCAAAAGAAAAAATCAGGTCTAACTCTGGTAATGTTTGAACGTATGATGTTCAATTCTGATATATTTCGTCCTCAGTTCATCCGAACTTTATCTCTGAACCTAATTCGGATATATTTCGTCTCCAGTTCATCCGAACGAGAAACTCCTGTCTAACTCTAGTAATCTTTGAACCTGTGATGTTCAATTCTGATATATTTCGTCTCCAGTTCATCCGAACGAGAAACTCAAGTCTAAATATAGTAATCTTTGAACCTGTGATGTTCAATTCTGATATATTTAGTCTCATCCCAAAGAGAAACTCATCCGAACTTTATAATCTTGAACCTGTGATGTTCAATTCTGATATATTTCGTCTCCAGTTCATCCGAACGAGAAACTCATGTTTAACTCTAGTAATCTTTGAACCTGTGTTGTTCAATTCTGATATATTTCGTCTCTAGTTCATCCGAACGAGAAACTCAGGTCTAAATCTAGTAATCTTTGAACCTGTGATGTTCAATTCTGATATATTTCATTCTCAGTTCATCCGAAGAAGAAACTCATGTCTAACTCTGGTAATGTTTGAACGTGTGATGTTCAATTCTGATATATTTCATCTCCATTTCATCCAAACGAGAAACTCAAGTCTAACTCTGGTAATGTTTGAAACTGTGATGTTCAATTATGATATATTTCGTCCTCGGTTCATCCTAAAGAGAAACTCAGGTCTAACTCTGGTAATCTTTGAACCCGTGATGTTCAATTATGATATATTTCGTCCTCAGTTCATCCGAAAGAAAAACTCAGGTCTAACTCAGGTAATCTTTAAACCCGTGATGTTCAATTCTGATATATTTCGTCTCTAGTTCATCCGAACGAGAAACTCAGGTCTAACTCTAGTAATCTTTGAACCTGTGATGTTCAATTATGATATATTTAGTCTTCAGTTCATCCGAACTTTATCTCTGAACCTAATTCTGATATATTTCGTCTCCAGTTCATCCGAACGAGAAACTCCGGTCTAACTCTAGTAATCTTTGAACCTGTGATGTTCAATTCTAATATATTTCGTCTCCAGTTCATCCGAACGTGAAACTCATGTCTAACTCTAGTAATATTTGAACCTGTGATGTTCAATTCTGATATATTTCGTCCTCAGTTCATCCGAACGAGAAACTCAGGTCTAACTCTAGTAATCTTTGAACTTGTGATGTTCAATTATGATATATTTCGTCTCCAGTTCATCCGAACGAGAAACTCAGGTCTAACTCTAGTAATCTTTGAACCCGTGATGCTCAATTATGATATATTTCGTCTCCAGTTCATCCGAACGAGAAACTCAGGTCTAACTCTAGTAATCTTTGAACTTGTGATGTTCAATTATGATATATTTCATTCTCAGTTCATCCGAAGAAGAAACTCAGGTTTAACTCTGGTAATGTTTGAACGTGTGATGTTCAATTCTGATATATTTCATCTCCAGTTCATCCAAACGAGAAACTCAGGTCTAACTCTAGTAATGTTTGAACATGTGATGTTCAATTATGATATATTTCGTCCTCGGTTCATCCGAACGAGAAACCCAGGTCTAACTCTGGTAATTTTTGAACTTGTGATGTTCAATTCTGATATATTTCGTCCTTAGTTCATCCGAACGAGAAACTCAGGTCTAACTCTGGAAATCTTTGAACCTGTTGTGATGTTCAATTCTGATATATTTCATCTTCAGTTCATCCGAACTTCATCTCTGAACCTAATTCTGATATATTTCGTCTCTAGTTCATCCGAACAAGAAACTCTGGTCTAACTCTAGTAATCTTTGAACCTGTGATGTTCAATTCTGATATATTTAGTCTTCAGTTCATCCGAACTTTATCTCTGAACCTAATTCTGATATATTTCGTCTCCAGTTCATCCGAAAGAGAAACTCCGGTCTAACTCTAGTAATCTTTGAACCTGTGATGTTCAATTCTGATATATTTCGTCTCCAGTTCATCCGAACGAGAAACTCAGGTCTAACTCTAGTAATCTTTGAACCTGTGATGTTCAATTCTAATATATTTCGTCTCCAGTTAATCCGAACGAGAAACTCAGGTCTAAATCTAGTAATGTTTGAACGTGTGATGTTCAATTCTGATATATTTCATCTCCATTTCATCCAAACGAGAAACTCAAGTCTAACTCTGGTAATGTTTGAAACTGTGATGTTCAATTCTGATATATTTCGTCTCCAGTTCATCCGAAAGTGAAACTCAGGTCTAACTTTGGTAATATTTGAACCCGTGATGTTCAATTCTGATATATTTCGTCCTCAGTTCATCCGAAAGAAAAAAATCAGGTCTAACTCTGGTAATCTTTGAACCCGTGATGTTCAATTCTGATATATTTCATCCCCAGTTCATCCTAAAGAGAAACTCAGGTCTAACTATGGTAATCTTTGAACCCGTGATGTTCAATTCTGATATATTTCATTCTCAGTTCATCCGAAGAAGAAACTCAGGTCTAACTCTGGTAATGTTCAATTCTGATATATTTCATCTCCAGTTCATCCGAACGAGAAACTCAGGTCTAACTATGGTAATCTTTGAACCCGTGATGTTCAATTCTGATATATTTCTTCTCCAGTTCATCCGAAAGAGAAACTCAAGTCTAACTCTAGTAATCTTTGAACCTATGATGCTCCATTTTAATATATTTCGTCTCCAGTTCATCCAAACGAGAAACTCAGGTCTAACTCCAGTGTTCTTTGAACCTATGATGTTCAATTCTGATATATTTCATTCTCAGTTCATCCGAAGAAGAAAATCAGGTCTAACTCTGGTAATGTTTGAACGTGTGATGTTCAATTCTGATATATTTCATCTCCAGTTCTTCCGAACGAGAAACTCATGTCTAACTCTGGCAATTTTTGAATCCGTGATGTTCAATTCTGATATATTTCGTCCTCAGTTCATCCGAAAGGAAAACTCAGGTCTAACTCTGGTAATATTTGAACCCGTGATGTTCAATTCTGATATATTTCATCCCCAGTTCATCCGAAAGAGAAACTCATGTCTAACTCTAGTAATCTTTGAACCCGTGATGTTCAATTCTGATATATTTCGTCTCCAGTTCATCCGAAAGAGAAACTCAAGTCTAACTCTAGTAATATTTGAACCTGTGATGCTCAATTCTAATATATTTCGTCTCCAGTTCATCCGAACGAGAAACTCATTTCTAACTCCAGTAATATTTGAACCTGTGATATTCAATTTTGATATATTTCGTCCTCAGTTCATCCGAACGAGAAACTCAAGTCTAACTCTGGTAATCTTTGAACCTGTGATGTTCAATTATGATATTTTTCGTCTCCGGTTCATCCGAACGAGAAACTCAGGTCTAACTCTAGTAATCTTTGAACCCGTGATGCTCAATTCTGATATATTTCGTCTCCAGTTCATCCGAACGAATAACTCAGGTCTAACTCTAGTAATCTTTGAACCCGTGATGTTCTATTGTGATATATTTTGTCTCCAGTTCATCCGAACGAGAAACTCAGGTCTAAATCTAGTAATCTTTGAACATGTGATGTTCAATTCTAATATATTTCGTCTCCAGTTAATTCGAACGAGAAACTCAGGTCTAAATCTAGTAATCTTTGAACCGGTGATGTTCAATTATGATATATTTCATTCTCAGTTCATCCAAAGAAGAAACTCATGTCTAACTCTAGTAATGTTTGAACGTGTGATGTTCAATTCTGATATATTTCATCTCCATTTCATCCAAACGAGAAACTCAAGTCTAACTCTGGTAATGTTTGAAACTGTGATGTTTAATTCTGATATATTTCGTCCTCGGTTCATCCGAAAGTGAAACTCAGGTCTAACTTTGGTAATATTTGAACCCGTGATGTTCAATTCTGATATATTTCTTCCTCAGTTCATCCGAAAGAAAAAATCAGGTCTAACTCTGGTAATCTTTGAACCCGTGATGTTCAATTCTGATATATTTCATCCCCAGTTCATCCTAAAGAGAAACTCAGGTCTAACTATGGTAATCTTTGAACCCGTGATGTTCAATTCTGATATATTTCTTCTCCAGTTCATCCGAAAGAGAAACTCAAGTCTAACTCTAGTAATCTTTGAACCTATGATGTTCAATTCTAATATATTTCGTCTCCAGTTCATCCGAACGAGAAACTCATGTCTAACTCTAGTAATATTTGAACCGGTGATGTTCAATTCTGATATATTTCGTCCTCAGTTCATCCGAACGAGAAACTCAGGTCTAACTCTAGTAATCTTTGAACCTATGATGTTCAATTATGATATATTTCGTCTCCAGTTCATCCGAACGAGAAACTCAGGTCCAACTCCGGTAATATTTGAACCCATGATGCTCAATTCTGATATATTTCGTCTCCAGTTCATCCGAACGAGAAACTCAAGTATAACTCTAGTAATCTTTGAACCTGTGATGTTCAATTCTGATATATTTCATTCTCAGTTCATCCGAAGAAGAAAGTCAGGTCTAACTCTGGTAATGTTTGAAGGTGTGATGTTCAATTCTAATATATTTCATCTCCAGTTCATCCAAACGAGAAACTCAAGTCTAACTCTGGTAATGTTTGAACCTGTGATGTTCAATTCTGATATATTTCGTTCTCGGTTCATCCGAACGAGAAACCCAGGTCTAACTCTGGTAATATTTGAACCTGTGATGTTCAATTCTGATATATTTCGTCCTCATTTCATCCGAACGAGAAACTCAGGTCTAAATCTGGAAATCTTTGAACCTGTTGTGATGTTCAATTCTGATATATTTCGTTTTCAGTTCATCCGAAATTCATCTACGAACCTAATTATGATATATTTCGTCTCTAGTTCATCCGAACGAGAAACTCCGGTCTAACTCTAGTAATCTTTGAACCTGTGATGTTCAATTCTGATATATTCCGTCTCCAGTTCATCCGAACGAGAAACTCAGGTCTAACTATAGTAATCTTTGAACCTGTGATGTTTAATTCTGATATATTTCGTATTCAGTTCATTCGAATGAGAAACTCATGCTTAACTCTAGTAATCTTTGAACCTGAGATGTTTTAAACGGATAAATTTCGTACATCTTTAGCAAACTCAGTTAAAACAATTTTTTTTGACAAACTATTTTCTTTAAATTTATGTTTTGGAAAATTTCTCAATCAAACAACCAACTGTTTACAATCACTATGCATACCCTTTTGATCGGAGTTCGAATCATTCCGGATACGGATACCTGGTATGCATACCCATTTGAAACACTCCCCAATCCTCATGAGAACCCCAAACCAAAATCCAATCGTCCATGTTTTTACGTGGACAAAGCTCAACCGTTTAACTTTCCTTTAACATTTTTTTTTCATTATCCCTTTCTATCTCTCTTTCCCTTATCACTTTCTCATCCCTCTCCTCTCTCCAAGGAAGAAAAAAATTATTCATTATCCCTTTCTATCTTTCTCTCTCCCTTATCACTTTCTCAAACCCTCTCGTCCCTCCGAGGAAGAAAATAATACCCTAACTTCATCTCTGAACCTAATCTTTTTCCTTCTCGTCCGCCGCTCACCCTCTCACTGCAAGAACTTGAAACCCTAATTCATATCATTCCGTTCTATCTTACATCTTCTACTATTTCTACAATAAAACAAAACTGAGATCTTATCGAATTTCTTCCATCTTCTACTATTTATGTAACAAAACGAAAATGAGATCTGATTGAACTAGAAGAAATGATGTTTTTCAACTTCTACTTATATTTTTTTTTTTATCAATATCTAAGTGAATCAATGAATTTAGATTTAGATTTCAGTTTCAATAGTTTTTTTTTTATCGATTATGAGTTATTTTTGTTATCCTAATTTTAATTATGTTTCTCTGTGTGATATATTAGGTATTTTAGAGAAGAATAAGAACAAGAAAAACCCTTGGAGAAACCCTAAATTTATCAGAAGGGAAAAATTTTGTTGCCTCTATTTTCGAAAAAAAATTGGTTCTTCTTCGTTTTTGTTGGTGAAGTCAATCTTTCAAATTAGGTCAAACTTTTCTTACAATATCCCTAGTTTGATTTGACTAATTGATTTTGTTTTGTTTTATTAGTAATAATGAGTGTATTCTGATGTGGGTTTTTGTTTTTGAAGGCTGTTGTGAAGGTTATAAATGAATCTGAAGAAGAGGAGCATAGATTTGCTGAGGAATGGATAGTAGTGAATCTGAAGAAGAGGAGGTTATTGATGATGTATTCCTTGAATTGAAGAAGAGAAGGTTATTTATGTGTCTGTAATCTTAGTTTTATTGATGTTTTATTTCTTGAGATTCTTAGTTTATAATTCAAATTTTTAACATTAATTAGTGATAACCGAAACTGTAATTTGACGAGTTTATCTGTTGTATGTTTCATGGATATACCTGCTGCGAAATCGGTTCATTGATATTTGGTAGTGGATAAGTTTTAATTTACAGAAACAAGATGGTAATCTTTTCTGTAGACCAATGTTTATGTTGCGGTATGATTTTACAAATTTACCCATTTCTGACTCTTTTGCTGCTTAATTTTTGTAGGTGAAGTTTACAGATGAAGCGTTTCGTCGGATCATGAACCTATAATATTATTTCAAGAATATGTCCCTCATTTCCTATATGGACCATGGTATGCCACTCTATGGTATTGTCGTTGCATTTGGATTCCTATAGTATAATTTCTTTTTGTTTGATAGTTCTTTAAGGAATTCAATTCCTAATGTAAAGGTGTTCTTTGCCTCAGCATAAAATAAATTTGCTTTTTTTTTCCCCGATGCTTCCATAACGAGGTCTTAAAATATTTTGCACTTTCTCAATAACCTACAACATTTGTGCAAATGAAGTTTACATCTGAAGAGATTTGTGTGATCATGTACTTGAAGAGCTTTGTGTGATCATGGACTTGAAGAGCTTTGTGTGATCATGGACCTGTATTTTTATGTTGACCAAACCATGCGGGGGTTCTTTTAATACTGCCTTGATTTAGGTCTTCATTAGAATTACTCAATACTCATTTATTTGCGATGCAAATTTGATAGTTGCTCATTAGTTTGATGCAAATTTGATAGTTGCTCATTAGTTTGATGAGTTTCTGCAGTATCGTTATGGGAATGTCGAGTATCCTGAAAAATATGTGGTATTTGAACTATATTGATTAGGATTTGGATAAGACTAAGCTGGCAATTGACTGGCAATTGAGTGAGCATAATAAAGTAGAAACAACAACTCTTCCATAATGACAATGTATCTGCACTTATTTTTTTGTCATCTGTGTATTTCTTAGTTGCGTAGGTTCTTTTATATATCTACACTACAACAATGCTTACTTATATCCTGACTTGACACTCATCATCAGGTTATTAAGGTGGATGCTAACCACTTAGTTCTGCATTTGCATAATGGTCTCTTGGGATTTGATACTTTCCACTGTAAACATAAACGAACATAACATGAAAATGTGATCTACCCAATATTTTGATCCTTAAGTTTAGTTTAGGAGTCAGTTCTAAGTACCAACTATTATTTTGGCTTATTGTTTCTTATATGCTTAAGGTATAATGTTGGTTGTGGTTGTTATTTTATTATTATTGCAGAACAAAAATATGAAAATCATCACACTTACCCCTTGAATTCGTTTTTTGCAGTCAAGCTGAATGCTAACCGTGTTGTCGTTGGGACTCTTCGTGGGTTTTACCAGTTCATGAATCTCGTGGTCGACAACACCGTTGATATGAATGGAAATGACAAAAACGACATTGGCATGGTGGTGGGTATCTCAACTCTTACTTCGATATATTTTTGATATATAAACCACTGATTGGTTTTGAGTTTGTAACTGAAGATCCCCTTGATATTGTCTTATGGAACAGGTAATCAGAGGAAACAACGTGGTTATGATTAAAGGTTTGGAGACTGTTAGTAAAGCACAACAGTAGTTAATTAAGAATTGTATCTATAGCGCGCTTGTCGTCCGCTAGCAATTTAGAAACTAGATCTTTGACACTGACTTCTTGCAAATGATAGCTGCTGCCTGCTGATGATGTTTGATCAATGAACATACTGATACCTAACTCCTTAGTCCTTAATGATGGTTAATTAAGTTTTCAACATGTAGTTGATTGATTGGACCTGAAGCATAATATCAGTAGCATGTATGTCATTTCCCATGTGGATCAGGGTATGCAACTGTATGGTATTGTCATTGCATTTGATTAATTCGTGCATAGAGTTAATTAGCTTAGCTGATATTGTTATGTATCTTTTGCAGGGAAACCGACACTTATTGATTCTCTTATTGCTGCTGTTATCATCTAAAGCGTTTTTGGGTTGCGAAGTAGATTGTCTGAGCTGACTGTACAGAGTCATGTTTATCCCACTAAGGACGGTAGTGTGGTAATAATGAACAATATGTTTCTTGTATTTTATCGTTTCTTTTTATTTGATAGTTCTATCAAGGAATTCAATTCCTGATGTCCTCATTCTGTGATGGTATAAAAGACAGCTCGCTCGGATAGGGTACTTTTGTGATGGTCATGGAAGCCTAATTGTATTGGGTTTTGTGATTTCCAGGGACATACTTGTAGCTTGCCCTGTTTAAGGTTCTAGATCAACGAAATCTAGATCAAGTTAAGGTAACAACTGTGATTCTGCTCTTTAACCATACTTTTTAAGTTTGGGTTATTTTCATTTGTCTCATAATCTATATCTTTCTGTAGGATTTGTGAAAGGAGTTCTCTACATCAGATTCAGCTAGAAAGGTATTATTTTTCACTTTTCTGTCATAAATTTGTGTGGATGTGATGTACCTTAGTGTTATGCATGTTGTCGAATTCAATTTTATTGCGTTGCTGATTTAATTATGATTCTTATGATTTTGTTGTTGTAATCAGATTGTAAAGTTGAAAGATTTTACAAATTTTGAGAAAACTGTTGAGGCTGTCAACGGCTACATTACTTACTGATAGAAAACCAAGCAAAGGGTCTTCGTAAGTTATGGAAAGATCATTGCGATGGAGAACAATTAGGAGTAGCTGATTCCAAGCTTGGAAATGCGATTAAGACTGGTATATCTCTTTTGCTTAGTATACTTCTTTTTTCGCGTGAATTGGCTTATGTGTGTGGTTTAATGATGTTTTCTTGTTTCAGCAAATTGATTACGTGCATGATAAATATGTGATGGAGATGATGAGAGGTGTCAGAAGCCATATTTCTGAACTTATTTCTGGTCTTGGTGTTCAAGATTTAGCTCCAATGAGTTTGGGTTTGTCTCATAGATTGTCTAGATAGAAGCTTAAGTTCAAACCGGATAAGGTAAAATCCCCTTAATATTTTACGTGTTTGAGTATGTGAACTTACAAGGGATTTGTTAGACTTCGATGACCTGTCCTGTTGCTTGTATTCTGGATAACAATTTTGCATGATGAAATTGTAAAAAAAAATATTTTTGTATGTTCTGGCGGGATTTTTATGATAGATCAGAAATGATAAAGTTAATACTAGACGGTGGATTGAAATTTCCAATCCCTTCACATGATGAAGCATACTTATGTTTTTTAAGTTTCGTTTGGTACTTTTAGTTACTCTGTTGCTCAATGAACTTCAGCTGGATTTCGTCTTTTCAGAGGCTCTGGAAAACATGGGTCATTACTCATTGAAGGCTCTTTCATATACCTTGATCCTATAACTTAAAGTTTTTCTAATAAAATGCCAAAGTTGAGCACTGGCGAGTGGGTTGAAAATTCTAAGCCTGTTATATGATGAAGTGTTCTTAGAGTTTTTGAGCTTCCTTTGAATTTCATAAAATAAATTAGGATTCAAATAGTTCTTTAGATTTATGCACATTGATTTTTTTGACTCATGACCACTGAACTCATAATGTAGAACATAAATAATGAACACCAACAATGGTCTTCTACATTCCCCTATTATTTATTCTTGGTGGTGCTATAGCACATTATTGTTCATGATATTCCTTTTTTAGAAGTAGATGATATGAGCTTCACATCTAGTGGTGGTCCTGCTATATAGTAGTAGTGAAGCAACATTGTTGTTTGCGTCATTAACTAATATATATGCTCAATTTTATTGTTGGACAGGTCAGGAGTACTAGATGCCAATGCTGAAACTGGTGCAGCTAAAGAGAAAACTAGGTGCTTTTTTTCTTGATCTTGGTTTTGCTCTTCAGGTATTTTTGGTGACCATCCTTCATTTTCTCAATTTCACTTCCTTAGATTTCTAGTCAAATCTCAGGTGCTTGAGCTTTGGAGTTGAGCATCCAGCTACTTAAGTAGATAGATACATTTGTCATGCCTGTAACCTATATTATTGTACCAACTAAGCAGTTGGAGGTTTTTTGTTGTTGTCCGAGAGTACTTGTATAAGATTAAATTGTTTTTGGGTAGATTTCATAATGAATAGAAGTATTCCTTTGCATTGTGTTTCAGTAATGAATGTATGGATGGTACAATCTGCATAGTTTGCAGATTGAGGTTGTGTAATAATGAATAAATGGAAGAATATGTACAATTTGCAAGACTGAAAAAGAAGAAACTGTTGTGGTTGTATTTCAGGCCTGTAAACTGAAAGTGCAGGTCTATGATAATGACCTGTATTGCAGGCCTGTAAACTTGAAGCCCAGGTCCATGAAAATGATCTGGGATACCCATTTTTTTTTATTGTAACTGAAAGAATTGTCACGGAGATAACTGTGACAAGAATTGTGAAGTAAAACAACACGTGTCATTATCTTACTGTTGTTACAAATGAGAGTAACAGTTTAATCGTTACAAAGTCCGTGACAAGAATATGACAAGTGTCCTATGAGTATGTGTTATAAAACAATTGCAACGTTAATATATGTTACTTTTCCCGTGACAAAAAATGACACGTATCATCGAAACAATCGTTGCAAAGATTCAGTAAAAATTATAGTCGTTGTTGTATGTGTGGCTCTTCCAGACACGTGGCACGCGATTAATTGTTGTAAATAGGGAGTAACAGTTTAAACCGTTACGATAAACGTTACTAATTTGACACGTGTCGTTATCATAAAATTAGGTCAATCATGACTATTAATTATTGTAACGGTTATTTTATGTGGCTGTAGTTGGCGAATGTCACAGATAAAACCGTTACAAAAGCGTTTCACAGTTATTACTATGGCCTATTTACAAGAGGTTATAACCGTTAAAAATCTCATCAGTAACGGTTATAGCCTGTGACAAAATCCAGGAAATGGTGTAGTGTATTTCACCAATTCATCACTTATCTTCTTTTGATTAGCAATAATATTTTCGTTGCCATCTTCCAAATCACTTATCTTATTCCTTGCTTGTCTGATTTTAGGATTTACATGCAAAAAAATAGTGTTTGCTGCATCCTCTTTTATCCACTTAATCATAGCCTTTTGTTTAAGAAAAGTGTTTAACTGTACTTCTTTAGAATTATATAAAATTTGAGCCTCCACCAAAGTATTAAGTGCAGCTGCATCAAATGGATTATTATCTGAATTAGTCATAGCTTCTTGCACTTTTGCTTCAGCCTCCTTAACTTGTACATTTATATTTCCAAACACATTCCAATTCCACTCCTTAAGAATCTTTTTTAATTTTTTTAATTTCTGTTGCAAAACAAAAGCTGGATCTCCTACAATTTCTTCAGACCAACATTTTTGCACCACTTCCATAAAATTTGGATGTGATATCCACATTTTCTGAAATTTCATAGGAAAATTTTGTAGTTTAGGAATAAGAGCACCTCCTGCCAACAATGGAGCATGATCAGATACAACTCTCAATCCCACTTTATATCACCCAGCCCTCAAATTTTTGTAACCATAAAAGATTATAAACAACTCTATTGCTTCCATGTTGACAATTAGATCAAGAGTGTAAAAGACCAGTTTTAGGAGCTTGCATCAGTTCACAAGTGTCTAAGTAGTTATTAAATTCTATCATTGCACTTCTATTTTGGATTTTGCCTCCAATTTTATCCTCAGTTGAGATAATAACATTAAAATCTCCAATGGCTAACCAAGGATGATTTAAACCACTGATAACTTCCATCTCTAACCATAAGAACCTTCTTTTCAAAACTACCCACATGAGCACGAATACCAGATATAAGAACATCGCCAGTATGTAATGTAATCATTTGACTTGACATGGACAGTACTGAAGGAGTTGGTAAATTTTTATTCCAAAAAATCTATATATTACCCTTTTTATTTGAGACTGAATTATGAATTACCATGCTTTGCATACATGGTAAATTCAATTTATTGCAAAATGAAGAAGAACAAATTACTTTAGGTTTAGCAACCCATACTACTGAAGGATTAAACTGGTCTATTAGAGCCCATAAATTATTTTGAGATCCGGCTCTTCTAAGGCCTATTAAATTCCAAAATAAGACTCTCATGGTTTGAATTGAAGGCCTTTTGTGCCTCCCTTTCCTTGGTTTTTTCTAAAATTGTACTTGCTTGGAATTTGAGTACTAGATGAAGCATAAGAATTAGTTACCTGACCAATTGTGAGATCCTTTTCTCCAGAAATATTAGAAGCAATTAAATATGGTTTCTGAACTACTATAGACCATGAAGTTACAGGGACCATTTTAGAAGAAACAGTGCCATCCTTGCCGTTAATGAACTTTACCTCACTTTTGTCTATAGCAATATCCTCCACCACTTGAAGAATTCTTGTATGAGTAAGAATTTCCTGTTATTTCCTTTCCCCACTGGTCTCCTCCACAATCATTTCATCATCTTGTAAAGAGCTAAACCTTCCATTTGTAATTAGAACCTCATTATCTGATCAAGGATTACCAATATTAGGCATATTTGGAGGAGGAAAAATATCAAAAGGTTCTTGAGTTTTAGTCACTTGAGGCTTATCAATTGGTTTTTCCATACTTCCAACAGTAGATTCAATGGGATGTTTCATAGAAGAATTCTTCTTAAATCTACATTCTGATAATATATGACCAACAATCTTGCATTTAGAACAAAATTTTGGGAGTTTATTAAGAACAATGCCTTGAGAGAAACTACCATATTTTGTAATAATCCATAGCTTATTTGGAATTGGTTTTGAAAGGTCTAATTCAACCAATACTTTTGCAGCATATCCACTTGAATACTTGATAGTATCATCAACTACTTTAACAGGATTACCAATTGCATCAAAAATTGTGAATAATATTTTTTCATCCCAATATTCTAAACTCAAACCTGGTAGAGAAACCCAAACCAACGCATGAGAAGTTCTTTGATTTTCAGGCCTAAAATTAGGGATCCAATTTCGAGTTCTTAATACTTGATCTTGAACATCCCATCTATAATTTCTGATGTAATTTTGATCTACTTCATTAGATAACTTGATTGTGAAAAATTCTTTACCCAAAGAAATTAAATGGCAATCACATGTTAACTTGCAATGATTTCTCAAAATACCCATTGCATCACAAAATTCAATTAGAAGAAAATCCAATCTACCTATCAATGAAAATTTCCATGAATCGTACCTGTTGACATCCTTATCATCAATTAGAGTAATCGAATGACATTTTTCAGATGGTTATGAGATGTTTACAACCCTAGAACCACTAGCAGAAACTTCATGAGCCATTTCACTATTACCTTGTAACTTTGAAGGATGAACCAAATTCACCTGATCCACCTGAAACTACAGAGATTTTAATGAAGAAAGATTAAGATCGAGTATTTTTTTTGAAACTGAGTCAGTAGCCGATTCGCAGAGCTCTGACTCAGCGTAACACTATTCTTTTTCGGCGACCAGCTTACTCACGTTTTCCGTTGTAGTGCGCTATTTCTATATACGTAAGTAGGGGTGAATAACGGTTGGAATTTCTCATACTCACCATATGAATGTTTCGCACAGGTTGTGTTATTTGCAGCCCACAGTTTTTAACCCATGTGTCTGGAAAATTTAATGCCACAATTACGATAGTCCCCCCATCTCATAGGTGGAATTGCATTTTCTTTCATACTCACCGTATCAATGTTTCGCACAGGTTGTGTCTGTAAAATTTAATGCCACAATTACCATTAATAGTCCTCCCATCTCATCGCACTAGGATCGTGCACTGAAAAGTAAACCTTAACTGGAAGTTCGTCTATTCGATCTTAATGTTTTTTTTTTTTTTTTGGATTGATTGTGATCGATCATCAACGGGATTTGAAACCGCAACCTATATGTTGGGAGTTCAATCCTTGGCCAACTGGGCTAATGCTAGTTGGTTTTTAAAATAAATTCTTTGCTGGTATCTGTAAATGTTTCTTTTTACAACTTCAACAATTACATAAAAGATCTATATTCTACACTAAATAGCAGAACTAGAAAATGAATGTGGGTGGCTTGAAAACTAATTGGCTAATACTTCGGGCTGGCTTAAGCCTATTTCCTAGACTTGAATTTTTAATCAAACTTAACAAACTCTTGTCTATACATAGTTCCGCCCTTATGTACGACGAAACCCTTAAAACTAATGGGACAAAATATTCCCACTAGTTCACATGTAGATTCTTCACTGACTGATCTTTATTCTACATGCAGATGTACATACTGCAATAGACCAATACATATGTTCTTCTTTGGGGCCTTCTAAGCTGCAACTTTCTTCTTCGGGGCCTTTCAAGCTGCAACTTTATCCATATCCAATACAACTTGCTATTATCATGCACTCATGAATTATCCACAAGTATTTTTTTCTTTTCTTTTCTCAAGTGGGTGGGTCATAATTTATGGGTGTTGCCATTGAAGGGTCACGTTATGTACAATGTATAGATATGAGACCTACGTTCCAACACACTTTGGCTTATTACAGCAAGTAGCACAATTTGCATGAGAAAGAGGAACTTATTGGACTCTTTTCTTAGTCATGTTGATAGAGTTTGAAATTGTAGACTGTTCTGTTCCTACCCGACTTCCTAGTGAAAGATGCGAAAACATTCCCAAGAATACTGGAACAAGGAAGAAGGAATCAGATTCATACGCACAAAATTTTCCTGCATGTTCGCTCTCTAATTTATGTTCAAGGTAGTTTCTGGTCCTCTACATGTACACTCTTATTTAATGTTAACATATATATGTCGATCTTCTATCAAAAAAAAAAAAAGAAAAAAAGAAAAAGATCTTGGCATTATCTCAATAATTCAGTAGGACCTTTCATGCCCATTATTGCATATATGGATCTAAAAATATCAAGCCTATAACATATATATGTTGATCTTATGTCGATCATTTCAATAATACAATTCAGTAGGACCTTTCATGGCCATTATTGCATATATGGATCCAAAAATATCAAGCCTATAAATCACTCCCAAAATCTTCTCACATCTCATAATTTCATTCTATCCGGAGCTCTCTTTCGAAGTTTTATGACATGTAATTGCTTCTTTTACTCATCTCTGCTTCATATCTCTTGGTGAGCTTGCTTGCTTACATAAATTCATTTTCGATTTGATACCATATATCTAGAATTTCATAGGTTTTTCTTCTTTTAATTTGGCATATGTCTGTATTAATTGGTGTTGCAGGTTGGAGTGGTAGGAAACCATGCTGCTCCTATTCCTTCTGAACTCTACTGGAGAAACAAATTGCCAAACACTCCTATGCCAGCTATAGTTCATGATCTCTTGCATCCTGGTTTGATTCAGAGCCTCACTTGAAAACTTTATCGGCAAATATTTTAGCCACACCCAATATTTCAGTCTCTTCTTAGTTGTTGTTTTGAAATGTTTTTTTTTTTTTTTGGTTTCATTACAGATCAAGAAGGGAAGGTACTGCCTGATATCCGAGCAGCAGGAAAAATTATTATTTTGACAAAGCTGCCTACTCAACCGTTAAGCCTCAACAAATACACCACAAAGCCGCCTTCACAACAGTTGAACCTCAACAAGTACAACAAAAAGCCTCCTTCGCAACAGTTGAACCTCAACAAGTACAAGCCGCCCTCGCAACAGCTGAACCTCAACAAGTACAAGCCGCCCTCGCAACAGCTGAACCTCAACAAGTACAACACAAAGCCACCTTCGCAACAGTTGAACCTCAACAAGTACAAGCCGCCCTCGCAACAGCTGAACCTCAACAAGTACAACAAAAAGCCACCTTCGCAACAGTTGAACCTCAACAAGTACAAGCCGCCCTCGCAACAGTTGAACCTCAACAAGTACAAGCCTCCCTGGCAACAGCTGAACCTCAACAAGTACAACACAAAGCCACCTTCGCAACAGTTGAACCTCAACAAGTACAAGCCGCCCTGGCAACAGCTGAACCTCAACAAGTACAACACAAAGCCGCCCTCGCAACAGTTAAACCTCAACAAATACTCAAAACCCCCGGTAGGCAAAAGCACCAATCCAAACCAGTCAAATCTCAATACTCCAGGCGCGTCTCTCTTCTTCTTAGAAAAAGATTTACATCCTGGAGCGAAAATGAACTTGCACTTTTTTGTAAGTACTGAGAGCGGAACTACTTTCTTACCACAAAAGCTTTCTAAGGTGACCCCATTCTCTTCCAATAAGTTGCCACAGATATTGGACCAGTTTGCTATCAACCCAAATTCAGAAGAAGCCGAAGTTATCAAATGAAACTATCATGGACTGTGAAGAACCAGCTATAGAAAATGAAGAGAAGTACTGTGCAACTTCATTGGAATCACTCGTTGATTACGGTACTTCCAAATTCTATAAAAATGTTAATGTATTGACCACGGAAATTGTCGGTGATAAAGGGCAGAGACCACAACTGAGAAAACAGAAATATGTAGTAAGCTCAGGAGTAAGACAAATTGTTAGTGATAACCTGGTTGCGTGCCATAGCCTGCCTTATGTATATGCAGTTTTCTATTGTCATGCAACTTCAGAACATACAGCACAAGCTTATGTGGTGCCTTTGGTAGGTGCGGATGGAACAAAGATCAAAGCCACGGTCGTTTGTCACAAAGACACCTCCAAATGGGATCCTGACCATGTAGCTTTCCAAGTCCTCAAGGTTAAGCCTGGAACTGTTCCAATCTGCCACTTCCTCACTGAGGATAATATTGTCTGGGCCGGCAAGAACAAAGAAAATTGAGGATGACGATGAACTGTAATATATTATCGTTACGTGCTTAATGTGCAATGCTTGTACGTGCCTCGTGTACTATTTGATAAGTGTATTGTTGTTTTATAAGGAGTTAGGATTTGGGTATGTTGATTGGATTGATGGATTGTATCCGATGTTTGATCGGTTTCTTTAGGAGTTTATGCTGGTTTTTATAAGTACCAAGATTGCTGTATAACTAAGGTATCTAATGAAATAAATTTCGTTTTGACTTTAGAGGTTTTCTAAGTTCTAACCTTACCGAAAATGAAATTGTCAAACTAAAAGAACACAGAAACATGACAATATAGGTATCCCTATAGCTTGGATTTAGCTGATTGCACTACAAAAATGTTATAAGGGACACATAAAGAAAACTACATTAACTAGTTATTCATAATCAATCTCTTAATTTCCTATCTAATTAATAAGCTTATTTTTCTAAAATTAACTTTGGCAATAAAGATTTGAATCTACGGGTAAGGACCTTGGAGATCACCTTATACACACTGCTTATTAGACTGATTGGTCTAAAGTCTTTTGAAGAACCCACTTGCTCGGAATGAGACTTATAAAGGAGCAATTTATTCTCCAATCCATTTTCTTTTGTTCCTCAAATTCTTTGATGACTGCCATAAAGTCTTTTTTGATAACTTCCCAAGCCACTTTGTAGAACTCCATGTTGTATCCATCTGGACCTGTATTTTTTTTGTTTTTAAAGTGTTTGATGAACATCCAAACTTCTTCTTCTGAGATTACTTTTTCAGCTTCTGCATTTTCTTCACTTGAGATTTTTTTAAAGAACTCTGAATTCATCTGTGGTCTTGTTGGATGTTTTTCTTGAAAGAGATAGAAGAAATAAGAAGAGATTTCTTCTCTAATGTCTGTTTGGTTGAAATTGTCTTCCCCATTGATCACCATCTTTTGAATTGTATTCATTCTTCTTCTCCCATTAGCAAGAGTGTAAAAGTATTTGGTGTTTGCATCTCCTTCCTTGAAATCTTGAGTCTTTGCTCTGGTCATCCATTTCCTTGCATTGTCAAGGTTTATAAGTTTCAGCTTAGTTCTCCATTCTTCTCTATCATTTAGCTGTTGAGAGTTTAGAGCTCCATTCTCTTCAAGTGCATTTAAAGCATCAAATGAGTCCTGTTAATTCTTTCTTGCTTGTTTCCACAACGCGGCTTATATAGAGCAAAGACAAGTGGCGTACAACAAATAAATTGCTGCCAAAAGATCCCATGATGATTCAATATTATCAAATTTGAAGTTTATCGGATGCATGATAAAGCTGGTTTATATCTAATGAAGATATTTTCTTTAACAACAAGTAATTTTCGGGTGATACGGCTTATATATGAGATAGCTCGTTGCTTTTATAGTACAAAAACAAGTGGCGTACAAGAAGAAAACTGCTGCCAAGAAAATCCAAGCTTGATCCCAGTTTATCAAAATAAGTAATCGGATATATTTGAAGGCAGGATATTACCAAATAGAAGATTTTCTCTTGATTCAAGTTTATCAAATATTGATTTTTTCCGACAAGTGTTTTTTTGGCGACTACGACTCCAATTAACATGGTGTACTTAATTGGAAGACGATGTTTTTTTGATCCTCCTTAGCTTTGTTCTCTTTGGGTTTTCATTTTCTTGTTGTATTTTCCCCCTTGCTTGGTGGCTTAGCTGCGTTGCAGCCGTGTACTCTTTGCCTTCCTCTTAATTTATCTCTTTATTTACCGAGCAAAAAAAAAAGACTTATGGCCTCGGTCACATGTATGGAAAATGGAGTGGGTCACAAGCGAAGGCCCTCCGAACGCTCCCCAAAGCGCCAAAGGTTAAAATGAAAAAAATAATGTTTCCTCCGTTTTGTGGGAAAGAAATACTATCATGTTTCCATTATGACCTACTTTAAGGATAAAATGAAAAAATTGATAGTATAAAATTGATAGTATCTCTTTTTCTAGAGACGGAGATTTGTAGTAGGATTTTCTAGGTTATATAGCCTTCTTCATTACCAATTGTTATTACTGCCAGCATGTTGAGGACGTAACACGGTAGGATTTAATGGCTTAGTGATAGAGCGCAAAGACGTGTAGATAAGGTTTTCCAATAATGTGCAATTTGATCACAAAAATATAAATAAAAAAATTACATGTTCTTTCTGTTCTAAGTTCTAACCTTACAGAAAATGAAATTTTCAAACTAGAAAAAAAAAAAACATATGACAATACTACTATCCCTATAACTTGGATTTAGCTGATTGCACTGCAAAAATGTTATATGGAACACAAAATAAACTACGTTAACTAGTTAATCATAACAAATCTCTTAACTTCCTCCTATCTAATAAGCTTATTTTTCTATCGAAAGAACAGTAGCGTCCTGCATTTCCGCGCCCGGTTGCATATCGTTGGCTTTCAACTCCGTTGTGTCAGCTCTATAGACATAAAACTTGGCAACGATCAAAAAAGCAATTAGATTGAGCACATTTAATCCTGTAAAAAACCAGTAGTAGTAATCAATATGTGACACGTTCAAATTATCAATTATCCACCCTTCGTTTTCACTCTTCTTTGTAAGTTTTGACGCTGTGGATAAGATGAAGCTACTAAGGAAATTTCCGACTCCCATACTAGTAGAATAATACGAACTTCCGAGGCTTTTCATTCCTTCTGGTGCTTGGTCATAGAAGAACTCGAGTTGCGAAACTAACACCAAAGCATCAGCAATACCCATTAATATAGCTTGTGGAAGAAGTATAAATATAGTTAAAGGGATGGTTTCATCTTTAGATATAGTCCCGCGCTCCATTGCTACACTCAATCTCTTTCGGTCACTTAGAGCAGCAGCCGACATGACAAGGACGTGGAAACAATAGCCGATTCCCATTCTCTGCAACAAAGATAATCCTCTTGGATTTTTTGTGTATCGTTTAATGAATGGCACGATGCAACGATCGTACACCACGAGACTTATCAACATGGTAGTTGTCACGACTGCTGTCATACATGCTGGAGGCAAACTGAAATTAGGAGCCATTCTCCTTTCTAGCGTTGTGCCTTGTTTGACAAAAAGGGTGTTTATCTGTGCGTACATGACACTTGGTATGAAAGTTGTGACTAAAACCGGTAGCATTTTCATTATTTGTTTGATTTCTTCCACTTGGGTCACCGTGCAGAGTTTATGTGCCTTGTTGTTAGTCTTTATAGCAGCCTTATCAAATATCCTGCACATAAAGGTTAAGATGATGGTGAGTTTAATAGGGTGTTTGGATGTACACTCAAAAATTGCTTTTCGTCATCTTCTGGAAATCAAAAAGTTAGAAGTCAGTTTAACATTAATTTCTCGACTCCTAGAAAAAATGTCAACTTATCATCAAGCAAAATGGTTTTGCTTTTGATTTCTACTTCTGGAGAAGCAAAAGTCAGAAGCAGATTTCTATCTAAACGTGCCATAAGCATATTAATTTTTAGCAAAGAAATGTATGAGAGATAAAAATATAAAAGAAAACAAACCGACCTTATTGAATTGGTATGTTCGACTCTGACTTTTCCCTTGGTGTACTCATCTAAGCTTACCTCATGAAGTTCTTTAGGGTCACTAGGATATGGTACTTTTCGTTTCTGGAAGGCTGCAATCATAACGTTATACATTTTAGCAAATGGACTTCCAGTGGCAGGTTTGTGCCTATAAAATGGGGTTCCAATCAAGAAGATTATAATAGCAATAGCTATTCCAACTGTTGGTACGGTGAATCCCAATCCCCAACCTACATTGTCTTGTATAACTACGAGGAATGTGTTTGCTCCAAGAGTTCCAATGAAAATGCTAAAACTCCACCAATTGAAAAAAGATAACTTTTGTTTTCTTTCATTAGGCTCTGAATCATCGAACTGATCCGCTCCCATTGTGGATATGTTGGGCTTAGTCCCACCGGTTCCTACTGCAATTATGTAGAGTGCTGCGTAAAAGATGCCAACTTGAAATTTAGAGGCTTGTAAGGTACAATCTTTTGCAGCTATCCCATGTCCACATGTAGGTGGCTTCAATCCAGGCACTGAAACTGACAGAGTAAGTAGGATCATTCCCTGCAAATACACAGACCAAAATGGAAATATATATTAATAATTCAATTACTAAATGTTAAAAAAGGGAAAAAACAATTAATGTAGAAAAAGGAATTACCAAGAGATAAATGGCAGATGCGACGAGGAAAGTCCAATACCGACCCAAATAAGCATCAGCAATAAATGCACCAATAATTGGTGTCATCCATGTAGTAGCAACCCAATTAGTGACATTATTCGATGAACTCACAGTGCCTTGGTGGAGATTTTGCGATAAATATGTAATTAAATTTGAGGAGATACCATAAAATGACAACCTTTCGAATGCCTCGTAAGCTACAATGAAATAACAAGCTTTCCATCTCCCACCTTTAGATCGAAGAACTGGTCTTCCCTTGAGATCCACAGTACCGTCTTCTGTATACTCTTCTTCTTTCCTATGTTGCACACCTCTTTCATCTACCACTGCTGCTGCATTAGTCACTACCATCTTTCCAGTCTAGTAGTAACAGTTAGAGAAGATTAGTCTCTGAGGTTTAACCAGATGTGAAAATATAACCGTTTATATACAAGTATGTGGTTTCGGACTGTAGATTTATTAGGAGAGATTGCTGACTGAATTGTTCTAATCTTCATCGTTATCTTAATCTTACACCTGTTTAGTAGTTAACACCAAATCCGAATATGAAAGTGTCAAAGTTGAGAGAAATCAGATCACTTTCTATCCAAAAAGATAAATAATATTATTACCTTAATTACCCAATTTAATAGGTGTTTTTTTGTTATCAATAAGACCAACTTAAATTAAGGGATAAGAAGAAGAAAAAAGGATCTGTTACAAATTGATATGATCTAAACTTTTACCTAAGTTTAGTAAAACAAATTAGTAATTATGGTGTCCCATGATCTTTAGGTTGGGTTATGACTAGTGTGAATGGTTGTTGAGGAGTTATTTTTGTTGTCTACCAAGAATTTTTTGATTAGCAAAATATAAATCTACAATTAAATCTTACTTACATTTAGTTGAGATTTAAATGAGGTTTAGTTGATCATATTAACTGATTATATGTTAAAATTATCATTGTTATAAAAAGGTATGAGGTTTATGTCCATGATGACTAAAGCTATCAGGCGGACGACGTTTAATTTAGGCCTGATCCGAAAGTCGGGATGCTCAGGATGGAGGAGTCATTGGACGGTCAGGAAAACTTTCGGTGATATTATGTGGGTCGCGTGTGGGTAACATATATATATACAATGCAAAACTTTGTGTTCATCGTTCCGGATCTGCCTCTCCCCTTCTCTCCATTCCCCAGTTTCGGAAGCACACCAAAGCAAAAAAAAAAAAATCAACGGTTACCATTGGTGCTACTGTCGACCCCATGGAAGATTTGTTGGTTCAGCTCGACTGCGATTCCGCTATGATAACCAAGTTCATAAACAAAATATTTCCATCCATTAGAGAAGTAACCAGCAACATACCTCAAGATTTGGAGGTATACATCTCACTATCTCTTCTAAAACCCTAATTTTAGGTAACTGTTTTTTTTTTTTTTTTTTGAAAAATAGGTTAGTTCCCATTACCAGAAAATTGTCAGCTATGGGTCGACAATGTTTCAAGCTTCAATTCGTTCTAAGATTTTAATTTGTTTTTTTAGGTTTGCTTAGCGAATTAGACTGCAGGGCTAACCTTTTTTTTTTTTACGTTTAATTCGTTCAAGGGATAGCTGCTCTAGGTTTAATTTTTGCAGGGCTTTGAACCCAAGAACACCTTGGTACTGTGATTTTTTTTTTTATCATGAATTATAGTGAACCGATTCTAATTATAAAATTATTCATGACTATTAATTAAGAATATCAATATTAGTTGCTACTAGGGATACGAATGTTCCATATGGGATTATCAACTGACAGTGGTTAGCTAAAGTGAGTACATATATACAAAGATAGAAAGCTTAAGATATCAACAGAGACAAAATTTTCATGAATGACCAAGATGGTATGGAAATATCTGGAGATGTTTGTAAAATTTGACCAAGTGCTTTTGTAGTACTAAAAGCCCTCTTTGTGAAAGAATACAGTGTCATCTCTAAAAATATCAGAGTATGTTGTTTGTTTCCTTCAAGGTCACAAATATATAATTAGATGGAATTAAGATAACCAGATCATACTACTTAATTCCAAAAGTTATTTGTAATTGCAAAGGGAATATTACGACTTCAATATGTTGTACCTGTCTTCATGCTTTTTTAAATTATGACATCTCCTCTAACAGGTATTTATTCAACACTGGATTTTCCTTCTTTATTCTGTGATTTATGCTTGAGTAGAAGGAGTAAGGACTATGCTGGACAGACATAAGGATTACAACTTTAAAAGTTCCTTTTTACCCGCTTCCATGTGTATCTTCTCTTTGTTTTTGAAGGTTTTTGGAAATAAGAGGTCTTTACAATTTTTCCTGTTGTATGCAAAAGAGGATTTAGAGAACAAACATGCATTGCAAGATCTAGATTTCCTAACATTCCAAGGTTAAAGCGTCGAAGGCTTCACTGAAATAAAAACTGAAGTAAAATCACATGAAAGCTAATTGTCCATTTTGGGAGTGTATCATAACTATGTGAATACATTTGTTTTGGCTAAAAAATAACAAAATAATGCACATCAATGATTATAATTTAATATTTCCAGCACTGCAATTCTCTTTGATGTCATTATAGCTTATGGAGAACTTCATGGTTGTGACGGAGAAAGTCTTCAGGTTGCTCAGCTGATGAATTCTACAATTTCACCCATGGTTAACCCATCTACATGTAGCACTTTAGTATCTCAGCATCGACAATACTTAAAATAGTCTCCCCATGTTTGCAACTGCATGCTTTTCTATATTTTTTTTTTAAATTCCGTAATACTTTAATAGCCTCCCCATGTTTGCAACTGCGTGCTTTTTTGTATGCTTTTCTATTTCCTCTGTGTTTTGATGGAATTCTGATGAATAACTCTCGAGTGGTGTGGGATCATAAATCCTCGGTATGTTACTCCATTTTCCATTATTTGTTGCAGCTACAAACATGATTTCAAGAAGTGTGACTTATATTTCAAACATTGGAGCGAGGTTTGAGATATTTTTATCGCTTGCTATTTATGTTTTTGTGACTGAATTCGCCTCTCCATCGTATACTTTTCTTGATCTTGCTTTGCGTCAAGTAAGTGACGTAATCTTGGATTTTAGGTACATACATATTTCTATGGTCTTCCACCTCCATCATGAACTTGCTTCTACGATGGACACGGCATAACATAACTACATTTAGTTAGTGTGCTTTTGTTTAATATTGTTACCCTTGAGGCCTTTATTATTAGACAAATACATACTAACTGAATTTAGTTACGATTTTCACGTATATCTTCGAATTACTAAACCTGTAATAACCTGAAAGCAAAACCCTGGATGCAATTACACTGTCTTGGTTTCAGAAAGATTACATATTTTCACATCAATCCATATTTCTTAGAAGATAAGAAATCTTTCTGCAGAACCCGTACTTTTTGTTTCAGATGGTGTATGTGAGCATGTAGATGGGTAGCCAATAGATACAAGGTTGAGCTATCCAAAAGACTTATAGTTGATAGTGGAGGGAACTTGAACAAATTGATCTTGATAATCTTGAATGGATTGTTCTCCCAAAGGTGAAAGATGTAATGTCTCCGGTCTATTAAAATGTGCATATATAATATGCTTTCACAGTGGATTTTAGTATGATATTTGGTTCTTTTTTTTGTATCAAATTTTAAAAAAAATCCGAAACATATGAACCTGAATTTGAAGCAAGAGATGGGATATCAGTTATCATGGATCGGAACGTCACATGTCTTGAACATCCGTTACAGGTATATCTATTAAAGAACCATTTTTAGTCGATCATGATTAAGTTTATTTTTTATTTTTTATTTTTTATTTTTTCTTTTTTCTTTCTAACTGTTGGTCTCACTAATATTAGAAATATTTTTCTATAGTCGAATTTCTTTTGAATTAAATCTACTGATAGTTAAAGCATACAAGGTTTTTTTACATGCATAATTAAAGAATGATACGAATCATATGATAATTTAGTCAAATATCGATTATGGATCCAACCAATATATACTCGAGTGCAATTCAACCTATTCTTTTGGTCCACAAGGAGGTGATCAGATGGGTGGTTATTTTGAAGTGGTCATCCTCATTCAGAATATCCCAGTTTAATGATTTTTAAACAATGAAATGAGGATTTAGAATGAACCACAAGCACTGATTATACAGTAATTTAGAAGTTTTATTTTTTTTATTTTCATCTACTGAACTTTGGGTCTTAACTTACAGTTCATCTACTGGACTTTGGGTCTTAACTTATAGGTTCATTGAACAGGGAATTGAAAGCCAAACATAGTTCCCAACTGCATCAGATCAGAGAACTATGCTTCAAAATAATAATAATCAGATAACTGCATGATCACTTTTGAAGTGGTTTCTATGCACTCTAATAGTGGTCATGTAAAACTTTATTTTCAGGTTCCCTTTATTCGGGAAAAATTACCAGCCGAAATTTGCCAATGACTGCAGATCTAATATGCACTTCTTACAGCTTAGTCCATTTCAAAAGTGTTATCAGGTTAGTAATTCTCAATAGATAATAGATAGAGGTAATTAGTGCATATTCATGTTGTCGACTAAGGGTTTTTATGATTTTTTCAGTGTTGCATTTGTTGACAGTTCGGCAAGATTTTTATTGCTGAATGTTGTCTGCATTACACTTTATCTCATTGGAATCTGGAAGTGTGTTCATTGGCCTAGAGGGCACAAATTTGCAGACCCTAGAGGATGACTTCTTCCTTGATCTATTATGTTGCGATTACCTGTTGTATATATTGCGCTTTTTTCTGAGTGGTTGTAATCTGCTAGATTATATGTTCAGTTTGTCCTATTAGAAAAATTTGTAGTTCTTATTTTTATTTTTTTATATTAGTTTAGTACTTTGTTCAGGTAGACTTGAATATAGAAGAGGTTTCGTTGCTTAAGATTGTTTCTTTGCTGGATATTGAATCTAGAATTGAAGCTACTGAGTAGGCGGTTGAGTTACAAAGGTTGGTTTTCTATCGGGAAGTGGGTTCCGATAGTACTTTGGAAGCTTCATTGCATTGTGATGTGGATATATTAATACGGTTTATAGTACAAACATAATTTTGAATGAAGGTAACCAAACATTAATTGTTTCATAAACATGGTTAATGAGAAAAAAATATCTTGGTCCGATTATGGAAATTTCTCTTTTTGTATCGCTAGGTCGAAATATAGAACATGAGCTCATTTTCCATCATGCACAGACAATGTTGAAACTTCCAGGCAGCAGGGTTTTATCTACAATGAAGCACTAGTCAAGAAAGGGTTCTAAATCACGCTTTTAAATGACAGATTAATTATGTGATTAGGTTTTCACGAACAATTTCCGTCATATAACAAAAAAATAATGGGGTCCACTATTTAACATAAAAAAACTATTATTTTAAACCGTGATATTTAACTAGGCATGTGATTTAATACTGAACCACAAAATTACACAATACATCCGTCATATATTTTGGTCTTTATACGCCCATCATTAATTTTCTAGTACACACCCACAAATAACCAACCACCCGAGTTCAAACGCACCTAGAGATGACTAACCACCGGCTACCACAACATGTCTATAATTTTGGTCAGCCACCGACATGTTTTCTTTAAGTCTTTTGCATAGAACCATGTATGTAATGGTGATTAGCCACCGGCATATTAGCCATAAGTCTTTTGCATAGAGCCATATCGGTTCCATTCTAGCAAACCCAAAACCAAGAAAATAGGAAGTGGTTTCTGCGTTCTTCACTTCGCCACACCGCCTATTTTTTTCCCCTCCGGCAACCCAACTACCCAAGAGGAGAAGAATAAGAAGAAATCAAATTCATCTCTAAAACTCAAAATCAGAAGAAGAAGAAGAAGAAGAAGAAGAAGACGACGATATCTAGTAAGTTTCGATTCCTTTTCATCTTTTTATCTAGGTTAAGCTTAAGTTTCTACCTGGTACCTAAAAAATTAGTTTCTGAGACCCAAATTGAACATGCTAAGATTTTAATTTGATAAATTGGTTAAGGTAGAAATTGGGAAGGAATGATTTTATTTAGTTTTATTGCTTGAAAGTGGTTTTTAGATCTATATTATTAACATTGATTTTTTATAAGTAAACCCTCACATGAGTGGCTTTTTTATGAGATAATTGGCTTATTGGGGGGGGGGGTGTATTCATGTTGATTTGATCGAATTTAATATGGGTTTGGTTTTTAGAACCAATTAAACATGATATAATGGGTTTAATTATGCTGATTTTGTGTAATTTTTACTGAATTGGAATGTGTTTGGTTTTTTCTGTTTGATATATCAATAAATATGGATGTTCATAAATTGTCAAATTTAATGATCTGATCTCACTTTCAATGATAATCTTCACTTTTTTGGGGTTACTTTTACTAATTTAACCTACTTATGGATTTATAATACTGATCTGTTGTATTAGTAAACCAAATATTTTACTTCATAGGAACCTACACACCGTATAGGATCCGAGTTGTTGTCTGTAGTATCCGCAGTCGGCATAGTGGGATGTTTGCAATCTTTTCCAATGAAATGCCATTTTGCCAGGTACCTGGCTTTGTGTTTAGTTTAATGGATTAGACTAGTTGTCTCTACAGTAATAATTTATTTGTGATGCTTGATTTCCTTGTCAAAGGTGTTAAGACATAATGGATTACCATATCATTTAGATCATATTATAGCAAGGCAAGTTCATATAAGTAGTTCGAAGTTAGCTCACAATGTTTTCGTGACAATATATTGTTATTGAAGAGGAGTTGGTCTGTTAGTTATAAGGTCCATAAAGGTCCTAGTTAGAGTTATAATACAAATCAGAACAGGAAATCCCTCACATTGTCAAGGTTATTCACAAAAAATTGGATTTTTTGAAGACCAAAAATTGGCTAGTTACTTTGATGGATTTCCTTTTATGGATTCTGTAGTGCGAGTCTGTAAGGAATGTAGACATTGGAGAGGAATGAATTGGCTAGTTTCCCATTTTATAGTTTAAGTATTACAGTGTTGTGGCTGAGTGATGGATCTGATACTGTCACTGCAATATCAACTTGAGCTCAATACTGTCATTGCACATTTAAGTTTGAGTCACTGCACATTGCACTCACACACATACTCTTCCCTGCTCCATCCTCTGCAGTATTAACAACTAAGCAAAATCATCTTAAAATGTGGGTGAATGATGGCGCGCAGAAAGAACTATAATAATAAAATGTGTTGCGTTGTAAGAGAAGATGTCTGTGATGCTTAGCTGCTTGTTTGGCTCCTGTGATACACAATTTTTGTAGTATCTGTAGTTGCCTTTTGTAGGATGCTCTTGGTAGTAAGTTTGCTGCATCTTGTTTGGAAGACTGTCATTGGCCTAAGTTTGTGCACTTGTACTATGTATCCTTGCATTCTAAGTCAGAATCCTTGCATTTCGTTGAGTCATACATCACCGGTCCTTGAGTTTGTTTTTGACCCTTGCTCTGATTGAGCACATCGTTCTGCACCAGGCTATGTTTTGTTTATAGGGCACTGAGTAGAGCACTGAGTAACATAAGCAGGACCATCTGCCCATCCGGTCCTTAGTTATCGATTATCATGCCAATGAAGTGTGTTATTGTTCTGAACATGATTAACCACCTTAATAACCAAACAGTCGCCTTCTCTTGCAACGATTCTTGGCCCTGGAAATTGTCCATTTACCGTCACAATGCTCTTCGTGTGGCACAAACGTGTTACGATCTGCATCTTAATCTGCCAAAACACCAAGTATACTACTTAAATCTTACGAACAAATACTAATCAAAGAAACCAAGTTTAATTAATTATTTGGTTTCATTTCTAAATTAGTTGATGCAAATAAGTTACGTACATCGAATTTGTAATTCCTGGTTATGCCTCCTTATTCTTGAGCAAGTACAATTCTCGGACACATAAAGAAAACATTCGCCAAAAATATGAACACTCCCATGAAAACTAATGCTGAACCCATTTCTAGCTATAGATCTCTTCTCTCTTAATCAGTTATACAATACCAAATGTAATAGATCGAGTCATCTATATAGAGATTGGTACTGGCTATATCATGTTTGTGAAGAGTTGATTCATTTATATAGAAAATGAACGAATCCAATTAAGTTTTGAAAAACTATACTCTTTGTGGTTGATTGATGTGATTGTAATTAGGTGTTAACCTCGGAATGTTAGTCATAGAAGTAAGAATGTTGGTGTGGATGAACTTTGGAGTGCTGCTAAAGGGATGACCGCATATATTTTTTAATTACAAGATGTGTACGATCCTTTGTCATTTGTCAATCTGTTAACCTCATATACCAAGTTTTGTAGAGAGAATTTTCCTCACTGCTATGTTTTTTGTATATATACACAACAACTTCAACTGTTTTGAAATTTTGCATATTTCCGTTTACAATTTTGATACTGCTTATTGTAATGTTTTGGTTAAGAGTATCAATTTACAGAAAGTGGTAGTTAATTGGTTAAGAGTAGGCCTGATAGGAAGTGGCACATTTTTTTAGAATCTCCAAAACTACGAAGTCCTTATGTGAATGCTTTTGAGGATCCTTGTCTTTACTGGCATAGCTAAAGAATCTTCCCTATCGGCAGCGAACTTAGATGATAATACTAATTCGGAAGAAGCTGTGTTTGTAAGTTTAAGTTTTTTTAATTGAATTGTTGCTTCATTTATCGAAGTGTTCTACTGTTAGTTAATTATGATGTTACAGGAAAATTAGGAGAGGCGGAAGATCAACACCAATAAGCATCTCAATAATGGCTCGTGTTAAATTGTATCAGTACTTGATTTTGAGTGGATTTTTTTTTTATGACAAAAATGTTACTTTGAAATATTTCCTAATGTACTTCTTGAATTTAATCCTTTAGATATTCAATTATGATAAAAATATTGAGCTTAATCCTTTTTATTTTTTATATTTCAAAATTTTTTATATTTATTACAATTGAATAAGGGATTTCATATTATAATTACACAATTCTGATGTAAATTGCAAATCTCCGCAAACCCAAAAATTGTCTAAATTCGAAATGCCGACGCTTTAAAATTTTCAACTGAAATGCCGAGTCTTGAATATGTAACTAAATTTTGACATAAATCGTCTAAAATCAAATTGATGGAGTTCCAGTTTCTCCAATTTTATTCGAACTTATTCCAACTTGGTCAAATTTTCAATTGGAATGTCGAGTCTTGATTATGTAAGTAAGTTTTAAAATAAATCGTCTAAATGGAGTTCCGGTTTCTTCAGTTTTCCTCGAACTCGTTCTAACTCGGTAAAATTCTCAACTAAAGTGTCGAGTCTTGAATATGTAACTAAATTTTGACATAAATCATCTAAAATCGAAATGATGGAGTTCCGGTTTCTCCAATTTTACTCGAACTCGTTCCAACTCGGTCAAATTTTCAACTGAAATGCCGAGTCTTGATTATGTAACTAAATTTTGACATAAATCATCTAAAATCGAAATGATGGAGTTCCGGTTACTCCAATTTTACTCGAACTCATTCTAACTCGGTCAAATTTTCAATTGAAATGCCGAGTCTTGATTATGTAACTAAGTTTTAAAACAAATCGTCTAAATGGAGTTCTGGTTTCTTCAGATTTCCTCGAACTCGTTCCAACTCGGTAAAATTCTCAACTAAAGTGTCGAGTCTTGAATATGTAACTAAATTTTGACATAAATCGTCTAAAATCGAAATGATGGAGTTCCGGTTTCTCCAATTTTACTCGAACTCGTTCCAACTCGGTCAAATTTTCAACTGAAATTCCCAGTCTTGATTATGTAACTAAATTTTGACATAAATCATCTAAAATCGAAATAATGGAGTTCCGGTTTCTCCAATTTTACTCGAACTCATTCCAACTCGGTCAAATTTTCAATTGAAATGCCGAGTCTTGATTATGTAACTAAGTTTTAAAATAAATCGTCTAAATGGAGTTCTGGTTTCTTCAGTTTTCCTCGAACTCGTTCCAACTCGGTAAAATTCTCAACTAAAGTGTCGAGTCTTGAATATGTAACTAAATTTTGACATAAATCATCTAAAATCGAAATGATGGAGTTCTGGTTTCTCCAATTTTACTCGAACTCATTCCAACTCGGTCAAATTTTCAACTGAAATGCTGAGTCTTGATTGTATGATGTATAATTCAAAACTTAAACCTAAAATCACGAATAATGCTATCTTGACCACTAGCAATTTCCAAGTGGTCAAATTTACATCTCACTGCTATTCTGATGTAACATTTACTGTTAAATGGATAGCGGAAGTACAAGTAAAATTTTATTATGCTTTACAAAATAATTTCAACAAAACCGGATTTTATTTATTATTATTATAATTATAATATAAATCAAAGGCGCCACAAAGGCATTTTTATTATTACGAATCAAAGTCAACATTACACGAGATGGTGGGCAACCGAGCTACAAGCTCGGTTGCCAAAGGAATTTTTATAATATAGTTATCATATTATATTTTTTATTGATGACGGTCAACTACAGTCAAAGATGCGTAAAAATGAAAGACCAAAGTCTTGTGGCGAGTCTTCACTGAACAAAAGCTTACAAAAAAAAAATGCTTGTCTTCACTAATCAAAAAAGCTAGGGTTGGTGCCCAGCTTGTTGTTCGGTTATTGATAAGTTTCTTGTCTAATGTGAATCCTTTCGATTAACATTTGTAATTGGTTATTTTATTTGCAAACAAAAAGAAAAAATAATCCCTTCTATTAACATTTGTTGTTTTATTCTTTATTTAATTCGAAAGCTATTAAAAAAATAAATTGTAATTGGCTATTTTATTTGCTTTGTGCCCGGTCAGGCCATTGACAAAGTTGTCTCTCTCAAGCGTAAGAAGTACTTGGAAAGATGTAATGCTCAGGGTGTCGGTTTTGGCACCTTAGCTTTCACCACTTTGGGTGGACTGTGTGATGAGACTGTCGACTTTCTTAAGAGATTGCCTATTTTTTTAGCTAGTCATGATGCTAATGTTCGAGTTGGAAATTTTCTTTTCCATAGAGTAGGAGTTGCTCTTCAGAGAGGGGTTGGCACACAACTTGTTTTTCGTGTGCCAACTAACTTCTTGAAAGAACCTGACCTGGAGTGATGTAAACTAGATATTTTAATTAACTAGAAATCAATATCCAGAAATTTCTAGCAAAAAAAAATTAAAAAAATTAAAAAAAATTAAAATTGCATGAAGTGGGACTCGAACCTGGGACTATAAGGTGGGAGCATTATATTCGACCACTAGACCGCTGGTGCTAACGTGTTCCTTTTTTCATCAAATACTTAAAAAACAAAGAAAAAACAAAATTTATATTTAGGAAAAAAGAAAGACGCGTGTCTCTGTTGTCGTTAAAAGAGCAGAGTATTTTCCTAGGTTGTATCGGACCTTCATCCATATCTCTTCTATCTTACGCAAGTTTTCTCCTCGATCCAATTTTTCTTTTTTTGGAAGAAAATTCGGATTTATTAGTGAAGATTTGTTTTACAATTTCGGCAACATCTGTGCATCGCCGTAGGATGTAAAGAAGAATATATTGAGAATCAATTGAAGAAGAACATCCATAGGAAATAATCCCGGTCAATTTTGTTTTTTGGATTTGAACCCTAACAATTTTTGGGCGGGATGAAAATCAAAGGAAAATTCTTTTGGGCGGGATTATTTGCCGCTTGTGTTTTGGAATAGCTATAAAGTTAAATCCTAAAGTTAATTTAGAGATGTTAAGAGATTTATCTTTTTGGGGATTATCAGAGATCAAAAGAGATTTATCTTTTTGGGGGATTATCAGAGATCAAAAATAGCGAGGTATATCTATTTTATGCTTATCAATTAACTTATTATGATTTTGATTGAAAAAATGCATGAGTTTCATATTAGAGTATTTTTGATGTAATCTGAAATAAGGTTACATAGGATTGTTTTAGTTTTGTAATAATACAATCGCTAATTAACTTATGACTTTTTGATGTAATCTGTAGCCCCCCATTTTCTCACAAAACCTCACCAAGGTAGTATTTTTCCCTTATCCAAAAAAACAATTTATCAGTTTAGTCCACCAATCCAACAGTTTAGTCCACCATATTCATGTAGGTAGCTTCTTGTTAGTCCATGTTTATTTTGGTGGGTTATATTAATGTTTGCAAGGTGTTTTCCGTTAGTTCTAAGACAGTAAATAGTAAGGTTTTGTTGGGTTTTTTGGCTACCTCACTGGGATGGAAGGTACTTTTGGTTTTGTGGTATGTAGGTTGAGGATTTCAACTAAGCTGCTTACGGATGCCTTATTATCAATATCATTTAGTACTTCCCCACTAAACAAACCGATATATGTTATCTGGAAACACAAAAGAGAATTTGGACTTTTTTTCTTCACAGCCTAGCTCATGTGTTCTAGTAAATTCTTAATTTAGGTCTCCATTTTAGTTGTGGTTGCTTGTTAATGAAGGCAAATTGTAGCTGCCAGATGTTTGAGTTCTTTGGTATTCTCTCTAGAATTTGTTAAAGAATTATGAAATTGTCTACTATACCTATATTGTTGTTGAATGAATTTGAATCTATTTTTATCATGAATTCAGGGATTTTGTAAATGACTATCATAATTTGTCAAACTTGATATTTTATATTTTAATAAAGTTGGGCATAGACAGACTAATCTTCTTATACTTGTTTTTTATCCTGCTAGGACTAGACAATGACCGGTGTGCGGCATATTATTTTTTTTAGCCCCCCCTATTTTAAATTCGTGGTTCCGCCACTATTTGTTAT
The DNA here is from genome assembly GCA_023529315.1 of Papaver bracteatum. NCBI lineage: Eukaryota > Viridiplantae > Streptophyta > Magnoliopsida > Ranunculales > Papaveraceae > Papaver > Papaver bracteatum. The sequence continues at coordinate 1,100,376 of JAJJWX010001567.1, forward strand.
AGTTTTGTAATAAGACAGTCCGAGTTTCGTGTATATGGATCTGATTACGATGTATATATAGGGTGTTTGTGTGTTGAAAATCTTTTGGTGCAAATAACAAATCAGTCCAATAGATCTATTAGACTGTTGTTATCCATGATTAAGTCTGGTTTTCTTATGGTAGAGTAGTTGTGGTTTTGTTGATGAATAGGTTTGTTGATGTTTCAGATGACTAACGGAAGCATGACCACTCTTTGTTCGAGGGAAAGCAGCCCCATTTTTAACTGGTCTCCCTCGTCTCCTAGACGCAGCCTCATATTGTCCGAATCAGGTCATGATGAGCCGCATGGAACTCTGTCAATCCATGAATCAGACCATGCTCTTAATATTCAAACTAATGATATTGATGAAAACTCTAAGGGTAATGTTACATTCATTGATTTCCCTAGTTTTTAAGTTATATCTATAAATTGTTCGTTTCTAGTAAGTTTTGCTCCTGGAAATGCCTTCTTTTCTAAATCACTGGTAGTTCATTACTTATGCTGATTTTGGGTTTTCCAACCTAGATGAGCGTTTGTCGGTGTTCTTTAATGAGCATGGCCAATGGAATGGACCAGCAGATTTTGCAACTTGGATTGGAGAGATCACAAGATCAAAAATAGGATTGGGGCATAAGAATTGGAAAGAGGTTCCTCAAGAGTACAAAGAAGACATTTGGGACAATGTTCATGTGAGTCCAGTTGTCTTTATTTTCCCTAAGATTATGTTCATATGTCATTCTATATTTTCCCTAAGATATTCTATATGTCGATATCATAGAGTATATCCTTTTTTTTTTAAATTACAGAGTACGTACCAGGTAACCCAGATCCATAAAAAGTACGTTTTAACAAAAGCAAACAGCGCATGGAGAACAGAAAAATCCAAACAATGGCGATTGGTCAATGGTAGTGCTACAACTATAGAAGAAAAGAAAAGGAAAGTGCCAAAATTCTATACAAAAGATGATTGGGAGAAGTTCATTACTAACAACACTTCTGAAGATTTTCAGAAAAAATCTGAACATGGAGCTCAAGCACGATCACAAGTGAATGCTCAGTATATAGGTGGTAGGAAAGGTGTACCTAGAAGGTGGCTTGAAATGGTAAATTCTTAACACTATATATCATTTTTGAGATATTATTCCTATGTTGTACAATTTGTTTCATTAACTGGATAGCATAAGAAGTTTTTATGCAGTTTCTTTGGTTCTTGTTCATTCCGCTTATTATTGCTTCCTGCTGAAAGGGTCACTTATTAGTTTCAATCCAGTTGGTTTTTAAATTGCAATATTAACTGAAGAAATTATGCTGGTTAAATTATATACGAAGTAATGCTATAGAATGATTACTTATCTAAGCATCTAATGGAATTTTGATGCACTTATCTTGTCAGTAGAAACCTCTTCTTTATTGTCTCAAAGATGTCATCTTTTGATGCAAAGTTATGCAAGTATTTGATGCATTTTGTTGTCACAGGAAAAAGAAAGTCCCACTGGTGAAATATATAGGCCGGACGTGTTTCTGAAGACACATAAAGTCACCCCAGATGATAATCCCTTATCTACTAAATCACTGGCAGCTGCAAAATTAGCAAGTTCTCCTGTTTTGTCTAATATTCTTTATTGATATTTAAGATAGCAGTTGACTTCAGCTGGCTTATGTTGATGTGTAGGCATTGGTGCAGGAAGAATATGATAAAAATCCTTCATCACAAAAGTGTTTGGGAACCGACCTTGTTACTAAGGTTAGTGGCTGAAGGCCTATGTTGTGCGACAGAGATGATGTTGTACTTTGGGATGTTCCTATGGGTAATTTTATTAGGTGGCTGAAGGCCTATGTGACTCCCGTATCAGAGCATTCAAGTTAGAGTGGCAGTGATAGTAGATTATGTAACATGGAATATTATATTTTTTTTTTTAAATAATTAATAATAAATTAATAAAGTCAATTTATTAAACTGCCTATTTTGTTTTTTTAATCTTTATGAATTTCTGATACACCAAATATCATTATAACGGATTTAAGATTCCAAAAATCTGAATGCTAATATCTGAAAATCTGAATGTTAATATCTGACTCGAATTATAATAGGTGTGAACCATTATTTTGTGTAACATGCATCATCCGTGGTTTTTAAATGACATACTTCAACCGTTATTAAGCTTCACGTATAATAACCATAATACTTAATAACAGATTTTATACGTGATTTTAAATCACAAATTTTAACCGTCGTACTTAATAACGTTATCTATTTGTCATTTATAAAGAGTCACACCAAATAAATAACGGTTTGAATGACAGATGAAAACCGTGATAAATCATGTTTTATAACCGACTTTGATCGTCATTTAGAGCCCTTCCTGGACTAGTGAAGGTTGCGCTGATCAAATTGTCCAAGAAACTCAACTTTGAGAAGAGGAGAGCTCAGGTTTTAACTCTCAACTTTCATCATTTTTTTAACTGCATAAATACATACAATTTTTTATGATTGAGCAGTTCAATACAGTCATCCTTATCCCAAATTTTGTGATTCATCTTTGATGTTCCAATGACATTAGGGTGTTTAGTAGGCCTATCGGATGTCAAAGTGCTAGATACGATACCTAAAGACGGGTTGTTCAACTCCGTAGTACTGGGTTCTAAGAATTTTTTTTTTTTCTGATACGCGAAAGCCGGACCTAGGCCCCAACCCGAACCCAGCCAGTTAGACTAGCCCCACTGCCAGACCCAACACCGCTAAACCCTCTATACAACTAATCTATTACAAACCTTTACGGCGGCGGGGATTGAACCACTGACTTCCTCGCTAGTGGAGTTGATGGGATACCACTGAGCTATGCTCTTGGGCCCAACAAATGTGTTTATTGATACTGGGTTCATACCTCCTAGGTCATGACCGACCTTTCCATAAGGCTCATCTCATGCTTCACATACGTAAGTTGATTAGAGGGACTAAGTTCACTGCTTTGTCTAAAGATGGAATACATGTAACACCCCGAGTTCCTGATCAGGGTCAAACCCGTATGGAGATCCGAACTTAAAGCGTTACGGGTCGGAACGAGATTTATGCATATATTTATCTTTGCTAATTTACTTTTATACTAAACATAATTGAAACTTTTATACATGAATTGAAGCATATGAATACATTAAACATCGTTCAAAACATTTTCAACTAAACATTTATTTTACTTCAAGTTACACTTCAAACAATACAAGAGAACAATGCAATCATTAATCTACTCATTTTTAGCTTCCACTTCCAACTTCCATGAATCTGCAAGGATTGTCAATTGGGGTTAGATGACAACTCAATTGAATGCATTCCCTTTGTCAAAATATAAGCAAACATGTCAACCAATCAAAGAGAATACACACGACAACAGTATATGGTGTAACTTCAAGGATTTAATTATGTATATATTCACCAACTAAACTCACAATCTATCAAATCCTCTTAAAATGCACGAGCATCCTCGGTCCGTGCCCTGCCTATCCGTGTATCCTCGGAACGGGACCGCCAACCTCACTTGCACGAGTATCCTTGGGTCGTGCCCCATCTATCTATGTATTCTCGGTACGGGCACCGCCATTCAAAAAAATACATCCATTCATTTATAAATTCACACTACCGTAGCACGAGTATCCTTGGGTCGTGCCCCACCTATCCGTGTATCCTAGGTACGGGCACCGCCATTCAAACAAGTACATCCATTCATTTATAAATTCACACTACCGTAGCACGAGTATCCTTGGGTCGTGCCCCACCTATCATTGTATCCTCGGTACGGGCACCGCCATTCATACAAGCATATCCAATTATTTATAAGAAATTTTATCATACAATATACATTCCCATTCACTTCATCAACAAGTCATAAGTTCACAACTCAACTAACTATGTAATTTTTCAATCATTTAAGCAAACACACTAACAACAGAATTTTACGTCATAGGTTTCGGAATGATAACTTTGTCCGATCTACCTCAACATTTTAGTGAACATTCCTGACACCATAATGTATAACATATCCAAATTTCACATGAAACTAACGGCTAAATCAAAAGATATTGATTTTACAAACGCATCACAATACCTAGGCAGACAACATCATTTTACCAAACTATTCACCATAAATTTATATTAATCTCAAATTAAGCACAACCAAATCAAAATGAAATATAATACATTTATCTACAACTTTTGTTAAGACTTCAAATCATTTTAATATCATTAAGAACATTCAGAATTTCGGAAATCACAATCCAAATTACAAGGAACATTCAACGGTGAATTTTCGTAGGAAAATTCTCATATTTTAGCAAGAGATACCTAATCATGTTTTAAATCAATAGGTGAATCCTGATCATCAATAAGATGCATAAATTTATTCAATTAAATTGAAGAAACCTAACAATAGAAAGGCATACGAAATAAACCAAAAAGAAAAAGGATTTCACATTCTACATCTCAATTGCTACAAACTCCTCTTGATTTTCTTTATCATTATTCTCCAAAAATCTCCACCTCCATCTCCTTCTTTTACTCCTAGCCATTCTTTTCCAACTTCTAAAATTACTTCCATTTATATTAATAGAAAACCTAACTATTTTATTTATTTTATGAAATGGTATTGTTAGACCCCTTTACATTTCATACTAGCTCATGGTAATTAAATAGCCGAGAGTACTAATAAGAGACATAATTAATTACTAGGATAACTATGAACTATATAGACAAGAATAATGAGAGAACTTTTGGTTTTCATTTCATTTCTCTTTTCATATTGAGTCGGTCTTACAAAGGGTTATTTATAGCCTATGCCAATAAACAAGGTGGAATATATGGAAGATTCATGAACTACTACGTGGAAGTGTACAAAATTAGGCTAGTCTTGTGTTTATCTTTATAGAGTTTACATGAGGATTCTTGATTGTTCTTTGACGTGTCCAAGTGTGGTGGTCCCCACGGTGGTCAGCCACAAAGATAATCTATTTATAACACTCCCCTTGGATGGCCATAGTTTCAAAGTTTGTCTTGTTAAAAAATTTGTCGGTGAAGACCTGATGGGGAAAAATCCGAGCAGAAGAAATTTTGTTGCCTCATCAAAACCTTGCCAGAAAAATCCAACTAGGACAAAAACTGGTCAAAGGAAAAAGAGTACAACACTGGTAGCTTTAAGATGATGATTATCATCCTGAATTTTGTCCCGTTGCCTAAACCGGGTCAGGAAAACCATTTAGGAAAAACCTGAGTTCCTGGGCTAGGAAAAAAAACACACTTGGGACAAAAACATCAGCGTTACATCTCAAGAACCTCTGTGGATATGCATCTCGTTAGACGGTGATCACCATTCTAAGATTGTTATCTCATTAAAAACCTCGCCAGGAAAAACCATTGGGACTAAAACCTGATCGTAGGAAAACATAAGTCCTCATAACAGTGTTGGACCCGCAGATGTTGCCTCGTTAAAACCTTTCCTGTAAAAACCCAGTGGGACAAAAACCAAGACGAAGGAAAAAGAGTACAACATGACGAACTGCGGATACCAATGTACTCGCATGCCTCATTAAAACCTAGACAAGGAAAACCCAGTGGGACAAAACCTTGACTAAGGAAAAAGAATACACGACGTAATGTCCAATATGCCCATATCCATAGTCTTCCATGGATTTACTCCCCCTGATGAGAAGCCTTATTGGTTGATCATTATGCCTTGTAGTACTACTTAGATTTCCGAACCACCCTTTAAAGTCTTCAGCAGCTCCAGCTTTCTTTAGTTGAGAAAATTAGTCTGACTTTCCTCTGTGGAATTTCTTAATGATCATCTGGTTGTGCTAGCCTTTTATTCTCCACTAGCTTTGTCTGAACAATCATAATCGATCAGAGGATGAACGAGTATCCTCTATAACCAGACTTTAGCTAGGAAAATATTTTAGATGCTTTAACAAACCTTCCAAAAATCATAACTTAAACAGTCTGATTAACTTTTCTCTGTGGGAGACATCCAGCGATCCTTTATGCAAAAGATCAAGCTTAACGGTACCACGAAGATGAGGGGAGACTTTCTTCGGACCAATGTCTCGATATTGGTGCTGGGCAGAGCCATACTTACATATTTACTACAAACCCAATATCGGTTATCTATAGCATATTTCAACTAATATACCATTTATATATCTTTGTGTAAACCACAGAGTGATACATCTCTATTGTTTAGATGCAAATCGATCAATCTTGTAAGAGATCGAATGACTGAAACCATGTCAGCTTGTCCATTTGAACATGTCTAAACCCTTAAGGTTGAAGAAATTAATGGACTTCCATTTACAATGCTCAACCAATAGATTGAGACCTTTTTTTACCGAGAGTCTCATCTCGAACTACTTCTTTAAGCATTTTTGTGCTTTGGAGAATTCTTCAGAATTTACAATAAGGTAGATGTTGTAAGAATCAAATCTAGTAAATGCACATTATATGAGAACATTATATGGTCCACATATCCTTGGATAATAAACATTCACTTAGACAATTGACCATGTTCGTCTTTATAGGGAAAATGCATATGACATGGTAATTCTACTGATAGGTGAAAACCTTCAGGAATTTTTCTGCGGTTACCTGTATCATGTCTTTCATACAAATTTGCAGTGACCACGCCCACTAGATACATGTCGAGTCCTTAAAATACTTCCATACAAATACCAAAGAGGTAGTTGCATCCATAATATGGAATATGTTACAAAGAAATCCATCTCAGGTTCCTGTAAAAGACTTTGTGCCATTAGTTGACTTTATTTTTCTCACTATGCACATACACCCACCTGTAGCCACTAGGGTTTACATTATCGGTTGTCGAAACTGCAAACACCTGTATGTGGCGAAGAGTAGGTCACATTATTGAGTGTTCTGGTTGCAGTACCAAAACCATGCATTTTATGAGAAATTCTTACTCTGCCTGAATCTCTCCTTTCAAGTTTAACCAATCATTCCTTTGATGACATTCTTATAGAGAGTGGTTCAACACCAACATCATCAATGGAAGTATTAGTGGATGCTTTGATGATATCATCAACAATCATTGGATTACTATCACAAATTTCTCTATTTCATGCATGCCTTAAGGAAATCCTCTCATTTTGAGGTTCCACAGCCTTTGCAGAGACATTCTATTATTAAGAGAACTATATTCAGAGAAATTAGATCTTCCACTAATAGCCTCTTTGAGAGCAATATCTTTCAATGATTGTGATCGGTTCTTCCGTTTAGGAGGCGAAGAATATTTTAAGTCAAATAGTCATCGATGCTGAAGGTGTGTTTTATGTGACACACTTACTACTACACTCACAGCTTCTCAAGAAGCAACTTAATTTGCAATTCCTGGAGATATCAAATCTTCTTCATGTAATTTATTACTGAAAACATCCAGATGAGATGCATCCTGGTTTATCTATCTTTGTGCAAACCAGGATACTTCATGCCGTTTTTCAGGCGACAGTATTTCCTCCCCCAAACGGTGGGAAGACTTTCTCATCAAATTTGCAAATCTTGTAGTAGAATAGTAACCGCAGTGGAATATAGCATGTCTCAAAACAGAAAATATGACAATGGTTTCATAAGTAATAATTTCAAAATGCACAAGAACATCAACGATTGACAAACAAGAGTTTCTTTTAAAATCTATACGAGTATATATACACAGTTACCACTCAGGTAAGATGTCGAGTTATTTATGACTACCAGACCATACTTTCACCAACCTGGTTAGTATCCGCGGAAACTCGTTGTCAAGGTGGTGCTGAATAACAAGCAACCTTAGTTTTTCTCACCGTGCCCTTTTATTGGCATCAAAGTTGTAATTGATGCTGAGACTAATGTCTCAAGAGCGTACACAAGTGAGAAAACGCATTAATATGGACTGAGGTCCATACTTGCCAATCACATAAACTTTTTTGATAATTCCTTTGCAAAGGGGGATAACCATCCACATCGATTTCAGTAGCTACTCTGAGTATTATCGACAACCAAGTTATTAATCAATTAATAAACGATCTTACATCATTCTCCAGAGTATGAGGATACTATAATCCATTGGTACCAAGTTTTAACATGTGGATATTCCTTGCCATGAGATATCAACGCAACGTTTATGGATGTGCTCCTCGTCAGGAGAGATATCAACTCATCACTCAAAGAGAATATGGACGTTATCTGATTAGATTGGCATACCTCATACAAGAGGTTTTTCGTCTATGCTTCCAAGAATATTTTTTAGACGAAACAATCGCTGCGATTCCATAGCATGCCTTGCAAGGATTTTAATTTATGCCAAATCAAGCAAGCGTAATCTTGCTAATCTAGCTATTGAGTGATCTCCAACACCTCAGGTATTTCTCGGTGTGAGAATTTAGATGAGACACAATTGGAATTAACCAATATCGTCTACGATTCTCCCCCTGATCCATAGGCGGGAATGTCTCATCAATAGAACATCCAGTTCCGCATTACTCTACCTATCAAGGGAGAAACTGGGTGCAGAAAGTAATAATAGCACGCATCCCAGGAGAGGTAACTGATCAGGTTTTCTCTCTCGTTTACTGTCCAGCTGGAATAAATTAAATAATGTACATTTCCATGTAAAATTAACAGTAAACTGTAAAATAAATTTTGTGAACATGGAAACTATCTCAATATCAGTTCCAGTCCTTCCAAGACGACCGATAGAGATTTAAAAAAATGAACAACACTCCAGGTGCATGTATTGTGTATTGTATGTCACAACGATAGTAGAGCTCTTTCAGTCTCAAAGATGGATTATTTAAACCAATCATTATGATACTGTCCCGTATTTTTCCACTTCTAGTGGTACGGTACTTATCAGGTTCTTAAACCCGAGAACTATTGTGGTTCCCATATTCAAAAATATGCCTACCACAATTGTATTTTCCTTCTTTTCCAAAGATAAACTTATTTGCATAAGTACTGTTGCAAATTTAATTCACCAAATTCAAGATTTTAGGTAATAGCTCAGGCGACGAGAAGACATGATATTAACTCTAAATATCATTTATAAAAATGCAACACTTATTATTTCGCTCGAAGTTTGTATATCTACGAGGCGCAGTTAACATTTGCAGCACTCGATGTTGTTGACACAACATATACAAATTGCAAATTAAGCACTAACTCTTTAAAGCTTGCCGATGCATATAATAGGCGCATATAATGCACGCCGTAAAGCTAGCATGAACACATAAGGGCGCAAAATATACAGCTCTCCTTATTGCTCACCACTATATTATATACGGTGCATATATCTTCTCTAAAATCAAGCCTAACTATTTTCACAAAAATTAACGGTGAAACGGTTCTAACATAATACCGATAAATCTCTAATTTCGTCCATTGGGCTCGACGAAGTATTAATTCATCAAAGTTGAAATATGAACACATTCTTTATATCTTAAAAGAGATTGTCTCAATATCAATTGCAGCTCATTTCAAGGCCCGCTGATAGAGACTGGCTAACCGTGTTAACCCGGTGACCATTTTCATCACATTCCGGCCTCAAGCGGAACGACTTTGAATTTTGGAGATTATTATAGCAAAAGAATATTACAATTTTGCTATCCCTTAGGATGCAACAATTCCTTGCTCTGCCAATTTTAAAACCATTAACACCACAAAATCATTGGTGTACCAACAAAGGTAATATTTTTTTCTCTACGCTGTCCAAGAGGACGCGGAAAAACCTTCCGTTGGTTGGCTAAAGAGGAAAATAGCAAAATGATGCAAAACGCTATTTTGGATATCTCTTCATATACCGTGTATTTCAAGTGCTCCAAATAGCACATACAAATATGGTAATATGTCTAACTCTCTCTTTAACAAGTCCTAATCAAAATAGGAAACAAGGTTAGACATAATAAAAATTATATGCATAAAACCACTTAGAAATAATTAAATTAAATATGCAAGAGTTGAAGAAAATTATCCTTTTTCCGTATCGTCAGCCCCCACTCCGATTACAGCAGAGCAATTCGTGCTGATAACGTTTTATGAAATGTTATTGTTAGACCCCTTTACATTTCATACTAGCTCATGGTAATTAAATATCCGAGAGTACTAATAAGAGACATAATTAAGTACTAGGCTAACTAGGAACTATATAGACAAGAATAATGAGAGAACTTTTGGTTTTCATTTCATTTCTCTTTTCATATTGAGTCGGTCTTACAAAGGGCTATTTATAGCCTATGCCAATAAACAAGGTGGCATATATGGAAGATTCGTGAACTACTACGTGGCAGTGTACAAAATTAGGCTAGTCTTGTGTTTATCTTTATAGAGTTTATGTGAAGATTATTGATTGTTCTTTGACGTGTCCAGGTGTGGTGGTCCCCATGGTGGTCAGCCACAAAGATAATCTATTTATAACAATTTATTATTTATCTTTTCATTTTCCCTTAATTTTATTTATTATTGGTTATTCTATTTCCACCCTAACCTGTAGCCTTTATAGTTCAATCCACCCACCTAGGCTAAGGCTAAGGTACAACAACCTAAGCCACAAGGTTAACTAATCTGGGTATAACCCGACCCGAAACAATAGCTAAAAATGCAGGTTATTACAATACACCTGTGTATGGAGATTGCAGACAGGAGGTGATAATAGAGGTTATTTTTGCTATTCGTTGTTTCTCAAGTGACTCTTTTATTGGTGTAAAATATAAAATTTATCATCATTAAGTGAAAATGGGAGGTTACGTTGGTCTCCATTACATTTTTTTCTTCTCTTCTCTACAGATCACTATAACAACTATTTTTTTCTTGATTTGTAAAATGGAAAGCTTTGATAATTGTGAGAACTGAAATTTTAGGGTATCAAAGGTGATGTTACGGGGGAGCAAGTGCAGATATTCATATTCGGTTTCTTGAAATAATTTTTCCAGTAAAATTTTGTGTGAATTTTGTGTGGTCGTCAAAACAAGGGGATATAAAGTTTTAGTTTTCACATACAAATTGGTGTTGTTTTATTCATTATGCATCATCGCATTAGGAAATACAAGCTAGCAGTAGTCAAGTACAATGCAGGTCCCTAAAGAGGTAAACATGGTCTCATCAACTAAATAAAGAATTTCAAATGTTTCATTATTTGGTGTCCTTCACTTAGTCGATATCATCATGGAATGGTTTCTTTAACACCATTACGGACTGAGTCACTACAAACAAAACTAACCAAAGGATATTCTCAGTAATCAAATCGCACCATTATTAACCGCGTGTGGCGGGGTATTAATATTCTGAAGTTTGTGATAAGAAAACTGTTTCAAATATCATTTTAGGTGAAATTCAGTTGGATTTAATCCAAACTGTTTGATAAAGTGCCCGACAGAGCCAGCGTCACACTGAAGGATGCGGATGTAATCATGCAGCTATTTGTTTTTCCTCAAAGAAAGCTTCCAAGGGGCCTACCAGTCAAAAGTTTTGTTGTTTTGGATATAATATGATACAATTTGTTAGAAAAGATAGTTAAAATTTTGATGCTTCAAGGAATGATGTATGAAAACATTGTTAGTTTGGAATGTTTATTGAGTCTACTCTGGGTGTTCTTTTATCCAATTGAATCTAGATTATATGTGATTTTACTTTGCCTACATTGTGGTAGATGTTGTTATTTGGGTCTCTCATGTTTTCAATCATGAATGAGACAGATACGAGTCTACAGACTCTACACGACATAATGGATCTTAAAGGTATGATTGAATGCGACAGATTAGGATCGAGGACACTGTGAAATGGAACTCAAGGATCTAATTTAATTTTTCTCGGAATTCATCGCTTCACTTGAAATTTAATTTAAGTAAGTAAAATAGCCACAGTCGTACTCACTATTTCAATGACATGGAATATAGATGATCTGTTATATTCTAAATGGACCATTCGTTACATGTTTGTGTTCAGAGCATGAGTCTAAAACTTTAAAATTCATCCAAATGCATATTCTCTGATTAATTTCACACAAAATGATTTAAAAAACAATATTTTCTCAGAAGAACATTTGTTTTGGATTATTTTTCATGTGTTTAGGAACACCATAATGCTTAAAAAGAAAACTATTCAATACATCTTAGTCGTCATAAAAATTAATTTCAAATATGAATTCTAGAAGTTGTTATTGCAAATAAATTTTATTTTTGTAGCAACAAAAGATTAAATCTTTATGTCTAGCTATGCATTTCTAGAATGAAGTCACATTTAGCCAATTTTATGTCTTCTCTATACTTCATAAGTAGCTGAATTTGATGATTAAAATAAAAATAAAATCACTAACATTTTATATGAGCACAACAAGCGGAAGAACAGACATATCTGAAGAGCAGATATAAGAATTTGAAAAACATCATAACAAAGATGAACGAAAAGTAAAAAAAAAAAAAAGGAAAAGAACAAGAACTTAGGATGTTAATGTTCAAAGAACATCTACAACAAGAACACAGTGTAAACATGTATAAAATTTGGGATCGAGAAAGAACGAAAATATGCAAGGAAGGTCTTACAGTGTATAAAACTGAAGAGAATATGGGAAGCCGTGCGCAAATGAAAGACATATAGATTTTGTTTCGGGTAAAATTTCTTGCAAAAGTCAAATAATAGGATTAAGAGGTAATATCATGCTACGTTTTATGTTAACCTTTAGAAATATAGCATTAAGAAGTCAAATTTTCATATAGAATCATATCACTCAATGAGTTTTTTTGTTGGTCATTTGTTGTCATATTGTTTTGTTAATATAAAGTCTTTGAGCACCTGTCTGTTAAAAGGCTATCATATATATTTTTAAGTACGCAGTAATCTTTTATTTTCCTTTAAAAAACTGACATAATTCTCTCGGTTTGAAATACTATACCAATCCTTTTTTCTTCTTGAAGCATGTATTTCATGAAATGTTTTTTATTCCTTCATAAAGTGGATGTATATTAGGTATTTAATGTGAATATTAAATTATTTTTTCTTATCGATGTGTATTTTTTGAATTGCACTACATCATTAGTGGTTTTACAATATGTGTTTTGATGATCCATTTAAAATTCACAAACAATACTATTTTAATAAATTAAAAATAATATGTAAAGATCATTGAGGTCTAAGTAATTATTTCCCATTTTAACCAATTACAGTTGGTTATGAATTGGAATATTGTTTAAGTTCCAAGTTAAGTAGGCTGATATTCGATTGATTTTAGCTAAACTGGGAGCTAAGACGTATTGATGCATTAGTTTCATGTTGTTGTAGTCTTTGTACTCTCCTACATTTTCTTTGTGTAGTCTCGCCTTAGCTTGATCAGATGGTGCTAACGATCACATGTTAAGTCGATCATATATGCTTTGCTAAAAATACTACCACATTGCATTTTCGATACTTTCAAAGTAAAGCACCGATAATTTTGTTTTTCATGGAATTGACTCAATATGAGCACTTTTGTTCTATATCGTTCGTATGTTCTTTTGGTTAATCTATTTCGGTCTCCAGTAATGATGATTGGTTTTAAAACTAATCATGGACAAATATTGATACAACGTGATTGATATTATTTTTTCAAGATATATTTTTGGTGGAATTATGTTCCTAAATATAAATTGCCTCTATTAATACTGATGTTATTAGATGTGTATTGTATAATGCACTAAATTGTAGCATTTTTTAATGTGTTGTTGAAAGCATGTATTCTAAGAATAAAGTACGTAGACACTTAAGACTAAAAGGAGAGGTTGAGCCGGGGCCGTAAGGCCCCGGTGATACCTAGTAGTTTAAGAAAAACCTAAGCCAAAAACAAAATATTGATTCAAATTTATATATTCCATGTAAGTTCATTTGACAAGGAAAAACTAGTCTTTATCACACTCCCTTTGCAAGAGGCGTTGTGGTTGTGGACTGACTTGAAGTGTTGCATCAAGTGTATGCATCATGGACTATGCTATTGTTTTCTTTCCTGTTCTAAGTGATTGTGAATCTCTGATGCACATGGTATGTCTCCCAGTGCAGTGTCGTAAATTTTGGGATATCTACACATATAAACGTGTTTCGGTTTATATCCTAATCAACAATTTATTTTTAAGTGTTCCCTTATAAATCCTCTCACTGATATGCGTTTTTCGATTTACTGTTCTTATGATCAGTACGTAAAATCCCATGCATAGGAAAAATTTAATTATACATATATCGTATGTGGGCGCCATGCATGGTAGCACCGCAAGCATCACATGAGTTGTTTTTCTCCTGAAATTCCCATATAGATCCACCACAAGAAAGACTCGTTTAGAATTAAAAGACCCAAAAAGAAATTAATGGAAAAGTCCGATTTTTTGCACACTCTCTAACGAGTGTGCACAAGACATATCATCAAGACTATAAATTACTCCCAAATTCTTCTATCATTTCATATCATCATACCATCAATCACTTCTTCTACTCATCTTCGCCTTTTGTCTCTTTGTGATCAGCGCTTACTAATTAAATATATGATCTTTGTTTTGATACAATATATGGAGTTTCATTTTTTACTTTTCTATAATGTACGTGTATGTATTGGTGTTGTTGAATAATTAATTAGTAGTTGTAACATTAGTCATCAAGATTGACCAATGAATTAGTAGTAGTAGGTGGAAGTAGTTGTAGGGTGGTTATAGGGTGGATTGTAGGATGTCTTGTTTTTCTTCCTCCCTTCCTTATTTTCTTCCTCCCTTTCTTATTTTCTTTGTAGAAGACTTTCTCTTCTCTTGTAACACTATATATATCTCTTTTAGAGATTGATTTATAACATAACAATTATTTTTGAGTTGAACCTTAAGTTTAACATGGTATCAGAGCTCCATGGTGAGTTGAGTGCTTCTTAGTAATAGTGAGTTCTTTGTTACTTCGATTGATCCTTCTTCCGCTGGCTTAAGGTTCTTGTTTTTCTTTATACACTTATTGAAAAAAGTAAGTTGTACTACCGATTTTATGATAAACTTGTTATGTTTATGATTGTCCTTTTTAAATCCTACTTAAACTTGTTAATCCATTTATCTTGGACTAAGTAAGTTGTACTGCTGTTTTTGTTTCGTACAAACAATTATCATCTTTGATCAAGTTTTTTTTTTATTGAGTTTGTTTTTCTTATAAGCAAACCCATGTTAAGTTTGTTTTCATATATTTGGTTGATTTGTCAAATTTAATTTCTCTGTGCAAGAGAGAAAACTTAATTTGAATTTAAACTCTTACCGTTTTTACCGTTATAGGACTTGTTCCTCTTATTCGACTACTCATATAATTTTTAGCTGCTAGGTAGAATCTAGCCGGTTTGTTTTCACCCCCAAGAAACTGATTGTGTACACAATCAGTTTCATTTGTACCTTTTTTTGGTCATTTAATAAATAAAAAAAACGCTTGCCAAGTTTTTCGCAAGCTTCTTGCGACCTGTATTCATACTTCATAATTTCTTCTTTAATCGTGATAATGTCTTCCGTTAGACGTTGTGTTTACTGTGGAAGCAATTCACACTTCGTGGAGAAATGTTTCAATAAAATTGGTTATCCCGATTGGTGGGACGCCTATAAAATACAAATAAAGATCGACCAAAAAGTGGTAGATACATGTACTTCAATGATGACTACGACGACCAATACTCATTCTTCCGTGGTGGAATCTCATTCTTTGGTGAACCCGAACCTCTTCCAGCAATCAAGTAAGGTTGACGTCTCTTTACTTGCTACTGATTCTGGAAAAGATCATGGTTGGATTCTCGACTCTGGTGCTACGGGTCATATGACGTTCGATGCCTCTATTTTGAGAGATCCGTTGCTACCTGCGTATACAACTATTTCCAACGCCAATGGTGTACCGTATCCGGTTACCGGAGCTGGGAGAGTTGATTTAACACCTTCCTTGTCCTTGGAACACACATTATTGGTTCCTTCTCTTTCAAATAATCTCTTGTCACTCATGCACAAGTAACCGCACAGTTAAATTGTTTAGTACTAATCTATCCCACTTTCTGTATTCTTCAGAATCTCGGCAACGGGGAGATAATTGGGCGAGGTACTAAGAGAGATGGTTTATATTACATCGAAGATGTTTGTGAAGGGAGATCTCTTTCAGTTAAAAGGTCTTCTTGTGCATCTAAAAATCAGATCTTACTGTGGCACCGCCGTTTAGGACATGCTTCTTTTGGATATTTGGAGCACTTGTTTCCTGATTTGTTTAAGTCTTGCAAACTGTTAGACTTTAAATGTGATACTTGCATTCTTGCGAAGAGTCATCGTACTACTTACCCAGATAGTTTCAGTAGAAGATACGTCCCATTCAATTTGGTTCATTCTGATGTCTGGGGACCTTCTCGTATTACCAGTACTTCTGGATTTCGGTGGTTTGTTATCTTTATCGATGATTGTACTCGTATGACTTGGCTCTATTTAATGAAGAATAAAAGTGATGTGGCTGATCGTTTTCGCGCATTTCATAGAATGATTCAGACACAATTTTCGGCTAACTTAAAGGTCCTTCGTTCTGATAATGGAGGTGAGTATGTTAATGAAGTATTACAAAGATACTTTGGAGAACATGGAATTATTCATGAAACTAGTTGCTTGAAATGGTGTGGTGGAAAGAAAAAATCGCCAGTTACTTGAAATTACTAGGGCATGCTTGATTGGGTCAAATATGAAGCCAAAATTCTGGGAAGAAGCCATTACTAGTGCAGTATATCTTCTTAATCGAGTACCAACAAGTGTTTTAAAATTTCAGACACCGTTGGAAAAATTGGCTTCGTTTGTAACAATACCTTCTCATCTTAAGCTTCCTCCACGGGTATTCGGTTGTGTTGTTTTTGTACATCTGCAGAAACATCTACGTAAAAAGCTAGATCCTTGTGCTATCAAATGTGTTTTTATTGGTTATCATCCATTCCAGAAGGGTTATAGGTGTTATCATCCTCAAAGTCATAAATTTTATGTTACTATGGATGTCACCTTTTCTGAGCACGAAATGTTTTTCTCATCCGATGTATCTGATTCTCCTCTTCATGGAGAGAGTGTTATTGAAGAGTTGAATTGGATGGATTTTTTTCCGACTAATAGTGAAATTAATATGACAGCAAATGAAACAAGCATAAGTACACATCAAAGCGTCGTAGTTCAAGAATTGATGATATACAAGTCATGGAGCCAGTTCAAGAGTTCGATATTCCTGTTGCCGAAGAAATTGACACCCCTGATCTTGAAGCTCCATCTCTCTCTTCATCAACAGTACCTACATCTAATTGTCCTCCAGCCGGTGCCGATGTCCCTGAGGTAAGGATAGATTGTTCGATTAATACTAATGATACTTGTGAACTACCTGACACCGACAGGTACCAGTTTCCACCAAGGAGTAATCATGGAGTTCCACCAGATCGTTTTTCACCTGAAGCAATAAGGAAGGTGAAATACCCTATTTCGAATTACATGTCAACTCATAGATTATCAAAAGATAGAAAAGCGTTTGTCAGTCAAATGGCAGATGTTACTATTCCCAGAACAGTAGAAGAAGCACTATCTAATCCGAAATGGGATGGTCCTATGAAAGAGGAGATGGTGGCACATGAAGAAAATGGTACATGGGATATAGTCTCACTACCAGAAGGAAAGAAACCAGTTGGCTACAGGTGGGTATATACTATCAAGCATAATCCAGATGGCTCTATTGACAGGTATAAAGCAAGACTTGTGGCTAAAGGGTTTACCCAGACTTATGGTATTGATTATCGAGGAGACGTTTGCTCCTGTTGCAAAAATCAACACTATTCGAGTATTATTGTCTTTGGCAGCAAATCTAGGCTGGCCTCTACAACAATATGATGTAAAAAATGCTTTTTTACATGGTGATTTGCAAGAAGAAGTCTACATGACACTACCTCCAGGTTATAATGCTCCAAACAATGTTAATGTTGTGTGTAAGTTAAAGAAGGCTTTATATGGTTTGAAACAATCTCCCAGAGCATGGTTTGGTAGATTTTGCATTGCAATGAAGAAGTTGGGGTATATACAAAGTAATGCTGATCATACCTTGTTCCTTAAAAGAGTAGGTGACAAGGTAACTGCTCTTATTATCTATGTAGATGATATGGTGGTAACAGGAAATGACCTGAAGAGATGAGTAATCTGAAGAATTGATTATATTCTGAGTTTGATATGAAAGATTTGGGTGGACTTAAGTACTTCTTGGGTATTGAAGTTAATCGATCCAGAAAGGGAATTTTCTTGTGTCAACGAAAATATGTGATTGATTTGTTGAAGGAAACTGGTATGACTGGTTGTACGCCAATCGGGTCTCCTATGGAAAAAAATCATGGGCTTGAAGAATGTTCTGATCAAATACCAGCAGACAAAGGACAATACCAGAGGTTAGTTGGTATCTTGATTTATCTTTCTCATACAAGGCCAGATATTGCTTATGTTGTAAGTGTTGTAAGCAGATTTATGCATAATCCGGGTCAGCAACACATGGATGCAGTCACCAGGATACTAAGACATTTGAAGTCCGCACAAGGCAGAGGTTTGATGTTTTCAAAACATGGACATCTTGATGTATCAGGTTACACTGACTCAGATTGGGGAGGCAAAGGAAATAGGAGAAGATCGACATCTGGGTATGTTACCTTCGTCGGGGGTAACTTAGTAACTTGGAAGTCTAAGAAACAACAGGTTATTTCCTTGTCAAGTGCTGAAGCAGAATATAGAGCAATGGTAAAAGGCATTTGTGAATTATTATGGTTGAAAAGGCTTATGGAAGAGCTTGGGTTCCCATCTGAAAAACCTATGAAGTTGTTTTGTGATAATCAGTCAGCAATCAAAATTACAGAGAATCCGGTGCAACATGATCGAACGAAACACGTGGAAATTGATAGGAACTTCATTTATGAGAAACTTGAAGAAAAAATTATTGAAGTACCATATGTCGGAACAACACAACAACTGGCAGATATTCTGACTAAGGCCGTATCAAATAAAATATTTAACGATTCATTTGTCAAGTTGGGCATCTGTGACATATATGCACCACCTTGAGGGGGAGTGTTGAATAATTAATTAGTAGTTGTTACATTAGTCATCAAGATTGACTAATGAATTAGTAGTAGTAGGTGGAAGTAGTTGTAGGGTGGCTATAGGGTGGCTTGTAGGATGACTTGTTTTTCTTCCTCCCTTCCTTATTTTCTTCCTCCCTTTCTTATTTTCTTTGTAGAAAACTTTCTCTTCTCTTGTAACACTATATATATATATATCTTTTAGAGATTGATTTATAACATAACAATTATTTTTGAGTTGAACCTTAAGTTTAACAGGTGTTTCAGGTTGGAATTGTAGGAAACAATGCCACTCCTCTTCCTTCTGAGATTTACTGGAAAAACAAGTTGCCAGACACTCCTATGCCTGCTATACTTCATGATCTCTTGCATCCTGCTCCTGCAGCTGGTTTGATTCAAAACCTCACTTGAAAACTCACATACACCAACATTTATAGAAATTTGCTTATTAAACTGTCAAATGCAGATGTGAACAAGCAAAGGACATAGCTTAGCATAGTTACCAAAAAAAGCTTAGCATAGTTACCAAAAATAAATGTCTAGATCCTTCTTTGTTCTGAATATTCTTGAAATGTCTTTTTTATCTTAACAACAGATCAAGAAGGAAAGGGATCGACCGACAAACTACCTGATTACATTGCTTACAACTTCACATGGGCTCGAAAGATCAGAAACACTACTAATTTAGAACAGGAGAACCAAAAATGCTCAAAACCCCCGCCTCTAGACAAAAGTACCATTCAAAATAACAGTGCTGCATCAGAGAGACAACTCCAAGATAATGCAGGCGCGTCTCTCTTCTTCTTAGAAAAGGATTTATATCCTGGAGCGAAAATGGACGTGCACTTCGTCATAGGTACTCCAAGTGGAACTGCTTTCTTGCCGAAAAACCTAGCTAAGGTGACCCCATTCTCCTCCAGTAAGTTGCCAGAAATCTTGAATCAGTTTGCTATCAACCCAAAATCAAACAAAGCGGAATTTATCAGTCGAGCTATTAATGCCTGTGAACAACCGGCTATGGAAAATCAAGAGAAGTACTGTGCAACTTCATTGGAATCACTTGTTGATTACGGTACTTCCAAATTCGGAAAAAATGTCATTATATTGACCACGGAAATTGTCGTTGATAAAGGGAAGAGAACACGAATGAGAAAACTGCAGCAATATGTGGTAAGCTCAGGACTGAGGCAAGTTGTTAGTGATAACTTTGTTCCGTGCCATAGTCTGCCTTATCTCTACGCAGTTTTCTATTGTCATGCAACGTTAGCACATACAGCACAACCTTACGTGGTGCCTTTGGTCGGTGCGGATGGAACGAAAATCAAAGCCACAGCCGTTTGTCACAAAGATACCTCGAAATGGAACCCTGACCATGTAGCTTTCCGAGTCCTCAATGTTAAGCCTGGTACTATTCCAATCTGTCACTTCCTTACTGAGGATAATATTGGCTGGGCTGCCAAGAACAAAGATAATTGAGGATGCTCGATGAAAATGTGCACTGCGTGTACGTGTGTGTTATCGGATAGTATTT
The DNA here is from genome assembly GCA_023529315.1 of Papaver bracteatum. NCBI lineage: Eukaryota > Viridiplantae > Streptophyta > Magnoliopsida > Ranunculales > Papaveraceae > Papaver > Papaver bracteatum. Next base: position 1,121,033 of record JAJJWX010001567.1, read on the forward strand.
GTGTGTGTTATCTGTTTAGGATTGAAGGATTGTATTTGATGTTCGATCGGTTTATACAGGTGGTTATGATGGTGCTTATGAGTATCAAGATTAGCTGTAAAACTAAGGTATCTAATGACTAATATATGAAATAAATTATCGGAGTTACCGGGAGTTTGATGATTACATCCCAATTTAACCAGTATGGATTATTTTAATTGAGACTTGAGAGTGTCAAAATTTAGAGAAATCAGATTTATCTGAAAAGATAACTAACATTATTACCATGCCCATTTTAGTAGGTGTATATTGTTATCAATAAGAAGAATTAAGAATTTATTACAAGTTGATTTGATCTACAATTCTTACCCAAGTTTAGTAAAAGAAATTAGTAATATCCATAGAGGCTGTTTAATAACCATTATTTTAATGAATTATCAGCCTATAATTCATTATGCAGATTATAATGGATTTTATATGCGTTTTGGTAACCATTATAATAATTATTTATTTTAATCATAATTGAAAAAATCTATTATTTCCATAAACATGAAAAAGTTGTTTTGAAAATTTATTATAATCAATTATTTTTTATGAGAAACTCAAATTAATTTTTTTCTTCTTATTTTTTCTAAACTATCAAGAGAGATACAGAAAAACAACATATGACTAAAAAAATGTTGTTGATCATTGTTCTTTCCTCTCGTTTTAGAGATCATTATTCTAAAATAATCAATTATTTGAAAAAAGTGTTTGGAATTTTTTTTTTGAAAATAATTATATCAAAATCATTTATCAATTTATGATTATCTATAATCATAAATAGATAATCATAAATTTTACCAAACAAGGCCATAGTTAAATCTTAATTACTCTTATGGTGGGTTTATTTGCAGAATTCACGATTTCCAGGATTTATAATCCCATGGGATTACAAATTCTGGGATTCATGTAAATCCCTTGTGTGTTTGGTAACTCATTTAAAATTCATAGGATTCATAGAATTATATTGTTTTAAAGTCCATATAATGTTTGATATTACTCTCAGAATCTTAGAATGATATATATATGAGATTTAAAGTTAAAAAATATGGGTCCATAAATCCCTTGATAAGTTTCCCAGCAAATCTTAGGGGGGAGGGGTCGGACTCCATATGGAGGACTTGCTGGAAAATTGATTTCCACGGGAAACGTGATTCCAGGAATTTGGACAACCAAACATAGCGAAGGAAACATAATTCCATCAAATCCCACGGACCCATAAATCCCACCTTTAAAATTCTACATCCAAACCCACCATTAGTTGAGATTTAAAAGTAAAAGGTTTAGTTGTTAGGAGTGTTTGCAGGATAGAATAGTGATAAGAGTGAAGACTTATTTGGATCAATCAAATAAGGATCTGTTGTGTTCTTTTACTACAATGCGGGAAGATAACCGGTTTCATTAATTTTAACTAGATTTTGCGCCCATGCGTTGCACGGACTTAGATTTTTTGTAGAGATTTTTTTTTTTTTTGGGTGTTACTGAATTTTTTTAGGGATTCACATATTGAAGCATGAAACACAAAAAATAGGCAATAAAAATATTCAAAATTTCCGTGCCCGTGCACTATATTGGTGTTAGTGAATTTTTTGTCATTTGCATCGCCATTTAAGAACTAAGTTACGTCTTCTCTTCCGTATAATGTAATAATGAATCATATGTACCCATTTATGCTGATCAACAATCTCACCTGCTCCCAAGTAGTTATGGCTTCACAAAGATCAAACTCATACAATTACTTCTCAAGTTTACTTACACCGATATGTATTTTGAAGGTATTAGCTAGCGTACTATTGATACCTCTTAGGGTGTTGAGGTCTCACTACAAACCCATAAACATCCTTGTTTACAAAAATGTGTGTAAGACTTACTAATCATACTAATAAACACCAAATTTTCATTACTCTTTGTAACTGCATTACAAATTAATCACCAGAAAAGTTGCAACATGAAATGGTGAGCTCTCGTTCATGTTAATACGTACCATACTCTAAAATCTTAACATGTTTCTTAATTCCACTCTTAATATCTCCCTGGTAAAAATAAGTTGGTAGCATCCAAGAAGTACTTGCTCATATCATCCATTAAAAAAAAAAAGTCTAACTTGAATGGAGAGTTCTCGTACACCTCTTTTTTCACCGATCAAACAAAGCATTTCCTGATATGTATTTTGAAGGTATTAGCTAGCGTACTCTTGATACCTCTTAGGGTGTTGAGGTCTCACTACAAACCCATAAGCATCCTTGTTTACAAAAATGTGTGTAAGACTTACTAATCATACGAATAAACACCAAATTTTCATTACTCTTTGTAACTACATTACAACTTAATCACCAGAAAAGTTGCAACATGAAGTGGTGAGCTCTCGTTCATGTTAATACGTACCATACTCTAAAATCTTAACATGTTTCTTAATTCCACTCTTAATAGCTCCCTGGTAAAAATAAGTTGGTAGCATCCAAGAAGTACTTCCTCATATCATCCATTAAAAAAAAAAAGTCTAACTTGAATGGAGAGTTCTCGTACACCTCTTTTTTCACCGATCAAACAAAGCATTTCCTGCAAGGTTTTATTGCGACATTGTAGTAATGGACTGAAACTATTCTTACTGATGGAGTAAATATTGACTGATTCATCACAAACATATACTTCATCACTATGAAATTGAATTACAACTACATAATATCATGATCAGTGACTCTACCTGCAACATGAAGCATACCTTTAGATGACTCAAAAACAACATATAACATTTAAATTAAAATACCAAACTGCATAATATAATTTTACCACTTGGTTAGCAATGCTTAGATCTTCCTGAACTTTTTCAGTTACTACAACCAAAGAATCATGCAACCTCCCTATTGCCAATCTATCTTCTTTCTCAATGTTCAGGGAATCTACAACTGCGTGCATAAAAAATACACATGCACCCAGTATACAACATAACAATCTATTTTTGTTTTTGTCAAACTTAGACATACACATGTAAAACGAAGACCGTTGCTTCCCTTCCATTATACAGATTGATTATTTGAAGCCTGGAAAAAATAAAGTAATAGAACTTTAAGTGATTGATTTTGTTATCAAGATTCAAGAATAACCCTAAAACAGACTGATATAATAAACTAAATCGTGTCAAACAAAAACTCTTTGAGATTTAAGTTTTCTTCTTGCCGCAACAAACATGAAGAAATATTATCTTGGTTGGATAGGGTTTCATGAGGTAGAAGGAGAGTAGGGAGAAATAGGGAGGAGGAAAAACGCGAGCGAAGTTTAGATTACGCTTTTGTATGGTTTATGGGAAGGCACTAATCACCTCATGGTTCCTTATGTATAATCAATTACCCCACTGCAAAAAATAAATACAAATCTGTATGTATAGTCAAAAACAAAACAAAAACAAAAAGCAAATATCGTGGAATTAAGTTACTGTTACCTGGAGAAGGGGAGAATACTATCAAAACATGCCTGTACGAAGAAGAAGAAGAAACTGAGAGCGGAGAAGAAGCGGCAAAAAGAGAAAAGACGGGTAAAGAAGAAGAAAAAAAAATCACGTAGAAATTAGGTTTTCATGAATTGTTTTTGTGCGCGGTACGGAGAGAAATGGGGTCGAGAATACTTAAAATCGGTGGTGTGAAAAAACAAAAATTTCTTATTGGTCAAAATATTTTAGTGGGGCCAGAAGCTCTAGAATTTGAGCTTAATACAGCCTTTAACCATAACGGAGTATTTTCTGCTGAAATTATATATATAATAATTTTTGTACGAAATGTTTTGTTCTTGACATACATGTGTCAAACGAACTTGGTCAAGCCGAACACCCAAGTCTTTATTACGCTCCCATTGCAGTAGGTGCTGTGGAGTTAGTGGCAAAGCTAGCTAGTCTAGGTGTTATGTACTAGGCTAGTACATATTTTCTTTCCTCATCAGGTGAATGCTATACACGTGGTATGAATCACCGCAAACATCGGAAATTCAGAATCACATATTATGTACGTTGCGTTTGATTTCTCGCTCAAAGGAGCTCTTTTTTGTTACCTCGAGGTTACGTATAGGGCTGTGAAATTTGGAGTATCTCCACATATAAACGAGTTTCGTTTTATATCCTAATCAGTAATCTTTGTAAAGTGCTTTCTGACAGGTCTGTGTCACTGTGTGGTAATGTTGCAGATTTTGAGGTGACAAATGGTATCCCACACCATTTTACGGGAAGCTATCCCGTTCAAGCGGCTTCTTTACCATTAGATGATTAAATTAAAGGTTGGATTCACATTCAGGATAGGACCCACCACTTTCAGGAAATGACCCACAATTTCCCCGAAAGAGTTCAAGGCTGTTGGATCTGGATTTTAGCGTGATCTAACGGATAAAGAAGCCGCTTGAGCGGGATAGCTTCCCGCAAAATGGTGCGGGACAGCACTGCCCGATTGAGGTATCTACTCATATAAATGCTATAATTAATTTACTCCCCAAACCTTCTCTCATTCCATATCACCATTCCTAGCAATATTGCTCTCTTTCAGAAGTTTCATAACATGCAGTTACGCCCCGCTTATGTACAAAAGCACATTTCCAAAGGACAATGCTACAACAAATAGATAGTCCAGGTGCGTCTCTCTTCTTCTTCGAAAAGGATTTAAATCCTGGAGCAAAAATGAACTTGCACTTCGGTATAACTACTCCTAGTAGTGGAACTACTTACTTACCAAAAAGCCTAGCTAAGGTGACCCCATTTTCCTCCAATAAGTTGCCAGAAATTCTGAGCCAATTTGCTGTCAGACCAAAATCCGAAAAAGCTAAATTTATCAGTCAAATAATCATGGACGGTAACTGCTAGAGATAACGTATATGTGTGTTAAGTGTGTGAGTCTACACATGTGTCACAGGTCAACTGGTCAAGTATTGACCTATCTGTAATAACGTCACCTGTCTCGATAGCCTTAAATAGACTTTGTAAAACTCTTACAGAATCATCTGTTTTCATCAATAATATTTTCATGTTCTCTCATGGTATCAAGACGGAAGATTTTCTCTTGATTCAATTTATCAATCATTGATTTTTTCCGACAAGTGTTTTTTTGGCGACTACGACTCCAATTAACATGGTGTACTTAATTGGAAGACGATGTTTTTTTGATCCTCCTTATCTTTGTTCTCTTTGGGTTTTCATTTTCTTGTTGTATTTTACCCCTTGCTTGGTGGCTTAGCTGCGTTGCAGCCGTGTACTCTTTGCCTTCCTCTTAATTTATCTCTTTATTTACCTAGCAAAAAAAAAAGACTTATGGCCTCGGTCACATGTATGGAAAATGGAGTGGGTCACAAGCGAAGGCCCTCCGAACGCTCCCCAAAGCTCCAAAGGTTAAAATGAAAAAAATAATGTTTCCTCCGTTTTGTGGGAAAGAAATACTATCATGTTTCCATTATGACCTACTTTAAGGATAAAATAAAAAAATTGATAGTATCTCTTTTTCTAGAGACGGAGATTTGTAGTAGGATTTTCTAGGTTATATAGCCTTCTTCATTACCAATGGTTATTACTGCCAGCATGTTGAGGACGTAACGCGGTAGGATTTAATGGCTTAGTGATAGAGCGCAAAGACGTGTAGATAAGGTTTTCCAATAATGTGCAATTTGATCACAAAAAAATAAATAAAAAAATTACATGTTCTTTCTGTTCTAAGTTCTAACCTTACAGAAAATGAAATTTTCAAACTAGAAAAAAAAAAACACATGACAATACTACTATCCCTATAACTTGGATTTAGCTGATTGCACTGCAAAAATGTTATAAGGAACACATAAAATAAACTACGTTAACTAGTTAATCATAACAAATCTCTTAACTTCCTCCTATCTAATAAGCTTATTTTTCTATCGAAAGAACAGTAGCGTCCTGCATTTCCGCGCCCGGTTGCATATCGTTGGCTTTCAACTCCGTTGTGTCAGCTCTATAGACATAAAACTTGGCAACGATCAAAAAAGCAATTAGATTGAGCACATTTAATCCTGTAAAAAACCAGTAGTAGTAATCAATATGTGACACGTTCAAATTATCAATTATCCACCCTTCGTTTTCACTCTTCTTTGTAAGTTTTGACGCTGTGGATAAGATGAAGCTACTAAGGAAATTTCCGACTCCCATACTAGTAGAATAATACGAACTTCCGAGGCTTTTCATTCCTTCTGGTGCTTGGTCATAGAAGAACTCGAGTTGCGAAACTAACACCAAAGCATCAGCAATACCCATTAATATAGCTTGTGGAAGAAGTATAAATATAGTTAAAGGGATGGTTTCATCTTTAGATATAGTCCCGCGCTCCATTGCTACACTCAATCTCTTTCGGTCACTTAGAGCAGCAGCCGACATGACAAGGACGTGGAAACAATAGCCGATTCCCATTCTCTGCAACAAAGATAATCCTCTTGGATTTTTTGTGTATCGTTTAATGAATGGCACGATGCAACGATCGTACACCACGAGACTTATCAACATGGTAGTTGTCACGACTGCTGTCATACATGCTGGAGGCAAACTGAAATTAGGAGCCATTCTCCTTTCTAGCGTTGTGCCTTGTTTGACAAAAAGGGTGTTTATCTGTGCGTACATGACACTTGGTATGAAAGTTGTGACTAAAACCGGTAGCATTTTCATTATTTGTTTGATTTCTTCCACTTGGGTCACCGTGCAGAGTTTATGTGCCTTGTTGTTAGTCTTTATAGCAGCCTTATCAAATATCCTGCACATAAAGGTTAAGATGATGGTGAGTTTAATAGGGTGTTTGGATGTACACTCAAAAATTGCTTTTCGTCATTTACGGAAATCAAAAGTCGAAGTCAGTTTAACATTAATTTCTCGACTCCTAGAAAAAATGTCAACTTATCATCAAGCAAAATGGTTTTGCTTTTGATTTCTACTTCGGAGAAGCAAAAGTCGAAGCGATTTCTATCTAAACGTGCCATAAGCATATTAATTTTTAGCAAAGAAATGTATGAGAGATAAAAATATAAAAGAAAACAAACCGACCTTATTGAATTGGTATGTTCGACTCTGACTTTTCCCTTGGTGTACTCATCTAAGCTTACCTCATGAAGTTCTTTAGGGTCACTAGGATATGGTACTTTTCGTTTCTGGAAGGCTGCAATCATAACGTTATACATTTTAGCAAATGGACTTCCAGTGGCAGGTTTGTGCCTATAAAATGGGGTTCCAATCAAGAAGATTATAATAGCAATAGCTATTCCAACTGTTGGTACGGTGAATCCCAATCCCCAACCTACATTGTCTTGTATAACTACGAGGAATGTGTTTGCTCCAAGAGTTCCAATGAAAATGCTAAAACTCCACCAATTGAAAAAAGATAACTTTTGTTTTCTTTCATTAGGCTCTGAATCATCGAACTGATCCGCTCCCATTGTGGATATGTTGGGCTTAGTCCCACCGGTTCCTACTGCAATTATGTAGAGTGCTGCGTAAAAGATGCCAACTTGAAATCTAGAGGCTTGTAAGGTACAATCTTTTGCAGCTATCCCATGTCCACATGTAGGTGGCTTCAATCCAGGCACTGAAACTGACAGAGTAAGTAGGATCATTCCCTGCAAATACACAGAACAAAATGGAAATATATATTAATAATTCAATTTCTAAATGTTAAAAAAGGAAAAAAAAAAAATAATGTAGAAAAAGGAATTACCAAGAGGTAAATGGCAGATGCGACGAGGAAAGTCCAATACCGACCCAAATAAGCATCAGCAATAAATGCACCAATAATTGGTGTCATCCATGTAGTAGCAACCCAATTAGTGACATTATTCGATGAACTCACAGTGCCTTGGTGGAGATTTTGCGATAAATATGTAATTAAATTTGAGGAGATACCATAAAATGACAACCTTTCGAATGCCTCGTAAGCTACAATGAAATAACAAGCTTTCCATCTCCCACCTTTAGATCGAAGAACTGGTCTTCCCTTGAGATCCACAGTACCGTCTTCTGTATACTCTTCTTCTTTCCTATGTTGCACACCTCTTTCATCTACCACTGCTGCTGCATTAGTCACTACCATCTTTCCAGTCTAGTAGTAACAGTTAGAGAAGATTAGTGTCTGAGGTTTAACAGATGAAATAATAACTATTTATATACACAAGTATGTGGTTTTGGATTGTAGATTTATTAGGAGACATTTTTGACTGAATTGTTCTAATCTCTCATCTTATCTCTACACCTGTTAGTTTGGTAGTTAATAAATCTAAATTTGAAAGTGTCAAAATTGAGAGAAATCAGATCACTCTCTATCTGAAAGGATAACTAGGATTATAATCTTACCCATTTTAGTAGGTGTTACCGACTTAATTTGAGGGATAAGAAGAAGAAGAAGTAAGGATTTATTACAAGTTGATTTGATCCCAAATTCTTAGCTAAGTTTAGAAAGATATATATTCTCAATTACTTTTAGTTGAGACTTGAGATTCGGATGAAAAAGATTTAGTTGATCCTATTAAACTGATTAGTCAGGAGTCTTCGGAGGAAATAATAGTGAAGACTTGTCAGGATCAATAAGGAATTAATATTGCTGGTGATAATCAGGTTTTGATCCCAAAAAAAAAAAAAAAAAAAAAAACTAGATTCTTTTGCTATAATCTTACACCTGTTTAGCCTAGCACTTTTAGGGGTGACCCCAACATAATTAGGGGCGACACAAAAAGACAAAATAGGTTGAAAATACTTATATGCTCCTTCATAATTGGGAGGTATTTTGTGCCCGATTGTTAAAACCTAATCGGAAGCTTTGTAACACCTTTGCCTACCGATTAAAAAGGATTTTAGAAAAAAACTCATTTTGGAGCAACCTATAATCGGAAGGTAATGTAATCAGTTAACCTTCCGATTATTATAATCGGAATGTAAGGTAACCAGTTACACATCCGATTATGGCTACGTCTCAAACACGAACCAAATGGTTAGGGGTGGCTCTGCACCCTGAGCCAAGTGGAAATTTGACAAAGGTCCGATGTGGGGCTACTTATAATCGGTAGCCAAATATCCTACCGATTATGGAAGATTTCAAAATTTTGGAGAAAATGGATTTTAGAAAAAAACTCATTTTGGGGCAACCTATAATCGGAAGGTAATGTAACTAGTTAACCTTCCGATTATTATAATCGGAAGGTAAGGTAACCAGTTAACCTTCCGATTATGGATACGTCTCAAACACGAACCAAATGGTTAGGGGTGGCTCTGCACCCTGAGCCAAGTGGAAATTTGGCAAAGGTCCGATGTGGGGCTACTTATAATCGGTAGCCAAATATCCTACCGATTATGGAAGATTTTAAAATTTTGGAAAAAATGGATTTTAGCAAAAAACTCATTTTGGGGCAACCTATAATCGGAAGGTAATGTAACCAGTTAAACTTCCGATTATTACAATCGGTAGTTTTACAGTTCCAATTAACACCCGATTATAAAAGGGAACATTAGCCGAAATATCCATACATTAATCGGTAGCTAATGATTCATTTTAAACTACCGATTGTTTGTAACCTAACGATTGTGGTTTTGGCTACCGATTATATAAGGGCATAGTTGCTATTATGAAAATTCGCGGATAAGGGGTATCTCAATTTTACGTTTGGGTGACCTTTTTTGTCTTTTAGTGTCGCCCCTAATTGCGACTGAGTCGCCCCTAAATGTGCTAGGCTGTTTAGTCGTTAACACCAAATCCGAATATGAAAGTGTCAAAGTTGAGAGAAATCAGATCACTTTCTATCCAAAAAGATAACTAATATTATTACCTTAATTACCCAATTTAATAAGTGTTTTTTTGTTATCAATAAGACCAACTTAAATTAAGGGATAAGAAGAAGAAAAAAGGATCTGTTACAAATTGATATGATCTACAATCTTACCTAAGTTTAGTAAAACTAATTAGTAATCAGGGTGTCCCATGATCTTTAGGTTGGGTTATGACTAGTGTGAACGGTTGTTGAGGAGATTTTTTTGTTGTCTACCAAGAATTTTTTGATTAGCAAAATACAAATCTACAATTAAATCTTACTTACAAATTAATAACTGATTTTATGTTAAAATTATATAGTTTAAGAAAAACCCAAGAAGTAGTCTTCACTCTTATCCAAAAAACAAAACATTGATTCAAATTTATATATTCTATGTAAGTTCATTTGACAAGGAAAAACTAGTCTTTGTCACACTCCCCTTGCAAGAGACGTTGTGGTTGTGGACTGATTTGAAGTGTTGCATCAAGTGTATGCGTCATGGACTATGCTATTGTTTTCTTTCCTGTTCTAAGTGATTGTGAATCTCTGATGCACATGGTATGTCTTCCAGTGCAGTGTCGTAAATTTTGGGATATCTACACATATAAACGTGTTTCGGTCTATATCTTAATCAGAAATTTCTTTCTAAGTGTTCCGATATAAATCCTCTCACTGATATGCGTTTTTCGATTTACTGTTCTTATGATCAGTACGTAAAATCCCATGCATAGGACAAATTTAATTATACATATATCGTATGTGGGCGCCAGGCATAGTAGCACCGCAAGCACCACACATGAGTTCTTTTTCTACTGAAATGAGCTTTTAAGGTTCCCATATAGATCCACCACAAGCAAGACTCGTTTAGAATTAAAAGACCCAAAAAGAAATGAATGGAAAAGTCCGATTTTTTTGCACACTCTCTAACGAGTGTCGGAGTGTGCACAAGACATATCATCAAGACTATAAATTACTCCCAAATTCTTCTCTCATTTCATATCATCAACCATCAATAGCTCTCTTTCAGAAGTTCTATAACATGGAATCACTTCTTCTACTCATCTTCGCCTTTTGTCTCTTGGTGATCAGCGCTTACTGATTAAATATATCTTTGTTTTGATACAATATATGGAGTTTCATTTTTTTTTCTTTTCTATAATGTATGTATGTATGTATTGGTGTTTCAGGTTGGAATTGTAGGAAACAATGCCACTCCTCTTCCTTCTGAGATTTACTGGAAAAACAAGTTGCCAGACACTCCTATGCCAGCTATACTTCATGATCTCTTGCATCCTGCTCCTGCAGTTGGTTTGATTAAAAAAGCAAAAGACATTTATAGGAATTTGCTTATTAAACTGTCAAATGCAGATGTGAACAAGCAAAAGACATAGCTTAGCATAGTTACCAAAAATAAATGTCTAGAACCCCAACGATCTCTTCTTTGTTCTGAATATTCTTGAAATGTCTTTTTTATCTTAACAACAGATCAAGAAGGAAAGGGATCGAACGACAAACTACCTGATTACATTGCTTACAACTTCACATGGGCTCGAAGGATCAAAAACACTACTAATTTAGAAAAGGCGAACTCTCAAAAATGCTCAAAAACCCCGCCTCTAGACAAAAGTACCATTCAAAATGACAGTGCTGCATCAGAGAGACAACTCCAAGATAATGCAGGCGCGTCTCTCTTCTTCTTAGAAAAGGATTTATACCCTGGAGCGAAAATGAAAGTGCACTTCGTCATAGGTACTCCTAGTGGAACTGCTTTCTTGCCAAAAAACCTAGCTAAGGTGACCCCATTCTCCTCCAGTAAGTTGCCAGAAATCTTGAATCAGTTTGCTATCAACCCAAAATCAAACAAAGCGGAGTTTATCAGTCGAGCTATTAATGCCTGTGAACAACCGGCTATGGAAAATCAAGAGAAGTACTGTGCAACTTCATTGGAATCACTTTTTGATTACGGTACTTCCAAATTCGGAAAAAATGTCAATATATTGACCACGGAAATTGTCGTTGATAAAGGGCAGAGAACACGAATGAGAAAACTGCAGCAATATGTGGTAAGCTCAGGACTGAGACAAGTTGTTAGTGATAACTTTGTTCCATGCCATCGCCTACCTTATCTCTATGCAGTTTTTTATTGTCATGCAACTTTAGCACATACAGCACAACCTTACGTGGTGCCTTTGGTTGGTGTGGATGGAACGAAAATCAAAGCCACAGCCGTTTGTCACAAAGATACCTCGAAATGGAACCCTGACCATGTAGCTTTCCGAGTCCTCAATGTTAAGCCTGGTACTATTCCAATCTGTCACTTCCTTACTGAGGATAATATTGGCTGGGCTGCCAAGAACAAAGATAATTGAGGATGCTCGATGAAAATGTGCACTGCGTGTACGTGTGTGTTATCGGATAGTATTTGTGTGTGTTATCTGTTTAGGATGTTTTTTTAGGTGGATATGACATGACGGTGTTTTAAGGTATAAAGATTGCTGTAAAACTAAGGTATCTAATGAAATAAATTATTTTAGTTACCGGGAGTTTGATGATTACATCCGAAGTTAACCATTATGGGTTATTTTAATGATGATCCCGTTATGCAAGCACATAACAATTATCTATTTGTTCAGTAAAATCTTGTAACTGCTTAAAAGAGTTCAATAATGAAGAACTGGCGAAGTTGCAGCAAATAGTGTTCCCTTACAAAGAGATGCTATATCGAGTAGAAAACACTGTTTTACGGTCAAGCCAAATTAACATTTTTTAATCTTCTGAGCACGATACCATGCACCCTCTTTATTGGTTTACAAAGCTTAATGACGGTGTTTTAAGGTATAAAGATTGCTGTAAAACTAAGGTATCTAATGAAATAAATTATTTTAGTTACCGGGAGTTTGATGATTACATCCGAAGTTAACCATTATGGGTTATTTTAATGATGATCCCGTTATGCAAGCACATAACAATTATCTATTTATGCTATATCGAGTAGAAAACACTGTTTTACGGTCAAGCCAAATTAACATTTTTTAATCTTCTGAGCACGATACCATGCACCCTCTTTATTGGTTTACAAAGCTTAATAATTGCTTTCTTCTCCCACTTTCTTCTCCCATAAATATTTTCTCATCTTCTACTCTAAAAGCTTAATAATTGCTTCAAATATTCATGTTATGTGAGCACATAACAATTATGTGTTCAGTAAAATCTTGTGACAGCTGCGAATATTGTTAGCTTACAGGGAGTTGCTATGGTCAATGTAGCTAGTGGCTGATACCCTCAAAGTGGTTGAGAAAATAAATTTTGGACATGCATTTGACCAAGGGTCAATCAACCAGGTCAAAGACACGCAGCCTGCGTGACCCAGCTGCAATTTGGAATTGGAGACAAATGCTGTTTTAGGTAGGCGTCATGGACTAAGCTAGTACGTATGTATTTCCTCATCAGGTGATTGCCACACACATGCATATAGTATGACTCCCAATCCAGGTTACGTGTAGGGTGGTTGTAAATTTTGGATTATCTACTATCTACTCATATAAACACGTTTCGGTTGTATATCCTAATCAGTAATCTCTTTCAAGTGCTTTTTGTTACGTCTACGTCACTGTGAAGTGTTCGTAAATTTTGAGGTATCTACACATATAAATGCATTTCGTTTTATGTCCTAATCAGTTATTTGTTTGTTTCCAAATTATCAAGCCAATAAATTACTCCCAAATTCTTGCTCATTTCAAATCACCATTCCATCAATAGCTGTCTTCCACAGAAGTTTTATAACATGGAATTGTTTCTTCTTCTACTCATCTCTGTTTCTTATTTCTTGGTAAGCTTACTGCATCTTTGTTTTAATAAAGTATCTAGAATTTCATGGGTTTTTCATTATATAATCTGATGTGCGTCTCTGATATTGGTGTTACGCGCAGGTTGGAGTTGTAGGAAACCATGCTACTCCTCTTCCTTCGGAGGTCTACTGGAAAAACAAGTTGCCAAACACTCCTATGCCAGCTATACTTCATGATCTCTTTCATCCTGCACCTGGTTTGATTCAAACCCTCGCTTGAAAACCCACATAGATCAAAACATTTATATAAATATTACTTCTAATTAAGCTCCACCCATTATTAAATCGTGGTTCCGTCAAAAAAATGTACTTACTTAATTCTCTTCTTAGTTCTTTATATTCTCTTGGAATGTCTTTTCCGGTTTGGTAACAGATCAAGAAGGAAAGCCATTGACTGACGTCAGAACAGGAAGCACCATTCCAAATGACAATCCTGCAACAAATAACCCAGGCGCGTCTCTCTTCTTCCTACAAAAGGATTTACATCCTGGAGCAAAAATGAACTTGCAGTTTGCTATGATCTCGAAATCAGAAAAAGCGGAATTTATCAGCCAAAGTATCAATGCATGTGAACACCCAGGTATTGGAAATGAAGAAAACTACTATGCAACTTCATTGGAATCACTTATTGAATACGGTACATCCAAATTCGGAAAAGAAGTTAATGTATTGACCACGGTAATTGCTGGTGACAAGGAGCAGAGAACACGAATGAGGAAACAGCAATATGTAGTAATCTCAGGAGTAAAACAAATCGTTAGTGATAACTTAGTTGTGTGCCATAGCCTGCCTTATCCAAACGCAGTTTTCTTCTGTCATGCAACTTCAGCACAAACAGCACGCGCTTATATGGTGCCTTTGGTTGGTGAGGATGGAACGAAAATCAAAGCCACGACCATCTGTCACAAAGACACCTCGAAATGGGACCCTGACCATGTAGCTTTCCAAGTCCTTAAGGTTAAACCTGGTACTATTAATCCAATCTGTCACTTCCTTACTGAGGATAATATTGTTTGGGCTGGCAAGAATAAAGAAGATTGAAGGGTTGTATTTGCTGGTTAATCGGTTTCTTTAGGTGGTTATGCTGGTGTTTGTCTGTACCAAGATCGCTGTAAAATTAACGTATCTGATGAAATAAACTATGTTTGGGAGTTTGTCACTTTGTCTACACCCGAATTAATTATTGATAGCTTGGTTTTCCTCGAAATAAACCATTATTTCGTTTCGTTACTCGAAATAAAATCACCCCTAATTCTTGAAATGTTTGTTCGACAATGCAATCTCTATGTTATTTGAGAAATGCTCACTGAGGGAGTGAGGCTCAACCGCCCAGAATCCTGCTTTCCAGGCGAAACCATAAAACTTATGAGGTCTTTCACATCAGTTCTTAACCAACAAAGGTGTTGGTTTCTGATGATGATCTGACTTCCGATCTTCAGTTCTTAATCAGCAACGTGCTGGTTCTGTTGGTCACAACATCAAGTGGCTCATAATACATGGATAACAGACCCCCTGCTGTCCTCCGGCGGGGCCCATGGGACCCACAGAAAAAAAATAATGTAAGAGCTTTTCGGAATTTGGTTTTCGCATGGTTTATTTCGTTGTCCGTTTAGAACCACTGATTTTCTCTTTGTAAACAATTCATATTTCTTTAATACAATCTCTTTTCATGATCAAAAAAAATAATCTATATTTTATTCACAAAAAAAAAAGAAAGTGTTGCAGTATAATATTAGAGAAAGAGAAGAGGATGGGAAAAGACAAGATGCAATTGATAAGAGAGTTCTTAGGTTACATGGATATAATATATGTATATCATGGAGATGGGAAAACCAAAAGACATTTGTGTTGGGCCGCACATCTATGGGTTGTAATCCCTACAACACTCCCCCTTGTGTGGTTTAATAAAACTTCATATGCAGTGCTTCACATATAGTGTTTCGAATGTAGTTCTTCAAATGTCGTCCTCTCCTTGATGACTTGTGCCGAAATCAATTACCTCATTGAAACTTTGACAAGGGAAAAAAAACCCAGTGGGACAAAACCTTGGTACGACTCTTCACATGTAGTACTTCACATGTTATCTAGTACTTTACATGTAGTTCGTCACATGCAATACGATCTTCAAGGACCGACTAGTCTAAGTTAATTGCCTCGTTAATACTTCGTCAGGAAAACACATAGGGACAAAACCTGAACTAAAGAAAAAGAGTACGATATTAAACAAACATAGAACATAGTTAGACTCGAATATGTTGCCTCATTAAAACCTTGACAAGGAAAATCCAGTGGGATAAAACCTTGACGAAGGGAAAAGAGCACAACATGACAGATGCAAGTCAAGATGATCCACTACAGGTGATCACTTTGCTCTGTTGAAGTTGACTAGTTGCATCACAACTCTTAAGGAAGAAAATCCTCATGGGAAAGACAGTAACCTTAGTTGGGAAATTAAATTGCCGGTGTTTGTTGTCTCATTAAAAACCTTTCCGATCAACAAAAACCTGTGGGAAAAAATAACCCCGGTGAAGAAAAATAGTTCAACACACCATTAGATGCCCCCCCCTGATGTCAGACAATTTTCATAAGTTTAATGCAGTTAAAAGGAGTTTATCACACTTTACTTTGGTGACTTGGATGTTTATAGAACCATGTTGTTGATTCTGGAAATTACGTTGCTTAACGGACTATCGTGTTTGATTTCTTTGATTCAGATATTTTCAATAATATTAACGCGATTTTTTCATTTCTTCAACATTCAACATAATTGATGCTTTTAGTATTGTATCGCTAAAAACCTTATCGAGTAACAAAAACCCTTTGGGAAAAACTATTCTCGATCGAAGGGAAAAAGAGTACAACACAGCTTCAATTTCGAAGTAAAGTATGTCGACATCGTATCTCCCCCTGATGTCGGCATCTCCCCCTGATTACTTTCGGAGTTGTTCCAGACAATTCCTTTAGTCATGTACTTTTCGAAACTAAATATCGGTAATAACCTAGAAAATAATCTACCATATCTCCCTCTGATTACTTTCGTTGGAGAAGAGATTATTGTTCCTTCATAATCAACTACTTTTGGATTGCACTTTCCTTAGCATTCATTTTAATGTCTTTGTAGGGATAAAACAAATTTATGTCAATGGTTACTTTTAAGTACATGATTACATTCACTATACCATTCCAATGACGTTGCGTTGGTGCGGAGCTATATCTAGCTAACAAGGTCCCATAGGATGTAAAATTTAATCGAGTACATTATTATATTAAGTATAAAAATGCTTCTATTGTACTTAGATATGGGAATTTCATCTCCCAACACATATTCATCATCTTTCTTTAGACAAAATGGTCACTTACTTACATTTGAACCTCGACTAATCATGGAAGCGCTATCAGGATGCATGTCTTTGTTAACTTGCCTGAAAACTTTAGACAAATGCAAACTGGTGGGATAATATACCACAAGCTCAGTATTTGGTCGAGCTTCCCCAGATTTTTCATCTCAAATTCGAATTTCAAATAACTTTTAAGGTCTCTTATTACATCAAGAGTACCCATCATGTCCGTAGCATCGACATAAATAGCTACAATTCCAAATAAGGAACTTTCTTGTGAATACGCAAGGAAAAATAACTTATTTGTCTATCCCCTCCAAATCAAATAGTCACTTAGACGGGTATACCACATCCGCCTGATTGCTTCAATCTATAAGTGAGCGTTATATCTAATTGTAAACGCACTTCGTGGTTTAGAGTCATTTGATTTAGGAAACAAGTACTTTTGTAAATATCTATTATCTCTTGATTCTTTCATAGGTACGTAACAACCACATACATATGTTGCATTTCAAGTCCTTTTGAAATTACCAAGCTAACTAAGTAGTTGAACACTATAACGTTCATTACAAGAGAACAATTCCAGGGCTTTGTGAGAAACCTCGCACCACAAGGCATGTCTTTTAAGTCTATTTTCTTCTCATTATGATTTATGACAAATTAATTTCTATGTCCAATAGGATTTACACTTGGTTTGTTAGCACTATCACACCAAATACCCGTATATTTGCCAAAGAACTAAGTTCTACCTGGACTGTGTAGGCCAAATGTGCTATTTATTTGAAATTAATCAAAATAAAGCATGGTTCGATCTCATTGTGCTCTACTTCTGGAGAAACTAATTATGGATTATATCATCATTGTGCACGCATGATCCTTCCATTGACTCATGTGCATTCTCATAATCCGTCAGAATTTCATTGTTCTCTAAAATCATTTAAAACTTCAGAGCGTCCTCCAGTTTGATTCATGGACATATTCAGAGACAATCTTATGAGAGGATTTCTGATGATATAAATAAGTTATGCCTTACTCACCTACTTCCTTTCTAGGTGAGGATTGATCAAACGAAATGGTATCTCCAACTTCTTTTATGGAGCCACGGCCTCAACCACACTTCTACTAAGTGTAGTTGCAACACCTTAGTTTATAGTGTATATCCCGTATTGAGGATTTGTAACTTTGCAGGTAGGTTTGCAGCTGGTATGTTTGATCTCATCATCACTTTAGCAACATCAGTGTACATTTACATTTGTGGAGTATAAGAATCAATATGAGACACAGTGGGAAAACACCACGGTAATTCCCGTCGTTCCCTTAGAAAATACTTTTTCTTATCTCCCCCTAACGACTAGAAGACTGTTTAATTAAAGTGATAACCCGCAAAATCTAGCGGTAAGAGATCTCTTGCCAAAAGTTTTAAAATGAGGATAATTATTGGGAACTCATTTCCAATATAACTACTTAACAGTTTTGAAGACCCATCATACTACGATGTGGAGTCGTAATGGCACATATATAGTGCAATCAAAAATGCGTAAGAACACAATTTCAGGCTTAAATCTAGTTATCAACTGGTACGCGTAAAAGGTTTACTAATATTGGGTTCTAACACGAATTAAGTAATATGCGTGTAATATTGCATATCCCCAAAGCAATAAAAGATAGGTTGGTACGCATAACCTATTTCTTAGGAACCATCTGTAACCTTTCATGGTAGCCTTTGCGAGACCATTGGGCATAAGATGCTCTATATTGATCCTATTAAACATGCAATATTCATCAAGTCCTTTTGATGTAAATTCTCTAGCATTAACAAGGGTGGTTAACCTTTGCACTATGTGGTATGTGCTAGTAGTTTTCAAACGCAAATTTCTTGGGAGCTATAACTAGTTCAAAAATGTCAAAACATTCACCAGAGCCATAAGTCACTTTAATGGTCCGCATTCTGCATGAATATTTTTCTAAAGTTCACCTTGTTTTCTTTGTAATATAAAAAATTTACCATTTGCATCTTAGGATGGTCTCGATCCTGTTTTACTGAAGACTTTGTAAAAATGAGTGATATGTTTTCTTACCTAAAAGCATAATGGTAAGGGGGGTTGTGCATCTAGTAATTTAGAAAACACTTATTGAGAGATATGGCGTCACTTTGCATTCTGTCAATCTTTTTCCCATTTTATTTCACTCAAATAGAGTGATATTTGTATGAGTTCTTTCAAAACAATCATCATGTCACAACCAAAGTTTCTTTATGTTTATGCCCAAAGCCTGTATGAGTCAGTTTCCAACATTTCCAAATATTACATTACACTAGATTGACACATTAGTTTCTCTAAAATATATTTCCTTCCAAATATATTAGAGACTATAAAAGATGCAATCAATTACATTCTTATCATTTTGATATTCCACATGATATCCATTTGCACGGGTTACTTGGGAATTTAACAAGATGTGATTATCTCTTGGTATATCTAGAGATTTTACGATGTCTTTGTTCTATCTTGAAGGAAAAAAATGAGCAGTACTGCGCTCGATAAGATAGTCAATTGGCCAGGAAAAGTTCTTGTTTCCATTAATGCTGATGTGAAAATTGGTTGTTACTATGATACACAAACACATTATATTGTATATACCAACACCTATGACCAAGGTGCATTTCCAACTCTTTTATTTATGATGGGAGCTAGAATTACATTTTAGCGGATCCCATGTTCAATTGATACCTATACTTTGGTGTCATTACTGTTGGGGAAAAAAATTATATTTTTTTTTCATGATATATATGTCCCTTTTCACGCGCTTTATATGAGTCGGTACGTCTAACCCTCATTACTTTGGGGTTCTTTCCGTTTTCAATTTTGCTACATTTAGTTTAATTTGAGAAATTTCTTTATCTCAATAGGCCAAAAGAATCTCAATACACATGTTAACCACTTACTTTAGTTTGAATATATATAACTAAAGATAATTCTCTTGTTGTCATACTTCAACATATACCGGTTTGTTAGTATTATGGATGAAGTAAAGAAATGGAAATGTTATAACTCTGTTTATAGGTGAAAATAGTTTCTGCTGATTTCGGTAATTGCGGGTGTGAAGGTGAGAAATAAATTAAACCCTAAACAATGTACTGCAAGGGAGTACTTTAGATTCGAGAGATCAATCTGTACAAGTCCGGCCTAAACCAAGAAATGGTCGTTCCAGACTTGCTTTGCGGTCACAAAGTGGAGGAGAAGAGTTGGTTTAGGGAGGGAAGCGAAGAGAGTGTTGAGACCAGAATAATTCTGGAAGAGTAGTACTTGACTTTTATCAGAAGGTGAAATCTTTAAGAAAGCTAGCAAGAGTTTCCTTTCTGGGTGTGGTATTTTCCCCTGACCAAAAACTTGTGTCTCTGGTGGAAATAGGTAAGCCTATTTATACAAGCCTAAAAAGAAACGTACTCTGGCCTCATAAGAAAAGAAAACGGATGAGTTAAATGGGAAGAGGTGGTAACACCTGGTATTGATGGAATTTGATGGAATTGATGTTCCATAATGAAAGAGCGTTTCACCATTGCTTCTTGCATTTACTAACCGTCTTATTCTTATTACAATATCTTGAAACATGCATTTGTGTATGCCGCACGCTATAGACCACCAAACCAATACCCTAATGAGCATCCCCCAGTTTGTGTTGATGTCTCGAATGTTTTTGTGAAAACATGTAGCATGTTGTTGTGGCTTGGTAAGTCAAGCTCGGGAAACTTGCTAGCCTGGTGACCTTCGACGGTCCAGATTTTGCATCTTGAGAGGAGGGGAAACCGTTGATCGTTGCACGCCTTCGTTTTGGTAGTGAGGACCAACGTAGTGGCGCGGCTAAGTTGGCATGCCATTGGCATGGCACGGTTTGGCGTGGCCAAACTAAGGTTTTCGGGCCAGAGGTTACCATGTGTCTTCGGGTAACCTTGGATGGCTAGGATTTGCTCTTGGGTTTGAAGGGAAACCGTTTATTATTGCACGCCTTCATTTTGGTGACCGAATAGGGAAGACCAACAGGGTGGCGCGGCTAGGGCCAAGGCAAGGGCGTTTGGCTTGGAATGGCGTGACTAGCATAGCTAAGGCCAAGGCAAATGAGTTTGGCATGGCGCGGCTAGCTTGGGCTAGGTGCGGTTTTGGCTTGGCATGTGGGGCCAAGGGTTTTCCATGGGTGTATGGCGTGTCTAGGGCCAAGGCAGGGGCGTTTGTCTTGGCGTAGTATGACTAGCATAGCTAGGGCCAAGGCAGAATGTGCTTGGCATGGCGCGGCTAGCTTGGGATAGGTCCGATTTTGGCTTGGAATGTGGGGCCAAGGGTTTTCCATGGGTGTATGGCGTGGCCAACTTTGGCTAGGTGCGTGACCAAGCTAGGTTTTTTGGGACAAAGGTCGTGAGGTGACCTTAGATTTCCAGGATTTGCTCTTTGGATTAAAGGGAAACCGTTGATTGTTGCACGCCTTCGCTTTGGTATCCGCGTGGGGGACATGGCGAGATGTGTTTGGCATGGCGCGGTATGTGGCTGGCATGATTTTCCATTGGAACGGAGGTGCGGATAACATGGTTGGCATGTTTTGGCGTGGTCGGTGTGGCTGGCATGATTTTCCATTGGGACTGAGGTGCGACTAGCATGGTTGGCATGCTTTGGCGCGATCGGTGTGGATGGAATGATTTTCCATTGGCACAGAGGTGCGTCTAGCATGGTTGGCATGCTTTGGCGTGGTTGGTATGGCTGGCATAATTTTCCATTGGCACAGAGGTGCGACTAGCATGGTTGGCATGCTTTGGCGCGGTTGGTGTGGCTGGCATGATTTGCCATTGGCACATAGGGGAATTAGGGTTTTGCTTGTTGTAACCCTAATTTGAAAAAGGTACCCCGATAATTATTTAGAGACACATTAAAGGTTTTCAGTAAATAATCCTAGTAAATGCTTTATCACTTAAATGTTGTGACGTCACTGTATGCTAGGGCTTAGTGTTTTATGATTTTAACCCTAGGATAAAAACCACCATCAACATTAAGTCCCTTGCTTAGCTCGGAACGGGTGCCTTGTTGCGAGGTAAGCATATGATGGTGACAGAAAAGGACGGAATCGAGGTGTAAATGATTGCAAAGATGGTCAGGAGAATCCGACTAACCTTTTTGATTGGTAAAGGGAGTTTTGGCTTCCCGTGTTGGCGGCCCTCCGTAAGTTTTACTGGGAATGCAGACCATGAAAGTTAACGTCTTGGTCTGGTCGTACATCTCCAATGCAAAGGGGGCGTGGTCTTGGAAGGCAAAGCAAGTGGACGGCTTGGATCGAGGGGCCAAGAAGTGGCGTGGTCCTGGATGTGGAAATAGCATGGTGGAACGTGCAGGCGAGGCTAGGCATGGTGGGGCCGCGATGATGGAGCGAGGGCTTGGCCGGGGCTGTGGAAAGGTGAGGCACAGTTTGATGAGGCATTTTATTTTGAGGCTGGTTTTCCAGCATGTTCCGCCTATTCAGCCTGCGTTTTTCCTTCTTCCTGCAGGGTTTCCATAGTATTTATGCGTGGTAAAGTTACGTCGTCTTCCCAGTTTTAAACATGGATATGTACAACCAGGCCAAGCTATCATGTCGATCAGAAGCGAATCTTCCTCGAGTCGACCAGGTTCTCAAACCAAACGTGTTAGGCTTGATTCTTGCAACAACTCCCTCATCCGAGTCATCCGGGTTAAGAAGGTCATACCGGTATGTTCTCATTAATCAGCATATGTTTCTTTATTTGCCGATGAATAATGGAAGTGTTCCTTCTGTGTAGAGTTATCGTGTTGGAGTATGTGTTACCGTCATTGATGAAGATAACTTGGTTACCCATTTTTATTCAAGCTCGATCTTTCCAGCCGCTGCAGATCTGGAGAACGATGACTTAGGAATTTATTTCCATGAGTATCCTAATGCAGGCTTGTTGTTCGGAACCCGCATGAGGTGCCTTTCTCCTAACTATCAGAACGTTGGGGGGTTCCTTTTGCGAAAAGAATTCGTAACTCTTTACACAAAAATATGGAAGGTATACGACCATATTGCCACCAGGAAAATGGCACAATATTATTCGTCTGCTTTAGTTTCTGTTGTGAATTGTCTCCTTCCAATGGTTGTTCAAATGGAAAATATGTCTATCCGTGCCGTCACGGAAGCATCTATTCAAAAGTGGGAGAACATGGTGTCTACTAGTGAATCTCTGAAGTTCAATGTTAGTTGGTTGCGGCATCATCTTGAAATTATGAAGGTCGATAGGGCCGGTATTCTTGCTGGCACGGCCCCTGCTACAAAATCTATTCTGAAAGAGGAGAAAGCCTTGGCCGTGGAGTCACATAAGGTAGAAGAGTCAATCCGTAATTTGAAGAGAAAGACTGAGAGGTATCAAAGTCGCTTGAAGATGATGTTTTCTAGAGATTACCATCTCTTGGATGGGCTTTTCTGAGTCATGTAGTTGTGATATGTTTGGGTTTCTTTTCTGGGTTTTGAGTTTTTTTTTTTTTTTTTTGAAAGAACAAGAGAATTTTATTGATTTGCTTCAACCAAATGAAAGAAAAACTCAATACGGTATGGAAGAAAGTGGAAAGATGCCTAGCTATCTGTACTTGTGATACGGTGGGGTGAGGCGGTGTTCAGGCGTAGTATGCCTTTAGCCATTTCCCGTTGATGACCGCTTCCAATTTTCCTCTGTCCTCCTTAATGACTTTGTAGTACCCACTGTTGTATGCTTTCGTGACTATATAAGGACCTTCCCATTTTGCGGAGAATTTTGGTGCAGATGCGTCTTGCTGGATGTGTTTAGCAGTCATCAGTACCAAGTATCTTATTTGAAAAATTAGAGGTTTCACGGTTTTGTTGTATGCTCTGGAAACCCTATTTCTGTATGCATGTGCATGTTCTTCCGCTTTGGCCCTCCTGGAGTCTACATTGTCCAATACCGCAACCATGGCACTTAAGGCTTCAACTTCATTTCATCGAACTCCGCTTGCTTCAACAATCCTGGATGATGGGATTTTAATTTCCGCTGGGAGGATAGCGTCTGCGCCATAAACAAGAGAATAAGGAGAGACCCCAGTGGAACTTCTTGGTGACGTCCGGTACGCCCAGAGCGCCATGGGAAGTTTCTCATTCCATGTTCGAGGATTATCGTGCACTGTCCGACTGAGGATTCGAATTAGAGTTTTGTTGGTGCTTTCATCTTTCCAGTTCCCTTGAGGGTAGTATACGGTGGAGAAGACTTGTTTAATCCCGTATTCCTCGAGTAACTCTCGTACTTGCCTGTTCTCGAAAGGGGTGCCATTTTCCGTGACGATATGTTTAGGCACGCCAAAATGACAGATAATGTACTCCTTAATGAATGTCGCGATCGTGGTTCCGTTCGTCCCTCGTAAAGCTATGGCTTCGACCCATTTGTTAAAGTATTCGATTGATGTTATTACATACTCGTGATATTTTGAGGATGGTGGGTTGATCTTCCCAATGATGTCGAGTCCCCAGCTATGAAAGGGCCATGGATTGCTTATTGAATGAAGGTGGTTTCCATTACATGAATAAGGTTCCCGTGAACTTGATACTCCATGCACCTCTGTACGAAAACTGATGTGTCATCCTCCATGGTCGGCCAGTAGTACTTCTCGTGTATTTGGAGAAATAACTTCCGCTTTCCTTGGTGTTCGCCTTCGTGCATCTCCTTCAGCATGATTGGGACCTCTACCTCGTTCAAACATCGCAGAAGACTCCCTCCAAATATTTTACGATATAAGATCCCTTCGTGAAATACGAACCTCTTGGACCTTTGTTTTATTTTGGATGCCTCCTTCTCATTGGTGGGGAGTATCCCGTCGCGAAGGTAACTGATCTATGGCCTCTTCCAGTCCCCGGTGTGACCAATGTTAAAAATTTCTAATTGATGCGGTGGCGCTTGATAGTTGGAATAGGTTCTTTGAAGTAACCGAACTTGGACCTCCATCTCCGGCCAATAATATCCAGGGCGTTGCAAACGATGATAGAGGGTTACCACCAACGTTTGCCCGCAGACCTCACCATGGATGCGATTGAGATATTGCTGTTCTTCCTCTTTTCCGAGGCATCTTGACAAAGAGCCATCTAGATTTCGATGATAGAGTACCCCTCGAAGCATGAAGAAATCACGCAAGGTTTTAAGACTAACCTTTCCTTGAAGGAGTGAACTGCTAAGCTCTTGGATAATCGATGTTCTCCAGACATCAACTTTATCTTTTTCAGGTTGTGAAAGCCACGTTTTATCCATGGTTCTTCTTTTCAACGTCAGAGTTTCCTCAAGGCCTTCAAATCGCAGTTTTGATGCTAACGTTGCTAGGCTGTCGGCATGTTGGTTGC
The DNA here is from genome assembly GCA_023529315.1 of Papaver bracteatum. Lineage (NCBI taxonomy): Eukaryota > Viridiplantae > Streptophyta > Magnoliopsida > Ranunculales > Papaveraceae > Papaver > Papaver bracteatum. Next base: position 1,146,386 of record JAJJWX010001567.1, read on the forward strand.
TGTCGCTCCCAATATGGGCTACTGTTGCGTCGGCGAAGTAGTTCAGTAGTTTTTGCGCCTCGGCTCTGTATAGGGCTAAGATTACCTCCTTCAGTGCATATACTCCGTTTACTTGGTTGACCAGTAGTTTAGAGTCCCCTCTTATTTCCAGAAGTGTGTCTCCGGCTTGTTTAGCCAAGGACAACCCAATGAGGAAGGCTTCGTACTCTGCTGAATTGTTGGTGCAAGGGAATTCTAGCTTGAAGGAGTGTGAGAAAACTTCACCAGTTTGGGGATACTAGAACCACGCCGGCCCCTCCCGTTCCGATGTTATGGGTATCTGAGCCGTAGAAAAATAATATCCAGGTTTCCTGTTGGATGAAAGAGATTTCCGGAAAGTTCCCAGGGAGGTCCTCGCGTAATGTTCCAGCATTTTCTCCTGGAAATGCCGCCAACAAATCTGCAACTGCACGTCCTTTGATGGCCCTCGGGAAATCACATATTATGTCGAACTCTGACATCTGTGGGAGATATTTGGTCGTCCTTCCTATCAGAGCAGGTTTTGAGAGGAGGAACTTCACAGGATCAGATTTGGATATTAGCACCACTTTATTGGATAGAAGGTAGTGCCCGAATTTCTGGATGGAGTAGACCAAATCTAGGCATGCCTTTTCTTCTTTTGGATATATTAGTTCGGCATCTCTCAAAGTTCGACTGAAATAGTATATGGGGTATTCAATCCCTTCATCATCTTCCTGGGCGAGGAGAGCTCCAACAGTAGTGTCACTGAGAGCGGTGTAGAGGTGTAGCGATCTTCCTTGCATGGGTGATCTCATGACAGCTGGGGAAGATAATGTTTGTTGAATCTTTCGAAACGCTTCCTGTTGTAATGTGGTCCAGACAAAGCTCGCTGATTTCTTTAGTAAGGGGGTAAACGAAGCAATAAGTTAAGCCAATCTGGGTATGAAGCGACGGATGTAGTTTATTTTGCCCATGAAACTCTAGAGTTCCTTCACATTCCGCGGTGGTGGAATTGTGAGGATGGCTTGGATTTTGGTTGTCTCAACTTTGATACCCTCGGCGGTTACTTGGAAGCCTAGCTAGGAACTTACCCGAGGAGACACCGAAAGCACACTTTAGCGGATTCATTTTTAGCTTGTATTCGCGGAATCTTTCGAACACCTGTTGTAGAATCCCTGTGTGAGCTGCCCGAGTTTTTGACTTGACCACTATGTCATCTACATAATCCTCAACCTGCTTGTGCATCATGTCGTGAAAAATGGTGGTCATGGCACTTTGGTATGTGGTGCCAGCGTTCTTCAAACCGAAGGGCATCACAGGAGTTCGAAAAGCCGTCTTTCTTGCATCATGCCCATACATCTTTATTTGGTTGTAGCCGATGTACCCATACATGAAATAAAACATGTCATGTCCACTGGTGGCATCTACCAACATGTCGATGTTGGGGAGCGGAAAATCATCTTTAGGGAAACATTTATTTAGATCCCTAAAATCAACACAACACCTGATTTTATTATTCTTATTTTTTACCGGAACTATATTTTCCCACCTGGTGGGATGAAGGATTGGTTTGATAAAACCATCCACCAATAAATTTTGACCCTCCGCCTTAATTTGTTCTTCAATATCATGCCAGAATTGTCTTGGGGTCTTCTTGACCGGCTTTGATCCGGATATCACATGTAAATGGTAAATAACCAGCTTCTTGTCCAGGCCAGGCATTTCCTCGTACGTCCATGCGAACACATCTTGATATTCCTTGAGGAGGTCTACCAGCTTTGCGCGCTCGTCTGCATGTATTTTCGAGCTTATGGAGATGGGTCGTGGAGATTCCTCATTCCTGATATTAACAATTTAAAGATCGTCTGTGGTTGAATTGGTGTTGTCTTGTAGCTATTGTGGTGCGTCATGTATATCCTCTCGTGGCTCATCACCAAGCCTGCATTCCATTGGGCGGAGAGACTTTGTGGTAGTCTCCCTTATTAATTTCTAACAGCGGTGTTGATATACGGTTTTCCCTTTTTCGTCGTGACCCATAATGAAGGTGTGATGTGAGGCTGAGTTTCTCCGAGGGGTTTTGTAAGACTATCGCTTTCTTAATTGGACGTCCATTTCGGCATTGGGGTGTGGTGAGCCTTGTTGGTTGTGACTTGCGGCCCCTATCTTGGCTTAAAAATTTCCATGCTACATATTGGCGCATAGGGAGATAATGACGCTGCTATGCGAACAAATTCTCCATTTAGCGTGGTTTTCAAGCACTGGTGATACGTCGAAGGAATGATCCTGTTGTCGTGGAGCCATGGTCTCCCCAGTATCATGTGGTAGTCTGGCTCCTTCTCAATTACCTCGAATCTTATTTTTTACTGGACAGGTCCTACCGATAGATTTAAATTGACGTACCCATATGTATTGGTTTGGTTACCTTCGAAATATGTCATGGTAGTAGGTTATCTTGTAACCTCGCTTGGTCGTACTTTGGCCGTCATGAGCGTCCTAAGGGTGACAACATTGGAGAACACTCCTATGTCGACGAGGGCCCTTTTGAATTCCACGTTTTTTGAGCTGTGACGTGTAGGGCGCGATTATGGCCTTCCTCTGCCATCATGTCGTTGTCGGTGAACGTGATATTATTAACGGACGAATCCTGCGTTTTTGCTGTTTCCGAGCGTGGAGGAACCAAGGGAACGCTTAACTTTATACGATTGATGGCGGTGAACGTCTCCATTCATTGATCCCTTGAGATATGTAATAGTTCACATAAGTTTTCCACCATCGAGGCCGCTTCTTGGCTTACGGGTCTCTAATTGGTAGTGAATCTGTTGGCTTGAGAGTGATCATTCGGGACGTCAGTCCCCTGCTCGGAAGTTTTCGAGGCAGGAGAAACGCTAAAATCTGCCGTCAGGTTGATGAGGAAATACATTATGGCGTTGATTGCATCTCTAATCAGACCCAAGTTTTTGGTGTGAGTCCCCTGGACCCGTACTAGGTCAATCAGCCTTGGAACTCCTTCGTCGGTTGCATTGTTGGGCGTTAAAACATTTCCGTTTTCCTGAGTGGAATCCAAGGACACAGATTCATTCCAAAGACCAACCATCCTTCCTTGTTAGAGAAACGTGTTTAGAGACTGATATTGAGACCGATAGACCGGTCTCCCACTGTGGTCTCCAATTGTTTATATGTAAAAATATTTTCTGATGATTTCGGTAATCGCGGGTGTGAATGTGAGAAACAAATTAAACCCTAAAAAATGTACTGCAAGGGAGTAATTTGGATTCGAGAAATCAATCTATACAAGTCCGGCCTAAACCAAGAAATGGCCGTTCCAGACTTGCTTCGGTCACAAAGTGGAGGAGAAGGGTTGGATAGGGAGGGAAGCGAAGAGAGTGTTGAGACCAAAATAATTCTGGAAGAGTAGTACTTGACTTGCATCAGAAGGTGAAAGCTTTGAGAAACTAGCAAGAGTTTCCTTTTTGAGTGTGGGTTTTCCCCCTGACCAAAAACTTGTGTCTCTGGTGGAAATAGGTAAGCCTATTTATACAAGCCTAAAAAGAAACGTACTCTGGCCTCATAAGAAAAGAAAACAAATGAGTTAAATGGGAAGAGGTGGTAACGCCTGGTATTGATGGAATTTGATGGAATTGATGTTCCATAATGAAAGAGTGTTTCACCGTTGCTTATTGCATTTACTAACCGTCTTATTCTTATTACACTATCTTGAAACGTGCATTTGTGTATGCCGCACACTATAGACCACCAAACCAATACCCTAATGAGCATCCCCCAGTTTGTGTTGATGTCTCGAATGTGTTTGTGAAAACATGTAGCATGTTGTTGTGGCTTGGAAAGTCAAGCTCGAGAAACTTGCTAGCCTGGTGACCTTCGACGGTAGAGATTTTGCATCTTGAGAGGAGGGGCAACCGTTGATCATTGCACTCCTTCATTTTGGTAGTGAGGGCCAACGTGTTAGCGCGGCTAGGTTGGCATACCATTGGCATGGCATGGTTTGGCGTGGACAAACTTAGGTTTTCGAGCTAGAGGTTACCATGTGTCGTCTGGTAACCTTGGATGGATAGGATTTTCTCCTGGGTTTGAAGGGCAACCGTTGATTGTTGCACGCCTTCGTTTTGGTGACCGCGTAGGGAATACCAACATATTGGCGCATCTAGGGCCAAGTTAAGGGCGTTTGGCTTGGCATGACGTGACTAGCATAGCTAGGGCCAAGGCAGAGTACGTTTGGCATGGCGCGGCTAGCTTGGGCTAGTTGCGGTTTTGGATTGGCATGTGGGGAAAAGGGTTTTCCATGGGTGTATGGCGTGGCTAGGGCCAAGGTAGGGGCGTTTGGATTGGCGTAGTTTGACTATCATAGCTAGGGCCAAGGCATAATGTGTATGGCATGGCACGGCTATCTTGGGATAGGTGCGGTTTGGCTTGGCATGTGGGGCCAAGGGTTTTCCATGGGAGCATGGGATGGACAGCTTTGGCTAGGTGCGTGACCAAGCTAGGGTATTTGGGCCGTTGAGAATATTATGAGTGGAAAACCCAGTGGGATAAAAACATCAAAAAGGAAAAAGAGTACAGCATAGCAGGATTTGAATCTACTCCTAATGATAAAACTTCTTCAAGTGGAACGAATTCCACGGCTTTCATGGCTTTGAATCCTCTTTTCCGTCGAGGTTCCTCAAGTAGTAGGATCCTCGAGATGCTGGCCTATCAACTATGTATGGACCTTCCCAGTTTTATCCGAGTTTCCCACAGTTCGGTTCCATTGTGGCCGCTCGGGTTTTCTTCAAGACATATTCCCATGGATTGAATGACCGTTCTCCGACTTTGCGATCATACCTCAACTTGATTTCCTGCTGGTATCGAACTAAATGTTGCAAGGATGTCTCTCTTTGTTCTTCCAGCAACTCTTTATCTAAAGCTAGGATGCTATCGTTTTTCCCTGATTTGACAGCACGAGTTTTGGTAGTCTTGAGTTGTACCTCGGTGGGTATGACTTCCTTTGGCCCATACGCCAATGTAAATAGTAAAAACCCATTGGATATTTTTGGGGTTGTTCGGTAGGACCATAAGACTCCAGGGAATTCTTCGGTCCATTTTCCCTTCGCCTTCTCTAGACGTTTCTTGAGATTATCCATAATAACGCGGTTGGTAGCTTCTGCTTGCCCGTTGCTCTGAGAATAGTAAGGAGACGAGAAATTGTAGCGAATATTCAGGCCCTTGCAGAAATATTTGATCATCTCGGAATCAAACTGCTTCCCATTGTATGATATTATCGCATCTGGGATTCCAAATCTGCAGACGATATTCTCCCATATGAATCTTTTCATATCATGTCTGGTAACGTGTACTAGTGCCACTGCTTCGACCCATTTGGTGAAATAGTCAGTAGCGGCTAATACAAATCTGACGCCTCCAGGAGATTTTGGAAGCGGTCCGACGATGTCTAATCCCCACATAGAAAATAACCAGGGACTAAAAACTGGATGTAATTCGTTAGCAGTCCTTTTCAGAATTGGAGCGTGTTCTTGGCATGGCACACATTTTTGCGCATATTCTTTAGCATCTTTATGCATGTAAGGCCAGAAATACCCCTGGGGTAAGTACTCTGTGTGTGAGACTGCGCCCTCCAGAATGGCTGCCACAAATTCCCTCATGAGCCTCTGCCAATATTAGTTGTCCTTCCTCGGCTGATATGCATCACAAAAATGGCTCCAAATCTACAGGTTTGCGGTATAACAGCCATTTGATCATTGAGTATCTCCATGAATTATTTTTCACCTTTGCAGCAAGTTTCTCATCTTCAGGGAGTTCACCGGTTGTGGGGTACTGGATGTAAGGTTGACGCCAGTCTGCAATGGTTTCAACATTATCACCTGAATTGTCTGTCGCTGGACTGTCAACATCCATATTGATATAGATGTTCTCCATATCTCCCTGTGATGATGTAGCTGCCCTCTCGTCCCCACTAGCATGTTCTAAAGACAGAACAAAATGGCTGTTGGAGATGCTAGGTAACTCTTGGAAATGTACTACGACGAAACGGATGATATCTGTTTCAACTGCGGAAGATAGATATTCTAAAGCATCTACGTGCCTGTTCTCCAATCGTGGTCGCTTCCCAATAGAGAATCGGTTGAACTCATTTGACATCTCTCTAATATGATCCAAATACAATGCCATTCTCTCTTCCTTTGCTCTGTAGGTTCCCAGAAATTGGTTAACTACTAGCATGGAATCAGTCACCAGCTTCACGTTCTTCGCATCTAACTGCTTGACAACTTTTAAACCGATAATCGCAGCTGCATATTCAGCTTCATTGTTTGATGCTTGGAAACCCAGCCTGGTCACTTTCTCGATCCTCGAGCCTTCGGAAGTAAGGATGACGCATCCAAATCCATCACCATTAACGTTTGAAGACCCATCAGTAAATACGGTCCATAATGGTTCTGGTGTATCGATCTCCATTGCAGACTCACCCCCAGTCTAATCAGTGACTGGCTCAGTGGGTTTGAACAACTCTTCTTCTTCTCCAGCAACCGTTTCTATATCATCCACAGGAAAATCTGCTAGCAGTGCATCCAGTGTGTGTCCTTTTTCTGCAGTTCTGGTTTCGTACTTGATCTCATACGCCCCCAAAAAATTTGACCATATGGATAGTCTACTGGAATCATCAGCACATTCCAGGATTCTCTTCAGCGGGTATTCCGAGTATACTACGATATGCCTTCATTGGAAATAAGGCTTGAGGCGACGAGATGCATGGAACAGTGTAAGTGCTATCTTCTCAATTTTCTTGTACCATGTTTCCACCCTCGTCAAAGATTTAATGACGAAGTAAACAGGTTTCTCATGTGGATCCGTAACAAACAGAACTGCACTCACATCGTTCTCCGTTGCATCCAGATAAACTCCAATCGTTTGTCCAATTTTTGGACTCATCAAAACCGGGGGTGGTTGAAAAATACTACTTGATCTCATAAAAAGCCTTTTCACACTCAGTCGTCCAACCAAAATTCACTACTTTCTTCAAAACGTCAAAGAATGGATTGAATCGATCCGGTGTGCGTGAAATGAAAAGGTTTAAGGCTGCTAATCGTCCTGCTAGCTTTTGGACCTCCTTCTTGGTTCTTGGGGATGGCATTTCTATGATTCTCTAATTTGTTCAGAATTCACCTCGATTCCTCTATGTGTCATCAAGTATCCAAGGAACTTTCTCGATGACAGCCCAAATGAACACTTTGTTGGATTCATCTTCATACGATATTGCCTTAAGATATCGAACATATTTTGCAGATCAAGAAAATGTGATTCCCTTTGATGATATTTCACTACCATATCATCGATGTATACTTCCATCGACTTCCCAATCAGATATTTGAACATATGGTCTACCAACTCCTCTGTCAGTCACGAATGCAGTATGCTCTTGATCATCCTCGAACAAAGGTATTTGGTTATAACCAGAAAAACCGTCCCTGAATGACAATCTCCCAAATCCTGCGATTTTATCCACCAAATCTCCTATCATTGGCAGCGAGTACGGATCACTCGGACATGCTTTATTCAAATCGGTATAATCGATACAGACACGAATTTTACCATTCTTCTTTGGAACGGGTACCACATTTGACAGCCAGCGAGGATACTGCACTGGTCGAATAAATCCTGCTTCTAACATCTTTTCGACTTCTTCAGTAACTCCACCTTTTTTGCTTTGCGCCATATTTCTGATTTTCTGTCGAACAAGATGGAACTTCTCATCGATATTTAGCCTGTGGCATGCTACATTCAGATCTATCCCTGGCATCTCAGCAAAAATCCATGCGAAAACTTCGGCGTTTCCCTTAGCAATGTAATTAAACCATCACGTTCATGTGCAGGAAGATCTGCCCCTACGAACGTTGTTTTGTGCTCCTCATCTCCAATCTGGACCTCGATCAATTTCTAGACCGTTGGGGGTTCAGCTGCGTCCCCTCCCCTATATGATTCTTTAGGGAGAGGATTCTGTAATTGTTGTTTCTGCTCGACTCGCATGATCTGGTTTCCGCTGACTTCTGACTTCTTGTACTCATCCATTGCACTCTTGTGACATTTGTGGGCGTCCATCTGGTCGCCTCTCACTTTCACGACTCCTTCAAGGGTAATAAACTTCAGGCATTGATGATTAGATGATGTGACTTCACCAATCTCATGCAGCCAATCTCTTCCTACAATCACATTGTAGGGTGCTCGGCAATCCAGCAACAAGAAAGTGCCCAAGACGGATTTGTCAGCCACTGTTATAAGTATCTTCACTTTTCCAATTGCCTTTGTAACTTCGCCGCTGAAACCAATAATTGGATTTTCATCTTCCTCGATCAAGTCATGTGGGAGATTCATAGAGGAGTAAGCTCCTGAAAACAACAAGCTCACTGAGCTTCATGTATCAACTAGAATCTGTTGTACACGAAACATGCCAATCCAAGCAGTTATGACGATATCATCATTGTGGGGAGCATATACGCCTATCATATCTGCATCAGATAACTCGATCTTTGTGCACCTAACCTCTAGAGTTTCTGCTCCATTACCACTGAAAAAATCGATGTGATTTGTCAAATACCATTCTTTCAACAGCCTGAGCTTTCTCCTGGTTTCATCTTCCGATGCCCTCCTGGTCATTCAATGGATCCTGGCGTGGCTGATGTTAATCACACGTGCGTTAATCACGTTGGTAGTGCCAGACTGTCCGAGACCTTTTCCAAAGTCCCTTTTCACGTAATGTTGCAGTTTCCCAGCGTCGATCATTCGTTGACTCTCGATATGTAAAGAGCGGTAGTTCTCAGTTTTGTGACCATGGTATTTATGGAACTTGCAGTATTTGATCCTATCACGTTTATCTCGTGTTTCTGCTTCCAAATGACGTGGGGGGGCTCAAATATTTGTGTACTTTTTCGTACAGCTCTGTACGACTTACGTTCAGCGGGGTCAGCTTCATATCGTGAAATTTCTGATACCCAGTTTCCTTGCGTTCACCTTGATTTTTCTCTCGAGCATCCCCACGATCATTATGATGTCTGTTCGAACGGTTCTTGGATTTTTCTTTCTTCCCATCATTTGGATGATTGGATGATTTGTGAACTTCTTCTCGAGCTTTAGAATTGTCCTCCACTCGAGTGTACTCTTCTACTCGATCATATAGTTCTTCCAAAGTTTTTGGTGGTCTCTTTACCAAAGAACCGTACACACCTCTTTGATCATGCTGGTAAGCCTGTTTGTATGCCGCAATGATAACTTGGTCGTTGGCTCCATCCACGTCCGCTAACTTTTGCTTGAAACGCCTAGTAAATTGTCTGATGCTTTCCTCCTTCCGGATTCCTAGAAGGAACAGCGAATGGCATCCTTTCCGGTCACGTTTGTTGTACTTATAGTTAGAGCAAAAATCATCGATCAGATAATGGTAAGTCCCGATCGACTGTGCTGGAAGATGATTGAACCAAGTTATAGCTCCTCCCGCCAGGTATTGCGGAAACATTTTACACATCAACTCGTCGCCGTACTATAACAAGGACATGGCGGTCTCATAGTGTAAAACGTGCTGATCTGGATCATCAGTTTTCTCATCGAATTCCAGTAATTTTGGAACTAAAAAATTTATTGGTGGCCTGAATTCTATGTTATTCTGCTTGAAAAGATCTCCTGCTTCTCGATGTAGCCTTTCCATCTTTTCTTCTCGGGATTGTTTTTTCATCATCACTTTCTCGATCATCTTGGTAAGATGAGATTCTGTTATGGAGTTTTGGTCGCCATATGAGGAACTGCCTTCCTGCTCATAATCCCGGTCCTCTGGAATATGATTATCCGATCTTATTTTTTTCCTCTGGGGTCCAGTAGGTTCTTTTCTAGCTCTACCTTACTCCGAATGAGCATTGTAATCATGCGAAAAATCTTCATCATCGTTCCAATCTCGAACCTCTTCCTCATCATTTCTGTGGCATTTTGAATGAGATGTAGTTCTGGTCGCGCTCTGTTGAGTTGCATTTGTCCGATCCCCTATTCGCCTGGGTCGTTTCGGTAAATCTCCAGTGACCAATAGATTCTTGTCTCTGCGATCAAGATCGATCACTTCTATATTAGAATGTGCGATTTGCGGTCCAATTCGACCTCCAAGGCGTTGCCATACAGATCAGACCATCTGATTATTCAAAACACCAGACCTAGGTCAACGTTGGTTTTCATGTTATAATCTCAGGAGAGCATTCTCCTTCTTTAGCTCGTCTAGCTGATTCAGTAGATGTTCCTCCTCTGTACTCGGAGTCGTGGTGCAGCAATCACGAAGATCATGTCGATTGCGATTCCTCCTAGATGGGCTGCCGAACGCATACCCTCTTTTTCACGAACATCTGGGTTTTCCCCATCAACGTCAATATCTTCGTTATCGATCACTGGTTGTTTTTCCTTTCTATGATTCAGAGCTGGAGCTCTGTCACGAAAACGATCTCGATCTCGTCCACGGTCTAGTGATCTGTTATGAGTATGATCTTGACCCTGTATGTTTCCAGTGGGTATAGCAGGTGCAGATTGAACCTCAATTTCGTTCCTTTCAATTTCGCGTCTCCTGCGCGGTTGGGAATTGCAAGCAGAATCAGACCTTCGTGAAGTCTGTTTGATTATGTCCATAACTTGATTTGGTAAAACACACTTATGTTTTCTCGAAAACCTTCATCGGCGCCACTGTTTGTATGGTAAAATTGCTTCTACCCCAAACACAGAATTTTTGTGATGCTTTTGCTGGGAATCGATCGCTGCTTCAATCTTCAATTGATTTCTGTAGAAAGGAGAAGGGGGGGGGGGTACCTGCAAAAAAACCTCTGATGCTAAAGTCAGAATATGATTTTCTCACAGGTATTTTTGGTAAGGAAGATTGCTTACCTTTTTGGTTGTCAATTTATAATTTTGCCTCACATAACATTTCGCATGTCTAAGGAAGATGCATGGTTCCCAGAATATTCCAGAAACTTTCACTATGGTTAAGGAATTAAAATGGGGTGTGGATAACCAAAGGTGTAAGAGATATGGGTGTAAGCGGACAGGGAAAAAATATCCGTAGATAAACAGGACTGGGGAGCAAATATCCGGGGGCTACGGGATTAACCAACATCGAGCAACACCAGATCAGTCCCACCAATTAAACTCCGATTAATCTTCAGATAAACGCCTCCGCTTGTTGATCTCCGATTAATCGTGATTTCTGCTCGCTGTGGCCGCCGGCGGCGACCTGCTGCTGTAAATCCGTTGTCGTTGAGAATATTCTGACACCGTTAGGAATATGCTGATGCCGTTAGTAACGACGTTAAATCTAACTGAAGATGCTGATACCGTTAACATTTAACGTAATATGCTTGGTATATGCCAACGCCGTTAGTGACGGCGTTATATTTTAACGAAATTGCTGACCGTGCACCAAACTGACGAGTCACCTGCCACGGCATCAAATTTGATGACGACTCAAATGCCATGTCATCAAATCTGATGATATGGCACCCCTTCTAGCTGACGTGTCAACTTCCACGTCATTAATTTTGCTGATGTGACACGTTTCTTGCTGACATGTCGGCTACCACGTCATCGCTTATGCTGACATGGCACCCTTTTTGCTGATGTGACACTCATTTTGCTGGCGCGTCAGTTGATGACGTGGCTTCATGCTGACGTGGCCACACTGATGTGTCACCTTGCTGACCTGGCAGTTTCCAATTGGTGAAGTGGCGGTGCTTATGTGGAACCTTCTAGCCCAAATTGGAGTTCTTGCTCCTGGGCTTGTGAATTGAGTGTTTGCTAGTGAGGCCAAGCTTAGTTTGTTACCCATGGGCTTGCACATGAGGTGCCTTGTAAGGCCTAGTTAGCCATACTTGGGTAAACAAGGGAAGCACCTTAGGCGCAATGAACCCTCCTTTGCTAATAATAGGAGTTTTGCTGGCCTAGGTTAGCCCATTTATTTGTGTAGAATATTAAGGGTACAAAGAGTTATATATCCATTTTCAAAGGTGATTTTTGTTGTAGTGATAAGATTTGCTCCATTTGATAGGATTTTTCGTTTTGATTAAGGAGATCAATTCCAAAGTCCTTGCTTTTAGAGTACTCCGTTTAATATAGGCGTCATGGACTAAGCGAGTGTTTTCTTCCATGATCTATGGGTGATTGTGATGCACATGGTATGTCTCCCTTGTACAGGGCTGCATGTCCTCTTCTAAGCACCACAAGCATCGCATATGAGTTTCTTTTCCCGCTGAAAGGAGCTTTTTATTAGGTGATCACGTGTAGTGTTGTAATTATTTTGGGTATATAAACGTGTTTCGGATTATATCCTAATCAGTATATAATCTCCTTTTAAGTTCTTCGGTTAATTTACTATTCCATTATTTTTATCAGTAGCATCCATGCGGCAAATTCAGGGCCGGATTTGTTCATGCCCCCATTGCGTATCAGTGAACACTACACTTCATTACCATTAGTTCAAAGAGTTTATTTGTTCCTAAATCCCATTATCATGCTTAAGAAATCAGATAGCCCTTCTACACAAATGTCGGGAATTGATTGATGCCTATTTGGCTTGTTGCACCAAGGCAAGCTGTGATCAAGGATTCACTTGAACGTTCGGTTGAATCAGTCTTGAGCGCAAAACACTTTTCCTTTTACGCCAAATGGTTTCGTGCAAATCATTTATCACCATTGAGATCAACGATGAAATTGCACACTATTGGAGATCAACGGGTGAATATGTTGAGATGATCATTTAACGCCCCTGTGCTGTGCTAGTCCATTTCACGAAATTCTCTTAAACCCTATTCAAATCACTAGAGATACATAGTATCCATTTCAAGGCTTTCAAGCTGACATGGATGGGTAAGTTGAAGGTTGAATTTGATGACCAATAAATTCAGCCTGAAAGTCACAGACTGTGTTACATTGGTCCTCCAAAATTTATTGGGGTTTCTTCCTATGTTATTCTGATTTCTAAAAGGTGACTCTGAAATACGAAACAAGCCGTCAACAATTTTTCTTAAACTCGATTACATAAAAGAACTTATGATTTGTTTAACTAAACTTAAGACGTTCACATTACACGTTAATAACGCAACCAGTGAGACATGGCATGTTATTGCATTTATGAATGTCAAAATATCAAGCTTATAAATCGCTGCAAAAAGCTTCTCTCGTTTCAAATCATCATTCCATCAATATCTCTCTTTCTGAAGTTTCATAACATGGAATTGCTTCTTCTTCTAATCATCTCTGCTTCTTATCTGTTGGTGAGCTTACTTACATACATATATTTTTGTTCTCATCCAGTATCTAGAATTTCATAGGTTTTTCTTCTTATAATTTGGCTTAATTATATGTCTGTCTCGTTTGCAGGTTGGAGTTGTAGGAAGCCATGCAGCTCCTCTTCCTTCTGAGATCTACTGGAAAAACAAGTTGCCAAACACTCCTATGCCCACTATACTTCATGATCTCTTGCATCCCGCCGGTTTGTTTCAAATCCTCACTAGTAAATTTTATCAAAAAGTTATGCGCAAATACTTTAAGTCTCTTCTTTTTTGTTTTTATATATAACAGAACAAGAAGGAAAACCATTGACTGACGTCAGAACAAGAAGCGGCAATGCGTACACCCCAACTCAGGAAAACACTCTTTCAGCACAGCCAAATTGGCAAAGATACACATACTCAAAAAAGCCGCTTACGCAACAATTGAACCTCAGCAAATACAAAAAGCACCCGCATTCACAACAGTTCAAGCTCAGCAAATACTCAAAAAACCAGCCTCTTGGCAAAAACACCATTCCAAGTGACAATGCTGCAATAAATAGACAACTCCTAGACAGCCCAGGCGCGTCTCTCTTCTTCTTAGAAAAGGATTTCTATCCTGGAGAAAAAATGAACTTGCACTTTGTTGTAAGTACTGCTAGTGGGACTACTTTCTTACCACAAAAGCTTGCTAAGGTGACCCCATTCTCCTCCAAAAAGTTGCCAGAGATCTTGAACCAGTTCGCTATCAACCCAAAATCAGAAGACGCTGAAGTTATCAATCAAACTATCATGGACTGTGAAGAGCCAGCTCTAGAAAATGAAGAGAAGTACTGTGCAACTTCATTGGAATCACTTATCGAATATGGTACTTCCAAAATCGGAAAAAATGTTGATGTGTTGACCACGGTAATTGTCGCTGATAAAGGGCAGAGAACACGAATGAGGAAACAGCAATATGTAGTAAGCTCAGGATCAAGACAAATTGTTAGCAACAACTTAGTTGCGTGCCATAGCCTACCTTATCCAAATGCAGTTTTCTTCTGCCATGCAACTTCAGCGCATACGACACGAGCTTATGATGTGCCTTTGGTCGGTGCAGACGGGACGAAGATCAAAGCCGCTGCCGTTTGTCACAAAGACACCTCGAAATGGGACCCTGGCCATGTAGCTTTCCAAGTCCTCAAGGTTAAGCCTGGTACTCTTCCGATTTGTCACTTCCTTCCTGAGGATAATATTGTCTGGGTTGGCAAGAACTAAGAAAACTTAGATGATCATAGACTGTAAGACTAAATTAAGGTAACTAATTAAATAAATTGTGTTTAGAGTTTTTTTTTTGGAGTTTTTCTTACTTAAAAAGTTACTCCCCCGTTTCTGAAAAAAATATTACTATCACTTTTTTAATTTAATTTATTTTTATTTTTAGGTTAAAATGAAAAAGTATTAATTTAACATGTCCGGAGGTAGTATCATATTGTTGAAAAGAAAAAACTAAAAGGATAGAAAATAAAGCACTTTAACTAGTTAAAACACATAACTGTTGGAATATATGTCACCTACCACTATGGTGCTGTTAGGTGAAAGAAGAAAATGGAGTCAATGTTAGACACATAACATGTGTAAAATGAGTCTCTAGAAATATCTAGAGTTTCCAAAGTTGGTAAGCTTCCATTGTGGAAGCCTCCATGGTAGGTAAGCCTCTATAGTTGAAATCATAGTTCTCTTCTTCTCTTTGTAATCTATAAATAGGCATGAGTAGTATCATTTGTAATCACCCAAAGTTAGTGAGATTGGGTCCTTAGTAGTGAGAGTTGAGAGCTCTCCTTATGTGAGTTTATGTGTGTGTGTTTGTGTAAATCATCTCAGTGGTTATTGATGATCAATATCATTCACCCTACGGGGTTTCATCAGTGGACGTAGGCGTTAGTGCCGAACCACTTTAATCTCTTGTGTCTTCTCTATTTCATATTGATCCTTACTCTTATCATAAATCTAATATGGTATCAGAGCCCCGAAACATTTCAATTTCTATCATGGTTTCAGAGCCAAGTTCGATCCAAATGGGCGTTTAAGTTTCTGCTACAAGATGAAGTTTAAGTTTCCACTCCTATCATGCTATCAGTATCCGCCATCAGTGTATCCGTGGTTTCCGTACCACTCAGTATCAGTGTGTCAGTATCAGTATGTCCGTGGTTTCCGTACCACTCAGATCCGCCAGTGTGCATCCGTGGCTTCCGTGCCACTCAGTCAGTGTCTTGTTAAATGATTTCAGTCGACATCTCTCTTCATTGTCGGTTGATATTTTTCTTTGGTATCGATACATCTTAAGTTCCCCAACCTAATTGGATTTTCCCAATCTCGGGTAGTGTGTGGACTCCGTTTTGTTTTAGTGTTTCAGCATGGGCAGCAATCCATAGGCCACAATCCGCGTGCAGCCACAGTTAGCGGGCAGTAATCTGTGTGCTACAATCCGCCTTCCATGCTTCAGGTCCAGGTGTATTCAAACTCGACCCTCTCGAGTTTGAGGGGGGGTGTTAGAAATAGTCCCACATAGTCCGAATGCCCCCAAGTTCTCCAATCACCATTCCAACAAATAAGTCAGCACAGCCACCCCAAGTTGTTCATGGCTTCGTACCATCCATACCTCTAAGTCGTTCAATTGTTGTGTCGTCACATAAAGTATCACCTAAGCATCAAGTCCCGAAAGGAATTGTACCATCCATGCCACCAAGTGTTCCTTCTCATGGAATACCACCATAGAGCGGGATACCTACCAAAATACCACTCGCTCCAGCACCTATTGGATCTCCACCGAACATATTTCCTAGAAAACCACCAGCTATGCACCCCACCATGCCAAGAGTAGCTCCGTCAGTGGAACCATCAGTATAATCCCACATCTCTTCAGCCTCTTTCACTTCCTCCACCTTCACATCACCGAGCTCCTTCATTAGCTGCGTCTCAATGAATCGAGCACCATCTTTACTGCCATTATCATCAGACAACTCCACCGAAACAGAAACCAAGCTTCGTTCTTTATTGTTCTCTACCAACAGCAAACCCGAGAATCACCATTGTTCTTATTCGGCCATACATGCAGCAAACTTGCTCGAGCTCCATTCTCCATTGAAACCATAACATGATGATCACCTCCTTCTCGAGATCAATCTTTGTCACCTTCTTCTCAGAGTTGATGTTCAAGAGTGCCTCATCAACATTATTGCTTAGTTGTTATCACGCCGAGTCCTCTTTTAAAGATCGTTCAAGTTGTACACTACATTTCTCTCCGTGTTCAACTTGAGGGGGGTGTTGGAATATATGCCACCTACCACTATGGTGTTGTTAGGTGAAAGAAGAAAATGGAGTCAATGTTAGACAAATAACATGTGTAAAATGAGTCTCTAGAAATATCTAGAGTTGCCAAAGTTGGTAAGCCTCCATTGTGGAAGCCTCCATGGTAGGTAAGCCTCTATAGTTGAAATCATAGTTCTCTTCTTCTCTTTGTAATCTATAAATAGGCATGAGTAGTATCATTTGTAATCACCCAAAGTTAGTGAGATTGGGTCCTTAGTAGTGAGAGTTGAGAGCTCTCCTTATGTGAGTTTATGTGTGTGGGTTTGTGTAAATCATCTCAGTGGTTACTGATGATCAATATCATTCACCCTACGGGGTTTCATCAGTGGACGTAGGCGTTAGTGCCGAACCACTTTAATCTCTTGTGTCTTCTCTATTTCATATTGATCCTTACTCTTATCATAAATCTAATATGGTATCAGAGCTCCGAAGTTTCATCTCAATTTTTAATAAGAACCACGCACAAATCCGCACCGGAACAAAATAAACGTGCTGTGTTGTCATTGTAAAGTTCTTATAAACGTGTTCCGGTTTATATCCAAAATCAGCAAGTATTTTATCAAGTGGACATGTTAAATTCACACTCTTTTTTCCATCATAATAAAGAAATAAAAAATTCACTCTTTAAAAGAGTTTGCACTTAATTGACATTATTTCAATAAATACAACTAGGTAAGACCTTCCAGGTTATTGCATTCATAAATTACTCTCAAATTCTTGATCTCTCATTTCAAATCACCATTGGGCATCAATATCTGTCTTTCAGAGGTTTTATAAAATTATGGAATTGCTTCTTCTTCTACTCATTTCTGCTACTTGTCTCTTGGTGAGATTACTTGCATCCATATTTACTTTGATACAAATATATCTAGAACTTCATACGTTTTCCTTCTTATAATGTGGCGTATGCCTGTATTGGTGTTGCGCGCAGGTTGGAGTTGTAGGAAACCATGCTTCTCCTCCTCTTCCTTCTGAAATCTACTGGAAAAACAAGTTGCTTATTACCCGCCTATCCAGTGCACATACGAACAGGAAGCAGACATAGGTCAGCAAAGATGACAAAAATCTAAATCCCAAAAATATTATTACCTGAGCTAAAACTTCGTCGTCTTGGGTACTTTAAGAAAAATTAAATCGAAACATTATTTCTTAGATCCACACAAGATTACATACTGGTTGCATGAAAAAATAAAATTTTATTCCACCCAATACTTCAGTCTCTTATTAGTTCTTAATATTCTTGAAATGTCTTTTTGGTTTGGTAACAGATCAACAAGAAAAAGCCGTCAACGCGCACAAACACTATTTCGGCACAGGCAAACTTCCAGAAATACTCAAAAAAGCCACGTTTGCAACAGTTAAGCATCAGCAAATACATAAAAACCCCGCATCTCGGCAAAAGCACCATTCCGAATGACAATGCAACCAATAGAGAACTCCTAGATAGTCTAGGCGCGTCTCTCTTCTTTTTAGAAAAGGATTTATATCCTGGAGCAAAAATGAACTTGCACTTTGTTGTAAGTACTGCTAGTGGGACTACTTTCTTACCAAGAAACCTAGCTAAGGTGACCCCATTCTCCTCCAATAAGTTGCCAGAAATCTTGAACCAGTTTGCTATCAGCCCAAACTCAGAAGAAGCTGCAATTATCAATGAAATTATCATGGATTTTGAAGAACCAGCTATAAAAAATGAAGAGAAGTACTGTGCAACTTCATTGGAATCACTGGTTGAATACGGTACTTCCAAATTTGGGAAAAATGTTAATGTATTGACCACCGAAATTTCCCATGATAAAGCGCCGAAAACACGAACGAGGAAGCAACAGTATGTAGTAAGCTCGGGAGTAAGGCAAATTGTTAGTGGTAACTTGGTTGCGTGCCACGGCCTACCTTATCCATATGCAGTTTTCTTCTGTCATGCAACTTTAGCACATACAACACGAGCTTCTGTGGTTCCTTTGATTGGTGCGGATGGGACGGAAGTCAAAGCCACGGCCGTTTGTCACAAAGACACCTCGAAATGGGACCCTGACCATGTAGCTTTCCAAGTCCTCAAGGTTAAGCCTGGTACTATTATTCCAATTTGTCACTTCCTTACTGAGGATAATATTGTCTGGGCTGGCAAGAATTAAAAAAACTGAAGGGTTGTATTTGCTGTTTGATCGGTTTCTTTAGGTGGTTATGCTGGCGTTTGTTGGCACCAAAATTGCTGTAAAATTAAGGTATGTAATAAAATAAATCATGTTTAGAGTTTTTCTCGAATTGGGAGTTTGATTACACCCGTACGGGTATTTGTAATAAAATACGCGTATTAGTTGTTCGTAGCTTGGTTCTTGAAATTTTTGTTCCACAATGCTCTATGTTATTTGAGAAATGCTGAAATGGAGCACAGACGCTTAGCCGCTCAGAATCCTGCTTTCCGGGTCAAACTTCAAAACTATCATTATGAGGTCTTAAAGTGACTTCTCTACTAGTAGTATATCATATCAAGACCTAGCACGCACCGTTTATATCATAATCAGTAGTAGACTGTAAAGTTATAAGCGTGATATGACCGTACATCCGAGCTCAGGAGCTCTAATTCCAAAAGCATTCCAGAATGAATCCCCTTTTGTTTTTGAATGTTGAGCATCCTTTTATAGTGCGCATCTCTATTGGATCATTTTCTTTCTTTACTACTGCAAGAGTAAAAAGTTCGCAAAAAAAGTAAAGAAAAAGCGGCTCGCGATATTTAACCGCAGTGCTGTGAAGGTGCCCTAGAACATGATTTGATATGCTTCCGTTCTTTAAATATTATTCAGAACAGTGTACAAGGCTTCAAAGAATTCGTCGGCTATAGCCTTTTTCATCTGTGCTCATAATTAATGGTCGGTGTAGGATGGAATTGTATTAAAGCCATTTATGCTCCTGTCATTCAATACTTCAAGTGGCTTTGAATCAATTGGCAATGCCTCATTGTGTCGGATCATGCATTATTGAAGAGTTAATTGGCTCCTTGATAGAGACTAGCACACACTTCCAATTTTGTATGAAGATTTTCCCTCTTAATCTGGCCATACTTACTTTCTTGTTCCATTCTTCTAGGTATAGTGGGAAGGCCAACTCTGTTTGCATGTTAGTCACATAACCTCAGTCTGACACTTGGTAAATGTAACATTTCGTTGCTGGAATAATGATGCACGAGAACGAACTTGTCTGATCCCCGGCCGAAACAGAATATGTTCTGGTTGTAGCATTCCAGCAAAGGTTGAACTTATAGTACTGTTTTTCCGGGCTTTAACTAGGCCCAAAAGCCGAAATTATATATTTTTTTCTCTGGCCAACGAAATTATTAAGTGATGGGACTACATAAATAGTCACTAAAGCCTTCATGAAGTCAAGTCTCATTTCCTGGGGTGCCTTGAGCAGAAGCATTGGTAATTTTTGTCGCAAACGCCATTTAAGCTCCTAATTTAGCTATTTATTTTCCGGATTAACGGATTTCACTTGTAATTCCTACAAAATATCTAAAATAATATTATTAGCAAATTACCGAGTTCTAGCTAATGTAGAAAACGTAGCACTTGTATGCTTATCACGCATACATAGCTCTGAATTTATTTTCCCTAAATACAAGATAAAGACAGAATCAATTATGAATTCTCTTGTGACTTGCAGGAAACTAAAAAGAGTTTGGTTTATGATTAATGTCAACAACCAACAATTTAAAAACCATACCTTACATCAATGGATCAGATACTAGCTCCAATTAAGTCCTTACAAAGACTCTTCTGGTAGATCGGAAAGCTTCCCCATGGTAGCCTTCCTTCTGTGGTCCATATGGGCTAACAGAAACGAGATAACTCACAATAACAAGACTGAAGAACCAATTGCCATAATAACGAGAGCTCAATCCATGATGTTGATTCCAAACATAGCTTCACCCCTTAATCGAATTGTAGCAATGGATAAATTTAATCAAGATAATTTTACTTGGGTGTCTCTACCTGTAACTACAGAAAATCCATAGTTACACGCACTTACTACTTTGAATAACACAAAGGGTTAATCACACAATGAGATAAAAACGAATCTTTATTTCACTTAGTTAATTAATGAGGAATTACAAACTCTTCAAGAACACTCACAAGAACCCTAAGCTATCTCTCGTAAAAATAACTCTTCTACCTCCCAAAACGTTCCAACCCCTTACACAGTGGGCTAAGTCATCTATTTATAGGGGAAAATACATAATGGATTACAGCTCGTTTTACTTCGCCAGAAGTCACATGACTCTACTTTTTACTTCGCTTGTTTTATTTTTGATAAAGTTTTTGCTTCCTTTTCGCCTTAAAGTTCGGTTGTTGTCGGGGACAGCTATCCCATTTCTTGCGTAACAATCCACACTTCGGATCTTCTACTTCGTACAGTCTAAATTTTCTTGCGTAACAATCCACACTTCATATTTTTCACTTCGTATATCCTACTCCATTCGCGGGATGTCTTCCTGAGCAAGACACTGTTATCTCGTCGATTTATACTTCGTTAACTTCAGATCTGACTTCGCAAATCTAATGTATGTTAAAGTAAATCTGACACTTTATTTGACTCTTCACTGACATTTCCCTGAGAATTAGTGAATAATATCTCGTATGAAGATTTACTTCGACGCCTTATCCAATCTCGTTCGAACACGTGGCGAGTAGGTTTTCTGCACCTACATTTTGCCTTTTCTCATTCCATTCGCAGGGATCAAGAATGAAAATAGAACTCCGCATTAAATTCGTAACCTCCATGTATCCAGGTTTCTCGCTATCTAGTCTCCCACGATTTTCCATAACCATCAATAGTCGGTTCCCCTTCTCGCATAACTGCTTCTTCCGGTCATGCCTTGGTCCATTATAAATAGTTCTCCTTCCCTTTTCTTCTTTTAATTTACAAACTTCAACTTCTTCTTCTCCGGTGTCATTGCTCTGCAAATTTCTGTCTCTCTACCCCGTTTGTTTCCCATCTTCCTTAATTCCTTATCCTCATCACC
This sequence comes from Papaver bracteatum, assembly GCA_023529315.1. NCBI lineage: Eukaryota > Viridiplantae > Streptophyta > Magnoliopsida > Ranunculales > Papaveraceae > Papaver > Papaver bracteatum. The sequence goes on from JAJJWX010001567.1 coordinate 1,168,049, forward strand.
TTTCAATTCTTAACACAATGGCTCCCAAAAAATTTCCTCCTCCTACTACGTCAAAAACCCTTGAAGATTTTCAAGCGGATTTTCAGAAAAAGGGTTTATCTCTGGTTCTGTAGGTGGACTCCTCTGTTTCTCCTCCAGTCACAGCAACAAAGCACATGGAGTTAAACTATCGGTGGATTCATGCAGAGACGTGGACTTCTACTAGGATGATCACCACGTTAGGTCAATTACGAGCTGGTCTCATCTTTCCCCTATATGATTCTAAAAATCCCTTGTTCTATGAGATTCTAGTCAAGCTTAACAGGGGTGTTTTCCAATGGAGCGGGAATGCAATTCGCATAGGGAACGAATTCGTGATATGCTCTAGCGGCGGTAAGTCTCAAATTCCATTGTTGGTGAAGGACTTCGACTCAGCAGACTACAACCTCGACTCCTTTTTGGAGAATTATGTCGATAAAACTCAATCTCAGAGGAAATATCAATAATGGGGTATTTCTCTCTCCCGGAAGCACATGGAGGATCAATCCAAGGTCCTCCTACTCGATGTCGAGCCGTTCAGCACTTCGAAGGGCGCTCCTGTAGCGCTCCCTAAGCTATCATCTGACTAATCCAACAAATTAACTAAAATAAAGAGGCACTAAATCTAAAACATGCACTTAAGCATTCAATTAAGAAATGTGATACAAAACTTAACCCAAAGCTAACCCCGCTCAGAAATATATATACAAGATCTTCTCTCAAATGATACATATATAATAGTCATTTGGTTTTTAAATACAATATAAAACATAACACATATAACAAAAGTTAATCAACTAACGTAGTGAACCCTTGAAGATTTCGCTGCGCAACCCTGATCTGTCACAGAAACTGAAGTGGGAATAATTAACATTTAACTTCTAAGTAATCATAGGCAAGATTTGGAAAACAATACATGTTTTTACGAAACATTAAACAGTGACTAAGTCACTGAAATAATCATACATGTATATGGACAAACTCCTTATTCAAACAATGTATAATATGGTTGTAAATCCCTACCCGGAAATTCACACCTAATAGCTATGGACGCCACCAAGACCATGGTAACCAGTACTCTAAACAATAAAAGATGAATTAAAGTAGGTATAAATGTGAAGGAGCGTATCCTATATACCACAAGTGGAAATTCTCATTTCCCATAACAATTCATATTGACAACAAAATAATACAAGTCCTTTCCACATCGTGGAAAGATTCACAGAAATAACAGGATTATCATAATGCATTTTAAACAAAGCATGGAATGCACGGAAAGACAATGCATGAGTTTGTTAAGCATAGATTTTTATAAAAGCAACAATAATGATTACAAAAGAGTCAAATGCATTCCCACACCTCTTTTGATGACAGGCCACGCCTACCTCGAGATCCACGATCCACTGGTTCGTCCTTTGAATCGATCATTGTTAATAGACTAACTGTTAATCATACAAGCACTCTAAGAAACTAACCAAAATGGCTTACACAAGAATCATATAAGTCTATCTAATTGCTCTAAGCCCAAGTCCACTAAACCATCCCGTTAACTAAGGTCCAGTCCATCTGAGTCACTAACAGTCTCTAACGGTCAAAGGTCAAGTAACAGTCAACGTCAGTCAAAAGGTCAAAGTCAACGTCTACTGAGTCAAATTGGTCAAGGTACACTGGGTCAGGTCTGGTCATTGAGTTAAACTGATTCAACTCAGTCAGATAATCTGAGTCTATAAGAACAGAGTCAGTCAGACAACTGACTGAGGTGACTAATAGGTCTAATTCTATTTCATCTTCACTTCAGTTGGAAATCTTACAATCTCAACTTTCATTTTAACATAACAACAACATCAATCCATTCATTCTTAAATAAACTTCACAACTCAATTACAAAAATAAACTGAGTTTACCTTGATCTGCATTGCAGGCTTTTACTAATGTCACTGCTAATAGCATAACAATCAACTTCTGCTCTATACATCACAAGCTCACTCGAGTTCAGTTCAACACAACTATTAGATCCCTTACTTACACTTGTATCTCATTTCAATGCTTCAACACTCAGCATAAATCACCAACACTTTCACAATGAACGCCAACAGTTCATTCATACTCTTCATCTGCAATATCTACAAACACCCTTCCATTATAACTATACTCAATTAACATACACGGAATTCAATTCTCATAACATGCAATTTCATTCATTGTACAAAACTATCAGCTGCATCTCCATCTCAACACCAATGACCATATATAATCAAACGGAATCTCAAAACATGTTCAATAACATCATAGCATCCGCAGAACATCACCACAACAACATCAGTCTCTTGTTAACAACGCTACCTACACAAATAACTCCAAATACAATGCAATACATTAAATTTAACTGAACTTCATAATTGAACTTCAAATACAAGCTTAGCCTACCTGCAAAAGCAGTTATAAGCCTTCATAGAGACTGTCCTCAAGTCATATTACTACATCCAAGAACATATCTCTAACTAACAAAACCATCACCAGACTTTATCTGAGAATCCCATACAACAAACACCATTCCAACCTATCTTCAGTTACCAACTCATTTACCTAAATTACAATCTCCATGTGGTTCAGATTCAACTTTACTCCCTGCACCAGAATTTGCAATCATTCTTCAGCATACATTCAACATTTCAACCTATCTTCAGCATACATTCAGCATTTCAACCTATCTTCAGCATACATTCAGCATTTCATTTCAACCACCACAGTCCATCTAAATCTCAACTAAGATAACAAACCTATCACAGCTAACTACCACTGCATCTCTAGAACTCTCAATTCAACCTTTCTTTTCCTTTTCAGTTTCATTATCATTTCTCAGATCCTTGTACTTCACTAGACCATACCTGCACAACAACTCCAATTCCAACCACCCCTGCATCTGTGAACACCAGCACTGACAGATCCATAATTGTGCAATAACACTAGCAATACATACACTCTCTTAATTTCAAACCACTAACTCTCTTTCCTGCCATATCACTTCTTTTACTGAAATCTCTTCTCAGTTCTTGAACAACAACACTATTAACTCAGGCAATTCCGCAAACTCAATTTGAATCCCAACAACAACATCATTATCACTTCAGGAAACTCATAACTCACCTTCATCAACTCAACAAACCTAGCATTCATCTAACTTAGTTCATTCAATATTCCATAATAACACCATCCTTCCTTCTCCCTGTAATTCACATACAAAGAACAAAACTCCAATACCACAACTTCTGAGTCATATCCACATGAACCCATCCCTGAACATCAACATAAACCTAAACTACAACTACATACAGCTCCACTCCATCCCCAAACTCAAGTCTTAATTCCAATAACATCTACAATTCATATTCAGTTTGACACCAAATCAATTCCAACACAGAAACATCACCACCACAACAATCTCAGCAGCACTTCCATTTGCATTAACTCCCTTTAAACAACACCACCACCTTCAATATTTTCCCTGTATTTAATAATACCACAGTAGCCATAACAACAACATCAATTACCTTGATCCCACACCTGTAACTTCAGAATTACCACAACTACAACTCTAAACCAAAATCACAATTTCATTATACACTTACAAAGGAAGTGAAGTTCTCTGGTGGGTTAACGAAATGATAGATGACGTGTCCATTCTACTGCCACATTATCTCATCTGTGGATAAGCTAGGTCCGTGGTTAATTCATGTAATAGCAGTGACGGTCAATTCGATTCTGGGGATTGCATGGTCTGCACTGGATATAAGTTGGAGTTCTTGGGAGAGCAAAAACTTGTTGGTGATCGACTGCAGCTGGAAGAAGAATGGGAGTTTTATGGGGACTGTAGTTGCCTGGCATTGCAACCCAATGAAGATGAATAATTGAAGACCAATGAAGATGAGTGTTACTGAGGACTTGAGTGAATATCAGCTGAGAAAAAGGTGAAGTTTCCATGGTTTTGTGGCTCAGTGAAGCAGTGAACGAGTTGGGGCTGCCGTGGTGTTGTTTTGAGAAAAGACAATACGATGGGTAGAAGGTGATTAGCTGCTGGTGGAGATGACCAGAGAGAAAGGAAGATGGCTGATCAGCAGTTGATGGAGATGGTCGTAAGCAATTGAATCGACTAGTAGTTCTTGAGATGCAGATGGTGGAGAGTTCGATGGATTATGGGGGTTCGTTGCATGCACTGTAGTTGATCGACTGAAGTTGCATGCAATTTGATTATACAACAGCATCAACGGATGGATATATATGTCGTTACCAAGAGAAGAGATTGGTGGTTAGCGCAACAAAGAGCTGGTGGAGACGAAAAGTTCATTGGAAGTTTTGTTGGTTGTTCTAAATGTCCGAAGCAGGTGGTTTGGTAGTTTGTTGGAGATTGATTCGAGCAATTTTGGAGATGGTCACCACTGCTGATCGATGGAAGAAGACGGTGTTGTAAACTAGATGGGATTTGTGAACATTTCAACAAGAACAGCTACAAATGACGTGACTGCAATGAAATTCCGAGGAAGGATGGGTTTTGAGATGAATTGGCTGTTGACTTATCTGAATTCGAGTTTGCTGACATAGTTAGATATGGGAGCTGTGTTTGAGATGGTTTTGTTCATAGGAGATGGTTGCAGGTGATGATGGGATGCGTTTTGAGATGGAGCTGTTGACATGGCGCTGAGAGCAGACGTAGCTGGAGATGCAAGTATTCAATGGACGAATTGGCCGCAAACAAAGTATTCATTGTCGCAGCAGTGGAAGTAATGGTCCGTGTGTTGTTTGATTGCTTTGAGGTACTGTTGGTGCTATCGGTGAATGTGGTTAGAAGTTCAGAGCAAGGAAGTAAGTTGGCACTGTGGCCGAAATGAAAAGAGGAGTTAGAAGTTCAGGGAAAGAGGAATTCAGAGCAAGGAAGTAAGTTGGCACTAGCTCGACGCTGTTGGTGGTTCTTGCATGGACTGAACTTCAGTTCATCTTTAGTAAAATCAGGCGCGAAAGAATGTGGAAGAACGAGCTTAGATGGTCGTGAGAAGATGAGTCTCTGCTGTGGAATGAGCTGTGTTGGACGAATAGAGAATAGAAGTTGGTGTTGTGGCCGACAGTGCAGGTAGGTGCTAAGTGGAATAGCAGTTGCCTGAGATGGTTTGTGAACGACGGAATGGATTGGGCCTGGACTGGGCTTATTGTGGATAGTTGGTGCTCAACCTAAGGGAAAAGGAGAGAGCTATATAATGCAACAGAGACAGAGACTGAAAGGGGGGAGGCTGCAAGAGGCTACTGAGCCGCAACTTGGAGAACATAGAAGAAGGAAGGCCGATTGAAGAGCTGAAAAACAAGAGAATAGGAAGGAGATTGTCTACCGGGTGACGACGGTTAAGGATTTGATTTCTTCCCTCTTTTGGTTATTATTTTTATGGGTTTTAAGAAATCCATTTCGATGTATTGCTAGATTTTATAACTAGGGTTTATTGTTGAAGCCATTTGGGGTATTAGGCTACATTGAATTGTTTATCTAGCAATAGACCATTATGATTTGATTAGATTAATTCTTGAATAATTGTTTATTGATTGATTGCAAAACAAGTTGTTGCTTCACCGGTTTCTTATAACCTTTGTGCATAATTGTTAGGTTCAAAAATATATTTGTCTCGTTATTTGATATTCCATGCTTGGGTTAATTTCTTTGATGGGCTATGCTTAGAAGAATCAAATAATATTTGTGAATCAATATTTTAGTTTCGTATAATTTTCTCGCTAGCGCAATTTGATGGTGCATGCTTTGGTTTAATCTTTTGATGTGTCATGCTTAGGGCGTCCCAGTGATATTTGCGACTCTAGTACCTATAATAGGTGATGTCGATAGAATGAACAATAAACATATATTCATAATTATGTTTCATTTCAGTAATTAAATAGAAATAGTGGTGGATACCAATAAAACACTGGTTACCGATTCTTCCATTGGATTCATTTTTTTACTTTAGTTTATTTATATTTTATTATTTTTTCTGTTTTAAAAACCTATGCGCTTCATTTATAGGATTACAAATATATTTGTCTAGTTATTTGATATCCCATGCTTGGGTTAAATCTTTTGATGGGTTATGCTTAGAATAGCCAGGTATTATTTGTGAACCTTTATTTAGTTTCGTATAACTTTCTCGCTGATGCAATTTGATGGTTCATGCTTGGATATAGTCTTTTAATGTGCCATGCTTAGGGTATACTAGTGATATTTGCGATTCTAATACTTATAAAAGGCGATGTCAATAGAACGAGCGATAAATAATTATTCATGAGTTATGTTTCATTTCAGTAATTGAACAGAAATAGTGGTGGATACGATAAAACCCTGGTTACTGTTTTTCCCATTGATTTTATTTTTATTAGTTTAATTGTATTATTTCGTTTTCATTCTCATTATAAAAATTCAAAAACATTATTGTTGGTTACTCTTAATTGAGATATTGATTACAGTATTTCCACCGCTCCTCGTGGGAACAACCCGTACTTGACTCTTTCTACATTGTAGACGCCATGCGATTGCATTTTATTATATAGGCATCTCCGGATCCTATCACTGTTATTCCTTCACGAGTTGTGAGGAAGCGGGATCTCCAAGAGGGTTCCTCTGCTGCTACTGGGGTACTTTCACCGTTATCTTTATCGCGTGTTTATGTATCCCGTCTTGTGGACTTCGTACTTTTCATTTTGATGCCTTAACTTCTTGCTGATGTGTTTCGTCATATTTCCTTTCCGTTCCTCAGGGTACCTCGCCCCAATCTACTCTTGCTATCGAGACCCCCAAATGCCGCATGGATTTGAATATGGATTCCCTAAACAAAATCCCCTCGTCCAAGAAATATGCCGAATTACCTGCTTCTCCTCCACCTAAGGGTAAACCTTCCAAGGTGCTAGACAAAGTTGTTTCATGTCATATTCCGAAGCCCGCTATGCCGACCCCAGTTATTTCCATGAGTGATTCTCCTACCATGTCATCTCTGGGTCCTGCTGGCGAGACTCAAGGGAAATCTCGAAAGGTTTTCGAAGTGGAGGATCATGCTTATATGCCTGACATGGATTTTTTGAGGAATGCTCTCCTTCTTACTCTTGATGCTCCCTCCGTCCGATCTAATGCTACCGAGTCTCTAATTTTTTTCAGTTCTGATTCTTTCTTGGCTGAGGATCAGTCTTTCATTATGAATTCCTCATCGAACCTTTCTCTTCAACAACATGTTGCTATTATGGCTTTGGTGGGTATTGATGATTTTGACTTTGTTGTTTGCCCGAGTTCTTTTCTAACTCGCTGTATCTCGAAGGAATTTAATCACTACATGGATCAACTCTTTGAAACGAGAGTTGCTCGTGAGAATTTGGAGACTTCTAAAGCTCGGATATAAGAGCTTAAGAATGATCTTTTTGATGAAAGGGAACGTTCTGCTAAGAAGGATTAGAGGATCGAGGATCTTCGCAGTAAGTTCAATCCCTTTTCTATCTCTTCTTTTTCCTTAGTCTTGTGTTTACTATTCTGTTTATTTTCGTCAAGCCCGTTCTACGAAGTGTTATATGGATTATCATGAATCCAAGGCATCTGCTGAAGACTTTCAAGCTGAACAATCGAATCTACTATCCCAAATCAACTGTTATTTATCCGAGAATGAGATTTTAAGTGAAAATTTAACAATATCATATTCTCTGTCAGAGCATTTAGCTAATGAATCTGCCAATAATGAAGAGTTGAACTCTCATCTTCACGAAAAAAAAATGAACGCTTTCTCCTTACTACTTCGCGGAACCTTCATTCTCCATGGCTCAAAATAAACGGTTGGGGAAGATAAAGAAAGAATAATTAAGAGGAAAGACAAATCTGAGACTAAATTTCATAAGCTCAGGAGTGAATATTCTGAATTAGAGGTGGAAAATGGGAAGCTAAGGACTGAGAATATTAGATTTAGTAATGAAAATGATAGATTGAGTGGTGAAATGTCCTCTATATTAGCTCGTATGGAGAGGTTTCAAGGCACGAAGACAGCTATTGTTTCCTCAGCGAAGAAGAAGCATGTTGTCCCCTCAACGGGTGGTAAACTCGTCATAAGGTCTTTTGATGACGATAAACCTACGCCCGACCTTGACAAAGATGAGGATAAATCTTCTCGTGAACTCTACAACTTCCTTGAATCAAAAATATCAAGGCTTGACCATTTTAACCTCGATATTCAGAAAACTTTAAATTCTGTTATTTCGCAGAAAGAAGGTAGTTCTAGGATCTATTGGTTGTTATACTCTGTAATTTATTTCACTAATTCTGTTTCTTACTTCGCTTCCGTTTTTTTGCAACATCTGAAGAAATCTTAAGGAACCAAGTCCTACATCTATCTCGTCAGAAGGAGAATCTTGCCAAAGAGGTGCTCGGCTTTAAGGAAGAAATTTTGTTTCTAAATCAAGACTGTGACAAGATGGAGAAGGATGCTTCTAAAGTTTCCAAATTCACTCGAAAGAATGCCCATGAAGATAAGGTGAAACTCTTCACTAAGTTCTTCGCTTCCCAGGGCATCGCCTTTCCTCCTTTGATTCTCGAAGTCTTCTCCGACGAAGAACATGTTGCCGAAGTTGAAGATGATGATGATGATGATGATGAGACGGAAACTAACGTAGAAGCTGAGAAGCCTAAAAGCGAAGTTCCTCAAGGGGAAATATATGACAATGGTGCAGGTGATGTTAGTATTGATGTTGGGGTTCAAGGATATGGAAATGGTTCTGTTGAGGGAGAAGCTTCCAAAACTGTTTCTATTCGGCAATCTCCTTCGCAGTCTTGATCTCTTTTATCCTGATGACGGCTTTAATTTCTCGTTTCTTTAACACTTTAACTGGGCGCTCCCAAGCTTGGCAGGCATAACAATTATCTTGTCCTCATTTTTTGCCTTAGTATATCAACTTTGTTTAGTTTGCCCGCTTTTAATCTCTATCTCGCTCAATTAACTGCACTTAACATGGTTAATTAACATATCTAATTCGCGTATCTAAATATTGCACGGCAGTATAGCGTATAATGTTAGTTTATGTTGCCTTTAATTCGGAGAATTTCACAATCTCGTAAAATAGTAAGGTATATTATCATTTCGATATATACCATATGGGGTAATTATGGTTTAGTATCTCGGTTTCCGTCAAGTATATTCTTAGCGAAGGACATACTCAAAGAATAACAAATTTGAAAAAGTATATACTTGCCTCTTGTTCTTTGTGAATTTCCAGAGCATTCTTGTAATGTGACTGATAGGCTTTTGGGATTGCCTATATAATAAACCGCAATCGCAATCGCACGGTGTCTAACTAGTAGACAAAGGAAAGTACGGGTCGAACCCACAGGGAGCGGTGGAAATACCAATAATCAATATTCTCAATCAACTATTAAATTAAGCAGGAACAATATTTTTGGATTTTTAGAATTATAAAAACAAAGAAAATAAATTTAACTAATAGAATGAATCCAATGGAAAGTCGGTAACTAGGGTTTTATGGTATCCACCACTATTTCTATTCAATTACTGAAATGAAACATAACTCAATGAATATTTATTTATCGTCAGTTCTATTGGCATCACCTATTATAAGTATTAGAGTCGCAAATATCGCTGAGACACCCTAAGCATGGCACATCGAAAGACTAAACCAAAGCATGCACCATCAAATTGTGTTAGCGAGAAAATAATACGAAATAAATTTTTGGTTCTCAAATAATACCTGGCTATTCTAAGCATACCCCATCAAAGGATTAAACCGAAGCATGGAACATCAAATAAGTAGACAAATATATTTTCCATCCTAACAATTTTACACAAAGGTTATAATAACCGGTGAAGCAACAACTCATATTTTGATAAATCGATAAACAATAATCAAAGATTAATCTTATTCAAATCATAATGGTCTATTGCTATATTTTATTCAATTCAATTCAATTCAAAATGCCTAAAACTCCATGTGGTTTCAACATAAACCCTATCTACAATAAAACTAGCAAGTCATGGCTTTCTCAAAAGCCATAAAAAATGATAAAGAAAATCACAAACTCAACAAACCAGAATCGAAAATGAGAGCGAATCAACTTCAAACCCTGTTCTCTGTGAAACGGCTGTGTAGTAGCCGCTCCTCTCCTCTGGCCACCAGCCTCTCCCACTCTCGATCTTCTTTTCGATTGTTATAGCTGTTGCAAGAGTCCAACAAGACCTAGCAGAATTTCTTAATGGGCCCAAATCCAATACCCATGATTATTTTCAAAATCCGGGCTCCACTGCTGACCACAGCACCAATTCTTAGTTTCGGTTTCCCATCTGAGCATCACGTCCTAAGTTCCTAACTGGATAGATGGAAACAGTCCCGTACAAAGATAGCCATTCTCTACTTGGTTGCTGCACATCACCAGCTTCAGCTGTTAAGCCACAAAATCTCCGTTCAAGCTATCTCCATCCGTTTTAGATTCTAATGAATATGCTTGTTCTCCTGGTAATGGCAGATTAAATCCATCACTCCCTCGATTGAACACAGCGACCATTATATGCCCATCTTCTTCCTCTTCGTTTGTCTTCCCAATCGGCGGCAGCAACATCATGTTGAACCCACTGCATATAATCCATCTCCTAAATCCATTGTTTTCGCAGCACTCTACATCTCCATTCGCATCAAACCTTCTCCTTCGAACACATGATGCCAACTCCATTCATTTCTATTCTTGCAAACACGATCGAAGTCCGATTTATTCTCTGACCATCAACCATCTTTCCTTCTATTCCGGCAGTAAGCTCTTCTTCTTTTTTGTCAAACCATCTTCATCTCGATTCCTCATCTTTCTTGGCAGGCACAGCATCAGTTCTCGGAACAAGATAGCCAGCCTCAAAAACCCTTTCTGACTACTCCCATGACACACAATTCAGTCCATACGTAGCCCATATCCTCAATGATACAAACTCACCAAACTCGAGGCTTATTTTTGTTTGCTGACAATTCTTTCTTCATCGAATCAATACCTGCAATGGACCTATTTCAGTTCTCTGCAGCTGCAAAATCACAGAAAATGCAAACCCATTTCAGCATATATCTGAGCTTCCTTTTCTCGCGCCTCTTTGTTGCGTAGAATCAGCAAAACCTATTTCACTTATGCCTCCAAAGAACCATTATTACAGCCATCATACCCAACACCTTTCTCTTGCGGCCACAGACACTGAGCTTTCCTTCTCAATCTCTAACTGCAGACTCCGAGCAACTCAAAAATATTTTTCATGTCTTCTCCTCCTCCTTTTTCGATTCAAACCCAAAACGAGCTCACTAATTCCCGATTACCCATCTCCACAACTCTGTAGCTTGAATTTGAAGTTGAACCCATTCACGGTACCAAAGGCCCCATATAAATTCAGCCAACATGCATAAACATCAACGGACACAGCCCCTCTTTTGTTCCCGTTCAAGGGCCCTGACTGCAACACTCGTAAACTGCAGTTCAAGACACTGCACCAACTCCTTGATCTCTGTCCGTTAAAATCACTTCACCCATAGGCCACCAACAATTGCCAATAACTCTGCCTGTCCATCTTACTTCATCTTATTCCCAGCTCACCGCAAGACCAGTTGCCATCTGCACCAGCTTCTTGCCATTGAGCACCAACCAAACCATCAATTCGAAGATTGCAGCACCACGTTCTTTACTGACTGGAACCGGCTATACCCATTCGAGAACTGTTCATGTTGACCAATTCCATGCATGTCAGTTTAAGTCTCTTGATCGTTGTGTGTACTGCAGCCTACTGATTTCATCTGCACCCCTACATTAAGTCTTGATCACGCAATAAAGAATTGGTCTCATCGGATACTGTTTCCTTTTTAGTCCACTTAAATGAGAATCATGTGTTGGGCAGAGAAACACACTTCTTTGTGTTGCCATGTTCTAGCATCCGTAGCCAACTTGGTGACTTTGCTGGTGCCACGAGCCAAAATTGGTGCTTTTTACAGCAAACGTTATTTATGCTACCACTTTAACCGATTATTCTCCAGGTAAACGGATTCACTTGTACTTTCTACAAAAGCACTAAAATAGTGTTGTTAGCCATTATCGAGTCCTAGCTAATATAAATATGGGTACAAAATATAGCACTTACGTGCTTATCAGTGACAGATGGTTTGCCTTTCTATATTGCTCATAATTATGTTTCGCGAAGTAAATGCTCAAAAGAATAAAATAAAATTTAAAGTATATACTTGCCTCTTATTCTTTTGTGGGTTTATGCAGCGTACATGTGCCTTTCCTCTTTTCTCTTTTACTGATCATTTGGAGTCTCAGTCTTATCTTTTGTATGTCTCCGCATATATCTCATCTATAATTATATCTCGTCACTTTTGGCTTCTCCCTGCATTGTCGACATTTGAATCATAGCATATTAATACCATTGTATGCAATAGTTCTATTGCAAGCTTTTCTCATTTGACAAAGATTTTTCGAATCCTTATGATTCTTTATCATTATCTCTTGTAATGTATTTTTTGTTCATTTTCTTTTTCGTTTGCTTTGTATTTCATTTATTTCTCTTTTCTTCATATGATTCTTGAGGTCAAGCGGGATCATTTGCTTGCCTCTTGCTTTGCTTTGTATTTTGTATTTTGTTTTTGCCTCACATCTCTCCCCTATCGGCGAGCTATTCTATGAGGGATTAGTTTGCCTCCTAGTTAAGGACTTATTGTCATCTACTGGTAGTTGATTTCTCAACTATTTGAGGAAACTTACCTGCCATGAGAGGGTCTTAACGAGCCTCGTTCTTCTACTTGTTTGCCGCTTATCTTCCCCATGCTTTGTTTATTATCTCGGGGTCTTATTTTGCCTCCTAATTAAGGTCTTATTATGCCCCGACCTGCTGATCAGGTTTTGCGACGAAGTCCAGGCGCTCTTTACTCTTGCGAAGTAAAGATCCATCAACCTCGCCTTATCTCGCTCATTGAGGTCTTATCGAGCGACAATATCACATGCCAACCTATTCCCTTTAATACCATCCCCGTGACATTGCCTTTTTTTTATTTTGTGGTCACTCATCTCTCTAAAGAAGGGTTCTGTCCCTTTATATTCCCCCTGAGTACCTCCTTGCTTTCGGGTTTAGGTATCAGTTATTTCGTGACTTCTTATCCCTTCGCCGATATGGCTCTTGTTTACGAAGTCACACCCTAGGTGAGGTTTCTTTGGGACCGAGTGGAGAAATCCCACCAAGCCATCTGCTATCTCCAATGGTTTCGTTCATACGCCACTTACCGAGTGGTTACCCAATTGGGACCCCCGGCGGATGGGTCTTATTTTTGCCCCTATTTGATGTTACTGAGATTGTCTCATGACGCGCGTTAGGTCTTACTTTTGCCTCTTGCACTGTGTGCGAACTAGGTTGCACGCCACGTGGTTTCAGCCTCCATAAGTAGAGGTTTTATGATCTCCCTGGAGATTTTTTTTTATTTATTTATTTCGTATGTTCTTTATTTCGTGGGTCTTATGTAGCCTCCTAATGAGGTCTTACTTGCCTGCTTTGAGGTCTTATTTCGCCCAAATTATTTCTTTCCTTTTCTTTTCATTCATATCTTCATCTTGTATTTTGCTTTGTTTTGCTTGATGGGCATTTTCATTTCATATCTTGTTTTCTTTTGCTCGATAAACATTTCATTGCATTTTTCTTTTCATCGAGTACAAAGATTCTTCTTTATTTGTATTACATCTTGTTTTTTCTTCGTGAGCACATATGATGGCTAAGGATAATACTTTTTTATGTAGACCGGATTCCACGGATGTTCTAGTCTCCGATTTTTCCTTTCTACTTCGCCGTATATGATATTTCCTTCATCATCTCTGTTTCTTTGCCATTGCAGTCCGCGAGTTCATAAGCTCCATTTCCTACCACTCTTTTCACAATGAATGGTCCTTCCAAAGTTGGTTCCATTTTTCCTCCAGGTCCCTTTTGATAAGGCGGTATTTCCCGCAAGACTAGTTCCCTTGGAACGAAGCTCCTTTCCTTCACCCATTTGTTGTATTCACGAGATAATCTTAGGTGATAGTTTGTCATATGTTGTAGAGCCATTTATCTGTTCTCTTCGAGGTCATCCAACTTCGATAGGATCATGTCCGAGTTCTGACCTTTTTTCCATGCCTCCTCCTTAGTTATAGGGAACATAATTTCAGTGGGTAAAACTGCATCTACCCCATATGCCAAGTAGAAATGAGACATCCCGATTACTTCCCGTCTTGTTGTTCTATATGACCATAGTACCTTTGGGACTTCTGCGCACCAATCATGTAGTTTTCCTTCTAGATTCGTTTTCTAAGTGGATGTTATTGTTTTGTTTGTCGCCCCTGCTTGTCCAATGCTATGTGGATATAGCGGAGTTGACTTTCCCGATTGTATCTTGAATGTATTGAATAACATGCTCACATTCTCTCCCTCGAACTGCTTCCCATTATCTGAGATAATTTGTAGTGGAATGCCGAATATACAAATTATGTGTTCGAGTATGAAATCATATACATCACCAACTCGTGTATTCGTTAGGGGCTTCGCTTCAACCCACTTCATGAAATAATCTGTTGCCACTATTAGATATTTTCGTTGCTGACTTCCCGTGACAAATGGTCCCACAATATCTATTCCCCAAATGGAAAACGGCTATACACTTAAGATGGAGTTTAAGCTTGTTGATGGCGCATGTATGTTCTTGCCAAACCTTTGACATGCCTCACACCTCGTTGCAATATTCTTCTCGTCTTTGTGCATGTGCGGCCAAAAGTATCCCTTCATCTTGGTTTTATAAGACAAAGATCATGCTCCACTGTGATTCCCTGCGTCACCATAGTGTATGGCTTTCATGATTTCTATGCCTTCTTCTTGTGCCAAGCACCGCAGTAGTGGACATAGGAATGATCTTCCATACAGAATTCCTTCTCGCAGTTTATAATTCGTGGATCTCCCTTTGATCTTGTGTGCCTCAAATCTGTCACGAGGTAGCTCTCCTTTCTCCAGATATTTGTGAATTGGAGTTCGCCAATCCTCTTCCTTTAACACGTCAGGTATGCTCGCGTCTTCAATCATTAAAATTTCTTCACACACCCCCCCCCTAATTCGTTAGTTACTGATGGATGCATTAATCGTTCAATTCAGATGTATTTCTCCGAAGGATCTTCAATCATTGATGCTATGAAGGCTAAGGCGTCTGCGTGCCTATTATTGTCTCTACTCACTTTCCTCCAGATTATATTTGGTATTTTCTTTGAGTACTCTTTCACGAATTGTATATATCTATTCATTACAACATCATTCGCTTGATATCTTCCTTCTATTTGCCTGACCACCAGTTGTGAGTCACTGGTTATTCTTACTTCGTTTAACTCCATTTCGATAGCTAGTCTCAAAGCTTGTATGACATCTTCATATTCTGTTTCGTTGTTAGTCGCCTTATACTCCAGCCAGAAGCAAAATACCATTCTCGCCCTTACTGGCGAAGTAAATACAATTCCCATTCTTCCTCCTGCGTTGTTGGATGCCCCATCAACAAATATTTCCCATCCTCTCGGGTGATTTTCTTTCAGCAAGTTTGTAGGATATGGGCGATCTTCATCTACATCCAATATTTCTTCCACTCCCTCGTCTTCTTCTAACGGGAATTCAGCTGGAAACTCTGCGACTATGTGTGACTTTGTATTTCAACCCAAATTGGTCAATTCGGGTATTCTATCTCTCAAATCGCCCCACTCTCTTCGTGTTTTTCATAGTTGATTCTATTGGGATTCGAGTTAGGACCTTGATCTTGTGAGTCTGAAAGTAAGTTCGTAACTTCTATGATGAGTATACTAGATCTAGTATCAGTTTTTCAATCTTTAGGTAATTTTTTTCAGCCGCATTGAGGGTCTTGCTGATATAAAATATTGGATTTTCAACACCTTTATCTGATCGAAGTAGCACTGAGATTATTGCATTTGGTGTAGTTGTGAGACAGATCAGCAACTCTTCGTCTGGTTCTAGTTTATGGAGAATTGATAAGTTGATGAGGTGTTCTTTAATATTTTACAATGCCTGCTCACATTCTTGTGTCCATGCAAATTTATCTCCCTTCTTCAAAATATCAAAGAAATGCTTGCATTTATCCGAAGATCTGGAAATAAATCTCCCCAATGCCGCTAATTGTCCGTTTAATTTTTGCACGTCCTTAACTTTTTCCGGTGAGGGCATGTCTAGTATGGCTTGAACCTTGGTTAGGTCTACTTCGATTCCTCTTTTGGACACGATATGCCCCAAGAAATTCGCTGACTCTACTCCGAACATGCACTTCGCAGGATTTATTTTCATCTTATACACTCTCATTTCCTCGAAGATTTCTTTCAGATCCTCAATATGATCCCCAGATTCCTTAATTTTTACCAGCATATCATCGACGTATACTTCTAGTTTTGTGTGTACCCACTTAGCAAAAATCTTATCGACCATTCGCTGGTATGTAGCTCCTGCGTTCTTCAACCCGAAAGGAATTTTCGTATAATAGTATAATACCCTTGGGGCGAAGAAGGCTGTATGCTCCTGATATTCCTCTGCAAGAGGTATCTGATTGTAACCATAGTAACCATCCATCAGCGTCAGTCGTTTGTACCCGGATGCCTACTTCATCATCTAAGGTATGTTGGGTAAAGGGAAATTATCCTTCGGAGAAGTAGTATTTAAATAGTTGAAGTCTATACATATTCTTATCCCCTAGGTCTTCTTCGACACTATTACCATATTAGCAATCCAAGTTGGATACTTCGCAGGTCTTATTATTCTCGAGTCCAGCATCTTCTGCAATTCTTGCTATATTTGCTCATGATAAGCAGTTGTTATCTTCCGTATTTGTTGCCTTATAGGCTTGATTGTTGGATTTAGATCCATTCTATGGCAGGAAATTTTTGGATCTATTCCCGGTATCTCGTTCATGTTCCACGCAAAGATATCGAGATACTCCTTTAACAGCTTTATCAATCTTTCTTCTTCGTCCATCTCCATCTTCATCCCAACCTCACCACCTTTGCCTCTTCTTCACTACCCAAATTTATCTCCTTCTTGGGTTCAACTGCGGCGAAGTTCATGATTGGCTCTCCGAGTGGGGATAGTTCCTTTAATTGCTATAAGGGCTTATCCTTGTCCTCGGGAATTTTTCTTGGTATAGCCCATCTTTCTTTTGATTTGACCATGTATATCATTAATTTTTTTTCTCTTTTTGCCTCCAGCACCCTTTTCTTCTGCTCTTTCTTCCACCTCAGATTCTCGTCATAGTTATGCACATATTTTTCGTTGCACTCCATGGCATCTTTCTGATGTCCCTTTATTTCATCGATCCCACTTGGCATTGGGAACCGGATGGCTTGGTAGTAAATTGATGTTATTCCTTTGATCCCATGTTTCCATGATCGCCCAATTAGAGAGTTGTAAGGGGACTCTACATCCACCACACATACTATTACCTCGATCTCTAGCTCTCCTGCGAATATTTTTACAACCAACTCTCCTCTCGGCTTTGATGCCGCTTCGTTAAACCCATATATGTTGTATGTTGATGGTACCAAGTCTGAGTCTCGGTAGACCATTGTTTTGAAGGTATGATAAAAGATAATCTCCACCGAACTTCCCGTATCCACCAAGATTTTGTCTATCGCCCATATTCTCTTCTTCCTCGCAGCATTATCTTCCCACTTCGTGTACTCTCCGAAGTTTAAGTTTATCACCAATGGGTTTGTGTGTGAAGCTCCTCCTTCTGGTGCATCTTCTGCTGAGAAAGATATTGCTCTTTTGTGCCATTCTTCCAATGGACCCTTCTTTGCACTACTAAATATTTCGTTTCCTTCGAAATCTCTTTTGTGAACTCTTTTTAGTACATTATCATGATAATTTTGTATGTTTTTCCCAGAATGAATTATAGATTTATAATTTAACCTTTGAGTTCCTCTATCAATTTCAATTATGTATACTTGTGTTTGATTTTGATCGTTCTTCCGAGATGGTGGTGGTGGTAATGGACCTGGATTCGCCAGAAAATGCTTCAGTTTCCCCTTTTCGAATAGACGAAGTATCATTCGTCGGATATTTCTACAGTCATTCGTGCGATGTCCATGAAAACAATGATATTTGTAAAATTCACCGCTTCTTGTGCTTGGCAATGGTTCCACCCCGAAATTAGGCTGTGGAGGAATTTTCTCGGTTAAAACAATAGCTTCACATATCTTTTCAACTGACGTGTTAAGTTCTGGTAGTGTTACATCTTCAAATGGGGGTCTCCTTTCCCCACTTCGCTGGGCTGGGTTATATCTTCGTTAATTCCTCGAATTGTCACCTAGAGACTCATAATTTCTTTGCCTTGAATCGTTATACCTCGGATGTTAGTCGATACACTCCTGATCTCCACTAGACACTACTACCAATTTTGCGAGAATGGTGGTTAACGGTTCAGCTTCCTCGTATAGTGCGTCATTGTCTATTGTATTTTCCACCCTTGGTAAAAGACGTGAACTTCCTTCCTTGGGTTATACCGGAACTACTTCGTTGTCTTCCCTATGTTTTTCTTCTAGCGCTACATACTCCTCATGATACTCTCTTAGCTCGTTTATCGTAATTGAATTACGGACTATGAATATCTGAGTATGCAAGAGATCAGTCGGAATCAAAGCATTCACGAATGCTAGGATGAAATTCCTCTCATCTACTCTCCCTGCGAGTTCATTGCATATTGTCCTCCATCTCGTTATCAGACTTCTCAATCTTCCCCTGGCTTCCTCCTAAGATTAAATAAAGTTTCAATCCTCGGCCTTAGAGAGTTATTGCTTATGTAAGTTGTTAAAAATATTCTTTGTAAATCTCTGAATGATGAAATCGATCCCTCAGTCAACCCGTCAACCCATCAAACCACTTTGACGCTTCCCCAGTTAAAATGACAGGAAAGTATTTACATAATACAACCTCGTACTCCTCCCACTGCATCAAAGAAAGAGTATATTGCTTCAAATATTGCACTACACTCCCTATTCCATCGAATGTTCTTCTGAAGGTTGGTAACGAGCATCTTCCTGGAATTCTTGCCTCTAGTATTTCGCGTGAGAATGGGGATCTGCCTGCCTCTGCTATTGCTTAAGCCAACTGTACTCGTCCTCCTCTCCGCGAGTTGTTAATCATTGACCTAATATCATGTAATTCATCCAAAATTACTTGATCGATTTCATCCCTTCCTCCATCTCTTATACGCCTCCTCCTTCTTCTATCTCGCTCATCATCTTCTTATCTTCTCTCTTCTTCCTTCCTTCTTCTCTCTTCTTCCTCGTATCTTCTTTCCTCCTCCCGTCAATCTTCTTCATGATGTCTCTACTCCTCACGAAGTCTTTCTTGCTCGCACAATTCTTGTTCCTAACGAAGTCTTTCTTGTTCACGAATTCTTTCCTCCCCACGAGTTATCTCTTCCTCGAATCGCCTCCTTTGATTCTCCCACCTAGTTTCTTCTAGTGCTCTTCTCTGTCGCCTTTCTTCGCTGCTTTCTCTTTGGCGTCTCCTCCTTCGTTATCTTATGTCATCTCTTTGTTCCTCCTCCGGTATTCCTCCCCCTTGGTGTACGTTTCCGCCTGCACCTGCTTCACCTCGTGGGTCATGAACATTCCTTTCTTCGTTGAGTTTGTGATTTTGCTACATCAGAACTTCATTCTGCCTCATGAGTATGGTTCTTTGCTCCATCAGAGATATCTCTCTTTCTATTTCTAGACGCAGCACATCCCTGATCTGTTCCAACGTCATGTTTTCTTCATTGATATTCTCTTCTCTATTTCCTTGTACAGGCCCTTCCTCCATCTCCATTTCAGTGTTAGCGGTATGGATCGATCCTTCCCGATAACGATCGTCATCTCCCTGTTGAGACGCACCTCGTCTTTCTCCCCTGTTTAATGTTTCACCTCTCTCCATTCTTCCTCATATTCTCTCCGCTAGACGTAAACTCCTTCTTGATGCAATGATATGTTGTGCTCGTTCCGTTATTCTTGCCATAAACAGTCTCCGATATTAGTTTTTATTCTCCGATTTACCGACACCTTTTTTTTTTTTTACCAGTCCTAACTTGTTTACTCCTAAGATGACCAGATCTCAGATCTGCTCTTTTCTCTCAACACCACTATAATTTCTAAGTTTCTAACTTCTAGCTTTATGAAAGAACAACTCACTAAATGATTTTTTGATGAAAAACTTTGAAGGTGATTACAACTCTCTCAATCTATCCCAGGTGAGAGTAAACTCTCAACATGAGATCCATGTTTCTGGGCGCCAAAATGTAACTACAGAAAATCCATAGTTACACCCACTTACTAATTTGAATAACACAAAGGGTTAATCACACAATGAGATGAAAACGAATCTTTATTTCACTTAGTTAATTAATGAGGAATTACAAACTCTTCAAGAACACTCACAAGAACCCTAAGCTATCTCTCTTAACAATAACTCTCTTACCTCCCAAAATGTTCCAACCCCTTACAAAGTGGGCTAAGTCCTCTATTTATAAGGGAAAATACATAATGGATTACAGCTCGTTTTACTTCGCCAGAAGTCACATGACTCTACTATTTACTTTGCTCGTTCTATTTTTGATAAAGTTTTTGCTTCCTTTTCGCCTTAAAGTTCGGTTGTTGTCAGGGACAGCTGTCCCATTTCTTGTGTAACAATCCACACTTCGGGTCTTCTACTTCGCACACTCTTCATTTTCTTACGTAAAAATCCACACTCCAGTTCTTCTACTTCGTACACTCTACCTTTTCTTGAGTCACAATCCACACTTCGTATTCTTCACTTCGTATATCCTACTCCCTTCGCAGGTGTCTTCCTGAGCAAGACACCGTTATCTCGTCGATTTATACTTCGTTAACTTTAGATGTGACTTCGCAGATCTAATGTATGTTAAAGTAAATATGACACTTGATTTGACTCTTCACTGACATTTCCCTGCGAATTAGTGAATAATATTTCGTATGAAGATTTACTTCGCCGCCTTATCCAATCTCGTTCGAACACGTGGCGAGTAGGTTTTCTGCACCTACACTACCTGAGAATTGGATTAAAATTAATACAAATGGAGCATGGAATCTGGACTCTAGTAATGGAGGAATGGGTATAATTATTAGGGATTCGAAGGAACCATTCATATATGCTGAATTAACAAACCTAATTTGCTACTCAGCAGAAGAAGCAGAAGTGAAAGCAATTAGAAAAGCTCTAATGGTAGCTTTTTTGAAGAAGGAGAAGAATGTTATTGTAGAGAATGATGCAACCGGAATTGTTGAACAGATTAACAAGAAGATCTTCCTTGGTGATTACCACACACATTCCATCTTTGAAGACATGAGAATCCTAAGTCAAAGAATTATTTTACTCCCATTTGTCTATGTAAACCGTAGGGCTACATGAACTAGCCCAATGGGCTAAAAAAATGTAAGTCATATGGTGTAGTCCGTCCCACTTGTTTGGTTAATATCATTCATTTGTGCTGACCATAAGATAAAAAAACTCTTTATTGGTAGACCAAACTAACCTGAGACCACCTAAAAAAATACCAAACTGACCTGGGACCACCTAAAAAAAAATACCAAACTGAAATTTCCCCTTTAAAATATATGTTATGGGTATGTGCTGCTCAATATTTTGGTGAAGTCCACTTTGGAGTCTGTTTACATCGTTCATGTAATATACGCACACAGCGAAAATTTATTCACCATTTTCGAATACATTGTTACTTGAATCTACATAATCCAAGGATTCCGAGCAACATATAAACAGAAAAGAAAACACACACATTTTACACCAAAACACATTCAGCGTTGTATTCCGTGAACACAAGGAATAGTACACATTTTACTCCAAAACGCGACAACAGCAAGTACATCCGATGGGACTACCTTGATTAGGAAGAGTACACAAGATGCCTTGTATCATCACAGGTGGACATGGAGGTAAAAAACATTGTTCCTGTAACCACAAAGTTCACTGAGGGAAAATCTCCCCACAAAGTGTTGCACATTCGTCGCAACTTGGAGGAAAGCTGATTTGCTCAATACTTCCTTGATTTCCCTCGCACTGTTGGACAAATGTTTGAGAAAATGTTTGAGCATGCCCCGTCTCTACATTTACAGACACAATTAGCACAAACATTTTTATAAAGATATGGCGTGCATTATATATATATTGATCGACAAAGAAGAAATATAATGATCTAAATTTAGCAATATATATTACTTACCGGAGTAGGTAGAAAGGACAATCAAAAGAAAACCAACCAAGAAAAGAGAACTATCTCTTGGATCCATGATAGATACGATGGATATCAATGTTTTGATGATGGATGAAGCACAATGTGTATATGTGCTTCAATTTATAGTAGCTCCAACTTCCAACTAATGATGAAGATGTTGTTCTCAAGTGTGCTCAACCAATATTTCTTAAGAATAATCAATATAACCTAATGAATATGATAACTAAAATAATTAAGGAAAAAAAACAAAAAAAGTCTACTTCTTAGAATGATTCTTATAGCAATTCACATTTAATTAATCCAGCAAATCAGAAAAATCTTTTTATAATTTTTTAAGAATTCAAAAAACTCTATTAAATTCTTTATACAACTCAAAAAATCTTTGAAAGTTCAATAAAACTCGAAATCTCTTAAAAAATTTAGGTAATAAAATATTTTAATTATATATACAATTTAATTTAGAAATTCTAAAACTCAGAAAAAGTATCATCTGGCAAAAAAATTGTCGGAAGCCGAGCAACAAGCTGAGCTCCAACCCCTTTTGAATGACCACTCCTAATCTATGAAAAAGAAAATCTCCCGCACGCGCATTGGCATCATAACTAGCAATATAGTTACGTAAGCGTTTAAGAAAAATCGTGGTATCTTCTCCAAGCTCTCCCAAAGTGGTGAAGGCAAGTACCCCAAAACCATAACCCTGAGCCGTACACTTCTCCAAGTACTTGGCATTTTTCTTAGTAACAGCATTCTTGATAGCAATTCCTGGTGAAAAGGTGCGAACCCCACCTCCAGTGAAGGGTGAAACTCCAGTCACATCAAAACACATGTCACGACCATTTTCCTAGTTAAGCACGAGAATATCTGCCGGTCTCATAGCAGTCCCATTATTGGAAAGAAGACCCAAATCAACTTCTTTCCTAGCTAGAACACCTGCACGATAACATATGTCACCGATAGTATCACGCACCAAATCATGTCTAAACTTTAGGCCCACTTCATTGGCGCAATGCAAGGCATGATCTCCAAAAGGATCCATATCCCTTTTGCAGAAGGGGCAAGCACCATCTATCTCGAATAAAGGGATCCCAAATCTATACTTGAGCACTGCACTAAATTGACACTAAATTGCACTACAGCGGTGCATGACCTCCCGTCGTGCAATCAAGTTAGTTTGTTGAATAAAGTATGCTATACTTACCCTAAAAATAATAACATATTGATTTCGCCGGCCAACAACGTGCAATTCAGTCTTGCCAGCCTTTTTAGAATCAACACGAGTAACACGAAAGTGCAGATTTTACCCAGTAACTGCATGCCAACTACGTTCTTATCAGTTAGCATGTGTAAGTGGAACATAGAAAATGGCTAAGCATGGTAGTTCGCGACCATCTAATTTTGGCAATTTATAAAGCTTATCAGAAAGGTAAACACTCTGGAGGTTCCATTCAGTAATAAGTATTTTATAAAGCTTAGCAGAAAGGCAATTTATATCCGAAATCAGTAAGTATTTTATCAAACGGACATGTTAAATTCACTCTTTTTTCCATCATATTAAAGAAATAAACAAAAATAAAGAATTCACACTCTTTAAAAGAGTTTGCACTTAATTGGCATTATTTCAATAAATACAACCCGGTAAGACCTTCCATGTTATTGCATTTATAAATTACTCTCAAATTCTTGATCTCTCTTTTCAAATCATCATAGCTATCTTTCAGAGGTTTTGTAACATTATGGAATTGCATCTTCTTCTACTCATTTATGCCTCTTGTCTCTTGGTGAGCTTACTTACCTACGTACAAACATTTTTGATTTTGATACAATATCTAGAATTTTATAAGTTTTTTTCCTTTCTTTCTTACGATGAGATGTATGCCTGCATTTGTGTTGCAAGCAGGGTCGAGTTTTAGGAAACCATGCTGCTCCTCCTCTTCCTTCTGAAATCTTCTGGAATCAAAAGCTGCCGAACACTCCTATGCCAGCTATACTTCATGAGCTCTTGCATCCTGCAGCTGGTTTGATTCGCGACCTCACCTGGAAACTCACGTAGACCAAACAATTATTACTCTTAAGAAAAATAAAATCGAAACATTAATATACATTATTTCTTTGATCACCCAAGATTACATACTAGCCTGGTTAAGTCAAAAAAGAAAATTTTACTCCACCGAATACTTAATTCTCTTCTTAGTTCTTAATATTCTTGAAATGTCTTTTTGGTTTGATAACAGATCAACAAGGAAAGCCATCAACGCGCACAAACACTATTTCGGCACAGGCAAACTTCCGAAAATACTCAAAAAAGCCGCCTTTGCAACAGTTAAGCATCAGCAAATACATAAAAACCCCGTCATCTCAACAGTTAAAGCTCAACAACTACTCCACGCATCTCGGAAAAAGCACCATTCCAAATGACGATGCTGCAACCAAGAGACAACTCCTAGATAGTCTAGGCGCGTCGCTCTTCTTTTTAGAAAAGGATTTATACCCCGGAGCAAAAATGAATTTGCACTTTGTTGTAACTACTGATAGTGGGACTACTTTCTTACCAAAAAAGCTGGCTAAGGTGACCCCATTCTCCTCCAGTAAGTTGCCAGAAATCTTAAACCAGTTTGCTATTAGTCCAAACACAGAAGAAGCTGCAATTATCAATGAAATTATCATGGATTGTGAAGAACCATCTATAGAAATTGAAGAGAAGTACTGTACAACATCACTGGAATCACTAGTTGAATACGGTACTTCCAAATTCGGGAAAAATGTTAATGTATTGACCACGGAAATTTCCAGTGATAAAGCGCAGAGAACACGAACGAGAAAGCAACAATATGTAGTGAGCTCGGGAGTAAGACAAATTGTTAGTGATAACTTGGTTGCGTGCCATAGCCTTCCTTATCCGTATGCAGTTTTCTTCTGTCATGCAACTTTAGCACATACAACACGAGGTTATATGGTTCCTTTGGTCGGTGCGGATGGGTCGGAAATCAAAGCCACGGCCGTTTGTCACAATGACACCACGAAATGGGACCCTAACCATGTAGCTTTCCAAGTCCTCAATGTTAAACCAGGTACTATTCCAATCTGTCACTTCCTTACTGAGGATAATATTGTCTGGGCTGGCTAGAATGAAGAAAAGTGAAGGGTTGTATTTGCTGTTTGATCTATTTCTTTAGGTTATTATGCTGGTACGTTTGTTAGTACGTACCAAGTTTGCTGTAAAATCCAATGAAATAAGTTATGTTTATAGTTTCTCTCGACTTGGGAGTTTGATTACACCCGAATGAAGTTAATCATTGTTAGCTTGGTTTTCCTTAGAGATATCCTGTATCGAGTCCCCTCGCATATAACTGTGTTTTGCAAAATTTGCAAAAAAGAGCTCGCACAGTTGGTCAAGGGTGGGGAGGGCGAACTACAGGTCATGGGATCAAGCCCTCCTCACCGTACGAGAGATGGCAAAAAAAGAGCTCACACAGTTGGTCAAAGGTGGAGAGGGCGAGCTACAGGTCATGGGATCAAGCCCTCCTCGCCGTACGAGAGATGGGACTTGTGACTTGCTATCTACCTTTGACCAACTGTATTTGCCAAAAAAAACATAACGCTGAGTTCTCACTCTTGTTTTCTCCCTTGGCAATATATCTTCGCAAACTTCCTTTCTCTTCTTTTCGTTCTCTTCTTCACAGATATTTGTCGTATGGGATTAACACATATTTCTACACATTAAACTCAACTTTCCTGTGCGATCATCTTCGTCCAACTCTGCGATGGAAAGCAAACCCAACTAAAGCTCTTAACTAGAAAAGCAAGAATAAACAATGGAAACAGATACCTCTTTATCAAATCCGTGAAGATATTATAGCTCTCAACAAATCAACTCTTTGGTGACTAATCAACTCTTTGAGACAAGAGTACGACGAAGAAATTCCAATGACCAACCTATTCGCCTCAACAACTTGACAACAAGGATAGCTCATGTGCCAATAGCTATCTGCCTTCTCATAGCGAGCTAAGTAAATTTTCCATCGCACAATATTTTCGCAAAAATTTATTTTCCATCGCTCAAGATTTCCGCAAAAAATTATTTTCCAAACGTTTTCCATTACATACATTTTCATAAATAATTTTCTTTGCATACTTTTTATACACATAGATACTAAATTACGAAGCTTTAATATTTTTAGCATAGCATACAACTATACATTACTTTGATGAGTAACTAATAGAATTATAGCACCAGAACTTAAGAGAAGAGGAGATTGGTTTAGTCGACACAATTGTGAAGACTCTGGAAATCCATTTATATAGATGTAGACTTACATAGGATATGTATCATTCCTAACTATCAGATCCGATTAATCCTATACAAGATAACTATTTGACTGATTACATCGCTATCTCAAATACTGATCTAGATTACAGATGGAAATATGTACAAGATAAAGATATGGTTGTTAACTTGTTATGCTATTTACAAGGGAAGTATATCGTCAGGTGAAACTGAAAAGATACGCTATTGAATTGAATATACGATATACTTCATTACCCCCCTCAAGATGGAGTCGGAGGAGAAACGTCGAGAAGACCCAGCCTGCTTGTTAAGCGTTTCAGTTGGTCTGCACCCAAAGGTTTGGTGAAGAGGTCGGCAAGCTGATTTGGTGAGGTAACATGAGATGGGTTGATGAAGCCAGACAACACCCTTTATCGAATAAAATGACAATCAATTTCTATGTGTTTCGTCCGTTCATGAAAGATTGTATTTTCAGCAATGTGAATAGATGCTTGATTGTCGCAAAATACGGGGATCGGTGAAGAAATTATAATGCATAGATCCTTAAAAAGATAAGAGAGCCATTGTAATTCAGCTGTAAGATTAGCTAGAGCGCGGTACTCTGCCTCCGCAGAAGAGCGCGAGACGGTTGTTTTTTCGATTTCCATGAGATTGGGCTATCACCCAACATCGTAAAATAATCGGTAGTAGAATGTCTTGTGATGGGACAACCAGCCCAATCAGAATCCGTGAAACCCCGTAGAGTTAAAGAACTTGAAGACGATAGTAAAATTCCATGACCAATTGTCCCCTTCAAGTATCGCAAATGCGAGTTGCTGCATCCATATGAGATGAGCGAGGAGAGGACATAAATTGGCTTAAGTAAGTGACTGAATAACAGATGTCAGGACGCTTCACTGTGAGATATAAAAGACGACCAATAAGAGGTCGAAATTTTTTAGGATTATCAAGTGGGACACCATCTGTAGGGAGAAGTTTGAGATGTTGTTCCATTGGAAAAGCTGAAATGCGGGCATCAGAAAAACCATAATCTTTCAAAATGTCACAAACATATTTGCGTTGGCATAGAAGTATACCTTTAGGTGATCTTGAAACTTCAAGACCTAAAAAATATTGAAGACGACCAAGATCCTTGATAGAGAATAACGATGCAATTTTGGCTTTGAAAGAGGAAATGACTGAGTCGCAATTCCCAGTAACAATAATATCATCGACGTATACAAGAACAAAAAGAGAAACAGGTCCACGATGATAAGTAAAAAGTGAATAACCAGCAACAGATTGGGAAAAACCTTGACTGAGTAAGGCAGCGGAAAACTTAGCAAACCATTGTCTAGAAGCTTTTCTAAGGCCATAAATTGATTTATGAAGACGACATACCTGAGTATCACCAGGAGTAGAGAAGCCCGGTGGTAATTGCATATAAACTTCTTCTAACAAATCACCCTGAAGAAAAGCGTTGTTGACATCCATTTGTGAAATCGACCAGCCCTTGATTGAAGCAATGGATAATAATGCACGAACAGTGACTAGCTTAACAACAGGAGCAAATGTGTCGTGAAAATCAACACCTTTCTGTTGAGTATAACCTTTAGCTACAAGGCGGGCTTTATAGCGCTCAATAGAGACGTCCACATTGTACTTAATTTTATAAACCCATTTACAACCGACAACGGTCTTATTCGGGGGTAGATCTGTTTTAGACCAAGTGCCATTTTGTTGTAAAGACCGATATTCCCTTTTCATTGCAATGCACCAAACAGGTAATTTTAGCGCCTCTTTGAAATATTTAGGCTCTTTATTGGTGATAACATTAGTTAAGAAGGTCCGATGAGAATTGGAAAATGCTTCAAATGATACATAATTAGTTAATGGTGAAGAATTGGATTGAGTGCAACCAACAAAGGAGCAAACATAGTCATCCAAATATGGTGGTTTAGTTTTGTTCCGTACTGGACGGTCATGTATAGATTCATGGGGTGCTGGTGTAGCAACTGTTGGTGTTGGATAAATGGAGTTTGTATTAGTAGGAATGGAAGACGTGTCACCGGTAGAAGGAGTTGTTATGTTTGTTTGGCTTGGGGTTTCCTGAACATGTTGTGATGTTATAGGGGAAGACGGCTGGACTAGGGAGTCAACTGGAGTGGTTGACAATGAGTTTGGATCATTAGATGTTGAGCCTTCCATACATTCTAATGTATTTATCGGTAAAATTGGAGGTGTTGTATGTGTTGTAGGTGGAGTATAGACTAATGGGATCGTGGTAGGTGTTGTAGGAGTAACATTAGAATCTAAACAGGAGAAATACGAATCAAAAAAAGAAGGTGTTAAAGAAGAGTATGGTATTTGTGTACTAGCTGAAATATCAGCGTATGGAAATTTGGTTTCATGAAATGTTACGTCACGAGAGACAAAAGTCTTTTTAGAATGAAGACTATAAACTAGATATCCTTTGTATCCATAGGGATAACCAACAAAGATACAAGGAATAGCACGATCGTCAAATTTATGTTTAATAGAAGTATTACGAGCAAAACATAGACATCCGAAGACCTGGAGATATGAGTAGTTTGGAGGAGTTTTTAGAAGCATTTCATGAGGTGACTTATTGCCCAAAACAGGTGTAGGCATTTTGTTTATGAGAAATGCAGCAGTAAGAAGACATTCTCCCCAAAATTGGAGAGGTAAAGAAGCTTGGATACGTATAGCTCTAGCAACATCCAAAAGATGTCGATGTTTCCGTTCCACAACACTGTTTTGCTGGGGTGTGGCGACACAAGATCACTGGTGTACAATACCATTTGAACGGAACCAATCTTGTAAGTCATTTTGTAGAAATTCAGTTCCATTGTCGGAACGAAAGCTTTGCAAGTTTGGAAGAATAAAAGTACGAGAACCTGTTTTAATAGAACGAACAGGTTGCATGTATTGATTCATGACGTGATGGAAAAAATATTTCAAAAATTGGTTTAGTCGACACAATAGAATTATAGCACCAGAACTTAAGAGAAAAGGAGATTGGTTTAGTCGGCACAATTGTGAAGACTCTGGAAATCCATTTATATAGATATAGACTTACATAGGATATGTATCATTCCTAACTATCAGATCCGATTAATCCTATACAAGATAACTATTTGACTGATTACATCGCTATCTCAAATACTGATCTAGATTACAGATGGAAATATGTACAAGATAAAGATATGGTTGTTAACTTGTTATGCTATTTACAAGGGAAGTATATCGTCAGGTGAAACTGAAAAGATACGCTATTGACTTGAATATACGATATACTTCATTAGTAACACTCGTCACAAAGAAGAAGGGCAAAATAATACCTTTCTCAACAGGGCGCGCTAAGACCCAACAAATAAGAAAAGGGCACTCCAAGACCTCTTGGATTGGTTGATAAGAGACCATATGAACAAAAGAAGAAAAAGGCAAACATAAAACTTTATATAAATGGAAAAATAAGATCTCTTCAACAAGCGAGTAAGACCTCATTAGGAAGCTGATAAGGCCAAAATGTATTTAAAACCACTATTTATGGAGGCTAGGTACCCAATGACATGGCGTGCACTGGTGCACAGTACGCAAGAGGCACAACCACGTACAACCTTTCGCGTGTCACATTGTGAGAACCCTACTAACATAATCATGCGAAAAAAGTAAGTTATGTCCGTCAGAAGCCGTTGGGCAAACAACCCGACAAAATATTTCTGGCAGGGGTGTAGAAATATGACCAGGGCGCCAAGGTACACGGTTAAGTTACAAGTGCCCGGGACGTCTGAAGCATTTTCGGTCATTACCGTTTGGAAAGTCCCGACTACGATACACTCGGTCCCCAAGAAACTCCCTAAGGTGTGATCTCGTAACCAAGAGGCATATCGCCGAAGGGATAAGAGGTCTCGAAAAAAAATTGATTGTTGGAAAATCTGGATGGGAGGAACCCAGCTGTATCAGTTAGGGGTATGATTCCTTAAAGGGGCAGTCAAGGGGAATATAAAGAGATGGCATCCTCCACTAGGGATCTGAGTGACCATAAAAGGCGACAATGTTGAGGGGTTATTACTCATGGGAGTATTTAGGCCCACGATATTATTGTGAAATGAAATCAATAAGTTATTCATATCAGGTTATGCAGTAACTTTGGTAAGCATAACATGTCATGCATCTGCATATATAACACGTTATGCGCATTTAATTTATGCTGCATAACATGTTATTTAGATTATTTTCCTTCATAACATGTGTTTTTTTCTACAGAATCTGTTGTCCAAACATGAAGGAATGTAAATGCATACCAGAGACTTTCCTTTTCTTCTTAGTAGCGTCGTTCTTTGCGTTGGTTCTCGTCTCCTTTGGTTATTGGTCACCATCAATTTCTCCTTTTTCCTCTTCTAGGTTATCCTCATTAGCAGGTAAAAATGATGTTAAAACTGAAGAAGATTAAAATGAAAACGTAAAACATAAAAATGAGTAAGTTAGATACGGTGTCATGCAGTGTTTTTTTTTTTTGGTAAGCATAACCCTGTCATGCATCTGAATAACATGTTATGCACATTTAATTTATGTTGCATAACATGTTATTCACCATCTTTTTCTTTATAACATATGCTTTTTTCTACAAAATTTGTTATGCAAACATGAATCACGGACATATGAAGGAATATAAATGCATACCAGAGACTTTCTTTTTGTTCTTAGTAGCGTCGTGATTTGTGTTGGTTCTCGCCTCCTTTGGTTGCTGGTCACAATTAGTATCCCCCTTTTCCTCTTATATGTTATCATAATTAGAAGGTAAAAATGATGCTTAAACTGAAGAAGATTTAAATTAGAAAGTAAAACTTAAAAATAGGTAAATTAGACAGGGTGTTATGCAGTGCTTGTTTGGTAAGAATAACATGTCATGCATCTGCATAACAAGTTATGCACATTCTTTTTTACGCTGTTGTTTATAGGTGAAAATTATTTCTGCTGATTTCGGTAATTGCGGGTGTGAAGGTGAGAAACAGTTTAAACCCTAAACAATGTACTGCAAGGGAGTACTTTAGATCCGAGAGATCAATCTGTACAAGTCCGGCCTAAACCAAGAAATGGTCGTTCCAGACTTGCTTCGGTCATTAAGTGGAGGAGAATGGGTTGATATTGGGGAGGGAAGCAAGGAAAGTGGTGAGACCAGAATAGTTGATTCTGGAAGAGTAGTTGGGTTACTAAAATTTGTTATCAGAAAAGTAAGAGAGCTCCCGAGGAGAGCTAGCAAGTAAGTATTTCTGAGTGTTGTCTTGTCCGAATGAACTTGTTATCTAAATGCAAATAGGTAAGACCTATTTATACAAGTCGAAATATAAATATACCCTGGTCTCTTTAAGGAGTAGGGAAGTAAATGGGAGGAGGTGGTAACCGTATTCATGGACTTGATGTTCCATAAAGTGGTTAATGCATGAAACTGTTAATGTTATGGAGTTGATGTTCCATAAAGTTGTTAACGCGCGGATTTATGTCCCATGAATGTTTCCCACATAAATTCCCGTATTTACTAGCCGCCTCACCCTTATGAAACTTCCTTATGAAGGGCGTAGTGTACGCCGCACGCTGTAAACTACCAAACCAATACCCAAAAAGAATCCCCCAGTTTGTGTTGATGGCTCTAATGTTTTTGGAAAACATGTAGCATGTTGTTGTGGCTGGGCAAGTCAGGCTCGGGAAACTTGCTAGCTTGGTGACCTTCGACAGTCGAGATTTTTTATCTTGAGAGGAGGGGCAACCGTTGATCGTTGCACGCCTTCGTTTTGGTAGTGAGCGCTAATGTGGTGGCGTGCCTAGGTTGGCAGGTCATTGCCATGGCATGGTTTGGCGTGGCCAAACTTAGGTTTTTGGGCCAAAAGTCGTGAGGTGACTTTAGACAGCCAGGATTTTCTCCTGGGATTGAAGGGTAGTCGTTGATGGCTGCACACCTTTGTTTTAGAAACCCTAGTTAGCGCTCTTTACTAGAATCATTGTAGAATTCTATTACGGACTCGGATTTTGACGATCCGCACCTCAAATCAACCGGAAAAGAATTTCCAATCTCCTTCGTGTGGATATTTAGGTTTTTGAAGTCGTTCGGGAAGAGAAAACAGGCCGAAATCAAAACTCAGGAAGAATTCAGGAGGGAATTTAGGAGGGATGGCGGCATGGCCAGGCTAACATGGCATGCCTTGGCGCAATTAGGTTGGCATGGAATGCCTTGGCATGGTTTGGGTACGTGGGGCC
Organism: Papaver bracteatum; assembly: GCA_023529315.1. Classification (NCBI taxonomy): domain Eukaryota; kingdom Viridiplantae; phylum Streptophyta; class Magnoliopsida; order Ranunculales; family Papaveraceae; genus Papaver; species Papaver bracteatum. Next base: position 1,200,942 of record JAJJWX010001567.1, read on the forward strand.
AAGGATTTTCCATGGGTGCATGGCGTGGCTAGGGCCAAGGCAAGGGCGTCTAGATTGGCATGGTGTGACTAGCATAGCTAGGGCCAAGGCAGGGTGATTTTGGCATGGCGCGGCTAGATTGGGCTAGGTTTGGTTGGATTGGCATGTGGGGCCAAGGGTTTTCCATGAGCGCATGGCGTGGCTAGCTTGATCTAGGTGCGTGACCAAGATAGGGTTTTGAGCCAAAGTCGTGAGGAGACCTTAGGCGGCCAGGATTTGCTCCTGGGCATTGAAGGGAAACCGTTGATTATTGCACGCCTTCACTTTAGTAGTCGCGAGGGGAAAGCCAGCATGGTGGCGTGGCATGAGTGGCCATGGAGAGATGTGTTTGGCATGGCGTGGCTAGCTTGGCTAGGTGTGTGACCAAGCTAGGGTTTTGTGCCAAAGGCCGTGAGGAGACCTTAGGCGGCCAGGATTTGCTCTTGGGATTGAAGGGCAACTGTTGATTATTGCACGCCTTCACTTTAGTAGCCTCGAGGGGAAGGCCAGCATGGTGGCGCTGCATGAGGGGCCATGGCGAGATGTGTTTGGCATGGCGCGGCTCGGTGTGGCTGCCACGATTTTCCATTGTCACAGAGGTGCGGCTAGCATGGTTGGCATGCCTTGGTGTGGTTGGTGTGGATGGCATGATTTTCCATTGGCACAGAGGTGCGGATATCATGGTTGGCATGCCTTGGCGCGGTTGGTGTGGCTGGCATGATTTGCCATTGGCACAGAGGTGCGGCTAGCATGGTTGGCATGCCTTGGTGTGGTTGGTATGGATGGCATGATTTTCCATTGGCACATAGGTGCGGATAGCATGGTTGGCATGCCTTTGCGCGGTTGGTGTGGATGGAATGATTTTCCAATGGCACAGAGGTGCGTCTAGCATGGTTGGCATGCCTTGGCGCGGTTGGTGTGGCTGGCATGATTTTCCATTGGCACAGAGGTGAGGCTAGCATGGTTGGCATGCTTTGGTGCGGTTGGTGCGGTTGGTGCGGTTGGTGTGGCTGGCATGATTTTCCATTGGCACAGAGGGAATTAGGGTTTGGCTTGTCGTAACCCTAATTTGAAAGCATACCCCGGTAATTATGGAACATCAAGTCCTTAACAGTTTCATGCGTTAACCACTTTATGGAACATCAATTCCATGCATACGGTTACCACCTCCTCCCATTTACTTCCCCACTCCTTAATGAGACCATGGTACGTTTCTACTTCGACTTGTATAAATAGGTCTTACCTATTTACATTTGAACAACAACTTCATTCGGACAAGACAACACTCAGAAATACTTACTTGCTATCTCTCCTCGTGAGTTCTCCTACCTTTTCTGATAACAAGTCATGGTAACCCAACTACTCTTCCAGAATCAACTATTCTTGTTTCACCACTTTCCTTGCTTCCCTCCCCAAAACTAACTCATTCTCCTCCGCTTTATGACCGAAGCAAGTCTGGAACGGCCATTTCTTGGTTTAGGCCGGACTTGTACAGATTGATTTCTAGAATCTAATGTACTCCTTTGCAGTACATTGTTTAGGGTTTAAACTGTTTCTCACCTTCACACCCGCAATTACCGTAATCAGCAGAAACTATTTTCACCTATAAACAATTGGCGATCACAGTGGGAGGATTGATATATTGGTTACAATGTCAATTTTAGACTGTCGAGCTCATTCTTCGACTCAGACGTCAAGATGGTAGGGGAAGGCGACTCACTCCGACTCAGTTACTCGATGACTCGATTGTCAGTCATGACACGCAAGGGACTGCTGGGGACTCCCCAGGGGTTAGAAGAAAAACGATCCTCCCAGGGATTTATGGCTCGGTTATTAGATAGCTCAGCAATGACTCAGAATACTGGGGACTTCCCTTGGCCATGTTTTTAGAAAAACTTGGTCATACGCCCGGAAAGTTTATTTTCATCAGAAGATCTGAGAAACCGAGTAAGTCTTATTTAGACAAAATATGTGGTTTACTTTTTAAGTATTGATAAAACCTATAACCATGTTTCATCCCATGTCATCTACCAACACACGGTTCCATGGTTTACCTGGAACGTCGGCGTCACTTTCATTCATATCCAAAGACAGTTCAATTCTAAACGTTTCATTCAAAAAAATATATATAATCCAAAACCGTCAAGGTAAATTTTGTACATCAACCCAAGAAAACCAGAAAATCAAAAACCATAAATCTGGCGTCTCTTTTGCATTTCAAAAAAAAAAAACTAAAGATAAGAGGTCTAAAAGACAGAAATATATTCAAGGAAAGTTTTTCAGCAGCGGATTGCTCCTTTTGGAAAAGGCCTCCCTCGTGCTCTGGAGAGCCGCCCTCTTAAGCTTCAGCTTCCTGCACAACTTCTTGAATTCCTCTTCCTGCTTCTTCATCATGTCTGCGGAAGGACCTTCAACTGCTCTGGCCAACGACCTTTCAACATCAGAAAAACCTTCAGCGAACCAAGGAACGTTGAATTCGAAGCCCATGCACACGTCACGATGGAATTTCCATCTCGAGATTACATCCTCAGAAACTATATGACCAGTCAAGTTGCACATCTCATCAATCTAAGAAAAGGCTTCCTCCACACGCTTGACCAACGCATGTCGACTAGTTATCTTCTTAGTCTTGGTAATGTGACCATAGCTTTCCCAAATCTTGGTGTACAATGTCGCATATTTAGCTGGCACGCTAAATCCACCAATCAATACATGACCTGGGAAAGGGGCCAGATACGGAGGATTGAAGGTTGCACCTTCAACTGAATCAACAACTGACAAGAGATCCCTAACCATAATTTCACCAGTGAACCCCGGAGTGCCCTCCACTGTCTGGGTCGTGCTAACACCTTCAGGAAGATGAATCTCCATGTTCAAGTCGCTAGCTGGCACGGTTTTCGTGGTGGGAAGTATGGATACATATTTACCCTGATGGTCTTCCACTTCAAGATCACCCCCAGGAACAGTTTCCTCCTTAAAAAAAATTAGTTTTACTACAAAAAAAAAGAGGAAAGAAGAAAACCACGGAGGGAACTCACCGATTCAGTTTCAGACTGACTAGAAGAAGATTCATCACTGCTATCGGAAGAACTAATCCCTCCATCTCTGGACTCTGAATTTTCATCCTTCTCGGATTCCCCTCCGTCATGGGTAGGCTCAGGATCGATGTCTTCCATCTTAAGAGGTGATATTTTCTGACTACGTGCAAGTTTAGCAAAGGCGTTCACACTTTTGAGACCCTGGGCAAGGCTCAAGGATAGACACGCAAGAATGAGATAGAGACATATGTAATTCGACTAAGTCAGGAAGAAAATTATACGTACTCTCATATTGGAAGAGCTAAAAGTAGGGGGAGCCTCCAGATCCGACTGAAAACCACCAACACGATTCTTAGACCTTTTTTCCTTCACTTGGGGACTGTCCACGACCAGGCCGATGGGTTTCCTTTTGGTTAAAGAAGTATCCCTCAACAACGGATGTTTTGCTAAAATCTCGGCGAAAGGCCTGCCACAAGTGTTCTCTACTATGGCTTTCACAAATTCATGGATGATGAGGAATTCACTCTGCCATAATGCGTTATACTTGGAGGTTGTTGATGGATTCTGTTTCGTTAGCAGGAATGGGAGACTTTTACCCGACGCGAGAGAACCAACGTCAAGAACAGTCGACAATAGGAATTCCGGAACGACCGGATGATAAACAAATGGGACCCCCTGATCAAAACCCATATTCCGAGATGCTCTATCAATGTTGTAAGAGGTTTCTTTGAAAGATCCTCAGAAGAAAGACGGTATGTGACCAGGCGTGCATCTCCGCTTGAACACCATCTCTCCGACACTCAGGTCCTCTTTATAAGAAGTCAAAGACATGTTTGGAGAAGGAGCAAAGGTAGTAACCTGAGTTATGGACCCATGCACTGGAGCCCATGGACGAAAATTAACTGCGTACGAGTTGTCAATAGGTCCGAACAGGTTCCAACCAGTCTTGGGATGCCTATTCAACTAGCATAGTATCCTCGAGCCACCCGAAGACTCCGAAAGTACAACCAACAGTTTCGGGGCATACTTCTCGAAATTATCCCACAACCATGCCTGGAGAAATACGGCATGAACATACGAATCCACTTTCATATGACCGTTCGAGGCCCGTATGTCCGAGACCAGCTGGTCCAGGTGTGCATACAGAGAACCAAGAAACAAACCACCGAGGGGGAGAACGAAACCTTTTGCCAATTTTATGGCAAACTTAATAATTCCATGTCTTATCTATTTCTTGCCCGAGTCGTCATTAAAAATATCTCTGGATAGCCAAAGAGCCAAGAACGCCGCAATATGAAGTGTACTGTTCTTCTGGTTCGAATCTAATGCGTCAGGAAATCAATTAGATACCCACAAGTAATAGAAGCACTTCGTCTCATTTTCTTTCCGAACGAATCCTTTTGATTTCACAACCAGGGCGGCATGCATTTCTTCTTCATCTGCGGAAAACTTAACATCAAGGTTTCCAACTACGAGAAGGTTCAGCATTACAACTACGCTCTCCAAGGAAATAGTCATTTCACCCCATCTACATACGGCCGTGTGGGTGTCCGGACACCATCTGGAAACAAAAGCGACCAAGCCTTGAATATATTTCCTAATCTGAAGCACTACGGAAGCTGCAACAGCATCAACGATTTGCGCCTTGGTCAAATTATTTCTTACGTGCTCTTGGCTCATCATGAACCGCATCCATTTCTCGAAGGAACGCAATGGAGTCACTGAGGCTCAAAAATTAATAAAAGAAGCGGAATACTCTTTCCTATGAAGACAAAACCGTATCACATTCCCGGGAGGAACCGACCGATCCCCTCCCTCACTCTCTGAACCGGTAAGAAGCAGCGGCACATGCTTAAGAGGACTTCTCCTGGCAGAGATTATCGTGAAGAATTCATCATCCACGTTTGTCTTGGAGTTACCAACTTCCTTCGGTATAGCAGAATTTTTCTCAAGCGGCATCATAACAAAGATTCTCTCACAGTACTTATGCTTTCCAAACAACTACAACGGAATAATACGAGGATAAATTATTACGGAAAGTGCACGAAAGTTATTTTTTCACCCAAGATGCTAGCCAGTCTGTTTCAAGGCCGTACCCTGCACCATGGAATTCTTATCCAACCGAGGAGTTGTGCCTTACCATGGGAACCATGCGCATGGCCATACCAAAACAAGGAGCAAACCCTAAAAACTAGGTTTTTGTGGGAAGACATGGCAATTTCTATCACGTGCCTACCTTGCACAGTGAGAAGGGTCAGTCAACATTACCATGATATTCATGCCTAAGTGTTACAACAAGCTTGGGAAAAAAATACCAAAGATTCACGCCAAAAAAATTCTACAAGGTCATGAAAAGGTACGCCTACGATTAGGGTTTACACCAGCATAAAAAAAAACAAGTTTAAAAGAAGTGTTGGAAGGCATACATGGGATTTTCTCGCCCGCTCTGCCTTACTGTTGTCGCATGGCTGGGAGGAATGAATATGCGTGAAACAAAAAGAGAAGCCGACCCTCTTTTTATATATATATGGTACGTAGGAGTTTAAACAAAGAAAGGATTTCCTATTTTTATCCAAGAAGGGAAAATAGGAAACCGGTCCCACAAAGACCAATTTTCGTACCCAAGACTTCTCATGCCATTGCCACGGCCCCTGCTAAGGCCACGCCATTCCAAACTGCGCCTCACCTTGCCACGGACCCGGACAAGCCTTCGTTCCATCACTGCGGCTCCACCACGCCTAGCCGCCCCTGTACGTTCCACCATGCCATTGCCGCGGCCATGACCACGACACCTCTTGGACCCTCGATCCAAGCCATCCACTTACTCTGTCTTCCAAGACCGCGCCCCCTTCTCCTTGGAGATGTACGACCAGACCAAGCCGGTAAATTTCAATTTCACCACTCCACGGTATGCATTCCCAATACAACTTACACAGGGCCGCCAACACGGGAAGCCAAAACTCCTTTCACCACTCAAAAGGTTAGTCGGATTCTCCTGGCCATCTTTGCAATGATTTACATCTCGATTATGTCCTCGTCTGTCACCATCATATGCTTACCTCGCAACAAGGCACCTATTCTGAGCTAAGCAGGGGACTTAAGGTTGATGGTGGTTTTTAGATTAGGTTTAAAATCGTAAAATACTAAACCCTAGCAGACAGTAATGTCACAATATTTAAAGCAACAAGCATTTACTAGGCACATTTACTGAAACCTTTAATGTGTCTCTAAAATAATTACCCCGGTATATTTTTCAAATTAGGGTTACGACGAGCCAAACCCTAATCCGTACGTGTGCCAACGGCAAATCATGTCAGCCACACCGACCGCACCAAAGCATGCCAACCATGCTAGCCGCACCTCTGTGCCCATGGCAAATCATGCCAGCCACACCGACCACTCCAAGGCATGCCAACCATGCTAGCCGCACCTTTGTGCCAATTGCAAATCATGCCATCCACACCAAGCGCGCCAAAGCATACTAGTCGCACCTCTGTGCTAATAGCAAATCATGCCAGCCACACCAATCGTGCCAAGGCATGCCAACCATGCTAGCCGCACCTTTGTGCCAATGGAAAATCATTCCACCCACACCAACCGCGCCAAGGCATGCCAACCATGCTATCCGCACCTCTGTGCCAATGGAAAATCATGCCAGCCACACCAACCGCGCCAAGGCATGCCAACCATGCTAGCCACGCCTTTGTGCCAATGGAAAATCATGACATCCACACCGATAACGCCATGCCAAATATATCTCTCCATGGCCCCTCATGCCGCGCCATCATGCTGGCCTTCACCTTACGTCTACTAAAGTGAAGGCGTGCAACAATCAACGGTTGCCCTTCAATCCCAGGAGCAAATTTTGTCTGCCTAAAGTCACCTCACGATTTTGGCCCAAAACCCTAGCTTGGTCACGCACCTAGCCAAGCTATCCACGCAATACCAAATATATCTCGCCATGGCCCCTCATGTCGTGCCACCATGTTGGCCTTCCCCTTGCGGCTACTAAAGTGAAGGCGTGCAATAACCAACGGTTTTCCTTCAATCCCATGAGCAAATGATGGCCGCCTAAGGTCTCCTCAGGGCCTTTGGCCCAAAACCCTAGCCAAGCTAGCCGCTCCATGCCAAACATACTTTTCCATGGCCCTAGCCATGCTAGTCACGTCATGCCTAGCCAAGCGCCCTTGCCTTGGCCCTAGCCAAGCGCCCTTTCCTTGGCCCTAGCCATGCCATACGACCATGGCAAACCCTTGGCCCCACATTCCAAGCCAAACCAAACCTAGCCAAGCTAGCTACGCCATGCCAAATGCACTTTTCCCTTGCCCTAGCCATGCTAGTCATGTCATGCCAAGACAAGCACCCTCGCCTTGGTCCTAGCCATAACATACTCCCATGGCGAACCCTTGTCCCCTCATGCAAGTCTAACCACACCTTAGTTGTCCCACCCTATTGGCCCTCACTACGCGGCTACCAAAACGAAGGCTTGCAATGACCAATGGTTGCCCCTCCTCTCAAAATACAAAATCTCGACCGTCGAAGGTCACCAGGATAGCAAGTTCCCCGATATCAACTTGCCAAGCCATAAGAACGTGTTACATGTTTTCCAAAAATATTCGAGACATTAACAAAAACTGGGGGATCCTCTTTGGGTATTGGTTTGGCAGTTTACAGCGTGCGGCGTACACTACGCCCATCATAAGGAAGTGTTATAAGGGTGAGGCGGCTAGTAAATACGGGGAGTTATGTAGGAAACATTCATGGAACATAAAGTCGTGCGTTAACAACTTTATGGAACATCAATTTCATAACAGTTTCATGCGTTAACCACTTTATGGAACATCAAGTCCATGCATACGGTTACCACCTCCTCCCATTTACTTCCCCATTCCTTAATGATACCAGGGTACGTTTATACTTCGACTTGTATAAATAGGTCTTACCTATTTTCGTTTGAATAACAAGTTAATTCGGACAAGACAACACTCAGAAGTACTAACTTTCTAGCTTTCCTCGTGAGCTCTCTTACCTTTTCTGATAACAAGTCATGCTAACCCAACTACTCTTTCAGAATCAAATATTCTAGTCTCACCACTTTCCTTGCTTCCCTCCGCAAAATCAACCCATTCTCCTCCGCTTTGTGACCAAAGCAAGTCTGGAACTGCCATTTCTTGGTTTAGGCCGGACTTGTACAGATTGATCTCTCGAATCTAAAGTACTCCCTTTCAGTACATTGTTTAGGCTTTAAACTATTTCTCACCTTCACACCCGCAATTACCGAAATCAGCAGAAACTATTTTTACCTATAAACAACTGTCTTTGGCTATGAATGAAAGTGACACAGACGTCCCAGGTAAACTATGGAACCGTGTGTTGGTAGATAACATGGGATGAAACATGGTTATAGGTTTTATCAAAACTTGAAAAAGTAATCCATCGTATTTTGTCTAAATAAGACTTACTCGGTTTCTCAGGTCTTCTGATGAAAATAAACTTTCCGGGCGTAGGACCAAGTTTTACGAAAAACATGGCCATGGGAAGTACCTAGTGTTCCGAGTCATTGCAGAGTTTTCTAATAAATGATCTATTAATCCCTGGCGAATCGTTTTGCTTCTAACCCCTGGGAAGTCCCCATCCATCCCTTGTCGTGTCATGACTGATAGTCGAGTCATCGAGTAACTGAGTCGGAGTGAGTCGCCTTCCTATACCATCTTGACTTATGGGTCGAAGAACTAGATCAGCAGTCGAAAATTGACATTGTAACCGATAGATCAATCCACCCGATGTGGTCGTCAATTGTTAATAGGTGAAAATAGTTTCTGCTGATTTCGGTAATTGCGGGTGTGAAGGTGAGAAATAGTTTAAACCCTAAACAATGTACTGCAAGGGAGTACTTTAGATCTGATAGATTAATCTAAACAAGTCCGGCCTAAACCAAGAAATGGTCATTCCAGACTTTCTTCGGTCACAAAGTGGATGAGAATGGGTTGGTTTTGGGGAGGGAAGCAAGGAAAGTGGTGAGACCAGAATAGTTGATTCTGGAAGAGTAGTTGGGTTACTACGACTTGTTATCATAAAAGTAAGAGAGATCCCGAGGAGAGATAGCAAGTAAGTATTTCTAAGTGTTATCTTGTCCGAATGAACTTGTTGTCCAAATGGAAATAGGTAAGACCTATTTATACAAGTCGAAGTAGAAAGTACCCTGGTCTATTTAAGGAGTGGGGAAGTAAATGGGAGGAGGTGGTAACCATATGCATGGACTTGATGTTCCATAAAGTGGTTAACGCATGAAACTGGTTTTCATAACTGTTAACGTTATGGAGTTGATGTTCTATAAAGTTGTTAACGCCCGGCTTTATGTCTCATGAACGTTTCCCACATAACTTCCCGTATTTACTAGCCTCCTCACCCTTATGACACTTCCTTATGAAGGGCGTAGTGTACGCCGCACGCTGTAAACCGCCAAAACAATACCCAAAAAGAATCCCCCAGTTTGTGTTGATGTCTCCAATGTTTTTGGAAAACATGTAGCATGTTGTTGTGGCTTGGCAAGTTAGGCTCGGTAAACTTGCTAGCTTGGTGACCTTTGACGGTCGAGATTTTGCATCTTGAGAGGAGGGGCAACCGTTGATCATTGCACTCCTTCGTTTTCGTAGTGAGGGCCAATGTGGTGGCGCAACTAGGTTGGCATGCCGTTGGAATGGCATGGTTTGGCGTGGACAAACTTAGTTTTTAGGCCAAAAGTCGTGAGGTGACTTTAGACGGCCAGGATTTGCTCCTGGGATTGAAGGGTAGCCGTTGATGGCCGCACGCCTTTCTTTTAAAAACCCTAATTAGAGCCATTTACTAGAATTGTTGTATAATTTTAGTACGAACTCGGATTTTGACGGTCCTACCCTCAAATCAACCGGGAAAGAATTTCCTATCTCCTTTCGCGAGGATATTTAGGTTGTGAACTCATTCGGGAGGAGAAAAAAGCCCAAAAGCATAACTTAGGAAGAATTTAGGAGGGATGACGGCATGGCTAGGCTAACATGGCATGCCTTGGCAATCAGGTTGGCATGGCATGCCTTGGCGTGGTTTGGGAACGTGGGGCCAAGGATTTTCCATGGGTGCATGGCATGGCTAGGGCCAAGGAAAAGGCCTCCGGCTTGGCATGGTGTGACTAGCATAGCTAGGGCCAAGGAAGGGTGCGTTTGGCATGGCGCAGCTAGCTTGGGCTAGGTTTAGTTTAGCTTGGCATGTGGGGCCAAGGGTTTTCCATGAGTGCATAGCGTGGTTATCTTGATCTAGATGCGTGATCAAGCTAGGGTTTTGAGCCTAAGTCATGAGGAGACCTTAGGCGGTCAGGATTTTCTCTTGGGATTGAAGGGCAACCGTTGATTATTGCACGCCTTCATTTTAGTAGCCTTGAGGGGAAGGCCAGCATGGTGGCGCGGCATAAGGGGTCATGGAGAGATATGTTTGGCATGGCGCGGCTAGCTTGGCTAGGTGCATGACCAATCTAGGGTTTTGGGCCAAAGGCCTTGAGGAGACCTTAGGCGGCCATCATTTGCTCCTTGGATTGAAGGGAAACCATTGATTATTGCACGCCTTCACTTTAGTAGCCGCGAGGGGAAGGCCAGCATGGTGGCGCGGCATGAGGGTCCTTGGCTAGATGTGTTAGGCATGGCACGGCTAGCTTGGCTAGGTGCATGACCAAGCTAGGGTTTTGGGCTAAAGGCCGTGAGGAGACCTTAGGCGGCCAGGATTTGCTCCTGGAATTGAAGGGAAATCGTTGATTATTGCAAGCCTTTACTTTAGTAGCCGCGAGGGGAAGGCCAGCATGGTGGCGCGGCATGAGGGGCCATAGCGAGATGTGTTTGGCATGGCGCGGCTCGGTATGGATGGCATGATTTTCCATTGGCGCAGAGGTGCGGCTAGCATGGTTGGCATGCTTTGGCGCGGTTGGTGTGGCTGGCATGATTTTCCATTGGTACAGAGATGCGGCTAGCATGGTTGGCATGCTTTGGAACGGTTGGTGTGGATGGCATGATTTTCCATTGGCACAAAGGTGCGGCTAGCATGTTTGGCATGCTTTGCGCGGTTGGTGTGGCTGGCATGGTTTGCCATTATCACAGAGGTGCGTCTAGCATGGTTGGTATGCCTTGGCGCGGTTGGTGTGGATGGCATGATTTCCCATTGGCACAGAGGTGCGGCTAGCATGGTTGGCATGCTTTGGCGCGGTTAGTGTGGCTGGCATGATTTTCCATTGGCACAAAGGTGCGTCTAGCATGGTTGGCATGGTTTTGCGCGGTTGGTGTGGCTGACATGATTTGCCATTGGCATAGAGGGAATTAGGGTTTGGCTTGTCGTAACCCTAATTTGAAAAAGATACCCCGGTAATTATTTAGAGACACGTTAAGGACTTTTCAATAAATGTGCCTAGTAAATGCTTTATCACTTAAATGTTGTGACGTCACTGTTTGCTAGGGTTTAGTGTTTTACGATTTTAAACCTAAGCTAAAAACCACCATCAACAGCTGTATAACCTGTTATTCACCATCTTTCCTGCATAATTTGTTTGTTATTCTACAGAATCTGTTATGCAAATCTGAATCACATGCACATACCAGAGACTTCCTTTCTCTTCCTAGTAGCATCGTGGTTTTCCTTGGTTCTTATCTCCCTTGGTTGGAGGTCACCATCAGTTTCCACCTTTTTCTCTTTTAGGTCATCATCATCAAGAACAAAGGTTAAAATCGAAAAAAAATTGAATCTAGTTGTTGATGGTGGTTTTTAACTTAGGGGTAAAGTCGTAAAACCCTAATCAGATAGTAACGTCTCAGATCTTAAACGCATTTATTGAACCCTTTAATATGTATGTGAGAAAATTAACAGGATACCTTTTTTTTTAATTAATTACTAATTAGGGTTTCAATAGGCCAAAACCCTAATTCCCACGCCTTATGCCTATGGAAAGTCGTGCCATCCACACCTACCGTGCCAAGGCATGCAAACCATGCTAGCCGCACCACTGTGCGAATGGAAAACCATGCCGGCCACAACTATCATTCCAAGGAATGCAAACCATGCTAGCCGCACCCCAGTGCCAATGGAAAGCCGTGTCAGCCACAACTACCGCGCCAAGGAATGCCAACCATGCTAGCTGCACCACTGTGCCAATGGAAAACCATGCCAGCCACATATCCAAGCTAAAGCATTCCAACCATGCTTGTCGTCCCAACACGCCATGCACAGCGCTGCCTGCTAAAACAAAGGCCTGCAATAATCAACAACCATATTTCCATCTAAGACACAAATCTTAGCCGTCCAAGGTTACCAGAAAACACATGGTAACCTTTGACCCAAAACCCTAGATTGGACACGATCCTATCTTGGTCACGATCCTAACTTGGGAATTCCAAACCGTTGGCCCCACTATGCCAAGCCAAACCGCACCTTGCCTTGGCCCTAGCCATGCTAGCCGCACCATATACCAACGGCATGCCAAACATTTGGCCCCGCCATGTTAAGCCAAACCGCACCTTGCCTTGTCCCTAGCCATGCTAGCCGCACCATATGCCAAACCCTTGGCCCCATCATGCCAAGCCAAATCGCACCTTGCCTTGGCCATAGCCATGCTAGCTGCACCATATGCCAACGGCATGCCAAACCCTTGGCCCCACCATGCCAAGCCAAATTGCACCTTGCCTTGGCCCTAGCCATGCTAGCCGCACCATATGCCAAACCCTTGGCCCCACCATGCCAAGCCAAACCGCACCTTTCCTTGGCCCTAGCCATGCTAGCCTCACCATATGCCAACGGCATGCCAAACCCTTGGCCCCACCATGCCATTCCAAACCGCACCTTGCCTTGGCCCTAACCATGCTAGCCGCACCATATGCCAACGGCATGCCAAACCCTTGGCCCCACCATGCCAAGCCAAATTGCACCTTGCCTTGGCCATAGCCATGCTAGCTGCACCATATGCCAATGGCATGCCAAACCCTTGGCCCCACCATGCCAAGCCAAATTGCACCTTGCCTTGGCCCTAGCCATGCTAGTTGCACCATATGCCAACGGCATGCCAAACCCTTGGCCCCACCATGCCAAGCCAAACCGCACCTTGCCTTGGCCCTAGCCATTCTAGTCTCACCATATGCCAACGGCATGCCAAACCCTTGTCCCCACCATGCCATTCCAAACCGCACCTTGCCTTGGCCCTAACCATGCTAGTCGCACCATATGCCAACGGCATGCCAAACCCTTGGCCCCACCATGCAAATCCAAACCGCACCTTTCCTTGGACCTAGCCATGATAGCCGCACCATATGCCAACGGCATGCCAAACCCTTGGCCCCACCATGCCAAGCCAAACCGCACCTTGCCTTGGCCCTAGCCATGCTAGCCGCACCATGTGCCAATGACATCCCAAGCCCTTGGCTCCACCATGCCAAACACACCTTGCCATGGCCCCATGCCAACCTAGCCGGGCCACCATGTTGGCCTTCCCTACGCTGCTATCAAATCGAAGGCCTGCGAAAATCAACGGTCCCCCTTCAATACCAGGAGTAAATCCTAGTCGTCCAAGGTTACCAGACAATGCATGGTAACCTTTGACCCAAAACCCTAGTTTTGCCACGCCAAGGCATGCCATGCCAACCTAGTCGCGCCACCATGCTGGCCTTCCCTATGTGGCTACCAAAGCGAAGGCATGCGACAATCAACGGTCGCCCTTCAATCACAGGAGCAAATCCTAGCCATCTAAGGTTACCAGACAACACATGGTAACCTTTGACCCAAAACCCTAGTTTGGCCACGCAAAACCACGCCAAGGCATGCCATGCCAACCTAGTCGTGCCACCATGCTGGCCTTCCCTATGCGGCTACCAAAGCGAAGGCATGCGACAATCAACGGTCTCCCTTCAATCACAGGAGCAAATCCTAGCCATCTAAGGTTACCAGACAACACATGGTAACCTTTGACCCAAAACCCTAGTTTGGCCACGCAAAACCACGCCGATGGCATGCCAACCTAGTTGCGCCACCATGCTGGCCTTCCCTATGCGGCTACCAAAGCGAAGGCGTGCGACAATCAAGAGTCTCCATTTAATCCCTGGAGCAAATCCTAGGCGTCCAAGGTTACCAGGCAACACATGGTAACCTTTGACCCAAAACCCTAGTTTGGCCATGCCAAACCACGCCAAGGCATTCCATTCCGATGGCATGCCAACCTAGTCGCGTCACCATGCTGGCCTTCCCTATGATGCTACCAAAGCGAAGGCGTGCGACAATCAACGGTCCGCCTTCAATCAACACATGGTAACCTTTGGACCGAAATCCTAGTTTGGTCATGCCAAACCGCGCCAAGGCATGCCATGCCAACCTAGTCGTGCCATCATGCTGGCCTTCCCTACGCGGGTACCAAAACGAAGGCGTGCGACAATTAACGGTCCCCTTTCAATCATAGGAGCAAATCCTAGCCGTCCAAGGTTACCAGACAATACATGGTAACCTTTGACCCAAAACCCTAGTTTGGCCACGCCAAGGCATTCCATGTCGATGGCATGCCAACCTAGCTGCGCCACCATGCTTGTGATGGACCGGAAAATTACGCCTTCGGCGCGTCGCCCCGCAGGCCGCAACTCCCCCTGTGCGCCACTGATGAAGCTACGATTTGGGCCTCATCCCAAGGCAAATGCACGCTCATTTTCCCTTGCAAGCATACTCGTGGAGCATGATCCAGCTATTTAAGCTTCCATACCCTTTCCAACTTACCCTTGTTCTGCAAAAGGGTTCAAGGACATAAGACCAATGCCAACGCACTTCACATGCATCTATGGCTTCGCCTCATCATAGGAAGTCCATCACTGAATTTCCTAGCTAGTTGAGCAACCGTCGTATTGCCATGTCTTGTCCAAGCTTAAGGCATAAGCCGTGGACTTAGTCACAGGCCGAACTAAGCCCTTGCCATTTCCTACGTTACTTCGCTTACCAACTCTCTTTATAACTTGATAGAAAGTATAAGCATCCACTTAATGGCATGAAACTTAGCCTCATCAAGTATGGCCACAATCATCTCTTGCGTTGAGCTACCGAGCTTAGATGATATGAGGGGCAAACGTGCTAGACCGGCAATGCTGTAACTCATTGCGGCTGCCTACGTATCCTTCCCTACTCTAAAGGAATCAAGCACATACCGTAGTTCATCCTCGAAGGGACAAGCAACTTATTCCAACTCGTTTGCTAGGCCGTGGCCAAGCAATAATGGTAATGGCCTAGTCCGTATAGGTCGTTCCGTCAAATACATCCAAGTGATGCATCATCGAGTCCGTGGAATGGCATAGTGATGCCTTAGCATCATATGCCCTCTATCAAGGCTAAGAAACTATAAATGAGCCTTAGGCATCATTTATACCCTTTCGGCTAAGTTATGTAGCTTACTTGGTGCATAGTCCGCATATGCACCTTCAACCAACTACCTTTCCCTATATATGTTTATTTGACATTTTTAGAACTCTGATTGGGGGCGATAAAATCCTTCATCAACTCCCTGTTTTACTATTCATGGCCGTTGCCATGTATTTTCCTGAATAACCGGCCAAGGTGGCTGTACATTCATTTCTGGCTCACATGCCAGTTCCTATGCTCTGCCAGGATGGCTGAACATTTCCCGAGCCAAACCCGATGAAGGGCCGTGATGGCTATATTTCCGACTTTGGCCCATAGGCCACACCAATGTCCAGCTGTGATGGTTTTACATTCTTAAGGCCATCTACCCAATTGGCCTCACTAGTCCAGAAGGAGCTATAAATAACGGATGAAGTTTGTTATAAAACATGGTTTATTACGGTTTTCATCTGTTATTTGAACCGTTATTTATTTGGTGTGACTTTTTATAAATGACAAATAGGAAGCGTTATTAAGTATGACAAATAAAATTTGTGACTTAAAGTCACGTTCAAAATCTGTTATTAAATATCACGGACCTTGTATGTAAAATACAATGACGGATGATGTCTGTCATATTGGAAGCCCTTAGTACCACGGTTTTTCTGTGTTGAATACAATAATAATATCTGCCACGCCATTTCATGCTACTGATTCAGATTTTGTAAGTCTGAAATTCATTCAGATTCATATTTTATGTACTGAATCAAAAAGAAAAAGAATCTTAAAAGGAATCCGTAGAAATTAACTTTATTAATTACTCAAATAACATTCGATTCACATCAACATGTAATTTTATTACAAGTATGAAATCATTCAATACAAAATGATCCACCCAAAAACCCAAGACAACAAAAAAAAAAAACAGTATGAACTGAAGTTGTTTTAAAATCATAAGCTTCTCAAAATTCTGACTGAACAGAAGTACAATTCGACCACACCGAGAAATAACATTGTCGCGCTTGTGAACAGTAGCTCTACGCTTGTGCTCCCACCAATAACCTTATTGCAAAACACTTTAATGCCTCTTTAAGTGCCTGAAAGCAAAAAGTAAGAAAGGTTAAGAAGATTATTATGAGATAAGAAACATTCAACCAGGAAAAAAAAAAACCTATATTTCTCATGCAACTCAATTACTTGATAAACACCTGTAAAAAGAGAGGAGTTTTATTACTACTCATCATGCATTAACTAAACCTACCTAACAGGTAGAATTCGATATGGGTAAATAACCTGCTAAATGTCCAATTCTTAATCTAGTGGCCTTTGGCATGTACTTTAAGAAAAAGAAGTTATCTCTTTACAGTTTAACCTATTTGTGTGTCTCATTGACAATCTATACAGTTCTTCAATTTAGATAATTTGTGAAACGAAACATATGCAAAAGAATATCATGGATTTCCTACAAAATCTCTTCTAATTAAAAAAACTCACATACCAAGTAAGAGATTTTGGCTGCTTCCATCTACATTAAAACAAAGTTCAATTATAAGAACCACAAACAAGAGACCTGAATTTAAAAAACCTAACTGTGAAATGAACCAGTCTTATAGCAATCACATGTTACTCTTAAAAAAAAAGATTTGGATATCTTTAGAACAATAACTTTTCCTTGAAAAAAAAAACAGAGAAACTTATCACCGGCTTTGAGAAACCCCAAACTTGATCTCAAATCTGTCTCCAGTTTTAACAAAAAGAATGAAAACCACACATATAATATGTCTCCATTTTTATACACATTCACAATCCATAAACAAACCACACAAGAAAAAATTGAAGAGACTGAAATAATTAATGGAAGCATAAATGTCTCATCTGAACTCAGTGTGGCCTAGTTTTAACTGAACCCGGACCATGAGGGTTCCAATATCAAAATGTTATTTGAACTCAATATTACATTATCTACTGGAAATATATATCCATTTACTGAGCATAAAGCATAAGAAAACATTCCAATTACTGTCATTCACATAGCTAAATATCAAAGGGAAATCAGTTGCAAAGCTTATAAAGGTATTCAAAAGGTTAAACGGCAACAAAATGCAAGTAATATACTGGCAGACTTCGCTCTATCTAAATCACAACAACCTCATCCATATTAAGATTTGAAGCAACTCACTTCTGATGTTGTTCATGCACAATCCGAGCCGCAGAATAAGCAACAGTTTCTTGCTTTGGTTTCAGTGCAATTCCATCATCTTGATTTGGCTTCAAAACTATGACCAGTTAGAATCTCACATTCAAGCACAAGAGCAACGATTTCACATTTCAAAACAATCAATCACCAGAAGAACTCAAGTTAATTACTGTTACAACAACTAATCCCCAACACTACATATAATATAGAGGAAACAATCTTACTTTTCTTGTGTCTTTGGAATGATTTATATGCCGTGTTCCTGAATCAGGATGGGGTAAAGGTTTTGGGATTCTCCCGAATTGACATGGGATGACATATAGGATGGAAGCATTGCCTTGAGTTTCATTTTCCACCTCTAGCTGTGAATCTGAAAATCATCAATGTAAAATTGATAAATTTCTAGATTAAACCACACAGAATTATTGAAACCCCGGATTCTAAAATCATCTCAGATTAAAGACTACATCAGACAGTAGTCACTACATAGCCAGAAAAATTAAAATCCTAACAAAGACAGAAAAACCTAGATGCATCAAATGGATTAAAATCAAGAATCCCATACCATAGAAACCCTTAGAAGAACAATAACAATGTACATCCATGTTAATTGTTTAAAAGGGAACTTAAACAAAATTTAGAAATCGATTGTACCTTGGTAAGACCTTCCACATTACTGAAATCACAAAGAACAACTTGAACCGATTCAGATCGACCTGCATTAACAAACATGAAGAAATTAAAATCCCTAACAAATTCTAGATTCAAAAAATAATCCCTTCACTTAAAACCGTAGAATCTTTACATCATTCTTCCCCAAATCGGATTTTTTAATGAAAACCCTAGAATCTTACAAGAAAATAAAATCCGAATTGAACAATAGAAAACGAAGAAGAAGAAGAATCATACATGTTGTAAGGGGATTGTTTAAAGAGAAACAAACTGTTGTTGTTGTCTCTGGGTTTGTTGGAGAGCTTGGGTTTTGAGGTAGAGTTTTTCTTGAATTTTCAGTATGTATGATGGTGAAGAGAAAGTGAGAGGCGAAAAAAAAGTCTAGGTAAAAACGAAAAGAAATGGCAGCTAAAAACTGGGGATATGCGAACTAGATGCTCCCTCTATCGTTTAATCCTCCGCTAGTGACCGGTCATTACCGAACTAGACTGGATGAAAGGATCACGACAAATTAACCGGTGGCTAACCATTTCCAGATTTATAATACCGTGGCATTACATTTGGCTAGCCACTTCTGGGCACGCAATAAAAAATTGGTGGTGGGCGTATAAATACTAAAAATATTTGTCGTATTTACTTCGTGATATAATGGTTTTTCAATAAATCACACACCTAGTAAATTACCATGTTTGAGAATGACGATTTTTTTGCGTTAAATGATGGGCCCAACTATTTTCATATTATATGACGGAATTTTTGTGTAAAACTCCATTCACGTAACTAATCCCTCATTTAAAAGCGTAATTAATAGCCCTTTCTGGACTAGTGCCTGAAGCACTCTTGGTGCGAGATTGGCTCTTAGCCAATGTAACTTCCAACTAAGGTCATATTGGCCTTAGACAATATGTATACATTATGTGCCTTACCTGGCACCCAATATTGACCCTTGGTCAATTTCCCAACGCAATGCGTCATTTTGGCGTGATATTGGCCTTAAGCCAATCTACCTCTTACCAACCAACGGAAGCTTTGGATGAAGATTCATCTCAGTCCATGGTGCATCTTTCAGCATGCGCCATGCTAAAAATACGGGGTGTTACACTCTTCACCCCTTAAAATAATTTCGTCCTCGAAATTCCAAATAAAAACTATCGTGGACAATCTCTTCGGTTTAGATTTCCTGAGCGAAAGTCCCATACCAGATGCTCAGAAATCACAGGTTTCTTCAAGTTGTCATGAACAACAATTTAGAACTTCTGATCAAATATCCCATACTACCTTCCCAGGAATCCAAAAGTGTCCACAACGATACCAAGAATGGCAATTGGCCAGTGCCAAGAGGATAACTCGATAAGGTATCCTAGATAGCATCCCATACTACCACCCAAGAATCCCTAAGGTTCACAAGTTGAAAGATGTAATTTGAATGACAAGATCTCAGCACTGTACTATGTGGAACAGTTTTCCAATTTCCCACCGTCCCTGACGATCATCCAGGTTGCCACTCGTAAGTGGGATGCTAGCCGGGCCTGATAACGCACACCCTTGGACAGTTTCCAACGTGTGGGGATGATCATTCCCATTGTCTACCCACCGTCCCTGACGGTCTTCCGGATATCCACTCGTAAGTGGTGTGCCACTTAGGCCAGGTAAACTCACAATACATGGACAAGCTCAACTCGATTTGCACAGTAACCGGCGAAGCAGTTACAACTCTTTCCCGCGCAAAAGTTGGCCTACTCTCCAACTTAAAGTATTCCATTAAGGAAAATAATAGTGGACAAGTCCACTCCGCACAAGTCCCTAGTGTTTTCTCGGAACTTGCTCTGATACCATCTGTGACGGACCGCAAAATTACGCCTTCGGTGCGTCTCCCCGCAGGCCGCAACTCCCCCGGCGCGCCACTGATGAAGATACGCTCCGGGCCTCATCCCCTGGCAAATTCCCGCTCACTTTCCCTTGCGAGCATGCTCGTGGAGCATTATTCAGCTATTTAAGCTTCCACACCTTTCCAGCTTACCCTTGTTCTGCAAAAGGGTTCAAGGCCATAAGGCCAATGCCAACGCACTTCACATGCATCTCTAGCTTCGCCTCATCATAGGAAATCCATCACTGAATTTCCTAGCTAGCTGAGCAATCGTCGTATTTCCATGTTTTGTCCAGGCTTAAGGCATAATCCGTGGACTTAGGCACAGGCCTAACCAATCCATTGCCATTTCCTACGTTACTTCGCTTACCAACTCTCTTTATAACTTGATAGGAAGTATGAGCATCCACTTAATGGCATGCAACTTAGCCTCATCAAGTCTGGCCACAATCATCTCTTGCTTCGAGCTACCGAGCTTAGATGATATGAGGGGCCAACGTGCTGGACCGGCAGTGCTGAAACTCATTGCTGTTGCCTACATATCCTTTCCTAATTTAAAGGAATCAAGCACAGACCGTAGTTCATCATCGAAGGGACAAGCAACTTATTCCAACTCGTTTGCTAGGCTGTGGCTAAGAAATAGTGGTAATGGCCTAGTCCGTATAGGCCGTTCCGTCAAATACATCCAAGTGATGCATCATCGAGTCCGTGGAATGGCATAGTGATGCCTTAGCATCATATGCCCTCTATCAAGGCTAAGCAACTATAAATGAGCCTTAGGCATCATTTATACCCTTCCGGATAAGCTATGAAGCTTACTTGGTGCATAGTCTGCATATGCACCTTCAACCAACTACCCTTCCCTATATATGTTTATTTGACATTTTTATAACTCTGATTGGGGGTGATAAAATCCTTCCTCAACTTCCCGTTTTACTATTCATGGCAGTTGCCATGTATTTTCCTGAATAACCGGTCAAGGTGGCGGTACATTCAGTTCTGGCTCACATGCCAGTTCCTATGCTCGGCCAGGATGGCTGAACATTTCCCGAGCCAAACCCGATGAAGGGCCGTGATGGCTATATTTACGACTTTGGCCCACAGGCCACACAATGTCCAATGTAACTTCCAACTAAGGTCATATTTTCCTTAGCCAATATGCATACGAAATGTGCCTTACCTGGCACCCAATATTGACCCTTGGTCAATTGGCCAACGCAATACGACATTTTGGCGTGATATTGGACTTAAGCCAATCTACCTCTTACCAACCAACGGAAGCTTTGGATGAAGCTTCATCTCAAGCCATGGCGCATCGTTCAGCATGCGCCATGCGAAAAATACGGGGTGTTACACCGCGCCACCATGCTTCCCTTCCATATGCGGCCACCAAAACGAAAGCGTGCGACGATCAACGGCTACCTTTTGTCTTAAGATGCAAAATCTCGACTGTCGAAGGTCACCAAGCTAGCAAGTCTCCCAAGTACGACTTGTCATGAAATAACAATATGCTACATGTTTTCCACAAAAATATTCGAGACATCAACACAAACTAGGGGATACTCTTTGGGTATTGGTTTGGAGGTTTACAGCGTGCGGCGTACACTACGCCCGTCATAAGGAAGTGTCAAAAGGATGAGGCGGTTAGTAAATATAGGGAGTTAATCGTTAAATGCTCTTTTATGGGACATCAATTCCATGAGTTAACATTTTTAGGGAACATTAATCCATGTGTTAACGGTTTTATGGAACATCAATTCTATGCGTTAGCTGTTACCACTTCCTCCCATTTACTCACCCATTTTTCCATTCCTTAATGAGACCAGAGTTTTCACTTCGACTTGTATAAATAGGTCTTACCTATTTTCACCGAAAAACAAGTTTAACAAGGAACATACACCACTCAGAAAACATTTGCTAGCCTCCCATCTGTTAGCTTCCCACTTTCTGATACAAGTCGTAACACAACTACTCTTCCAGAAGCAACTATTCTGGTCTCATCACTTTCCTTGCTTCCATCCCCAAAACTAACCCATTCTCCTTCACTTTGTGACCGAAGCAAGTCTGGAATGGCCATTTCTTGGTTTAGGACAGACTTGTACAGATTGATCTCTCGAATCTAAAAGTACTCCCTTGCAGTACATTATTTAGGGTTTAAATTCGTTTATCACCCGCACACCCGAAATTACCGAAATCAGCAGAAACCATTTTCACCCACAAACACTAGTGAATACATGTAAGAATACAATCGATTAAACTAGTTATACTTACCATATTTATTTTCGTTAGGATCTTTTGATCTCTTTTATTTAGGAGCTTTTCTTTTCTTTTCTTTTGTCGATGTTTCCTCTCTTTCTTACTGAATTGATTTCGATTGATTTAAGTAGGGGAAGTAATTTCTAAGGTTTCTTGAACTGATTTTGATTGAAGTAGGGAAAGTAATTTCTAGGGTTTGTTGAACTGATTTCGATCGATTGAAGAATGGGAAGTAATTTCTAGGTTTTGTTGAACCATTTTCGATCGAATCTGTATGGACTAACTCCAATATACTTTTAAGAGAATCAACTAGACAGTCAGACTCAATCTTAATAAAAGTATATCAAATAGTTATATCTCAATTTCTCGATTCAATCCCAACTCAAACAAATAGAAATATGCATGTATGATTGAATACAAGAGACATAAACTTGAATGGTACCAAAGACCAATGTTCAAGGATCAATCAAATTCAATCAATAACCAAAGGTTGGATTTACCAATTGATCAATAAAAACATACAACCTCTGATATCACAGACACCTGAAGTTTTGTTAACGAGGAAACCGTAAATGCTGAAAAACCTCGGGACCTATTCCATATTGAACACCACACTGTATTAAGCTGCTACAAACACTAACCTACTACAAACTAACTTTAGTGTGGACTGTAGTTGAACCCCCAATAAATCTCACACTGATTCAAGGTACAGTTGCGCTCCTTACATCTTTGATTCTAGTAGGATACTACGCACTTGATTTCTTTATCTGATCTCACCCACAACTAAGAGTTTCTATGACCCAAAGTCGAAGACTTTAATAAAAAAATCTGTATCACACAGAAAAGTCTACAAGAATAGATAAATATGTCTCCCACGGAAATACCTACGAGTTATGTTCCGTCTTTTGATAAATCAAGGTGAACAGGAACCAATCGATAACCCGAACTTATATTCCCGAAGAACATCCTAGAATTATTAATCACCTCACAATAATCTTAGTCGACTAGCGAAAAAAGATATTGTTGAATCACAAACGATGAGACGAATATGTTTGTGACTACTTTTCTATCTTGTCTATCGGAGAAATTAATCTTAATCCAATCTTACGATTTCACTCAATCACGATAGAAACAGCAAGATCATATCACGCATCTACAGAGAAAATAGTTGGGTCTGGCTTTACAATCCCAATGAAGTTTTTAAGTAGTTAACCTACAAGGTCTTGGTAGAAACCTAAGGTTAAAGGAGAATCGACTCTAGCTTATATAACTAGTATCACACAGGAGGTGTAGGGATTAGGTATCCCAGTTTTTAGAGTTCTCCTTTATATAGTATCCAAATTAGGATTTGCAATATAAGTTACATTGGTAACAAAGTATTCAATATTTATCGTTAGATGAAAACCTGATTAGATTCAAGATAATATCTTTCAACCGCTAGATCGAACTTAGATTTTTATACGCAAATGAAATATACGTCATTTAGGTTCGAGTAACCGTACCTAAACGTGTACACCCTGTTGGTTCAACAATAGTTAACTAATGGTTAGCCATATGAGCACTTTCATATCAACCTTACTCATCTTCAACATAATTAGTTCAAATAACTCAAAAGAACTAGTTAGAGAGTTGTTTAATTGCTTAGATCTATAAAAGTATACAACAGGATCGAAGCAAGATCGGTTTTGATTCACTCGAATCGATTCATGAACATTATAGCCACTGTTTGCAAATTGCATTCCTTAATATATAAATGTTTTAGTTCATGAACAAACCAATTTTATAATGTAACACACTTAAGTATGCGTACGGGTATGCATACTTAAGTAACCGGATTTGAGTTTGTTTTGGTTACCAAACTCAGCATAAATTCACGGACGTGAACTTTCCACCAGTATGTATACGGGTACGCATACTTTGGTAACCAGATTGGGTTGGTTTTGATTTTCAAAATCAGCAGAAATTCACGGCCGTGAACTTCGGCCAGTATACGTATGGGTATGCATACATACCCAGTCTCCATCAACCATTATTACACACACAAGTATGCATACGTTTGGTTCCCGGTTTTGGGCTTATACACTAATGCGTGAACACATTTTATGCTTATATCCAAAGATGGTTACATGTTTTAAACTCTTTATTTCAACCATTGAAACATACTTTGGGGATGTTAAATACAGGTTATTCACACACTATTTTTAATCAAAGAAATTTTCAAGATATTGAAATAATCAACATGACTTTCGTCACTTGTAAAGATGAACTTGGCCAAAGCGAAAGCTTACCAACACATATTTCGAGAAATGGATAAGCGAGATAAACTCGGCTCAAAATAGGAAATGTGTATAATCGAAGTTTATATAGCAATAGGACTTTTGTCTCAAGATATGAGATAGAGTAGATATACTTTTGAGTGATAGATAAGTTCAAGTCTCCACATACCTTTTTGTCGATGAAGATCCACCAGTTCCTTGAGTAGTTCTCCGTCTTTGCATGATGAACATCGTGGAGTCTAGAGTTCAACTACACTTTCTATCCTAGTCCGAAACTTATCTATAATATACTAGAAATCAAGACTTATAATTTTGGAAACTAAACTTGACAACAAGCCTGAGATAGAAACGCTTGAGAGTTCGACCGAGAAATTCTCTAACAATCTCCCCCTTTGTCAATTTTAATGACAAAACTATCAATACATATGGAATACAAAATAAATAAACTTTGAAGCTTCTCTTCCACATGCATGATTTCCTTGGTTCTTCAACATTACTTGAAATCTTTGTCACTTCCAAGTACTCCAATGATTCCAAAGATATTCAAATCAGAATCACCGTTGTTGAAGATCTGTTGCCATAACAATGAGAAAAAAAAAGATCTCAATCATTGTTACATAGTGTCATAGTACAATATCAAAGTTCAATTGTATCACAACTTTGACAACAATACTATGGTGATATGTATCACTCCCCCTTAGTCAATACTTCACCTCACATGAAAACCACTCCCCCTTACATAATGATCCGAAAACCATATGTATTTGTAGTGTGAACTACTTGTAAGGACCCTAAAGCTCGTCAACGACATTAGACTAGTCAAGAGAGGTCTTAGTTGCTAATAACTCGATTATTTTAAAGCATACGTTAATTAATAGGAATTAATCTAACAACGATTTAGATGTGAAACCGTTACCACTCGATAGATCTCGAAAAGTTAGGCGAAAAGTACTACTCAAACGTGTCATTCGGACACCGGATGAAGATGATTTATCAAGTTGTTTTTAGAGGGTTAAATAGTAATTTTGGATATTATCCTTGTGGAAGCACGTGTCAAGCGATTGGGTGTCTCATCATCTTGGTCGGCCTTATCTACAGATCGAGAAGATAAATCTCGTTTCTCTTTCTTTTCTCTTCATTCTTCTTCTTCTTTCTTTCTTATTTTTCTTTCCTTCTTCTTCTTCTTCTTCTTCTTCTTCTGTTCTTATCCTATGCGAATTCGAGAGGTCAAATGAGAGATTTCTAAATAGTGTAAGATAGAACAGATAATGGGTTAGCTATTAGTGGTGTTTTTGTT
The DNA here is from genome assembly GCA_023529315.1 of Papaver bracteatum. Taxonomy (NCBI): domain Eukaryota; kingdom Viridiplantae; phylum Streptophyta; class Magnoliopsida; order Ranunculales; family Papaveraceae; genus Papaver; species Papaver bracteatum. Next base: position 1,226,935 of record JAJJWX010001567.1, read on the forward strand.
GTCCGTTGATGATCCAGACTCGAAGGAGGAAGTAAAATGGAAGTTAGGGTTTCTGAGATTGAAGTTATGGAGGAATTGATTAATTGAAAGAGGATTTGAGTATTTGATGGTGAAGAACAAAGGGGGTTGATGTTTAATTAAAGTCTGGAATTGATTCAGTGATGAATTAGAGAGTTAAGGTTTTCTGTTCTTCCCCAAATTAAGAACTAGGGTTTCATAAGAAGTTCAAAGAAGAATTCGAAGATGAAATTGATGTTATTGAATGATGTTTAAGGATGGGTTTAGTCTAAATTAGAGTTTGAAGTTAAAGAATTACTTGAAATCAGTAGTTAGGGTTCGGTTCTGTTTTAATGAAGATTTGGGAATTGGATTAAGATTAGTTGAGAACTGTTGGTGATGATGGGAGTGTTTTGGTGTTGGATGAATTAATTTGGTGGGATGTTGTAGCCTTGAGAAGAATTGCAGAATCCAGTTAAGCATGAACATGGATTGAATTATATTTACTGGAATGAATTTTGTAATAGAAGTATGCATGTTAGTCATCCCAGTCAGATGTATGACTAAATTGTTTAGCTGACTTAGTTAGTCTGACTGAGTTGAGTCGTTGTGACTCACTGGTTTCCCTGTTTTGACCTGAGTTGAATCAGTTGACCCGACCTTGACTCGTTGACCGAGTTAACCTTTGACTAGACCTTGGACTTTGACCAGACTTGACCTTGACTTGACCCTGATTGTTGACTTATGTTGACTGTTAGTTCGACCGTTAGTGACTGTTAGTTGACTTTGGTGGACTTGGGCTTAGGGCAGTTTTCTTAATTAGATGTTTGGACCTCTTGTGGTCCAAATTAGACTTTGGTTCCTTCTACAAAGTTGTAGATATTCATAAGATTTAGATGTGGACTATATAATCAATCTAATTGGATTATTAAGCTCTTAGTTATACTAAAGATAGAGAATAAAATACCTTAATGGGCTTAGAACCATTAGATAGACTTTTTGATTCTTGTGTAAACCTTTTTGGCTAGATTCTTAGAGTGATTGTATGATTAACAATTAGACTATGTTAACAACGATCGATTCAAAGGATGAACCGGTGGATCATGGATCACGAGGTAGGCGATGCTTGTCATCAAAAGAGGTGGGAATCGATAATGAACTCTCTTGTATTCATTATTGTTTTACAAATCAATCTTTGTGTTATGAAATTCATGTATATCTTTGTGTGCTCTGTGTGGTATGAGATGTGTGACGACACAATATCATTATTCTATGGCTATGGAGATACACCGCAATATTACACGGCTAGGGAGATACACCGCAATATTATTCTTCCTTTATATATACTCAGTATTCTATGGCTCGGGTGATACACCGCAATATTATTATGGCTAGGGCGATCCACCGCAATATTATTCTTCCCTTATGTGCGGAAACACACATCTCATACATGGATGTTTACTGTTATTTATGAATGTCTATGAAGAAGTTTCTACGTTACGTTTTATTGTCTTTCCTTGTATTACTGAATTTCGATAAAACTTGCATTGTATTCGAATCATATTAATGATTACTTGAAAGATAGTTGTTATTTCTACTGGGCACACCTTTTAGGGATGATGTGCTCACCCATTCCCACTTTCAGTTTCAGTGACAGATCAGAGTAGCGCAGCATAAGCTTCAAGTGTTGAGTTCGCTAGATGATTAACTTCTGCTATGTTTATTGTTGCATATTCTTTGTAAACCTAATCACTATTGTATATGTATCATTTGAGAGGAGATTTTGTATATATGTATATTTCAGAGCGGGGCTAGTTTTGGGTTAAGTTGTAGTAGATTTGTCTTAATTGAATGCTTAAGTGTTTGGTTTAGATTCGTTAGTGCCTCTTTATTTAGTTAAATTCTTGGTTTAGTCAGCTGCTAGATTAGGGGGCGCTACACTAATCATTAGTTCTGCCCCTTTTTGTCAATAAAATTAGCAAAGGTATGAAAACTAGTGGGATCCTAATGAAATTTCTATAGAGACACTTCAAGACCAAAATAAAGCACATATCAACTTTTTAGATGCAATCATACAGCCGAAAATAAATGCATTCATCAAGGAGTTTATAAAGATACAAGATAGCCCCTATAATATTCCACAACCTCACTTCCCACAAAGATTTGGCAATTAAGCACAAGTTCAATTAAGAACTCTCCCCCATAAAATGTCAATCCCGAAAGAACAACAAGAGCGACCTTACTTTCACAAGAAAAGAAGGATTTCTTTGGACATTAACAAATCTCATAAAAATATGAATTTATATCCAAAAATCTCAACTAAATTAACCACAAGAGAACCACCCATTATTAATTCAATCGGAAATGCTCAACATAAGAAAACTTACGGAGCCGCACATTGTCTACATAAAAATATGGATCAGGGAAGATCAATACTGCGGAATAAATTATTATATATTTCATCACTATTTGCACAATGACATATAATTGACTTAATCTTAGTAAACAAAAGCTCATCCTTTCTTCCATCAATATTTGCATAATGACATAAAAGTCTTATCTTTTGTTTGTCAAAATTTCAGTCATTCTTTTATCAATACATGCATATCGACATATGAAAGACTTAACTTTTGACCATGTATGGGACAATCATAGTTCACAGACGCCAACACACATATCCCATAACAAATTGCAATATATAAAATCATAAAGATTAATATTGCAAAATCATCTTCCAACCCAACTTTAGAATTTAAATAAATAAATATAAAAACATTAAAGATGAAAACGTTGGACATAGTTATGTGTAATCACAATAATGACTATTCCAAACCCTAGTTATCCTTCTTAAAACACAAGAATAAATTCTCATAAGAAGTTTCCTAGACATTGTAGAACTTTCTCAGAGCATCTGCTGAGAATTCCTTCTCATTATTGAAAAACCCGTTGATTATGGGATCGTTCAATTCCTCTAAGTCTTCATAAATATCAGTCAACTCACTAAGTTTAATTTTTAGCTCACGAAAGGTGTTCTTTGTTAGAGATAACATTTTTCATAGTGAGTTATGTTTTCCAAAGAGGAAACAATTTGAGATTTTAAATCATTTCTTTTGCTGATGAAATCTTTCACTATACCTCTAAAGTTATTATCAAAACGACAAACATACAAGAGGAAGTTAGAGGAAGAATTAACCTTCTCCATCATTTGTAGATCTCTCTTTCTTCATTATTGAGGAAGATAACCCTTCACACAGATACATATTAATTGCTTCATCTGCATCCCTTTTTGTGGTACTTCTAGTTACAGGAGCCATGAAGATGTATCTTTCAAGGAGAAAAGAGATGAAGGACTTTGATTACAAATGATTATAAATAAATTTATGGACAACCAAACCATAGAAGAACTTTGAACAAGTCTTTTATGGTTCATAATCCATTATCTAAAATATCAGGAGAATATTTTCTTAACAAAAATAATCAATAAAAAACCTGAGCCATCTTAATACAAACCTCATTTTCTCAAGTTAAAGATGAGGATGCGGACATCACTGGTATTAGACAGCGACAAAGTGAGTCGAATGATCACCTCTTTTACCACATAGTGGCTTATCAAGGTTCGTTGCATAAACAAATTTTTTACCTCGTCTGAATCTAGAATTTCTGGATTTTTTTGAAAAAACTTGTTGATTATCCAACTCCAGATTCATCCTTTGTGTGTTTTCCTGTAGTTTGGCAATTCTTTTGTTGTTCCTCTTGAATCTATAACACATACTTTGAACATGATTTGCATTTCCACAAAACGAACAAATCAATAAGGATTTTTTGTTTTGTTGAATTGCCTTTTGTTTACCACAACATTCAACGTACATTGTTCCAGCATTAGTCGGAACAAGAGAGTTGTTTGTGTTCACAATTTTCCCTTTAAACCCCAAACCAATTGTGTTTCCAAAGGGCTTCTGACCGAATAACATTGCTGATATTTTGTTAGAACTTCCGGATAACCTTTGCAGGTCATTCTTAAGAGTATTAATCTATTTTTCCTTTAGAGATACGGTTCTGGTAAATTCATCATTAAGACAATTTGTCTCAAGATTTTTCTTCTGGAGCGATGATTCAAGTGTCCTCAAATAATCTCTTAGTTGAAGATTTTCTTGGTGAATCTCTCTACTTTTATTCAAGAATTCACAAATCTCTTTGTTGGACTCTAGTTCTGAATCAGAAATTGAGTAGGTGGAGGATTCTGCTGCAAGAGATGAAAGTTCATTGCGCATATAAGATGCATCCAAGATGTTGATACCAAAATAAGATTTTTCTTGTATTGAATCATCTTAAGCATTAACTAAAGAGAGACTTTTATCACATCTTTTACTTATTTTCACAAACTCTTTGATCTTTTTTGTTGTCAGTGATTTATCAAAATCAACATGATTGATACAACATTCATCAGCCCAAGACAAGTTAGACAGTTCACTTGCGTTGGTCACAACATTGAACGCAGATGTCCTTACTGTGTTTTGATCAAGATCAAGAATTTTTAACTTTCCAATTAGAGTATTTCTTGAAAGTGTATCAAGGTTATTTCCTTCAACTATGGAATGCTTCTTAGAATCGTATCTTGATGGCAGCGATCTGAGAATTTCCATCATGGTGTCCTTTTCAGGAATAGTCTTACCCAATGCAAAGGATGCATTAACAATTTCAGACACTTTATGATTAAACTTATCACATGAATCTTCATCTGTCATACAAAGGTTTTCCCAAACAGAATTTAGTATTGAGCCTGGATTCCTTTTCACTGGTATTCCCTTCAAATACGGTTTCTAAGATATCCCAAGCATCTTTAGAACGAGTGCACATAGTCACATGGTGCTAAAGATCTGGGGTAATGGCATTCAAACCGTTGGAATTTTTTTTTGCAGCAAGTATCTCAACAGCGTCATATGCACCAATATATTTAGGTACGGTTGCATCTCCTACTGCCACAATGGGAGCATCATATCCATTAACTACATAAACCCATGATTTAAAATCACGCGCTTGAAGAATAGCACGCACAGAAATTTTCCACCACAAGTAATTTGAGCCATCGAAGACTGGTGGTACATTTATAGAGATAGTACTTTTGTCCATAGAGTCAGATCGCTTAGAAACACAGACTTATAAGGTCTTATACGTGTTTGCCTGCTCTGATACCAATTGAAAAAGCGGGGGGTCTAACAACCTCACCCAATACTTCGATTAGCAATCTGTATGGACTAACTCCAATATACTTGTAAGAGAATCAACTAGACAGTCAGACTCAAGCTTAATAAAAAGTATATCAAAGAGTTATATGTCAATTTATCGATTCAATCCAAACTCAAACAAATATAAATCTGCAAGTCTGATTGAATACAAGAGAAATAAACTTGAACAGTACCAAAGACCAATATTCAAGGATCAATCAATTCCAATCAAGAACCAAGGTTGGATTTTCTAATTGATCGATACAAACGCACAACCTGTGATATTTCTATTATATAACAAAATATAATGCGAAAAATAAATAACACAGACACCATAAGTTTTGTTAACAAGGAAACCGCAAATGAAGAAAAACCCCGGAACCTAGTCCAGATTGAAAACCACACTGTATTAAGCCGCTACAGACACTAGCCTACTACAAACTAACTTCGATATGGACTATAGTTGAACCCAAATCAATCTCACACTGATTCAAGATACACTTGCGCTCCTTACGTCTCTGATCCCAGCAGGATACCACGCACTTGATTCCCTTAGCAGATCTCACCCACAACTAAGAGTTGCTACGACCCAAATTCGAAGACTTTAATAAACAAATATGTATCACACAGAAAAGTCTACAAGAATAGATAAATCTGTCTCCCACAAAAATAAAGACGAGTTTTATTCCGTCTTTTAATAAATCAAGGTGAACAAGAACCAATCGATAACCCGGACTTATATTCCCGAAGAACAGCCTATAATTATCAATCACCTCACAATAATCTTAATCGACTTTTGAAACAAGATATTGTGGAATCACAAACGATGAGACAAAGATGTTTGTGACTATTTTTATATCTTGCCTATCGGAGAAATTAATCTCAATCCAATCTTACGATTTCACTCAATCACGATAGAAACAGCAATATCAGATCACGAACTACAGAGAAAATAGTTGGGTATGGCTTCACAATCCCAATGAAGTCTTTAAGTCGTTAACCTACAGGGTCTTGGTAGAAACCTAAGTTTAAAGGAAAATCGACTCTAGATTATACAACTAGTATCACACAGTAGGTGTGGGGATTAGGTTTCCCAGTTGTTAGAGTTTTCCTTTATATAGTATCCAATCCAAATTAGGGTTTGCAATCTAAGTTACCTTGGTAACAAATCATTCAATATTCACCGTCAGATGAAAACCTGATTAGATTCAAGATACTATTTTTCAACCGTTACATCGAACTTAGCTTGTTATACAAAAATGAAATATACGTCATTTAGGTTTGAATAACCGTACCTAAACATGTACACCTTGTTGGTTCAACAATAGTTAACCAATGGTTAGACATATGAGCACTTTCATATCAACCTTATTCATCTTCAACATAATTAGTTCAAATGACTCAAAAGAACTAGTTAGAGAGTTGTTCAATTCCTTAGATATATAGAAGTATACAAGACACGATCGAAGCAAAATCGGTTTTGATTCACTCGAATCGATTCATGAACATTATATCCACTGTTTGCAAATTGCATTCCTTAATATATAAATGTTTTAGTTCATGAACAGACCAATTTTATAATGTAACACACTTAAGTATGCGTACTGGTATGCATACTTAAGTAACCGGATTTGAGTTTGTTTTGGTTTCCAAACTCAGCAGAAATTCACGGACGTGAACTTTCCGCCAGTATGTGTACGGGTACGCATACTTAGGTAACCAGATTGGGTTGTTTTGATTTTCAAAATCAGTAGAAATTCACGTCCGTGAACTTCCGCCAGTATACGTATGGGTACGCATACTTACCTAGTCTCCATCAACCATTAGTACACACACAAGTATGCATACATTTGGTTCCCGGTTTTGGGCTTATACACTAATGCGCGAACACATTATATGCTTATATCCAAAGATGGTTACATGTTCTAAACTCTTTATTTCAACCATTGAAACATTCTTTGAGGATGTTAAATATAGGTTATTCACACACTATTTTTAATCAAAGAAATTTTCAAGATATTGAAATAATCAACATGACTTTCGTCACTTGTAAAGATGAACTTGGCCAAAGCGAAAGCTTACCAACACATATTTCGAGAAATAGATAAGCGAGGTAAACTCGGCTCAAAATAGGAAATGTGTATAATCGAAGTTTATATAGCAATAGGACTTTTGTCTCAAGATATGAGATAGAGTAGATATACTTTTGAGTGATAGATAAGTTCAAGTCTCCACATACCTTTTTGTCGATGAAGATCCACCAGTTCCTTGAGTAGTTCTCTGTCTTTGCATGATGAACGCCGTGGAGTCTAGAGTTCAACTACACTTTCTATCCTAGTCCGAAACTTAGCTATAAGTATACTAGAAATCAAGACTTATAGTTTTGGCAACTAAACTTGACAACAAGCTTGAGATAGCAACGCTTGCAAGCTCGACCGAGCAATGCTCTAACATAATTGAAGTAGGTTAAGTAATTTCTAGGGTTTGTTAAAATGTTTTCGATCGATTGAAGCAGGGGAATGATCGATTTCTTGGTTTTGAATGATCAAGAAAGTAATTTCTATGCAGAGAGATCCGTTATGGTGTTAAAAACGAGAGGGAAAATGGCTGGAAATAAATGAAGTTAGTGGAGGACGGTTACAGGGAAGTTAATGAAACCGCCGAAGGACATTTGAGTCTTTCCATGGCTTTTTAACATTTTTATAATACTTTGGGTCCGACAGGATCTGAAAAACACCTTGGGCATGAGGATAAGAAGAGAAAAAATTGGGCATGCGCTTAAGTTTCCAAACAGATATGCTCTGGTTGTTGCATGTCCATCATGGGTGAACCTATGGTACAGTTTTCCAGGCTTAAACCAGGCCCAAAAGTTCATATAGTACAGTTTTCCAGGCTTAAACCTATAGTACAGTTCATATAGTACAGTTTTCCAGGCTTAAACCTTCGACATTTACAAATGGGACCATTTCCATATAAGCCAAATTTCCCAAAAAACCAACGGGACAAAAATGTTACCACTTGTTCCCATCCTCTCACTATTGTTCTGATCTTTTAGTCTACATGCATGCATATGTATATACTGCGATAGCCAAAATAGATATATTCATCTTCTTCGGGGCCTCCCAAGCTGCAACTTGATGTTCTAGTATTTTTCATGCATATCCAATACAACCGATATTATTGCACACACATATGAATTATCCACAAATATTTTTCTCTTTTCTTTTCTCTTCTTAAACACATGCATGGGTCATCATTTATGGGTGTTGCTATTGAACGGTCACGTATGTATATAGATATGAGACCTACATTCTGGCACGCTTTGGCTTATTATAGCAAGTAGCATACTTTTCCAAAGAAAAGGAACTTATTGGACTATTTTTTTAGTCATTTTAATGCTCACCAAGGTGAGTGCGTGATAGCACTAGTCATAGTCCTTAGAATTGCAAGATAACTAGATAAGGCTTCTTGCCATAATACAACACAGTAGGTAGGACCTTCCATGCATTATTGAATTTATGGATCTCAAAATATCAAGCCTATAAATTACTCCCCAAATCTTCTCTCTATCATATCAGTCCATCCATAGCTCTCTTTCTGATGTTTTATAGCATGGAATTGCTTCTTCTACTCATCTCTGCTTCTTATCTCTTGGTGGGCTTACTTTGCATTTTTGTTTTTGATACAATATCGTGGTTTTATAGCATGCTTGTATTGTAATTGTTTGAATTGCATGGTGTTGCAGGTTGGAGTTGTAGGAAACCATGCTGCTGCTCTTCCTTCTGAGATCTACTGGAAAAACAAGATGCCAAACACTCCAATGCCCACTATACTTCATGAACTCTTGCATCCTGGTTTGATTCTAAACCTCACCTGAAAATTTTCTCAAAAGTTCATGCCAAGTATATTGTTTAGCCGCGCCCAATACTTTAGTCTCTTCTTAGCTCTTATTTTCTTGAAATATTTTGGTTTGATAACAGATCAGGAAGGCAAGTTGCTGACTGATAGAGTAGGAAGCTTGCGCCCCTCGGATAATCTCTATGATGTTAAATACAAAGTAGGAAGCTTGCGTGTCTCGGATAATCTCTACGATGTTAAATACAACTCAAAGCACAAGTCGCTGACTGACAAAGTAGGAAGCTTGCGCCCCTCTGATAATCTCTATGATGTTAAATACAAAGTAGGAAGCTTGCGCGTCTCGGATAATCTCTACGATGTTAAATACAACTCAAAACACTCGCTGACTGACAAAGTAGGAAGCTTGCGCCCCTCGGATAATCTCTACGATGTGAAGTACAACCAGAAGCACAAGTCAGTGACTGACAGAATAGGAACCTTGGATAATCTCTATGATGTTAAATACAGGCCGCCTCCCGGAAAAACCACCATTCCCAACGGGGAAAACCTCAATGCTGCAACGAATAGTCCAGGCGCGTCTCGCTTCTTCTTAGAAAAAGATTTATATCCGGGAGCAAAAATGAACTTGCACTTTGTTGTAAGTACTGCAAGTGGAACTACTTTCTTACCACAAAAGCTGGCTAAGGTAACCCCATTCTCCTCCAGTAAGTTGCCAGAAATCTTGAACCAGTTTAACATCAACCCGAAATCACAAAAGGCTGAATTTATCAGTGAAATTATTATGATATGTGAAAAACCAGCTATGGAAAATGAAGAGAAGTACTGTGCAACTTCATTGGAATCACTTGTTAAATACGGTACTTCCAAATTCGGGAAAAATGTTAATGTATTTACCACGGTAATTGGCGGTGATAAAGGGAAGAGAACACGAACGGGGAAACAACAATATGTAGTAGGATCAGGAGTAAGAAAAATTGTTAGTGATAACTTGGTTGTGTGCCATAGCCTACCTTATCCATATGCAGTTTTCTTCTGTCATGCAACCTCAGCACATACAGCACAAGCTTCTGTGGTGCCTTTGGTTGGTGCGGATGGAACGAAAATCAAAGCCACAGCAGTTTGTCACAAAGACACCTCGAAATGGGATCCTGACCATGTAGCTTTCCAGGTCCTCAAGGTTAAGCCTGGTACTGTTCCAATCTGTCACTTCCTTACTGAGGATACTCTTGTCTGGGCTGGCAAAAACAAAGACAATTGAGGATGAGCGATGATTATGAACTGCAATATGCCTTATGTGCAATGTTTGTACGTGTGTATTATTGGATAAGTATTTGTGTAGTTATTTAAGGAGTTGGTATTTTTGTGTGTTGTATATATGTATTTGATGTTTGATCGGTTTCTTAAGGAGGCTAAGATGGTGCTGATAAGTGCAAGATGGCTGTAAAACTAAGGTATTGAATGAAATAAATTATGTTTAGTTTTTCTCTGGTTGGGAGTTTGCTTACACTTGTATTGGTTGTTTGTTGGGACTTGGGTGGCCGGTTTTCCTCGAAATAAACCTTTATGGGTTTCCTTGAGAGATCATTTCATTTTATTTGTTCAAATAAAATCTTTCAACTTGGAAAGGTTGAAAAGAAGCACTGAGGCTCGCAATCCTTTACATGCCAAACTTTAAACACTATTATTAGGACGGTCCGGCTAGTATGGTTACGGGCTCCATAGTCAAGAGTATGAAACCCTTTTATAAAGATGACACCTAGCACTATTCAAAGTCTCCTTTATTAAAACAGAAAGTCTAGATTCACCGTGAATTTTTCACGGTGATATCACACCCAGGCACAAAAAGCGATGGGGCCCACATAAAAATAAAAAACCACCCCCTTTTCTCGTGGTGGGGTCCCCAGGGCTGTGAGAGGGTGTGAATTCTCGGTGGAGAATTCACGGTGTGTGTAGCATCAATGTTATTAAAAACGGTTAATACATAATTAGTTTTAACAAACTCCTAATTTTTCTCTCTTACCTTTTTAAACGTGATTTTTCTTTTCACAAAATTAAATAAAAGATATTTTATGATAAGAAATAATAATGGGTCTTTATTAATAATTTCTAAAAAAATTTAACTTGTAAAATCATTTGTTAATTTTGTGAAAATAATTTAAGAAATTTTACACAGGGCTTTTGGTTGGCAACCTAGCAACAAGCTGGGCCCCAACACCTCTTTGAAAAAAATCTTATTTGTCTTCAAAGAGATTCGAACTTCTGAACTAAAACTAATAACCCGAGTATTGTTGGTTAATGCATCATCCACCCGAGTATTTCTAAATTATTTAATATTATTACATGAAACTAGTTGGAAGCCTAACTAGCTAGGCTCCAACGACATACTACTACATTAATTGAACAGGTTGTTATGCTAGCCTACCAGCGAGCCTCATGGGTAACCTTGCCAAGGGGAGCCGAAGCGGGAGGGGGGCGAGATTGTGTCACAAGGGGGGCAAACTAACACTACCTTCCATATTAATTCCTGCAATATTACGCCATTGGGGACTTGAACCTGGGACCTCCTGGAACGCATGAAACTTCCTGATAAGAAATAATTTTATAAAATCTTTTCTATACGTGATCAGTTCTAGAGAAAAACGTATAGGCAATACATTAGTAATTTATAAAACTCTCACTCTTCTGTATTGTTAATACAGGAATACTTGTTAAATCGATGGCAGGAAGAGAATGTATTAATCAGTGGGATCTTAATCTAAATACATTTGAAGTAGTTGATCAAAATTGCGATAATTTAGATCAATATTGCAATCATGGTCAACGGGAACTAGTAGGAAGGGAAATGACGATAATGAAGGTAATGAAAACCCTAACTATTTTACTTTACGATGATAATGATTTCATAACTTAATCTGATAATGTTTTATCTAACATTGGTTCAGATAAAACAGATGAAATTGATGAACATAACTTATTATCTGAAGAAGTTTTAGAAAAAAAATTACGTAAGGGATTAGCTTATGATATACCAGTAGAAGGAACTGTGTTTCAATCAGATGAAGAAATGTATGAGTTCTACAATCAGTATGCTAGAAGAGTTGGTTTTAGTATTCGTAGAGGTGCTGTTAAACGTACAAAATATGATAAAATTCGGAAAAGGGTTATTCTTTGCTCAAAACAAGGTTTTAAAGAGAGACACAGTAAAGGGACACCACAAAAGGCACGCCCAGATATACATACAGGATGTATGGCACGCATTCAGTGTATTGCTAAGGGTGATCAGTTTGTTGTAATGAAATTCATCAAAGAACATAATCACAAACTTGTAGATTCAACAGAGGCACATCTTCTAAGGTCCCAAAGGAAGATACTACCGCAACAAGCTAAATTCATGGAATCACTTCATTTCGGAGGTTGTGGACCAACTCAGATATTTTGTATTATGAGTGGTGAAGTTGGTGGTTCCAACATTTGAACTTTACCCAAATTGATTGCAAGAACGAGTTTCAGAAAAGACGTAGGGAGATATACAAAGAAGGGGATGCTCAAGTTGCTTTAAATTATTTCAAGCGTATGAAGAAAGAAAATCCAGATTTTATTTATGAAGTGCAAGTGGATGAAAATGACCAAACATGCAACTTATTTTGGGCAGATGCAAAAGCGAGAATAGATTATGGATTTTTCGGAGATGTTGTTTGTTTTGACACCACATTTCGGACTAACAGATACAGCATGCCATGTGCACCGTTTGTGGGTGTTAACCATCATGGAATGTCTCTGTTATTTGGGATGGCCTTACTTGTAGATGAAACAACGGAATCATTTGTTTGGGAATTCGAATCATTTCTTAGTGCATTGTCCGATAAACATCCAAAAACTATTTTTACAGACCAAGCCCAAGCAATTGGTAATGCTATACAACAGGTTATGCCAGATACACATCATCGTTTGTGTTTATGGCACATATATCAGAATGCAGCGAAGCATCTCTCTCACGTTTATGCATATAATACAGATTTCGCAAAAGATTTTCAAAGTTGCTTGTACGATGCTGAGACTGAAGAAGAATTTTAAACACTTTGGGTTTCTATGATTACAAAGTACTCTTTGTATGAAAATGAATGGTTAACCAACTTGTATTCTTTACGAGAGAAATGGGCTCCTGTGTATGGAAGAGAACATTTTTGTGCAGGAATGACATCAACACAAAGAAGTGAAAGTGTTAATAGTTTTGTTAAGGGTTATGTGAACTCCATCCTCCGCATAAATGATTTTATAATGCAATACGAGAAAGCGAATATGAATTGGAGGGAGAAAGAGCTTCAAGCAGATTATCGCTGTAAGCAAATTACTAAACCTGTTTTAGTATCTGCAGTACCTTTTGAAAGGCAAGCATTCAAGATATATACTTCTAAAATTTTCAAAATGTTTCAAGACAAGCTCAAAAAAATTGGATGTTATTTAGAACATATTGAAAGTGAAAATGATTTGATTTCTATTCATAAGGTGGAGATGCTAGTTCCCTTCAAGAATGACAAAGACCGTAAAGTGCATTTTGATAAAAAAGAAAAGAAAGTAAAGTGTAGTTGTAATGGTTTTCAATTTATAGGCATATTATGTGTTCATGCATTGAGAGTACTTCTTTCGAGAAAAATATCAGAGATTCCTACGGATTATTTTCTAAAGAGGTGGACTATGAAAGCAAGAAACGGTATTATTGTTGACAATTTGGGGGCTCCAATAATAGCAGACTACAATGAATCCTCAAGTGTGCGTTACAGTGATCTTGCAAATACAGCTCTTGTTGTTGCAATGAAGGGGTCCATAGATGAAGAGTCTAGTTCCATTGTAAGAAGCCATTTGGCTGCTTGTACAGAAGAATTAAACAACTACCAGAAAACTACTTTGGAAACAGAGGCAACAAAGTGCCAAGAACAGGAAAGTAAACAAGCTGGTAATGTCAAAGGTCCCAATGGCAGAAGAAGGAATATTGTAGATGAACAAACTAAAATTATGGATCCACCGATAAAGAAGAAAAAGAAAGGTGACCAGGATACTAAGTACAAGTCGGCATTGGATATAGCTTTCAAGAAAGAAAAAAACTCCTAAGAGAGCACCCAAAAAAGACATTCAGGTATATATTTTCTTTCTTATTCGCTTCGTTGGTTTTTGCTATACAATAAATATATTTTCATTTACTTTTTGTTCGTCAAACAGGGTACTGGTATTTCGCAGCCAAACTCTAGTACTGGTGGTGGCACACCTACTGATGCTAATGGAAACAAGGGATAAGTTGATTTATGATGTCTTCGATATGGATTCATTTTTAGTACCTTTTGTTCCTAAGCCTTTGAATTTACTTTGTTACAATTAGAGAGTAGTTTCATATTCAATTGGAATGATACATTTTGTTTTTTGTTATTGCTGTAATGGATCACAATCATTAGACTGTGTATGAAACTTCTTGATATCTCGTATGTTTTTAGTTTACAAGGGCTAATGGTGGAGACATGGCCTGTTTCTTTCTTATGAATTTCATTCAGGGGTAGGGCATCAATATATAATTTAGCTTTTCGAAGTGCTAGTTTGGACATAATAGACTCAACGCAGCTTCCTCTTTTCTCAAGCTATTTAGTTTTTTTGTCAGAAGTTAGTGAAGAAACTTTTCCTCTCAATCGTCTCAGTAGAGAATAATGCCATTTTCATTGGATGATCAAGTTAACTACCATTAAAGATTGGTGGCAACTACATAATCTTTATTAAAAAAAATGGACTTAGAACTACTAAATCAACAATTCCTTGTGAAGACACGAATTATGTATTGTGCATAAGCATTACCAAAAAGCCTTACGGCTTATGAGGCATTACGGGGTTAATGTATTGCCTATAATTTTAGAAATTTTTTTCTAATCTTAAATTACTTTTTATTTAATTTTGTGAAAAGAAAAATCTAGTAAATCCTAATAGGAATCACGTTTAAAAAGGTAAGATAGGAAAATTAGGAGTTTGTTAAAACTAATCATGTATTAACCGTTTTTAATAAAGGAGTCCTTGAATAGTGCTAGGTGTCATCTTTATAGAAGGGTTTCGTACTCTTGACTATGGAGCCCGTAGCCATACTAGTCGGACCGTTATTAGGAGGACTTTTTCTCTTACACGGGGTCAGAAGGTCAGAAATTCGACTGTAAGTAAATATTTGTTGAATTTTTAACACCTTACAAAACTAAGTAATTTGTTGTCGACAACATTAAGTAGTTATAGTACCATAATTTGACGTGACAGAAGATTTACCTCAGAGAAGACTATGGTGGGAAAGGAATCATATATGATATATTTCCGGGAATCATATTCTAGGAAGAGGGGGAGGAATCTTTTACCCACCACCTCTGTGAGATTTTAATTTTCCTTTTTTTTTTTTAATGAAATCCACATGTTAAATTCACACTCTTTTTTTCCGTCAAAATAAAATAAAATAAAATAATTCACCCTCTGTAAAAGAGTGTGCACCATTGGCATTATTTCAGTAAATATTTATGGATCTCAAAATATCAAGCCTATAATTTATACTCAAAATCCTTCGCTCATTTCATATCATCGTATTCCATCAAAAGCTCTCTTTCACAAGTTTCATAACATGGAATTGCTTCTTCTTTTACTCATCTCTGCTTCCTGTATCTTGGTGAGCTTACTTACTTTGATCCAGTACCCAGAATTTCATAGGTTTTTCTTCTTATAATGGGGCTTGTGTCTATTTCATTTGCAGGTTGGAGTTGTAGGAAGCCATGCTGCTCCTCTTCCTTCTGAAATCTACTGGAAAAACAAGTTGCCAAACACTCCTATGCCCACTATACTTCATGATCTCTTGCATCCTGCGGGTTTGATTCCAAGCTTCACTTGAAAACTTTCTGAAAAATTCATGCAAAGTATATTTTAGCCCCACACAACACTTCGGTCTCTTCTTAGTTTTTAAGATTCTTGAAATGTCTTTTCCTGTTTGGTAACAGATCAAGAAGGAAAGGCATCGATTGCTGGAGCAAAAAGCCGCAACATCTACACCCCAACGCACACAAGCACTATTTTCGAACAGGCAAACTTCCAAGTATACACAAAAAAGCAGCCTTCGCAACTGTTAAACCTAAGCCAGCCTTTGCAACAGTTTGCGCTCAGCAAGTACTCCCTGAATCTAGGCAAAAGCACCATCCCGAAAGACAATGCTGTGACAAATAGACAACTCATGGATAATCCAGGCGCATCTCTTTTCTTCTTAGAAAAGGATTTATATCCTGGAGCAAAAATGAACTTGCACTTTGTTGTAGGCACTCCTAGTGGAACTACGTTCTTACCTAAAAGCCTAGCTGAGGTGACCCCATTCTCCTCCAATAAGTTGCCAGAAATCTTGAACCAGTTTGCTGTCAGCCAGAAATCAGAAGCAGCTGAACTCATCAGTCAAATCATCATGGACTGTGAACAACCAGCTATAGAAAATGAAGAGAAGTATTGTGCAACTTCGTTGGAATCACTTGTTGAATACGGTACCTCCAAATTGGGTGAAAATGTTAATGCATTGACTACAGTAATTGTTGGTGATAAAGGGCAGAGAACAAGAATGAGGAAACGGCAGCAATATGTAGTAAGCTCAGGAGTAAGACAAATTGTTAGTGATAACCTTGTTCCTTGCCATAGCCTTCCTTATCTGTACGCAGTTTTCTATTGTCATGAAACTTCAGCACATTCAGCACAAGCTTATGTAGTGCCTTTGGTTGGTGCGGATGGAATGAAAATCAAAGCCACGGCCGTTTGCCACCAAGATACCTCGAAATGGGACCCTGACCATGTAGCTTTCCAAGTCTTCAAGGTTAAGCCGGGAACTGTCCCAATCTGTCACTTCCTTACTGAGGATAGTATTGTATGGGTTGCTAAGAACAAAGACAATTGAGAATGACTATGGAATGTAATATGTTATGTGCTCAATAAAAATCTTGAACCGCTGAAAAGTGTTTGATAATGAAGAATTGGAGAAGTTTCAACTCATATTGTTAGCTTACAAAGATGCTATGCCGAATATATAGAACTTGTCTGACAGGCAGACTAAGATTCGACAAGAAACATGATTTTTTTTTTTTCCAATTCCAACTAAACACGAGAATTCTAAACAAAAGTTGCCATAACCCACCTTCAACTAGGCACACTAAGCTTCATTCGTTATCAATTTCAGTTACAATAGATAAACTTTGTTAGCAGAAAAACACCAGGTTCTACCCCACCCCCAATTTCTCATTAACTATACATGGACATTAATAACGAAGGAAAAGAAAATCGCTTACAGAGCATTACCAGTAGTGATGGAGTTCTATTTTTCAGCTAATTATATCTTCCAACATGAGATACTGAAGAGCTATTGAATACTTGGCACAAACAGCAGTTTTCTTCCTTCCTGCCGCTGCTTCAGTTGTTGATGCTAATGCCTCCGCTGTCACCCCTGTTGAGCTGATGATACTTACACCATTACTGCTTGTAATATCGTTAAGTACATATGACCCAGAACCATCACCTGTAAATGCACAATAACAAATCAAATTAGAGATCAAAATAAGTGGGTCTCGCGCGAATAGTCCTAGACATACAAAAAGCATTTCTTGGTATAAACCAAATGGTACTGAGCAGCAGTGCAGACCTGGCTTAATTGTGAAAATGGAAGGAACCCATCTCTTATAGATGAATAAAGACCTGGGTGTGTCCCCAAGGTGAGTATCCGAAATCAAAACCTTGCAATTATACTTGTCTCCTCCTACTAATGACGATTCGAGCAGTAGCCTTTCACTGTATGATAATGTTGTTATATATGTGAGGCATTGCTATCGCCACTACTAGCTACAATATCAGATACCAGATATCAAATGTTGGAATTCTTACTTGGCATGGAGAATGGCGTCACGACATAATGCAAGAGTACGAACCACAGCTAAATCCCGGCCTCGATAATTACCACCATATCTTTGTTTACAACTAGCGTCATCAAAGAACTCGCCAAAATCATCGATAATAACCGCTCCAGGGAACGTCCCCCCTTCATTGTTGCAGTGCATATGAAATGCAGCAAAGTATTTCTTAATCTCTTCATCATCTTCCACATATCTAATTAAACATAAAGCACACCACCACAACATAAATTGCAAGCCAAAATACATGGACAGAAAAATTGGAATATGGGTTTGGTACTTACTTCATTTTGATTTTTTGAAAGATATCTGAAGAAGGATCCAAACCCTGAGACAAGAATGGTGGTTTGTTCTCTAATCTGCGTTTATTGCATATAAAAACCACATCTCTTCCTTGTTCTAAAACAGAGTTAACTGCAAACTGGAACAGAAGTGATGTTTTGCCACTGAAAAAGTACAAGGAAAGAACACATGTATCCATCAGTCCAGTAATGTTACAAGTTAGTGGAGAGAGACAGAGAGGTGGAGAGAGTAGTTACCAAGAAGGAGGACCAGAGAGAAGCATGATTTGGGGGACATTATTTTCAGCTGCAGCAGCAGAGTCATTGTGCTCATCAACTGTTTGTTGCTTGATCCAAAAGAACCTCTTTACCATTTTGAAGTTGAGGGTGGGGACAAGGTTCGAACCTCTTTACCGTTTTATCATGGCGCATCTTCCGAACTTGTCTTGGTATTTAGACGTAACATGAAAGTGGGCTGGGCCTGCCGGTTAGTATAACATGCCACCATGCCAAGGACAAACACCTAGTTTGTTTCGATCTGATTGGGGATCCAAACCGAGTCGATATGAGTCAGATGAGTCGAATTCAGATTCTGAATTACAAATTTTTTTGGTTTCCCTTTTCATTTTTCAGATTGCTGACTCGGTTTACAATTGTTACACTAGTTCGTAGTTTAACTGAACTTTTTCTATGTGTATTTCAATGAGTACAATGTTACACTGGTCCGTTGGCCGTATATTTGACTAAACTGAATTTCCTTTTATAATTTTGTTGTTCTTGAGGTCAATATAATTTAGTCAGACTCAGACTTAGATATATCAAGTAAGATTGAAACATTTTCTATATTTTTGTTGTTCTTGGAACCAATATAATTAGTCAAACTCAGACTTATATAGTTGAATCCGACTACACATGAATCAGATGACTCGGTTTCATTTTTATTTTATCTTTTCATATTTCAAATGTTTGGCTCGGTTTATATTCCTGTCGTTATAGTATTTGAGTGCGGTATTTTTTTATACTGATTGGTCGAGCCATACATTCGACTAGATTAAATGTTTTTTCTGTTCTACAATTTTGAAATTTCTTTGGTCACATATAATAAGTCAGATTCAAATAAAACGAGTCAGATTTTCATGAGCCGGATTCCGGTTCACTTGAGTTTGAGAAAATTATTCGGGTAACCTGGGTTAGCTAGCTCATAACACTTGTATCTTATTTAGCCTTTTCTGACACTCTTTTTACACCGTTTCTGTACATGTAAACCCTAGGGTCACATTCGTCTTTCTGACGAAAACTCTTATAAACGCTACTAGGGTTTTGAGGTCTCTTTTATATTCCCAGAAAAAAAGTGGCGGAGGAGGGTTAGCTCCAGAGGCGGAAGAAGAAGAAGAAGAAAATTAGGGCAAACCTAATTTACAGTCGAAGAACTCAATCATGGTTCGTAATCTCTCTATTTCAATCTTATAGTCAAGTTTAAGAATCCTTCTTCCAGTTAAGGTTTTCATATTTTGTTCATTTGTGTAGTTTTTGTTGAGATTTTGATTGTGGATTAGATTGATATTAGGGATTTGTAAATTTCTACATTGTTACTCTTCTTGAATGTTGATTTTGTCCTGATTTCTTTAGTGGGTATGCAATTTTTGCTAATTGTTTATGGATTTACCTGTATTCTGAATGTTGTGATATGTTAAGTTTTGAATCTGAATAGCTAAAGGTTAATTTTGAAGAGGCATTGTAACCATGGTGGACACTAGAGGACTTAGACTTGTTTGGCTGGTTCTCCCTGATAAGAAATTTTTACAGCCACTTTAAAATCTTGACTGTTTACTTTTTCTTTTGATTGCCGATTCCTCAACTGTTGGCTTGGGTTTGTTCGTTTCCTGCAATGAGCTTATGTTCTTCTTTTTGTTTAGTTTTTTTAGAGATTACTTGAGTTTCTTTTCTAGATGGACAATGGAAAAAACATCGCCAAAACCCTAACTCCTAATAGGGAATTGGGGAACACCCAATCCCATGTGAGAGTCGGTTTTGGTGATGTTTTTTTCATTGTCTGTAATGAATCGTTGTTATATAAATGCCTCTCAGAGTAGCCGTATGAGTTTTTGGGAGATTCTTTCTTCCAATTTTCAGTCTCGTATCTGGTTTAGTGATGAGGCATAAATTGATTCAGTCTTTTTCTAGTTCTTAGAAATTGATTTTTTCAAAGCTTTTTGATTTTGGACTTAACAGAAAAATTTATGTGTTTTTCAATCTAGTCCTTCAATCAGCTCTGATACATCTAATACTTGCATTGGTCCTCCATGTTCTGTTTTATTTTATTTTTTTGCTTGGGTTATTAGTTAGATTTCTGTTCTGATTTGCCTTCGAATAACTGGATGTGGAAATTTGAGACCACATTTGGTTCAGACAAGGGCATAGAATAAATATATGAGAGGAATTGTGTTGGAATTTATTTCTTCACCTTCCTCTTGAATCAATCTTAGTGGGAAGGAATGATTTTCCTTTCTTAAGATTGTTTCTAACATTTAAGTTTTATTCTTACAAATTCGATTGATAGTTGTGAAGCTTAGTAGAACGAGTCTTTAGAGTAAGTTGAAGGAAGGTCTGTGTGAGTTCTGACCCTAGCCTGGATCCAATCTAAAATTCTAAACCCTAATGAAATGACGATAAAATTCATTGCTCAATCCACTGAATTCTGTGATGTTACTCTTCAATCTCGACAGGTTCTGATCGCTCTGGGAATTAGAAAAACTCCAAACTTGAACCCGATGTCTAAAATGACTGCAATCAATTTGGTTTTTAAATGAATGAAGCAGGGTATCTAGAAATTTATTACTCGTAAAGTGCATTCCAATAGAATGTCCCCTGTTATTGGTCAATATAGTTTCCATCTCAGTATTTCTGTTGATGTTGTGAATTGCTGTAAATGGGAACATGTCCTTACACTTGCTGGTTTAGTTGGTTGTGATTCATTAGGTGGAATTATTTTGTACCATCAATTTTGTTATGTAGTATTCTACCTTTGTTCTGCGCTAACTGTTTGAAAATTCTCAGGCGAGGGGATTGAAGAAGCATTTGAAGAGGCTTAATGCCCCAAAACATTGGATGCTTGATAAACTTGGAGGCGCATTTGTAAGTAAATGATCTATTTAGTTTTTAAATTTGTGTAGGGCTTGAAAGGTTGGAATACTTACTCGCTATGCAATTTTTTTTGCTGTGTAGGCTCCCAAGCCATCATCAGGTCCACACAAATCTAGGGAATGCCTTCCTTTGATTCTTATCCTGCGAAACAGATTGAAATACGCCCTTACATACCGTGAGGTTATTGCTATTTTGATGCAAAGGCACATTCTTGTTGATGGAAAAGTGCGAACAGACAAGACCTATCCATCTGGATTCATGGGTATGTGTGTATAATATACTCCTTTGTTTCTTCTTGTTAGTCTCAATTTTCTTGACATGTTTTCATATGGAAATGCTATCTATGAAAATGAATGACATCAGTAAATTGGTTCCTTGCTTAGTAGTTCTCTTGAATCAGGACATTTTTAACTTTTGAGCATATCTCCAAAGGATGTTCTTAACCTTTTTCCTACCTACATCATTTTGATGGGCATAGAAAATGTGCGCCTCTTTAGGAGATAATTCTGTATTGTTGATGTTGTTTTATATGACTTCTTCGTTACTGAGCCCCATATGTATGTTTGATACCCCTGAATGTCTGCTGGTTACCATAACCTTTTGCGAGTAATTTATATTAGTATATTTGACCTTAGAAGTATGTGAAACCCTGATATTGCTTCTTTGTCAACCTTAATAGATGTTGTTTCGATTCCCAAGACGAACGAGAACTTCCGTCTCCTGTATGACACCAAGGGTCGCTTCCGTCTCCACTCTATCAAGGATGAAGAAGCTAAGGTTTGTCTTGTGTCCATGCTTATTTGTTTAATGTTTCACAGCTCTGATACTGAGTTTCCTGATGGGTATATTACCAGTTATTTTAGTCATCATATTGTCAGCCTCTGTTAAATGAAAATTATTTTTCTTAATCTCATACAAGAAATTATTTTTCCTCTTTGCAGTTCAAGCTCTGCAAGGTTAGAAATGTACACTTTGGATCTAAGGGTATCCCATACATTAACACCTTTGATGGTCGCACCATTCGTTACCCTGACCCTCTTATCAAGGCTAATGACACCATCAAGCTAGATCTTGAAAGCAACAAGATTGTCGATTTTATCAAGTTTGATATTGGTAATGTCGTCATGGTTACTGGAGGTAGAAACAGAGGCCGTGTTGGTGTTATCAAGAACAGAGAAAAGCATAAGGGAAGTTTCGATACCCTTCACATCCAGGACTCTACAGGCCATGAGTTCGCCACCCGTTTGGCCAATGTGTTCACCATTGGGAAAGGTACCAAGCCATGGGTTTCACTCCCCAAGGGCAAGGGTATCAAGTTGACTATCATTGAAGAAGCAAGAAAGAGACTTGCCGCTCAAGGAGCTGCAACCGCTTAAGCTCATCGTTCATGTGTCAGCCATCATGAGGTTCTGTTTTGCGGCCTGTTTACAATTGCTGTTTTAGTTTATTTCTACTTTTTGAACAAAATTTTGAAGCTGACTCTGTGTGATCAAGAACAAAATCTTAGTTTATTTCTGCTTAAGGAATTGTGTGATCTCTTTTGCATAATTACCTAAAATAGAAATGATGTTAAAAACATTTGATTCTGCTTTTAGGTACATAGTTCTGAATTTAACCCATAAAAACTTTTGGTCGTGGAAGATGGATAATTTAACTGAGAAAAGCAAATCACAAATGAACTAGTCTACTTAATTTGACCGTTTCTCTAAATTATGCGGAGCATGATAATAAGAACTCTTGAAGGAATGAATCAACTTGCATACAGTTACAGATTTGGAATAGCATGTTAAGAACTCTTGATGGAATGAATCAATTTGTGGACAAGAAATTTGGAATAGGCGGAAATGAATGGGAATAGCTCCTGTCATTGGCGTTACTTGAAATGGTTTTCTTTTTGCTCTTTCGGCCAATAGGAACCTCATCGGTTGCAAGATGGCCAGAGAACAGCATGGAACTCTAAGAGCATCTCCAACAGAAGGTGTAAAAAATCCTACGTGGATTTTTTATTTAGTTCTTTTATTTATGGGGTCTATACATAGAGTAAATATAGAACCTCATATCTAAAAAAACCATCTCCAACAGTGAGAAATTTAACTCTTAGAATTTAAAGAAAATTGGTTAAAAGCATGACGTGGAGGTGCAACCGGAGGTGTAGATAACACTTTCTTGAACACCTTCATATTTAGTAATTGGTCCCTCCTAACTTGTAGCACCCTACTGTTGGAGATGGATTTATGCCAAACATGGGTCTAAAATCCTAAGTGTCACTAAAAATAAATAGATCCACCCTCTCTTGGAGATGCTCTAAGAATCAACATCCAGGATCAACAGACTGACCCTAAGAAAAAGGAAAATACTAAGTATTGGTGATTGTTCCCATCAAGGTTGTTGACGCCCTAATGTTACAACCTGCCAATAGAAAAAACAGAATTTTCTAAAATAGAATTTGACAAAACAGAAGATCTACAATTTATTTCATCTAAACTTAAAATTTCAGAAAGAAAATTTGGCATGATTAGACTCCAACTCTGATAATGTTACAACCTGCCAATAGGTATTCTTCCTCTGAAAAACCAGAATTTTCTAAAATAGAATTTGACAAAACAGAAGACCTACAATTTATTTCATCTAAACTTCAAATTTCAGAAAGAAAATCTGGAATGATTAGACTCAAACTCTGATAAAGAAACTCTCTTATTTTATTTATCTAAAACAAAACACCTCCAAAATACCCAGAAAACAAAATAATACTAATAATCCTTGGAGCATCAAGTAAATCAATCATGGACTTGAAATTCTAAACCAGTTAGTTCCACCCAAACCTGAGCACACACATCTTTTCATGATTAGTTGTTTTAGTTGCCTACATTCTGTTAATTGTTAATAGATTTTCCTCCAAATTACCATCATTAAAATTTATTCATCTAATGTTAGGAATTTGGGGATTCGGAAATATCCGCTGGAAGAGTAACTACTGAAGATAGTAATATGAATTGCTCGGCAACATAGAGTTCGAGGCTGACTTGTTGAACTACAGCCTGAACACAATCTTGAATTCTATGTGGATCTAATCTGGAATCTGTGTTCAGAGAAAATACGTCTTTTTCCAGCTTACACCAACATCTTAGAAATTCGTTTGGGTTACTCCAATAATGGATTGCATTTCGTTTTCACTTCTATAATTTTAAATTGATTTTTGTAGTTGAAAATTTTCAACTTATGTATCTTCCACCTGTGATATACATTCACTTATTTTTCATGACACATTCATTATATATTTTCTAGTATTCATTTTTTTTTTCATGAGTAATTTGGCATACATGAAACCCTATTGAAGAAGGTGTTGGAAACAACGCAGAAAAAAAAATTGCACCACAAGAACAAATATCAAACACCTGAGTCGCGAATTAGGTCGCTCTCTTTAAGGTGTTTCACGACTCTGTTGTGTCAACAGTCAGTTCTTTTCGAAAACCCTATGAGGTAAAACATCTGATAACTCTCTTGTTCGAGGTCTTTGCACTTTAAGAAATCGAACCAACAACTACTCTTTCTAATAATGAGCTCAGAACTCAAAATAAAAGAAAAAGTTATGTATTCATCTTCTCAAAAAACTGATCTTTATAACTTCAAAAGAATCATTACTATTTAATGAAAATAAATTCGCTAACTAATCCCTACGGAGAATCCTCTATAATGGTCACAAAACGGCCTAAATCTAATTACCAAAATTAATTAAAGAATATTAAGTTGGGAAAACCATTTTGAAAACCAATATAGTCAAATCTGCAAAAAGGTAATTTTTTAATTCATCAGACTTCCCAAGAACCTAAGGCCTCGCTTTTCCAGACTTTTGTTAAATACGTGTAGGTTTACACATACGCCTAGTCAAATGTATGTATGTGACTTGAACCCGGGTCTAAAGTGTGGGAGACCTAAATGATACCATCACACTATTTCTCTATGTTTGATGGAATATTACAAAGGGAGATTTTGTGTTCCCCCTCAAAACAGATATCTAATTACCTTTATAAATTGATAACTGGTGAAACCTCCTTTCCGTCATAACTGCCGTGACATCCTTAACTGTGGAGGTAAAATTCCAATTCACCAGATTCTGCAAAAAAAAAAAAAAAAAAAAAAAAGTCGAAACCACACTTAAAAGAGCACTCCAGATTTCTCACATACTGAATCACTCTTTAATCCATCATCAAAATCGTAACCAAATAAAAACATACAGTTGACGCCATTAATGGCGGAGGGTTCTAATGGTTTCTCTGGCTAGGTGACAAAGGATTTCGAGCTTTACTAATCAAACCCATTTCCAAAAGTCGCCGTACCATTTCGAAACACACAAACAAATTGGAATCTCAGACGAAATTAAAATTTCCAAGGAACCCTAAAAAAAATTATGAAATTGAATTTTCGACTGAGCTCAACGATTCTGTGACCATTCATGAGACACCATCATCACTTGCATGTTTTGTTGGTACTAAGCATACAAAAATCCCAATTTCACATTGACAGCGGAATCAACATCAACATTTCGAAGTTTCTCCCCAATTTCATGATAATGAGAATGAAGATATAAATCAGCATCATAAAACAAATATCCAAATCCATTTCTGGATTTTTCTTTTTAATCTCTCATTATCGATTTGTAAATCTTCCGTTCTCTTAGTACAGTCTCATACTTCAATTAGTTTTTTCATCTGTTCATATAGGAGAAAGAACATGGAGAAGAAGAATAGAGTTCTACCTAGTTTCTCACTCCGTACTTCTTAGGACACGTCTGCTGCAATAGGAACTAAATTAATGGGTATGCAGTCGTTCTACACGTACCGGGGGAAAACTCCCCCAAAACCGAGCCCTCACAGTTTTGGGGGCCCCGGGGGAGTTAATAGGGGGGCCGGGTTAAAAATAGGTGGGACCCACCATTTTTATCACTCACCCCGGTTTTGCCTCTGTTTTTGGCCCCGGTTCGTTTATCTTTTTTGATGGGTATGATTCCAACACCTGTTCATTCTCAGTTTCTGGCCAAAGTATATTTTAGAATCTTTAAAATAATATCTCACACGTGAAATGCACGTGCATATTTAACTGGGATGTCACGGCAGTTATGATGGAGAGGGGGTTTCGCCTATTATCAATTTACAAAGGGGGTTTCGCAAATTAGATATCTTTTTTGAGGGGGAACACAAAATCCCCCTATTACAAATCTATGTTTTTTAAATATATATCCCAAGAATCCCCCACTTATATATTACTAGGTCTTAACCCGTGCCGTAATGGCACGGGCATAATTTTTATTTAGTTATGAATTTTCCGACATAAGAATATCAAATATAATATGTATTAATATCAAGTTTACTCTTCTTATCATTGCAAAAGTAAAGGGAAACCCGATATATATTTTTATTCTTCACTTCACATCCTTTCTAGTATTTTCCGCCTTGACATCCTCCTATACTATGTCTCTCCTTTTTCGAGTTGTATCCTCAAGCCAACAATGAAATTATATCAAAACTAATTTTTACATATTTTGTCCCAAAAAATAAAAATTTATTTGATATGTTTTTTAGTTTAAAAAGATATCTTATCGATCTTTTGAAATGGTATTACCTTTTTTCATCTTTCTTATATTTAGTGAATGGTGTTAGGATGTTCATGGAAAATAGGAACCTATTATGGGCCCGACAACATAGCACCGATCATGTCCCCACTTGGCCACCTTGGGATATGAGGTGTGTGGTTTTAATCTAAAAGGCCTCAGTGCTACGTAAGGAGATTCCCAAGTTTATTAAGCTCAACATGTACTCCTTTTTCTTCCATGTGTGACTATCCCTAGCTATAATTAAGTGGTTTATCGTGCCACATAGTCCAACAATCTCCACCTTGACGATATTAAACCACTTCACCAGTCCAATCAGACTTCACCATATGATTACCATTTGTATATGCTACCCATCGATCAGGATTATTGTCACTATGCGCCCTACAATCCTACTTCACCTTGAGTTAATGAGAAGGCAAGCACCAACTCCAGCTTGAGCATTTCCTTGCCCACATAGAACCCTACTACTTGAGAGTTAATGTGTGAGACACTAAATTCACCTTGAGCGCCAGTTCATCCTTGAGCATTTCCTTTTGGATCTAAAACCCTGGTCCACCTGAGTTAATGAGTGAGACACTAACTCCACCTTGAGCGCCAATTAAACTTTGGGCCTTGCCTTCTTCACCTTGAGTATGATTTCACTTGCGCCCTAAACCGGGTGACATCCACAACCACTTTTCGAATAGTATCCCCAACCACGGGTTCTAATACCAATTGTTAGGATCTTTATGGACCATCAGACACTACTCAGGGCCCAACCACATAACACGAAACCCCACTTGACCACCTTGGGATAAAAGGTGTGGGGTTTTTAACTAAAAATCCTCGGTTCTATGTATGGAGAAGTCCAAGATTATTGTATGTTCTTACTATTTCAATGATGATGACATACTTAAAATCTAATTCATTCACTTAATATATTATACTTTAATATGTGAAGTCATTTCCGATGGTAATCATTTTACCCACATACGATGTAGTTCTAGTTTTTCAAAATTCCCATAAATATTAATTACGTAATTCAATTTGGCAGGAAGAGTTCACCGAATGGAATATAGGTAATGGCTTGTCCTTTCGTAACATTATGGCCTTTTCAACATAGTTGGATCCAGAGTTGGTAAAAATCACTGAATTTATGGGTTCTCGGGCGAGAGTAATCTAGGTATGGGATACCTCCCAGAAAACTTCTAATGGATGTCCACATCAGTTTTAGTTGAAAATCCCACGCTATCGGATAACCACAATGCCTAAATGGGAACAGTATTGGCAAAGATCAGGTCCTTAAAAATGGTATTAGAGTCAACCACGGGTTACATGTCGAGGGCGAAAGAGTATGCTTGACGGATTGAACATATTCCAGAGTCTCATGAGTGAGAAAAAATGCCAGAGTCTAGGATTGAACATATTCCATACCCGAGGACGGCTCCAAATTAAGTTGGAATAGAGGTAATGGTTTGTCATTTGCTAACATCGAGACCTTTTCAGCATAATTGGCTTTGTAGTTGGCGAAAAATATTTATAGTTAAGCATGCTCGGTATTGAGTAATCTTGGGATGGGCGACCTCTTAAGAAGCTGTTGCTAGATGAACGCAGCGGTTACCATTGAAAACTCAATACTATCAGATGAACGCAGTGGCTTAGTAAGGACATTATCTGTAGATGGCAGGCCATTACATTCTACGACATTATGCCTCCAAATGTGAGGTTATTTGTTGCATAAAAATAATAAAATCATGATTAGTTAGTAAGTCAAATCATTAAGTAATTAACCTAATAACAATAAGCTCTACTAACAATAAACTCTGATATCCATCATCATTGAATAAAAATAACGTTAAACTATTTATCAAGAAATATGTGAAGCGATGCGAAATTACTCACTGGGCACCAATACTTGCCACCGTCATTATGGTCCACTTATATAATTGCTAGCCAATTTAACTAAGTTTGATGCTGTTTTTTTTCATTCAAAAAAAGTATTTTGAAAACATTTTGAGAGCAATATTTTTTCATCTTAGTGTTTATTAAAGATTTCATAAAGTGTATACTTCCAAAATTTATCAATTTGTAAAGTGGGGAGAAGGAGCTTTTAAAAGCTTCAAAAGCAAAAGCTATAGTTCACCCTAGGTTCATATTTTATTTTCCAATTCTATCCCCTTTTGTTTATAACTTACAACAATTATCCTTGAATCTATATATGATCACCAATTTTTATATTTTATTTTTTATATTTTATATTCTTTAAAGATAATTATTTTTTATTTTCAAACTACATTCTATGTTATATCGTATCACTAAAATATACTTTTATTTTCAACGATAAATATTAAGAGATTATGGATTTTTAAAAAGTGGTTTAGAAAAATAATACTTTTTAGTAATAATACTAATTAGTAAATTTAATATTACATGTGTACGTACTCTAATAGTAGAAAATTTAATTACTTTACGCACTATAAAATAGAATAGACAATTTTCAGAAATATGTTTGCTTTTGTCATTTTCTCACTAACTATAGTTGAACATGATATTTCAGAGATATGTCTGTTTTTTTTAAAAGGTTGTAGCTTCAGTTTATAATTTGCAACCGTTCAATTATTATTTTTTTTTACAAAGCTCGGCATAGTAACTTACATCGGCAACCAATTATTTTTTTTACATAGCTCCGCACAATAAAGTACATCGGAAAGCAATTTTGTAAAGATCGCAGCAATACCAAACTAATTCTAAGTATTAGCTAATAAAAATATACTTTTATTATCATCATTAGTAGAATAATTTATATATTATCTTTTTTAGTTTGACATTTAATTAATAGACTATTTATTATGAAGAATTATGGAACCTTAATGACATGATAACTTTTGTCCATTAGATGCATTTCTAATCTCAATCAAAACCATCACCTATGACAAACGATTACCTCCCTAGATTTATCTCTTGTGAGGAAAAATTTGAACCGCCACTTATATAAGCAAAGTTATTACAAATTGTTCTTTATATTCTTGATGATAATAATAAGAAAGTGAAGTAACAAAGTATTAGTATTGATTTTGCTTAATGGGATTGCATAAACAAAACATAAAGTGTTCCATTATATGAGTTACCGAAAGATCCAGGTCTCTTGTACTCGTTCCTTAGATTAGTGGTTATTTATGTATTTATAAGGCTTAACCCGTGCCGTAACTAATATCTACTGATATTATTAGATTAGTGATTCATTCGACCTTCGCCACCGCTTCCACAACCTACTATCGCAACTAATATCTATTGATATTTTTTTCTGTTTTTATCAAAAAAAATTATTAATAGAAGAAATACAAATTTATTAATTTAACTAAGAGAAATTTTATAATGGAAGAAATTAATAGATTATTTATTATGAGCAATTAGTGGACAAACATTATTATGAGAAATTAATAAATAATTTAATATCAATTAGTCCACACTAATTAGTTAGGTATTTATTATATTAATCATTTACTATATTAGATTTCCATTAAAGGGTCATTAAATGTTAGTTTTATGGGACAAATTACAACCATAGATTTATCAATTGGGATATGAAATCTTGGCCATCACTTACACGTGCGAGATGAGGGTGTGGTCAAGAGAACTACAGCCGTAGATTTATCTTTGTCCAGACAAATCCTGACCACCACTAACAAAGGCCAACTTGTCCAAACCCTGTTTTATACTAATGAAAAATATTTAGCAAGTGTCATATAGTTGTGCATATGCAAAGATGCTTTTTGACTTGAACCTTTAAATAGTTTAAACTTTCTAAGTGTTAGGTGACTAGAGTGACTCGCGTCTTGAAGTCTAACAAATAATATATTATTCAACACACACAACTATATTTAGAGTAAAATATTAAAGTTTTCACATTACACCCATGTGCTTATCCATTTTTTAAGAAACGATCTAAGGAAATGCCCAAGTTTCTCATAAAAGGCGGTCACACCTTCACATTCGTATAGGTGAGTCTATCAAGAATACTCATGTATCTAAGTGTCTTACTCTAAGTTAAGAGAAATAGACATCATTAAGACTTAAACACTCAACCTGTTTCCCGCTTCATGATATCATACTATGGGAATGCATGACTCTATCATTTGTAACTTCTTCTAGTTCCTTTGAACCTATTTCT
Organism: Papaver bracteatum; assembly: GCA_023529315.1. Classification (NCBI taxonomy): domain Eukaryota; kingdom Viridiplantae; phylum Streptophyta; class Magnoliopsida; order Ranunculales; family Papaveraceae; genus Papaver; species Papaver bracteatum. The sequence goes on from JAJJWX010001567.1 coordinate 1,258,140, forward strand.
AGGTTGGATATCCATTATAAACGACTCAGCTTCTAATGGGAAAAAGTCCCAATCTTCACAACACCAAAACCAGGATTTTCTCACAGTGTAACCTGTCACAGTTTATTTTTCAGTAACAGATATACCTGTGATAAGTCCTGCAACAGTTATAACTGTAATTAAATTTTGTATTCGTTATAATAATTAGGACTTTTATTAGTCACACAAATATTTGTTGATAATTATTTGAACAACAACAATTATAATCTAAAATGATATTTCCACCCAAAAATTCCACCACATCAAAAACAACCCCGAATTAATCACTTTTAAAATTTTGGTTGTCACTACTTTCGCAACAATTATACAAAATAACAATTATACAAAATAACAATTTTATTTAATTTCTAAATATCAAAATTTAATTTATTTTTAATTTTTAATTTTCTTAATATTAGAAAAAAGGATCAAGACCAAGTCAACAAGTCATGACTTTGTATGACATTTGACTTTTAACAAAAACCAACCTTTTCTTTCGATTTTCTCGACAAAACCACAACAAAAATTTCTGCTTCTTCCGAAGAACGTGAAAATGACCATATTACCCTTACTCGGAATAAGTGCAACAAAAATTCAGAAGAACGTGAAAATGACCATATTACCCTTACTCGAAATAAATGCAATAAATATTATAGAGACTGTGAAAATGACCAGAATACCCTTATTGAAAAAAAAAGTAAAAATTACGGATTGTGAAAATGACCATATTACCCTTTTTTGAAATAACAACAATAATTTTTATGGAGACTGTGAAAATGACCAGACTACCGTTATCGAAAATAAGTAAAGTAAATATTACACACTTTGAAAAAGACCATATTACCCTTATGGAAATAAGTGCAATAAATATTATGGAGACTATGAAAATAACCAGACTACCCAATTAAGTGTAATAAGTAAAATAAATATTACAGACTCGAAAAATGACCATATTACCCTTATTAGAAATAGTGCAATAAATATTATGGAGACTTTGAAAATGACCAAACTACCCTTATCGAAAATAAGTAAATTAAATATTACAGACTGTGAAAATGACCATATTACCCTTGTTGGAATTTAGTGGATTAAATATTATGGAGACTATGAAAATGACCAGACTGTCCTTATTGAAAATAAGTAAAGTAATATTACAAACTTTGAAAATGACCATATTACCCTTATTGGAAATAAGTGCAATAAATATTATGGATATTGAGAAAATTACCAAACTACCCTTATTGAAAATAAATACTACATACTGTGAAAATGACCATATTACCCTTATTGGAAATAAATGGAAAAAATATTAGGGAGACTGTGAAAATGTCCAAACTACCCTTAATGAAAATAAATAAAGTAAATATTACATACAGTGAAAATGACCATATTACCCTTATTGGAAATAAGTGCCACAAAATTATAAAGACTATGAAAATGACCAGACTACCCTTATCGAAAATAAGTAAAGTAAATATTACATATTTTGAAAATGACCATATTACCCTTATTGGAAATAAATAGAATAAATATTAAGGAGACTGTGAAAATGACCAAACTACCCTTATTGAAAATAAATAAAGTAAATATTACATACTGTGAAAATGACCATATTACCCTTATTGGAAATAAATGCTATAAATATTATGGAGACTGTGAAAATGACCAGACCACCCTTATCGAAAATAGGTAAAGTAATTCGTACAAACATTGAAAATGACCAAACTACCCTTATTGAAAATAAATATTACAAACTGGGAAAATGACCATATTACCCTTATAGGAAATACGTGTAATAAATATTATGGAGTCTGGGAATGACCAAACTACCCTTATTGAAAATAAATAAAGTAAATATTACAGAATGTGAAAATGACCATATTACCCTTATTGGAAATAAGTGCAATAAATATTATGGAGACTGTGAAAATGACCAAACTACCCTTATTAAAAATCAATATAGTAAATATTACAGAATATGAAAATGACCATATTACCCTTATTGGACAAAAGTGCAATAGATATTATGGAGACTGTGAAAATGACCATACTACCCTTATCATAAATAAATAAAGCAATTCTTACAGATTGTGAAAATGACCATATTACCCTTATTGGAAAAAAGTGCGATAAATATTATGTAGACTTTGAAAATGACCATATTACCCTTATCGGAAATAAGTAAATTAAATGTTATTGATTGTGAAAATGACCATATTACCCTTATTGGAAAAAGTGCAATAAATATTATGGAGTATGGGAAATGACCAAACTACCCTTATTGAAATTAATTAATATAAATATTACAGAATGTGAAAATGACCATATTACCCTTATAGGAAATAAGTGCAATAAATATTATGGAGTCTGAGAAATGACCAAACTACCCTTATTGAAAATAATTAAAATAAATATTACAGAATGTGAAAATGACCATATTACCCTTATTGAAATAAATGCAATAAATATTATGGAGACTATGAAAATGACCAGAATACCCTTATCGAAAATGAGTAAAATAAATATTACAGACTGGGAAAATGACCATATTACCCTTATTGGAAATATGTGCAATAAATATAATGGAGTTTGGGAAATGACCAAACTATCCTTATTGAAAATAAAGAAAGTAAATATTACAGAATGTGAAAATGACCATATTACCCTTATTGGAAATAAGTGCAATAAATATTATGGAAACTGTGAAAATGACCTGTAAGAATTTATCGCACTTTTTTACAATAAGGGTAATATGGTCATTTTCACGATCTGTAAGCATTACTTTACTTATTTATGATAAGGGTAGTATGGTCATTTTCACTATCTCCATAATCTTTATTTCACTTTTTTTTTCAATAAGGGTAATATGGTCATTTTCACAATCTGTAAGAATTACTTTACTTATTTATGATATAAGGGTAGTATGGTCATTTTCACAGTCTTCATAATATTTATTGCACTTTTTTCCGATAAGAGTAATATAGTCATTTTCACAATCTGTAAGAATTACTTTACTTATTTCTGATAAGGGTAGTATGGTCATTTTCACTGTCTCCATAATCTTTATTTCACTTTTTTCCGATAAGGGTAATATGGTCACTTTCCCAATCTGTAAGCATTACTTTACTTATTTATGATAAGGTAGTATGATCAATTTCACAGTCTTCATAATATTTATTGCACTTTTTTACAATAAGGGTAATATGGTCATTTTCACAATCTGTAAGAATTACTTTACTTATTTATGATAAGGGTAGTATGGTCATTTTCACTGTCTCCATAATCTTTATTTCACTTTTTTTTTCAATAAGGGTAATATGGTCATTTTCACAATCTGTAAGAATTACTTTACTTATTTATGATATAAGGGTAGTATGGTCATTTTCACAGTCTTCATAATATTTATTGCACTTTTTTCCGATAAGAGTAATATAGTCATTTTCACAATCTGTAAGAATTACTTTACTTATTTATGATATAAGGGTAGTATGGTCATTTTCACAGTCTTCATAATATTTATTGCACTTTTTTCCGATAAGAGTAATATGGTCATTTTCACAATTTGTAAGAATTACTTTACTTATTTTGATAAGGGTAGTATGGTCATTTTCTGATCTTCATAATATTTATTGCACTTTTTTACAATAAGGGTAATATGGTCATTTTCACAATCTGTAAGAATTACTTTACTTATTTATGATAAGGGTAGTATGGTCATTTTCACTGTCTCCATAATCTTTATTTCACTTTTTTTTTCAATAAGGGTAATATGGTCATTTTCACAATCTGTAAGAATTACTTTACTTATTTATGATATAAGGGTAGTATGGTCATTTTCACAGTCTTCATAATATTTATTGCACTTTTTCCGATAAGGGTAATATGGTCATTTTCACAATTTGTAAGAATTACTTTACTTATTTGATAAGGGTAGTATGGTCATTTCACTGTCTCCATAATCTTTATTGCACTTTTTCGATCATAATATGGTCAACAACTGTAAAGAATAACTTTACTTATTTATGATAAGGGTAGTATGGTCATTTTTCGATAATATTTTCAATAGGGGTCTTCAAGTTCATCCAATAAGGGAAATGGTCATTTTCATAACTCAGTAATCTTTAACTTATGATTTTTGATAAGGGTAATATGGTCATTTAAGTCAGTAATCTTTATAATATTTATTAATATATTTTAGTTTCGAATAAGAGTAATATGGTCATTTTCAATTTGTAAGAAACTCTAACTCGATAGTAGTATGGTCATTTTCACCGTCTCCATAATCTTTATTGTAACTTTTTTGATGATGTTCAATTCAACTGTAAGAATTACTTTACTTTTTATGATAAGTTCATATGGAATTCGAAACTCATAATAAGTCTAACTCTAGTAATCTTTGTAGTCTCCATAACTGTGCTTTTCAATTACGATATATTTATTCTGAAGTTCATCCGAACTGAAGACTCAAGTCTAACTTTAGTAATTTTGAACTTGATGTTCAATGAGAAACTGATATATTTCTTCAAATTCATCCAAACGAATACTCAAGTCTAACTCTAGTAATCTTTGAACCCGTGATGTTCAATTCGAATATATTTAATCTTTTTCATCCGTTCATCGAGAAACTCAGGTCTAACTCTAGTAATTTTGAACTTGTGATGTTCAATTCGAAATATTTCTTCTCAGATCATCCAAACGAGAAACTCGGGTCTAACTCTAGTAATCTTTGAACCTGTGATGTTCAATTCGACCGAGAAATATTTAGTAATCTCAAGTTCATTTCTTCCGATCATCGAAGACTCTTTGAACCCTGTGGTCTAACTCTAGTAATCTTTGAACCTGTGTTGTTCAATTCTGATATATTTATTCTCAAGTTCATCCAAACGAGAGACTTAGGTCTAACTCTAGTAATCTTTGAACCTGTGTTGTTCAATTATGATATATTTCTTCTCAAGTTCATCCGAACTGAAGACTCGGGTCTAACTTTAGTAATCTTTGAACCTGTGTTGTTCAATTATGATATATTTATTCTCAAGTTCATCCGAACTGAAGACTCGGGTCTAAATATAGTAATCTTTGAACCTGTACTGTTCAATTCTGATATATTTATTCTCAAGTTCATCCGAACTGAAGACTTGGGTCTAACTATAGTAATCTTTGAACCTGTGATGTTCAATTCTGATATATTTCGTCTTCAGTTCATCTGAACTGAAGACTCAGGTCTAACTCTAGTGATCTTTGAACTAGTGATTTTCAATTCTGATATATGTCGTCTTCAGTTCATCTGAACTGAAGACTCAGGTCTAACTTTTGTGATCTTTGAATTTGTGATGTTCAATTCTGATATATTTCGTCTTCAGTTCATCTGAACTGAAGACTCAGGTCCAACTCTAGTAATATTTGAACCTGTGATGTTCAATTCTGATATATTTCTTCTCCAGTTTTTGGTCATAATTACAATAGTTAGACGAATGTTTTAGCAAACAAAGAAACACATGAGAGGTGAAGACCAAATCTCAGCCGTTTAGTAATTTCCCTGATCTGTATGACTCGTTATTCACGGTCCGAAAAAACTTATACAAAACCTAAAGCTTTGTTCAACCCTCACTTTCCTTTTCTCTCTCTTTCCAATCTCGTTCTCAGTCGCACCTGCCTCTCTAGCTCCGCCTCTAACAAAAACCCTGCAACCTCTTTTCTCTTAATCTCTCAAAATTTCCGAAAGATGATTAATGGAGGATAGATCTGTTCAATCGATGTTTTTGTATATTTTTTTCTTTTTTTTTCACCTTTCGTCTGTCGTTCTCTATTTGCTTAAGTCAAAAAAGAAAAGCATCATATTCATTGAAGCTTTCGACTGTGATAGTGATTCTTGAGTTGAAGGCTGATTTTCCTTACTCTTTCTTCTCATGTATTTCAATTTTCACATCCGTCTATTTTGTTTAGGGTTTCTATCTTCTTTCTCTCTTTTTCCCAATAGTTTAAGAGTTCTGAATTAATGGTTTTTAATAAGCTGGATGACTATGAACATGTACTGTTCTTGGTGATAATGTTTTTCCTGTTTTTTTGTTTCAATAAACATTCCATGGATTTTAGTTTGGGTTTATGTTGGTATGAATTTTAAAGTTTTATTTTAGGGATCTTTCTGTTCATTTGCAACTTCTGATCTAAAGATCAATTAACAACAAAAAAGATTCAATTTGTAGTTTGGGTTTATGGGGGATTTGGGCTTTACTCTTTCCTACTGGTGAATTTTGTATCTAGCAATAAAAAAGATTCAATTTGTAGATCCAATTTCAAATTTTCTTTTTTACTTTTGTAATTTGATTTTTTGGGTTCAATTTAATTGGGATTTTTGCAGGTCAGAGAAGACGAAAATTGGCAGTAATTGGTGGGGAATTAGTGAATAAATTGGTGGGACTTGTAGCAAGTAATTTATGGATTGTATCTTGCGAAGCTACTTACATTGGCTGTTCATTTGCTATTGTTTAGAGTCAATTTGCGTCGTGTTATCCAGTCTACTAGAACATTGATATTGCCTCTCTTGCTTAGTTCAGGTCTATTTACATACTTATTGTAATTTTATTTTGTTTCATTCTGTTTCAGGCTAGTTTCCTTTAGATATTATGTTATTGGCATTAAAGATTTAGTTTTCACCTGGATGCAGAGCAAAAAACATTACCCAGATATTTAGCTCAAAGATGAAGGGAAGAGTGAGTTAAGTTCTCCCTTTTAGATTACTTACTTTCAATAGGTTACAAACTTAAATATCTAGATACTTGCATTGTGTGCTTGTGATATGATCATTTTTGCTACATAGGTGCTCCTGAATTATCTAAAAATTGCAGGACCAAGTGCTGCAATTCTTAAAAGGCTGGAAATTATTTGAGAAGGTGGTCATAAGAAGAAGAAAATGTGTAAGCACTTGGTCCTGTAGTCTTTCACTGTTATTTAAACTCTTGAAGTAATGTATGTGTAGTTTTTAATTTCTAGTTTGTCCCACATGTTGTTTCAGGAACCTGTGTTTCATGTTACAAAACAAGTAGCATCTAAGAAAGCAAAACCAGAATCTAGCTGCTCTGAATCGGATTTGATAATGATTCTGAGAAAGTGAGTACCTTTTTATTTTTCTGGGTTTGTTTATTTTGCATTGAAAAGATGTTATGTTTGACAAAAGTTTTATGTCTCTTAGATGCTGCTCCAGCTAAATATGGTTGCAGCTAAATTACTCATGTTCTTTGTATATGTAAGCAGGTAAAAGATTAAAAACCTTCTTATACGAAGCCAAAAAGGGTAGAGAAGTTCATTCTGGCAGTTGGTGCGTAAGATGATCACATTTTCAAAAAGAGGTCAGACTTAAAAGAGTGCACCATAAGAAGTTTCATGCGTAAGATGGCTAACGAGCAAGCTGCTGAGGTGATAACTCAAATATTTAGGGTACTTATTTTTCTTGCTACCGCAGGGACGAGCTTAGGTTTTTTTTTGCGATCTAACGACACTGTTTTGCATTAACTTAATGCAGGATTCCCTCCTATTTAGGTACACCTCTTAGAAGGGGAAGTTATGTATTCCTGTTTTTCAGAAGTGGAAGTTATGTATTACATTTTTTTGGAAGTCATGTATTCCCGTCTTTTGGAATGAGAAATTGCCATTACTTCTCTAAAGCACGTTTCTGTTAAATCTGGTAGCTTAACTTGCCAGTACTGAAGGGACTAAGTACTCAAGTTTTAATGTATCTTTCCCGAGTGAACTTTTGTTACCTCTTTATGTTCTTTCTAGTTAAGATTAATTTGTGTAGCTCCTATAGGCACCAATCGGGATGGAAGAAGTCTTAGGTAGTATTGCCACCATTTTTTATATGCATGTAGTATGTTTGTGGATGAAGGTGTCTTATTCATGATCATTATTCATTTGGATTAAGATTTTTTATTTTGTGTGGCAGAAAGGAGACAGGCTGAAGCTTCTCACATCAGGGAGAAGTATCTTGATAGAATTCCAGTGAGAACCTTGCCCTCTTAAATATATGATGTATCTGTGTTAAATAAATTTGGTTTCTTTCACTAATAATGGTCTTAATGCTTCTATATAGGTGATAGTAGAGAAGGATGAGAGAAGTGACATAACTTACATTGACAAGAAGAAGTTAGTCATACTCAACTCTTATTATAACATTAAACTTGTTGCAACGTGCTGAGTACTTAGAGTAACATGTTTTTGCTTTGATTATTATCACATCCTTCTCTGTATCCCATCAATTCTGTTTTTCTACTTTTTGTAAAATGGAATGCCAGCTTTTGATAACAGCAAAATGGTTTAATTAGAACGCGAATTGTGTTGACTACATAATTTTTATGAATCTTATAAACATTAGATGCATTTTGCTAGGAACATGTTTTTCGTTCTTGGATTATTTTTCTTTTCTATTTCCCTTATCTAATTGTTTTCTCCATCTGTGTCTTAAGCAGGCTTATGCGATTGACCATTTGCTCTATCGTAGACTTCATCCATAGTAAGTGCTTTAATTTCCCGCTTTATCTATTTTGTATCCTCTTCATTGCAGTAGCCTGCTGGATATCCCTGTTTCTGGTTACGTGAAACTGAGAAACTTAACATTTATGTTACCAAAATTGTTTCAGCTCCTTTTTGATAGTGTATTTATATCTGATTTTCTCTCTTCCGCAGAGAATGCCTTAAGTGGGAAGGACTACTATGTTCATTGTAAAGCTGGTCGAGGATGTTAATCTACATCAATACACAATTATTACTTGTATCCTAGACACATAATCATGGTTCTGGGATTCTAACCCCAGAGAACTACACCACCCATCTAGACTCCAACTATCCAAAAGCCTAACTACACCTATGTCGGAGAATAATAAGAACTCATTAAGACAGATTCAAGAAATGTGAAGAAGATGAAGGAACCCCAGGTAACCCATATCCTTCCTTTTTTTTCATCGTATTTTTATCTATCCACTTATACGCGTGGTAATTTACACTGTTGTTTCTCATATTTATATTTAACTCTAAAGTTCATGTACTCCTATATGGTTGTCTGATTAATTAGTTCTCTTGGAATCCATTGTTTGGCATTATCCATGATGTTAGCTTATGCTTTAGGTAATAATTTTAACATGGAGGGGTTCGCTTTGCACCCTTACTATTCCAATTTTCTTGTTGGTTAGCTTGTAGGTATACTACACTCTCATAGTTTTAGATTTGTACCCCCCCTTTATGTTAAAATGCATGTTGATTTTATTTTAGGACAAGCTTGTTAGATATCACCATAGAATTTTTTAAATTGTTCTGTTGTGTTATTTTGGATTGTCTTCTTACTTCATTTAGCAACATCATTACATTTTCTTGGAAGGAAAGGGTAACCTTTTATGGATAGTTGCTTAAAATAGTAGAATTATCGTTTCTGAAAGATCCTGATAACATGGTCTATTGTTTCAGTTTTTTTTTTTGTGTTCCACGTTGGCATTGCTAAATTGTTATGTGAATTAATCTCTCAGCGTGTTTTGTGTAGGATTCATGAAGACATTGCTATCTTAAGGAGCAGTGATATAACGGATAGATTCCAAATCGAAAAACGTATGCATCTCAACAAATTTGAGAATATATGAATAAAATGTATTGCATGCCTGTATTTCAGTTTAAAATGTATTGCGGGCTCAGAATCGAAAGTCCAGGTCCATGATAATGACCTGGACCATCCATTTTTTTTAATTGTAATTAAAGAATTGTCACAGATATAACTGTGACAAAAAAAGTGAAGAAAATCAACACGTGTCATCATTTTAATACTGATAAAAATGAGAATAACAGTTTAAACGTTACAGTAATAGTGACAAAAAGATGACAGGTGTCAAAATGGAATTTGTTGCAAAAAGTATGTAACACTTATATGTGTTATTTTAATCGTTAGAAACAATGACACGTGGCCAAACTAAATCGTTGCCTACGTGGCGGTGTAAGACACGTGTCATCACCGAATTGTTGCAAAGTTAGAATAACAATTAAATCTGTTATAATTACTGTGACAAATGAGCCACGTGTCGCTATTCTAAAATTAGGTTAACTGTTACTATTAATTAATGTAACAGTTTGTACATGTGACTCTAACCAAATTTTGTCACAGTGAAAACTGTTACAAAAAAAAAATAACAAAAATTATCACAACGTTTCTCTAACGGCGTATATGTGTTACAAAATTTTTTAGTAACAGAAATGCCTTGTGACAAAATCCAGGATTTGGTGTAGTGCTTTAACAAGTATTCCGTACCTTTTATTTTGTTAGACATTTCGTCAAAGGATCAACCGAATTTCCTTCATACCTTACATGATCCACTCTAACAACACCAGTTGTGAGAAACTCTCTAACCATATTGTGCTTTCGACGTATCTGTCGATGCTTACTGTTATTATAACAGTTCTGCACTACTAAGATAGCCGCGATACTATCACAGTGGATCAAAGTGGCTGGCATCGGTTTTCCATACATGAATATCTGATATCAAGCTTTTCATATATCATCCCTCTTCACTAGTTGATGCTACTGACATCAATTCAGCCTCCATCACAGGTTGGTATATATTTGTGTGATTATTTGACCACCAAGATACATTCCTCCCAGCAATAGTGATAACATATCCACCATTAGCCTTGGAATCATTTGAAAGGGTGTTCCAATTAACATCGTCAAAACCTTCAAGGACTGCAGGATACCTCTAATAGTGTAACTAGGGATGCACATACTCCGGTACGGCCCGGTTCTGTTGTGGAACCGGTCCCTGTACTTGGTGTTGGCTGGTACCTTGTTCTGAGGATCGGTACATGTACCGGTACAACTCCAAGTACATTACCGGTACCGGGTTTTTACCTGTTTTCAAACTATGCAAAAAGAAAATAAATCCAAAGACAGAAAAAAGCAACAACGAGAATTGATATTAATAATCCATATTCCAAATTTAGTAATCTGTACAATCAAAGAAAAGAAAATGTCCAGCGTTTTTAAAGAAAAGAAAAAATAACAACCTGCGGGCACCTATTGGACTGACTTTGAACGATCTCCGTGAAACCGTTGCCCCGTATAGTTCCCTTCCGCCGGTATCAAAAGAAAAACAAGCATCTTGTGTTATCTGCCTCTCGTACTAGTTTTCGTCCTTGTGTTATCTGCCTCTCGTACGTTGGCATCATCTTCCGATTCATCATCGGAACAAGTGCCAAATCCACCGTTGAAGTAACTCTCCATGGAGGTGGATACATGCAAATAATGATCAGTGTCATCATAATCAACTACATGACCCAGACTATTGCACACCATCGCTATGAAAAATTAAAATTATCTCAACAAGCAACTGTATCTAAAGAAATTAACACAAGATATAAATCCTAAAATATTTTTTTTGCACACAGATTCAATCCCTAAGAACCAATCAAAACAATATTTAATCTCAAATAAAACCCAAAATCAGATTCAAACATGCAATTGAAAATTTTAATTAAACATGCAATTAATAACCAAAAATTTATCAAACAAATTATCCAAAATCAAAACACTATAAACCCATTGTTTCTCTGTAAGATAATAAACCCAATTTCACTTTCTAGATCTTCTCAGAGTTCTTCTTACAAACCCTAATTCTTTAATTCTTCATGAAATTGACCCCGTGAGAATAATCCTGCATCAACCCTTTCTTTCCTCATCCATAAGAAACCCAATACACTGATCAAATCAAAGGAATCTCAAGACGATATCTAAAAACCTTAATTCAGTTTATCTGTTTCACCTTTTCATTGAATCTAAATCATCTAATCTAATCAACACCACCAGTAACATTCATTACCTGATCTATATCGGAGTTAGAGACGGTTTGTGAATTCATGGAAGTGAAGGTGGCGATCGCAGCCATGGTTTCTATGTGGAGACCGAAGAGGTGAAGAAGACCAAAGAAATTGAGACAGAATGATCGAGTGAAATTGCTAGGTCATAGGAATATACAAGGTAAGCGGACGGCTAAGATTAATGTTAATCTTATAATTAATGGCTTAGACTAACACCGGATATATGGGCCGGTACCTTCCGGTACTAACCCAAGAACCGGTGTCTGTACCGGTCTACACCGGTTCCTAGTTTTCATTCCCGGTCCCTGTACCGGTCACTCCGGTACCGGTTCGGTTCCGGTCCGGTATTATCGGTTCCAGGACGGTGCAGGTATTGTTGACCGATTCTTGTGCATCCCTAAGTGTAACCCTAGCTAGGTTTGTAGTTCTTTACATACACCACATAGCCCTCTTAATAGTAGTTTAGTGTTCCAAACTAGGATTACTGGTAAACCTGCACAAAACTCCCACTACATATGCAATCAGTTGCATAATGCAGACTGCCAATTATACTAGCATACTCAGATTTTCTAATACTTTCTCTAGTATTCTTAAACAAATACACACTCGAATCAAAAGGTGTACAAACAGGTTTACAATCAAAATAATCGTACTTCTTCAGATTTTTTTCAATGTAGTGAGATTGAAGTAAAGAAATATAACTATCAGTTCTGCTAATTTTGATTCCCAAGATTACACTAGCTTCACCTAAATATTTCATGTCAAAATTCGAATAAACATGCTTTTAGTTTCATTGACCACAAATAAATTAGAACCAAATATAAGCAATGAATCTACATACAAGCAAACCATCACACACACATCATTCTAGATTTATAGTAGATGCATTTATCACACCCATTTATTCCGAAATTATTTGAAATCATTAAGTTATCAAACTTCCCATGCCATTGTTTAGGAGATTGTTTCAACAAGCGATGCAACATCTAGACCGTCGAAGGTCACCAAAACGAAGGCGTGCAATGATCAACGGTTGCCCCTCCTCTCAAGATGCAACATCTCGACCGTCGAAGGTCACCTGGATAGAAAGTTCCCCAAGATCGACTTGCCAAGCCACAACAACGTTTTACATGTTTTCCAAAACATTCGAGACATCAAAACAAACATGGGGATTCTCTTTGGGTATTGGTTTGGTGATCTACAACGTGCGGCGTACACTACGCCCCTCATAAGGAAGTATCATAAGGGTGAGGCGCCAAGTAAATACGGGAGTTATGTGGGAAACGTTCATGGGACATAAAGCCGTGAGTTAACAAACTTTATGGAACATCAATTCCATAACGTTAACAGTTTCATGAAAACAAATTTCATGCGTTAACCACTTTATGGGACATCAAGTCCATGCATACGGTTACCACCTCCTCACATTTACTTCCCCACTCCTTAATGAGACCAGGGTACGTTTCTACCTCGACTTGTATAAATAGGTCTTACATATTTCCATTTGAACAACAAGTTCATTCAGACCAGACAAACATTCAGAAGTACTTACCTGCTAGCTCTCCTCGTGAGCTCTCAAACTTCTCTAATAACAAGTCGTAGAAACCCAATTGCTCTTCAGAATCAACTAATCTGGTCTCACCACTCTCCTTGCTTCCCTCCCCAAAACCAACCCATTATTCTCCTCTTTGTGACCGAAGCAAGTCTGGAATGGCCATTTCTTGGTTTAGGCCGGACTTGTACAGATTGATCTCTCGAACCTAAAGTACTCCCTTGCAGTACATTTTTTAGGGTTTAAACAGTTTCTCACCTTCACACCCGCAATTACCAAAATCAGCATAAACTATTTTCACCTATAAACACGCATTTAAACTACATTCACTGCACTGGTGGAAGCAGCACTAGAACTAAGCAAGCAAGAAACTGTAAGTTCAGTAAGAGTATGATTTTTTTCTTTCGGATTTTCCGTTCATTTGAGGATTATAAGGAGAAGTCTTTTCATGTATAATGTCATTAGTTTGATAAATTTCAGTAAAAGGAGCAAAATCATATTCATGCCTCTATCACGACAAAATATGTTAATTTTCCTACCAAATTGATTTTCAGCTTCAGCAATAAAAATCTTAAACTTTTCAATATCTTCATTTTTATGGCTCAACAAATAAACATAAGTATAATTAAAAAAATCATCAATGAGCGTCGTGATATATCTCTTGCCATTTTTAGTTAGGATACATTCATACTCACACAAATCAGGATGTATTAAGTCACGAGGTTTCGATTCTCTAACAACAGATTTATGTGAAGTCATATTTATTTTTGCTTGACTAGAGAATTCACATTCTTCAAATTTATTCTCAGGAAATTTTGGAAGAAAACATGGTCACCCAAACCTAAATTCAAGCTAGCCATTATCTATAATTTTCGTAATACCAAAATTGCCATCAAATAATTGGTAGATAAGTACATATTCGGTAGTTTAAGTTTAACTATAATAGGTAGTAAATTAAGTTATTCAACTTCCGAATATTGAATAGTCCCAAAAATGATTTTTTCCAAAATCCTTTATTTTTCGAATTTTGGTACGACCAGAATCGGTAGTAAATTAAGTTAATTAACTTCTGAATATAGACTAGCCCCAAATATACAGTCCTTCAATTTCTGAATTTTGGTACTACCATAATCGGTAGAAAATTGTGTTAATTTAACTTCTGAATATATAATGACCCAAAAATGAGATTTTCCAAAATCCTTCAATTTTGAATTTTGGTACTAACATAATCGGTAGTATTATGTTACTTTAACCTCCGAATATCCAAAATCCTTCAATTTCTGAATTATGGTACTACCATAATCGGTAGTAAATTGTGTTAATTTAACTTCCGAATATGTAATGGCCCCAAAATGAGATTCTTCAATTTTCGAATTTTTGTAATGCCATAATCGGTAGTAAATCGTGTTACTTTAACCTCTGAATATATTCAATTTTCGCATTTTGGTACTACCATAATCGGTAGTAAATTGTGTTAATTTAACTTCTGAATGTATAATGGCCTCAAAATGAGATTTTTGCAAAATCCTTTATTTTTAGAATTTTGGTACTGCCATAATCGGTAGTAAATTGTGTTACTCCAAATACATTCAATTTTGGAACTTTGGTACTACCATAATTGGTAGTAAATTGTGTTAATTTAACTTCCGAATGTATAGCGGACCAAAATGAGATTTTTCCAAAATCCTTTAATTTTCGAACTTTGGTAGTACCATAATCGGTAGTAAATTCTGTTAACAAATGAACTTTGGTACTACCATTTCGAATTTTTTTACTTTCTCAATCAGTAGTTAATGATGTTCATTACCTACCGATTGTGCTTAATTTTTAGTACAGAAATTTGAACTTTTTGAAACAAGAATAATCGGTAGATAATAACCAATTCACCTACTGAAAATCATTCCTCTAATTTAAAAAATAAAGAATTTTGATAAAATTCATTTTTGGGGCAATACTATAATCGGAAGTTATTGTAAGATAATTACTACCGATTATATATAGTTAAACTACCGATTGTAGTATTAACTACCGAATGTGAAGGGCAAATTAGCCATTACGAAAATTATAGATAAGGGGTGAATTTTTTTTTTTTTTGGGTGACCCTATTTTGTCTTATTAGTGGTCTCTACTTCCTTTTGAGTGATCCCTAAAAATACTAGGCTATTATTTGGTTTGTTTTGTAAAAGAATATCTGTTCCCCCTTGTTAAAAGGTTGGTTCAGTTTGTTATTTTGATCACATTATTCTCGTCCAAACTAGTAATTGTTTTCTTTGATAAAAAAATATTTATGTCAGCACTCTACATGGATAAATCGGGGATAATCTTGGATTTATATGATCAAAAATACGGGAACATTGGTGTTGGCTGCATTTCTTTTGCAATGGCATAATCCAGTTTAGCAAGAGATAATCCTCCTTGTGAACTTCATGTTCCCAGTCTCTAAATGCTACCTCACCCACGAGGAAAGTAGATGTTAATTAATATATGCAGAGTTTATAATGCTAATCACATGTTGTTTGCATCAACCAAGATTATTCTTTGTTTAATTAATTATCCTTGGAAGTTTCTTCCCCAATAGTTGTATCCCATTCCTGTAGTTATATAGCTTGAACTTAACTTAAAAATACTACAAAGAATTTCCTCTAACCATTCTTTCTTTTCTTTTCTTTTCTTATTCAATAAAGAACAAAATGACAGTCCTTAGAGTACCAATTGGATCTTCTTCTTCACTCCCTTCTCTTCATTTTCCAACAACAACAACAAAAATAAACTACCCAAACCTACTCTCGCTTGGATACCAACAATGTTCATTATCTAATAATCTCAATTACAAATCTAAATTCTCTCTTGGTGATAATACAATCATTATTAGTAAAAGAAGAACATATTTCAATGCAATTGAAGGTGGGAAGCAAGAAATTTCCACAGTGAATTATGATGAGGAACCAGAAGATGTGAAGATCAATAGGAACACCTTAGTAGTGAAATCCGATGGTAATGAAGGAAATTTGTGGAGTAAAGTGGTGAAAGTGATCATAAAAATCATGGGATCAAAAATAACGAAGATTATTTTAATTGTTGTTGCTCTTACGTTATGTATTTATTTATTACTTTATTTATATGTTTTTCTAACGCTCTTTTTGTTTATTTGCAAGTTATCAAGATTCCTTAGCATGTTCAGGTTTTTTTAACGCTTGAATCGAAGGGTTATGCTATAATTCTCATCCAAATTATGTGTACGCTTCACATTTGTATAATCCTTGTATTTTTAGCAAAAGCTAGCTCAGTTGTTCCCCCTTTTTTTGGTCTTCCTTAGCAAATTAAATGTTGTTTCCAATTTTCATCAACCAATAACCTATCTATTCTTTGTTTATTAGCCGTACTTTGCGAGTGTATATATATTCGAACTTATCGTATTCGCAGATTATGATCTGGTTAATTAGTATTCTAAGTGACACAGTGTTCGTATGGCCAAGTGGTGTTTTCTTGGTTACTTCTCAGCATTAAGTGCTGCCAATGGATTTACAAGTTGACTTACAAACACTCTATAGATACCATCCATGCCTAGTTAGCTTCTTCTTCTTCTGCACGAAAATACTCCTTTATAGTTTTATTGTTATTCAATGTGCGTTCGTAATAATGGAAAATAGCAAGGATACGTTTGTAAGAGCAACCACAATCATGGACGGGACTAAATACTAAAAACCAGACTTAAAGCTAAAAAAAATTGGCTTTAGTGGAGGTGAAGCGTAATGGTAAAAGATTAAAATTTGGTCTGACTGACGATATAACAACACATGAAGTTAAGCGGGTGTATAAGGTGCGTATGGTAGTGAGGAATTGGTATTGTATACGCCTGGCATGGGGTGCAAGTATTACTCTCGCCTCGCATGGGGCGCACGTATTACTCTCGCCTGACGTGGGGCGAAAGTATTACTCTCACCTGACATGGGGCGCACGTATTACTCTCGCCTGACGGTGTTTGTTATGTAAAGCATGACGGTTTATATTTTCATAAAGTATTATATAATTGGGGCGGAGACTATAACAACGCTTGGTGTGAGGCGTACATATAGCAACCGTTTTTCCTAGCGGTGTTTATAATCACGCCTCATTCAAACGCTAATTTTATTAATGCTCCACACTCAGATGCTCTTTACACTAACGCCTAATCCCAGGCGCTCATTATACTCACGCCTAACATCACGCACTCGTTATACATACGCCTCATTATATTTTGATTTGGTCTGGGTTGACGACTACATTTAGTCCCAAACCCTAGTTTTCCAAACTAAATACTCCCTCCGTTCCATTTTAGATGACGTTTTAGGGTTATTTTTTTGTTCCAAAATACTTGAAAGTTTTCATATTTTTCCATAAAACTACCAATAACACTTTTACATTTTGTCTTGGAACTATAAGTTTATTTTTAAATGCACTAATAGCATTTAATGTTTGAAGACTTTTCTCAAGGGTATAAATGGAAGATCTTCACATCTCTCTTCATTTCTCAATCCGCGTGAAAACTACAAAAACATCATCTAAAATGGAACGGAGGGAGTATAACTATGGTCCTCTCCATTACGCTTCACTTTAGGACCAAATTTGGGTATAATCCTCAAATTTGGTCGTGACTGTGGTTGCTCTAAGAATGTTGATTTTACTCTCTTTTTTGGACGGTAATAGCCCTCCGTGATTTTTCTATTCTGCCCGCGCCACTACATGATTTTCGTACACTTGAAACACTCCAAGGGCAATTACATAATCTATTCTTCTAGCTTTTGTTTCTTCCTCCTCTCCGCCACCATTCTCCTCCACCTCAAGGGCATTTATTCATACACAAAACATTTGATTTAACCAACTACACTATCACATATACACAGGTCCACCACCATCCAAAACTAGCATCACCACCACGGCCGTATCCATCACCAACGCCAAATACACAAACAAATCAGAATTAAAATCCCTGCCTAATCATAATCAATTTCAATTCCAACACTGACGCCTAATGACATGGTGATTATGATGAACAAATCATTTACAGAAATCAGAGAGAGAACTCTCAGTCTCATTACAGGGAAGAGATAATACATGCAGAGCCGATCCTGTGTCTAGAAGGGCCATGTGCAAAATTTTTCATAGGGCCTTTTACAATGTCGAATATTTTGTAACGATAATAAACAAAAAAAAGATCAATAATTTTTATTTAATTTGTAAGATTATCGACGATACCAAAGAAAAATTTACGACTAAATAATGGTATTAATGCGTATTTTATATAGAAAAAAATGAAAGTATTAAATAAGAATTTTTTTTCTCGTTTTCAACAAGAATACGCAAGAATTACATAAATAATAATAAGTTTACTCTTGGGAGGTAATCAGTGGCGGAGCCAGATAATGAAGTATAGGGGGACTAAAAAAAATAAAAATAAAAATAAAATAAGGGCACTTTGGTGGACTAAACTAAAATAATAGGGTGGCTAAATACAAATTATAAGATAAATATAATGGTGTTTCAGGGGTTATTATGATTTTAGGGAGGCTAGAGCCAGGGTTAATCAACCCTTGGCTCCGCCCCAGGAGGTAATGGTATTAGGTTAAATACGGTCAAATTTAAATTTAAATCAACAACAAATCGATTGCTTAGTGGATGGATTATTTAAGTATAGCCCCATAGGTTGTGTGTTCGAGTTATCATAGGGTAAAGATTTTTTTTGCTTTTATTTTTTGGAAAAAAAAGGCCCTCGGCAGAGTTAGGCCCTGTGCGGTCGCACACCTTGCACACCCTCAGGGCCGGCTCTGGCTGGTATGTAGTATGTACTACATTTGTATGGTTTATACTTAAACTAGCCCTTAACCCGTGCCGTAACGGCACGGGCCATGATGTTGGTTTATTTTTAATATATTGTATAATTTGTGTCCCGAATACTTATCAACTCCTTATGATTTAATATGTGTTTGTCATAAAAATATTTAGGATTTTCCTCTCTTTTTTTTCTTTGTTTTTTCCTTTAATATTTTACCGCCGGAGATTTGCTCAAACGAAAGAAATATAATCTTAACTTCCATACACTTTTTTATTTAGGTTCATTGCTTATAATGAGATAATGCTCTACATGAACATGGAAGTTTAAATATTTTTTGGAAATATATCATCAACATCGCTCATCTCAGTGAAATCAACTAATCAATATCGTCCATAAAAGTCTCCACATGCTCCTATTTCGCTCCAGCTGACTTATCTATCATGGTCATGTTGTCGATCCTCCAAATAGGCAGAGAATAATATCTTTTTGCATCGAACGAATGATACAAACTATCCAATGTGACATGATTTTCCTGTAATTTTTCAACACCCATTAAATGACAATGTTTAAAATGTGTATCCATTACCTTTCCGTAGGGATTGTATATATGCGAACCTCTGCTATTAAATCTTCAACAAAGTATTGTGCCCAGCAATTCGTCTTAACGAAGGCTTTAGTAACTTCAAAAAATTTGGACATTTTGTCACTTCCATGTGTTCCTACCTTCACTTGGAATACAATCTGGCGACACATTACCTCATAAAGAACCTTGAACACATATTGTACTCCCTGATCCTATTTCAAATTAATAGGTTGTCAATAGATCCTTTACCAAAAGTTGACATATTCTACGTTGAATATTTATTAAAAAAATGGTATTATGGATCGTTGTTTTCTAAGATTGTAGTTTTCAAAATTTGCCTCTTAAACTCCCACGGCGTTCTAAGTTTATATATCTTGTTTGTTTTTAACATTTTAGTTAGCCATATTATGTTTGTTACTAACTTTAAACTTGATGTCATCTTCTATTATGAACTTTATGTGATTTCAGAATTGAAATAGGTATATCTCTTTCATTCGTATCAAGTAATCCATTGTATATCCCAACAATTCTTCTACAACAATTCCTTTCTTTTGCCGTCTCCGGACCATCAGTAGTCATTATTGTCAAACGCAATCTGTCTAATTTTTATTGACATTATGTACTTGCAATGTTCATTTTTATTAAATAAATAGATTGTGGAAAAACCAAAAAAAAAAAGAACATCAGTATTACTTCGGATCTAAGTTACTATATCCAAAATACTCCGGACACTTCTTCTGGTGCCTTGTTTCCTCAAATTACTCGTTGCATTCTAGACAATACATGCAACACCAATTATTTGCGAAGTTATCTATTTGCGCAAGTGTGGTCAATGTATCCCTTGCCTGTAATAATAATAACAACACGTCAATTTTTTTCAAGGCATCCAGTTGTAAATGACATGAATCTAATAGATTTGAATTATACCTCAATATTAGATATCACCTTCTTCTCACATAACATAGCAATTGAGGAAGGACAAATCTTGACCACTCTTTACATAGGCAGACTTAGCCAAACTATGTTTTGCAATTGTCTTACGTGAAAATTATTATTAATCCATATTTTAGTCAGCTCCAATCGAAGCCGATCTAATTAGTCCTATAAAAAGTTAATCTTAAATTTTTGACCTTATCTCTTGACCAAATTATTAAAGTATTTTCAGTCATGTTCTGCTTTGTGTGATCTACCCATCTGTGTTTACTCTACCTTCTGATCTAGTGAATGAAACCTATACATATTGATCCGTAATTTGATATTGTTGATTTACTATCAAGAGGTCGCATGATTTGAAAATGTAAAATATAAAAAATATTCCATAAACATCGGAGGCGAAATTTAGATTTATGATTTAGAGTTTTTTATGATGATTTTGATGAACACATATAATTTACAAACAAATATTTTAGAATGCAAATACATTTTCCCGGTCTATAAGGTTTTATATCGGGAATTGAGTGAAAGTTGTTGTCTTTGTAGGTAGTTGTCGCGAAACAACTCGACATTGATGGTCTTTCAGGAAAAAGAATGTAATAGTACTTGAGAGAGCGATAATGTTCTCTTACGCGGGTACACCAATTGCCTTTATATAATATACGGGCGATCGAAAAGTCATGATCATATTGTCTTATACATTCCGGTATCATCCTCGAAATATTTGATTTTTGTCCTTATCAATCGTGCTAAAAACAACCAATTGCATCTTTCACAATACAATGTTTCTTGTTTTGTGAAGATTATTTTTTTACTTAGTCAATAAAACTCGCTAAAAAGAAAAAACTATTATTATACACTACTATTACCAACACTCACCACCATAAAAACCATCCACTGCCACTATTTCTTCTACCAATAGTAATGTTACCACCTCCAATATTCACAAACACCTGCCACCGCTTATACTCACCATTAGAATTAATATAGTTTTTAGTAAAATTATTTATTAATAAAATTATGTATTTATGTTAGATTATTAAAGGGACATTTATAATAGAAATTTAATTAATCATTATGAACAATCAATGAGACACTAATTAATAAAACATTTAAAAATGGTTAAGTTAAACAAACCCTAGCGGTAAATTTATCTTTGTCAAGGTCAAATCCTGACCACTCTTTACATATATAAACAAATCGATAATAAATAATTTCATATGTTCTGATCTTGATTCGTGTCGTTCGTTTAGTTATTACATAACATGGAAATTGATTGCACCAATTTTTTTAAATGGACATGTGTTTTATCGAGTGTATTTTTACATTAAAATGATCAATAAAGTTTTATATTTTATAATATAACGTTACACATTTTGTGGCGTTACAAAATTAGCATAATATGTTTTTTTCACCCATACCCGCCACCACCATAAAACCATATGAATCCACTTATTTTATCCACCACCACTTAGTGGCGGAGCCAGGGGTTGACTTACCTGGATCTAACCCCTTAAATTTTTAATAACTACATAATTTTTTTAGTTTATTTTATAAATAGTACTTTGTCCATATATATTTATGGCTTAGAGCAACCACAGCGTTCGACTAAAACTAAAAATATAGTCGAAAACCAATCACTACGGGGCGGACTAAAGAGTAAATGACAGACTAAAACTAAAAAACGGACTATATTTAGTCTTTGGTTTAGTTATAGTCGAGCGTAATTCACGCCTACGCATGTTTGGGACGGACTCGCACGTTACGCCTCAATATTAGGCGGAGATAATATTTGCGCCTGGTTGGGGCGGGAGCATAAGTTACGCCCAACGGGACGCAACTCAAAGGTACGCCTGATAGCAGGCGGAATAAATCAATTACGCTCCATTGGGGCGTAACTAAAGGATACGCATGATTGGACGTAATCAAAACGAACCGCCCGGGTCCAGGCGTAACTATAAATTACGCCTGATTCATAGTGGGGCGCAACCTGTGTGTACTCCTGATACTGATGGGGCGTAATTTAAATTTACGCCCCATTTCTCACCCAGTTAACGTATGTTTTTTAAAATTTCAAATATGTAATTCCATGTTTTCTTAGAAATTTTGAATTTATAAGAATACCGTTGGTAAAATTGAACGTTGGAAAGTTTGTAACGTTCGGCATTCAAGACCGTTGGAGTTAAAAACTATTGCAGCCGTATATCTATAAATACAGACGAGTTATTCAACCTAACCATCACAAGAAAAACAGAGTCATTGCATTGTGTTTTGAAACCAGTTTAAAAGCATTTTCAGTTAACTCATTGCATTGTCTTTCGTATTAGTTTTTTGTTTTCATCATTTGACTATGTTAATGGCACCACGACTTCCTCGAGGTCCTAATTTTACAACAATCGAATATTTAACGATGTGTAAAATTGATTTATCAATCTCTCAAGATCCCGCAGTTGGAACTGATCAATCAGAAGCCCAATTATGGACTCGCATCCAACTGGATATTCAACAAATATTACCTAATATGCTGAAGAGGCCTTGGAGCTCATGGCAGAAGCGATATCAGGGAATAAGTAAAGATGTGTCATTGTTCTATGCAAAAGTGTTGGAAATAGATGGCGAATATCATACTGGATGGGGTCCTGAAAAGGCGGTAATTTTTCTACAATTTATGCGAAATTTTAGTAGAACTTATTTTGTTTTGTTTCCTTGCACATGAACTTAACTGTTACCGAAAACAAAAATAGCTCGAAGAAGCAAGGCTGCGATTCAAGGATTGTAATGATGGGAAGCCATTTAAGCACGAAGAGTGCTACCCAATTTTGTTGGAAAATATAAAATATAATCAACGATCAACATTCGTGTTCGACACGACTCACGATGAAGAAAATTATGACACTGATGAAGAGGATGGGCAAGGGAATGATGAAGGAACTCAAGATGAGTGCATTAATGATAGTCAGATAGGAGACATTGAGAAAAGACAACGCGGTAAGTATTTGGGTAAGAAAGAAGTGAAATGACTAAAGAAAACCGGGAGATAAAAATCAACTGCCCAAGAGGAAATGATGGGGAAACTTATTCACCAACAACAAAATTTCAATGCCCATTACGAAGCACAATCAAAATTCAAGATGGAACAAAGAGCAGCCGAGTTTTCTGCAAAACAAGCAGAGTGGGCGGAAAAACAAGCTAAGGCATCGGCAGATGATGAATTACGCATCATGATGAAAGATATTGATAAATTGGATCCATTACAAAGAGAGTACTTCGAACTTCTAAAGGAGGACATTGTGCGGAACAAGAGAAACCAATCTTGAGCATATGCGTATTATATCTAATAGGTTTAGTATTTTAATTATTTTTTAATACTAATTATTATTCTTGCTTTATTATGTAATATTTGGATTTTAATATTATTTTTGTTCTTATGAATTAACTTTAAAACCTTTGAAACTACTTAGCATTAATTAATTAAAATATGACGATGAGTACATAGAGAAAAGATAATACATTTAAAACTGAAAATTTAATTTTTTTTTGATAAACCTAAATTTTGATAAAAACAAAGCATATAGTGACACTAATCTTTCAGCCCAATTTTTTATCTATCCCCATATTCTGACCATATGTGTTCGATCAAGTCATCACGCAATCTCGAATGCGTTTGTTTGTTACGCATTGCATGAACATTGCTGCAGCTCTAATTGGGGAAAATGCTTCACTATGTTTTCTTGATATATCAACGGTTGAAGGGTTCTGCGTTGTTCATATACGTGTGGCGATCCACCGGTATACGCTCATCTTGGACTATCATATTATGTAAAATAATACAGGTTTTCATGATATATGCAAGCACATCTGCATCCCACATTCTTGCAGGTTGTTTGATGATTCCAAATTGTTGTTGCAGAACACCAAATCCTCGCTCTACATCTTTTCGTGCACCCTCTTGCATCCCAGAAAATTTTATTTTCTTTTTCCCCTCAGGATGTTTAATGGACATAATAATAGTAGAAATCTCTGGGTATATGCCATCACCTAGATAATACGGCATATCGTATGAATGACCGTTTACCACAAAGTTCCTTGGTGGTGCTTTTCCCGTGACAAGACTTGAAAAACATATGAACGGTTCATCACATTAATATCATTGTTTGAGCCAGGCATACCAAAAAATGCATGCCAAAACCACAGATCATAAGACACCACAGCCTCCAACACAATACTTTCGCTCCCTTTATACGCAGTGTAAGCCCCAGATTCTGCCGATGGACATTTATCCCATTTCCAATGCATGCAATCTAGACTACCCAGCATCCCTGGAAATCCCCTGCTTTTGTTTTGGTTAAGAAGTAGTTCAACATCACCAGCAGTTGGTTCACGCAAATATTCTTGGCCATACAAGTAGACAATAGTTTTACAAAACCTACGAGTAGCTTCCAAAACAGTAGTTTCTCCAATGCGTAAGTACTCGTCTATTGCATCAGCCGCACATCCGTAAGCTAACATTCGGATTGCTGCTGTTACTTTTTGATGAGGGTTTAATCCCATAACTCCACATGCATCAGGCTTTTGAACAAAATAAGAATTAACTCCCGTAACTTCTGTAACTATTCGATTAAATAATTGTCGACGCATTCTAAATCTTCTACGAAATACGTTTGGTGGAAAAGTTGGGTTCATGCAAAAGTAGTCTCTCCATAGAAGTTCAACTCCCTCATCCCGATTTCTCCATAATTTGATACGAGTTTGAGGCCAACGCGAATTTGTAATAAGGTATCCCAAACTAACAGCCATGTTATTTTGATGAATTGCTACCGCATCATCATCTGAGGAATAGAAACTATTATTAGAAGAAGAAGAAGAAGAACCTGAAGGATCATAGTAGGAGGTGTTATCGTAGTTTTCCATAATAATCTTTAGAAAAGAAGTGGTGTTGGATTGTGGTTTGTTGGTTTGTACATACTGATGACGAATTACTTAATTTATAAAGAAAATCCAACAGTAAAATAGAATTTAAAAAAACATAAAGTTTTTTGTCTTGTTATACAATAAATAAACAATAAGCAAAAATTTGTCTCCAAAATGATAGTGATAGTATTGTGTTGGAAAAATCAAAAAGATTCGTCTACACTCATAATGGTAATGACCACTCACTGTGACCACTGAAGATTCGTTTACACACTTAAAATGGACATGACGACTCACTGTGACCACTGACGATTCGTAGACGACTGAATATACACCCAGACAAAAAAACCCACACATCCACTATCAGTCTATAAACGAACTGATAAAGAACCCAGACATCAACAATGAAACTTGAAATTAACCCTTCATATCATCTGTATTTTCCTCCAAAGACGTCGAGCGCGGAGGGATAAAAGGCATATTGACTCTGGAATTGGGATTGACTGACGACATTGTTGAACCTGATCCTTGTCCCATTATTGGCGCTGATCCTTGTGCCATACTCATCCAAACTGGTTGTGGTATTGTTTGGGAAAACTGACCGAATCCAAGGGGTGGTTGGGATTGTGGTGCCATATGCATTTGAGAGAGTTGTACCTCCAACATGTGGTTATGATGTCTCAGTCTTTCTATTTCTACATCTTTTTCCCTCCTAAAATCCATTTGCTCCTTTGTTTGATTTAACGTAAAAGTACGTAATTGATGACCAAAATCAACATGCTCTTGATAAAATGAATAACATTCATCCTGTCACATAAAAATAATATGAGCACATATTACTGTGAAATTATAAAAGGTAATATTGAACGTATACTTACGGGGGATATTTTATGTTGAGGCGGAATGCGTATATGTTCATCAGGCTTTTCAATCGTCTGATTATGAAGGTTACCGTCATACCCATATAGTGGTACTTCCCAATCGGGATATGATACATAATATTTAAAGTTAGTTACCTTTCGCCAATATTGCATATACACATCATACGAAACATCTTTCACAACATCTAATGCATTGACCCAACCTTCCTCGATTAGGCGTTTTCCTTGTTTATCATCGATATCCCCAACTATTATGTGCTTATCAATGGGAACAACAAAGGTGGTATGGTTTTGCCTCCAACACCTTTCTCCAAGGTACATGTTATACTGTACAATTACCAAGAGAATATGCATTAAGTAAGTATGTTATTATCATAACGGTGCTATTGCCATCTATTAATAATGCCCATTTAAAAACCATTATGTAATACTCACAATGCCATTCCAACCAAATATAACCCTTGTGCTTGAGAGCATGATAGTTTTT
Source organism: Papaver bracteatum (assembly GCA_023529315.1). Taxonomy (NCBI): domain Eukaryota; kingdom Viridiplantae; phylum Streptophyta; class Magnoliopsida; order Ranunculales; family Papaveraceae; genus Papaver; species Papaver bracteatum. Next base: position 1,285,161 of record JAJJWX010001567.1, read on the forward strand.
TTTTCCAATTTCTGACTCAAGGATTTGTCCGCATGATTCCCAGGGTTGCCATGTTACTTGGTCCGCGGTCAACTTATTAAGTAAAGTTCTACAACGAACAATATCCACCACCTTCTTCTTTGGTTTCCACCTACTACATCTAGGCCATATTGGTTGATCATCCTTAGGTTGGACTATCTCGGGTGCACATATGCCCAAATATTCGTATCCCCAAAACTAAATCAAAATACAAAACAAAAAAAAATAAAATAATGTTTCTCAACCCAATAAATTAAACATTGAAAGGAAGAAGAAGTATATTAAACGAATTTACCTCTAATACTTGGAAGGGTCCGCTTAGTGACTTTCACTTCCGACCAGCTATACGGAGTGAGGCATACAACCTCGAAAAAGCGGCACCACCCCAATCATAGGTGGAAACTGCATCAAGATTTTCAAAAGCAGCTAACCAGCCCGCATCAATATAGTTTTTTGCATTAGAAAAGAAAAATTGGCCCAAAACATACATAAAAAAAGCAGTTGCTACTCTACGAGCAATGGTTGAATCATTTTCAGCCTCTCGTAATTTTTCTTCTACGAAATATGAACCCAAAAATTTAACTGTTATTGAATTAGATTTCCACGACGCCCCTTTTGGACAAAGTGAGGCATCTTTTATATCTGGAAAAATATTATCACGGACATATTCAAATTGGTACTTTTGAGAATCATACGGAAGAGTAAGAATGCCATCTCCAATACTCGATCTGTCAACATCACCCAATCAAGAGGTGTGAACCCCATCTCACCAAAAGGAAAGTGAAAAGTATTCGTCGTATCCCAAAACCTCTCCACAATATAATCGACCATGGCATGCGGACATTCGCCCACTTCCATGTTCAACAATCTATCCCATCCGGCTCTTTCAATAATATATTTCACTCTAGGACTAAGTTTAGAAATAACCTTATAGTGACTAATGATCGAATGCAGGTTACCACGATGTGTATACTCAGAGTTATTGTTATTTGCATCCATGATATCCGTAGAAGCGTGTGGTTTATCATCTTCCACGACAGGAAACCTCCCTAACCCAGGAATATCAATCTCCCTGATTTGACCGGTAGAGATTAAATTATAACCATCGTCAGCTACGAACTTTTGTTTTTTGTTGGTCTTTATGCGATTATTGAACCTGGAAATCGACATCTATACACATAGAATAAACATAATTAACTTCTGAAGCAATCATGAGAATCCTCAAATTAACCAAACAATAATCAACCACAGTAATCATGAACTACACATAATGAATCATAGATTAGGGTATCAACAAAACTCACATGCAATTACATTAAGTTCTGGGTACGGGTAGGGTTAAATTTTTTTTTTTCAACGATCAAAATTCAAATTCGAACAAAACCCACTACAGATTTTTAGACATTGCAGTAAAAACACAGAGAAAAATTAAAAACACGGCAACTAAATAATCCGATTGCACGATATTCAGTATTGGTGGAATTTCATATGAACAAATTGAATTTACAAAAGAGATTGAGATAACATACCTGATACCACGCATAAATTCAACTTAATCTTTCATCTGTACTTAATTTCTTGCCTAGGGAATTAATTGTGAAGATGAAATTTCGGAAACTGTAGAGAACAAGGTCTGTTAAAGGAAGTAAAAACAGGTTGAAGATGAGAACGAGTTTAGAAATTGTATACATATCGATGAAAACAAAGAGGATTTCCAACGTGCGTATGGTGGGGCGGAAATGTGAGTTACGCCCCAACGAAGTAACAGGCGGAATTTAAAGGCTACTCCCAACCAGGCGTAATTACTAGTGGTAGTTAAGTATTACGCCCCATCGGGCGTAATTGGTTTTGCTTGTACTGGGTTACGCCCCATCAAGCGGTGTACACTGGTTACGCCCCATCGGGCGGAATATTGCAATTGCGCCTCATCAGGCGTAATTATAAACAGCGCCCCATCAGGCGTAATTTCAAACTACGCCTCTTCAGCGGGCGATTTTATATATTACGTCCCGCGACAAACGTAATCGCAGGTTACGCCCGATATCAGGCGTAATTTAAAGTTATGTCCCATTCGAGCGCAACCTATAACACCGCCCCGTATCAGGCGAACTCTTATACATCCGCTCCACCATATTTACTCTTGCACGGTAGCGTCGTTCGACGGACTAAACCAAATTATTTTAGTTTTTTAGTCTTTAGTCTTTGGTTTATGGTCGTATGACTGCAGTTGCTCTTAGTCCACCAAAGTTTACATGTTTTTTTTTTTTTTTTTAAATAGGCCTCCACAATGTCAATTTTTGACTCCACCACTGGCACCATCACCGCCGCCCATCCCATGTAGGTTGTTGGATGCAATTCAATTTTCAATCACAAATGCCATGTATGAGGTTTAGATTGAACAAAATTTAAATCAATTGATTAGTTTCATTTTTTTCTCCGTGTATATATTCTTTTTTGTATTTCAATCAATTTTATTTTAACATTAAAAAATCATGATTTATACGATATAGTACCAAAGATAACAGGGGCACCATTTGGGTGATCCAACTACGATCATGAAAATATTGTCTTATATGATATCATCCCAGAAATAAGTGTTAAAAACAACCAACCACATATTCCACACTACGATGTTATCGATGTGGTAATGACAACATAAAATTAATATTGTCCATCACTACCCACCATCATTCACCGTCACTACTTATTCCACCACAAACCAGGGGCGGAGCCAGGATTTTGAGGAGAGAGGGAGAAAAAACTCTTGGCAAGTTGGATACATGTGAAAAATGGACTTTGTATCCCATTTTACGATAATAGAACAAAAATAAATATAATTGTGCTTGGCTCTGCCCTTAACCACCACTAATCTTTCAGCCTCCACCTCTTCTACTAATCATTGTCGCAGAAAATGTCTATTGATATTATTTATCAAAATTACTTATTAATAGAAATAAATATTATAATTAATTAAAAAAATATTTATAATTAAAAAATGATTAGTCATTTATTATATGCAATTAGTGAAACACTAATTAATAAAACACTTAATAATGAATAGATTATTTATTATGTGCAATTAGTGAAATACTAATTAATAAAGCAATTATGGTATTTGAGTTGAACAAACCAACATTGTTGATTTATATTTTCTATCAATTCCAACCAAGGTGGAACACTGTTTAGAGGCAACTCTTATGACATAATAGGTCATGAGTTCGAACCTCCCTGTTATAATTTTTGAATTTCCATATCCTGACTTGAGCAATCATTTTTCATTCATAATATTAGAATTAACGCCACACGTGCGAGATGTATGGGGTGGTCAGGAGAACCACAACCTTTAATTTATCTTTGTCCAGACAAATCCTGACCACCACTAACAAAGGCAAACTTATCCAAACCCTGTTTTATACTAATGACATTTCCCTATACTAGTGGCTGAGACACAGGCTGAGTAATCCCGTTGATTTCCAACTTCCTTAACGTCTTCGCTTTCCTGTCGTAATAATAAAAATTGGCAGCCTTCACATTTTTGTTTCCATGATCATTTAAGTGCCTATAGGTTTCTAAGATTATCCGGTCCATTCCAGAAACAGAATCAACGTAAATAACTGACCGGCGAAGTTCAATGGTCAATTCAGAAGAGATTTGATAGACAATCGAGTCCAATCTTTTCTAGCTACTGGTAATACAAGTTCCATTCTCTTTATTATGATCACGATATATTCACATTTTTGAGTTTTCGATCCGTTTCACGTATTATGGCTAGACAACCATCCACTACTGACGGTGTGAACCCGTTGTAGGAAAAAGATTCATCCTGCTCGGATTTGGGGACTGGGAGGGACTGGTGATTAAGCGTAGGACCGAACGCTGAGACAACAGAAGATGTAGGATTTGGGGACTGGTGGCAGAGTGAAAATCTTACACATTTAAGAAACAGTGCATCAGCTGTACGATTTGGTGGAAGAAATGCAGGATCATTATCTCAAGCATCAAGTCCGCGGATGGGGAATGGACATTTACCTCAACTTGGCGACTAAGAAGACAGCTTGCATGAGGCTAATGAAGTATATAAATGAGATGGGAAACTTCGCTAACCTAGACCCACGCTCAGTGCGAACCATAAATGGTGCAGTACCGCAATGCTATGATATTAAGTTTGCTGGTCAGTTAGGGGGTTGGGAGAACACTAATGCGTAATATCGAAAATAAATTACAGAAAATCATCGCATTTAATGCATAATCCCTAAAATAAATTACATTAAATCATCGCATTCAATGTACATGAGAATCTCATATATTTGGCCTCTCATAAATTCCAACTCAATCTCGTAACAAAATCAGTTGAAGAAAAAAATCCCAAAGAAAGAGAGAACAGCAACAACAAGTACAAAAAATGGCTGTCAAACTCAATATATTATCTTGTTCAATTTTCATCTTCATGTTCTTCATCCAAAGAGGTTCTGGACAAGTATGTGGAACGAGTGATATACAAATTACACATGAAAGAACTGGTCTCCAATTAGGTAACGCATATGAATACTCTGTGAAGATCGACACTACTTGCAAGTGCGTTTTAGCCAACTTGGTTTTGGATTGTCCTCAATTTCAGACCCTTGAACCAATAAAAGGGTTTCGAGCATTACCTAATAACGGGTGTCTAGTCAATGATGGTGGACAAGTTGCAACTCCGCATGTTTTTCGGTATGCCTGGTATCAACAAATCCAGTTTGCTGCTAGGGATTTTTCTTGCATGATAGAATAAACTGAGAAGCGAATCGAGATGAAGCTCGAACACAAGTCCACCGTATCGGATGCATTTTGATTTATGTTTCGGTTATTATCCTTTGTGCGTTAAAATGTAATGTTGCTAATAAAATGATCGAGAAGACGTACTTTTGATAATAACAAATGAATGTTCTGCGTTTCTAAAAACCATAGTGATGATAATGTTTGGTTCTTTGAGACAAAATTTTCTATTAGATAAGGACATACTTGATAAATACTGATTTAACTCTCAGATGGAGCATTACAATGGAAAGATCCATTATTAGAAGATAAACATTAGGATGAAAAGTTCCATTAGAAGATAAACCATTTATTCAATGTTGATTATTTTTACTAGAGTTATTTTGTAAAAGCATGGTAACTTTATTGCTTAATTAGGGTCTGGGTCGTAAAACATGTAGTTGATGCGTTAGGGTCGAAGACTATTTTGACCGTCTAACTTTTTCACGAAATGCCCTTGTAAAATAGATAAATGATATAATATCCCAACCCCAGTTAAAAACTTAACCCGGCAAATTAATAGTCAGCTGAAATTTTGTGTTTTCTCACTCTAGAAACTCCCCCGTCTAAGAATCCTAGATTAGATTTTGATTTGATCATCAGTTGATTGTGTATGTAGTGGTCGAAATTAATGCATCTTCGTCAATGGTTCTTAACCATACAGGTTCAATATGAGAATACTTAGTAGCCAGGAACGTGAACAGTCATCACGAATCACGGTGAGAACCGCGAATTTGCGTTCCTTAGTGAAAATCATGATGGGAACGCGTTCCTGTCAAGAAGGAAGCACGCTTTTAACATGGGAGGAACGTTTATCTTAAAATACCCACAATTTCCGGCTACTGAATCTAGCTAAATATCCTACTAACCGTATATTATCTTCACATCTTTATCTAGTATATCTATCCTATATCTAGTTCATATATTCTAGGATATCTAGCTAGTTTATCTCAGACTCCTATAAGATACTTTTGGCTAATAAATATTCTATCTTCCCCTACACAGGAGTCTACACCACTTCCAACCCCAGGTTCACACGATACACAAGCACTAAATCGGCTTTAGAAAGATCTAAATAATGAGAAGAGACAAAATAAGTGAATGAACGAGAGCTATATTGTAGGATACTAGTAGTAGAAAGTTGATATACTTCATTAAGATTTTCTAAATACTGTGGGTTGTTGTCTTGGTCCTGATTATAAATTTGGAGAACTAGTAGTATAACTAAAGCTAATTTACGTTCCCGACTCGTTCCTCGAATTTCATTTTTTGAAAATTTTATGATTCCCGTTCCCGTCCTCGCTCTCGTTCCTGACCCGTTACCGCTCTTGGCAACTAAGTGAGAATATACAGTGGAGCAATTGTCAAGGAGGAGGAAGAAGTACCGGAGGATCTTATTTGAATGGAATAATGACCGACCTCTTAACGGATCAGTACATTTAATTAATGAAGGCGAAGAACACTCTATAGAATTGGGGGTAGGGCTCTGTCTTGAAATAAATTACGTTTCAATTTTTTTTTCTCGGTGGACTAACTTGATGAATGTGAAATTTTATTTCTTTAATTTGTTTCTATGTAATATCATTGTCAAATTTAGTTTCTTCCACTTGTTTTCTCACCGATTCAATCAAAATTCAATTCAATTTTTTCGATTGATTTGGGGATTTCTGATTTCACGGGAAATATGAAATATTACAGGAAGAAGATGCAAAAGGACTAGAGCTATATAAATTCCACAGTATCATACCGTCAAAGCTAGTCAACTGATGGTCAGGGTTCTTTGCAAAATAAAAATGGTCAATTAACTAAATTTTAACGGTCTTTGGTTAGTCTACGACCCTAACGCATCAACCGCATGTTTCACGATCCAGACCCTAATTAGATATTAAAGTTACGACCCTTTTACGACCCTGGCAAATTATTTCTGCTGCAGTTGTGTTGCTCTAGCCCTCGGTATGAGAAAATTAGACGTCAATCGAAAATTTTAAATGGTCGCCTGTGATACTGCTACGTCTTTGATGATCTAGCTAGCAGGAAGCCTTACCTCTTCAATGATCTTGCAGCATTACGTCATTAACGATTACGAAGTGAAGAGTAATTTGTCTTTGATCTCCATTGTCATTCTTCGGCAGAGTCCTGAAACACCAAACCCTAATAACATCACCAGATTTAAAGTCGTATGATGCAACTATATCATTCCATTTAGTTGTCAATATCAAATATCTATTCTTATTCCACAATCCAATATTTAAAGTCCTCCATTTACCCTGTAAATCCCGAACTTTGACAGCCATGGACTTCTTTTTAATTTGTTTTGATCCATCGTTTATATCAGTCTTTAAAATCTCCTTCTCTTCATGAGACAAAACATCATCTCTAAGATCTGATCTATCTTACAAAAACAAATGTGTTTTTGCTGATCCGACGGTCTTGAATTGGAATTTTTAGCTGATCAACGACTCACAGAGCTCTGAAAATTCAGGAAACTAATGGAGATAAATCGTGGCTCATAATGCATCATTATCCTACGCCCTTATCTGACGGTCCATATTCAACTACTTCGGGCGTTACCCTACGTAAATTTTTCAGAAGGGTATCGAATTCAATAGCGACCCGATTTTCCATCGATTGATCTTCCGTTACGCTAATTTATTTTTCTCCAATGTATTAACACCTCCAATGATCTTACGTTACTCCACCAATTTAATTCAGACGTTCAACTTCACATGATTTATATTTTCATTCCCCAAATTGCAATTTTGGGGATCTCTCCAGTCAGTAATCAAAATCTATGGTTAATAGTCTACCTATGTTTAGGCATTTTGATTCCTTTTAAGTCAGTGTTTGTTGTGTTTGATATTAATTGTTTTGATTTCAAACAGTTACAAATGGGAAGACCTCATTCCGTTATGAGAGAGAGGGTTTATGAATCTCTAAAGAGATTTTGAAGTGGATTGAAGGTATTTTCTAATTACGAAATGTTCTAACTGTTGTGTGTTGGTTCCTCAGATTTTGGGCAAAAATATCAGTGAGCTAGAGAAAAATTCATCATCACCGGCAGAATAGGGATATAAATTCTCCTTATTAAGGTACTTACCCCCATTTTTCTAGCTTTACTTTGTGAAATGGTTCCAAAATTTGGCACACATTGAAGTGTCATTCTTCGACATTTTTTCAAATTTTAAGTTCTGCTAATGGTCAGTGATCGGTTGACTTTGCTCTTTGCATTGAACTTTTATGTTCATATATAGGTCCAAGACTACCAGGAATTCCCTGCATGTAAATATGTGCCCGTCTCACTACAAATCTAAATTTTGGTATGTGTGGTAAGGTAGGATTTGCAGCTGTTAATTATTTTGATGTTGTTAACTCCATATGTATCAAAATACTTAGTTTTTTTTGTTTTTCCTCCGTCATGAGTAATTGTAAGGGTTTTCTAATCTGGGGGTGGCAAGGGATTGAGAGGATCACCGCACCCGCCCATGCGAACTATGTACTACTCATGCTCCCTGTTGTGCGCAGGCTGGAGTTCATGCTGGTGATGGTCAGGGAAATTATAATACCAGCCATCTCACTTCAATAGGTTTTAACCATACGTTGCATTTGACTTGCTCCATGAAAATCTGAAGAGAGACCATTTCTTCAGATCCGTTGCTTTGGTTAGTTTTTTAAATGCAGCTGTTGTTTTTAATTTCTTTTCTGGATTGTATAGCTACCAATCAACCTTTTAGTTTTTTGTGGTATTTGATCAAACCAAGATTTTTTGTGTGCTTCTAACAGATTGACAAAGGTAGGGATTTCATTTCCAAAAGTGTTTGTATGCTTTTAATTTTTGGAAGCTACGTATTCCTATAATTTGTTTAGCCTTTGTAAGATAGATAATTGAATAACATTTCCTTGGTTACTTTGTTCTAGATGGAGTAAGTATAATAGGACCCGACTTCAAAGTACTGATAATATAAAGTTTGCAGGACCTGACTTCATTTCCTTGCAGTTTTGTTTATTACCATACGTCCCACATTGCTGCCTCTGTACACAGTGATAATATTCCGCATGGGGCTTACATGATATATTGTTAAACCACAGACTATTTTAGTTCGTTTTCATAAAAAAAATATTATGGCCATCATTCCCATGATTGTATAATTTGATTGTGCAGACAGTATACATATAGGAAGTAATCTTTAAGAGGTTGTTTTAGCAATCTCCAAATTCCCTTTTTTCCACTCTTATTCGCAAAAGTATTTTTGTTTATTATGATCTACATGTTACTCTCAGTCCCATTTTTTTTTTTTTTTTTTTTTTGAATAATTTAGGTACTTGCATTTAAGGTTCCGCGGACATTTGGTAGAGTTGGGAAAGAGGATTTGGGTACCTGATTTAGGTGGAATCATTTATTTCAACCTTGGCATAAAGGTTTAATTTCTCTTTTCTTCATTCGATCATTACTTTGGGTTTCATTTTGTCTCGAAAAATAATAAGGAGTAATTGGTGGAATTATCTGTTATGTACTTACAGATATTTTCTCTTTTGTGCCTATAGTCTTACTTTAATGTGCATGTATTACTATCTCTATGATGGTCCTATGATCATTATTCAAACTTGATTTTGATCCACTGCTACACAGAATTGGTTGAATATAAGTCCCCTACATCTACATGTGGAGTTGTGAGTCTATCTCTTTCTTAAAATTTCAGTGATTGTTGGAGAGCAGCATGGCTTCACATGTTTCTCGCACCCCAACCAGAAACCTTACCACCAGCATCAACATCACCTTCAACCAAACACTTCGCCACCAACATATTTTTGTTTTTGACACACCCGAAATACTGGAAACCAGTAACAAAATTAATCTACGACCAGGTAATTTCGCAACTCGGTAGTATTACATCCAGCTTTTCCTCAATGATTTTATAGTTTATCGAACTGAGTATCATCGTATCCTATGATGTAAGAAGGATCTAAGTATCATCGTGCAAGGCTACCCCTACCAAAATTGTTGGTGACAATGTCTTCCAGGCACTGTAATAAGAATGTTCAGGGCGATGCCTATAAATGTACCAAGTGTGAAACCACGGTTGAAGGTCCCATACCCAGGTAATGAAGTTGTATCTTTAACCATCTACCAGTTAGTATCTCTACATAGTCAGCCGTAATATTGTACTTGCACACAAAGGGAATAAAATCTTTCCACTATAGTGCCTGTTGCGCTTTAAAGTTGAAGACCAAACAGATTCCTATATCATTCATAATACATTGTTTGCATATTAATAGATGATTCCAAAATTCCATATTTTGTTTGTAGAGAGCTTCAACAGTGAACTAACAAACATTTTCATGGCATTGTGTGCATGATTTAAAGGCCCTGTATTTGTTGCCCCTTTTTCTCCGTTGGGTTTTCTTATCACCGTTGTATTAGAATTAGAAACCATATATCTAGAATATACAATGGGAACTGGCATATAAACTAATATAGGTCTTTTGTGTATACTTCTGAGATTTACAAAAAAAATAGTCTTTCTAGACGAGCCATATTTCAGCAGTAGTTGCTGCCATTTACAGGATAACCTGCTATATAGCAATCTGTAGTGCTTAGATTCCTCCTTTTGTTATTACAAAAATGAAAAATATATAGAGATTTGAATCAATCAAAAGACATAACATGTAATAAGTACTATAACTTTTAACTTCTACACAATTACAACAACTTCCATGAGGTATATAAATAGCTAGAGAACTCTTTGAACTTTTGTGAAGGTCCAGTGCATTTTGCAATTAAGCATATTTGTAAATTACATAAACTTGCTGGGGCAATTTTTGGGATGCACCTTTTGGTTAATGTTGTATAAAATTCTCTAGATCATTCAAAGTTAAACACAGGCTACTGATGCTTTAGTTTATATGTTGATTGGCTGAAAACATTTTTCAGACAAGTACTGTTATGCACATGGAGAATCATGATTCATGAAAAACTGCTGGATCCATATTCTTGCACATGTTTCAGAGAGTGGCCATCACAATTATTAGAAAAACTGCTTTAGTTCATCAATGATTCATATTTTGGCATGGAAATTTATGTTGGTCGTGCAGAAATCATGGTTGCTTTATGGGCTGAATGAAGATGTTTATGAGGAAGACCTTATCCTTTCCGTTTTTATCAATCTATGGCTACAGCGAGTGTAAATCAGTTCAGCGACGGGGATGTATATATTTCATGTCTTTCGATTAGTGTTGCTAGGTCATCAATCCTGAGTTTGTGTTGTTGAGGCTTTGGTTGTTTATGGATAAACCGATGTGTATTATTTGTTAATGTAGAACCAAAATTGTAACATGAGGTATCAACTGTGTGGTTTATGTTTTACTTTCTGACATAAATTTTTTTGGTCATGTTAGATTAGGAAGAGATTGATCATATCATTGAACTATGGACATTTGAAAAGGTAAGGTTATAAGCAAGAATCTGTTAACATCTCATCTTTTTCTTGGGAAAAATGGAAACTTTTTATGTTATTGTTGAAATGTTCTTATTTCCTGTTTCTTCGGTTTGAGAACAAATAGTTCGTGGATAGCTCCCTGGTATTTCGAACCTAATGATTGCAACTCCGAAGTGACCATGAACTCATTTAATTTATAAACCTAACAGGCACAGGCGAATTAACCCTCATAGTAAATGTAGTTAAGAAACTGAGCGATATATAGAACGAACAAGAGCCCGGGCCGTTACGGCACGGGTCATTTTCTAGTATATTTAACATTAACAAACGGCCTTGACCGTTACTTAGACCAGAATCCGTTAGTTTTTTCTGCACTACAAAACACAGATTGCTACCACCAAGATTACGTACCATGCGTCGCAACAACTGTGGGATTTCTTCTACTACTTCTTGTGATTCTTCTTCCTCTAGCTGTGGTTGAACATTATTAACATTGGTATTTTCTAACGTGTTACGGTTGGGATTCTCAAGTTGTTTTGTGTTCTTAGCGGCGATACTAACAATAACATCGTCTCTCTGGTTACCATACCCACCTGAATTATAAATCTTCCATTTTGGCTGTTTTCTGCTCCGCATCCTCATTATTTCTCAAAGAAAAACTATTTGCCACAGTGTAAAATATATAATCAACAAAAAAAAATCTCAAAAGATTATGCAGAAACTACTTACTAGAGTGCTTCAAAAAGAAAAAAGCATAGAACTTTCCAGAACCACGACAGAAAACGAAACTGGGCAACTTTGAGGTGCAATAATTATGAAACTATAATTTCCCACAAGAGGTAATATATATATAGAGAGAGATTTTTTTCTTCTTTTTCTCAGAGGATTAGGAATTAAAAACCAATTACAAGTGGGTTTCGGCATGAAAACTAAAACGGATTTAACTGGGATTTTACTCTTTAATTCCTACTACAATTAAAGTGGGTTTCACAGTTTTGATTCAAAAACAAAAGTTCTCTTTTTTCTTCTTCTCACTATGTGAATAATTGGTATACAAGGAGACCAGCAAAATGATTATAAGCAACAGAGAGGAAATACAATAAGTTTATCAAATTGCTAATTTAGTGTGTCATATATTAGAAATACCAGTACTGCTACAAATGATGCAAGAGAGAACGGAGACCAAGAAGGCAATGAATATTTATATATTTTTTTGTTTTTTAGATCGTAAGAGAAGATTTATTCTTTACTGTTATTTATGATGCTCTCGTTCTCGATGTTTCTAACTTGTAGCTTCGGCTATTACATTTCACCGAATCCGTCATATTCGTCTGTTTGCCATCACGATTGCTGCAAAGGCCCCTTGTTGTATTGCCTTGGATACGTTTGCGTTCTGTTTTGGGCTTGTCCTTACAGTGTCCAGCCCATTCACTTCTTTTGGTAACCTAAAGCTAAAAGGCATAAAGAAGGGCAGTGACTAAATGCAACCCATGTTTGGAATAAATGCAATCCTGACTAAATATAACCCTGGGAATAATGTAATTTGCTAAAGTTTGCTAAATAAAAACCTAATCATTTTTCAAAATTTTGTTATATACAACCATACAGTTAGACTAATTTTATCCACCCTTAAATCGAAATATAAACACGTTTGAAATTCATATTCATTATGTTAAAAGTGTCAAAAGAAAGAAATAAACATACATAGGGTCAGCGCTTCACAGTCATTTAAACCGTCTGTTATTTCTCCTCTTTTCCATTCTCTTTGAAGATAAAAAATCCCAAAGCAAAAATAAGAAGAAGTTGTTGTTTGGGGTTAAAGAGATCGTGAGGTTTTCATAATAATTTAAATGAGTAACTTGCTTGCGGATGATCTTATTATAGCATATACAGTTCATGATGACTCAGGAAACCCTAGATTTTAAATAGGAAATTTTCTTGTTTGGTCCTAAGCCCATAAGGTTATTTGTAGTAGGGTCCAACCGGATATTACCTTATTCTAGGGTCCAAAATTCTTTAAAAACATGAAAATGACTAATATACCCTACTGTTTAAATACGTGTGAAATAACATATTTCTACCAAATCGGCATTTTATTTATCTGGAGGTCCAAATTAATTAAAACATATAAAGGACCACAAATTTGAGTACATATCTGCTACACTGTTTACAAATTTGAGTACATATCTGCCAAAATGCTTACAAATTTGAGTACATATCTGCTACACTGCTTACAAATCTGAGTACATAACTGCTACACTAATTAAAAATCTGAGTATATATCTGCCGCACTGCTTACATATAGAATATGTATCCGTTGGACACATTGAACCAGTAAATGTGACCAGAATATAACAATATTAAAACACAGCAACAAAACTAGCATCTATTTCAGTATTTTACAAACCAAAATAAAGTGGCAAAACTACGAAAAAAACAGAATCAAAAGAAGTTTTTATCAGTACGACATATACGTACTGCGGATTCATAAACTAAAAACTCAATTGCATGTCAAGAAGTGATGAATCCATGAATATAACCAAATCAAAGCACATACTTAAGTATTTCACATACTAACTCATGGATCAAACCAAAAAAAGTGGCAAAACTCTAAATAAAATAGAATCAAAAGAAGTTTCAACCAGTACGACATAGATGTACTGCGAAATTCATGAACTAAAATTCAACTGCATGTCAAGAAGAAGTGATGAATCCATAAAATCTAATCGAATCAAAGCACATATATTTCAGTATTCCATATATGTACTCCTGGATCAAACCAATATATTCCATATATTTCAGAGAAAGCCTATAGATTCATAATAAACACAAAAAGAAAACAATACGTCATATATGTACTGATGGTTAATATACAAAAGAAAATTGAAAAACAAACCAAAAACCATAAAAATATCAGATCCACTAATGAAATATAAACATAAAACATGATTTTTTTATTTAGATCTGAACTTGTTTCATCAAAATCTACCAGTATATCATATACATACTGATGATTAATACACAAAAGCAACTCAAAAGCATACTTAGATGTTGGGGGTAAGCAAAAACTAGAAGAAATGACACACACAAAAACAAGAAAAGTTATGAAGTTATTGTTGCAAGGGAAGGCAACAATACTTAACTAGTTAACTGTAACTAGGCAAGATGCATGAATCCACATAACTTGGCAATATCTTTGTCTTTTATGTAGATTCTACATGGCAATCAATGCAATTGGTCCTGCAATAAACCAATGTCCATAAGCTCTATTTTCATTCGAAAAGGCAAACTACCTTTTTTCCAATGAAATCATTTAAACACTAACAAACATATATATATATACGCCCCCCCAGGACCCCCTTCGTAGCGCAATTGAAAATATTCCAATTGAAAGTGTTTCCATGGAATCAGTTTCCTGGGGGAGGCAAGGAAAGACTTTCCATGGAATTCCACGAAATTGAGTTTAAAACATACTTTAGGCCACACTTTTATTGCAATTCCATGAAAACGGATTTTCGACCAAACGACGGAAAACACATTATTTCCATGGAAAGATGGCTAATTCCATGGAATCAACTCCCATTAAGGAAGAGCTTACTCTACCTAGGAATAATTGTTTGCATGTGGGAGATGAGCTTTGCTGGCGCACGGAGTATAACTACTGTACTACACGAGTCCTACACACCACTCCACAGCCTTAGGCTTTAAATTCAAACTTCTTCGGCCACGAGACAAAAATCAATGTGCTGCTACGAGATTTAGCATCCAAAATATCTGTATCCGAAATCTAATTAAATTTTTTATTACAAATTTATCCTAATTTGTTTTTATTACTATCTGATATTAATTTCTTGTAAGAGTGCAACAATGCGCTTTTTTTTAATCTTGTGATTTTGGGTGGAATATTACCAAATATCCTGTAAAAGTTCCGGTGTACATGGTTACAATGCCATTATGGTGACGCCATTTTTCTACAAAACCCAAATAAAAATGTATTTGAAGCTGATTTTTTGGTGTCATGTTCCTTTTATAAAGCTCTATGCTGCAACCAAAAATGAGTACATTCCGAGACGTACAAGGTTACCATCTACCATTTTGTATATCAGTCATCGTAGACTTGTTGAAATTAAAATTTGAGGATGGTTTTTTTTTTTTTTTTGGATAGGAAGTGACAGATAAATTTGTGGATGGTTGAAATTGAAATTTGTGAATATGCTGATTTTTAGTAGGAATGTAGACCTTTATAGGAGGAACATGACACCAAAGAATTATCTTTAAATTTATCGTCATTTGAATTTTGTAGAAAAAATGGCTACACCGCGTCATGATAATGTCATTCTAACCATGTCATCGGATTTTTTCCCCTTAACAAATTTAGACCGACATTATAACCCAATCACTTGCACAATGAGTTTGTCGTTTTAAGCCGTTAGATTTCCGATTAGAGAGATGCACATAAATAAATGTGAAATCTCACGGCTTTAAAATGCATATTATCAATTTGCGCTTGGGTGCACTGCTAAGAGACAGAATATACTCCTTTTTTGTTAAAGCTCATGATATTAGGACGAATAATATCTTTAAAATTATTACAAAAAATACATATGTACGAGTCATAATATCACATTATTCACATTTATTGCGTAATATCATGGCATTTTATTCATAATCGCGTAATTAATTACATTACATCATCGCATTTAATGTACATGAGAATCTAAGATATTTTCTTATAAAATTCCAACTCAATCTCATAACAAAATCTGTAAAAGAAAAAAAAAATCCCAAACAAAGAGAGAACAGCAACAACAAGAACAAAAAATGGCAGTCAAATCCAATCTATTATTTTGTTCAGCTTTCATCTTCGTGTTCTTCATCCAAAGAGGTTCGGGACAGTCATGTCCACCACCGGGTCCGGGTGATGTAGAGATTACACAAGAAAAAACTGGTCACAAATTAGGTAGAGCATACGAATACTCTGTGAAGATCGACATGCCTGGTCGTTGCAAGTGCACTATGCTCAACTTGGTCTTGGATTGTCCTCAATTTCAAACCCTTGAACCAGTAAAAGGGATTCAACTTCAAGCATTACCTAATAATGAGTGTTTAGTAAATGGTGGTAAAATGATTGCAACTCCACTTGTTTTCCAGTATGCATGGTATCAACAATTCCCACTCGCCCCTAAGAGATTTGATTGCGTGACAATGTAATAAGCTTTAGACTGAGAAAGTGAATCGAGATGATGCTCAAACACAAATCAGCCGGACGGATCATGTATTTCGATTTACGTTTCGGTGATTTCCGTTTGCTCTTTAAAATGTAATGTCGCGACTCGCGAATAAAATGATCGAGAAGACATACTTTTGATAATAACAAATGAATGTCATGCTTTTCTAGATACCGCACTGATA